>JANBPO010006516.1:23069140-24335569 GCA_024336825.1 Amorphophallus titanum | reverse complement strand
CCCCCCCCCCCCCCCCCGCCCCCCCCCCCCCCCCCCCCCCCCCCCCCCCCCCCGCGCCCCCGCCATAACTGTGCTGCTTGTCTATGCGGATGACATGATTGTCGTAGAAGATAATGAGACAGGAATCAAGAGATTAAAGGAAGATTTGTCTGCTGAATTTGCAATCAAAGACCTAGGTGAATTAAGATATTTCCTAGGAATTGAAGTAGTCAGTTCGAGCAATGGAGTTTTTATTTATCAGAGAGAGTATGCGTTAGACTTGCTGACTGAGACTGGAAAGTTGGGGTGTAAGCTAACACCAATTGAATTAAATCATAGTTTATCAGGGACGGGGAGAATAATATTCACTAAAAGATAGGGGTTTGTACCAGAGACTGCTAGGGAAACTTTTATATCTTTCATTGACTTGGCAGGACTTGACTTATGCTGTAAGCATGGTCAGTCAATTCATGCATACTCCACTAACAGTACATCATGAAGGCTGTAGAACACATATTGAGGTATTTGAAGTCATGTCCAGGAAAAGAATTCTTTTTCAAAAAGCTGGAAGCTTGGGTCTTGTAGGGTATGCAGATGCAGATTGGGCCTAGTCACGAGATGCCAGGAGATTAACTTTTGGTTGCTGTACCTTGCCATGTGGCAACCTAGTTACTTGGAGAAGCAAGAAGTAAACAGTGTGTGTAAGGTCAAGTCCAGAGGCAGAATACAGGGCCATGGCGCATGGATTTGCAGAGTTGATCTGGTTGAAATTCTTCCTGTTGGATCTGGGAATTCCAGTGGAACCACCCATGCAACTCTATTGTGACAACAAGGCATCAATAAACATAGCAAATAACCCTGTTTCAGCATGACAGAACAAAACACATTGAAATTGACAGACATTTCGAAAAACCTGTAAAACAGATTTTTTAGCCCAAGAAAACATATCCATATGACAAAGCCTTTGTATCCACATTTTGTTCCATTCATTTTGAGTTTATTTGACTTATTCTGGGCATTTTTGAAGCGTGATAAGTTTGGGCATTAGCTTGCGATGAAAATGGCTTTGTGGGCCTACTTGTGCTCGCACTTTTGAAATTACGAATGGTACCAAACTATTTGTCATTCTGGGATTTTGTTACAATCAAAATTACTGGCGCAACTCAACAATACTCAAGATGATGTATAATTTGGCATGTCTATAATGACAGTCATGACTTTTCATTCCATATGCTTCCCATCATTAACATTCACATAGCGGGCAATGTTGGACACATATCCATCTAGGAATCTCAATTGTTTTAGCCACTAGCACACTTTCTTGATCTGTCTATCCCCAAGCATGTAAGTTACTTTAAGCTGCACAACATTTCTATTTATGTGCTGCAGTTCCAGGTCTAGATGTTTACAAAGTATTTTTAAGTCCATACACGCTTTGGCATTTTCTTTTGTTTTGCCTTTTATATCAATGATGGTGTTGAATACATTATCAAAGATATTTTTCTCGACATGCATGACGTCCAAGTCATGTCGTATAAGAAGGGTTGACGAGTAAGGCAATTCCCAAAAGATGTTTTTCTTTACCTAGTTGTGATCATTTTCAAATCCAGAGAGTTGTTGAGTGCTACCGGACAGCTGTGCTATATCTAGTAAGTATTACACCTGTGCTGCCATATGTCGAGCAGACACCCGTTCTAAGTCTGCTTTATCCATTTCAATTTTGTTCTTCTGGAATGCATCCTTTTGCCTTTGGAAAGGATGTTCACTTAGTAGAAACCACTGATGACAATCAAACCAGCATGATTTCCCATCATGTTTTAATATAAATGATTTGTTATAGCCCATGCAGTAAGGACATGCCAACTTCTCATGTGTGCTCCAACTAGATAGCGTTCCATATGCAAGGAAGTCACTTATTATCCACATCAGTGTAGCCTTCATAGTGAAATTTTACTTTGTAGATGCATCATAAGTAACAACTACATTAGTCCATTTCAACTCATCAATCAAGGGGCTGAGATATATGTCCATATTTTTCCCAAACTATTTAGACCAGGGATCACTAAGGATAAAAATAGATTCTCTCACTTCATGCACATCTCCGAGAAAGGGGTGCATCTATACAAAACTTTTCCTTTGATATCTAATTTGTTATAGGCTCACCATTTCTCTCCGGAAGGGGGTCATTCTAGTTATCACAAGACCACGAAGAGGTTACAATGTGGATTCTACTGACAAGGTATGCACCAAGTTTGTCAGAGATTATATTAAGGACTGTGATGTATGCTAAAGGAACAAAGCAATCCAGCAACACCCAGTTGGGCTTCTCCAACCGCTGCCTATACCATATCACATTTGGAGTCATGTGAATATGGACTTTATATATGGGCTTCCACTTTCTCATCAAAAGAGTTCAATTCTAGTAGTCATCGATAGGTTGTCTAAATATGGCCACTTCCTACCCTTGAAGCACCCATATACTGCCATTTCGGTTGCTCAGTTATTTGTTCAGAACATTGTGAAATTGTATGGCCTACCACAGGTTATAGTGTCTGACAGAGATGCATTATTTACCAGTAATTTTTGAAAGGAGATTTTAAATAAATTGAACATGAGCCGTGCCTATCATCCTTAAATGGATGGTCAGGTTGAGACTTTAAATAAATGCCTTGAAACAAACTTACAATGCATTTGTTTCCAACAACAGGATCAATGGATGCAATGCCTGCTGTCGGCGGAGAACTTGTACAACACATTCACTCATTCCTTCACATGTACCACTCCATTTGAAGCTGTATATGGAGTTGCTTCTTTAACTCTTTTGTTATATGTACCTGGAACCTCTAAAGTTCATGATGTAGCATACATCTTGCTGAAAAGAGAGAATACTCTCAAAGAATTAAAGCTTCATTTGATAAAGGCCCAAGATAGAATGAAAGGGCTCGCTAACAGGAAGAGCACAGAAAAGGAGTACATGGCTGGGGATTGGATTTACTTCCAACTAGAACCATGTAGCAACATTCTGTGGTCACCGGGTATAATAATAGTTGAGTGCGCGCTATCATGGGCCCTATAAAATTCTCTAGCACGGTCAATATAAGCTACGCACATTTCGATCCGCCCAATCATAGATGAGAGAGGGCTACACATGGGCATGGACTGATTGGAGGATGATTCGACCTATGTGTGATGGACTGTGGACTAGGGATATTTTGTATAACAACTCGACTAAATTAATTAATTAATTAATTAAATTTCTTGCCATAAAATAATAAGGGTTAATTAAAATATCATTTGGCGAGACATCAAATAAATTTGTTATCTACTTGATAGAGAATAAAAGTTTTAGAACAGTTGTGTTTATAATGCATGTCTCATTTCTTTTTGCTTATGTTAACCACTTCCTTATTTTTTCTCCATTTTCTACCGTGTGTTCCTGAGCGCAGTGAGCTCCTTCAATGGATCTCTCTTGTCTTTGTGTCCATTACGTAGCTACATGGTGTTCTCAGCAAGAACACACGGGTGAGACTCTCTAGGAAGAGGCTCAAGGCTTACCCGGTGCCTTGGGTAGGGCTATAAGTCCAGCCCCTTAGAGATCACCTCCCCGCAGTTCTCTCTCACATTTCTTTTGAGTCTTCATTGATATTCAGATTGTTGGCTTGCTCCCGAATCTCTGGGGGCTTGCTTCCTTATAGCATGGTCCCTGGATGATCTCTTTTAGAGGGGTGGATACTAAAGGCCATATAATTTGGCAACAACATGAGTCCGTAATTGAGACCGTGATAGTCTGTAGGTCATCGGAGCCCCTCGTAGGCTAGTCCTCGAGGCTTCCGCACCCAATTCAGATTACAGGGTCGCCGCTTTCGGCTTACCTGATAGTTAACGAGACCGTCTCAGATCCTTTCGTGGGTGAGTCTCTGTCCCCCCCCGGTCTAGGGGAGATGCTGTCGAAATCTCGTCGGGAATGCAACCAATAAACAAAGAAGTGAACAATGGTAGAATAATCCTAAGTCTGGAAAAAGGACAAAGAAAAATGTATGGTGATGAATGAAGGATGAACTAACAATGAAATGGCAGTAATAGACTATGGCAAAAAAAAAGATCATTGGACACAATAATGAGCACAACAAATAAAAAGGAAGGGCAGAAGCTGGGGTCACCCCCAAGAGTCGTCCCCCCCTTTGGCCTAGTTCTGTCCGGTTTTTCTTGTGTAGAGGCCTGCATAGGGGTCAATCCCCCCTTTGGCCCAACTTGTTGCCCAGAATGGCACACATCTTCTGAATGCATACATGCATCAAAAAAAAACTTGTACAAAGAGCCACTGGTTTCCCATGAATAGAAATAAAGGAAACTTCCTACATTTGTTGAAAATCTAAGCATACCATACATATCATTGGCATGCGCATTGGGTCTTGCATCCATTATGAATATAAACAAAAATCTCATGCATGTTACATTTCATGAGTGCTTACTTGCCATGATTCGTTGGTATATAAAATGGTGACTCATGGACAGCCAGATATATATATATATATATATGTGTGTGTGTGTGTGTGTGTGTGTGTGTGTGTGTGTGTGTGTGTGTGTGTGTGTGTGTGCTATATATATAAACATATACTATATATTTATAAATAAATTTTACTCATTTTTGTATCTTTTAAATATAAAGTTCTGCTGGTTTACAAACCAAATGAATGACTAATAGACACCGGTGCTAATGTGCGTGCTTGTGCTAGATGTTCTGCATTCCTTATTTATCAGGTCGCAGAAGACGTGTCCGTGGCTATGGGAATGCGACTACAGTCAGGGCGCTAATAAGGACATGTTGGGTGGACCTGAGGTTTTCTTTGGGAAAGGTTTTGTCACTACGTACACAAGGTGCATCATGTTCCAAAAGTTCAGAGAAATTTGATTAATGGCTCGTGTTTTGTTAGATCGGGTTATAAGTTGTCCTTTAAATGTAATAAAATTTTTATTTTACATTTAGGATCGTTTGTTGGGAAAGGCTATCTTATGAAACTTCATGTCGAATGTATGCTTTCTACTTCATCATTGAATAAAAGTGTTGTTTTTGATACTTGCTCCTTTAATCTGGGATCATGCGATATTTGGCATGGTAGGTTAGGGCATGTGAACGTTAATACCATTAATTAAGAGGGTGATGAAACTTGATATGATACCAAAGCATGATATTGACATTAAGAGAAAATGTCAAATTTGTGTTGAAACTAAACAACCAAGAAATACTTTTCAATCTATTGAAAGAAGCACTTTTGTTATTAATTTAGTTCATTCTGATATTTGTGGTCGGATAAATGTAACGTCAAAAGATGATAATTCTTATTTTATTACTTTCATTGATGATGCATCAAGAAAAGTGTGGACATTTACGATGAAAAATAAAAGTGAAGTCAGTAAGATTTTCAAAATTTTTCATACTGCTGTTGAGCGTGAAACAAGAAAATCTTTCAAGAGACTACGCACAGACAATGGTGGTGAATATAAGACTTAGTCATTTGAAAAAGTACTATATGAAGTATGGGATTCGACATGAGAAGAATGTTCCCTATACTCCACAACAAAATAGAGTTAAAAAAGGGTAAACGGGACTATTGTAGAGAGAGTCAGGAGTATGCTCTCCCGTTCTAAATTGCTGAAATCTTTTTGAGGTGAGGCGAAACCAGTGTTATCAGAACCGGACCAGATCGGACCGGCCGGTCAGATCGATACCACGGATATAGATCGGACGACAGATGTCGAAAAACTCATCACGCCCTAACGCCATGGGATTTGCCAAAATTCCGGCGCGGGACCTGAAGCATCTGAAGGAGCTGCTGGGGACTGCCTCCCCGACAAAGCGCCGAACCGACGACTTGGAAATCCCCGTTGCGCGTTTCGTGCGCAAGATTCGCGGACGCATGAACGCCACCATCAAAGAGAGCGGTGTCGGCGTCCGCGAGATCGCGCGCCGGTTGAGTGTTTCCCCCACGCTGGTCAGCCGGCATCTCCGATCCGAGGGCGACATCAAGGCATCGACGATGGCACTCCTACTCCATGCCATCGGGTATGAATGGGAAGCCGAGCCCAGACCCTTGCCGACAGCGCAACTCAAGGAACGGAAATGGACGATCGAGAGCATCAAGGGCACGATCCATCTCCTGCTCGATGATGGGAAGGTCAAGGCCGTGCTGGTGACGCAATCATCGCCCAGCGACATCTCGACGAGGGCGGCCGATGCGCCGCTTCGGGAGCCGGAAATATCCGTGCCCCCGCCGGCGCCCCTGCGTAAGCCCTATGAGCAATTGCTTACCTGGACTCCGAGTGCAGTTCCAAGCCGCGAGGACAATCTCGTCGATGCATGATGCGCGCAACATTACCGCCGTCGTCATCTGCGAGGACGCGCGCACCGAAGTGACGGGGCGCCAGATCCTGATCGGCACGCTACCCGGCGTTATCGGCGTTCCTCTCGTGCCCGCCATCTCGGCGGGGCTCGCGATCTATTTCGAGTTCGACTTCAAGGGCGAACCGGTGAAGGAGCTTCGGGTCCGCATCGTCGATCCGGAAGAACGCATCCTCGCCGACATGACCGGCGCGCTCAACGTGCTGGACTGGGCCGACCCGGCGGCCTTGAGCGTGCAGATCAAGCCCATGTCGTTTCCGACGATCGGCGCCTATCGCATCGAAGTAGCTTTTGACGGCGACAAAGCCATCGTCGCCAAAACATTCCATATCGCACTGGAGGCCAGCTTGCAGAAGCGCCGGGAAGCCGCCGCGGCCCATGCCGACCTTCCCAAGGCGTGACGCTCCATCTGCGGCAGTGCACGGCGGAAATTCTCAATGCCGGAAAATCCGGCAATGAACTTTTCCATGCGATGTGGCTCCCACCTTTCTCCACCAGCGACCTACTTTGACCCGTCGCGTGCAGCCCGGGTTATCGATGAAGCTGAACTCCAGCAACACCACAAACTTGAAAAGCTTTACATATCAACTCGAGCTGGCAAGGTCAACTTTCTCCATAATTATCTGCCTTATACCATTTTTTTTAACGTGATATGATCATTCTTGTCATTCTGCACTTTCAGCATTGTCTGTTTTCAATTTGCAGCATTTTCAAAGGGATATTGTTCGTGGTGTTGAGGGCTACATTGTAACTGGGTCCAAGCAAGTGGAAATTGGTAAATTGGCCAGATTGCCATAATTTTCCCAGTATTATGGTGCTTCTTTTGGCATTCGTGCTAAGAATATTTTCTGCAGGTACTAAGTTATCAGAAGACAGTAGGAAATATGGAGTTGAAAATACATGTACCAGTGGCAATACATTATCAAAAGCTGCTCTCTGTTTTGGAAGAGCTCATGCTCAAATGGAGAAGGAACGTGGGAATCTGCTTAAAGCCTTGGGCACTCAGGTTGGTTAAATTGATTGGTCCTATGTTGATGAAACTGTGGCTGTTTTCATTCAGGGAAGTTGCAACCATTGGGCCAAATGAATATCTACCTTACAAAACATGGCAAGTTGGAAACTAATGTGACACTCTCTTCCAAATATATGTATACGTGTGCATGTATTTTTTGTATGTATCTACTGTGCATATATATCTACATGCATGGAAAGTGATAGATGAATCCATCTATATAGTAACAACAATAATGATAATTATTGTTATTATTATTATTATTATTTCTGGTGTTGGGCTCTGTTTATCCTTCTTACTTGTACTCTCTTTTCTTCTCTTTCATATCTTTCGAACATTTGTTTATGTGAATTTGCTATAACAGATGCAGCTCTTGTAATTTTGTGTTGTATATCTGTCTTTTCAGTTTCTGTATGTGCTAGTCACATCTTTAGTATGAGGCATATGTATCCTAGTCACACTTGTATTAGGAAGGAGATGTTCCAATCCCACTTTTATTAAAAGTCTCATGTATTTTGAAATTCCTTAATCACGCTGGTACAGATATTGGGCCATTGCCCTATTGATGAATCGAGAGCTTTGATTATTTCTTGTCTCTATGCTTAACATGGTGTCAAAGTCAGGTGATTTTATTCTTCAAGGGCAGCTTTGATGATAGAATAGGGTAAGGTGGGTTAGGGTAAGCCGGGGTAAGTTATCTGAGGGTTAAGCCCTACTGACTTTGCGCGACTGTAACCGCCGGCCCTGGTGGGGCGATCTGCATTCCATACCACGACGGCAAGCGCACTCGTTTCGCGGTCGGATATGTCGGTGAAGACGGCATCAAGGATGGTGTGGCGTACATCGCTCGCAACGGCAAACTGGTGGAGGCTCGCTAACCATGTCCACCAAGGAACAGGCGCATACGGCGGGGCTGAAAGTCTGGTGGATTCCCCAGGTTCCCATGAAGTCCTTCGAGGTTTCGGTAGCCTCTATCGAGGAGGGCGTGAAGCTGCTCGATGTTCTCGCCGCCTATGACGCCTTCCAGTTCGAGAACCACGTCAAACCCGATTACTGCAACGCAGGCGGCCTGATGATTCAAGAGTCTGATGGTGAGTGGTGCGACTGGTACGACGAGGAAACCGGCGAGGACGATCCTAAGGCATTCCTTGCCGCCCGCGCCACCGGAGCAGCCAAATGAACATGCTGCCCCTCACCCGCGACGGGATGATCCGCGCTCTCACCGTCCCGGCCCCTACCCCGACGATGCTGGACGTTTACCGCTTCGTCCGCTCGCATGGCGGCCCCGGCAACTTCGGCTGGATGATGGCAGCGGCCCGTGTGGACGACGCCGAGCCGGTCGATCTGGTCAAGACGCGGCTGAACAACGTCCTTCCCGGATGGGAGCAGGCCGCCAAGATCGGAGCATGGCAGGCCCTTCAAGCGCCCGGTCGCATTCGTTCGGCCAAGACCATTCTGCATTTCATCGAGCAGTTTGAAGGAACAGCCTGATGTCCACGGCAACCGCTCCGCGCGTCTGTGACAACGACCGCGACGAAATCACCGTCACCCTCGACGGCAAGGAAATCCGAGGCTGGTCCTACGAGACCGAAGCCGAGCGCCGCGTGAAGATGCTGGCCGCGCGTGAATTCTGCGAAGGCTGGTTTCAGGCGCTCGCCGCCCTTGCCAGCCGCCAGACCAAGGAGGAAACAAATGTCGCCTGACGTTTCCGGCTTTTCGCACGAAGAGATTTGCGAGGCCTTCGGCTACCTCGACATCCTACGCGATAGCGGTGTCACCAACATGTGGTGTGCCGGCGCGTACATCGAACGCGACCTTGAGCACACCAAGAATGATTCTAGGCTCCTCCTGTCCGCGTGGATGCGCACCTTCGACGGCAAATCCTCTGTCGAAGATCGAGCAAAGAAAGCGGAGGCGGCAGAGTAATGCGCAACGTATTGCACCACCGCGTTCATCAAAGAAGATGAACAGTAAGGCAGTTAGGGTAGCGGTGATGAGACCAACCACGACCAGGTCGTGGTCATCGGCCCAATCGCATTCAGCCCTTGTCACAACTAGGGGACCCACCACGTTAATCTGTGTCGGGCCCGTTGACCCGCAACTTTCGTGTGGAAATGTAGTCATCATCTGCACCGTGTCATTATCGCGGTGTGGGCCTGGGTCGCGTTAATGTAGGGTCGCGCCCAGGGCGAAGGTCTCGTTCATGGGTGGTCGCGACCAAGGCTCTGGTCACGTTAATCTTGAACGCACCCAAGGTGGGCGACGCGTTCATGCCATGCAGACCAGGGTGTATAGAACACGACTGATCATGTTCCCCTTGGCCCGTGGATGTCCTGGACACCCCGGAGGTTCCGTGACCATGTTTTTGGGTGTCTAAAGGTACCGTGTTATCTCAATTAGCATGCCCGTGGGTTTTGGGGGTCTGGGTGACCCCATGTGTTCTGGGCTCTCATGCTTTCGCTAGGATCGAGTCACAGTGAGTCGGCGTGAGTGCAGGGGGTTATCCCCACATGTCATTGGCTTTTTTGGAAGTGATTTTCATGTGGGCCATGTGGATGGCCTTGGACTACGAGTCCGGTCAAGCTGCCTAGGGCTGGAGGTTTCCCGCTTGTCCCTTGGATAGGGGATTAACTCGACGACTTTTAAGCTATCTTGGCATTTGTGCAATTGTGGTTTCTAACCTAGGGATTAGGCTAGATTAATGGCGTTGTGCTGTCGTATGCAACGGTCTTGACCCAAGTCGTGTGACTCAAGGACCGTTGAGTTTATTAGGTCTACTAGACTGTCCAGAGTCTGGTGGCCCTGAGTCACCTGGTACTCCATGTTACTCGCAATGGGTGCATGCGTGACTTTTCATGTTCACGTATAGTGACCTCCCACTAGTCGTAGCCTTCTTACAACATGCGTGTGCTGACCCACCAGGGAGTGGTGGAGCGGCTTACCTGAGAGAGATGGTTGTTAGGCTGGTTACCATAGGGCCCCTTCATGCAGCCTGAGTCTTAGCTTTGTGGAAGAACTAGCTAGAGGATCTGACCTAGGGCGCATGGTCTTTGTGTACACACGTGGCTGGGGGCGTCGGACCCGCGCTGATGAGCGCGACCCCAGCTAGTCCTTATTTTGTGTTCCTGGTTACTAGGCGATGCTCATAAGTTAGATGATAGTCAAGAAGGATAGATGATGAGAGATGTACGCTAGCAATGGAGATTAGACGAAGTGGTAGAATTAGACCATATTCCATCTAAGTGAGAGCGATAGTTGATAGAATTAGACGATATTTCGTCCGTGTGGGAGTGATAAACGATAGAGTTAGACGATATTCTATCTGAGTGAGAGCGATAGACGATGCGTTGGAAGTAGATGGAAGGATTGGATAGAGAATAGCTAGTGATTGGACGATAGACTTAAACGGAAGGTTTGTCCAATATGGAAACTTGGATGATAGAAGTAGACGATAGAAACATGCGATGAGCTTGAGGCCTTGCTACATGTGGACGATGATTTTCATGTTGTTTGGTTCTCAGCCGATGGGTGCGATACAGGAATGGATGATCGATCAAACGTTGGGTTAGACGATGAGGGATTTAACAATAAGACTTAGATTTTAAAATCCGAGCTATGATTATAAACGATTCACACAGTTGATAGTGCAAGATCTTTCGGAGAACCTTTTGTCATAACTAAATAGAATATCTTGTAGAGTCCTTTAGACAAAAGGGAAGGCTAGTGGTCTGAAAGGCACATGGCACCACACTAAAGGTGGAAGAAGGTGGGTGACAAGTGTCTGGCATGCAAGACAAAGTTGTAGCAGGTGACTAGCTTAGTTCCATACCCTACAAGGCACGACATTGGCTTTGGAGTGAGGACTCTACTTAGACCCCTCTTTCCCCACCATTCTCACCTCTCAAACCCTTAACTCCTCCGATCCCTTAAAGCTGTTCTATATCTAGCAAATCTCTTGGTGATCTTCAAAGCATCTTTTTAACCTCCTACTTCAGATGTCTTCATTATTTGAGATCGGATTTATATTCTCTCTATTTCTTTCATTTCTAGGAAGACTATTTGGACGGGTAGGACTAGAGGTCAGGAGTGAAAGGAATGAAGGCCGGTGACTACGAGATTCTCCCTAAGGTAGGATTTATAAGGACAAGCTTTGCATGAAATCTTAAGCCTAGGTTTGATTGATCTATGTTCTATGTTACCCAATTGAGCACCGATCTTATGTAAGAGGACATTATTAAGACTACGACCATGTTTGGGTATTTTTGTGTCCTTCTCTACATTTTATAATGATTCTTTGCGCAATGTGAAATACGTGAGAGCCTGAACAAGTTAAGACTGTCCAGTAGCAATAATGTTTTACCAAGAGAGATGACTAAGGACGCCGTGAAGTGTGTGCATTACCCAACTAAGGGTTGCCCTTAATTAGCAGGGAGGGAATTCCAAACTCCTAGCACGGGGTTCTCATAGCCAGAGAATGTTGTAATAGCAAGCCTAAAGACTCTTTTGAAGATTAAATTGAAGACCTAGGATAAAGGCCTAGACTGCCACTCTTGATCAAGTTAAGAAGCACTTTGTTTTGAAAACCGTGCGTAAAGATGCAAACCTATGCAAATATGTTACCTTGCGACCTTACTGAAATAGTTGCTGGAGGTGATCTTGATCATCATGGGATTTGTTGTCCTCGACAGAGAAGAACATAAGAAGCAAGGAGTTGAAGTGGCTTAGCAAGAAGCAGTTGTGCCAAGACCTGACTCAGACGAAGAAGGAAAAAAAAAGGAAAAAGAGGTGAGGGCTAGAACTCCCTCACTAAGGTGCGGAGACCCTGATAACATGGAAGGTCTACAGAAGAAAAGGGCAATCAGAAGGAGAGGTGAGGACTAAAGCCTCAGAAATAGTGAGAGAATGGGCAGATGCCCAAAGCAGTGGATGTGGAAGAAGTCAGATCGGACCTAGGATCGGGAGGAATTAAGAGAAAGAATTGGTCAATTTAAAGTGATGGATCTGGAGGGTCCGGAGGCAAAGGAGGAGAATCATGATGGGAAGAAGAATCATCTGGAGGTTCCAGAGGAAGAGAGTACCGAGGGACAGGATGCCCCGTGAAGAGGCATAGGAAGACATGATTTAAAAGGAAGAAGAGAATAAAGGACACAATGTCCTAGAAGAGCAGGAGGATAAATCAGAAGAAAGATGGGAAGTCCGGTGGCTCCAGAGGTGGAAGGTGGAAAGGGGCGTGGTGCCCGGAAAGGAGATTGAAGGGGATGAGAGAATAATCTGGAGGTTTGGGCAGGAGAAGATAGGAAGGGGTGTGATGCCCAAGGAGATTAGAGGGATGATAAGATGAAAAATCTGGAGGTTCTGAAAGAATGGAATCAGAGGGGGTGCGATGCCCTGGGAGGAAGTTCGGAGATTCCGGATGAAGAAAATACCAAGGGATGCGATGCCGTGGGGGAAGATAGAGAGAAAAAGATAGAACATCCGGAGGTTTTGGAAGAAAAGAATGGAAAGGGGCGTGATGCCCGGAAAGGATAGTGGAAGGGACACGGTGACTTCTAAAGAGTAACAACTTGGCTTACAAAGCCTTATAATTACACACCCAATTAAACAAGGACATAAATACAAACTAAAGGACATAAAGATAAAATAAAATACTAGTGTCTCACACATAAAAAACTCAATACTCGGGCAGGGCTTCCATGCTGTCACCGAACCATAGAGAGGTCAGATTTGCTCGAGTCGTGTTGTGTGTATGATATCGGCGACTGGCTCTCGTGTCCTCATCACTTCTGTTCGCCAAGCTTCATTCTTTCACTGTTCTCACACAACCCCTCCTTTCTGCTTGTTGTTTCCCCTCTTTTTCTTTTCTTTCACTCTTTGGAGGATGCCCCCTACCATTCTCTTTTTTATCGTATTCCATTGGAGTGGGTTCTTCCAAAGAGTTGACAGAGGAGGCCCTCTCTTATTTGGGGTGGCATCTGGGCATTCTCTTCTCTTCTTCTCCACTTTTTCTGGCACTTGTCCCTCTGAAGTTCCCGAGCAAAACCAGGTCGGTCATCCCATTTTTCGAGCCAGTTTCTATACTGGGTAGAGTTAGTGGCCTACCTTGGGAGTACCAGCCGTGTTCGCACCGAGCAAGATCGAGCAAATAGGCTATACCAGTGAATAATGTACTTTTCATTTTTTCTTTTGATCTATGCTGTAATGGCCTTGGCCCATCCGATGTATCAAAGAAGTATTAATAAGAAAAAGAGGACTTACTTTTACTCTATATTGCTTACATGTGCGCTTTTGGAGAGAGGCTCAAAAATAAAATTTACGTAGTGTTGTCATGTTCCATGTCTGAGGGATGGGCATTGCTTCCATGGTGGCCTATCGGTACACCCCTTCCCGAGCATCTCGACCACTCGGTAGGGGCCTTCCCAATTAGGGGCTAGCTTGCCCACTACTTCCAGTGGTCGAGAGGCTTCGGCTTTTCTTAGGATGAAGTCTCCTGGCTGGAAGTGTCTATCTCAGACTCTTCCATTGTAGTACTAGGTGAGGCGCCGCTGGTATTCCGTGGCTCGGATGCTTGCAATCTCTAGGATCTCGCTCACCAGATCAAGGCTCTCCAGCAATTTTTGCTCATTCACCTCAGGCGAGAAGTTGGTGATTCGGAGAGAGAGGTTGCCGATCTCCAGCGGGATCACAGCTTTAGTGCCATACACCAGTTGAAAGGGGGTCTCACCGGTGGCCGTTCTTGGAGTAGTTCAGTGGTGGATTAATGATCGCGGAGGTCCGTTCTCTCGTGAGTTTAGAGTGCCAACATTCGCTGATTCTCATTACCGACCTTAGGTGGTTTACCTATATCGGTTTGTGCCATTCTGTGATTTTAAGTGTGCGTGAGTTACACCTTCTCCTAAGCAGTACTCCGCTAGCACAACTTACTAAATGTCGTGCACGTACCGACAGCGAGGCCAAGAGTGTTACTCATTGAGTGCCGACACGTTCTAACCGCGTAGTCGAGAGCTGTTCCCTATGAGACGATTTTTAGGCTAGTTACCGTAGAGCCCCTTATCTTTGTAGCCAGACTCCGACTGAGAGGAAAGCAGCTAGAAGACTTGACTTAGAGTAGATAGTTTGTGTGTGCACACGTGGTTGGGGGTTTTGGACCCACACTGACGGGTGTGACCCCGACTAGTCTTTATTCTATGGTTACTTAGTTTCAATGTCTCAATTTTCGCCTGGGGTGAGTAGGGAGACATTTGAGGTGTGGTGTAAAACGTCAATGAACGCATCCAGCCGATACTAGCGAGTGAGTACTTTAGTCACCAATGAGTTTGGTTCCCGACTGCGAGCGTGGTTCCCCAGAGTAGAGTTAGCGCGTTTTGACCAGGTGACTCTAGCGTGACTTCTCTGCCAAGATTTTTCTCGACAGCATTGTTAGGGTTCTCCCGGTAGTTGGGATAGGATGTTACAATGGTATGGTTCCCGTGGTGGCTTCTGTCCGTGAGGACAGTTTGTACGATAGAGGCTTCATAGGCTTTCTCGATAGTGCGACTGTGACTTTCTTTAGATCGGCGGTTGCGACTCGAGATTGCGGTTCTCCCGTGAGGGTAGGAGTAGCATAGAGACTCCGTAGCTCCGTCGTTTACTGTTATTATTGTTCTAGTTATTGTCGTTGCTATTGTTAATATTGTAGTTGCTTTGCCACTACTGTTGTTCTCATTATTATTGTTATTATTGCTGTTGCTATTATTGTTACTGCTTACCGCTTTCGTTATGGTGGGAATTCGTGAGACTCCCATTGAGCGAATGAGATGAGACTCCCTACTTTTTCAGATGCAGTGTTTCTCCTCGAGGTGATGTGCCTCAGTCGGAGGACCTTTAGTAGCCAGCTCACCAGTGCCAAGATATGCCTCATGGCACTGTGCGTTTCTTTTCTTGTTGACTGTACTAGTGGACTAGACCATGTAGTTATATGGGAGAGTATGGGGATAGATTTTATCATGGGTCTACCGAAGACAAGAGGTGGACATGATGGCATTTGGGTAATCATAGATCGATTGACTAAATCTACATATTTTCTACCAATCAAAAGTCGATGGTCTGTGGATATCCTTGCAACGTTATATATGAAGGAAATTGTCAAACTATACGGCGTACCTGTTACTATTATTTTTGATAGAGACCCTCGTTTCACATCACAATTCAAGAAGGGTCTACAATAGTCTTTAGGGACCCAACTTAACTTTAGCACTACTTTCCATCTACAAACTGATGGATAAACTGAGAGAACAATTCAGGTGATAGAAGATATGCTCAGGGCATGTGCTATTGACTTCGATGGAAGTTGGCACGATCACTTGCCTTTAGTGGAGTTTGCCTACAACAATAGCTACCAAGCTAGCATTCAAATGGCTCTATTCGAGACCTTATATGGAAGGAGTTGTCGATCACCTATCTCCTGGAATGAAGTTAGGGGTAGGTAATTTCTAGAACCGGAACTCATCCGGGATACCACCGAGAAGATAAAGCTTATTCGTGAAAGACTCCAGATGGCTCAAGATCGGCAAAAGTCCTATGCTGATAATAGAAGGCGCGACCTGAAATTCCAAGTAGGAGACCATATGTTTCTCAAGGTTTCTCCAGGTCGAGATATTCAAAAATTCGACATTAAAGGAAAACTCACAACAAGATTTATCAGCCCTTTTGAAATTCTTGAAAGGGTTGGTGAAGTCACATAGCACATTGCTTTACCTCCTTAGTTAGCCGGAGTCCACGATATGTTTCACATATCTATGCTCAAGAAGTATGTCCCTGATCCATTTCATGTCATAACTTATGACAATCTGGAGATAGAAAAGGATATGACATACGAGCAAAGGCCACTCAAAATAATTGAACGGGAGGTACGTCAACTTCAGAATAAAACTATTCCCATGGTCAAAGTCTAATAGAATAAATTTTGGCCACACGAGGCGACATGGGAGACGGAAGAAGCCATGCGGAAGTGATTCCCGGAACTATTTGACTATAAGTAGAAAATTACACTCTCCATAAATATCGTGCAAGAAATTTGGGGACCAAATTCTCTTTAAGTGGGGGAGGGTGTAACACCCCTGGAAATTTTAGGGATTTTTTTAGAATAATTAGTAAATAAATATAATTATTAGGCATTTATGGATGTGATCAAACTTGAGATAATATCAAGGTTAAGAGTCCTGAATCGATGGAGACTGGGGTGGAGGCCTATCTCCCTCAAAAATGGTGCCAAATAGGAGTCCAAAGAGCCTTGCGGTGAAGAAATTAGAGCTCGAAATCATCTAGAATCTGTAATGAAATAGCGGTCTATTGCAAGGCCGCACATTGAATATGATGGTCTTAGTGGGACCGCCAATTGACTAGGTCGAGAAAAGAGTCCCAGGACCGAAGGGGATCGAACTGGGAGCATCTAGGTGAAGAAATCCAGGTAACGGTCTTGGGAAGACCGCTACCTCATGGTAATGGTCTTCCAAAGACTGCTGCTAGAGGTTTTTTTTTTTGAAAATTCCAGGTGTTGATTTGCTGTTGTTGACTGCCACCTCAGAGTAGTGGTCAATAGTTGACTACTACCTCAAGTAGCAGTCAACAGTTGATCGCTACAAGAGGGGGTTGTGCGTCTTCATTCCGGTCGACTGTTAATGCTCCGAATTCGCCCAAAACGGGCCTAAAAGTTGTGGATTTGAAGTTAAAAGCTTCCAAGGCTCAATGGGCTTGAAAAATAGTCAAGAAATGGACTCAAAATAGGCTCAAAGAAGGCTCCAAAATAATGGTTAATTCAAGACATCACGGAGGTGAATAAGCGAGATAACTCAATTTATAGCCTAAAAATGGGTGTCAACAATGCGTACCGGGTTCCTTCCATGCTTGGGGCGTGACAAAGCCTCTGCAACACATGCGGATGTCTGCCTTGTCATGCATTGACCTGGGGACCGACCTCTTTGATGGCGACGCGGCCGTCCCATCACTTTGGTTGGGAGAGTTCCCCACCCCTTAAGGTTGTGGAGCCTCTTTTGTCTTTGTTAGCAGCTGGTTCCTTTTTTATTTTAGTCCAATTAGTGTCGACTGAGTGTATTTTTATTCTATTTAGAGTCATGTAAGCTGTAATGGACCAGCTAAATAAGGCCTAAAGGGCCATTACTGAGACTAGCTCGGTTATAGGTCACTAGTAGCTTAAATTCACCCCTCAGGATAGCGGGGTCAATTTACTTTTATGGACTTTTTCCACCCCTGGTCTCTCCTATAAATAGGGAGCCAAGGGCCTTATTTGTGGTTAATGAAGAATTTGCAAATTTGAGTTGAGAAGAAATATTGTGAGGGTGGGGGGCGGGCGGGTGGGGCGGGGCGGTCGGAGGAAAGGGAGGCCCCATTGGCCCCAGAGGAAACTGGAGGAGGAGAAGAGCATGCTGAAGAAGCCACCGGCGGTAAGGAGGAGCCCATTGCACCGGAGAGGAAGAAGCGCGGCCAAGACCCGGAGGTAAGCCAAATCGCCATCAAGCCCTATTTTTTAATTTTTAATGTTGATGCATGTGTGATTAAAGGGAAGGAAATGGGTCAGGGGACCCATTAGGGTGATTTGTAGGCCTTATTGGCCATTCCCAAGGGTTGGAGGATCAAAAAAGATGACGCTAGATGCAGGGGAACATAACGGTCGTTCCAGTGACCGTTATGCTCCCTGATGTGCCAGCACCGATGTGTCAAGGGAACCAGAACAAGAAATGTAATTTTTTGGGTTTTACTATTCATATTTTTTGTTGTTGTTTTGTTTATGATAAATGCAATGCAATGTGACTAAAAGACTGACTTATGACTCTAAATGTGTGCAGGGGAAAAGAAGAACAAGAATCACGTGGCTCCAAGTACGGGCGGTCTACTTGGCATTGCTAGAGTATCAGTGGGAGAGATTGGCTGCCATGGGCTTCGGGGAAGTCCTTAGCATTGAAGTGATCAGAGTGGACGCAGCCCTCTTGTATGCCCTGCACGAGAGGTGGGATCCCATCAGTCGAGCCTTCATCTTCCCATGGGGCCACCTGATCCCGACGCTAGAAGATATGGCAAGGATCAGCGGCTTGAGAGTGCACGGGAAGGCGGTGACCGGATGGAGCTATGTTGACTACAGGGAGCTAGCCCAGGAGCTGCTAGGGTTGGACTTGATGAGGCCGGGTCATCTGTCGTCCTAGTTATCACGATCAGTGCTGCAAGAGAGCTTGGGACTTCGGGGGGCAGCGATAGCAGTTGGAGAACTACCGGAGCAGCATATCGACCAGGTGACCGAGCAGGTGCGCCCGAGCGTGGCGACAGAGGCAGGACCGGAGGGAGATAGAGTGCTGCGACGCTTCTTGATGCTATTGTTCGGGAAGCTCTTGTTTGCAACCCGAGCCGACGTAATCAGTTGCAGGCTCCTACCATTGCTAGAAGATTTGAGCAGAGTGGGTAGATACGCATGGGGAGCGGCTGTCCTGGCCTTCCTATTTGATTCACTCAGTGCTACCGACCGGGTGACCATGCTAGGCGGCTTCTCACCTTTTTTACAGGTAAATTCCCTTAAATGCTCCTAAATGCTTTTAAGTGCTATATGCTTGACACATGATCTTTAAAATGTAGTTTTGGGTCTTCCTTTACCTACCTGGGATTGGGTGAGGAACCGAGCTACATCCAGAGAGGATTCCCATCGCAAGGCGATGGACGGTAGCTCGTGACACAGGGTCGATCAAGAGGTTGACCCGGGCGATCCAAGATGATATTGACTCATTCCCACATGCATCGGTAAATTTGTGAACTTAAGCCCTTCTACATGCTCCTAAATGCTGCTAAGTGCTGACAAATGCTGATGAATGATGATGAATGAATGAATGCTGACTTTAATGACCCTTTCAGGTGCGCTGGACAACATACCGTGATGAGCGACATGAGGGACAGCCATGGGTGGAGGCTTCCCTAGCCTATGGAGGATGGGATGTTTGGCTACATTGCATTAATGTGATCGAGCCACTGCATTACTACTTGATCATGAGGACACGGGGTGTACGCCAGCCCGTGGTAGTGTTTCCCCGCCAGGGTGACCAACGCCCCGGGAAATCTTCAAACAGCATCAGTGGCGACAGAGATTGAAGCAGGCGGGCCAGGAAGTACGTCCAGGATTGGAAGCAGAAGGGCAAAGCATTGATCGAGCAGGCTGATAGCGATGAGGCGTACATGACTGCCTACGCCCAGCGATACAGCAACCAGGTCTTCCGCGGTACCCGATGACCGGTATGAAAATCTAAACTCAAACTCATTCTATATGCCTGAATAACTTACTTCTATATGCATTGACACTTAATTTCTAAATGCAGCTAGACCCACAAAGACGCATCGCTGAGCTTGAGGGACTATTGAATGCCACCGTGTAGTAGCGGGACAAGTACCGAATAGCTCTGGAGCTTCTGGTGAGCTTTCCTTAGACTTTAAATGAAAGGTTCATGCAAATTGACTGTCTTTTGAAACGCAGCAGGCCGAGGGAGCCCAGATGCACCGTCCTCCTCTGCACAGCCTGCCGGGGGATGGGCTGAATGAGATGTAGACTTTACCCGAGCTGTAGCTCGAGCCGAGGAGGCCAAGGCTACCCTCGCAGAGCAGGTAAGAAATCAAACCTTTCTTAAAATTCTTCGTGATTTACGCATGTGCCTAAACTGACCACGATGAAAATGCAATATGCAGGCTAGAGAGCTGACTACAGCATTGGCTGCGATAGAGCGAGCCAGAGCAGAGGTGGCGGAGGTGCCCCGTCTCCGAGTAGAGATCGAGTGACTCCGGGGGGAGGTGACCCAGTTGAGTGGAGAGACAGCAGACCTTGAGAGATATCAGACCAAGGCTCGGAAGGCACGACTTCAGGTTCATGATTTGAAGATCGAGCTTCGGGCCGTAGAGCAGATAGTCTGGATGATGGGCCGAGGACCTGAGCAGAGTGCATCCTGGAGTGGTGCAGCAGGAGGCACATAGAGTGTAGCACCGAGTGGATCGGTAGGAGACTACTTGGCTAGTTTTTCCGGTCAGCGGAGGAACAAGGAGGCAGATCGGAGACGACCACGAGAGGAAGAGCATAGTGTCATGGGGATAGTGGCGGCCCGATAGACAAACTGGCCGAGTGATATGTTCTTCCTTTTGGTTCTTTCTTTTGTTCTTCCTTTTTTGACATACACTTGTATATGACAATTAGTGGAAAATGAAATGGAATGGAAATTATGTTTTTTTTGTGGTTTTTAATTTGTTCATGAAATGTGAATGTGTGGAATGCGCGTGGATTGTGAAGATAGATGGATGCGTGGGGTCGAGTTCTCCCCACCCCGGGGGATTTGATGAGGGCATCTCACAGCGCTCTCTTTGGCTCGGATTGCCTGTATCACTTTAAGGATGACCGCCTATGTTATCTCATGTTACTTTCCCTTTCATTGAGTCATATCTTATGTAATTTTCTTTATTGAGTCATGTTGTTTAGTCCATTTCTCTTATTAAGCTTAATTGGGCCTTAGTACCTTAGTTATGGGCCCATAGGATTGAGTTTAGGATGGGCTTAGTCTTTTAGTTGTTTGTCAATGGTACTTTTGTTATGTAAAGAGTGGATGCCTATAAATAGGCCTTCCCACTCTCTCATTTGTAACTTTTGATGAATCAATTTGAATAGAAGAAATTTCTAGTTTCTCTCCTCCATAATATTTCTTCTCACACTCTCTCTATCATCATCTCTCTCTCTCTCTCCCCAAGGGGAGGGGGCGGGGCCCGGGCGGTCATCCCGCTCATCACCGCAATAACTCCCAACATGCGGACACTAAGAAGTTGATTATGGAAGAAGCTCATAAGTCAAAATATGCTATTCACCTTGGTGCTACCAAGATATACCAAGATCTAAAAAGGGATTTCTAGAGGCCCAACATCAAGAGAGAAGTAGCGGACTTTGTATCACGCTACCTCACTTGTCAGCAAGTTAAGGCATAACATTTAAAGCCCGCTGGAAAGTTACATCCGCTAGAAATTGCTGAGTGAAATTGGGAGAGCATAGGGATGGATTTTATCATGGGTCTGTCAATGATAAGAGGTGGACATGATAGAAGATGGGTGATCATAGACCGATTGACTAAATCTACACATTTTCTATCAATCAAAAGTCGATGATCTGTGGATATACTTGTAGCATTATATATGAAGGAAATTATCAAATTACATGGTGTCCCCGTCACTATTATTTCTGATCGAGACCCTCGCTTCACATCACAATTCTGGAAGGGTCTACAACATTCTTTGGGGACCTGATTGAAATTTAGCGCTACTTTTCACCCCCAAACAGATGGCCAAATGGAGAGGACAAATCAGGTGATAGAAGATATACTCAGGGCTTGTACTATAGATTTTGGTGGAAGTTAGCACGATCACTTACCTCTAGTGGAGTTTGCATACAACAACCGCTACCAAGCTAGCATACAAGTGGCACCTTTTGAGGCTTTATATGAAAGAAGTTGCGGCTCACCTATCTACTGGAATGAAGTCGGGGAAAAATAATTTCTAGGCTCAGAACTCATCTCAGATACCACCGAGAAAGTGAAGATTATTCGAGAAAGACTCCTGCTCAAGATAGACAAAAATCATAGGCTGATAATAGAAGGTGAGACTTGAAATTCCAAGTAGGAGATCATGTGTTTCTCAAGGTTTATCCGGGTCGAGGTATTTGAAGGTTTGGCCTCAAAGGTAAGCTCACTCCGAGATATATCGGCCCTTTTGAAATTCTTACGAGGGTTGGCGAAGTTACATATCAGATTGCCTTGCCTCCTCAATTAGATGGAGTCCATGATGTGTTTCATGTGTCGATGCTCAAAAGGTACGTTTATGCCCCATCCCATGTTATCAGTCCTGATGACCTAGTGATTCAAAAGGATTTTACGTACGAGCAAAAGATAATCAAAATTATTGATCGAGAGGTATGTCAGCTTCGGAATAAAACTATTCCCATGGTGAAAGTCTGATGGAATAAATCAATACTAAAAGGTTACCTTCAATGATCGGAGAAAGAAACTCTGACTCCTAGCATAGAGCTATCACTAGCCTAAGATGCTGCAGAAGCGGCTTCATTTTGACACTTTTATTTATTATTTTTTTATTTTTTATCAACTAAGGCCTAATTAAGCCACTCAAGTATGTTGAGGAACCAACATCATTATAACCATGAGCGTGAATAATAAGAGTGATAGCAATGATAACAAATTCTTTGCACAAACAAAAGATACCTTCACAAATCCACGCGTGGAAACCAATGTCCTGAAGCGACTTTGATCAACGAGCTTTGAGAAGCACGAGCTTTGTTTTCCTATCTTGATAGGACGAAGAAGGGGGGGATAGCAAAAGATTAATGATTCCCCTACACGGAGGAGCGACAAACACCAAACTGGACAGAGAAGAATAAAAAGGAAGAGAGACGAGGGCTATAACTCCCTCGTTAAGGCACAAAGACCCTGATAACATGGAACCGAATGCAGAATAAACATGGATTAACGGAGATCAAGGCAGACTAAAACCTCGAATGTAACATGAAAAAGGGTATGAACCCTAAAAGTATGCAATACAATGAATGGAAAGACAATGAGGAGATTGCTGCGAAGATGAGGAAGAAGGAGAGTGATGATCCGATGTAGTCGAAGAAGAAGAGTAGCAACCATTCGACGGGGTCGGAGAAGAAGAATTGTGGTCATCCGACAGGGTCAGAGAAGAATCAGAAGTAGAGCTTGGGGATACCTGGGATGAAGAATCGGGAGAAATCCCACAGTGGGGATGAAAGAAGGGCCTAGGGCGAGGCCTAGAATCGTGGATGTAAGGAGAATTCAGGGGCTCCAGATGAGTAGAAGGATGAGGGTTCATGGACCCGGGAAGAGAGGAGGAGATAATAAATGTGGGACTGGAAGATGGCTGGTACACCATCCAAGGGTGGGAGATGAGTAGAAGAATTGATGAATGAAAAGAAGGAGAAGGAGAAGTTGTGGCCCCTCGAGTGCACAACTGACGGCCTTTATACTCGCACCGCCACCTCTTCTTAGCTGAAACATCTTGAACACTGACAACTGACTATAGGAGACAAATGGACGGTTAGATCTAAAGGGGGGGTGAATAGATCTACGCTCAAAAACGTTATCTACAGCAAACTAACAAGATGCGAAATTAGAGAAAGACTACTGCAGATATGTATTAAAATTATAAATTTTAACAAAAATATTAAAAATATATTTTCAAAATGTGATTAAATGAGAGCATTATGAATTATTGCAGGAGAAGGGGCAGATGTGTTGTACACAGAAGAGCACAGTTTCATAGATGGTTAGATTGATTTAATAGAATTTGAACCGCTTAGATAACGACCCGATGGGAGCGTGCGCATGGTGCCAGCACCATGTGAACGCTGAGTGTTGCACAGAATATGGTCATGATCTAGAGGGAGGGTGAATGTGTAATAAAAATTTAATCAACTTATATAGAGAATTATGAGATGCAATAGAGTTAGTTAGCAATAATATGAAAGAAGATGACACATGAAGACATACACACAAGAAGGCACAACAAGATTTATACTGGTTCGATTGTAACTTCCAAATCACACTTACGTCTAGTTCCTTCGGATGACACCGAGGTTCCACTAGTCTTTCTTAAAACAAATTACAACTCGACTATTTCTCTCAAGTGTTCAGTCACACCTCGGGCACTCTTGCAATATGAGTCACATTTGATTTCTTGGTATCAACCAAACCTGTAGAATACTATCCTTCTGTTGGACCTTGTTGTCCGCAGGCAAGAGCAACTCCACTTATGGAGATATATAAAAGAGAATACACAAGAATTATCTCTTAGTAGGCAGATAATGTACAGTTGAAACAGGAAGCTCAAGGAGTTAGCATAGAAATAATGCATACTTAAAGCCTTCTAATGAAAACTAAATGTGATGCAGAAGGCTTTAAAAGAAATAGCAGAAATCAAGGCTTGCGTAGTAAGGAATTTCAACAGTTGTTTCTTCTCACAAATTCTCTAAGCAAATTGAAGAGTCAAAGGCGTGATTGCTTATTATTCTACAACTCTTGTAGCGTGAGTTTTTTGGCTAGAGTCTACAGTTTTTCAAATTGAAATCCTTGTACAAAATCTTCTAGTCATTTGTATATTTATATTCTTCACAAAATGCTTTCTGTTAGACTTAGTTTGAGGCCGTTAGACACAGTATTATGATTGTTAGACTCATTTAAGAAGAATGTTAGACTTAAGCATTTGATCATCAGAGAGAGTTCTTCTTTTCTTCTATTGGGTACGTATCTGCTTGTACTTTGAATCTCAAAGAAAAAATAAATAAATTTGATAAAGACAGTGTGCAGCTAGTTGAGGAGAATAAGAAACTGATAATTCAAATTTGATGAGTGAATGATATTTCTCAGTGAGTCATGCCATTGCTCTGCCTTTGTACTTGCCCAAAATTTTAGATAGAGTTAACTTGGCACCTTATAACATAGTCCTCTTAACTTCAGAGGTAAGGAGACATGGTTTCTCAGTAGACCATTGTCATTGCTTTGTCAAGAGCTGCCCTTGGGGACTTTTAGACTATTCCAATGTTTAAAAGCCATACTTAGTTTAAAGTGCACCCCAAAGTTACCTTTGTAATTTAGATTTTTAGGGTTAGAGAAGGTTTTAGGACATATCTTTGTAAGACTGGTTTAAGTTAATTAAAATTGTGTACAGTCACTTCCAAGCTTTTAAGCAAAATACTCATGGAATTATTAACCCTAAACCATTAGATTGTTTTGGGCATCCATAAAGCTTTATAAGAGAAGACTCTTGTTTTAGTTTTTGTTGAGTGATGCAGTAAGTGATTAGTTATGGTTCTCCCCCTAAATCAAAGCTACAGTACTCAAGGAGATTTTGAGAGAAGTATAGCAGAATTTCGATGGATTAAGAGAGGGCCTTAGAGATAATAATGAATGTTCTCTAGTGGACAACAACATATCATGCAAGATCATAGCAGGCAAGACATTAGGTCGACAGATATTTAAAGGTGTGTAGGAATTTTTGAGTAAAATCAGTTGACTTGGACCATATCTGATGACCTAGCTATCATATATTTAGCAGACACATACTTGGTGCTTTCAAACCAAAGGAATGATATATTCAACAAATGTTTTATTGAAACTTGTCTCACAAAAAGAACACAGATCATGCTTCACAGCCTGAGAGTGTGACACCAGCTAACTCCCCCTAATCTCTGAGGCTAAGGACCCTTGACAGCTGTAAATATAGATCCCTGGTACCTGGCAGAGTAGTTTCTTACGCATAGTGAAAACTTTCAGGTAGAGCTAATCTGGCCTTCCTCAAATTACCATTTCATATATCAAAGGGTCAAATATAGATAGTTTGTACAGATAAAGGCAGAAATGCACATGAAACTCCCCCCTGACAAGAACCATATGTGACTCATAGGACTTACCAGACTTGAACTTGACAAGATCAACATGTGGGAGGTCTCCACAGACCTAATTCTCTCCTCAGAGTCGAAAACCTTTCAAAGTTCAGAGATTTTGTAAAAATATCGACAATTTGCCTTTTAGTTTCAATAAAATACAGCGGTCGCAGCAACGTCGCCAAGAAGGTGTGCGCGGGCTGCCCGGTCGCTGCTGAATGCCTCGCCTACGCGCTCGAGCACAACGAGCGATTTGGCGTGTGGGGTGGCTTCTCTGAACGCGAGCGGCGCCGGATGCAACGGGGTGCGGCATGAGCTTCGTCGACGACCTCTGCCTCACCTGCCACGAGGACGCCTCCCGCCACACCTGGTGCGACGTCGAACGCCGCCTCGTGTGCGTTCCCTGCGGCCACCCCGAACCCTGCGAGGAGAAGGCATGACCGACACCCCAGCCGAGCGCGCCCTCGCCCGCATCATCGCCCACGCCAAGGACGCCGACCTCCACGCCGCACGCTACGGCCTCAACAGCATGGTCCCCGCCGAACTCATCCGACCGGCGCTCACCGACGAAGGAATCGAGATCCGATGACCATTGGACTCAAGTTCTACCCCGCCTCACACCGCTACAAGCTCGACGGCGAATGGGTGCCCGGCGTGACCACCATCCTCAGTAACGCGATACCCAAGCCCGCGCTGCCGAAGTGGTCGGCCAAATCCGTCGCCGAGTACGTCGCGCAGCACCGTGAGGACGTCGAGCGGCTGTGGGGGATGGGCGAAGGCCCGATGGTCGCCGCGCTCAAGGAGATCCCCTGGTCCGAGCGTGACCGCGCCGGCGTCCGCGGCACCGACGTCCACGACCTCGCCGAACGCTACGTCAAGGGCGAGCCCGTCGAGGTTCCCGACGACCTGGTCGGCCACGTTGAGGCGTGCGCGAAGTTCATCGACGACTGGAACATCCGACCCGTGCTCGTCGAGGCGTGCGTCGGCTCCCGCGAGCACCGCTACGCCGGGAAGCTCGACCTCGTCGCCGACTCCGATCGGGCGCCGCGAGCCATCTTCGACTGGAAGACCGCGAAGTCCGGCATCTACATGGAGACCGCGTTCCAGACCGTCGCCTACGCGATGGCCGAGTTCCACGGCGAGAACGGCGACGAGCACCCGATGGCCGACTACGGCATCGAGGCGTCGTTCGGCGTCCACATCCGCGCTGACGGCTATGACGTGTACCCGCTGAAGTTCGGGCCGGACGTGTTCGAGCAGTTCATCCACCTGCGCCGAGCCGCAGACCTCATCAAGACCGCGACCGGCGACTGGAAGGTGCCCGGCTCGGGCTACGTCGGCGTCGCCCTCGACAACGACAGGAGCACCCACATAGGGGTGATGAAGAAGGTGACTTTGGCTCTCCTGGCCCTCCCAACACTCTCAAACATACTTTTTCCATTTGAGCTTTGTAATGACAGAAAATGGTCTCCTGTACCTCGTACCGTACTTTTAAGATTTATTTGATCGGCAAAGAATATCCAGCCACCCATGGAAGCCTACGATCACTAGAAAGAAGGCGTCAAAAAGAGTCTTGGACGTTATCCTAGGGAACAACCTTATGATGCTTAAGTTAGGATCGTGTCGAGGTGAGGAACAGTAGGAGACGAAGAGAGGGAGAGAGTGCGAGAGTAGAATAATCAAGTCTGAGAGTCGGAGTGGAGTCTCTGGAGGTGCTTGCCGTGTTCGGTGAGTGCTCAGAGAGTGCTCGCCGGGCTTGTGACGTGCTCGAAAGTTGACTCCTTCAGATAGCTCTCCATTTTCCTCTGCTTGTATCCGTGTTCGTCTGGGTGTCTCTCTATGTGTCTATCCTCTCGTGTGTCTGTGTGTCCTCCTTTGTTATATGATTGGAGGTCTATTTATACTGGTTGCCCTGACGGTAGAGGTTAGTCCCTTAGCAGGGAAATGCGTGGGTCGTGGAGTAACGCCCCCGCGATCGTGGATAGTTTCCCGTTGTGCGTCTATTTATTCAGGCAGCGTGATCTTGGGGCGAGTCTTATGACGTTCTAGACGTGAGCTCGTCTCCACTAGAGTAGAGGCCGGTGATGGCGGGAGTAATGTTCGGTTGTCGAAAAGTCGTTCGGCGCCTGAGATGTCCTCGTTGATGTCTCTCATAGACTGGCGAATCTCCTGTGCACCTTTATTGGGATGCCGGGTATGGGCTGCAAACTATCGGGCAGCCTACTTTACACTCAGTGGGGTCTGGGCTAATGCGGGCCTAATACTGGTGGGTCGCATTGGGTAGGAAAGATTTTACCTTCCTCAAACTCTCTTCAGTGTTTCACGTATGAGTAATGCTTGGTGCACCTAGTGCACTAATTATACCTGCAGGTGCAATTGGTGTAATATTTAATATTTATTTATTTTTTTAGTGGCTCTCATCCCAAATTTGCTGGACTCCCACACCACATCACCCGGTGACATGGTGTGGGGGTCGAGTAAAAATAAATTTACCTCTTTATGAATAGTAAAATATAGTATTTTCACTATTCACGGGGCTCGGTTTTCATTTTTGCTTGGTCCCGTGACGTGATAAGATGTTTGTGCTAATAAATAACAATGACCAAAAATAACAAGGGAACATCAACAGTGCCTACTGTAGGTCATGGCCGAGCCCCTCAGGGTTTTCCCCTGTCATGATCAGAACCTAACCTTGCTACATGTCAATAATCTTTTGGATTCGATCCGTTCCTACCCATTTTTGTCCCAAAATGCTAAATCATGCCGCATCTTTGGCAGACATTTATTTAAAGAATCATTCTCTAACACTATTGTGCTTTGACCTAGAACGATTTTTGAACAAAGGAATAAAAAATGAATAAGCAATGTTTAAGCAAAAAGATTGGAGCACTTCTGCCCTCGGCATGGAGTGCCTCTCCCCATTTACCTTTAGTCTGTTTCCTTTTACTCACCAATTCAAACTTTAGGCTATAGGGTCCTTTCTCCTGGCCATTAATCAAAGGTTTTCCTCTTTTGGGGAGATGTAATTAACATTGTGGCCTTTATGGCACGACAGGTTTCAGTCCCGACTCGACACCCATTATCATCTGTTTGGTCAGACGGTGCGCGCATTAGTAACTCCAGGCCACTCCGGTCTTTGGAGTCTGAACAAACTATCACATTGTGATTGGCATGCCTACGTACAACTATAAATAAAGTAAATAAATAAAATTAAATAAATAAATAAATAAAGTGTTCCCACATTGATGTAGATCCGAGTGAGAATGAGTGAGTTTTGTTCTTGTTTTGGGAAAATCTCATGTTTTCAGGGTGAGTGATGATTTTGCTGATTCGAGTGGCGATTCGTGGTTCATTTGATGTGAATGGGTGTGTTGGATGTCAGGGAGCAATTCCCCATGGTTCCCGCTCGCAAAGGAGTGAGTTGGGCATGGAACGAGTGCCCCGGGGGGTCACCCTGTTCGGTTGTCCTTGAATCGGTCGACCAATCCATTGGGTCAGTGGATCGGTTCCTAGTAGAGAGTAGAATTGAGGCACATGCAAGGATCGATCGACCACCACTGGGGTTCAGTCAACCAACCCAGGGCAGTCTGTTGACCGACCCCAACTGTAGGTCGACCGACCCTAGATAGCCCGGGGGCCTGGGCAAACTGGTCGACTGAATCTCCTGGCTAGTTGACTAAATGCCCCTATTGGTTGACCAACCATTAGGTTTGGTCGACCGACCCTCCCATGGAGTGGACTATTTGGCCCGAAAACTTGGATTTTCACCCCAAAAATTTCCCATGGTTTGTTTAGGTGGTTGGTGACTTTTATCGTTGGTGTGATGGCCATGCCCATTCTTATGTTGTTTTGGTCATCCCAGCTTGAGTCTGATCAGCTCCTGAGGTGTTGAGGTTGTGTCTAAGTGATCGATTATATGCCATGGTTGAGAAGATGCTCAGGCAAACCTAGGATTTTCTCTTCCTGGTTAGCTACTGTTAGTGAGCTTGATTCTTCTCATCCTTTTTAGTGGCATCTTTTCGAGGTAAGCCGTAGGAGTGCTGTCTTAGTGAGGCCTTTGTCCTGTGTCTGCTTAAGTGTGGAATGTGCTAGTTCTGAACCTGATCTACTCTTTGTTCGATGGTTGCTTGGCTTTGGACCTGATTTTATGTTATGAGCCGTTCTACACCATATTCATCGTTCCGTGTCTAATGTGTTGTGAAGGTTCAGTAATTGTTTCAGGATGTAAGGATAAGTTGAGATTAGCATCTTCTTTGTGCTTTGTGTTGAAGCTGGTACTCTTCCTAGTGTGCACTTAGGCGACTTGTGATCGGTTATTAGCACGATCGGTACTCGAGGAGTGTTATATTGCAATTTTATAGATTGCGATAGCACCGAGTATATGTTGAGATGCAAATATCAAGGTATTTTTGATGCCTATGTGCGTTGTATAAGTGCGTAGCAGAAGCGTGTGGGCTGATAACCCACGGGTCGAGGATCATTAGTTGGAAGGTTCTGGCCGATCGAGAGGTTTGTTTCCTCGATGTGACTTCATCTTGGCTATGTGTGCCTTGGTGTTGTTGGTTGTCGTGCCATTATTGTTGAAGGCATTTGTGGTGATTGGCACTAGCATTTGATAGTGTTGGGGAATCTGTCGGCATGTCTACTTATTGAGTACCCTTTGCTCTTCTGTAATCTTTTCTTGGCTGTTGTGTTCTCGGGCGTGATCGTGATCCTTGAGATACATTTCCCAAGATTGTTGTTATTATTGTTGTGGGTCCTTGTTGGTAAGCTGTTTGTTGCATGGCTCGTATGTTGTAGTCATGTGCTCAGTTGTTATTGTGCCTGGATGTGACCCAGCTTGCAGTTGTATTCCGTGGTCCTATATCCAAAACGGAGCTGGGATTTCTGCAGGTGTTGTTATCGTTGTCGTGGTGTTGTGTTTAGCTTGGGAGGAATTCCCTGTGAATCTGATTTGGCATTGTGTGGACCAAGGTCTTGTCAGAAGCCTCGCCCTCGAGGTAATGATCGGCCGGGATATGGTAACGCGCCATGATCTCGGTGTTGACCTGGTCGAGATTGGAGGCGTCGAGCACCAGTTCCTGCACGCTCTGTCCCTGGTCAAACTTGAAGACGTCGAAGCCGTTAACCGGCGTCTTCAGCGCGCTATAGACGTCGCCGATATCCTTGATCTTCACGCCGTTGACTTCGTCGAGCACAAGCAGGCGAAGCCCTTCGTAGCCGATGTTGGCCGGGTTGGGCAGGATCTCCGAGAGTACCACGCGCTGCGTGCGGTCCGGCTTCACCTTGTCGTTCTCGTAGTAGGAAAGGCGGAAAGGCGCGTGCTGGCGCCAGGCCGGGCCCCAACTGCGCAGGTAACTTTCGCTCAGCGGCACAAAGACGAATCCGCCGGTGAGCACGTACTGCGGCTCTTTGTCGAAGGTTTGTTGCGGCACAAGCATGTCGGTGAACTCGGCCTTGGGCAGCGTGTAGGTCACGTCCATTTGTTTGCCGTCGCGCCAGATCTGGAACTTGCAGGTCTGGCCGGCGAACTTGCCGCGCGAGGAGAGATTCTCGAGGAGAAGCTTGCCGTACTGTGGGTCGATGTAGTTGCCCTCGGAGTCGATGGGGAAGCCGTCGATGGAGAGAAGCACATCGCGCGGCTTCACGACCGACGTGGTGCCGGGCTTCATGCCGGTGTCCTTGATGATGACGCCGCGGGCCGGACCGGGCAGCTTCAGGTACTCAAGGTTAAGCGGATTGTCCGGGGTGTCCCAGGTGAAATCGAAATAGCCGAGACCGGTGTAGGTCTTGGCCTGCTCGGCCTTGATGATCGGCGCCATGAAGGAGCTGGGCACCGCGGTCATCGAGCCGCCGCCCGAGCCGTAGACGAGTCCGATCAGCTTGTCTCCCGAGACCACGGCCTCACCGTAGCCAACGCCGGGCATCTCGCAGTTGATCTTCAGCGCGGGCACCGAGACGAAGCTCAGCGCGCTGTTCTCGACGGTCATGCGGTCGACATCGCCCTTGCGCGCCTCGAGCGAATCGTCGCGCCAGCGCAGGACGCGAATTTCGCCGGTCAACGGCACGACATCGGCCAGCTTGGCGGCCTGCAGGCCTTTCCAGAAATCGGCCTGGCCGGGATTGAACTGCGCGTTGAGCGCGTCGTCCGTCGTCAGCGCCGCGAGGTTGGCTTGGTAATCGATCCACGCGATCTTGCCGAACGTGTAAATGCCGTCGCCCTCCTTCTTGAAGCGGATATCCGTGACATCGTCGAGGCCCTCGGCGGTGGTGATGATCTGGTGGCCCTCGATGACCACGCCGTTCTTGAAGTTCGACTTCTGCCGCCGTTCCCACGGCTGGAAATAGTTGTAGGCCTTGCCGGCGACCTCGATCTGGACAATGGCGTTTTCCCACTTGAACGCGCCGGTATCGGCGGCGGTCTTTTTGGCATGCGTCTCGGCCGCTGCCGATGCGGGCAGGGCGAGCGCGAGGACGAAAAGGAGTGCGAGCAATCGGGTCATAGGCGGCTTTGCGCGGGGACGCTGTAGGTCTGGAGAATCTGCGGCGTGGCCTTCTCGGCCTCGTCGGTGCGGATCACCTCGAAATGATGGTCGGGTGCGAATTCGATGATGGAGTCGCCGCCCTTGGCATCGGCGAAGGCCTTGGGCACATCGGCGAGTGACTCGATGCGATGGCCGTTGATCTTGTCGACCATGGCCTGGCCGCGGTCGCGACTCTCGCCGTGAACGTGCTCGAAGAGATGCAGCGACAGCGACCGCGTACGGTCGAACAGCAGTCCGTAGCGCTCCTGCAGCTCGTAGAGATCGCCGCCGGCGAGATCATCGATCAGGCGTCCCGGACCTCGAGAAATGATACTTCCCTTCCACTTTCTGCTCATCAAGATTCGACCAAGGCAACCCCTACCGCTTGCAATGATTCCCCTATTCATGAAGCTCAGAAAAGCTATTGTGAGCATGAATCTAAACATCCTCTACCCAAGTCTCAGTGGCGTCAGGTTAGGCGAGATGCAAGGAAAGTCCAAGGCAAGACTTCGGCACCATCACAACTTGTAGTGCTGTAGGATGAGATGGCAGAGCAGGCTGCAATGCTTGCTACAGCCATTGCTGAATAGTCTGCCCAAAACTTGAATGTATTGTGCCCTATGATCATTGATGACACTATTGGTGTAGACACAAATGTCTCTCCATCTACTCAAGAGTTTCTAGAGCACACTCTAGCCCAACCTATTACTTAAGATGTTGTTCAACCAGTCAGCGATGATGATGATGTCAATATGCATGTCCCTGTTCCTCATAAAGATGGTGTAAACATTGTCAGTGTGATTTCTCAGCTCTAAGAAGTGACTGATAATGTTGTTCCTCATGTAGATGCCCCTTCACCCAGTGAGGCTTTGCAAGTTGATGAAGTGCGTACTTCTATTAAGAATGCTATTGCTCTAGTTGATTGTGAAGATAGGCATGGATCGTCCCCTCCCAATGAGGGTTTGCAAGTTACTGATGTGGCTACTTCTGTTGATGGTGCTCTTCCTTCTGAAGTTGTTCAGGATCTCACTAATTCCATTGGATTCATCACTACCTATGGTTAGTTCTTCAACAACATCTTCATATTTTCAGAACTGCATCTCTTACCCCAGTCGCAATGGTGCTCGCTCTTTAAAGCCTATAAGTCATCCTCACATTGTTACTATTGCTTGTCTAGTAGTGCATTCGACTTCAGTTACATTTTTTTAAAATTTTTAGAATCAAATGTTAAGGGGTCCAATTGACACTCACTCCCCCATTGGTGTTCTCAATGTTAATACTATCTCATTTATCTCTCAAGCTGTTCACAACCAAGATCTTCTGGATGATGGTGCATTTCTTCTAGCACACAAGACTTGAGTTGGAGATTATCCACCGGAGAAATATGATCAGGAAGAAGAAGATGATGAAGAAGATCACTGTCCCCATCGCCTGGGTCGTCATCTTCAATCCCTACTTCATCATAGAACTCCTTGGGATCACTCCTCTTTATAAATATTAGAGATTATTCCCCTTGGCTTCAATTATAGACGGAACTAGTTCCTCGCGGTCGATCTAACCCTTTAACCAACAAGTCCCGCTGACGGAACTAGTTCCTCGCGGTTGGGACTGCTTCTTGTTGTCACGGGATTTGTAAGTCCCTATTGTTGACACCCATTTTTTACCTTTGAGTTAAGTCATTTTCTTATCCTCATTTTTGATGCCTCAAGTTGTTCACCACTCGTTGGGCCATTTCTAGGCATTTCTTTGGGCTTATTTTAGGGGTATTTTCTCCCTGACTGGACACACTCTTGAATTTCCTTGAGTTTAGGCTTAATGGGCTTTGATTTAACTTGGTCTTTGGGATAAATGGGCTTATTTATCCCATTTTATTATTTTCCACCGCCCACCTAAACGCGGTCTAGCGATAGACCGTTTAGTGTTGGTCGACGGTCTATTAGAAGACCGTTTTATGGCCCAGGGTCTTTCAACGGCTTGGCCTCTGGATAAAATGGATATTTATCTCTTATTATTTTCCACCGACACCCTTACTTGCGGTCTCCATTTAGACCATTTTAGTGAGGGTGGTAGTCCATCAAATTACCATTTTATGAGCCAAAGTCCTACGTCAATCTATTTTTGGGTAAATGTCTATTTATCTCATTTTTTTTATTTTCCACCGACACCCGTAGGACGGTCTCCAGATAAGCCGCTTAACTAGTTAGGCGGTTCATCGAAGGACTATTTTTCTGGTTGAGAGTCCTACGCTAGCTGATTTGGTTTGTTCTTCGGATAAATAGCCCTATTTATCTTTTATTTTTTTTCCATTGACGCCTGAATGGCGATCTTCTGATGGACCATCTGATGAGGTTGACTGTCTATCAAAGGACCGCATTCAAAGGCTGAGATCTTTGCTTGAGCTGGCTTTTCTCTCTCCATCCGTGGTCAAACTTGTTACTTCATCCACCTTTTTCTCCGTGGATTCTCAGTCAAATTTAGAGCCGTTTGATCCTGGTAAAAGTTGGGAGTATGATCTCCATTTTATCCAAAAGAATTCGAGGCTAATTCCCACCGAAAATCCCTTAATTCGAGCTGGCCTTCAAGGGTGTATAAATAGCACCCATAGTCCAAGCTCGCGGAGGGGGGAGATTCTGGAGTTGGCGCTGAAGTGTTTGTAGAGTAGTGGATGGCGGATCTAGAGGGGAGGGGTGAATAGATCTGCCCCTCTTTTCACAATGCAGCCCTCTTTATAGCAGCCAGCGATTCGATTAGCATTGTGGTTTTCAGCGTGGTTTAGTCGCATCGACGCTCGGTTTCTTCGGTGGAGGTAGGGAGACGGATCGCTACTTCATTCTGCACGTTTTTCCTACTCCTATGCGCAGTTTGGTGCTCGATCGGGCCGATTTAGTGAAAATCGTAGTTTTTGGGGTTTGTAGGGTTTGCCGGAAAATGGCAACCATTCTCGGTAAAATTAGTGTCAAAACGACCGCTGGGATGTCAGGATCCCATTCCCATAAGTTTCATGTTGATCGGTTGTCATTTGGGGCCGGTAGAAGTCTGGGAACCCCGGTGACTCATTTAGGGTCGATTCATCAGAATCACCCCGATATTGCGTTTTAATGCGTGCATGCGCCGTTTTTTGACCCCAGGAGTGTTGTATCATGGTGTGGCTTTGTTTCCCCTGCGCTTCGGCGTGAATGGGGCATAGAACGGGCCGATTCGGCCATTCCCCTATTTTGCTCGCCGATTTTGTGTAACGGTCGTTCCAGTGACCGTCACCTGTGTGATGGCCCCACGATAGACCGCCACAACCGTTGGTCATTTTGCGCTCTTCGAGGCTGGGTTGGTGTGACAGACCAGCATAGGACCGTCACATGACTGTAACGCGCCTATGGTGGTGTGTTACGTTCTGGGTGTGATGGACCAACATAGGACCGTCACATGGCTGTAACACGCCTGGCTTGGTGCGTTACGTGCTGATATTTCTGAGGACTGTGGTTGTCACTCCCTCGATGATCGTGTCTTCCTCGAAGATCGGGTCAGTCGGTTAACCCTGACGGACCTCCCCTTGTGCGTCACGTTGTGTAATGCCCCTAGCCGGGTGTGTTACATGGTTCGTGTTAGGCTTTTAGGCCCGTTGGCCCTGACGCCCCTTTCTTGGGGGGTTAGGCGGTGTAGTGCGCCTGTCTTGGTGCGTTACGTGGTCCGAGTTTTAACTTTAGGCCTATTTGCCCTGACGCCCCTGCCCTGGTGCGTCAAAGCAGGTAACGCCCCTATGGTGGTGCGTTACAGTCTTGTTGATTGGCCGTGATAACCGTTGTTCGGTTCTGTGTCTGTCTGTATGTTGGTCTGTCTTAGGTTTGTGTTTTAGGGTGGTGTTTGTGTGTCGGTGATTTCTGGATCGGTCGGTTTAGGTGACTAGATGCGGTCTTTTCCTTGACTGTGACAGTTCCCTAATGCCGCATTGAAATGGCGCTGGACCACGGACAGATTCGCGCTGGACGGAAGGTGCTGCCGATCAGTGAAGTCGAACTCGAGCTTAAGAGAGGCAAAGTCACGGATCTGTTCAAGTTGGCGAAGGTAATTGAAGGCCTGGTACCCGCCCAATTGGCGTTCAAGAGCAAATCCGAACGAGGCTACGATCTCCTTGCGGATACAATTGGTCACTCCGGCCCGACCGAGCAGATCGAACTCGAGTCCGCCATGAGCATCGGCCGAGCGTTTCAAACTATCGGGCGGTCCATATTGCGGCACGTGGTTGACAATGAACCGGCTGTCCGAAAGGGGGACTCCGAGGGAGTACACCAGATGCGCGTGGGTCTCCGGAAGCTTCGCGCGGCCATATCGATCTTCTCGGAGTTGCTCAACGACAGACAGACACAATTCATCAAGGGCGAATTGGTTTGGATGACTAACGAGCTTGGACCGGCGCGTGATCTGGATGTCTACCTGAAAACCACGGTTGAACCCTTAGAGAAGGTCCGGGCAAGGAAGCGCGGCCTCCGCGAATTTGCCGACGACCTCCTTACTCGGCGTAAAGCTGCATTCAAGAAGTTGAAAAATGCGGTCGACTCTCCGCGATACCGGCTCCTCATTCTCGGTACCCTGCAATGGATAGAGGCGGGAGACTGGTTGAAGCATTCAGGTGCCTGCGCCAAGCGACCTGTTGGACGCTTTGCCGCAAACAGTATTTCGAGACAGTGCAGAAAAGTCTTGAAGAAACAAAAGGGGATGGCTGAGTTCGATAGTCTTCAGCTGCATAAGTTGCGGATCAAATTCAAGAAATTACGCTATTCCTGCGACTTTTTCGGAAGCCTGTGTCACGGCCGAAAGATAAAACGCCGTCTGCATCGATTCAAGGATTGCCTGAGTGACCTGCAGGATGATCTCGGGGCTCTGAACGACATCTCTGTGCACCAAAAGCTTGCCACCGCAGTGGTCGCAGACAGGAAGTCACGGCGGCATCACGCACGGGACTTTGCCGCCGGAGCTGTGTCCGGCCGTGAGCAGACCGAAATTCGACCACTTCTCAAGGCTACGGGCAAAGCCGCCCGCAAGCTTGCAGAAATGCGGCCATTCTTGACGTGATGAGTATACGACCTCATGCTTTCCAAACGCTTGAGCCTTCAACGATCGAAAGCGAAGGTCCCATCAATTCTCTTTTAAACAATCGGACAAAACTTTCAAGTTTCAAGTCGAAGGATTAAAAACTGGGCCACGAAAATAATTCATGAATCCTCCCCGTGACGTGCATATATATGTTGTTGGCCCCGGATAAAATTGCCCGTTCACGGTCCAGATACTCCTGGTTCTGCAGAGCCCGGTGTAACTAGCTTCTTCAATCTACAAGAAGCACACACACATCGAGTACGTCATGTTCTACATCCTGACACTGGAAAATGCTCGAGCAAAATCACAGCAGTAGGAAACATGCCATTCATGCGAACCAGAAGATTAATGGGAGCCTCTCCTTTCTTCCCCTTGGTATGTGCAAGGCCGCCGCATACATTCAGACAGAAGTAATTAGAAGCAGAAGCAAAAACTGGGAACCATGGGAATAATAATTAATGTACTTAATATCTCGTAGAACATCAGATCAGAAAGCAAAAGAAGACATGCAAGTAGTATATATAGAAAGTTGGAGGATTCGTAGACAAGAAGAAAGACAACAGAGGGAACTGGGTTCATGTGGGTTTAATTCTGCTATCCTCCTGCAGCTGGAGGCTGGAGCTCCGTGTGACAACTTCATACACACGGGTGCATGCACAAAGAAGACGACACAGGTGAAGATATATATACCCATGTACGTAGGCAAACTAATTCTCTCAGAAACTTATGATCCCATGCATTATAGGATAGCTAGCTAACTCCTCATTACAGAGAAGAGAATGAGATGCTAGGACCAGCTGGTAGGGTGAATAGGTTAAGGAGGCATACACTGCTGGCTAGCTACATATATCACGATATCTCTAGTTCTTGTCACATTCTCCACGAGCAACCAAGCTTTGCACTGCTCATTTCTAGCGACTCTGATGGAAGAGGCAGTTGATTCTCCCGTTATTATTAGGAATGGACTACCTTCACCCTAATGTAAAGATAGATAACCTTGGGCAATACAAAATTTACTCCAGATTGCTCTCCTATAAATCACTGGAAAGATCCATGGAAACCTTGAGCTAATACATATTTTCGAGATTTATCAATGATCGATGGTAAAGTCAATCTACCTACCAACATGCAAAATTAACCTAGCTAGTGGCACCAAATAAACATGCAGAATATCTCAATGGTCTCATTGCTATATATTTTAAGATGCACAGTAATAATGCAAACTTGTCAATTCTTGGTTGGATCTGTTTGGCCTACAATATGTATGGGCACATATATCAACGTTTCAATGCATGCTTGCATGATCGAATCCCTCGGTATATCGAATGGTGTTTAACGGAAGGTCGGGTTATGCCCAACTAAAAGCTTTCGCTATGCGTGATGGTGGTCTTCGGACCTAAGTTCTCTGCCTCATACTGGGGTTCGGATCCAATAAATTATGCTTGCTTTACATGAATAAGCTAATAAATAAACTGCTCACGTGGTTTCATTAATCTCGCTTCGTATGTGTTCTTGTTCGTATTAGCATGGCCCCGGGTGGCATCTTACCTTGGCAATTAATCAAGGGTTTTCCTCCCTCTCAGAGGATGTAATTAACGCCATAACCTTTGATCCTGTTGGTCGATTTTTTGTTGTAAAAAAAAAATAAACGCCATAACCTTCATGGTATGGTGGGCTTCCAATCCAGACCCGAACTTCACAATCGACTGACCAAGTCAGATCGAGTGTATAATAAATTGTCACTCCGGTGACTGGCACGTCTTTTCCCCCTTTAAACCAAAGAAAATAATCATCCGCCACAAGCTGGCATGCCCGGTGGGACCGAAGTCCCCCTTCATCCCTTTGCCAAGATAAGATGCCTCCCGGGGCTCTCCCTAAGAATACTAATTGTTTGCCCATTTGTTGCAGGAAATGATAATGTCGATGGGACTTGCTGCTCTCACTTTTGGCCCCACAATCATTGCCGGCCATGCTGCACATGGGTACCTGGCAGTACCTAACATTTTTGGCACATTCCCACCGGCGGTTGGCTTCCCCATCTTTTTGGGGCTTGCCTTCGCCGATCTATTGCAAGTGGAGTCCCCAAAGCCTAGCGGGGAAAAGACTAACAAAAAGGCCAAGATCCTGGAGGCCCGATGCTATGTAGGCCCGCTGAGAGGCCCAGTCTAGGTTGCCAACTGTCTGGTGCACTACATCACTCACGGGGCTTGCCCCATCCACAGCAGGAAGTCTGGAGGATGCCAGCAAAGGAGCTTCTGGAGGAATACTACTACTGTCACCGGGCGTCTCTCCGTGTCTGGGAAATCCATCCTCATTGGGGGTGTTTGAGTCATTTTGGACGGTTGTGATGCCCAAGCCATTCCAGACTGGGTGGTCTCTACCATCCATACACACAATTCCTTCCCGGCTTTATCCGGGAGGAGAACTTAATGAGAAGAAGAAGGCTGCCGAGGCCGGAAGGAGCTATTCATCCAGGTGTTTCTTAATCTCCTCATTTTCAGTTTTCAGGTTTTCATGATCAATTTTTAGTAACCTCAATTCTTCAACTTTTATTTTGAGATTTTCATTTTCCTCTTTGATAGAAGTTTGATCCTGAATAACATTGTTCAATTTTATCTTCATCATTTTGTATTCCTTGGTTTGACAATTAAATTTATCTAATAGGTCTGCATATGCATCTTCCTAATCATCAATTGAATATTTTTCGAAGGGATTACTTACCTCTTCATCACTATTGGCCATAAGACATAGCCCGTGCTCTTCTTCCTCTGAACTTTGTCCTTCGATGTCTTCTTTTTCATCACTCGATGTACAAACCATGGCTTGAGACTTCTTTTTCTGAACTTTGAAGTTCTTCCTCATCAACTCAGGGCAGTCCCCTTTCATGTGGCTTGCCTTTTTGCACTGATAACAAATAATTTTGTTAGGATTCTTATTCTTATCAGATTTAAAGTTAGAATTCTTACCAGCCTATTGTGGCCTTCTTTTCTTGAAGGTCTTGCCTTTGGTTCTTAAGAACCTTTTAAACGGTCGGGTCAGCATAGCTTGTTGAGCATCATCTAGATCAAAAAAATTCTCATATTCTTCACTACTCTCTTCACTACTTTGAGACACCTTGATTGTTATTGTTTTGCCCTTCTTGTTTTCTTCCACACTCCTCTTGAGATTAATCTCATATGTCATCAATGATTACCTCAGCTCCATCACTGTCATAGTGGATAGATCCCTGGACTCTTCGATCACAGTGGCTTTCATGTGCCACGCAGGGGTTAGGTACTTAAGAATCTTTCTGACGAAATCACTTTCCTGAAATTGTTTTCCTAGAGCCTTAAGACTGTTAGTGATCAGTGATCGCATACATCACAGATATACTTTCATCATGCTTCATCTTAAATAGTTCATAATCTGAGATGAGCATGTTTACCTTTGTTGCTCTCACCTGGGAAATTCCTTCGTAGATCAATTCCAACTCGTCCCACATCTTCTTGGCAATTTTACAAGCAGAAATCCTTAAATACTCATTTGCATGCACGGCACACTACATGATAGTCAGAGCTGTCCAATTGACTATTGACAATCAAATTTGTTCCCTAGTCCATGCATTTTCATCTTTAGAGAGTTGAAATAGACCGCTGGTGACAACTCTCCACAGCTCATGGCTCTGAGCTAGAGATTTCTGTATTGACATGATTTTTAATAGGGTGATTCATTCACCCCCCCTCTGAATCCATAGCACCTACCCCAACAATACTCACCCGAGCTAAAATTAGAAACCACAGAACATAACGCACCCAAGCTGGTGCGCTATGAGACTATAACGCATGGGTCTGAGTCCGTTAAAGTCACCAGAATGCTAAGAATCAAAAGAAAACCATAGTTTTAATGCATAATATAACGCACCAGATCTGGGGCGTTATATGACCATAATGGATCTACCCTGCACCGCTATGCTAACCGCTTTACTGGTCAACAGTCAACGGTCAAACCATCGGTCAAAGGTTAAATGACTGTCCAATAGGGGTCCGTTAAAGCCACCCGAACGTGGAAAATCCATAGAAAACCCATGACCATAACGGTCAGGGATGGGCGCGCTATACTAACCACTTATCTACGATGTGCATGAGCATAACGGTCACTGGTGTGACCGCCATGCGAGCTGGGCGACGAACGGGTATGGTCTAAAACCGAACCACGCCACGGTCGATAGAAATCAACGAGCTCGCTTACAAAAACCTGTAAAAATGTAAAACCTGCCATGCCATGCATCCATACAAGCCAATAGAAGTTGGGAAATGTGATTATAATGCCCATACATAATTACAAAACATAAATTACCACATTTTTATCACTTTTTAGGGAAAAATTAAAAATGGACTTTAACTAGGCCAAACGGCCACGGATGGGCGTGCATGTGGTATGGAAATGATCCTAGCGAGGAAGAGAGTCCACCCCATACCTCTGACACAACGAGGAAGCTTATCTGATGCCAAACGGGCGACGAGGGCAATGGCGACCTCCCAGCTTCATGCGCCTCCACGCTCCGCGGATCGAGGGAAGAAAGACGTCCACATGATCCTCGCGACATGACCTTCCCAACGGCGTCTCTCGTGCCTCGATCAGCGACCATTTCGATCGAAACCGAGTAAGGAGAAGAAAAACCCCAAAATTAGGCCTAAAATTTCCCAAAAAGAGTTTTACACGAAAAATGATGAAAACGTTTGCCATCGGCGACGCATGAGGCGTTAAAATGCTCCTGGCAAGACGAGGAACACATTCTCCTACCTCAATTGCGATGAAGCTCGTAAAACGATGCAGATCAGACGACGAGGCATCGTGGATCTTCTCGACCCATCTCGTCTCCACGCTCCCCGAACCTAACCTTTCGAGTAACGTCTTTTGATATACTAGAGTATTGGGACGCAAACCAAAATACTTTTTTTATATTAAAATAATGATGATCCTAGACTCGACTTACACCATGCTTTGAGACCCCTTTTTGTTGTTTTGTTTTATGCAAAGACTAATGCAAGGACTACCCTAGACTCAACCTGGCTCTGATACCAATTTGATGTAGGACTCAACGTGGACTCGACGCCAATTTAAAATACACACCTAGGACTCTAGCAAGCTTGTGTTCATCCCTTAACGAGGGAAGTGTTGGACTTGCACAGTTGAGAAATCGGCAGCGAGTCAAGGGTGGTGAAGCTCACTCTCGTGCTCGGGTCGGGTCATGGGACAGGTCTCGCGCTCTCTCTCGCAGCGATGATTGATTTGATTGACGAGCTAGGATCCTAACACATGCTCTGTGATGTCTCGGATCCTTATTGGGTCTTATTAGATTCCTTTTACATATTTTAGATCCTTGTTTTTGGGTTTCAGATCTATTTTCTTAGAGTGATTAACTCTGTTGTGTCTGAAATTATGTTCCAGACATCTTTCGTGCTCGGATCAACGCGATCGGAAGTTGTTTCGGAGGCTCGGAGACGTTCCGTGGCCTTTTTCACACGTTTTTTCATTTTCTGGCCCGAGTTTCGACAAATCCTGTGGAACTCTGCTGTGGGTGAACCAGGTCGTTCACCTAGGCGTGAGTGGTACCGTTACGATTGGTGCGTTTCGAGGATCGCGAAAACGTAATTTCTATTTTTTGATATTTTTTCTGAAAAAATCAAATTTTCTATTTAGACCACCTCACTATTTCTCCTCCCTCATTTTCAACTATTCTTCCTCTCTCTCGTTCTCTCTCCCCTCTGGTCCGTTCTGCGTGGGGTGCACACCGTTGCGGAGCTGGCAGAGGCAAGGACGCGGTGGAGTGATTGGAACGCGAGATGGAGCGGCGGTTTGAGCGTGGCGTGGCGCAATCCCTCGGTGGATTCTGAGAATCGGCGTGGTTCGTGTTTTGGCGATTTCAGCGTGGTTTAGTCGCCTCGGCACGCGAGATCTTTGGTGGAGGTAGGGGGACGGTTCCCTAGCTCGTGTATTCCATTTTCCCACAGTTTTGCGTTCTACGGTGTGAGAACGAGAGAGTTTAGGCTGGTCGGGATTTTGTGAGTTTCATAGGCTTCGTCGGAAAACAGCGATGGTTTTGCGATCGATTGGTGTCAATGGACTCCCTGGAACGTCGGCGTTCCATAGTCACTGATTTCGTGTCGAATGGTGGTCTATCGGGGCTGGTAGGAGGTCGGGAACCTCGTTAACCGCATTTGGGTGATTTCGTTAGAATCACCCATTTCTTGTGATTCGTGCGTCATTTTGACTCCGGTCAGAGTCCATGTGATTGTCAGGGTGATTGTGGCTGTATCCCCTTCGTCTCGGCACGAACAGGGCATGGAAAGGCCACGATCAGATGAACCCTTGGGTTTGCTCACCGTGACGGTTGGACGGTCGAACCAGGACCCATTCAAGGTATGGGCGGCTAGCTCTGGACCGTTCATCCTCGCTGGGTTTTGGGGCTAGTGCGGTCAGACGATAGGCCGCACATGGTTTGTGCGGCTTGGTAGGGTCTGCCCATCCCCACTTGGGCGGCCAGATTCTAGCCGCCTATCTTACTGTCTGGGTTGAGCGGCCATGATCTGATCGTTCATCCCTGTTGACCCTTGGTCAACTGTTGCGTGTTGGTCATGCTCGGCGGTCCTATCAAAACCGTTTTGACTGGCACTGGAGTAGGTCAGTTCCGTTCAGCGGTCTAGTCACGACCGTTTCGACCAGGAACTGTTCTGGGTCATGGGCTTGAGAGGCCAAGACTTGACCGCTCATCCCCTTCGGCGGTCCTGCCTTTACCGCCCATCCCCCTTTTGAGCGGGCATTCCCAGACCGCTCATGCCCTTGTGCGGTCCTCCTAGAATCGCTCATCCCCTTGTGTTTTCGGTTAGCCTTAGTGGCTTGTCCCGTGACCGTTTAAGCGTTGTGTTGGCCTCCGGTCGACCCGGTTGTGACCCAGTGGTCGACTTTCGGTCTTGTGAGTGTCCCGGAGACCCCGGAGGTTTTGTGTCCATGTTTTGAGGTGTCTGCGGGTTCCGTGTTACCATGGTTTCAGACCTAGGGACTAGGCTAGATTGACGGTGTCGTGCCGTCACGTTCGACGGTCTTGACCCGAGTCTTGTGACTCAGGGACCGTTGAGTTTAATAGGTCTAGTGGGCTGTCCAGCGTCAAGTGGCCGCGAGCCACTTCTTCCCTCGTGTTACTCGCGATGGATGCATGCATGGTTTTCTGTGTTCACATCTGTGACCCGTCCATTAGTCATAGCTTCCACGGCACGCGTGTGTCGGCCCACTGGGGGCACTGGTGTGGCGTACCCGAGAGAGACGGTGAGTAAGCTGGTTATTGTAAGGCCCCCGCCTACCGTCGAGTCTGGGCTGGTGGGGGAATTACCAACTAGAGGATAGACCTAGGGCGTATGGTATGAGTGTGCACACGAGGCTGAGGGTTTGAACCCACGCTGACGAGCGCGACCTCAGCTAGTCCTTATTTTGTAGTACTTCTAGTTACTGAGTGTGTCTGAGTCTCACACCCGAGACGTTGTAGCTAGACACTTGTGATGCGGTGTAAGACATCAGGGGACACATCCGATCGTTCTTCTAGTGAGTGGTGCTCCCATCACGTGAAGGGGTCACCTCCTGCCACCAATCATCCCTTCGGGTCCTCGCTTCCTGCCTCCAGAGGAGCCCATCCTCAAGTCCCACCTCTGGATGGAGGCGAAGGCTTTCATCGATAACACTATGCAGCCCCAAGACCAGACCGAGGAATTCGGCCTTGGGGCCCGGGATGAGCTAGCAGATCTGGCGGTGAAGAACTTCATCACGCTCGTCAAGGTGTTTAGCTTATGGCAGTATCACTTCAGTGGTGTCATGCAGGACTTGGAGACCAGTCGGGCCGGGCAGGCAGGGTTGACGGCTAAGTGCCAAGAGCTGGAGGGACGTCTGAAGGCGTCTGAGGCAGAGGCTGCTAGGCTCCTGGAGTAGTCGGAGCAAGTGGGGCGAGCCCTCGTCGGGATAGAGGGGGACCATGACTTCTTCTGTGTTTGGGCTGAAACAGCTGAGGCCCATGCATCCAGGCTGGGGACGCAGGTCAAGGCCATTGAGCTTTAGGCTCAAAAGATGGAGGTGTAGCTTGCTGAGCTGCGCTCATCGATGCCGACCGCCTACAAGAAGGCAGTGGAGAACTTCCGCTCATCTCCAGCTTACCAGGAGGAACTGACCTCGACGGCCCTGGAGATCTTCGGGCCGGCGCATGAGGGCTGGGAGGCCGCTCTCCAGGCCATGACTGAGAGCTCGGGAATTGAGGTGTAGTGACCCAGAATTTTTATAATTAATTTTTAATTTATTTCTTTGTTATAGGACAATCTGGGCCGTCCAGGTCCTTGGAGTGATTCTGTAGATCCTGGTCCTTGCTATGGAGGCTTCTCATTAGCTTGGAGTGTTGTAGACCGTTACTGGATTGGTCCAGCATGTATTGAAGTGCAAGACCAAGAAATATTTTTCATTTGAGTGGCCCAGGGAAAAAGAGAGTTTCTTCTCTTCAGCCTCTTCTAGATCTGTATGCTGATTGGTTGCAAGGCAGCATAAACAAAGTCTTTTTCTTTTACCCTCCAAGATCTGTATGATGCTTCTTGGACTTGGGGCTCTACCAAGTCTATATTCTATTTGACCCCCAATGGCAGAGGAAATCTTTGACTGAAAAGCCTTTTCCCAGATGTGCTTCCTCATTGGCTGTGGCAGACAAGGACAGATCTCTGTCCTAGGTATCATTTTAGAGACTAAAATTCCATTGGTGTGACCAAAAAGTAGAGTACACTGAAAAAGCTGGCCAGACCCAAATCTGGTCTCTGAAGGAGTGTCTCCAAAAAGATGTACTGACCTCCATATGATGGAAAGGTAGGATCTCTGTCCTAGGATCCTTTTCCAGACCTCAAAAAGTGTATTTTTGGAGGTTTACGCCTGAATTTTTTAATCTCTGGATGATCTGGCGTGTTTGGATAGAAACAGGCTGAAAAGCTTCTGGAAGCAATCTTGTGTCGACCTGTTGATAGAGTGAGGTCGACGCACCCGTTGAAAATTTATCTTCAAGCGGCTTCTGGAAGGCACCTAAGGTCGACCTCCTGAATGTCTGAGGTCGACGCATCCAACGCTGTCTACCTGTCGGATTGCAGCTAGAGCTTGATGAGTCGAGGCAGCTACTAGGTGAGGTCGAGGCAGCCATGAAGACAATCAAGTATAGCGCCTTCTGTGAAGGTCTGAGGTCAACACTCTGAGAGCCTGAGGTCGACGCAGCCTTGAAGAATCGTGCTTATAACGGCTTCTGGAAGTAGCCTGAGGTCGACCTCCTGTGAAGGTGAGGTCGACGCACTAGAGAGTTGCTTGGGCTTTTCTTCCTTTTGAGAAGACCTAACGTCGACGCAATGCAACTATAAGGTCGACCTGTCCTTTAAGCTTTGAACAACTTGAATTTTTCAGCTTCTTCTGCCAACCCTATATGAGCTGTTGATCTATTTGACCCGTTTGCTTGATCTGAGCTAGACACATGTTGAATTCGTCATCATTGATCTGAGTGACACGGTTCACAGGAAACTTTTAATTTAAGCGGTTTTGTAATAGTTAAATACTCCCTGCGTGGAGTGAATTTGTTGTAACCATTCAAACTTCGTCGACGCCGTGTGGGCACCCACGTCCCCGCTCGCCTTCATCTCTGGTTGGAGCTAGACTTTTTCAGTCTAGCTAGGTTTGTTCCCCAAACTTGCTTATTTAGTATCCTTATCAATTGCCACGCGACGAAGTAAGAGAGAGCTCGATCTATGCAGCCTATAACCTAAGTGCATCGCTGTGGGCGGAGAGAGATAGAGAGATCATGTATGCACCTATCCTTAAAGCCCTAGACTGTCACATTAGGGCAATCTAATTGTCAGGAGGTAGTTCCACAACTAGTTCACATACGGGCAAGCAACTTTCCCTGACCGGTCCCTTCAAATTGACCCTTTGCCTATCAGCTGGGTCCACACCTTGCTAATTTTTGGTCCCAGGGTTGCATCATTTAAGTCTGAGCTCGTGCATGCCACGTTAGTCTAGGAATTTATCGGGCCGTCTAGAGCGCAGTTCAACCTTAACACCCATGAATCAGGAAGGCATAAACGTCGTGTTCGCCTAACTCGAGTAAAATCTCACAGCCTAATTAGAGGAATCTATAGGCCAATTACGAGCGGAGTTAGATGAGATGATCCAAACCTTAGAGGACCAAGTGAAGAGGATGGAAGGCAGGATGAATGGTCACGAAGATCCCGTAACCAACCCTAGGGAGGAGAGAGACCAAGCTCGCCAAAATCAAGCTCCTCAAGACAGAGAGCAAGAGGATCGTACGCGTCGAAGGAGTGACTACGACGATGAAGAGATCATCTTACAGAATGTCAAAATAGATGCTTCCAGTTTTGATGGGTCCCTAACTCCCGCCAAATACCTTGAATGGGAGACCGGGATGGATCAATACTTTGATTGGCATCACCGCATGTCCCCTACTACGAGGGTGAGATTTGCCAAGATGAAGCTCCTATGTCAAGTCAAGACCTACTAGTGCAATATTGAGAATCTCCTAGCACGGAGACCAGAGGAGCCCATAAACACGTAGGAAGAAATGATGGAGAAACTGAGGGAGAAGTATCTGCCACCCTCTGTGGACGTGCAAAAATGCACGCCCATTCGTCCCCACCGGTCCAACAAACAACAACGAATTTCCAACCGAAGAGATCCTTAACACAAACTCATGCTCTCACTAGCCCATGAGCTGATTTCACGGTCAAAACTATCATTGAACTCCCTGACTCAAGAATTCAATCTCCAAACAGAACTCAACCAAAACCCAACTAAATACATTCACAATTTGAAATAGGACCATAAATTGAATCCAATTACACATGTCACTAACCCTCCCCAACTAAGATGATGTTTAGATGTAATGACAAGTACTTCATATATAATTAAGATGATAGTTTGGATTTGAAATTATTATTAGACAGGTACTCCTGCACATTGGATTAAGAGAAAATTCTTACGCTCAAAGGTCTTCAGACTTGCAATTTGACAGTAAAAAATATAGCAACCAAGCTATCAGTTTATTATGACTGGAGAATGGCAACTTTCCTCGAGGGTTATGACACAGATGGAATCAAAGGGCTGTGGAGTTAGCCAGATCTCCAGTTCCCTACCTTTGCTCGCCAATCAGATATTTAGATATGAAGATGGACACCACAATGTTTGCAAATGTAATGTCTCTCAAAGAGGTCGATCAAGCAGCATCTCAAATAAGCGCTCTATTCATCACCTGCGATGTGTTCAGTTTTTGGTCATAGAATCATGCAAAAATTTGTTCATGAAAGATATTACAGCCACTTTTGTTTTCCTGAAGAGCTCAAGGACAATGCTCAGGTACCATGACAGCGCTACAATGAGTAAAATCTATAGTTCAAAAGCATCAAGATAGAGGAGATGAACTGCATTTACAAGACTGTAGAAACACGGGAGGATGGTGCTACCATTGCTTATAAATCAGTGACCTTTTTTTACAAGCTGGGAATTGATCATGTATTTACTTTGAGTTGATGCTTCATCTCGATATTGACCTCTCTGTGTCGGCACCAGCAACCTTTTCGAAAGGGCTCCTGCTGATTGTTTCTAGAGCCGTTCCTTGGGAGCTTTTTGCTGTTTCTTCAACAGATCTCCGCTCCTGTACAACAAAAGCTCAGACAGATATTGGGGCTTCAATATATTACTAGTACCAAGAAAATTGGGAGAGAAAAGGACAAGGTGGACATGAGACCCAGAAAAGACATTATTGAGGCAGCTTCTCTTTTATATGCTACTAATGAACATAAGAGTATTTATTTTAGCTGGTATGCAGCAATATGCTGCTTAATGTAGGAATTCAGGGACTCGAATGTAAACAGTAATATACATGAAAAAATATTTTTTCGATCCTCGAAACATGCTCAACGCACGGGTAACGTCCCGAAGTAGGAGAACACAACGGCTTGCCCTGTACAGGATTTCGAAGGCTCGTTAAGGAAAAATACGCATAAACTACAAAATGTGCTCTGGGACCCCCGAAAGTGATCCGAAACTCACTGATCTAAATCTGAAAAATGTCCAAAAAATCTGGAACGTTATATCAATTCTGAGAGTTATCTCTTCTATTTGGTGTGAGAGAGTGTTATACTCTTGTCACTTTCACAACTTTAGTTAACCCGAGTCTCGACAGTCCCATTACCAATTGGTATTAGAGCTTAGGTTCTACTGTGTAGTTTGGCAAACTCGCTGACTTCATGGCCGCCAACGACGACATGGGCGAAGGGCTTCACCGGTGCATGAGCGAAACATCCATTGCATAGAGCTGGGCAATTTAAGGAGTCAAGTCCAATAACTCCAAGAACGTCTTGCTCATTATGAATCTTTGTTTCATAAGAGTCCATCTCATGAATCACAGGAGCATGAGGATGACATTAATCCTTCCCGCTTGGCTCCTCATAGAGATTTGGATGAGGATGTGTCATCAAGGGACAAGTCTAGAAGGAATTTCCCTTGGGCCAACTAGGATTTCAATTTTAAAGTGGACATCCCCAACTTCAAAGGTCGAATGTGACTAGATGAATTCATAGATTGGCTCAACATCATTAAGTGAGTCCTTGAATACAAAGAGATTCCTGAACATCAAAAGGTGAAGATTGTAGCCATCAAGTTAAAAAAACATCCTTCAATTTGGAGGGAAAAACTCAAGGTTTGATGAGCAGGAGTGGGCAAGTCAAAGATCGAGTCATGGGAGAAGAAGAAAAGGGAGATGAAATGCAAGTTTTTTTCCTGAAAATTACCTCCAAGATTATTTTCTCAAGCTACATTATTGCAAGCAAGGTGCTAGCTCTGTGGAGGAATACGTGGAAGAGTTTGCTCAGCTTATGGTTCATTGCAAAGTGAGAGAATTGGAGGAACAAATTATTGCTCGATTCCTTGGTGGCCTTTGTAAAGAGATTAGTGATGATATCTAACTCTGACCCTATTGGGCATATCACGATGTCTTTGAACTAGCTGTCCGTGTGGAGTGTCAACTTCAACAATGGAAGGAGTTACAATTCAACAAGTTGGACATCCGATCATGGATAATCTTCTAACGATCTTGTCACTGAAATTAATGGTTAGGCTATTCCTCTGACCGTACAACTACTTGGAAAAGCATTTAAAATGCCATATGATTGTGGTTGCCATTATGAAGAAGCAATGTTTGATGAAGCTGAAGCATTTGAAGCTATGACAGGTGAAGAAATGGGTGACAAGTCCACGAGTAAATTAAATGCAAATAACTTTCCCCCAATGCAAAAGATTTTACATCACATGATGACTACAATCTTGCACCCACGATTTGGAAGAAGATAACAAGTTACACATCGACAACAATTCCTTTTTGTCTATATCTTGAATGGTATTCCAATTAATTTTCCTGCTGTTATGTTGGAATATATCACAAGCTGTCGGAAGTCAAACAATAGAAATCTTCTTTATGTTGTTGCTATGACCCCGATTTTTCAATATCTACATATCTCCTTAGACAAAGAGGTCACTCACACCATCAGAGATGAAGACATTTACACCATTCCTTCCATCTATAATAACATGGGTTATGAGCTTAAGCGCGGCCATCTAGTCCGCACTCTTCAATCCAAAAAGGGGAATGCTCCTGTAGTTGAGTCTGATGACAGTGATGACATTGAACATGAAGAACATGTTGATACTCAGTCCGCTTCTACGGATATCACAACGATGTACTCAAATATTGATGCCCTAGGAGGTGAACTCACCCAGGTCAAGGAGACAGTGGCAGGCCTCACCTAGGATATTTCTGATTTGAAGCTATACAACATCACCTATCTCCAGAAATTTGAAGCTATGGCAAATTCCATTGATTCATTACATTCCGCCTTGGGTATTCAATGCTCCAAGATCGATGACATAGCGGATTTCATTCGTTGTCCCCCACAGTCCCCTTAATCCAACATGGGAAACTCATTTCAAATGCTTCCAGCTTGTAGTACTTTTTGCTTATCCTTGGATCGATGACAATAGTCCTTTTTTTATGATGCCAAAGGAGGAGAAATTGTTATGTTATCTATGTTATGTTATCCTGTCAATGACAGTTATGTGTGTGTGTTGCATGCTTGCGTGCTGTATGCCTGAGTGAACATCAAGTAGAATGAGTGTCCGTAAGTCATGGCATGACATGCAGAGTATTGGTCCTCTTATCTGTCAGTTATGTGAGTCTTGTTGTCTTAACTGTTTTGAAATGAAAAACATTAACTTTATAATGGTCGGTAAAAATTGTAACGTCAAGCCTCAGCCTTCGGGCTGGGGCTTCGTCGTTTCTGGGCCTCCCACATGCGTTGGAAGGCCGCTGCGTTTGTGTTTCTCCGATGAAGGTTTTGAAGCGCGTTCCAAGTCGCGTCGCAGTAATAGCAATGGGGCGGCACAGGACAGTCCATGACTTGCCTTCGCCATTGGAAGTACGCGAAACCCTCGCCGTTCATTTGCCACCGAACAGCTTGATCGCCAGCCACACCAGCGCGATGAACCCCACCGTGATCGCGATCCCGAGCGCCCAGTCCTGCGCCGGGGTCAGCGGGCCTTCACGGTCCTGGGTGGGCCAGGCGGACTTGAACGGTTTGTTGCGTCGCATCACGAGCCTCCGTTGATTTTTCGACGTCGGTACGACACCACTTTCTCAAGTCCCAAGTAGGCGAGAATCCGCTCGCCCGGGCCCCGTCGTTCATTGAGCACATCATGCAAATATTGCGGCGAAACGCCGATTTTCCGAGCGAGATCGGCTTGGGCGATCCCTTCGGTCCGTTCACGTAACAAGCGGATGGGGTCTATCATGGGCGCAATACTACTCGTCCGCAGAGTGCTTGACAAGTCTCCGCAGATGGGCGTAGGCTCGTCTCACTGGATCAGGAGATAGGCATGACACAGATCGATATCGAGATTGCTCGCAAGGTCCTGCAGGTTGTCGATGCGGGGCTCGTCGCCGGAGTCGGGATCCCCGAGCCCGGCAAGATGTGCGTCGAGGCGGCGGTGTGCTACGCGATGGGCTTGCCTCACGGCGACAATCCCAGCTGCGTCGCCCCGAGCCTGCGTCGCCTGAAGCTCCGGCTGAATGACGCGCGCTGGTCATCCGATGTGGCGCGCTCGAAAGGACTGCGGCGCTTGGCGCTGGCTCAGCTCGGCAGCGCGGGCCATCTCGACGAGAAGGAATTCGCCAAGCGCTGCGCGCGGCTCGCGATCCAGACTTCTGTACCGACTGCCCTTCGGGCGGCCGCGAGTATCGCCAAGGGTGATCACAAACAGAGCCTTTTGGCGGCGGCAGCCACCTGTGAGCAGAGCCCGACACGCGATAACGCGTGGCGGGCTCGAACCGCCGCCGCCTACGCCGACGCCGCCGCCTACGACGCCGTCTACGCCGCCGCCGGCGCCGACGCCGCCGCCGACGCCGCCGATGCCTACGCCGCCGCCGCCTCCGCCGCTGCCGCCGCCTTCTACTCATGGGGATTTATTTCTACACCTTGTTTGCATCTATTTCAGTCATTTACTATTGGTCTATGAGCTTGTATTCATCATATCTTTATTTTCTAAACTTGGGCTCTGTCAGTGTGTTGACCATCTGCAAACGGTTGTGGTGATATTGTGTCGCGGGTGTTGCAGTTTGTTTGTGTGTGTGTCTTGATCCCTCATGGATCGTGTAGGAGATGACGTCTCCATGTCTTTGGAGTGAAAGCTCCGTGTGCTTCATTTCAAAGCGAGTGGATCCTCACCGGATTTGGTGAGGGATGGTTGTAGGGTGCCCGTCGTGGTCCCGAACCACCTACAAATCTGTCTCACATCTTGCTTGATGTGGTTTGCTTGTTTATATTTCTTCATATTGATTGTGTGAGAGCAGTAAGGTTGAGAGAACTAATTTATTCATAGCATAAATTTAGTGTGATCATTTTTTGTGTTGGTAGTTATTTTAATTCGCTCCGTTAAATCTAAAAACTACTATTGCGCTTGGTGGGGACAATTCAACCCCCCTTCTTGTCCATACGTGAATCTAGGGACAATAATCTGGTATCTGAGCGAGTCTCTAATCTTTAGGACAACCTCACAGTTGTAGAGCAAAGATCCTTTGCTATGGCGAACAAGGGAATGATCCCCGAGGGACATTCGATACATCGACCACCCTTCTTTGATGGGACTAACTATCCCTATTGGAAAAGCAGAATGACTATGTTCATGCAAGCACGAGATTATGATACACGGAGCATCATAAACAAAGGTTCTTATGTTTTACCAACGAATGAAGATGAATGGGGAGATGAGCACATTAAGAAATCATATGCCAATTTTAGAGCTATGAACATCATTCAGTGTGCGATACATCCCAATGAGTATTCACGTATATCTATGTGTTCATCTACGCAGGAAATGTGGAATAAGCTCAATGTCATTTGTGAAGGCACTTTGAAAGTACGGAAGATAAAATAAACCTGCTGGTTCGCGAGTATGAGCTATTTTCTATGAATCCCGAGGAGAACATAACTGAAATGTATGGAAGGCTAAGCGAGATCACAAATAATTTGAAAGCCTTGGGAAAGGAGTATTCAAATCAAGATTTGGTCAGAAAGGTGCTGCGGTCCCTCACACCACCGTAGCACCCAAAGGCTACCATCATAGAAGACTCAAAGGATCTCACCACACTGATAGGGTTCTAAGGGATTAAACTATTCCAAGGTAGGGCCATCCAAGGATTTTCTAAACAAATACCCAAGGGCTCTCTTGTCATCTTGCCAATATGAGGATTCATATAGAGAGCTCTTAACATGCAAGAAGGGGTTGCCCGTTCCATCATAAATCCGATACTTGGGCACTTGTGAAGGAGGAATGTAATAAGTCAGAGTAGGTGGCATGGAGATTGCTGGGACATCTCGCGCATTTGCTATCTTCTACAATTGTCCCTCTATATGACTTATCTTGCCGAGGAGGACTTGAATGGAGGGGTCAATTTGAGAGGTGGAAGGTTGCCCCTGAGATCTCAACGAGGCTTGAGAAGGAGGCCTCGAATGGGAGGAATGATGTGGACTACAAGGAGAATGTATAGCTGGGCCTATGGGTCGCGAAGTATAATGAGAAGAAGGCAGTTGGCCCATGGGACTCTTGGAAGAAGATCTAGGATAACCATACAACGATTGGGCCAGAGGATGAGGAGAAGAAGAAGAGGGTGAAGAAATCGGCTGGAGGTTCAAACGAGAGTCCATGGTAGCCAATATAGATGATAAATTAGTAAGAGGAGATGATTCCCCAAGAGTAGCTTGTGCATAAGAAGGATCATAAACTTGGTTAGTGTCCATGGTATGGACATAACCATAAGATGTGGATGCATGATGATAACCCTCATAAGAGTGGTGATGAAAGGCATAAGATTGAGAGTTATATGAAAAATCATATTGACTACCCTCATAATCATTAAAAGCATAGTCAAACTTATCATTGAAACATGACATCAAGCAATATCAAACCAAACAAAAGGATTTTCAAGCCAAATGCAAGGGTTATCAAACAATTTAGGATGATCGCATTTGGATTTATATGATTCCTTGTGTGAGTCACATGATTTTAAATAGATTCTCTCAACAAGGGTGGGACTCTAGTCTTCAATATGGTCAAACTCTAGTGCCAACTAGGATCACATAGTCTCACCTCGTGGGTAGCCAACTCTGGGGTGCTTCAATGGTACAGCCAGTCCAACATCCGTGTGAGAATCCATGGTTCACGAGGACTTAGTGGAGAAACTCTTGGTTCAATGAGAGGAATACTCAATTGGAGGGTCCTTTCTTGATGGGGACATCACTTACCCTTTCACTCCGCGGGGTCCTGCTGCTCGCCATTGTGTTCGCCATGACTTGTGGAGTCCCCGGTGGCCAACCGAGACATTGATCCAAAATAGATACAAAAAAACACAGACGGTTGCCATGATTATCATTAGATAGGCTTCTAAATTCAGCCATGAAATTGTGTTTTGATAAAATATGACCGACCGCTGAGGGAGCTGTCACTGGCGGCGATAAACTTCTTCCCCCTGTGTAGGCACATGTTCAGGAAAAAACGATCCTGGTAAATAACATCAGGGCCATCATACTAACGAGTGCCTGTGCCATCGTTGGACTCGACGCTGGGGAAGTAGTTTTTCAAGGGTTCCGTGTAAGGGATGTTCTTTTTTCTTTTTCTTTTTTTTCGCTAAATTCGGTCCAATGAGGGCTACCGATCTTAGGACTCTATTGGTTGGATCTGACAGCGTTAAGAACGCCTCAACAGAGATCATCCGATGGCACAATTGGACACAGCCAAAAAAACCTGGTACACGCACATCAATGGCCGTTGCCCCGATCATGCGTCTGGGGCGGTCTTACAAAAGCTTGTACCGATAACCACCGGGTTCAGGGGGGTTGGCATCCCTCAAATCTCATACGTGACAAACTGCTCTTTTAAATGCTTTGATGCAAGCCCTGGCTTCGGCATGCTTCGGCATGCGAGCGACCGACTGGTCCATCCCCGACAGCTGATCAAGTCAGACCGTGGCCTTTTGACTGCATTTTGTATTTAATCGATGGGATCGAACTAGGTCACGGCGGGAGTTTGAGCTGGAGGATCTTGTTTCATTTGAATGGTCAGCACCACCTTAAAAAGGGTGCGCCAATCTGATACAGAAGAGACATGGCATCTTTCTTTTTTGGAATCAGGAAGTGCACGCATCAAGAATGAGGAGACTGCCTCCAAATTGAAGTATACTGTCACCTTCCAAAACACAGTTTACTGAGTTTTTAACATCTACATGCCTACTGTAAATTAACCTACCAATTGGGATGTTTGGCTGTTGTCTGTTGAAATAACAGGTCTCTCTGCCCTTTCTTGTCTGGATCGTGTGGCTTCAGTTCGCCTGTCGTCGAAGAAACGGTAGCTGACAGCAGATTCGTAAGGTAAATCCATATCAGGACGATAAAGCGGTTATTAAGGATATGAATGAAAATCTTGCATTTAGTTATAGTTATAGAACTCAACACAACAATCTGCCTCCTGAAGACACAAGGCAGATGTTTACTAGAAGGAGGCACAATGGTCTCTCTCTCTCTCTCTCTCTCTCTCTCTCTCTCTCTCTCTCTCTCTCTCTCTCTCTCTCTCTCTCTCTCTCTCACAATCAATGTACCACACGGGTTCTCTTTTGGTTAGGAGTAATGATCCATGCACCCGCTGCACTAATTACAACTACTGATATAATTAATATAATATTTATTTTTTTAATTTTTAAATAACTCTCACGACTAAATAGGTTAGTGTGTCGTTCTAACTATACATTAACCTAATTAGACGTGAGAGCTATTAAAAAGTGTTAATTATTACACTAATTATTAATTACACCTGTGGGTGTAATTAGTGCATGGGGTGCACTAAGCATTACTCTTTTGTTATCGTTGTTATTTTTTTAGGTCAAATCAATTAATGTAACGATCTAAAAATAATTATTTAATTCATGATCCACGTCTCTAATGATTTATTGGATTTTCAATTAAAATTTTACTGGAGAGGGACATGCACTCACCAACAAATGGTCAGAAGCAGATCCAAGAGATAATTCTCTGAAGGTCAAATCATACAATGGTGAGAATGAGACGAACTCTCGGGGAGAGTGAGAGACAAGCCATAGTAAGAGAGAGAAAGAGTGGGCTTGAGAGGGTGGAGTTACGTACCTCTTGACTGTTGGGTCATGTTTCTACTTATATCGTCGCGGGGAGCGGAGAGAGTTAACTATTAGATTGCCATAGCTGGAGAAGGATGTGAGCCGCCTAAATTGCATGCTGGATGAGAAAGAGAGGCATGGGCGTTGACTCCCCGTCTCTCCGTCGGAGTGATAGCTTTGTCATCAATGCGGTAGGACTTAGCGGCCATTAATATAGTAGGATTCATCCAAGAGGGCGTGAGACTACGCTGTGACAGAGAGTGGCGTGGGCGGTGTCCTCCCCTTGTCGCCAGACTGGTGTGTTGTTCGTCATTAATGCGTTGCGGTAGACGTGCATTGTGGCCACTGATAGGGAAGGTGTACGCAGGTACGGGGCATGCACTAGGGCATGAAGTGTTCTGGGGCGGCACGCGGTGTAACAGGCTGTTGAACCCCGAAATTTGCTAAAACAAGAGAAAGAAAAAAGAGAGAAGAACAGAAGAAAAAGGCAGACACCAAGTCAAGAATAAAACACCTCCTGCAGCCCCCTCACTCTCCTCCTTAAATTGGCAAAAAAAGAGAGCCAAAGATTAGCCCTCCGACCGCACGAACTCGTGCTCGATCGTGTGTCACTTAGATCTTTCACGTTGGATCTACTTATCTTTATGATCTAAGTATTTTTATCTTTCTTGCGTTAAATTTTAAAGGGGTGATCTATTCAACCCCTCCCCTTCTAGATCACCACAACCTTCTGTGTATATCAAGGAGCTCCTCCATGGCAATCTCCGTATCCCCTCCGATCTGTAGTGACTCGGAGGGAGTGGTGTGTCCAACCGCCCCCTCTACCTGAGCACCTCTGCTCTAGTATCTCCGTAGCACATGACATCGCAAGGCCTCCAACTGGTCCAGGGCTCGTCGCTCCCGTATTGCCATGGCCATCTCCCAAGCCTGAGCCTCAGCCTCCTACTATGTCCCTGTGATTTTGATGTTGTCTAACACTGTGAGTCATTATCCTTCTAATGGTATTTTGATATCCTTCAGATTGCTCAAGCAAAAGACTCAAATGAATAAAAAGAAATCAAGTGCACAAAAGTCAATGCATAGTCAATAAGAAAAGTCAACATACTCAACGAAGTCAATGCATAGTCAATAAGAAAAGTCAACATGGTCAATAAAGTCAATGCATAATCAACAAGAAAAGCCAACATGGTCAATGAAGTCAATGCATAGTCAACAAGAAAAGTCAATAGTCTTGTTTGGCCAATCAAAGTTCCAGACTGTACAAGCTGTACTAGTGGTTGACAACAAGGTCGGAGCACCTTTTGCTAGCACAGAGCCAAGGTCGGAGTACATTTCGCTAGCACAAGTCAAGGTCGGAGCACCTTTCGCTAGCACAAAGCCAAGGTCGGAGCACATTTCACTAGCACAGAGCACAGGTCGATGCATATCATGCCAAAGCAGAACGAAGGTCGATGCACATCGTGTAGGCACGGTAACGAAGGTCGGTGCACATTCTTGTCTAAGTCATAGAAGGTATGTGCACATTCCTATTCCTTCATGATGTGTGGGAATGGCGGATCTAGAGGGGAGGGGTGAATAGATCAGCCCCCTTTTTCGTAAATAAGTGAAATGGAATGTAAAAGATGCTAATACACAGGAAGATCCATAAGGATGGAATCAATGAAAGATATGTAGATGGCCTACGCAAGCACCTACCGCAGGACAATTACACAAGTAAGCCACACAAGACAAGATTTTTAAGGTGGTTCGGACTCAACCCAGAGTCCTACGTCCACCCCTCACTCAACCGAGTTTCTTGTGCATTCCTCTTTTATGTGCGAATGTGTTGTGCTCTGATTATCATGCTTGCTTGAGGCATATTGCCGGCTGTCAACATTCCCGATATTCTTCTGCTGTACATATAACTCGGGGCGTGACAGTTAAGTTGATATCAGAGCCTAGGCATAAGTAAGTCCTAGGAAGGAATGTCATGTCATAGGCTAAGTCCAAGGATTAATGACCCGTACCTGTAAATTAGGAAGAAATTTTCAACCCATGTGAGAATGGGCAGAGCCCGAGATGAGATAGTTAAATTAGAAATTATCTCTAGGTTAACCTTCATCAATTCTGTAGAAATTAATTGACTAGTTATTCTCTCAGGTACCTTATTCTCACAATGGCTCACTGTGTCGACTAGGACGGGATGCAACAGACTGTTGCGGGTCTTACTCAGGCCCTACAAGCTATGGCCCAAGCTGGTGCAAGGGCTGGTGCTGGCGATTTGCATCTAAACTTTCAGAGTTTAAACCCTCTGGGATTCTCTGGCTCCTCTAATCTGGATGAAGCCAAAAACTGGATGGATGAGATAGAGCAAATCTTCTACGTCATGCAGTGTACGGACCGTAAAAAGGTCCTTCTGACCACATTTCAACTGCACAAAGATGCACGAACTTGGTGGAAGGCAACATCGGCCCCTCTCCAAAATAGGCAACTTACCTGGGCGGAGTTTCTTGAAGAATTCCATGCCAAGTACTTCTCCGAGCATGTTAAGGAGCGAAAGGCTGCGAAATTCGCTTCTCTTCGCCAAGGCATGATGTTGGTGGCGGAATATGAACTTCAATTTTCCCGCCTAGCTCCTTATGCGCCACATCTGGTTAGCATGGACATCTTAAAGGCAAACCGATTCTTGGACGGTTTAAGCCCTGATTTTATTCAACAACTAGGACCCCAAAATATCCGCACATACACGAAAATGGTCCAATGGGCATATCTATGTGAGAGGACCTTAGAGAAGGTTGAAAAGTTCAAAGGCAAGGGTGAAGAGTCCAGTCGGAAGTCGGATCAGCGAGGAAAGAAAGAGAAAAAATTTAGTATCACAGGATCCTACAAGTCTCATGATAGTAAGAAGAGGTCCCAGAATGGGAGTGCGAGTGGCAATCACAAGAATAAGAAGGTGAAGGAGGAAGCCAAGCAAGTCCTGGTGGCTTGCTCATTCTGCGAGAAATTCGGCCATTCGGCGGGAAACAAAGAGGGAACCTCCCCCTACCCTCCTAGCATGCATCTAAGGCCCCGAATTAGTCAAAAACCCCACGAATTGATGGATCCGGCGCTCAAACCCTAAACATGGAAATTTCCCTCCCGGCATGAATTAAGCCCCCCTCGACCTCTCCTCAGCCTAAAAATCGTGGGAAGGGAAGGGATGAGCATGGGAATCCATCCCCCTACCTCAATGGAGCTCGAGCTCCACCGGATCACCGCCAATCATAAAATGAAACTTTTAGACCCTCGATCGCCCCGCCTCTCATCGCGAAAAACACACCCCCATGTCTGCCTCATCGCCGCCACTGTCGGAGTGAAGGAGGCCGCACCGCGGACACCCTGGGAAGAATGGGTTGTGGTTGGGGAGGGGGGCTCCAACGGGAAGAAAGAGGAAAAAGAAGAGAAAAAGAAAAGGGTAGGAAAAAGAAAAGAAAAAGGTTGGTATTTATAAGAAATCTCAAAAATCAGAAAAATATCAAAAATTAGAAAATAATATATTCTCGATCCTCGAAACACACAGATCACAATGGTACCATCCCGGAGTAGGTGAACACATCAGTGTGCCCTACACAGGGTTCCGCAGATTCGCTAGAAAGAGCATGCGGGAATCACGAAACAAGCTCCGGGACTCTCGAAAATGATCCGAAACTCACGGATCCTGATCTGAAAAATGTCCAAAAAATTTGGGACATTATAGCCCTCCACCCTTAAACAAATTTCGTCCTCAAAATTTAGAACGAAGCACAGGAACAGGGGGAAAAACTCCAGCAAACAAGTAAGGATATTACTGCCGCATCTCATCCTCGCGCTCCCACGATGCCTCAACACCAAAATGACACTGCCAGACCACTTTAACCAGAGGAATAACCTTGTTCCTCAAGCGCTACTCACACTGATCCTCAATGCGGACATGATACTCTGGAAGGGACAGGTCGGGGGTCACCTCAGGCCAAACGGCGTCCTCCAGCACATGGGAATCATCGGGCATATACTTCTAAAGCATCGACACATGAAACACATCATGCACAGTAGAGAGCTCCGGAGGTAACTGCAATCGATAAGTGACTTCCGTAATACGCTCGACGATGGAAAAAGGACTAATGTAGTAGGGACTCAGCTTCCTACTCTTGTCGAAGCGCATCACAACCTACATGGGAGAAACTCTAAGGAACACAACATATACCGGAGAACGTAATGTGATAGAATGGAAGGGTGAGATTAATCAAGAACATAGTTAGATCATTTCATTGAATCATATTCCATAAATTATTAAATTCCTAGTGTGGGTTTCTGTCCTACACATGCAATCTAGCCTGAGGTAATCAATTTATCATAACATACAAAAAAGGAAATCGGCGACACGATGCAGTCTATATAGGACCGCTAATAGAGGTTAGTGGTCTATCGAATGATCACTTTGGGTGACGATCAATAAAACTGGCAGATAGGTGAAACGGTCTATCAAGCGACCGCTGGGTTACTTAGACGGTCTTTGACAGGACGCATAGTCCAGAACAGTGCCTGGTGAAAAAGGTCTATCGTCTGACTGCTAGGGACCAGGGCGGTTCCTGAAATGACCGTAACCCCATCGGCCCGCCCGGTTATCGGTGAACTTGATAAATCCTACTTTAATCACTAAATACACGCTAACATATGCATAAAATTTAGGCAAAATGCTACGAATAAAAAGGGCACAGATGAATTTACAACCTGTAACATTTAATTAGGGTTTGGCCTGTAAACATAAAGCATTGGATCGATCTAATCAAAGGGACATGGTCGGAGCCCTAGTTATGACATGCTTTTACTAGATCGAGGCATACGCGTGATATACTAGATAAGAATTAGGGCTTTTAATGCTGGTAAAAGTGGACTTTAGGACTCTTCTAATGGTATCTTTTATGATGGATTTGGGCTACGATTGCCTACCTTAATCGAAGGAAGAAGATGAACGTTGGTTCCCGAACTCGCATAAGGAACACCTCGCCCACGATGCCGAAATACACCCTTGATCGCTCTCCTCGCCGGCCACTGCTGTCAAACGTCAAGGCTAGGTTGGTTTAGGGTTTAACTTATAGGCCAATTGCATCTGGATTCGAAGATAAGTTGGGATAGAGTCTCACGCACCAATCGTGCACGAAACCCGCGCTGACCAAGTCGCGCGTCGCCGCTCGCCACCAAATTAGAGTTCTAGGGTTAGGGTTAGCATGAGGAATGAGAGGGCTTTTAGGCCACTCCCAAAGGCCAACCTATTAGGCTTGGTTTGGGCTCAAACCATCACGATTTGGGCTTGAATTAAGCAATCTAAGGTTCGATTGATTAAACTCCGATTTTAGCCTTTTATTCCATAATTCGACCTAGTTAAAAACTAAATTAGGGTTTATCCCAGGGGGAGATAGATTGTCTGTGTGTGGGGGAGGGGTTCAGTGAAGATAGATTGTGTGTGTGCGTATATGTGTGTGTTTAGGGGTGTGTATGTGTGTGTGTTCAGGGGAGAATATTCATCTACATGTCTCACACATAGTTAATGTAATTAGATTTGGTAAGCACCATAAACAGCTGGTTTTATGAATACTGCACATGACCCACCAACCTCCAAGCGTTGTGCCATTAGTCACGTTCTTGTATGCCCAGTTGTAGGCTGTCTGGATGCTTTCAGTGACATCTCTGCATATATGTATGAAAAAATATGTAATGTTAGTATTGTTGCTATTTTTTCGGAGGCTTGGGGGGTCGTATCGATCTATGAGTGTTTGTATTCAACATCCTAGAAATGATCTTGTCTATGTGAATTATTTTTGGCCGATGGAACTTTTAGGATGCCTTTGGCTTCAAAGTGGTCTTTGCATGTGTGTACACCAAGTTATTGTATTGTGCTTTGTTTTGAGTACCATTACATGCACTTTGATCAAGAACTGAAAGTGGGGTATTGGTACCTACATGTCAGGGTAGGCTCCACCATCCAGACCACAACTCGTCCACCTGGGCACCTGATCTGCCCAGTCTCCCTGTGATTCAAAGAGCAATCAGATTCTTAACTGAACTGATATGGGGTATTGTAAAAGACAAGAGCAGTTCTACAGTGGCGAGTTATTGTTTAGGTGGGCAGGGTGTTCATGATTAATGTGCTCAAAGCCTTACCGTGATGTTCATGTTTATATCTTGAACCAGACCATCCACATTGTCGTTGTGTGTGTGTGTGTGGGTTCAGTGGAGACAGATTTTGTGAACTGCTCCTTCCCATTGTTCAGTGCTCCCATTGTTCAATGTTGGTATTATACTCCTTCCCAATTTCAAACTCTCGTTGGTCCTATTAGGTATACATGAGGCAATGATGATTGGGTGAATGGCCTAATGACAACCCACAACTAATATGATGGAACATGATCCATGTGATTACATTATCTCATATTGTTCTGAGCCTCATCTCCTTACTCTTATCAAGTTCATATACTTTGCACTCAATATTATAATTTGTGATTATATCATACACATTTTTCAGAAAAAGAGTTCGAACCAGCAGACAGTAAATATGTCTAACATATCTACAATAGGAGGACAGATTGAAGAACATGCACTGGTCGAAGATTTAAGTTTAGGCTAGAAATTGCATGCACTGCGTATTGGATCATTCATTGCATATTTTAGTTGCATTCCTACCTTGGTAAGTGACTCTCTCGGCTTCGTATTCCTTAGAGTCAGCTAGGTGATCTTATCTGGGACCTTCGTAAGCCTCCTCGAGCTATGGATTCCCACACAGATGTTGAGCCGATTATACCTTTCCACCCCCTAGATTTTGCATATGTGTGAGAGAGTTAACCCTAGTTCAACCCAGAGTTTGGACCCCTTCCTTGTAGGATTCCTATCTTGAGGGAGTTGTGCTTAATTAAAATATTAAATGCTCCACCAAAACTTCTGAAAATAAAAAATTTCACAGCATCCTAACTTGGTTGACTTGGGTGAAACACTTCTACGCTTTCTGCATTTTGTTGATCTCTTGTGTATTGTGCATCATTCATATCATTTCATTTTAGCCCTTTGTTATGTTTCCAACTTGGTTTTGAGTCTTGAGTCTGTCTGTCAGGCTGGGTCTCGGAGGCCTGGTCGTGGTCATCCCAGAACCACCACCTTCTAGTCGTGGTCAACTAAGGACCGCCATGTCCCCTCAAGTCTTGCCCTCTCCTCATTCTTCATGCCCTCTTCCCTGGTTGTATCCCCATTGATTTTCCTGTATTTAGTCTCTATCCTCTCTCATGGAGCATCACTTTAATTCCATGTACCCTTCTCCTTCCCAATCCTCATACTCCCGTGTGGAGTCCTCTCCCCACGCGGGTCCTTCTCCTCATGGTCCCTCTAACCTGTCCGAGGAACAAGTAAATCTTATGGCCCACATTTCATGTCTTATTTACCAAATGGACCTAGTTTAGGCCCAAAAATTGATTGCTAAACATTTTAATAGGCCTTCTCCTTCCCATGCTGCTGGCCCAATTGGTCCATCTGCTAATGTTCAATCTAGGTCCATGTATCCTTCCACCCTCGGAATGGGCATTCTTTCTTCTTCTCAGCCTGGATCCTCCTTTTTGGCCCATTATCATAATCTTGGTCCAAATTCACAACCATTTGCTCAAGTTGGCCCGCATTATTCTGGATCTCTCCCTACCCAAGAGATGATTTCTCAAGCCCAACACCAGCTTGATGAGCTTCGACGGTGAATTGATCCCAAACCTTCCTTAAGTGTCCTATTTGCCATTCAAAATATCTATCTTCCACCACCATTTCAAATTCCCGAATATCGCCTTTCTCGAAAAAGGTGCAAAATTATTAAAAGTGGTAGAATAAGAAATTGTAGATAACTAAAAAATGAACAACTTTTATGAAGAGAACAAGATAAAAAAAGGATCATAAGAGGGAGAAAATGTGACGGGAAGAGAGAGAAATGCTAGGTTTATAGGTGAACAATGCAGCCTGTCAGAAAAATGTGAATAACTCAAAATCAATGCAGAACTGGCTAATGACGTAGCATAATAAATTGTAGAGCTTTAAAAAATGAACAACTTTGGTGAAGGGCACAATTTGAATAGAGGATCGAAATGGGATGAAAAAGGGTCGTGTTCAGGATTGCGTAGTAAAATGGGCTGAATGCTTGAAGGAAGTCAACCCAAATGGGACGTAAGTCGACTTGGAAACCAGAAGCCAATAAAATAAGTCCCAAGGCTCTAATAAATCATGATCTCCAAAGTCCAAAGGCTAAGGAACAATGAAATGGACTCGAAATCGATCTAATAAAGACTCCAAAATGATGGGTAATTCAGGACATCAAAATTACTGAATAAGAGAAATGATGCAACTTGTAGGCTAAAAATGGGTGTCAACAGATGCCCCTCCTTGATGTCCGCTTTCCAAGAGAACGAGCGAAAGCGACGCAGAGGCAAAATAGAATGGACATTGAGTGAAAGCGATAGCGACGCGAAATGGAGATGAAGTAGAGATGAAGCAGAGAGTACTAAAAAGTAGACATCAAGGTAAAAGACACCTGTCACAACCAACAAGCGACATGAATTCTCTCAAAAATGTCAAACTAACCACCTGGAATGATTGACAATGATGAGACATGTCTGGAGAACTAAACTAAGGGAGGAAAAAAAAACACGATCAGCCTCATCGGGGACACAATCCACGGACAATGAGGGGATCAGAAAGGAACACAACTGAAGAGCTGGAAAAGGAAAGATAAAACTGAGATATAAATCTAGACAAGAATTACACTGGCCAACCAGACCAAGCGGGCAGATCAAAGAAGACGATCAAATTCAGAGTGGAATGAGAATCTCTTATCCAAGAGAACTGAAGTGCAATTAACCATTGTTGAGGAGAAACCTTGAACGGATCACGAGACATGAATGCTCAAAATGACATGATGCATGCTAGGCTAAAATAAAGAAATCATCAAAATGAATGCAAAGAAAGCATAAAATAGAAAGTACTCAAGGATAATATTGCTAGATCTCATTTCTTGGGGAAAAAATAGTTGATTTCAGTCTTGGTGTTGGCTTAGCATTCTATGTTACTTCTTATATCCTTCTAAGTTGCTAAGTTATGCATCCTTCTATATGATGTGGTCATGATGAGACATCTATCAGCTTCCTATTAGAATGCACAATGACATTTATGCAAGTTGCAATATGATGTAGAAAAAGCAAATCCATAGAAAGCCATGCTTGCCGTGGTGGACACTGTGAGTCTGTAATCAATTCCTATACTGAAACAATCCACTATTCAGCATCCAAAGGGAAAATGTGCAGCTAATAGTATAGGTGTTGATGAGTATTAAGTCAAGTCATACCTAAAGAATGGCTTCTTACAGGAAAGATGAATTCTTTCTCACGAGTCACCATGTAACTATATCATGTTTCTCTAATGAAAACATGGAGCTCCTTTTTATGAATTAACAAATTGTTATCATGTAGCTACTCTAACCCTGCATATCTCAAGAATGTTTTATAATGTTTCAAGTTCAAGTCTACCTTTGTACACTTTTCTTCTTCTGCTTTTGATATCCTGCTTGCTAAATTTATTGTGTCCTCATGGCAAAATTACTTTTTGCTTGAATTTCAAATTCTCTAGTTCTGGGCACTATCTAATCAATTTTACCATACACCTGAGCATCACAAGTTTGTGAGATAGTAGATAATTAACCATGTTAGTTATTACTTTGTTATAGGCACTTTGTGTCTTTATTTCTCCCTTAAGAATTGTACATGCGCACATCTTTGTTGTATAAGGTATATCATTTTTAAAAAAATTTTTTGAAAGTTGACATGCCCTTGAATGGCATCAGTAAATATTTCACTGCAGCTTAAGTCTCACCCAGAGGTCTATGAAGAAGTTATCTAGGTATGGCCACTCATGATGGATAATGTGACTTAGTAGATATTTTTGTGTTTGAGCCAGAATGTACTCACCATTTTCCAATGAAACAAGACTGGCGAATGGGGTGATCATGTCACATTGCAGGCTGATATAGATTTAGTACATAGGCAGTTTCCTATCTCATGTCTTATTGATTTACTGCAATTCTATATTAGAAAAATGTTTGCATTCTATGGTAGCTCATGTAATATGATACTATGTTTGCATATTTTATGAAATATGCCACACATATGCCATGGAATGTGGAGAGGAGGTAATTAAGTACCCATCAATTGACACAGTTCAATTCTCTGCATTCTTGCATATGTTCATTTCTCGGTATTCAGCATGAACTCACAGTGTGTGTTCATTTGAAATGAAATACTAGAACTGGATCAAATTGAATTAAAATAACTCACAGTGTTGTCATCATCAAAAAGGGAGAGAATGTTGTGTCCCTGCGTTTTTGATGTTGTCTAACATTGTGAGTCATTATCCTTCTAACGGTATTTTGATATCCTCCAGATTGCTCATGCAAAAGACTGAAATGAATAGAAAGAAATCAAGTGCATAGAAGTCAATGCACAGTCAACAAGAAAAGTCAACATGGTCAATGAAGTCAACATATAGACAACGAGAAAAGTCAATAGTCTTGGTTGGCCAGTCAAAGTTCCAGACAGTACAAGCTGTCGAAGCTCCAGACAGTAAGGCCGATGCACCTTAGTGATTTAAAGAGTAAGGTCGATGCGTATCACCTTCAGATAAGAAGCAAGGTCGTAGCACCTTTTGCTAGCACGCAGCCAAGGTCAGAGCACATTTTTTGCTAGCACGCAGCCAAGGTCAGAGCACATTTTTGCTAGCACGAGCCAAGGACGGAGCACCTCTGGCAAGCACCAGCCAAGGTCGGTGCTACTTTGTTGTGAAGGTCGGACCACCTCTTGGCACATCAGCTACTTCCAAAGAAAGGTCGATGTAGTTACTATACAAGTTGATGCAGCTTTAGCCATCCAGCAAGAAAGGATGAGGCAACTACTATTCAGGACGAGGTAGCTACTGTTCAAGTTGATGCAGCTATTGTTCAAGGTCAATGCTACCTCAGTCTTCACAAAAGTAAGGTCGATGCTTCTTTTGCTCTCCAGTATATAAGGTCCGTGCGACTTTTCCAGACTGCTAGCAAGGGTCGATGCACATGCTCACTGGTGCATATCAAGGTCTACCTGTGTTACTGTTAGAGGTCAGTGCACATCTTCCTTGTTCATTTAGAAGGTCGATGCACATTTTGCATCTCGTATTATAAGGTCGATGCACATTTGCATTGGTCTTCTATGAGGTCGATGCATGTTTTAAGTCTTTGCATATAGGTCTATGCATGTTTTAAGTATGTGAATTACTAGGTCTATGCATGTTTGCCTTAAATGCATCTAGGCCTGTGCATGTTTGCCTTCGTCATATAAAGGTTTGTACACATGTGCTTTAATGTTCAAGAGGTCTGTGCACATATAGGTCTAAGCTTGTCTAGAGTCCATGCACATTTGGAATTCAAGTCTACGCACATATAGAAGTCCATGCACATTCAGGACTAAGCTTGTTCAAGGTATGTGCACATATGCTCTTCTACTCAAGTGAAGGTCAGTGCATGTTTGATTTCACTACTGAAGGTCTGTGCACATATGCTTTTCTGCTCAAAACAAGTTGATGCACATGTACAAGCCCAAGCCAACAGGTCGAAGCATCTTGCATCCACATCAACACAAGATCACTGTAGCAAAAGAGTGTTTGATGAAATGCCTCAGTGAGCAGAGTCAGCGATAGCAATATAAGGTCAGTGCATTCATGATCATCAGGTCGGTGCACCTTATAACTCTTGATGGAGATGTCTATGCAGTGAAAGCATCCTTTCATACTTAAACGAAAAATGGATTTGGGTCTAATAGTCCCATTCCAAATCATTGAAAGGGACATCCTTCGATTGTATAATGTTCTGGAAGACCAGCTGTTAGAAAAGATTCCCACTTTCCAGTTGGACCAATAGCAAGGGTTTCCATCCAAAAAGGGGTCATACCTTGAGGATAAAGTCTTGTACCTGACGAAGATATGTTTGACCAGCTTATGGAAACTGTAGTGTACCGCATGAAGCAGATTGGCCAGCCAATGAGAACTCACTACACCTTATCACTTCCGGGTCAATCAGAGGTCACCCCGATCTGGCATTTAGGCCTCTCTGATGGAGATGGGTGGTCCAGATTACTTTTTACCAAATCAGGGGCTACCAACTTGTACGTTGCAGGCAGAAGAAAAGATGGTCTGACCCAAAACAATGCCAGCTGGGAGACATACTCTGCAAAAGCATATCGCATAGGGAGTTCAAGAAAAAAGGTGGATTTGTTCAAAAATGGAAAGAAATGCGGCAAGAATGAAGGGGTATTAAGCACACGAAGGAATGAGGATAAGGTGGAGCATATAAGGAGCAGGAGGAGCGACAAATCACAGTAGATAGGAAGAGACAACTGAAGTTAGGCGAAGACAAGATAGAAAAAGGGAGATAGCTTGTGGGAAGCCAGCAGCAGGAAGAAGAAGTCTTGTGATGTGAAGCCAACTGCGAAGAACCTACTGCAACCCAGAAGCATCTAAAGACAGACGTCTTCATCTTCTCTCTTCATCCTGCGAGAAGAAGAGGAAGGAGCTTCAACTTCCTATGAAGGAGAACTTGCCCTTCTAGGAAGCATTCCATATGGAAGAAGCGAGGATCGCCATCCAGATTCCAGATAAGGCTTTTCTTTCTCCTACAGATCGCTATTGATATACTCTGTCTGCTACCCTTTTCAGTTTATTTTTCTCAAAATAATACTCTTACATTTGCTCCCTACCTGTGTGCAGGAAGACGGATAGTGTCTCACTGGTCCGTGGGTATTTGGGTTGCATACCCTCAAGCTGTGTGGTAGCGATTGGAGAAAGTTGTCTCTTTGTTGGAAGCTGTGTGGCAGCAGTTGGAGAGAGTTGTCTCTCTGTTAGAAGCTGTGAATCAGTGGTAGTGTCTTTGCACTAGTGGAGCCTCACTTGGTTGAAATGAGGGGTGGACGTAGGTCTCTGGATAGAGACCGAACCACCTTAACATCTTGTCTCTGTGTGATTTGCCTTCTACCTTGCTTCGGTGCTCGATGCTTGTGTAGGGCCGTTCTTGATCATCATTTGTGCATCTAGCTCTCCAACTTGCAACTGCTCATGCTTTACTGTTCCTTAATTTTTATATTGTTGTTATTTCCACATAGAAGGGGCTGATCTATTCACCTCTCCCCTCTAGATCTACCTATCACTACACATCATGTGGTATTAGAGCTAGTCTCTCTAAATGTGATCTAACGACCTTGAGAGAAGTGGTGATATGGCTGCCACGAGTCCTATGCTCGAAGAGCATTCTATAAATAGACCTCCATGTTTCACTAGGATAAACTATCTTTACTGGAAAAACCGTATGTAGGTTTTTATCAGAGCCTAGGATCATGAAATTTGGCGAGTAATTAGCAAAGGTCCATTTGAGCTATCTGAAGATGAGGATATATGGACCAAGGAGCAGATAAGAAGATCTACACTGAACTGGGGTGCCAAGCACATAATGCAATTCTCCCTTCACTCAACAGAGTTCTCAAGAGTGTCCACTTGCGCCACTGCAAAAGAAATGTGGGACTGTCTTGAGGTAATATATGAAGGGACACAATAGGTACGTGCAACTAAAGCAAATATGCTGGTGGTGCTTAATTTAAAACATTACAAGGCCCACCAAAACTTTGAAAAAATAAAAAATCTTCCCATCATATTAACTTGTTTGACTTGGGTGAAATCATTCACATTGTTTGTATTGTTTGGGCTTGTCCAAGCCCATTTGTGATATTTTGTGCTGCATTTTCCTCATCATCCACATATTCTTTTGTTGATAGGCCCATTTAGGTTAGCCCATTTTTCATGTCCATTGTCTAGTCCCATTGTCCTAGGTCAATCTTGCATTAGTCTTAGTTAGTCAACCCTCTCCTTTCTTTAGCCCTTCAAGTCCTTACTTTCCTGGCTATATTCCCATTGATCTCCCTGAGAAAGTCTCCATTTTCCCCCATGGAGTGTCATTTTAATCCCCCATCTCCATCTCCTTCTTCCCCATCCTCCTATTCCTGCGTGGAATCCTCTTCTCATGCGGGCCCATCTTCCCGTGGTCCCCTTGACCCATCTGAGAAACAGGCCAATCTCATGGCCCACCTCTCATCCCTTGTTCGTCAAATGGACTCGGCCCAGGCACAAAAACTCATTGCAAATCACCTTAATAGGCCTTCTTCCCTTAATGGGCTCTTAATGGGCCTTCTCCTTCTCATGCTGTTGGCCTAGTTGCGAATGGTCAATTTTGTCTTAATGGGCCTTCTCCTTACTATGTTGCTGGCCCAGTTTCTAATGGCCAATTTTGTGTTAATAGGCCTTCTCTTTCTCGTGCTGCTAGACCAATTTCTACTGTTCAATCTCATCTTAATGGGCCTCCTTATGCTGCCCGTCCAATGGGTCTTCATGATCATGTTCAATCTCGGCCCGTGTACCCTTCCACTCCTGGAATGGACCTTTCTTCTTCTCAGCCCGGATCCTCTTATCCGGCCCATTACCCTGCTCATGGTCCAAATTCACAACCTCTTGCACAAGCTGGCCCATATTTCTCTCAATCTCTCCCTACCCAGGGGATGATTTCTCAAGCCCAATGCTAGCTTGATGAATTGTAACATCGCATTGATCATAAATCCTCCTTGAGTGTTCTGTTTGCATTTCAAGATCTCTGTCTTTCACCTCCTTCACACATCCCTGCTTATCGCCGATATGGTGGAACTGACGACCCCTTTGTGCACATTAAGGAGTTTATTTATGAGTCGGCCCAATTTCGACATGACCAACGCTTGATAGCTTATCTATTTAGACATGCGCTAGAAAAGGGTTCAGAATGAGAAGGGTTACATGATTACCCGATTACAGAGTGATCACGGGCGTGAATTTGATAACACTAGTTTTGATGAATTTTGTAGGAATGAAGGATTCACTCATAATTTTTCTGCACCGAGGACTCCAGAGCAAAATGACGTGGTTGAAAGGAAAAATCAAACACTAATTGATATGACGAGAACAATGCTGAGTGAGCGGAGCCTTCCTCGTTATTTTTGGGCTGAAGCAGTAAATACGGCTTGCCACATCATAAACCGCGCAATGGTAAGACCTTTTGTAAATAAAACCCCTTATGAACTCTACAAAGGTAAGAAACTGAACATCTCATACTTTAAAACCTTTGGGAGTACTTGTTACATTTTGAATAATGGTAAGGATGATTTAGAGAAATTCGATGCAAAGAGTGATGTTGGAATCTTCTTAGGTTATTCTAACAATTCAAGGGCCTATCATGTTTTTAATAAAAGAACTCTGGTGATAGAAGAAAGTCCGCATGTGATAGTTGATGAAAGTGTATCCAAGAGTTCCATTACAATTACTGATGAATCAGATTTTTTGTAGGCCAAAAGTCACGGGGATGCAAAATAGGAAAAATAGCATGTTGAAGAGTAGAATGCAGAACAAATGAAAGATGCACCTCAAATCCACCCGGATCTACCTCGCTCATGGAAGTACATGAAAGCTCATCCAACAGAAAATATCCTGGGTACGGTAGATGAAGGTATAAGGACTCACTCATCCTTGAAGCTTATGCTTGCACTAAATGCCTTTGCACTCTTATCACAAGTAGAACCCAAGAATATCAATGATGCATTAAAAGATGATTCTTGGGTGATGGCTATGCACGAGGAACTACACCAATTTCAATGGAATGAGGTGTGGAAACTAGTGCCCCGCCCTGATAACCACAACGTGATCGGAACAAAATGGGTATTCTGAAACAAGTTGAATGATCAAGGTGTGGTTATTAGGAACAAGGCCCGACTCGTGGCCAAGGGTTATAGCCAAGAGCTCGGGATCAATTTTGATGAATCATTCGTCTCGGTTGCTTGCCTTGAAGCCGTGTGCATTGTGCTTTCTTTTGCATGCTCTAGGAATTTCAGATTGTATCAAATGGATGTGAAGATCGCTTTCTTAAACGGACTTACCAAGGAAGATGTGTTTGTTGAGCAACCTCCGAGGTTTGAGGACATTCCGACGGTGTGGGAGATTCACCACCTGCGGAGGCTGAGGAAGCAGGGGACGAAGCACCATGCCCACTGGTACATTAAATGATTTTATGGTATTTTATTTGATTTTTGTTTGATGTGAAACAGGGATGGGTTGGAATGGGGAAGAACCTGTGGGCGGCCAGGGGTCTGGCCATCCACAGGGCAAGACGGCCACAGTCCAAGCCACCGAGCAGGGCTAGGCTGCCAGCAACCTGGCCGCCCAGGACATTGTTGACACTTAAAATATTTCTATTTTTTCTTGACCTTTACTTTTGCAGGTTAAACGCTGGCCGAGTGCCCCTACACCCCCAAAATGGGGAGCCCAAGGCTCAATCAGGGGAAAACCCGGGCAGCCTGATCCAAGTACACATCACACCGGAAAGGTCCATAAGTGGCAGAAAGGATGCCCAGTCAGGGTTAAAAATACTTCGAGGGATAGTCCACTTAATGACGATATCCTACATATTTGTGAAGTTGAGTTGGTCACACGAACCACTGCGCCGATGGCCAAGTCAGAGGAAAACTCGAGTAAATCTGACATGAGTTCAGTACGTGTCAAAGGTCGCTCAGAACTACAAATTGGGACCCAAAAATGATAAAATCTACACTCCGAGCCTACTATATCAAAACCAAGGTTGCACCGGACGTCAGACTTCCGACGGGGCCAATTTCAGGGAAAAGTATCAAAAACTACAAAAAATGCCATGGGGATGAGTAGGTAGCACACTTTATAAAAACAAAAGGTGATGAGTCGGTGACACGTTTGGAGGTTAGTCGGTGGCACCTTTTTAAATGGATTGATGGCATCCTTTCAAGTGAATTGATGGAGCCTTGCACATGAGTCGATGACTTCTTCTTCTCGCGGTTGAATCAGTGGCGCAGTGAAGTCTTCCTGTATGAATCAGTGGCACCTTTGGCGCTGCGAGCCAGTGAGTCGGTGGCAGGCATCAGTCTCATCCGCCACCGATGCTCTGTTCTCTCGCCTATAAATTGGGCATCTGCCCTCAGAAAAAAGAAGAGAGAGCATTCTAACGGAGAAGGAGGAAGACATACAAAGGGAGCCACAGGGAGAAGGAGATGGAGGCAGACGCACCCAAAAGAGAGAAAGAGAGAAGAGAGCCCTTCGAAGAGAGAAGAGCAATAGGAGGAGGAAGATGGGTAGGGTTTTAGGATATTTAGTATCTTGTAGTGAGACCCTTTATTCTTCTCTGCAATCGCTGAGGGGATAGAAAATACAGAAGTATAGATCTCAGAGAGGAAAGAGAAAGAAGGGAAGGATGAAAATACAAAGAATGTTTCTCCTCCACAAAACGGAACCCACCTCTGTTTGCTCCTTCTCCCTCCTTCGCTCTCTTTCTCTATCTTTTCTTTCCTCTCTTCTTCTACTTCGCTCTTTGTGCACTCTTCTGCCCCTTCTTCTCTCTACTTTTTTCTTACTGTTTGATCAAGGGTGAAAGCCCACTTTTATAGAAGAATTGGGAGCAGGGGAATCGGTGGCGATGGCACCGAATCACCGGCCCGCCACACATATGCGCCCCCGATTCACTGGCCCACTTCTGCCATAGATGTCACCGACTCAGCCACAAAGGGGCACCACCAAATCATCGCCATGTTCAAGTGCCACCGAATAAGAGGGGGTTGAGTGCCACCGAATCACCCTTCAAGGCGCCACCGACTCGGTGAGGGGCATTTCCATAATTTTGATATTTTGTCCCGAAATTGACCCGGTGAGAGCTTGTAGTTCAGAGCAGCCCTAGGGTTGATTCAGTGGCCCCAGAATGTACTTTGAAGCCCTGATTCGGGGTTTTTGATGATTTTCAGCACGTGCCAAACCCGTACCGACTTTCTCAGGTTTTGCTCTAATTCGGCCTTCAACACTATGACTCGTGCTACCAGGCTTGTATTAGAGCCACATGGGGCTTCTTCATCGAGTGGCCTATCTCTCAAAGCATTTTCTCCTTCACTAGGCATCTTTTCGGTCTTCTACGGCCGTTTTCTGGTGCCGTGTGTACCCAAATCGGGCAACCCGGGTTTCCCCTGATTTAGCATTCGGCACCTCAATTTGTGCCGCCAACTCCATTTTGAGGACATGTGGAGGGTCTTCATGGGGAGGGCCATCCCTCGAAGCATTTTTGCCCTGACTGGCCATCTTTATGGCCACTTATAGACCGTTTTGACATTCCACATATGTTAAGCAGACTTCCCAAGTTTTTCGCTGATATCGCCTTTGGCACTAGATATCGCACTTTTGCGCTTGCTTTATGCTGGTATGAAGCATCTTCATTGAGTGGGCAACCACTGTGAAAATTTTCATCCCTATGGGACAGCTTTTCAGTCACTTACGGACCACTTCAGCATGCTGGGCCCCCTGATCAGGTCATCCGGGCTTTCGAGACATCCGTAAGTCTTCGCGGGCCTGGGATTCCCACTAGGACGCTGAGCTAGTTATACCCTTAAAACCCAATTGTTTAGAAAGCACTCACTTGATCAACATTTTTCTTTGTCCTGGCTAGTAGCAGCCCTTCAGGAGACCGCCACTATCAAGTAGCGGCCCTCCCTAGACCATAATTTGTCAGATATTCTATTGTGTTGACTCTTTCCTCTTTCTGGTGTCGACTGTCTAGTTGTGGCCGTCCCATGACCGCCACCTTTTGGGTTGCAGCCTGGTGGGGACCGCTATTCTCAAGAAACGGTCCAGGCAAGACCCTCTTCTATCTAAAATGTCCTTAACCCAAGGTTTGACCCACGGGTTGATTTTCTTATGTTCTTAGATGGTCTAATGATTGTCTAGAATCTAAAACCTTGTACAAAAGCTACCTGATGAATTATGAAAGTTAATGAACGTATCGTTATGCTGCTGGATTCCTCCCGTAGCATGGCCTTGTCTTTAACTCATTCCTTGAACTCTCATGTTTCATAATTGGTACATTCTCACCTTGATATTTGTTATCATGAAACTTGTTATTGAACTTTACATTATTGGCCATACTTATTGTTATATCTCGTGGAAGTAGCTTGATTTATAATATAGAGATGCAAGAGCAGGCACAGATAGTGTCCAAGGGCTCGACGCTAGCCCCCTCGGCAGATAGTCGAAAACATATTATAAACTATGAGGTATGATGCTTACTGGCGTCGCATTGCGCTGGGAGTACTTTTTTTACAAACAGGTGAAAACCACGAGGCCATCTTGTGAAATTACATGCTTGTTACTACATTCTTGTTAAATGACTTTCTAGTGCGTATCCTTATGGTTATAAAAAGTATATTCTCGTTCATGGAAGGCCAAGTTTCATTCATGTTATACTTCTTCTCGATCATGCTCTCACTCTACATAGATACTGATATCTTCTATGATACTTGTGTTGTTACTTTGGCTTTATATCGCTTGTTTTACCGCATTTTTTCTTATCTTACTTCCTAGAGCTAAAATGTTAATTATTTAAACTATGCCTTCATGTTAATATGAAGATACCTACTCGGCAAGTGTGCTCATTACCCTACTTTTCAAATCTTTTCAGGAAATTCTAGTGGATCAGATTCTGAATATTCTAATGATGTGTCCGAGAGTCATGATTGAAGACCCAAGAGAAGACTGAGTAAATTTCAAAATAAAAATATTAAGTTTAATCGATCTAAGATCACTTAACTCTATTACTAAACTACGTACAGGCGACGAAGAGATGCGATCTCATGTTAAGTCGTGGATCATCGGATCGGAGATGATTACAGGGGGCAGCCATCTCAACATAGAATTATGCAAACAATGGGAAAGAAGCAATGAGAAGACTTGGGGTTCTGATTCCGGAGAAAATCTTCCGATCTTTAAGTAAGCGACGGTAAGAGCCAAGTGTGAGGAGGAAGCAAGAGGGGTGAAGGGCACGAGACTGCTCCTCATCAGTAAAGTGACAAGAGTCGACTTACCTTTTCGGAGAGTTTTATTGGGTTTATATAGCTCCTCGTTCCCTTTCTGGGACAGGGGCATTACCCACGGGTGAGGGCTCTTCATCGTTCGAGGACTCTTACACTTCTCTTATCTCCTGAACTTCCTGCAATTGGTTACGCTCTTACCCTTCTCTTATCCCCTGAATTTTTTACGGTCAGTTACGCTCGATCGCCCTTTAGACTTTCCCCACGCAAAAGAGGTACTGTTATTCAGACTCCTGAGCCAGAAAATCAAACGGATTGTGTTGATCTGAATGAGTTGGGCCTTCTGGTGAGTGAGCCCTATAAGAGACTATCACTCGTTGGACTATGTCGATCTTATCGGACCGTATTGGATCGTATATTTTTTTGACCGCGAATCTACCCCCCTAGACGAAACGACTCATCTTATCTTACCTTCATTCTGTTATCAAAATCGTCCAAAACTACTCCATGTTGGTTGAGTTCCACCTCACTTCTTTCTTCTTACTTGGGCTAGTAGGTTTTGATAATGCATGCCTTACTCTCTCTCTCTCTCTCTATATATATATTATATATATAAAGATATATAATAACGTTAATAATTTCTCGCACGTGTTAGTTAATAATTTCTCGCACGTGCATACTGTTAGGGGTGAATTGCAGCATTATTGGCCTTGCGACGTAAGAGTATACACATTGTTGATGGTCATTGGCGTTTGTAATTTCCAGACGAATGGTGGGGGTGGGTCGGGTGGCCAATAAAAAAGTAGAGAGGAAATCTTCACTTTTAAGCCCCTTTTATAATAATAATTATGTTTTAGAAATCTCCTCTAATCCTTCAAGTTCCATTAAAAAGCTATTGTCCTTCATTTCTAATCATCATTGGAATTCTAATCACCCCACAACCTCCCCTCGGCATCGCCGAGTCACCCACGGGTTCGGGAGAGCGTCGTGTGAGTTGGCCGCCGACATCGGCCCGTTCGGTTTGCTTGAGTGCTTGCTTGCTTACGTCTTAGGTCGTGTCACATCAAGTCGGGTGCTGTCACCAAAAGATGAAGAGCCACAGCCGAGGCAATACAAGGCCTCACCGGTGAAACAAGTTTAGATGTGGTCGCCATGACAGCGAACGTGATTACCATTGAAGATGAAAGAGAAAGGGCAGCACCTTCTCTAGATACTCTGATAGAAGAGGGAGGCCAAGCTCCTAGTCCATCCACCCCCGACTCGGCAATACTAATGCTGCTTCAAGCCTATTGGCAGGAGATCGAAGCTCTGAAGCGGCAGGAGGGCGAACTGACCATGCATGCTTCCACCTCGAAGCAGGTCGAACCGCCTTCAGAAACATCCAAGCAAGGCTGGAGAATTTGAGGGTTCACCCCGGATGATGGCTTCTCAGCCAATCCCCAACTATGCTGGGGGCACGGCCCCAATGACCCCTCTAGCTCCTCAACACCAAGGAACCACCACTGTACTACAGCCTCATTTGATGTGTACAAGGTGCCCTACCTTGTCTATCATACGGCGAAGAGATTACCTCCTGGCGTCAACAAGTGGGCGAAGTTTGACAAACTTAATGGTCAGGGCTCGCCAAAGGAACACGTAGCCTATTACATCAATGTGATGGGCGATCTGGCGACTGATGAATCATACCTACTGAAGTTCTTCAGATCCTCGCTCACAGGGCTCGCCTTCGAATGGTACTCGAACTTGTCGGCGAGGTCTGTCAATGACTGGCCGGATTTGCAAAGGAAATTTCAACAGTAATTCCATATAATCGAAAAAGAGGTCACAGTGGCCAAGCTCTATGCAACTAAACTTCCCTGGAATTCATCAAGAGATGGCGGAACCTTAGCATGAGGTGTGGACGCCCGCCACACCAAGAAGATGCGGTTCAGATCTGTAAGCAGAATTTGAAGCACGAAGTTTTCAAGAAGATGATTGGGATGGAGATCAAGTCATTTGATTGACTAAATAATGTGGTGGCAGAAATCGAGTCCTACCTCTCCAAGTACTCTTTCGTACCAGCCACGTCTTCCCAAAAGGAAAATCAGCTGATAAACGGCCAGTGCCTAAAGAAGTCAACACTGTCGACTTCAAGGATTTCGAGAAGCAGAAGGACAAGGATAAAGGAGTCGCTAGTGCTCCTCCGGCCAAGCAGGTTGAACAACAAGAGGCCACCTCCTTGCGGTCCAAAATTAAGAAAATTTACTCATTCCCGAAGGAGAAGACCTGGGTCATCTTTGAATGGGCCACCAAATACAACAAAATCACTCACCCAGAGCCGAAGAGACCCGGTGACATCAAGAGGAAAGATGATCCTCGATTTTGCCCATACTATCCGATGCTTAGGCACAACCTTGAAGATTGCTACGTCTTCAAAGACATTATTGAGGGCATGATCAAGAAGGGAGAGCTCCAAGTAGGCGAACATAAAGTGGATTCGCCCTGCCTGCATGAGATGCCGGTGATGAAGGTAACCATAAATATGATATCCTTATACCAACAACTGCCCGAGGAGGTGTCAGATGCTTGCATGAAGTGCACCTATGAGGCATTTGTCCTGGCTCCCGCAGAGGACTAGGGAAATTGACAGACAATGCTGAAGAAGACAAGAAGAAACTTGGTATCCCGCCCTACCCCAGGAGTCCAGACTTACGGCGTCACGCCTCAGCTACCATCGCCCGTTGTAACCTTGGTCTGGCACGAAACCACTCCCCAGCTGGTCCTCCGAAGGCTGAATAACAACAAGAAGAAGCCACTCCTTTTGAGGGTGCAAACACGAGTCTGCCTGACAGTTAGACGGCTGCAGGTGATCATCGACGAGTTAGAAGAATATGAACAACCCAAGATCTAATCAGCGTAGTTGAAGGAATATGTCCCTTGGGAACATTTTGAATCCCTAAAATTGGCTGAAGAAGTCGAAACCAAAACACAAAAACCCGACATATGGGATGAACTTCCCCAAGAATAGCCTCCAGCTGTAAAGGAAGAGAGGAAGAAAAAGAAGAAGAAGTCAAAGAATAAAATAAAATGCAGCATTTTGTCCTATAATACCTTGTCGGCCTTGTTCAACATGGCCTAGAATTCTAAAGAGGAGGAAGAAGAAGAAATATGCGTTCCACCCGCCGAAGCAAACCAAGTCGAGGCCTCTACTTCCCAGTATATCACCAGGTCTGGGAGGAGGTGGGGGTGTCTGCCGTTGGCCAATTACAATATTATATTCAAAGACGAGCGGGCATACCAAATCCCTGAACCTAAAGTGAAGGGCACAAGGATCCCGTCTCTATCGGGCCTCTACCCTGAAGATGCAGCAGGCGAAGTGGTTCCCTCATTCACCGAATTCCTGCTTGCGCGGGAAGGTAAACGGCTAGCTTAGCTGGCCGAACCAAAGGCCAATGACACCTCCACCTCGGCCCCAAAGGTGCCAGCCCCGGTAGACAAAGATTATGCTAGTGCTCCCTACGCGGCTCAGCTCATGCAGATGAAGGAACCAGCCGACCAGGCGTGTCAGGATGGAGCAACCCCCAAAGATGAAGACAAATTGTCTTCTCCACCGACTCGTTCAACACCAGAGCATGGCAAGCACAGCAAAGTCGAAGAAGCAAAGTTAGCTAATGTCCAGGCCGGCACTCGCATATTGAAACCGCTGAAAAGGATCTCGGTAAGATTCAGTGCCTAGGAGATACTCTCTCTAGATGAGGAAACTCGATAGGCTGTCATTGCAGCTTTGCAAACCCCAGCACACTACGAGAGCTGTTTCACCGAAATGCAGTCGGCGGCGGCCATTACCTTCACCGAAGAAGATATGCTCCTGCCTTTGGTCAGCCACAATAAACCCTTGTACATGAGGGGGTAGTTGAACAACCAGCCAATAAATAAGATCTTGGTCGACCCAGGGGCAACAGTAAACATACTCCCCTACCAGGTTTACCAGAAGCATTATTTCAATGTGCACCTGATCAAGGTTAGGGACATGAAGATAGCTAGGTTCAACCAGAAGTTTGAAGTCCCCATGGGCTTAGCGGAGTTCGAGCTGTCACTGGGAGACTTCTCCACCAAGGTGCAGTTCCACATCATCAACATCGATACCTCATATAAGGCATTCCTCGGTCGACCATGGCTGCATTAAAATAAGGTAGTGTCTTTGACCCTGCACCAGTGCATTAAGTACTCCCGGAATGGAAAAGAAGAAAGAATATTCACAGACTTACACCCCTTTGAGGTGTTTGAATGCCATCTACTCGATGCTCCACTTTACATGGAGGAGTCAAAGCAGAACCCCCAGCCAGCTCAATGCAAAGGGAAGGAGATAGCGGAGGACGACGACTAGTTCCCTCCACCTCCGATCGGAATCCGACGGGAGTCTTTACGACTGGACCGGGTTCCCGATTCGGGGCGTTACATTATAACACAATGTTACTGTGATGCATCTAATATTATTATAATAGGTAGGACTATGAGATATCACGAAGCAAAATAAATACAGTTGATTAGCGTCTGGAATTCTTGCCAATTCCATCCCACCATCATAAGCATTCACACAATGAAAATGTATAATCTCCTGTACCAAAGAAAAGGCATAGAATCGCAGTATCTTTCATAGACTGATCTGTGTAGGAAGAATCGGGTAGGATTGGGAATCCACTCATTGCCTCTTTAATTGGACGGCCATGTAAAAGCAGTCAGCCAGTAGATTCCATGTAAACTTTGTGTTTTGTCCATAGAATGTACAGAACTGGATGGCAGCCGATTGTCTATGGATATGTACAGTTATTGATGGACCTCACCACCATATCTTTGGCTTATATTCACAACTTGATGGTGGTCATTGGGCTTTCACCATTGTCCATGCACAATGCCTGCACACTGCATGTCTCCACATGGGTTTGCATGCCCCATGCAGTCATGATTTACAACCTTTTTTTCATTTTCTTTTCAAGATATTTACTTTGCTCCCCCCTATTAGCCATTATTTCGTTTGGTGTCAACAGGACTCCCTCGAAAATTACTATTCCAGTGTGGTTCCCACAAGTCTATGCCAAAAAAGTTTTAGGCTCCTCCCAATTTAGCAGTGGCATTACTCCCCTTGGTTGAAGTATTCAAAGATGTTGAAACAAGAATTTTCTGTCTACATGTACATTTTAGACCATGAATTATCTTGTATATAGAAGATTTCAAGATTGATCACGTTCCTAGTGTGGATGGCCATCTACATATAGAGCAACCTATAAACAAGCTCTTATACCATCTCCAGCATACAGTTTAAAGTTATAAAACAAGTATTATCTCATTCGTAACAGGGTGCAGCATCGTTCAACTGTCAAGATGAAGATTTCAGAATATTGAAGCTCAAAATGAGAGATAAGATGGGCAATTATACAATGCAGCCACTTACCTTATACAACAGATAAAGCGCATAAAAAGATATAAAGCATAGGCATGAAAAATGCAGCCACAGCCTGTCAAACAATAGTTTATGGTGAATCTCCAAGAAATTTCCTGAAATACAATTAAAGAAAATATGAAATAATAAACTTTAGAAGGGGCGTGCGGGTGCACCAGTGGAAGGATAGTTCCTGTGAAACAAACGCCCGCTCCGTAGGGCAAGGTTTTGTTCCGACACGGTGTCAGATGACAGTTTAATAGGCCCGACGGGGTGAATAAATGGTGTGGTGGAGGGTGTAGTGGAGGTGATGAGGGTGACGGGAGTAGTGGGCAAAGGGTTAGATGGAGGCGTGGTAATGATGAGAGGCATGGGTGTTGGCGCTGGAGAAAAGGTAGGCGAAATAATGGGATAAGCAGATGGTAAGACGAGAGGTCTAGCGAATGATGGAGGAGTTTGATGGTTAGGTGGGAGAATAATGGAGGCAGAGGGTGCAAAAGGGTTATGGTAGTTATGGTGGAGGGCCATGAGTCGCTGAACTGAACCATCATCATCATAAGACCACCCGACGTCAGGAGCTGGGGGTTAAACAACATTGACCTGAGCCGGTGCCAGCGGATGAGGTTACGGAGCAGGAGGATGATTAGGCATGGGGTTTTGATGGATCCCCAAGTCTTGAACGGGCTACTGCTACTGTGGTGGCTGCTGCTATGGCGGCAGTGCTTGTTGTTGCTACAGTTGCTGCCTCGACGCTTGCCTTCTTTTCTCCTTAATCTCAATAATGGCCTTGTGCATCTCAGCCCAATCTATGCCGTGCCCTTCATGCAAGTCATAAACCAAATCTCTGAACTGGAAACATCCTTTGATGGTGTGCTCGGGCTACCTATGGAACATGCAATATTTTGACTGATCAATGGCCGAATTCCAATTAGGCCATTTCGGAGGGAGTTGGATTGCGCTGATAGACATCAGGGCTGAGAAGATGTCTGTGAGGGACTCAGGCAGGGGAGGATATTGCGCTCTTCTCGGAGCTGGGTGCTTATTGGGATAGCCATTGGGTGGAGGGACGTTGTGGTATTGCGGGAGCTATTATAGAGCAGGAAAGGCATTCTGTGGAGCGGGAAAAGTAGACTGGTTGTTCTGTGGAGTGGAGTTAACAGGTGGAGGATTTTGTGGATCGGGAAATTGGGGACTGTAGGGGTTTTGTGGAAAATGGACCTGAGGGAATTGGTTGGGGAAAGGAAAGGCAACGTCTTGTACCTATTCATTTGTCTGGACTCCCTTGGTGACAGGCCCCTGAGGTTTTTTGTTATACTTGGGTTTTTGGGCCTCGAAGAGAGAGTGGATGGGGGAGTCCTTAAATTGGGTTTGTGAGAGGGTTACATGAGCTTCGGGGCACACCCCTGTTTTACATATTAACAAAAGAAGAAAAGAAAAAAGAAAAGAAGAAAAAAGGGGGGAATGCTCAGTCTATCCCTCGAAAGATCTCCTCAAGAGGAAGAATCCCCACGTAGGGGAAGTTTGCCATGTCACGTAGCCAGTTCTCCTGTCTCAGAGGCGCGCCAGCTCGGTCATCACGGAGGCTACCCCAACCTCCACTACGGCCAGCTCCTCGGCCTCTCTTGCCATAGTCGCCTCGGCCTCAGCAAGCTCGGACTCCGCCGCAGCAAGATAACCCTTGAGCTTCTCTATTCTTCCCTCGAGGGTACGGACACCGCGATGGCACTCGTCGAAGGCCCTTTAACGTAGCTCCTTGTGATCCCTCCGTGCCTCCAAGGCCTTTAAGTACTCATCCTTTTGGGCACTAATAGTTGTAAATTCATTGGGAGCTCGAGTCTCAAGGAACTCGTGACAATTTACATACTTCAGCAACAACAAAACCCATCGCGACCACTCCTCTAGCGGGCAACCCATTACCTGCAGCGCCCCGGTCAGCTGCATGACCACGGTGTGCACCCCCCGATATGTGAGGGAGGGGTCAGCGAAGATCATCGACTGATGGGTTCGATGAGCTGGATTCAGAGGGGGGTGAATGAATCCCCTTATAAAATTTTGCCCAATTAAAACTGATAACTAGTGAACAGATGCGGAATTGGAGACATTCACTTAGTTTACTGGGATGCTTCCTAAGTATCGGATAGATGACTTAGAGAACAATGGCAGAAGGGCTCTTGATGCCAATATCAAACAGACGATGTGCAACCAACTTCCTCACAAGACAGAGAAAAATTGGATCAACCCAAAGTATGCATCTAGCGGATCAGACAATGCAATCAAACCACTGCACAGAAGATTTTTAGGGGGTTCTGTCCTCCAGACCTACGTCCACCCCACACTCAAACCAGAGCGTGGCTTCACTGCTGCGCCTCACAGCTTGCGTCCGCTGAGCATTATAGCTTAGCTTACAACGGCTGAGCATCACAGCTTGCTGACCCGTTGAGCATCATAGCTTACTGTCCGAGGTATCCACTTCGCCTGCTGAGCATCACAGCTTACTCCGCTGACTCACAGCTTGATGTATAGTAAGGAATGAAAAAGGACAAAGATGATAAAAATCAGCTACAGAATGCTGGAAATCGTGGTCCCGAACCACCTTAAAAGCCTTGTGTCGTATGTGATTGCCTGTGTGATTGTCATTTCTTCTATCTCCCTTCACAGGTTCATTATATAGGTTTTTAATTCACTACACTCACACACACTGCTACCTGCGTTATCTGTGTTGAGCGTAATTTCTTTGATTAGTTGCATTGATTATTTCGAGTGAGATCGGAAAGCTTGTGAGAACACTGTAATCTCACATGAGGTTCAGTTAATCAACATAGTTAATTCTATATCCATTGCAATCTGTTAAGAAAGATTTTAAATTCTGCCATCTCGGCAAGGGGACAATTCAACCCCCCTCTTGTCCGCCATCTCTCTGGGCAAACACCAATCATTGAGTTGACCATGATATCTTATTCTCTTCCACTAAAATACACTTTCCAGCTCAAATCAGAACATATCAAGCTCCCCCTCACTATGTGCAGTGATTCCAATCAAGCAGCAGTCCTTTTCTCATTGTACACAAGTATGCAACTGTGAAATGTAAAGTGCAAATTTATCACTACATGCAGGTTGGACCCTTGGTACTTAGCGGGGGTCTAGCCCCTACGCATAATGTGAATTTCCAGACAGAAATGATCTGCCCTTCTCCCAGCGTACCATTTGATATATCAAAGGGTCATGCATGAACATACCTCTAATATGGATCTTGAATGACTATTCAATATATGCATGCTCATTTGGGATTGCATATGGTAGATTATCAAAATCATAACAAGCATGACATGATAGCATCAAATAATACCAATGAGTTCAATCTAACCAAACATACAACATTCCAAAGAGAATTATTTAAGCAACAGCAAAGAGAAAAGAAGAATGGGGTTTGACTGATCTTCATGTGCCTTGAGTTTATTGTATCCCCCTTTTATTTTCTACCATCAAGGCACACCTGCAAACAAAATCATTTCAAATATCTGGAAACCCAAGAATTCTTGGGTCCTGTCAAATGAGTTACACCTCTAATAGGTGTTCTCCATGAATTCCAAGCATTCACATTATCAGACTTCATTCAATAGCATTCAAACATTGAATGTCCAGATTTTCCACAGTATTTACACATTGGATGTCTATGAGTTGAAGTAAAATTATTCCTAATAGAAGCATTTTTGTAAGCTGGAAAGTGAATAGATTTAGAATGAAAATTTTTCTGTTGAGCAAACTAGCACTTTGAAGCAATGATTCATTGATGTATGGTCGAAGCTCTAATTTCAATTGTAATGCTTTGGTATGACAGGTACCTAACAGATACCTAACTAGAAAGTTGATGCACTTCATAGAGTTGACGTAGGGTGGTTACAGCGTCAACGCATCAGTTCAAGAAAGCTAGAAGCTTGGTTCTGTCAAGTTACAGAGCATCGACTCTAGATTCTCAGTGCGTCGATGCATCTTTCGATAGATTATTGTATGTTGTTAGTGTTTAATAGCCTACATCAATGCATACTCCATGTAGCGTCGACGCGCCAGTTGATCAAAGCTAGTTGTGAAGACAAACTCCAACGGACCGCGTCGACGCAAGGTTAATGGGGTCGATGCAGTACAAGGCCATCACGTGACTTGATGTTGGATCCAACAAAAGATGCATGATCCGAGGCCCACGTTCTTGGAAAAGACCTATATGAGGTTTTTACGCTCTACAAGTATCCAGGTGATGGGACTAACACCTTTTGACAACAAACAAGCGGTGGGCCCCTAAGAAAAAGAATATTCGTTGGGAAAAGGACAACCTTATCTGATGGCAGGTGAGGACATCAGGTACATACACACGTGAAGAAGGGAGATGAGGAAGCTTGAGCAAGAAGCAAGTTTTCTAGGAGAAGAGGAGATGGTGCTCGTAGGAAGAAGAAGCAGAACGACCCCAGAGGCCTTCCTCGTTCCTAGGCTGCTGATCACGTCGTAAAGACTTGCATCATTATCATCAACCATAGCTAATCAATAGAGGAAGCGAAAGCTGCGTGAGCATCTATAGCCAGTGGAAAACGAGGCAACCAGGAGCTACTATGTAGCCTCTTTGTGCCACAGTTCAAGATAGAGGAAGTCCAGTGGGCTGCGGACTCCCTCTCAATAGATCGTGCTCCCCAGATCTGTGATATCTCATTAGATAGAGAACCTGTGGCTGTTTCATTTTTTACTCTGTTTCATTCTTTTTTTTCTTCGTCTTTTACCTGTTAATTAAACTGTGTTTACTCCCCTACATGTAGTAGTGGGAGGTGTTGATCAAGCTTGTAGGTTAGATCGGGTGTTGGGCTTGGTCGCCCACAAGCTGTTTGTCATCGGTCAGTGAGAGGGACTACCTCTCAATAGCAAGCCGTGAGGCTCAGGGAGTGTAGAGGAATTGTTCCTCATTTCAAGCTATTTGGCAGCAGAGGTCCTCACTAGGTTTAGCAAGTAATCAACGCATGATAGATATCCCAAAAATGTTCATACAACTCATGAATCAACGGTTTCCCAAAAGCATATAGGAAGAAGTGGACGCAGTCCAAAATAAGATTGATAAGTAATTCTAGCAAGAGAGAGAGAGAAAGAAGAAATAAAGCGTCATTCTATGGAACATCATCCTCAATGTAAAATTCCAAATTATAAGATATCATAACATGATATTTTTTGGTACATGATTTACCAAATGAACAAAGAGGATAACCTTCTTCACTGATCTATTAGCTTTCAGCACACGTGATTGATTAGACTTTCTCAACTTGAATGATTCTGATACTCCATTGCACCTAGATTAACTCCTAAATTCCTCAAAGAGAGAAGGTCCACTGGTCTCTGCAACTGTCACTAATTATGTTTAGGCAGCCCCTTTCTTGGGGGAATGGATGAAAGAAAATATCATGTCATGATTCCCACAGCAATCTGCAGCGTAAGCAACAGAAGGGGGGATCTTAACTTGAAATGGTTCAGTTATGTAACGAAGGACAGGTGGGAACAAGTATTGCACTTGATTGACTATGGTGATCCTTCAAGTTTTTGAAAATTGAACTGGAGTACATGATTACATCAATCAAATCCAAAATGAGAAAAAAATATACATACTCCTTGCCTGAGGATGTGGATAAGATAGTTTTTCAGCAATGCTTTGAATATATCTTTTTCTGCGTTTAGTCTAGTCAAGAATGCTCCTATTGATTCCTTCTTTCAACAAATATTACCGAACCTTTAAAATGATATGGATATTGATTGACTATGGTGGTCCTTCAAGTTTCTGAAAATTGAACTGGAGTACAAGAATACACCGATCAAATCCAAAATGAGATGAAAATGTAGATATTCCTTGACCGAAGTATGGTGGACAACAATATCCTTGAATATATCTTATCCTGAGGTTAGTCTAGTCAAGAATGCTCCTATTGATCCTTTCTTTCAGCAAATATTACCGAACCTTCAAAATGATATGAATCTTGATGACTGTGCAATACTTTCAAACTTCGATAAAACAGAATGCTCCTGTTGATCCTTTCTTTCAACAAATATTACCGAACCTTCAAAATGATATGAATCTCGATGACTGTGCAATACTTTCAAACTTCGATAAAACAGAAAATTAAGTATGTCACCGGGATGTAAATTTGAGATTAAGCACTATTTTCGGACACGCTGCGTCAAGGAGGCTTGGCAAAGTCCCTGCTAATACATGTACTACACTCCACGGAGGGAGGGGGGGTTCACGGGGGTGGGGCAATCAATTACACGCACTACCCTCTCGCAGGAGGGGGGGATCGCGGGGAGGGGAAACTAGTTAACGGCCGTACGCCAAGCTCGGTCATTCGATCGAGGTGCAGCTAGCTCCTGGACGATGATAGAGGGACGCCGAAGGATGCCTGGAGGTCTGGCACTGAGCTTCTGTCATTGGATGGAGACGGCGGCCGCGGCTGTGGGCCAGTGCAGTTTTGCCACGCAGGACAGATTGGTGCAGTCGCGGTGCGTTGGCAGGTACGGGTGCTGTGGAACTCCAATCACGATGGGACCAAGTCGTGGACGTTGCTGACAGGGAGGGCTACAAACCCTCAGAAGATTGCGACCGTCTAATCACCTCGCTGGACATGGTCGCAGGAATGGCCGATGTCAGGTTTCTGGGTGCACTATTGGACCAGTCGCAGGTAGCTGTGGTGGAACTCCCAGTGCTGATGTTGGATCGGGACAAGACCACATGCGTTAGTTCTGTATCGTCGAAAGCTGCAACATTGGTGAAGGCCATCCAACCTGAAACGGAGAGGAAGTGGGGGTGTTGGGGCTGACTTGACAGCAGCTCGTCCTGGGCGAACATGGGCTCCGGGTCTGGTGTGCCTGTGGGCGATTGGACGCCACGGACAGAGACGATGTCAAAAGTAGGTGGGACCACCTCTGGTGCGTCGGCGCCTTGGAGGAGCAGAACTCTCATGATGAGAGCTCTGGCTGAATCACACAGGGGTGGGTGGTGGAGTAGCTACCAAACAGGACTCAGGATCAGACCCAAGTTTGGTGCAGTTGCACGAGAATGGGCAGCGCGAATGGTGCCGAGGTCGGATCGCCACGGGATCACTTCTGGAACTAAGCTGACTCGATGACGTACGACTCCACAGAAGAAAGCTTTGGCTGGTCTGCACCGTGGATGCCGGGGTAGTCTCTGCAAGTATGACCTCAGCTGCAGGCTGGTTGCAGGGAGCAGCGGAGAGATCTTCCTAATCCAGGGGAGGTCGTAGCGGCAACGGGCGACTCCGGGAATGCCGTGGACGCACGGGGCAGGGGAGGGTGGACCTGGTTGCAGAGGGTGAGATGGTTGGGGCGTGGGAGGTTGGTGGCTAGGGTTAGGGTTTGGTGGCTATGAAGTTAGGGCACTCTCTCTTCCTCTCTCTCTTGTAATCATCTCTATATAGTGAATTTGCTCTATGTGTGGCTCCGTGGTTTGTCTCTTTTGGGTTTTTCACGTAAATCTCTAGCGTTCTTGAGTGATTGCATCTTGTTCCACATTCTTCTTTCTTCTTCCTCTATTCTTCACTTCCCCAATAGTATCAAGCAAGATTGAGAATGGCCACTAGAAGGAAAATCCTTGTGCTATATACATGCAGTTCAGGGGGGAACAGTCACGAAGCAAATGATTTTGCATTTACTTAGAACTAACCCATGCTTTGGTAAAAGTTATAGCTCAAGGCCTCCAGATCGCCTAAATGGTGGCAAGTGGCAACAAAATTTTGCAGCACCTGCAAAATTGACGAACTAAAGTTCATAAATCAGAAGACTAAAAGGGGGGAAAGGAAAAAGAATACACACGCACAAATTTCCAGAAAAACTCAACCCTCGAATCCCATTCTTGACAGGAACATTCCGGCTTAGTTTCCCCCACTGTTCTGGAAGAGGCCCCATTCCTCGATTAAATCCTCCTAATTATTATTAACATCACCCATCGGTTTAAACGAAATAATGATCACTCCCGTCTCGATGACATAGCCGTTACAGATCAATCATTAGGCAGATGACCAAATTCCAAGAATACCAGCCGCCAGCACACGGCACTCTCCAACCGATTCGCTCCTAAAGTCGGTGGTCACACCAGGATTCTTAGTTTTCAAATTTGCAACAGGAATCAGACCAGCCCTGGACCCCTCTGCCTCCGATTCCCATTGAGTTGAATGAAAGTTGAAACCAGAGATTTCCGGCGAAGTACACCGGTTGACCCGGAGGGGAGGGAGAGGAAGAGGAGTACTGAGTCTACTGACCTTAGTTGAGGAAACGGGAACTGGTGATGGCGCCGGCGGCGGCGCCGGCGACGGCGGCGACCGCAGATCCTGAAGAGCAATGGAGCACTCCCACCGTCCCACGCCACCAAACTCCTCCGGTCTTTCGCGAAGCATGGAAATAAATTAAGACTCGGGAGATTGACCGGCGTGTTCCTATTTTTAGTCTCGTGCGTGCATAATCACATTGGGAAGTTTGATGAGGGCGAGGTCAGAAATTTTCTTTAAATAATTGTTTTCTTTGATGTAAAATATCAGGTTGCTCCTTAGGCTATTAAAATTCAATAGAAATATCATCAACTGAGGCCATGTGAGTCTGAATATTTTTTAAATAAGGCGAGATGCGCGGGATGAGCTCTTTAGAATCTTGGAGATTGAGGACTATCATTTCCTTGGAGATGGTGTATGGCCCCATTTTGTCCAACGTAACGCATCCGAGTCCTACTTTGTATCCCCCATCATTAATTTGAAAAAAAGTCAGCAAGTAGCACTTGTTTGCCTAATTTTATTGGCACTTAGAGTGCAAAATGAGATATAGCCCTGGCACCATTCATTGTTTCGATTTCGCCTCCTGCTGGATAATATAGCCAATCGTGCCATAATTTTTGATGACACCAATGTATGTTGGCTCCTATATCTATGAAAATTTGACATTTTTTCCAACTTTCATGCCCATCATTGGCAATATGGCCAGGAATGACTACACTATTGGTTAGCTTAATCAACTTTTTGATTTGTAAGACTTGAGTATCAAAAAGAGCATGTTGATACTGAGGGATACTTATCTCTGGCACTTTGCCCCGTTTGTAGTCACTTGGGAACGACATTTGTTGATGCGATGCAGGAGATATTTTCTGACACGGCACGTCCTTCGAAAAATTAGGAATTGGAGACGACAACGGCTGGGAAGTGGAGGCTTTGTAAAAAGGATTTATAAAATCTTCCTCGCTTTCAGCTGAAGAAGAAAGTGATAAAGAATTCATAGTCCATTTAGACGGCCCATCTTCTGATGATGACGTTCGGCTTGGAGCTTCAGCATTTTCGTCTTCAGAATTGAGATGAAAGAAGCTCGTGTTGGCCATATTAACTTGTAAACATTCTTTGTCAGAACCAGAAGACTCTTCTGTCTGCAAAATATAGAGTTCAGTGTTTTCTTGAATAGACTCTTGATATTGTTCAGGAGTTGCTATTAATTCCCAATCAGAATCAATTTCGTCTACTGCAAACAAGGTGCGAATATGCTTTGGGGCCTTGTTAGGGCAATTTCTGACAAAATGTCCTTGTTTTTTGCATGCAAAACATTCATCCTTCTTGGTTGCAGATCTTCTCTTGGATTGTCTCTGTTTGAAGAATTTGTAGGGACGAAAAGATTTTTTGTAAGGAGACTTTGTACGAACAAACCTTGGCTTAGATTTATTCCGTCTCTTAAAGATAGAAGTCCTTCTCTTAGAAATGTTGTAATGTTCAGCACCTTCAATTTGGGCACATGTCGCTCCTCCACACCCCCTACACATTCCCCTCTGGGATTCCCTCCCCCTCCCATCATCATTAGCCACCTCCACCACTCCTCCACTTGAGTTTGGAAGGCTGTCCCTGCTGTCCAGTTCGTCACCCAGAGATCCTGAAGACTGCAGAAGAAGCTGCGACGCCGTCCGGACGTTCCAGGAGACGCAAGAGCTACCCCTGGAAGCGACTTCGAGTCGTCTTCGCAATGGCAGTCGTCTCGTCCTGTTCCAAGCTCGTGGCTGCCCGAGAGAGGCGATCTACTCCGACTACGCAGAAGGATCCTGTCCAACTTTCAGAGGCGGAGTGCAGCAGTTGCCACGTCAGCCCATGAGATGATCTGGAGGTGGCATTCGACTGAGACCTTCTTCTACGAGTCTCCCTCCTCCTCCAAGAAGCGACGCTCCATTCGGCTACCTGAGCGATTTCTTCTCCCTTTTCTCCCTAGAGTGCATAGTTCTGTCCACCCTGGGACTGAACCAACACCCTATCAGTGTTCAGATTGCTGTGGTCTGCTCCAACATCGGCTGGCAAAACCATCAGTCTCGTCTCTAAGGCAGCTCGTCAACGGTTCCAACGCCACTGACCGTGCGTAATTCAGAGTTTGGGACTGTTCGTGGTGGCTTCATCATCCAGATGCTGTAGTGCTGAGAAGGTCTGAGCCACAGAATAGAGTCCCTGCTTCCAGCTCCACCACAGCAGGCAACGACTTCTCCAGCTCCTGCCAAAATTTCAGCATCCTCGTGGGCCAATCCACGAAGTTTTGGCCCTGGTCTTGCTGCCAACGGAGTCCGGGAGCGCCCACAAGAATTCCTACATCGACCATCTATCCTCTATTTCTGAGAGGGGACAGAATCGACTCCGGTGTTGCGTGAAGTCCGTATCGTCATCTTCCCCCTCCCCGCTTGGCCAGCTGAAGGCCCCTCCCTATGCGGAGGTAGTTTTGGTTGTAATCATTTAACCCTCATCCCAAGATCCCCCTCCTGTGTGAGGCGTTGCGGTGTAATCCTTTGAGCAAGTTGAAGCGTCCTCACCGTGGCGTGGGTAAGCCCCACGCTTCCCCGCGCGACCACATCTCCGACCGGGACCGGTTTCTTCAAATCGGTCGAGTAAGTACTCTTACCTTGCTCCATTTACAGTGCTTTTCATTCAATATTAGCTCTTAGCTATGCTGGCCGGTGAGAGAGAGTGCCCGATCATGCAAGTCCCAGACTTCGAGTGATCACCGTGGGAGTGAGTGTTACCCGTGCCCTTGGCACCGGGTCGGCCACTAGGATTGGACTAATCATACCCCTTGGGAGACCCTCTGGCCTTGCTGGCCCTCTACCAGCAAGGGACCAGCCCTCACATCCTCCACTCGGCATCGCCGAGTTACCCACGGGTTTGGGGTGAGTGCCGGGTGAGTTGGTCGCCGATTTCAGCCCATTTGAGTTGCGAATTGTGCTTGCAAGATAGGTCCAAGGTTGTGTCACATCATCAAGGAAAAATTGACTACGGCCCCTGTGTTGGCACTCCCTCAAGGGGATGATGGCTTCACTGTTTACATAGATGCCTCTAGGATCGGCCTCAGTTGTGTACTAATGCCAAATGGCCGAGTGATCGCCTATGCCTCGAGACAATTGAAGGATGATAAAAAGAACTACTCCACTCATGACCTGGAAATGGCAGCAGTGGTCCACGCTTTGCGCATTTGGAGGCACTATTTATATAGGGTTCGGTTTGAGGTCTTCACTGACCATCAGAGCCCCAACTACATATTCACCCAGAAGGAACTCAATTTGAGGCAAAGGAGATGGGTCGAACTATTGAAAGACTATGACTTTGCCTTAAAGTACCATCCAGGCAAGGCAAATGTGGTGGCAGACGCTCTCAGCCGTAAGTTGATGGAGTTGAGTTTGCATCGAGAGTGGGATATGATGGAGGGTGTGATCGAATCATGACCCGAGAAAAGGAAGTAGTTCGGCCTCTTGGCTGGGTTGTCGGCAAGACCTGCAAACTTAGAGAGAATTACTAAGGCACAAAAGCAGGACATGGCATTACAGAGACAACAAAATAACGAGGACTTCCAAGTGGGGATTGGTGGATTGATCACATTCCAAGGAAGGATTTGTGTACCAGAAGATATGGAAATAAAGAAGGACTTGATGCAGGAGGCTCATGGGTCAAAGTTCTCCATCCATCCCGGAAGCACCAAGATGTTCCAAGATATGAAGAGGATGTATTGGTGGCCAAGAATGAAGCGAGACATTGTGGAGCTCGTGTCCAAATGTCTCACTTGTCAACAGGTAAAATTGAGCACCAAAGACCTGGCGGTCCTCTCCACACCATTGAGATGGCCCAATGAAAATGGGAACAAATCACCATGGACTTTGTGTCTGGTCTATCCATGACCAGAAGAAAGCATGACACAATCTGGGTAATTGTGGACAGGTTCACAAAGACTGCATACTTCCTGCCCATCAACAAGCAAACTCCAATCGAATCCTTAGCGAAACTATCGCTAGGATTATTCGGTTGCACGGTGCACCCGTGTCCCTCATCTTTGATCAGGACCCTCGATTCACTATGAGGTTCTGGAAGAGTTTGTAGCAGGCCATGGGGACACAGTTGCGGCTCAGCTCAGCCTTTCATCCTCAGATCGATGAGCAATCTGAGCGTACCATCCAAACTCTAGAAGATATGCTGAGGGCATGCATTATTGAATGGAGGGGGAACTAGGATGATCATTTACCCCTGATAGAATTTACATACAACAATAGTTACCATTCTGCCATCGGAATGGCACCTTATGAGGCACTCTATGGGTGGCCATGTAGGTCACTGGTGCGCTGGTATGAAGCTATCAAGAAGCAACTGTTCGGGCCACAATTGGTACAAGACTGCTCAGAGAATATATCTATGATCCAGCAATGACTCCTCACAGCCCAGAGCCGTCAGAAAAGTTATGCAGACCAGCAGCGGAGAGAGTTGATGTTTGCAGAAGGGGACCATGTATTCTGAAAGGTGTCTCCTACCAAGGGAGTCATGTGATTTGGAAAGATGGACAAGCTCAGTCCCAGATATATCGGGCCTTTTGAGATTTTACAAAGAGTTGGCGAGGTGACTTATCAACTTGCACTTTCGCCTGCTCTGGCGCATGTGCATCTGATCTTTCATGTCTCCATGCTCAGGGAAAATGTTCGAGCAGATCTGTCTTATGTGGGGCAGCCCTGGGAGATCATAGATTGGAAGGAACAGGTATTGAGGAATAAAACCATCCGGCTGGTGAAAGTCTTATGCAGGAATTCTCATTCCGAGGAAGCAACTTGGGAGCCAGAGGACAAGATGCGCCAGGAATACCCTTAACTATTCGGGGAGTAATTTTTCTTAAAAGAAAATTTCTCAGGTCAATTTTGAGGTTGAAATTATTTTAAGGGGGAGAGGATGACATGACCGCACTAGTCCAGATTGAATGGCTAGAAGGCTAAATTGCTATCTTATCGGAGCATGTTAGCGTTATGCAGATCAGTTTTGGACAGCTTACCCATTTATTTTCTCTCAGTGTTCCAGATCCCAAAGTCAGTGGTAAAGAAGATTGAGTGTATTTAGGGGAGATTCTTTTGGCATGGGAGTGGAGGGAGATGCAGGGGTTGACACGATGTCAAGTGGGGAAGGGTGGCTACTAGCAAGGAAGAGGGGGGCCTGAAAGGATGTTAGAGACTTTAATTTGTCCCCACTGTGTAAGTGGCTGTAGAGGTTGGGGGCGGGAGGTGGCAGGCTATGGGCACAAGTTATCAGGCATAGATATTATGGCAACAGGAAAATTTGGGATTTGGCTTCATCAACATTGTTCCAGTCTTCACCCATTTGGCGTGGTATTTTGACTTGCAAGGATATTATCTCTTCAGGCGTGCGGGTTCGACTATGGAAAGGCGATCGATACCTTTTCTGGAAGGATAGACGGTGTGGTGACTTCACAATGGGGGCTTCTTTTCCTAGCTTTTTTGCTGTTTCAGTTAACCCAATGGGGTCAGTCACCCTGGATTTTGACTCCCAGCTTTCAGTAGGCACTTAGGCACTAACCTTCAGGAGGGATCTCAAGATCAATGTGATGAAGTAGCTCCGGGACCTCTTACTCTTCTTCCTCGACTACGCCCTACTTCTTAATAGGGAGGACGCGTGGACTTGGAGGTGGGGTAGAGATAGGACCTTCTCAGTTTGGTCAGCTTACACTATTATTTCTGACGGAGGGGTGCATCACAGACTTGCTCCTCATGTTTGGAGGTCGAGGAGTCTGCTAAAGGTGAAGGCCCTTACTTGGAAGATTACTCATGGGAGGTTATCTTCTTGAGACAGGCTGATCCAGTTCCTTTCGGGCATCTAGCCAACCTATTGCTTGTGTGGCTAGGAGGATGAGACCCTAGACCACCTATTTGTAGGCTGTACCTACTCACAGGAGGTGGGGGGCTCTAGGAGAACCCATTGCATCCTCGGCCGTCAGAGAGAGGTGCATCACTTCATTATGTCTTGGGCCAGAAGGTGGCCCCTTAGAGGAGATAGTATTGTGTGGTGGCTGATCCTACATGCCACTTTTTGGTCTTTGTGGGGTGAACCGAATAATAGGACTTTCAAGAGGGAAGCTAGAGTTGAGGATTGACTTGCTAAACCACTAATAATAATAATAATAATAATAAAATGATAATGCTCTTGGCCAACAGCCCGCGGTGTTTTAATCGAATTTCCACTGGGGTCTACTCCTAGATATCAAACTTGTCATACCTGACAGACATATTGTTAATTTAGGACTCTTGTCCGGATATGAATTGGTCAACTAATGACCGGCTCTGTTCAGTTGTTTATCCTTTTTCAGGGACTATTTTATTCAAGTTTGGAACTCTTATTCCTTCCTTTGATCAATATCGATTTAAGGCCTGAGGGCCCCATCCCTTGGCGTTTAATCAATGGTTTTTCCCTCTACGAGGGGATGTAATTAACACCGTGACCTTTATGGCACGGCGGGTTCTCAGTCTCGACCCGATATCAATAATCATCTGGTAGGTCAGACGGAGTGCACCCGTGGTTTCAAACCCTACCAGTCTTGAAACCCGAATAAACGTCACTTCGATGACTGGCACGCCCACGCACTAAAGAAACTGATATCTAATAAAAGATAAATCTAAAATAGCCAATAATAATTATAATAATAAAGTTAGAGTGCATCATCCATAAGTTGGCACACCCGGTGGGATTGAGGTTCCTTTCATCTTCTCGCCAGGATTAAGGGCCCAATGACCTCCCCCTAAAATACTAACTCGCTTTAAATCTAAAATTATAGGTTGCATCCAGATCGACTTGATGGCTATCATATTCGGACCATTGGTGGTTGTTGACCATGCCAGGTACGACCACCTGGTCGTGCCGATGAGGTTTGAAGATTTCCCACTGGTGGTGGGCTTCCCCAACTTTTTTGGGGTAGTGTTCGTCGAGCTTCTAGAGGTCTAGGAGATGAGGCCAGTCGCTGCTGCAAAGGCGACCACGACTGATGTTGCTGTGGTGGGCTGCTTTGTCCACCATGTTCACTCCTGTGAAACCAACAACAAAAGGCGCTCACTGGCTGCTAGGAGAGTGGCCAAGAAAAGTACCAGCATGTTGCAAGACCAGCTTTCAACATCAGGCAAATCCGTCCTAATTGGAGGAGTCTGTGTCTTCCTCGATGGCTGGTAGGCTAGGATTTCACCCGATTGGGTGATTACAAATGTACCAGTTTGGAACTCATTCCAGGCCCTAGCGCAACACAAGTCGGACGGGGTCAAGTCTAGATCAAGGGGAGGTCTGGCCCTGAGATAGACCAAGCTTAAACAAATATGAAAGAGCATCATCACATGATTTCTAAGTCCATGATCATCCATCCACACACAAGACACATCACATGCATCAAATAATAATTATCATATAATTACAGCAAGATATAGTGATAATTTTAAAATATAACAATTAATTTTGAAATCATGCATATTAACATCTAACTAAATAATTTAGTTAATACAAACAAGTCTAAACAAATTTAGACCACCGTCATTCATATTCACTGCATGAGCTCAATAATAATTTTCAGTTAATTAACCTCATAAGAATCACATTCTTATAGTAATTCACTGTAATTAATTAGATAATAGGAAATGCCTAAATCTATTTTAGAATTCCCATTAACTAATTAACCAGGGGTCAAATAATGAAAAATAAATTAATAAGTTGCTAAAACTATTTTAGAACTCATTAAAATAATTTTCAACATTTTCTTGGAATTTCTCTGTGATTTATAAGCATTTTAAACACTTTAAAACGTTTAAATCTGGATATATATATACACATATATTGGGGCCCCTAAACGGGTCCGGACCCGGTGTGGGCTAGATCTGGCCCGCCAGAGACCTGCGAGGGGGCTCCCCTGCCGCCGAACACCCCCACGGCTGGGGGTTCCACCCCTGTTGCCGTCGTCGGGCGAGCAGGCCTGAGGAGGCCCTGCCGTTAGCCACTATCGGAGGCTTTTCTCCCCATTACCCTTGCCGACCGCCATCGTGCCGCCGCCAATGATCCTCCCATCGAAGATCGAGCCCGCGAAGAAGAGAACACGGCGTTCACCCCTCTCCATCGGAGAACACTGCCGCGATGGTTCGCCGGCCAACCAACGTGACTAGACCCCGTCGTACGCCGTGGAGAACAGCATAGAGCACCTGCCAGCCCTCATGGGCACTAGCAATCAAGGATCCAAGGCCTGAAACGGCCGTCCTCCCGGCGTACGAACGGCGATCGCGGCCGTGGAGATTAGATCGATTTGGGCTTGCTGGTAGCTCAAACTCCGCATACAAATATGTGTTTTGCTCCTCTTAATCCTGGGAACAATTCCCTGGCATCAATCGGTCATTGCTCATCTCATGAGTGACCCAATCGAGCGACGAATATTGAGCCCCATGCATGAACGAGAACGACGAAAATACAACAATAACATGCCGATTTTGATCAAACTAGCAACCTGGCTCTGATACCACTGTAAGGTTTCGACCAGAATGCGTTTTAAATTGGATAAATTTTTATAGAATGATCTATTCACCTCCCCTCTAGATCCGTCTTCCTGCACTACGGGACCTAACATAGAGAACAAATTTAGTTACACCAACAAGTTAAAATTCCATGCCCGGGGAGGATCTCACATGATGGTCACAAGAGAGTAAAGTTGCTGGCGCATAGATGAACATGTCATGGGCCATGGTGTTGACATAGTGGCACCATTCTTTACGTCTCTTGAGTCTGGGCATGCGGTTGATTGTCATCGAAGCCCAACAGGTTGGCAACATGATAGAGTGGACTTTTTTTGAAAAATCCTCGAGGCACTCTGAGCCTCCTCATAGTAGTCAAATTTAAAATGAAGGTCGATTCAGCAAGCCAATAGAAGTACACAACCATAAGGAGGCCTACCCATGCATGATGTTGTGAGGCCATTATAGCGATAAGCGATGACCGTGGGTCTCACTCTTCTGCCCTCCCATAGCCCGCAAATTGCGCTCAATTGCTCTTCCTCCAAAATGTTGTTAGTGGAAGGGAATAGAAGAGCTCTTACCAAACAAATTGTAAATATTTTCATAAGCTCCTCTAGATATTCATCGCTTCTCAATCCTTGTAGGGAATTGATGGTCCTGTGGATGCACTTTTTCTTATCATCTTTTATATAGTTTATCCTTTTTTCATTTCAGTTTATTAGTGCATGGGCATGCCAGTCATAGAGTGACAATTTATCTAGACTCCAAATGCCGAGGTGGTATGGAACCGTTGGCGCATGCCATCTGACTAGTCAGATAATGTAGGTATCATGTCCGGACTAGAACCCGTCGCACCATAAAGGCCACGACATTAATTGCATCCCCTCGGGGAGGGGAAAATCTTTGATTAATCACTGAAAAAGAGGGCCTCACGACTTGAGATTCATAGTGATGGGAGCGAGAGCGAAATTTTGGATTGCATTTAAACAAACATGACATTGGGGAATAAACGTTCACAAGTATGCATATGTCGATCACTAGCGAACTGTTTCTTGTTCGGACAGAAGTCCGTATTAGTAGCATCGAAAATGACAATAGGAACCGTACAAATGTTCGTCGTGCATATGGCAAGTTTAATATGGGTTGCGGGATTGGATCCCGACAAAAGTGGGTTAAGTTGACGGACTGTCAGCCCGAGGTGATTTCAGACTATGGCCATGTCGAGAATTTTGTAGACCACCTTGTAGAATCCTTATTGTTCTGTGGGAAAATTTACAGGGTGGTGGATGCTGGACTATTTGGATTGCTTGGTGTTGTGAACAAGATTGAAGCTTGTGGACTTTGCTCAAGCGTCTTGATGAACATGAGGAGTTGAACTCTGATTAAAAATACTTTTTACGATGGAATGTAATAGAAAGTCGTCAATGGCCCCTTCTGTGCTGGATGAGTGTTTTATGACTTTACTAGACCTCAAAACTGGTGTGGATTTGATTTCTCATGTAGTTTATAACTGTGGATCGGATTTCATGCGCCTAAATTATGCTGGATTTTACACCACAATCTTGGAAAAGGATGAGGAGATCATTTCAGTAGCTTCGTTAAGGTTTGCATCTATGCATCATTAATTTTGCTTTCTTGTGATCTTATCTATCTAATGCATTTGTACTGTTCCCTTAAATTCTAGAGATTTTACATATCTATTTACAAATGATAAGGGGGAAGAAAAACGGTTTCTAAAAATTCTTTCAAGTGCTCTTTCGTGACTAGGCATTATTCTAATTGAAAATTTTCGATGTTTACCAGTTTATAGTCCTTATGTAAACAGTCATAATTGGGAATATTATCATGAATACAATGATGGAGCTTGTAGTGCAAGAGACCATACGTGAATGTGCTGGTTGGTCAATATGTACTCTTTCTTTCCTGTAATCTTTGGTGTTTAGGCCTGTGGGCTGATCTATATTCCAGTTTGCCACTGGGATTCCCTTTGTGGTGGATGAAAACTGCCATCTACAGAATTTACGTGGCAGTATTGTATCTGCCTCTGTTTGCATGAGATGGCTTTGAGGAGGAGTTCATGCTTCGTGCTTATTTGTCAAACTGTTGAGTTGGAAGCATGGTTTGCCAGATCACACTGGTAAACCAGTATGCTGGGTCACCGATCTGGCCCGGTCCCTTCTGCCGTGCTTGGCAACGATGTTGACGCTAAAATTAAGGAATGGACAGTGCCTAGCAGTACTGTTCATTCCTCGGTTTTACTATTACTCCAAGATTTAATAGAAAAAAAAAACACAGAGTCGTGGTGAATCTAAGGATGGCAGATCGGTTTCGGTTTTGGTTTCGGCCGGAAACATAACAAAATAATATTTTTTAAGAGGGTAGTTGGCGTCCGGTTTCGCCCGATTTCAGGCATATGGTTTCGGATCGTCTAGGTCCGAAACTACCCTTACCACACCTCCGTCCGTACTCCCACAGGGCAAACCCCCTATGCTCTTACTCACGGGTTGGAGGCAGTGCTTCCCTATGAGATCTTGATCCCTTCCCTAAGAGTATAGCTAGATAAGGAACTTAATCTCAACGAATGTCGGGAGACGTTGCTCTTCCGATTTGAACTCTTGGATGAGAAGAGGCTAAATGCGGTCGATCACGTGTCCATCTATCAAAAGAGAGTCTCATGTTATTTTCAAAAGAAGATAATTGAACGCAAATTTCAAGTAGGTGATATGGTTTTTAAATGTAGATTCATTAGGTTTGGAGGTTCTGGGTCTACCATTCGTTGTTAAAGAAGTTTATCCAAGGAACGCGTATCGTCTAGTTAACGCGGAAGGTGAGGAGCTGTCTTACTCTTGGAATGGGTTATATCTTAAGTGTTTTTTCCCTTAGAGTCAGGCTAGTGCCAACCTGGTAGCAAGGTGTCCCTCCCCTTGACCACGAAAGAGAATTCCAAGCACGGTAATCACACACTACATGACAACTTTGGTCAGATTTTCCCTTTTCTATGTGACATTATTTCTCCTCTGGCCATACCTAGGGGAACTAAAGGTCCCTGCTTTTCTCTCTTTGGCCAGGCATAGGGGCAAGGGGTGAATAAGGGGGAGATGACCAACCTAGACACCCCAACTAGAGGAGGTCTCAAATAGGAGAAGTCCATTATGACTTGATTCCACAGAAAAGGAAAGGAAAAATCAAACAAATCAAAGGAGCATGGATCAAGGCAAAAGCCAACAATGTCAAACAAAGTACAAAGTCCAAATCTCAAGTTGCTCCAAAAGGAAAAAAATACAAAATATATCAAACTAGGCATGGCAAGAGTGACAACATAGTTTTTCCGTGGGACGTTATGAGTCTGGTCGTATGCATGCCTAGAGTGGATAAAAGTTCGATGATGGACACAAAGTCCCGGCGCAATAGATCGAATCTCCAACCGGGTCGTCATGGGAGGGATTCGAGCCCTAAAAGCTTCTATTCCTATGCTAGGCTTACCCCTAATGTTTCATCTCTTCTCCCTCAAAGGACTCGAGCATACCTAGGGTATGGCCCTAGGAGAGACACTATCATGTGGGCAAGATAGACTTAGCCAAGGTTTGCCATCCTTAAATGCACACCAATCTCGGGGGAATTTTAGTGGAATAGGGAGGACCCTCGTTGCCCCCTGGGCAATAGTCCCGTATTGGTTAAATGAGTTGTGGTTCATGTGCTTATGACCCCCGGGTCTTTATATCTCAACACCGGATTCAACAAAATTACGATTTTGTAGATTCAACAAAGGGCTTGCCTCTGGGCGCCAGTCATGGGAGCTTCAAGGTGCAGTGCCAAGTGGCGCTGACGTCAGAGGGGGTTTTCCCCCTCCAACAATGGGTGCAGTCTATGCATGTGTGTGTGTAGATGGGGTACGGTCTTTGCGTGCATGCATGCGTGTGTAAGAGAGAGAGAGAGATGATACACCACTAGGGCTGATGCCAGAGGAGGCTTTCCCTCTCCAACGGGGGGTGAGAGAAATTGGATCCCACCGGGCCTGACGTCGAAGGGGACTTGCTCATGCCGAAGGGGAGTTTCTGCCTCCGACAAGGGGTGTGATCTCGGTGCAGTCTTTGCGTGCACGCATGCATGAGTGAGAGAGAGAGAGAGAGATTGGGCCACACCCACAGTCTCTCTTTGATCTCTACTCTTTACTATTACTAATAATTAGCCAAATATAAGATTTCTTTCTTATATTGACCAATGTTACACGATAAAAAATTAGATGAAATAAAGATGGATTTGATTGACCAATTTAAAAAGTAATTGATAGATAGTAATTTACACGACGATAAAGTTAGATGATGAACAGTGAAAATTTAGACAAAAGTAAAAATAGACAATACAAGTTAGATGTAACTAAAATTAAGCGATGGAGATTAGATAAAATATAAAACTTACACGATAATTTGGACGACGTAGAAATTAGATGATGACTTAATAAATATCCAGAATGGGTATGTTATATGTTAAGGAAACATAGGTTGTATGTTGAAATATTAGATCAGGATGACAAGTGAGAAATACGGATGAAGATATTAGAAGACTTAACCTGTAGTGATTTCATGAGCTTTTAATTAAATTTATTACCATGGCGGTGATCATAAAGGGACTTAACGTAAGATATTATGTAACACATGTTAAATGGTGACTTTTCTACGAGATAAATCGTGGCCAATTTAGCATTAGAACTTGGAGTAGAAATTATATACAAATCTCCCTTTTACTTTCATTTCCATTATATCTTCTTTTACTCTCATTCCCGTAAATTTCTCAAGTTTTTTCAAGAACATTTATAGTCATCTAAGATCTGCATTGTGTTTCTCTATAATCTATCATTAAATCTTATTGGATTTTTTTGAACTCATTGGATTGATTGATCTTTTCGCATTTATTGATTTTGCTGGCTTATTGGCTTTGTTGGGTTTATTGAATTTATTGGATTTATTGAGCTCATTTTCGCTTCATCATTCTTTTTTTTTACTCCTTCATTTCCTTCTTCTTTCTCTCTTCTTTTTTTTTGAGCTCCCTGGCACGGACTTGTCTGTGATGTAGGATGTTTTGTTTGGTGGGACCATTGATAAAGTCGACTATTTATTATGCCGGAGGGGCTAGGCATCAATATCCAAGAGCCTGACCAAAATGGAGTGCCTTGAGCTAGAAAGGAAGAGGTTTATGGGCCCGGTCTAGTGGGACTAGGGGGTAGCTTTAGAGCTTGGCGAGGGCGGAGTGTCTCGGGCCAAGAGAAAGATTCTTAGGCCTAGCCTGGTGGGACTATGAACAACTTTTTTTTTTAGAGCTCGGCAGAGGCGGAGTACCTCAAGCCAAGAAAAAAGGTTTTTACGAACCCAACCCAGTGGGACTAAGGGTAATTTTTAGAGCTCGGCAAGGGCGGAGTACCTCAGGCCATGAAAAAGTTTTTATGAATCCAGCATAATTTTAGAGTTCGGCAAGGGCGGAGTGCCTCAAGCCAAGAAAAGGTTTTATAAACCTAGCCCAGTGGGACTAAGGGTAATTTTTAAAGCTCGGCAAGGGCGGAGTGCCTCAAGCCAAGTGAAAAGGGTTTATTAGCCCAACCTAGCAGGACTGATGGATAATTTTTTTTAGAGCTCGGTGAGGGCAGAATGGCTTAGGCCAAGGGAAATATTTTATGGGCCAATTTTGGGCATAATGTCCAAACCGATAGTGGTGAGGCGAGTCCAAATTTGGTATCTCTTGGTTTATTTGAGCAGTTATCGTGGCGACTCGCCAGAGTATGATGAGAATGCACATGCTTGAAGCATAGGTTCCAGGCCGAAGATAGATGGTTGATCTCGGTGGGACAAATGGGAAGTTGTTGGGTTGCTAGACCCAGATTCAGAGGGGGGGTGAATGAATCCCCTTCAAAAATTATGCCGACTAAAAACTTAAAGCCCAATTTAAACACTGAACTAATAAACTCTTGTGAAACTAAACACTATGGTTATGTAATGCGTTCGGTCTAATAGAATTCATACACACACACCAATTCAGCTAATCGTGTGTGAAACACAATCGAACACTCTGACTAAGAAGTTGAAATCTATTTAACTACAAATTAGAATACAACGTACACTAACAATCCCGTTGAATGGAGGTAGAAGAAATGGGCCAAACCACACAATCCAAACCACAATGCATAGTGATTTTTAAGGTGGTTCGGATGCAACGACGGCTATCCTACATCCACCCCTCACCAAACCCAGTGAGGCTTCACTCGGGGATGAATCCCAAAACGGAGACGACGCTCCAAACACACACGGGATGACACCCGCACACAGACACGGGGATGCGCCCCAGCACACACACACGCACACGGAGACAAGGTCTCTAACACGATCCGACAACCGGATCAACAACGCACACACACACGCTGCGACAGATGCAGCACTCTACACACTAGACTGGATCTAAATAGATCCACACACACACACACGCAGATCTAAGAAGATCCACGCACACACACGAATCAGAATACGACAACCACACACGACCATGGATCCAAAACGATCCACACACACACGAGTGTTTGCCGATTATAAAGAGCACAAATTTAAGACTCAAAACACAAAGATGATGAAGCACAGTTGAGAGAAACTCCTAATATGGTCTCCTTCTGAATGTATGCTGCAGGTCTTGAACGTTGCCTTGTTCTTCACTTGAGTGGCTTCAGATTAAGCTTGAATAGCTTGGGAATGGATGAAGGATGGGCTAGACGGAGCACTGTTCACGCAACACTTCTTGTTCTTCTTTCTTCCTTGGACAACACCTTTGATCTTCCTTGAAAGCCTTACTTGCTTCTTCACTTCCTTGGAGGTTGCTGGCTTCAGATGGAACTTGAATATCTTGTGGATGGATGAAGAACTTGCTGTACGAAGTACTATTCACAGAGCTACAGTTCCCTCTTCTTCCTTGGACAGCCTCCCCTTGGATCTCTTCTTGAAGCCCTTAGGGTTTTTCACCCCAATGAGATCTTTTATAGACCTTGGAAGGTTAGGAGACAAGTCCTCAGACCAGATCCACAAATCTCTCCTTGATTGGGGGCAATAGGATTAAAGAAATGAGGAAAGATCCTTCTCCACGAGCTTGAATACCATGTAGAGGGGTGGTGGGAAATGTTAAGTGGGGGAATGTCGGGTCCCGTAGTGCAGGAAGATGGATCTAGAGGGGGGTGAATAGATCTCTCTATAAAAAATTATGTCTAATTTAAAACACAAACTCCCCATAGCAAGGCAGGACGGCCAAACCTGTGGTCGCCTAGACCCTTGGGCGGCCCAACCCGTGGCCGCCCAGCAGACCTAGGCGGCCAGACCCATGGCCGCCCAGTCCTGGATGCAACGGCCACCCTCGTGACCGTTTCCTGACTGTTTCGTGGAAACAACACCCGAGCTCACCTGGATCTCGATCGGGAGACCCATTCGTCGCGGGACGAAGGGAAAAATATGGGGAATCATCCCCGGACCTTCCTACGACCGGAAAACTAATTCCAAACCACAAATCAAGGCCTCGATCAACCAAAAGCGTCGCTCAACTCCTCCCGGCATGTCACGCCCCGAGATATATGTACAACGTAAGAATATCGGGAACGTGGGTAGTCGGCAATACGTCTCAAGCTAGCAAGATAATCAGAGCGCGAAACATTTACACATAAAAGATGAGTGCACAAGGGTATATATATTCAACAATCCACTTTTATTGAATAATGAAATAATGCTTACAACGACTCTTGAACCTTTACATAATGATTCTTGGACACTTCAAATCACTAGACTCAATAAAGATAAAATTACATGATACGACTTCACTAACTATAATTGACTCATGATCGTAGCATTCTAGGACTTCTCTCGATCTTCAAACGCTCTCGCCCTCGGATCTGCTATTCGATTATTCTGAATCCATACCACTAGAATTTTCTGAAAAGATTAGAAAAGTAGGGAATGAGCACACTTGTCCAGTAGGTATCTTCGTATCAACATAACTGTAATATTTAAGTAATTAGTATTTTAGCTCTAGAAGGCAAGATAATGAAAACGTGATAAATGACACGAGTAAAACTAAATTAACAAAAATAGCATGATATGAGCAAGATAAGGGATATGAGAGCATGACCATGTAAGACTATAGCATGAATGTAAATTTGTTCTTTCATGAACGAGAATATACTAGCATGTATCGAGAATGTACTTTTCATAACTATAAGACTATGCACTAGAAAGTCATATAACAAGAATGTACTAGTAAGTATGTAAATTTCATAAGATAGCCTCGTGGATTTCACCAGTTTATAAAAATGTATTCCTCGCGCAATGCGACGCCAGTGTTTATTATACCCCATGATTTATAGTGTGTTTCTAGCCATCTACAGAGGGGGTTAGCATCGAGCCCTTGGACACTATTCGTGCCCGCTCTTGTGTAATGCCCCAGAATTTTAAGCACATACTAAATCAGCAAGCAACAAGGGGGAGGTGGAGACGTACCTCCACGCTCAAGGCGTGGGGAAGACTTCCCAACCAAGAATCGTCACTCCCGGTACAATAATTAAATTAATTACAACATGTAAATTATGACCCACTCCATGTAGGGAGGTAAAAGGCCACATCAGCGGTCTGGGAGCGCCGTTCTAGGGTTGACGGGCAGCAAAGCAGCGGGTTCCGAGCGGTGGTGGGCTGCGGTTCCGAATATGCAATTTTCGGCTAGTAGGACAGCATGTACGGGCGTCCAAAGGGACACTAGTCTCCTGGAGGCTTCTGGATGCGGCGGTTCACCAGGACGTTGGCAGAGGGTCCCATATCGACCCTTGGGAACGGCGGTCACTGAATCTTCTCCGATGTAATTTATTTGGCTTTTACCGTGGACCCCTTTCTGCAGGCCAATCTCGGGACAGACCAGGGCAGTCTCGCGCACCCCGGTGAGATCATCCACCACACATAGCCCTGACGTCGGATCGAAGCGAGACCAGTGCTGTTGCGAAGAGGACTCGAATATCTTCGATCTATTGGAGTTTCAGATCCGTCCAACGGTGGGGCTGGAAATGAAAACCTCTGAAAACTGATAACAGTTTCTGGTTCAGGACATAGGGCAGACACGGTCGAATGGGATCTGCCTGTTCAAGGGGTTTGACCGAATACCAAATGAAGGTTTATGGCATGGAACTTTTTTGTGGAGGTAGGGGGGAGGGTGGTGGTCACATACATTGGTTTGTGGCTTCCTAACCACGTTTGGGGGTGGGAAAATTCGCCTCCCACGGGCTATCCCGAAGGTTAGCTTGCAGGCAGACTGTGAGGGGGACAAACAGGGGGCTGGGAAGAGGCCAAAACAGCTCTGATCTGGGTGAAAATTGAACTGGGAATGGAGGACAATGGGGGCAACCTACCCTCAAAATCTTAGCTCGATCCAACGGTCGGATCTTTCGTACCAGCCCCTTTTCTGAGCTGCTGTCCAGTAACTCTGAGTTGCAGGGTAGCGGGTGGAGTTGATGCTATGACGACTTGATGACGGCACAGACGGTGGCAGCGGTGGTGGCAATCGATCACAGCATTCAGAGGTAGAGGGGGGCAGAGAGATCACTCAGAAATGATAGGGTTTTAGCCCTAGATCTGGAGGAGAGGAGAGGGAGGAAGAAGAAGAACATTCAAGAAGACATAACGGGTTAGCCATAAAATCTCCAGATGGCAATTCAACAATCAAATCACAAGCCATCTCGATCATGGGTTCCTCGATACATGCAATGAAATCCTCAAAAATGAAGGAGTGAGAAGCACCTTAATCAAATAAAGCACGGGCTGCACAACTAAAAATAGTAATAGTACCTTCAACGAGATTTGAAGCCACAGCCTCAGCCCACGAGATATGAGTCACCTTGCCCTTCGGCTTTCTACTGGTAGCTGCAGAGGACTGGAAGGAGGATGCTGCTAAAGCTTGAGGATGAAACTATTGGAACTGTTGAGATGGCAGCGGTGGTGGATGTGGAGGCATGAACTGCGATAGTGGCTATTGAGATTGAGCAGCCAGAGTAAATTACACTGGGATCACTCGCAAAGGACAGTCTCTCACCACGTGACCCGACAGGTCACCTCGAAAACATACCACCGGCAAAGAACACGGTTTGCCTGGGTGGCTACCACCATACCGAGCACAACCCTTAAATTGGCTCTTAGTAGAACCCTGGCGTTGCTAGAAAGAAGGACCTGACTATTGTACTGCACCGGACGATGCCTGCTAGTCAAATTACTTCTTGAACCTCTTCTTATTCTTAAATTTCCTGAACTAGGACTTACCCGAAGAAGTAGCAACACTAGCAGCAGGAGTGACAGAAGGAAAACCTGGAACAGGAGGCAGGTAACCAGATGGAAGTTGAACTGTCGGCTGAACCGACACTGCCTGAGGAGAAGTCTGGGATCTCGCCAAGTCCAACTCTAATGCTGCCGCAGCCTGATATACCTCTTTCATATTAGTTACACGAGCAACGATCAATGGTTGCCTCAGTTCAGCATGAAGATCACGAAGAAACTGTTCCGTCTTTAAAGCTTCATTCGCTAGCATGTGGGGCGCATAACGGCCCAATTCCATTAACCTGTTTCGATATTCAAGCACTAACATCCCTCCCTAGGCGAGCTGCAAGAACTAGTACATTTTATCCATCCTGAGGTAAGTCAGACTAAAAGTAAGTTCAAAAGTGGCAACGAATTCAGCCCACGAAATCTGTCAGAGCGGACGAGACTGAAAAATAATCTCCAATTTTGTGTTCCACCATGTCAGTGCCACGCCCTGGAGCTGAAAAGTGTCGAGCATCACTTTCTCATCTTCCTCGCATTCCATAGAGTGAAACACATGCTCAGTCGAAATAAAATTTTATTTTGTTCAAATTACATCTTGTCTTGAGTATGTTCTGATTGACACGACTATTTAACTATCACGTTCTGAGCAAACGAACACGTTCCGTTGCTATCGGTTCGGGGCGTGACACTTGTCATTGATTTTACTACCAAGTCATCAACATACACCTCGATATAAATATGGATCATATCATGAAAAATAGTCATCATAGCCCTTTGGTAAGTGACTCCGGCATTCTTAAGTCTGAATGACATGATCACATAACAATATATTCCCCAGGGTGTAGTAAAAGAGGTCTTCCCTTGATCCTCCTTAGCTAAACGAATCTGATTATATCCAGAGAAGCCATCCATGAAAGAGAGAGTCTCAAATCCTACCGTATTGTCAATTAGAACATCTATGTGAGGAAGGGGGAAATCGTCTTTAGGACACGCACGGTTAAGGTCTCAGAAATCTATGCAAATTCTGACCTTTCCATCATTCTTCATCACTAGGATAATGTTAGCCACCCAATTGGGATAGAGGATGACTCTAACAAATCTAGCCTTATGGAGTTTATCGACCTCTTCTTTCATCTTTAATGCCATATTTGGGTGGAAATGTCTTAACCATTATTTGACTGGGACAGACCCTAGCTTAAGTGTTAAACGGTGTTCAACAAGTGCAGAGTCCAAGCCTGACATATCCTCGGAACTCTATGCAAATGTGTCCTTGTATTCTTGAAGAACTTGAATGAGCGCCTTTTCTTCAGAAGACGATAGATTTTTGCTTATGAGGACAATCTAGGGTTTTCCTCAGTACCCACATTAAGTTCTTTGGTAGGCTCTTCTACTAAGGGTGACGGTTCGTCGAATCTTCTCATACCACTAGCAAAAGCGTCAGTCTCGTCCTCATATTCTTCATCCCCCTCTTCAATAGGGTCTTCATCATTCATAATTTCATAAACACTGAACCCTTTGTCAAACATACACACATCCTCACATTCCAAATCTGGCAGGATAATCGAGTCCTCTACAAATTGAGGCATGGCCAAACATGCTTGGTATCTCCTGGCTAGTTCCCTCAAGAACCTTTGGGGAATCTGCTTACCCTTGTCTTTCTTAGTAGCAACTATCCCCATACTCTTAACATTAGAAGAAGAACAACTAGCCTGATTGCTAGACTCTAAGGAAAAGGATGAGGAAAGAGAGGAGGCGGGTGCAGGAGGTGGATACCCTAAAAACCCTATACACTATTTTACCATCATGTCCCTTTGAAGATACATGATGATCTAGCCCTCATATAATGTTATTTCTGGTATTTTTGAGAAATTAGTCACTTTCTGGAATTTGCGTCCAGAATAGTAGACGACAATTGTGAATTATGCCCGGGTTGACGGACACCAATTCTTTGTGCTTATTATCTATTTCCAGAATGAGCGCCCATCTATATGGACGCTAATTCTAATCAGCGCCCACCACAGTGGATGTCATTTACCCAGTTTCACATATGTCTCAGATTTATAGATAAGTCATGAATTCTGCCTTGAATTCTAAAATTTCGTAAATCTACCTTATCATTCTACAAGTATCCTTCCTTTGGAATTCTATTGGCTATAGCCTATAGTGGATGTCAAATTACATGACCCAATACCTATGCATATAGGGCCCAATCTGGTCCTGGGAGGAGCACCTGAAAGTGCTTGTGCCCATGGGAGTTAAATGATCACGGTGTGGCATTGCACCGAAGTACTTGACTAGCTTGATTATGATGTTCCACAATCTCTCTCGTGCTTTCTATTACTTGGCGTGATGTGCCTGACTTGCTTGGCCCAACATGGGCAGTACTTGAATAAATGAATAGCCCATATCTCATGATGTGATTGGATATTTCATGCTTGATACCCTTGTTACTTTACTTGATACTCCTTAAAATCTCGCTAGATCATTCTTATTATACCACTCTCGTCATTTACTGGCATTTTTCATACATGAGCATGCCATATTGCATAACTCATTATTCACTTAAAGTAAGTCCTGGTATAGAGATATAATTCCTACTGAGCGTTCGCTCACCAAGTTCCCCCCCCCCCCCTTTTTAGGTAACTCGGACACCGACTCGCAACCAGATGGGGATGACCATGAGTGATGAGCGTAGAGCCTTCAAGCATCGTGCTGGATCTTCCTCCCAAGACACAGCATGTCTGGAAATTAGCATATTGTCATTAACCTCCATTACGCCAAGTCTTGTGGTGCTATGTTTCTCCTTTAGAGTCATTGTCCTTTGGTACCCTCTTATTCGATCAAGTCGTGATGTAAGGAGTTAAGACTTCTGGGTATTGGTGGATAATGAGTCTTATGGTCGTTTGTGTGAATTGACGTTATAGAATGATTGTCACGCCCCGATCCTTTAATTACAGCGGAAGACTAGCTCGAGCCTTCCAACCCTTCAGGGGCCTCACCAGCCTCTTGGGTGGCTTCCCCAGTTCTTGGTATTGGTGTATCGATATTATCAGTATATCGGTATCCAGATCTCTGGGTCATTACACGTATGACGGGGCAAGTGGGGCGGCTCTGCGGAGGGGCAAGCTGGCAACGCCGGTGGGTTGAAGTAGAGGCGCGGTAGGAACAGCGGCTGGCGGTGGTAGCTGGTGCCAGCGGTGGGTGAGCTATGTAGCAGCAGCTTGCTGGTGGCGGGAGCTTCTACCCCTTCTCACCTTCTCACCTTCTCACCTTCACCTAGGATTTCTCAGGCCAGTGCCAGTTTCTCCCATTCTCGAGCACCTAGGCTTGTCTCCAGCACCTTGGATGGAAAGTATTTATTCTTATTTCAGGTTACCTTTCTTTTAATTTTTGCTTCTATAAATAATTAAGATTTTAATTCCCTTTCTTTTGTCAATCAAGTGGGGAGCCATATCATCTGGAGAACATGATGAAGCTGTAATGCTTGAAGCTACAATGTTTGGTGGGATTCCATAGAGGACAGCATATAACTTTTCATTTTCCTTTGATAAACTTTAATCAAGTTTGTGTCACATCCATATGTTCCCCTCCGTGGGTATCCTTTTCCTTATACTATGTTATTGGCTTCCCTCCATAGTTGAACCCCAACAACTGGGGATGGGTTCCCAGGTGGAGGAATGTTAGCCCAGTGAATTTACTCTCAACGAGGAGACCTACACATCCAGTTTGGTATCTACATGCAAAATGACCAAAGTTGCTTTCAAGCTTTGCAATCATATATTGACATATTGTGGATATTAAAATGGTTTCATTCTTAACGACTCATTTTCTTCTAAGTTTTATGCAGGTGATTAAACCATATTTTCCTTACTAGCAGTTTTTTGGTCTGTTTATATTGCAACACTTTCATTTTTTTAATAGTTCTTGTATGTCAGTAGCCAAACAATTCTCTCCCCAAAAAGTAGTTGCTCCAAGCTTTGTTGTTGATCATTAGTTATGATTATACTATGAATTGGACAGGTGGGTTGGCCTCGGAAGGCCACTGTCAAAAGTTGCTGCTGCGTTGAGAAATAGCTACATGGTTGCCACACTGCACGCCATAACCAAGTATCCTGACACAGGTACTTTGCTTTGTTGACATCTATTATCATGGCAACTTTTTTCAATTTGTCTGAACTGATACTTCCAGTTCTAAAAAATTGGAATTATTTGTAGCAAAAATCTGTTTAGATGAACAATGATCATCTTATTATATGTGGAGAACTTATGTGACAGAGGGCAATGATCAATGGAAGCTTATTGGTATGGCTCGTGCTACATCAAATCATGCCTTCAATGCTACAATTTGGGATGTCCATGTTGATCCTTCCAGTAAGGTAAGACATGACTGTGACTGCGAATTGGAACTCGTTGTAGACTAACCTAGATTTATGCAGTCAGCCAGTGAAAAAATAAATGCTAGGTAACATGAGTGTCTGGAATAGCTCAGATAAAGATATGTTCTGTTCATGGCATTTCTTTTTTGAAATATCTATATTTCAGGGTTGTGGTCTTGGGAAGGCTCTTGTTGAGTAGATGATAAAGGCATTACTGCAGAGAGATATTGGAAACATAACATTATTCGTAGATGACAAAGGTATAAATGCGTAACCGCATTGCCATATTATATTTTTTTAAGCACAAATGGCAATGAACCTTAGGTTTGTGTTTGGTCATGTTTGGGTCATAATGATAATAACCTTGACTTGACCTGATTTGGCACCACATCAGCCATCACCATAAACAGGGAAAGGAAAAGAAAAAATTATGTAACCCTAACTGTGCTTGTGTCAGAATAGATCAGTTTGGCATTGAGCTGAATATTTAGAACTGGATAGAATTCGATCCATTACCTTGTTTGCTTAGAACAGTGGGCTTGATCTCAGTTCTAGGCCATGTTCAATGAATCAAGAAAAGTTTACTTTTTTTCTTTTTTGCAAGGATACTCAATGAGTCTTGCATTTTTTTCTATATTTTGGACGCCATTGCATATCAACCAAAGGTCCTTTGGTGCATGTTCTCTCGAATATGTATGCCGATATCTCCAGCCATTACCGGATGCTAATATTGAATTACGATGGCAGTATTTGGTTCTTAAGTGTACATGCTGCATAGAATATTACAAACTACAAAGGGGATACCAATCTTTATTGTTTACGATCCTAACAAGCAAAAAAAATTCAAATGATAGTTGGATTATGTCTATGTTTACTTTTCTGAAGAAACTAGCCCACAGAAAAATACTTTCCAATGACATGTGGGCGCCCAATTGGCAATTGGAAAGGTCTTCTTATACAAATCCTCAATACTAGGGTAGTTATCGTATGCTTTTAGTATATAATGAATCCCTGAAGTTCTGCCAAATTCACTTGAGTAGTATCTGCTTAGAAGGAAAGGTTTTGAAGGCGAGCGATTTTTAGGTTACATACAGTGAATACCTTTGTTGATAAGAAACGTTGGGATTATATGCATTCTTGTTGTAGAGAAAGACATTCACGAAATGATTTTGCATTTGTCTCAGCCGTGACTATATCTGTTAGGAATTTTGCCTACCCAGATAATAGGATTATGCTAAGTTTCTTCATGATTGTCTTGTTGTGTGATGGGTCCATGTCAATCTCAAGTGAGAGACTTGTGTGATGGTTCTAAGTCAATCTCTAGTGAGTCGTGTGATACAGCTGTTCGTCCAACTCGTTCGCACCATACAACTTTTGTCAGTGAGTTTCATTCTGAACGAAAAGATGCATTTGCCACTCAACTTTTGTCAGTGAGTTACACTGATGATATATCTTTTGCCATGACCTTTGCAGTGGTAGATTTCTACAGAAATCTAGGTTTTGAAGCCGATCCGGAAGGAATTAAGGGCATGTTTTGGTACCCAAGATATTGAGACAGCAATTCGGCCAGGCTTTACCAACACTCATACAACAATCTTTTGTACAACATATGATGTTGTATCTACTAGTGGCTGCTAATGTCAAACGACTCTTCAGAATGTGCTCTGTGCATGCCGAGTAATGTGCTCATCTGCAACTTCTTAGGCGTGTCAGTTAATGACCAGGTTAAACTTACAAGTTCGATATCTGATCTACAGATGTTAATAAGGCCATTTTCCTTGCAGAACGTCATGAAGTCATTCGAACACCGGTTTCGGTTGTGTTTGAATGGACCATCTTATTTCAAATCTGAACACAGTTGTTGTCTCAAAAATCTAAGTCGGGAAGAGAATTTTAAATGTTTAACTTGGGCTCAAGTTCTACTAGAATCTTTAGGGACGAGAAAACAAGTTAGATCTGTTCTTAGGCCTAACCCCTTGCCTTGAGCAAGTTAGGAATTGACCATTCTTGATTTTTGGTCAAGGGGTGGAGCCTTTGTTAAATAGGCCGATGTAATTAGTGATTTAAATTTGGGACGTTTGTCTAATTAGGTAAGTTTAGCGTCGATTGAACCTTAATTAAGATTCAATGAATGTTTTAGGATGGGAGCATGCTGCGAATTTAATTACACACCAGGTCATTAGGGTAAATCCCCAAACTAGGCCCTAATTAACGGTTTAAATTTAGGACTGTTGTCTAATTAGATAAGTTTAACGTCAATTGAAGCTTAATTAAGTTTCATTGAGGGCTTTAAGGAGAGAACATGTTGTTAATTGTACTACACGCCAGGTAATTAAGGTAAATTCCCAAATTAAGGCCTAATCATCAATTTAAATTAGGGGGTTTATGTATTTAGGTAAATTTAGTGTCAATTGAAGCTCAATTAAGTTTCATTGAATGTTTTAGAACGGAAGCATGCTTACAACCATTTATCTTTGACTGTCTTAATGCAGCATCATGACTAGACGTGAACAAAATCAGTAGCATCAAGGGCAGGACGATCCAGGGTGGGCCCACCTCACGTTACTTGATATTGGAAAAAGAAAACTCAAATGTAATTATTGTGGTAAGGAGATACATGGCGGAATTACTAGAGAAAAGCAGCATTTGGCAGGGATAAGAGGAGAGGTCAAGCAATACGACAGATGTCCCCGATAGGTGGCAGATAATGTGCGGCAGTGCCTTCTGAGCCAAAAAGACAGGATTTAACAAAGGGTTGAAGATCAGGCTGAAATTACTGAAGAGATTTTCCGACAAAGTAAGCAGAAGGGAAAGAAGTGATGATGATAATGAGGAAGGCACTGAGGATTCAGATCCAAAGCTGACCGAAGCAGTAGAGCATGAACAAGCAGCTCGAAGGAAGGGAAAAACATCGATAGGTTCAGAGACCTACTCCAATACGGCTGGTGTAGTACGACGTCCTGACACTAGTGCAGTACCGCAGAGAGTAAGTCCCATAGACGGCTAAATGCATATAAGGCAAAGTGCTGCACAATCAAAAATCAAGTAAGTATTGAGAGGGGTCAAAAAATCAACTGAAGTTACAGGGCATGCATTTAAAAGTATTTGCAAATAATTTTTCCATGCAAGTGTGCATGCACATGTAGCTGAATCTGAATACTGGCAACTTATGCTTGATGCCATAGCAGCTGTTGGCCCTGGCTTGAAGGTCCCATCACTTCGAGACATATACGGGCGTGCCCTTGAGGGAGAGTCTCCTTCCGCCCCTTTCTTTGCTTTCTTGCGATGTATCAACCCCTTTGGGGATGCTCCCTATTGCATGAATAGAGAAAATCTTGCTAGGTACCCACGGTATATGAGTGTCCCCGTGCGTTCTTTGCTATTATCTCATGTATTTTCATGCCTCCGTTCCCTACGTTTCAAGGGCACATGGCCCAAATTCTACGTCCTGAGGTATTCCCCTTCGCGTTGTTCTGTCCGCCTTATCCTCCTTCGGAGGGAGGATCCCCGTAGGAGATGATAGCCATGGCCCACCCAATGCAATGTGTGGTATCCTGTGGCTTGTCCTCTAGGGAGGAACTCCCTTCAAGCCTAGTTTGATTTCTTGCTTCCCTTCCCCTCAATCATCATCCCCTCAGCTCCAGGGGAGAAACTCCCCTTCGGTCTGAACTGGGCCCTACGGCCGTTGGCTTTCCAAGCCCCCCCACCATCCGGTAGACCTCTTGAGGCCCCAGCCTCTTGATCCAGCGCAGCCACCTGAACCGGTACACCCTGACCTGCCTCTTGGTCCGGTGCGCTCCCCCTACCCGTGGGCCGATAAGGCCCCCACTCCATTCCAACCGGTGCACTCCCAACCTGCCAGGCCCGGCACACCCCCGAGCACCCAGGAGCAGTGCATCAGTTGCACCTTTCACCCGGCACAACCTTGGCCCATGGGAGCCTGGTGCCCCCTTTACACTCGTTGCCCGGCATACCCTCCAGTCTTCTGGCCGACACACCTGTGGACGTGTAAAGTTGCACGTCCGCGTGTCCCGACCAATCCAACATCAATAAACAACTTCAACTGAAGAGATTGCGGAGAATACATCCTGTCCGGACCCTCCGAACAAACAGTACACTGTCGTGAAGTCACTCTTGGAGTCACGACAGTGAAGAGGAACCAACCCCTGGGGGCTCACAACTCATGGGCCCCAAAGAGAACTAAATGGATCATTAATCGGGCTCAAAACGGGCCTGAATCCACTTCAACGGCATGCCCATACAGGCCTTCAGCGGTACGCCAACGTGGTCTTCAACGGCACGCCCAGCGTGGTCTTTAGCGACACACCCTCGCGTCCCTTCAGCGGCACGCCTTCCTTGGGTTCTTCAGCGACACGCCCATACGGGCTTTCAGCGGCACACCCTCGTGCCCCTTCAGTGGCACGCCTTCTTTAGGTTCTCCAGCGGTACGCCCAGCTGATGATGCACTAATATGGATAATAACTAGAACCTTCTCCCTCATCGTCTGGCTTTTGATGTTGATACCCATAAGAAGGTTGCATGTATTGTGCATATTCACTATAACCAAACAATGAGGTAGCCAAGTTCTGCATCTCTCTTTGGATCTCTCTTGGAGTGTAAGGTTATTGGCTTGATTCGAATCTAGAATCAACGTAAAAATCTTGAGGACGAGAAGAGAAATTGGATGGAACTAGAATTCTGGTTCATGACCCCACCCATAAATGGCTTCTTCCTGTTGGCCACCTCCGTAACCTGATGGATGCCTATATTGGCTCAGTGAATCATATCCTCACTCACTATAACTGTATCCTCGGCCTGTGTCTGCGTGGAAGGAGGAAGTACCACCAGCAGTGCCACCGCCCGTAGTAGCACCTTTAGCATGTGCAGTTGCACTGGGATGATGATGATCATCATCATCATCAGAACCATAAGAAACTAATCGCCTTTTAACCTTTGGGAATGCTTTTTTTTGTTTGGGTGTGATTTTTTCAGTCATCTTTGACATGAATCCTTTTCCCCTTGGTGCGTGCCTCACATAAATCTGCTTTAACTGCTCAATTGTCGGGTCCTTTCGAGCAGCAACATTAGTCCTCTCAAACATCCCATGCACTGATGTACTTCTTCTTAAGGATGGAGGAGGCTTGACCATTCTAAGAGTGACTGGACTGCTATCTGATTCTGAGTGTCTAGCTGGCTAGGATTCAGGCTGCTCCTCAGTGTCATGAACAAACAAACCTGGGTCCCTTCTCTGGTGCACATAAGTCTCTCTGACCCTCTTTGTTGCTCTTTTGAATTCTGGATCTCTTGGCTCATCTTCATCTAGTATGCCCTCTGCCCATGTTCTATCATCAACATAAAAAATGGACTCATCAACCTGCTCTCGTATCTCCACCCAAGAGTGCAAGGGATTGTCATCATTTTCTGGAGTTGCATTCTCTGCGATGCGCTTGTCCCTCAGCTATTGTCTTAACTTTATGTTTTTTATTCTCAGTCTCATATTGTAGTGACAATAAATCAATTTTTCTAATCGTTCAGCCTTGAGCCGATTGCGAACTTTTGAGTGTATAAGGCTGAATGTGCTCAAATTTATTTCACATTGACTTGCTGATGTTGTTTGATTAAGCACCCTAATTACAATGAAAGTCAATGCATTACTGCCCACGCGAGATGGATTCGTAGTCAGAAAAGGACATATATAGGCCAAGTCCGGTAGAACGAAAGAATGGATTTGACACCCCAAGTGGGACATATAGATTAAATCCGAAAGTCGATAGGCAAATAGGGTTGGCAGCCCGAGAAGGGCATGCATAGGCCAAGCCCGATGAGACAAAAGAATGGACTTAACAGCCCCAGTGAGACATGTGAGTCAAACCCGAAGGCAGATAGGCAGGCAGGATTGGCAGCCCGAAAGGGGCATGCATAGGCCAAGCCCGGAAAATGAAAGAGTGGATTTAACAGTCCTAGTGGGATGTGCAAATCAAACCCGAAAGTTGATAGGCGGAATGGGTTGGTAGCCCAGAAGGGGACACGTAAGCCAAGCCCGATAAGACAAAAAAATGGGCCTGACAGCCCCAGTGGCCTATATGAGTCAAAACCTGGAAGTCAATGGGCAAGATGGGTTGGCAGTCCAAAAGGGACATATATCGGCCAAACCTGAAAGAAGGAAATGATGAATTTGACAGCCCTAGTGGGACGTGAAAGTCAAACCCGAAAGCCAATAGGAAAGATGGGTTAGCAACCCGAAAGGAGCATGCATAGGCCAGACCCAGTTGGGACAACAAGTAAGTGAATTTAACAGCTCGAAAGAGACAGATGAGTTAAACTCGGAAGCAGATAGGTTAGATGAGTCGGCAGCCCGAAAGGGGCATGCATAGGCCGAGCCCGATGGGACTGGAAGGACGAATTTGATAGCCCGGAGAGACACGGGGCCCAAATCCAATAAGTTCAAAATATGGGTGGAGTTGACATGCCGAGGGACGTATGAGTCAACTCTAGAAAAGGAATGGGTAGATTTGACAGTCTAAAGGGACATAAGAGTCAAATCCGGAATGGAAAATGTAAGCGGAGTTGACTAGCCAAAAGACATATGAATCAACCCTGCCGAGGGACGTATGAGTCAACTCTAAAAAAAGATTGGATAGATTTGACAGTCCAAAGGGACATAAGAGTCAAATCCGGAATGGAAAATGTAAGCGAGGTTAACTAGCCAAAAGACATATGAATCAACCCTGCGAGAAAGAGAGTCGAATTTGACAGTCTGGATGGGACATATGAATCAAATCCAAAGGTTCAAAGTACTGGCGATCTCGATGGGACGGAGTATGACAATGTCGGGATTATAGCCATGGTGTCATGATGGGACTATATCGCTAGCCCTTGGATCTCTTAGTGTCGGGCCCCCAAGCCCTCATGTCGGTGTCTTGCTGGTCGCGTCTCACTTAGAGGCCGAGGTCCGTAGTCTCTAGAGTCGGTCTCCCGTGTCCGTCCCGCATCACAAGTTCTCTGACAACTTCTGCTCGTTCAGCTTAGGTGAGAAGTTGATAACTCGGAGGGAAGGGTTACCGATCTCCAGAGGAATCACCGCCTCTGTGCCATACACTAGTTAGAAAGGAGTCCCACTAGTAGCTGCTCTGGGAGTAGTTCAGTATGACCATAGTACGCTGGGTAATTTCTCGAGCCAATTACCCTTGGCCTTACCGAGTCTGGTCTTGATGCCTTTGAGGATAGTTTTGTTGACATTTTTGACCAGCCCGTTAGCTTGGGGGTGGGCTACCAAAGTGAAGTGATTGCGAATGTGTAAGTTGACGCACTTATTCTTAAAATAAGCGGAATCAAATTACCGACCGTTATCACTCACAATCACTCGGGGGATGCCAAAATGATAAATGATCAACCTCCAAACGAAACTCCAATCGACTGCCTCGATAATTTTGGCGGTGGCCTCAGCCTCCATCCACTTGGAGAAATAGTCGATGGCGATGATGACGAACTTCTTCTGAGCTTGCGCCATGGGGAAGGGGCCTAGGATGTCGATTCCCCACCGAGCGAAGGGATAAGGCTTGGTTAGGGTCAGAAGTTCTGAGGTCGGCTGGTGGACTAGGTGGTTGAACCGCTGGCATCGATCGCATCTCCGAACGTAGGTCGAGCAATCGCGCTGGAGAGTGGGTCACCAATAGCCTTGTCGCAGTAGGATCCTTGCAATCGACCTCCCCCCCTGGTGCGCGCCACAGATGCCTTCGTGGACCTCTTCAATCGCTCGGTGAGCTTCTGGAGCATTGAGGCACTTGAGGAGGGGACCGACAAAGGATCTTCGGTATAGGGTCTCGTCTAAGAGGATGAAATGTCTAGCTTGATACTTCAGTCTTCGAGCTTCCCGAGGGCCGACAAGCTCTTGGAAGTCTCGGAGCCAAGATATATACGGAGTCCTCCAGTCACCAGGCGATATTTACACAATGGTCACAAGCTCGATTTCTATGCTTGGTCATTCTAATTCCTCAAGGAGGACCTACCGGGTGCCCTCTGGGTTAAAGGAGGAGGCCAAGCGAGAGAGGGCATCCGCTCGGGAATTTTCTAAGGGTTAATTTCGTGGGTGCGTATCGTATCAGACGATTCGGGTTTGGGTGCTAGACCTTTCCCCACTGACCGCAATCGGTGTTGATTTACATCGGCCTAACGTCCGAACACCTTTATTTATCTGTCAAAGAAACCTTAATCTTCTACAAGGGTCCTGATATTGAGGCCATACTTGCTTAAAGGGCTCAGATTTAGCTTTCACTCACCGCCGAAGAATTAACGAGATTAGGGTTTCATCAAAAGCCGCTAGGTTAAGCGAGAAATCCTACGATTTGAGGACATAGTCACAATTTTGCAAGAGCAGTGGGTGTTTTCGAAGTATTGGGAAATTTCCTGCACCCCAGGGGTTTTCTAGTAATTTTAGATTTTAGGGGTATTCTGGTAATTTTACTAGAGTAGGGGTATTTTTAGAATTTCTGGGTTAGAGAGAAGGGAAGATAGGATCCTTGAGTCCCTGAGGCACTGAGGCCATTTTCGGAAAGTTTTGGAGGCTACTAGGTCATTTCTAGGTCATAGTGGTATTTTGGTAATTTTATCAGACCTTCCGTGGACCTAGGTCTGAGGTGACACTCAAATATAGGACTGACCCGACAATGTCCCTAAGCGGAAGGAGTAGCGAGGGGCTTCATAGAAGGCGCACGTGCGTTGATTTGCAAAGGGAGGGGTATGCATACAATTTCTCGTAAGTCGAGGGATTTTCTTATAATTTTTCCCTGATCGGTGAGTAAAGAAAATATGTAGAGTATATTAAATATATTTAAGGCCCAAGTAAGTACAAGGGTTGTCGGCGAGTTGTCGACTGTACATCAAAGAGATCTGCAATAACGCGGGAAGTAGGGGCGTAGCCCCAATTATACAAGATTACAGGGTAGAACTGCAAACAACAAGACTTATATTTCTCGTAGTCCTAAGGAGTACATTTTTGTAATTCTCCTATTATAGGGGCAGAACTACATAGTTTAGCCATCCTGGGGGCGTAGCAACTTACAAACATGGCCCGCAGAGGGGCATAATTACAAATATAGCCCTTAGAGGCATAAATACAAGACCTGGAGATCACCTATCCCTCAAGGATCAAAACAACGAATAGTCCTCTTCTCCGATATGTAGGAGTCCTTGATCTCTCGTAGATGCTTCATCCGATGCTAGATGCTAGCCCCCTTGATTCTGGACCCCTGGGGGTCTATTTATAGAAGTTGGAACGCGCTACGGTTGGACTGGGGGCCCACGGAACTAGCTTAAGAACTGTATATCGGGAAAGTGCCCCGCTACAAGAGCCGTAATGCCGTAACGTGACGTAAGGCTATGACTAGTGAAGGCTCATGAGACACAGAGACTCAAAATACTGGTGCAGAAGTACAAAGAGACAAGAGAACACTGTCGCACACACTTCGAAGCACCAATGGCAGCACAACCACTGTCGACAACTCAGGACAAGGCAACTAGACCTACTCACGTAACGATCCTTGAGTCAGATGACTCAGAGACAAGGCCGTCACTAGTAGCGGAACAAGCCATCAATCGGTCTAATCCTAAGCCAGGACTATCGGAGGAACGACACGCGAAGACCTGAGGGAACACCGAGGACCCTCAGTACATTTGGACACGTAGACCAAGGTAAGATGATACCTCACTGTAGCCAGAACCATGTCTCGAACTGGACAGAACCATCGAGACACACATAAGGTTACCTGTCAACTACTGGGTGACCTCGAGTTGACCGAAACCAGACACGACACCACTCAGACACACACAAATAGACAGAGTCCATACACAAGCACTACTGGCCACCCCATCATGGTCACGGCCTTCATAGGATGTCAAGAGACACCCACGGGTCAACGGGCAACCCATGAGGTCAAGCCAAGACAAACAGAACACCGAAGGATGACACTCTGGACAAAGCGAACCATCACTCAACCGCTAGGCGAGCCCGGCAGTCAAGGAACAGCCGCTATGCGACCAGAGACAAGGACGCTGGCAGTGCTAGATTGAGCCATTAGGAAACTGTCGTAGTCATGGAAAAGACCGCATCCAGTCACCTAAACCGTCCGATCCAGAAACTATCGACACACAGATACTGCCCTAACCAAGGACCTAAAGACAGGCTGATGCACAAACGAACACTGAACAACACAGGCCATCACGGCCAACAAGACTGTGACGCACCCCTATAGGCACGTTGCACTAGCCTGACGCACCAGGACAGGGGCGTCAGGGCCAACAGACCCAGAAATCTTAACACGGACGAACAACATGTAACGGTCCAATATAGGCGCGTTACAGCACCGTGGCGCATGGGGGTTGGTGCGTTACAGCAACTGCCATACCCAGTCAAACATCGATCAAATACACTGTAACGGACTCAAGGAGGCACGTTACAAAACTCTAACGTACAAGGGGAGGTCCAGCACTCCGAAAGAACCCAAATGAACTAAACAAAATCAACTCCTCAAAACTAAAACTCTTTCCCAAAAACTCTAAAAAATAGAACCCAAATGCACTCTTCAAAAGAACTCAAAATAACAACGACCAAACCCAAAACAACAGAAGGACAAATTTCTCCTACCCGAAGGAACTCCCTCTCTTGCCAACCGGAGCCCCTTTTATAGGGCCAACATACTTCCTTCTCTACAATGTGAAAACTCATCTACTCTCTGCCATTCACGCCACCTTTGCAAACCTGCCACCATTGAAATACCATGGCATACTTTGAAAGGCTTGCCACCGTGAGCGCCTCCTTGTGTGAGAAACCATATTTCTTCCTCCAAGTCTGCTCCCGTCGTCTTCCATATTCTCATGCACCTAGATGCCTAATTTGGGACATCCCGCAGACCATGTCTAGCCATCATAGAAGTGACACTCTTTCTCTTGGTTGATTAGGAGTGTGGAGTCTCATTCTTGTCTAGGTAGGCTCCACCCTATCCCTTCGCGATTTTCTGAGGTACGATTATATAAATTCTATATTGTTCCCTAGGCGGCCAGGGTACTTGCCGCCCAGAACCCAAGGCGACATAACTGCTGGCCGCCCAACCCCTTTGAACGGCCATTCTGCTGGCCGCCCTCATTTCCTAGAAGGGCACTAGGTTGGCCGCCTACCACACTAGAAGGCCAAAAGTCTGGCCGCCTTCACCCAACTGGAAGGCAATCGACCTGGCCGCCTAGCCCCTTGAGCGACCACACTCCTGGCCGCCCAGCTCCCTTTGAACTACCCTCGACTTGGCCGCCTCCTGATAACTGCAGTCAATCCCACGTTCTGCCCACTCCGGACACATCCTTCGCAACCATCCCCACTCGAGGGGTTGAGGTGCACGTAATCTCACCTCCAAATGGGTCAAAACTTACACGTAATCCATCTTCGAAGATTTTTGGAGGGAAATGCCCCCACATACAAAACTCCATTCCGAACGATTGAGAAGGGGGGTTGGACATTTGTGGAGGAGGAGAGGCTGACAGTTCGAGGCCCACAGAGAGAGTTGTGAGAACGAGAGTGCCTTCCCTGACCTTCCCCTAGTAGCAGAACCCATCGTTGAAGAGCTCTACCGTGGAGAGTCTAGTTCCAGGGGGTGGCCATTGACATGGCCACCCACCACCCCTGAGCGGCCACCTAGTTGTCCCCATTCCACAATAGCCCCAGCAGCCTCCACAATACCATAACATCCCCCTACCTAACGGCTATACCAATATGCGCCCGGCTCTGAGAAGGGCACAATATCCTCCCCTACCTGAATCCCTCACGGACATCTTCTCAGCCCTTATGTCCATCAGCGCAATCCAACTCCCTCTAGAGCGGCCTAATTGGAATCTGGTCATTCATCAGTCAAAATATTACATGTTCCATAGGCAGCTCAGGTACACCATTAAAGGTTGCTTCCAATTCAGAGATCTAGTCTATGACTTACATTAAGGGCACCGTATAAATTGGGCTGAGATGCACAAGGCCATTGTCGAGATAAAGGAGAAAAGAAGGCAAGCATCGAGGCAGCAAGTGTAGCAACCACAAGCACCGCCGCCATAGCAGCAACCACCACAGTAGCAGCAGCCCGTTCAAGACCTGGGGATCCATCAGAATCTCATGCCTAACCATCCTCCCGCTCTGCAGCCTCAGCCGCTAGCACCAGCTCAGGTCAATCTTGTTCAACCCCCAGCTCCCAACGTCGGGTGGTCTTATGACGATGATATTTCAGTCCTACGGCTTATGGCCCTCCACCACAACTATCGGAACCCTTCCGCACTCTCTACCCCTGTCATTCTCTCATCTAACCCTCAAACTCTTCCATCATCCACTAGACCTCTCATCCTACCATCCGCTTCCCCCATTATTTTGCCTACTTTTACTCCAGTGCCAATGCCAACACCTCTCATCACTATGCCTCCCTCTAATCCTTCCCTGGTCACCCCACTTTCATGACCTGTTCCCATCACCCCCATCATCATTACCACGCCTCCATCTGACCTTTCACCTGTCATCCTCCCTCCGCGACCCATTACCTCCACCACTACTCCCATCACCCACATTATCTCTACCACTACACCCTCCACCACGCCATTCATCCACCCCGTCGGGCCCACTAAGCAGCCATCTGATGCCGTGCCGGCACAAAACCTTACCCTACAGAGCAGGCGTTTGTTCCACAGGAACTATTCCTCCACTGGTGCACCTGCACCCAATCCTCAGTCTTCACAATCGGCTACTGACCAGGAAGAGGCAGATCTGCTGTCGGGTACCCAATACGATCTCCTACATCACTTGGACAGGGTGCCCGCCAAGATTTCTGTGCTGGAGTTGATCAAAAGGTCCACACTTCACCAGGATGCAAAAATAGGAGATAACTTACGAAGTGGATGTAATTAAATTTTTTATTTTTAAATTATATTTTAAGATAAAAAAGATAAAAAAGAATAATCAAATAATATAATAAGATTTAAGCTAATTATATATAGAATATGTATATCATTAGATTTTTATTTAAGGGTTTATATTCGGTCGGATAATATCCGACACGAATATCTCAATATTTGAATTCGTATCCGATTAATAATCGGATATCCGATATTCGATTAAATTATCCATCGGATATTTTAGTCGGATAATTATCCGATTAAATGAATTCAAATTCGAATTCGGTTCTAATTTTAAACGGATAATTGTCAGGTCTACAAGGTAGGGCCTGAGAACCTCACTCTTCTTTGAGGGCCATGAGGCAATCGAGATCTTAATGGGTCGGACAAACTCGGTAAAGTGGGAGAGTAAAGTTTTTCCAAGTTGGAGTGAAGTAGATATCAAGCCTAGTGTGAGTGTCTTGAACTAGGCAGTTGTCCCCCTCTCCAAGTTGAGGAGGCAGGCTCGGCACTTGACGGGGTTGGACACTCCTGATAGGGTAAGAAGAGTGTCGAACTTTTCCCGGTGCTTGCTTAGGTCAGCAGTGCCGTCATATGGCTTCATGGTTGGGAGCTCTAATTTTCTTGGGTGCATTGTGGTTAAGACTTCTAGGGTGAAGGGAGAGCTACTGACCTGAGTAGAGGGATGTGCTTGCTCGGCCACCTTCGTGACCATCTCCTTCCTCATGTCTTTGATCTGGCGCTCCATTGTTAGAGGAGCTCCAAAGTGGGGGAGAGTTCACAAGGGGGCATAGGAAGATGAGTTGTAAGTCAACTCCTCGCTGGCATTTGGTGAATGAGCCGGTGGAGGAGGTTGGTCACCATCTTGGGTGACGGTTGCGTTGGCGAGTGGCACCGTTGGTGGAGCCTGTGGTGTAAGCTAGTCTGCCAAGGTGTCGATTATGTTTTTGAGTGGAGCCAACCCGAGGATTGTCTCGTGCAAGCCTTGTACTTGCTTTGTTCATACATCGAACTGTTCTCTGGAGACCCCTTCATCGAGAAGCGGCTCAGCTGAGGAGAGTTATACTTCAGCATCGGCATTGGATGACTCAACATTCTTGTGGGCAAGGGTCATAATTTCTCGTCGCTTCCCACAGTCGGTGTCAAAGTGTTGCATATGATACACTTGAATTTGTTTGATGGGACTGAGCAGAGAAGGTAGGGTAGCATAGAGCAACGCCGAATGTTGAGGGTAGAGTCCTCAATAGTAGATGAGCATGCCGAGCTTTTGGGTTGATCCTCCTATACAAAAAGAGAAGTTCTCACTGAGGTTTATGGGCTCTGGGAAAACCCTATGATATCTAAGTCAGAACATAGAGGTGGAGTGGGCAAAAGAGAAAGAGAGATGAATTACTCCGATGATATTACCGATGATTGCGTACTGTGAGGAGGTCGTTGGGACTAGTCTTAATACAGCCGGTGAGATCGAATCGCCCTGATGTTGCCCTTTTGCGAAGATCCCATAAGAACGTGGAAATATGGCAATGCATGTCAGGGGATTCGCTAAGATGACAGTAGGGTGGTGTAAACCGCACACCGTGCGGGGATCATTAGATTACTTACCTTGATAGCGTGTGCATGATCCGTCGAGTGACGTATGATTATGAAAAGATTGTCTTAATAATGTGCACACAATCTGCTAGTGTATGTCCTATCATCATAATATCCCGCTATAATGATACTTGAAATTTAAAATCCGAAGGGTAGTCATCAGAAGAGGCGGGAAATGAGACACATGACATAGGAAGGCAATCCGTCCACATCACACCCCAACTGGGAGCCACTCAAATTGAAGTAGGATTTGCTATACCAGCTCAACCCAAAGTGGACAAGTACTACAGTGCTCTGGGGTCCCAATCTGATGCACCGGGCGGCATTCATATAGCACAAGCGCCCACGCGGAGGCATTGCATGTGATTTGAAGGGCATTATGCATGAAGCATATTTACCATCTCAATCCTCAGAGTTGTCGATTGGTTCTCATTAAGTAGAACGCACAGAAAAGACACCCATAGTGATATTTGACCGCATGAACTCGGAGTCGTCCTGCTGAATCAGACCATTAATTGATCTCTGTAATGATCAAGATACTGATATACATTTGTGTCATTCAGAGTCTATATATCCGGATCATCTAATCCCTTTGATGATCGAGAGATAGTGATATGTTTTGCCATGAGAGTTTTTCCTGATCTAAGGGGGACCCGGTAACATACTATTACAGCTGGGTGCCTTGACCACCAGAAACAAACGTCAGGGTGGCAACACACCAACCAGCACACCATGTAAAGATATTGTGTCGAATGATCAAAGGAGTCCGACCTGCCGCACCGCACGCGGTAGGTGAAACTCTAATCAAAGCCCGAGGTTTTAATCGCGCTACTTAACCTCTATCCTCGAACTACTTCCTCGTTAAAGGTAATAAGAAAACACGATCAACAATAAGCTCTTTGATCGGCCTAAGATGGACACAGGCCGAGCACAGTCCTTGTTTGGACTCAAAAACAGTTCATCCATGTACACCTGCTCTGGTGATCATCTTATTAGTTCAGAAAAGATATCCCCCTCAGCGCATAGGAGCACATGCTGGGAGGAGAATGGATACGTACGCACCCCACATTTTCTCTACAATACGCACAACTTCGTGCAGCTGGTTTCTTTAGACTTTTCTTCTTTTATTCTCTTCCTTCTGGCCAATGCCGGCTAACAACATTAAATCCGAGATGCTTGTTTGATAGCTCCTTTGCCATAGGAGTACACACCCCGTCCTCTTTTCCTTCCCAAACGGCCGGCGTCAACATACTGAACAAGAAGAGGGCAGGGACGGTATTTGTCGTCTCCAAGCCCGGCATGAAGCACCCTCATTATCGACAAACAAACATCCAGGCCGATGAAATCTGCTAGCTGCAAGGGACCCATCGGTTGGTTGGTGCCAAGTTTCATCCCCGCATCGATATCCTCTTTGGTTGCGACGCCGGTGTATAAAGCGAAGAAGGCCTCGTTGATCATGGGCATGAGGATCCTATTCACTATGAAGCCTGGGAAATCCTGAGAACATACGACAGTCTTCCCAAACCTGTAAAATTCAAACTGTGTTTTGTAAGAAACAAGGGTCCACTTCCGAGTATTCTCAGGCAAAACTAGAGTGCTTCCAGGAAGACATGGAAGGAACAGCATATTAACCTTGAAGCTATTATACAGAGTTATCTCAACTTAGACATGCGGCTCTAATGACCACAGATGACAAACAACCAGCACCACTAGCTCAAAATAGAGGCCATAGACCTGTTAAGCAGTATACAGAGAAACTAATCGTGCACATTACCTTTCTGCCAGAGCCTTTATTGTAGCAAAGACCTCGTCAGATGTTTATGCTTCTTCTTCCCCTTTTCGTTCTCACATGATCAATATAAAGGTTCAAACAACCAAACACACAACCACATAGTGCGAGAGAGATTTTTAGGTGGTTCGACAGGACACACAAGTCCTCCTACATCCACCCCTCACCGAACCAGTGTGATTCCACTCGCTTCGGACTGAAGCACACGGAGTTACACTCCAAACACACAGAGATCGAGTCTCCAACACGATCCAATGATGGGATCACCAACCACACAGACGCTGCAACAACCGCAGCCCCAACACTCACAACCATATGCATATGGTTCAACACAGAGTCACTTAGAGTTCAGAAAATAAAGAAAGATGTTCAAGACATTCCCATCCTCAAGATAAACTGAAGAATAATAATAAGATTGACATAAAAAGGTTGCAGAAATATCTCCTTGACAAATGGAGGCCGGCCAATGTATCTTCCTTGAAGCTTGTGAAGGTGGGGGGTCGATTTTCAGAAGAGACGCAGCCGATGGAGTTCCAACTTGGATATTCTGCCATGATCCAGCTTGTATGCTTGAAGAAGGATGAAGCTTTACTCGTTTTAAACCTAGATCGCCCCTAAAAAGGAAGGAAAATGATCAACACTCCAGAGAAACCCTCTTCCTTTCCACCTGCGGCCAAAACCTTCTTTTCTCGTTCATAGGAATTCTGAAATAATAGCAGCTATATAGTGGCACAAAAAGATGTTCAAAGGACTAAAATGCCCATGCAAAACCCTTGCAAAATCCCTCACAGATGTGTATTAGAATCCTAAGGGCAAAGGGGTCAAAGGGGGGCACAAACGGATTGAGTTTAATGGGTTTTGAATGAAGTTTGTAAACCTCGATCCAGAGCGGTCTGAAGAGGTGTCGACACCTATTTTACAGGTTTCTGCCAAAAGCCCAAAAATAGAACACTGCCAGACAAGAGTCGACTCTTGCTTGGAGTCGTTCTGGACAGACCTAGGTCTCAGCAGGAGTCGACTCCAAGAGTCAACTCTTGCCTTGCCCAGGCCATTTCTGCCCAAGGCAATCAAAGCAAGATGAGGGTGTTGACTCTTAGAGTCGACCCCTTCACTGACATGAATTAAACATGCCTTAAACTCATTTGGAAACTTAATTTTCCTCAACCGTCAATCAAGATCTAATAGCCATGCATTTGTACAATATGTATGAGCATCATTCAAGCAATTTACTTCAAGACTTATATGAAATACTCAACGGCACGAGCGCGGAGAAGTCCAGGCCGAACCGCTACACCAAGGAAGCGGCCCAGAAGAACTTCCTGCTGTACGTGCAGGACGGGTACACGGTCCAGGCGGCGCTCGACAAGGTGGGCCGTTCGTACAAGGCGTACGAACAGTGGCGCCGCACCGACGAGGACTTCAAGAAGCGGGCCGACCAAGCCCGCGCTCTGAACAAGTCGAACAGCTCCAAGCGCGAGCGGGGCGAGAAGCTCGACTTCGCAGACTTCCGCAAGAAGTACCTCAAGGCTGAGACCTTCTGGCACCAGCACCAGTGGATCGACGTCCTCGAGGGGCGCGAGCCCCGCGACTTGCACCCGGCGCAGACGTACCAGAAGGCTCGCCGCGACCGGCTCCTCATCAACACCCCTCCGTTCCACGCCAAGTCGATGACGGTGACGATGGATTACGTCACCTACCGCATCGCGATGAACCCGTCGATCCGCGTCATCATCGTTTCGGCCACGGCCCGTCTCGCTGAGGACTTCCTGTTCGGCATCAAGCAGCGCCTCACGCACCCCGACTACCTCGACATGCAGATGGCCTACTCGCCCGAGGGTGGCTGGAAGCAGACGGCGGACTCGTGGAAGCAGAACCGTATCGTGGTCGGCTCGACCGACCGTGACGGCGAGGAGAAGGACCCGACCGTCCAGGCGATCGGTATGCGCGGCCAGATTTACGGTTCCCGCGCGGACCTCGTGATCGTGGACGACGCGGTGATCGGCGCGAACGTGCGCGAGTACGAGAAGCAGCTCTCCTGGCTCCAGCGTGAGGTCGACTCCCGCATCGAGATGGGCGGCAAGCTGCTCGTGATCGGCACCCGCATGGCGCCGATCGACCTGTACTCCGAGCTGATGAACGAGCAGAACTACGGCAACGGCAAGGTGCCGTGGACGTACATGAGCTCGCCGGCGATCCTCGAGGAAGGTCCGACCCCACAGGACCACGTGACCCTGTGGCCGTACTCCGACCGCCCGTGGCAGGACTCCCGTACCGGCGACCTGTGCATCTGCGAGGACCCGGAGTGCTCCGAAGGCTTCGAGCAGGACGGCAAGCAGCTCTACGCCCGCTGGGACGGCGTGCACCTGGAGATCGGCCCCCGATCGCAGAACTCAGCATCGTCCTGGGCGCTGGTCTACCAGCAACAGGCCATGCACGGCGACATGACGTTCCCCGAGCGCTTGAAGTCTCGGCTTGGGGGGGGGGGTTGGAGACCGAGTGTGTGTGAGAGAATGAGATAGATGTGGGGTAGAGGAGGAAGAGGGAGGGAATAGGGGAAGGGGCCACAACGTGGAGAAAGGTAGGGGTTGGGAACCGTAGTGTGTGTGAGAGAGAGGCATATCAGAGGTAGTGGAGGGGGGTGGTATGGACCACGGCGGACTGACGACGGAGTTGACGGACCACGATGGATGGCGGCGGAAGAAGATGGGCTGGTTAGGAGGATGATAGACTGGTGCTGACAGTTCACCCATGGCGGAGGATGGCTGCGACAGTAGTGAAGGACAGTAGCCCGATGGCGGAGGACTGTGTCTGCAAGGTGGAGGACGGCACAAACCCTAGGAACGGAGCGGGGGAGGGAAAGGGTTGGGGGAATGGGGATCGGGATTGGGATTGAGGGTTTAAATAAGGGATCCAGTTCGTCCGGATCTATGTCGGATCTACCTTGGGCTGGTTGGAGGTCACCGAGCCCAAAGCGACTAAGTGGGTGCCTTGGCACTTGGCGTGCCTAGGCATTTGCCTTGGTTGCCTTTTCACGTTGGAACAAGGTGGTTTGGCACCTTGACATATGAAAAGTGCCTTCTGTCTATGCGATGCCTAGGCGACCGTTTTGACAACCATGGGGATAAGATAGAGGGAGAAAGAGAGGACTTGCAGAAAAGAGCTTTATTGGTAGAGGGAATGTGCACGCATAGGACGGGGTCATGCAGAGAGCTTATGGAGCGATAATGTGCTTGGTTGTTGAGTCCAGTGTTGAAGCAATGACTTTGAATTTAGAGGGGGGGGGAATTACAAGAGGAGATAAATCAACAAGTTAGAAACCTCGATCAAAGAGATAAGTCAACAAGTTAGAGACCTCGATCATTCTTTCCGTTATTTAACACTATCCTTCATCTTATTTAGCACTATCCTTCATCTTATGTATATTAATGTTTGCTAACTTATGAGTTATGACAGTGTATTCATTGGTGTTTGTCCACTTGCAATTGAATCTTCCGACCATCTGAGATTTCTTTTATTCCCAATCTATTCTCTGAAATATTGTTCCCCCGGAATCTATCACATTCTATTGTATACATATTTTGTATGTTGCCATATATATCCCAATGATAAATGATATCCTATTATTTGTAGCCTGCCATCATCTGCCATTTATGTAAATTGACATACGAGGGATAGAAGCAAAAAAAGAGAGGGCCATACACTCTCCACACCGAAGAGAAGGCCAGTGAAGAGCTTCGCTGCAAGCGTGAGGAAGAGCCTATCCAACGGTTGCTTCCGTTTCTGTTGTATAGGTGGGTTGCCACCAAAAATGGCTTGAGTGGACCATAGTTTCCCCTCCCTATTCCTTTATACATAATTGAATCTCTCTTGTACATTTCATTCTTTTGAGGGGAATAGAAGAGTTTGATGAATCGATACTAAGGGGTGTTGAATTAAGTCTATGTTTATTGCCTTTCTTACTCCTTCTCTTCCTATGTAGCTTCATTGCGGCCATAAATTTGTTTCGGTAGAAACTTTTCGCGTCACATTTCCATATGAATTCCCTTCTATCTCTATTTCTTCTTTTGGGTGTTCTGACACAGGATTGCTAAAGTTGGGATAATCACTAAACTAAATAAATTGCCCTTCTGGGCTACAGATTTGATGAGCTTTGTGCTCCTTTGCCTTATTCTGATGCAATCTTATAGGTCCTATAGTATCTATTTACTAATGCCCGATCCAACGACTTCGCTGTTTTTTGTGTTTATCAGAGTTAGATGAGTTTCATGGCTAATTTATCTTCCCAATCAGGGCCAGGGATTTGTGATTCCTTGAGCATGATCCTTGGTCGCCAGTATATGCGAGGGGTACAGTGTGCAATAGAATTTCTTATTTTCTCCTTAGCCTTCGGAGCCATCCAGAGCGATCAAAGAGGGTGACCCCATGGCAATGAGCACTATCGGATCAGCTCACACCCACCCGCCAGAACCCCTTGTATGTGCCGCCAGAACATCTTGTTTGAAGGACTGTCGAATCACATGGGTTATTCCCCCTCCTTGCTGGCCGCCGGATCACATGGGATCAGCCCCCCTTTGCATGGCCGTTGTAGCATGTGGGATTAATCCCCCTTGCATGGCCGTCAGATCACATGGGTTATTCCCCCTCCTTGCTAGTTGCTGGATCACCTGGGGTCAAGTCACCTAGCTGGAGGTCGGATTATATGGGGTATCCCCCCATTTGCGTAGCCGTCAGGTCATATAGGCATTCCCCATTTGCTATCCACCGGATCAAGGGGCATTCCCCTTCTTTCATGGCCACCGGTTCATGGCATTTCCCCATTTTTGATTAGTCACCGATAGATGCATCTGTTTTCATTCTATATGTTTCCCACGAGGAATGGAACTACTTTACTGATCCCCTTTGAGCACGTAGTTAACACAAAAATTGAAGCGACACGAGGTATGAAAGTTTGGAAAAAGTAACACGGGGTAGGCTTTCTAACAAAACAACACGAGGTATGGCTTTTTATTAAAACAAAAAACAAAGGTAACTCTAAGATTACCAAAGAGAATGACGTATAGTGTTGTCATCATCAAAACATGTTGTTCATCAAAATACGGAGAGACTCAACACTGCTCAGTAACTCCAAGCAAATAATAAACAAGAGAGGGGCTAGTGGGTCACCTTGCCGAAGACCTCTAGTGGATTTGAAGTAACCAGCTTGTCTATCGTTCAAGGCAATGGAGAACCAACAATTGGAGATAAGCATACCAACATAGGATATGAACTGGTTTCCAAAGCCAAATTTTCTCATAACAGTGAATAGGCAATCCCATTCCATCTTATCATAGGCCTTAGCCATATCCAGCTTAAATAGCACATTATGACCTCTAACCTTTCCGTTAAGATCTAGCATGAGATGGCGAGCAAGCGACACATTGTCAAGAATATAATGGCCCTTGACAAAGGCACTTTGCTCTTTCGAGATGATAGCTGGAAGAAGAGGCATCAGGCGATCATAAATGATCCACGATACAATCTTATATGCAAAGTTACACAAGCTGATCGGCCGGAAGTTAGATCTCATCAGTTGTTCCTCATGAGAGGAAACAATTTGATCCCCTTTTTCTTGATTATCTAGATGATCCTGCATTGCGATGTAGATCTGTAGCTCTTCCTCTGAGTCTCACTCTTTCTGCTCTCAGTATCTTCCTACGCTCAATCTTTCTCTTGATTCACTTTTTATTTTCAAATCATTATTCTACCTCGTAGTCGATCCCCCTTTTTATACAGTATGCAACAAGATCTGGAGTCCTTGCGGGCCCCTTTGAGTTGGTGGTGGGAAAGATATGAATGCTCAGCTCGAATTAGTTTCCAGGGAACATGCTTCCACGTGCTTCTTGAAGTAATCATTGGACAATTTTAACCTCGTGCCAATACATGACCTGATTTGAGAATGTTTTGCCTTACTGTCGGTTTAGCTCAACTTGAAGTTTCTTCAAGTCGATCTCAGTGTAACCTCTGGAGTACTCAGCTTCTAGATGACTCCATAAGTCAACTTGTCTGTTCCTCAAGTCAACTTGTGGTCCGTTGCAGGTTGATTAAATGGTTGTTATTTGATCTATTTTGTTGGTGAGAACAATTGATTGACTTGAGAATGACTGTCACGGTGTCAGAGGGAGTCACTCTTAAATTTGAATATCATAGTTTAAGAGGGAGCATTAATAATCATTCACAGATCATTGAGTATTGCATGCATACAGTGAGGAGAGTTGCATGTTCAAAGTTGTCAATAAGAGCCTTGTTTTGCATGTTATAAAAATTGACTAATTGGTATATCAAATGGTGCTGGGAGAAAGGGTAGGTCATGCCTGTCTAGAAACTCACATTATGCGTGAGTAGGATCTTTGGATCTCCACCTCCGCCATGTACCAATAGTCATTTCTGCACCTTAGGTCTTTATAAGTCATGTTGTTCAACTTCAAGTGCATATACTTCATTTCAGAGTCAGTCACTAGTGCATATAGATAGGGGGAGTTGAGTGTCTAGTGCATCAATAAGCATTCTGCCATGCAAACATTGCATCTTGTCAGGGGGAGTCTATTTCATTCTGATTGCTTGTCTTCTGGTTGAAACTCAAGTTGTCTCAATGTCTTCAAAAGTCAGCTTCATTTTGTCTCAAGAACATTCTTATTCCTTGAACATTCCTGGAAAACTCCAATCTTTGCTGATTCTTGCTGGAACATATAGATTCACATTGTGCTTAGAATTTTTACAATCTACTCATCATTCATTAATCTGAGCCAGTACATTTAGGAATCTTCTTTTTTAAGGCTATATGTTGTTCCCTGAACAAATTGCTAGTTTAAGCCTAATAAACTGTGGAGTTTTAGCTTCAAATTTCATGAAAAACTTTGTATTCTGAACTTAATAGCTCTCAACCAGCTCGCATATGTTGTGCCTTGTGAAATCCTCTTAAATCTTAAAATTTAAAGTCTATGGATTTCTTGGTTGAGAAACTCAGATATTGTATTGTTATTAAACATAACATAATCTGAAAATTCTGAAAGGGTAGCACACAAAAAATTCAGAAATAATGCCCATGGCAGAGCAATGGCTAGGAATGCACTGAGAAATTAAGTCCTTCATCAAAGAAATGAAGTGGAGCTTAGTAGTCATAAAGTTCCCTTGCTAACTCTGTTCAAAAATGAGGCAGGATAGTGAGTCTCACCGAGTAACTAGGGATGTTGGCGTCTAATCAACGTGCATCTTTACGTAAAAAGGTGTGGACTTCACTTTTGACTTGGAAGGAGTGGAATTTCTCACCAAGGGCAACTCATATTCCTATGAAAGGAAGATCCTCACATGGATGATTGGGATTGACCTGTCATCAAGTGGGCTGACGGGTGACATTCCATGGGAGATGGGGAACCTCAGAATGATCAAGGTCTTGAATCTCTCGTGCAACCAATTATCGGGCTCAATCCCCGACAGTCTTTCAAAGCTGATGGAGATAGAGAGTTTGGACCTGTCGCACAACTCGTTGAGTGGTCAGATCCCCCGGCAACTCACCCATTTGAAGTCCCTGGAAGTATTCTCTGTGGCACACAACAATCTTTCTGGTTGCACACCGGAGTTCAAGGATCAATTTGCAACTTTTGGCAACGACAGTTACGAGGGAAATGTTGGCTTGGATGGGCCGCCCCCGAGTAAATCATGCGGCGGTGGAGATGGGGCGCCTCAAAGTGTTGTTCCTCACAAACCAGGGGGAGGAGGAGGCAATGATAGCATGGACGACATCATCCTCTACGCAATTTCGGCCGCATCGTTCGTGCTGTTCTTTTGGGTTACAGTTGGTACGCTGCATGTGAGTCAGATTGGACGGAGGTTTTGTCTCAGAATGGCTGACCGACTTGTGGACAACACCATGCTCCGGTTCCCCAAGCTTGCAAGGAGGTTGCAGTGGAGGAGGAGGCTTGTTTGATCAATCAGCATGCATGCATTGGCTGAATAACCCATGCCCTTAGCGGATGGCCTGCCTTTGTTTGTTTGTTTGTTTGTAATACTATCATAACATGTGGTATCCCTAGTCTATTCCTCTTCTTTGCGCTTGTATTTGGAATTTTTTTTTTTTTTTGCTTTTCATTCGAAAAGGAGAAACTTTACAGCCTAGTATTCCTATCTATAGACGTATTTCTACATTAATGTATAATGTCACGAGTAGATGCTTTTGATTTCAGTAGCATATAATAACGAAACATATGGGCATATCCAAGCGAGGCCAAATAAAATGTCCACGTAATTGTTTACCTGACGGTCTAAAATGAAATCGATCAGAGTCCACGACTTGTCGTGATGGTCTCGTCATCTCTCCTCTTTGAAGGTGACGATGGGAAAAAGAGGAGTGTCTAACAAATAATAATAATAACAATAATAACTACCACGTGATCAATCTTCAAATATAGTTGGGGCGGCATCAAAAGATTTATGTATCGGCGTTCTCCTTGCACGAAACTAAACTGATTTCTGTGGATGAGTGTATTACTAAAAGGATGAGCTAAACAGGTTACCTTATTGGACTCTTGGAAGCCATGGGGTCCAAGGAGGGTCAACTTATGTGGTAATGAGAAAGTGTTCTGTCTATCTCCCTGTCAATATTAAGTGCATTAGAGACAATAAAGTTTTTGTTGTTGCCTCTGTTTATGGTTTCCATGATCTTCAACTGAGAATGCTATTTTCTCTGGAATTGTGCTTGTTAAAACTTAGAGGAGATCATACCTGTTGCATGGTGTGTCAGATTATTTCAACTGCATCAGATACCCATGGGAACAAAAAAGTTCATCGAAGGTGGGAGCCAGAAATGGAGTATTTTGGAATGTAGATTAGAGGGTGTGAAATGATGGAGTTGGGGATTCCTAATCGACAGTTTACTTCTTCTAATTTCCAGGTCAATAACGCTCATCCTAGACTTAACAGATTTTTCATTTCAACTGAATGGTTTGTGCTTTTACCTAACTGTCAGGTAAGGCCCTTCCTAGACCAATTTCTGACCATTCTCCTATCCTTTTAAGCACATCCCCAGGTGAATTGGCTTGGACTAGAATTGAGGGGCTCAGATTTAGGGGTTTGGTATCTGCATGGTTTGCAGAGTCCCCAACATCTGACTATACCCGTGTAGGATTACCTAAGAATCTGAAATGGGTGAGAGGCTGTATGAGAGGGTGGAACATTGAGGTTTTTGGGTAGACATCAGAAATCAGACAAGAACTGCCGAGAAAGATTGAAGATCTTGAATAAAAGGAGGAAGAGGGTCTTTCTCGTGCCGAGGACAGAGATGCCATACAAGGAAAATAAAAAATGGCTTGCTAACAATGAAAGTAAGTGGAAGCGAAGGGCAAAGGAACAATGGCTTGAGGGTGACGAGAATACAACTTTCTTCTATGCAGTAGCTAATTTGAAGAAGTGCCCCGAGGATTAAGCATGAACTAGATAAAGCTAGAATGGTGTTACAATAAAACTGAAATTCAAGAGGTATTTTCTAGTTTTTTGTCAGGCGGCCAGTCACTGCTAGAATGGTCAAGCCACCTTCATCCTCCATCCTTACGAAGTATATCAGTGTATGAGCTAACCAAGAGGACTAGTGCTACTGCTCGAGAGGACCCGACAATTGAGTAGTTGAAGCAAATTTATGTAAGGCACACGCCAAGGAAAAGTTCATTCATGTTAGTCATTCATGTTCATAGTAGAAGCATAGTTCTGCATGACCCCTTTGGTATATCAAATGGTACGTTGGGAGAATGGCAGATCATTTCTGTCTGGAAACCCACATCATGCAGAGAGGCTAGCCTCCACCAAGTACCAAGGGTCAAAAACATGCATATAGTGATAAATTTATAATTTGTATTTCATTGTTGCATATCTGTGTACAATGAGAAAAGGGTTATTGTTTGGTTGAAACTACTGCACACAGTGAGGGGGAGCTGAGTCAATCTTGTCAGAATTTTTGGTCTGCTTCTGGTGTCAGAATATGCATTTTGCTATCACTGCTGGTTGAAGTGTTGTAATGCTACTTTAATTATTGGCTGAACATCATATCTGTATAAGCTATCAGGTCGATGCATATGGAAGATGCACCGACCATGCTATGCTAATAGGTTGATGCATATGATAGGTGCACCGACCTTACCATGCTAACGGGTTGAAGCATATGAAAGGAACATCGACCTTAGTTCACTGGCTAGTTGAAGTATCAGAGAGGAGCCTCAACCTTACTGTAGAGGATTAGGTGCTTAACCTTGAGGTTAGTCTTGTGAAATGTGGAGAATTGTTGCTGAGACTATTCTGGCTAGAATGCATTTTCTAGTCGACGTTTGTGAAATGAATACCGACCTCATCATGCCAGTAGGTTGATGCATGTGATAGTTTCACCGACCTCACTATGCTAGAAGGTCGATGTATATAAAGGGTACACCGACCTTATTACACTTGGAATAAGATGTTTGTTGTGAGTTGTTGTGCTTTCTAAAAAGAGGCTATGGAGAGTGTATCTTTGGTTGTCTACAAGTCTGACCTTAGTCTTACCTTTTGCCTCTATGTGGCTTTCTACTTTACCATTCTATCTTTACCTTATTTAATTCTCCATCCCTGTTGTCTCATCTGTTCTATCTATGACAAGTCTTTCCCACTTCTTAAATGTTTATGCATTCTTTCAAGGGGAGCTTGTCATTAGAATCTGTCATTCAGGGGCAGTAAGTCTTGAAATTTGTCACCTTTACTAATCAAGAGGTACAATTACTAAAATCACCCAGATCTAAAAGAAGTTGCTTGACTTTATAGGAATATGATTTGGTGTCTATGAGGATTAAATCTTATCTTAATTATTCAATATTGCCCTTGAATGTACTTTCAATGGTGTCGGGTCTTCTAGCATGGGATCCTCAGGTATATGATCGGGAATTTAACCACTCGTAGAGGGTTTTTGTATTACCCTGTGGTGTTAAGCTTCTTCTGGTGTCGGTCGCAGGTGCTTCTTCCCCTTTGGAGAAGGATGAGCTCCCTCGTGACACGACCGGAGCCGCGGAAGGAGGGCTTGCAGCGGCGACTTTGGCTGGAGGCGACGAGGAGATCGTCGACATCGAGGGGGTCTCCGAGGGGAGCGCCCCAACTGGTGAGTTTCTTACGTGAAACCGTTAACTGGAGGGTTGTCTTTGTATGAGGTCGGATTGTGTAGTAACCTCGTTGCTTTATTAATCTGTAGGAGCCTCCCGTTTGACCACCTCTGGGAGCTCGTCGGAGGCCTCGTCAGGCTCCTCGAGCAGTAGCAGCTTGGCTATGGAGACGGAGGAGAGTTGGAGCTCTTCCTCTTCTGAGGCCTCTTCCGCCGAGGAGGCTGGGATGGAGGCTACTTCTGGAGGAACGTGGGGGTCCTCCCCCTCCCTACTTAGCATTCGTTTATGCTTTATGGTAGGGGGCTGACGCTTCCGTGTTGTATGCAGCGCCGGAGTCAGGAGAGGAACGTACGGCGGCTCCGGGTGAGAGCAGCCAGGAGGAGCCTCCCGTCCCACCCGTAGTTGCTGGAGACGATCGGGTCGTGGAGGAGTTACTGTCCCCTCCGAGCCCAGCGGGTGACACCGCAGGCGCGGAGGAGAGGTTGCCTTCCCCGACCCCGGCGGGTGACGCCATAGGCGCAGTAGGACTTGCACTGGGTAAGAGCTAGGTCTTTTATCAGGTTTTCCACCTTGCTTATCATGGGGAGTTTTGAATGTGTTGCTTATTTTCCCTTTGTGTTTGCTGGAACTGCATAGGCTCTACTGGTGTGCTGGCCGAGATAGGTGACTCTTCCCTGAGCTTGGGGATTGAGTGGCCTACGTCTGCCTCCCCGCCAGAGCTGTTACTGGACGTGAGTGTGGGTGCCTCCTTGCTCCAGCGAGCCCGAGGCTACCTGCAAGGCGATCCCCTTCCTTCTCCAGAGGGTCTGAGGCAGCGACTGACAGAGTGCACCCAGGGCTACCACGCTCTTGGCTTTCCCCACGAGCTTTGGATGTCCGAGCTAGCCGGGATCTGGGCGGAGTACCTACGACTTTGCAAGGCTCAGGAGCAAAGGACTCGGAGGCTGGCGGCCATCCGAGAGGTGCAGGAGCAGCGAGCACGGCTTGTGTCGGTCGTAGCTGAGCAGAGGGGCCATGCTGAGGCGACCGCGTCGCTTTCACGAGATCACGTCATTCAGCTGAGGGAGACGGAGAGTCGGGTCGAGGCCTTGAGGAAGGCCTTAGAGGAGCATCTGCTGGCCGCAGAGCGCGCCAAGGCTGAGTGGCAGGCAGCCGAGACTATGATCGAGGACAATGCTCAACTTTTGTTTACTCTGGAGGTGGAGCTTGCTGCTATTGACTCTCATCTGGCGGCGTTGGAGGGGAACTGGCCTAGGCTTTGATTGTATCTCTTTCCCCCCTTTTTGTTGTATTACCTGGATTGTATGCGTTTTGTCACCCCAAGGGTATGTCTTGGGCTCCTTTTGTAGAGTATTAATGACAAATTGCCAGACTTTAGTCATTTGCTGAGTTGTCCCACCTCTTCTCTTGCGGAACAGTGTAATGTGTATAGGCTGGCGACCACTTACTATTAGTCGTGCTTGATTCTTCTACTATATACTGGTGTAGGGGGCAGGGAACTGGGCATACCTGATTTTGGGTGCAAGAATAGGGAGCTGAGTATGGAGAATGGTGCAACTGGGTGTTGGGTAATGGGAACTAAGTGCTGGGTACTGGGACAGGGTTCTGGGTGCTAAGGGCTGAGTATTGGGAGCTGGGAAAGGGACACTAGGCGCTAGGGCTAACCCTTTGAAGGGTATGAGCCTATGTTACTGGGGAGGGTTGAGGTGGATCCGTGAGGTCGTAATGGCCCACACGGTTGAAGCTACTGTGGAGTGTGTCGGTTATAGGCTGAGTTGTAGTGTACCGGCTATTGACATGTTGTTAGCCGAAAATATAATTCACATTGGCCTAGGGAACTAGAACTGGGCTGGCCGGGTGGCCGGAGAAGGCATTGCGGCCAGAAACTGAGACTGGGACAGGGACTAGAGGTTGGAGCTGGGTCTGGGACAGGAACTAGCACTAGGACCTAAATTGCAACTGGAGCTGGAGACTGGAACTGGAATTGGCGTTGGGACTATTATCAGAACCGGGACTAGAGACTGGCCGGCTACTAGCCAAAGTGTTATAGCTGGAGACTAGGACCAGTGCTGGGACTGGAGTTGGAACTGGAACAGGAACTGGAGCTGGGACTGGAACTGGAGTTGAGACTGGGCAGGTCGACTGGCCTTTGAAGGCATTGTAGCTAGAATACTGGGACTGGAGACTGGAACTGGAGTTGGGCGGCTGGCCTGTGAAGGCATTATAGCCGGGATACTAGAACTAGAGACTGAAACTAGAATCGGAACCGGGGTTGGAGCTGGCCGGCTGACCTGTGAAGGCGTTGTAGCCGGGATACTAGAACTGGAGACTAGAACTGGAACCGAAACTGGGGCTAGAGCTGGCCGGTTGGCCTGTGAAGGCGTTGTAGCTGGGATACTGGAACTGGAGACTGGAATTGGAACTGGAACTGGGGCTGGAGCTATCTGGCTGGCCTGTGAAGGTGTTGTAACCGGGATACTGGAACTAGAGACTAGAACTGGAATCGAAACTGGGGCTGGAGCTGGCCAGCTGGTCTTTGAAGGCGTTGTAGTCGGAATACTGGAACTGGAGACCGGAACTGGAATTGGAACGGGAACTGGGGCTGGAGCTGGTCAGCTGGCCTGTGAAGGCATTGTAGTCGGAATACTGGAACTAGAGACTGGAACTAGAATCGAAACTGGGGCTGGAGCTGGCCGGCTAGCTTGTGAAGGCGTTGTAGCTGGGATACTAGAACTGGAGACTGGAACTAGAATCAGAACTGGGGCTGGAGTTGGCCGACTGACCTGTGAAGGCATTGTAGCCAAGATACTGGAACTGGAGACTGGAACTGGAACCAGAACTGGGGCTAGAGCTGGCCAGCTGGCCTGTGAAGGCATTGCAGCCGGGATACTAGAATTGGAGACTGGAACTAGAGCTGGCCGACTACTTGCTGATGTGCAGTAGCTGGAAGACTGGGGCTGGTCGGCTGACCATCGAGGTGTGTAGCCAAAATGCTAGAGCTGGAAACTGGAGATGGCCGACTGTGGATGCACTTTCGGGGCACTTCTTTTATTCGTTTGTTTATTCATCTTTTCGTTCGTTTATTCAGTTTATTAGTACGAGGGCATGCCAGTCACTGAGGTGACGATTTATTCGGGCTTAAAGAAGCCCGTGGTGCGCTCGTTCTGACTAATCAGACGATTGTGTGTATCGTGGGTAACTCCTGGTTAAAATAATTTTACAATAGTTACAAAAGGTAATTTCTTGGCCCATTCCATGCAGGGAGGTAAAGGGCTACAGTGGGGTCCAGGAGGACCGACCCTGGGTTGACGGGCAGCAATCTGGGGGTGCGTACAGGGCGAACTCGGCCTGCTGGTCCTCCTGCGCCAACTCGGTGCTACGCCGACTCGGTCCTGACTCACTGGACAGCAAGCCACAGTTTCTGAAGGAACATTACCTTCCTGATGTCGTCTAGAGACGTCGCTTGGCTGAATCGTTCGTGGGACGTCCCTGGTAGACTCCTGGGAGGGGCGGTCACTGAAGTTGACCCTTGGTATTTAAATGGGAATTTTTCCCAGACTACCAAATCGGACCTACATAGAGAACAGATCTGCGCTCCTAGGCTACAGGAATTTCTTCGATCAGATCCGGAGGAGGATCGACGCGAGACTAGGGCTGTTTGAAAGAAGACTCCAAGGGATACAACATATATTTTTTTCAATTCAATCCAGTAAGCGGATTAGTAAAGACAAGCTCCGTGAATTGGTATTTTATTTCTGGAACTGGTGACAAACACTCAGGATAGACAGAAATCTCCCTGAAGATAATGGTTGACTAGAAATGAAATGATTTTTGCGGGGACTGAGAAAACTATGGGAGATAGGGGGGACGTTAGGAACATCCAGTAATTTTGTTGATTTTTTTGAAAACTTCTAAGGGGGACCGAACAAACCTAACAGGACTCTTTGCCTGCCTAGCGGTCGAGCAAAGGACCGCCAACGCCAATTAGCGGTCGCGCGATAGATCGCTAGGCTAATAGACATGGCAAAAGAGATAAAGGTAGATAAATCTTCGATTAAATCTATGAAATAATCCTTATTAGCCCTCATCTAGGCCCAATAAGCTAAAATGACGAGAATAGCAGGAACTTAAGCCCAACCAGGGAGAGAACCCATAAAATAAGCCAAAAAATGATCAGAAATGACCCAATAACCAGCGAATAACTCGGGACATCACAAAAATAGATAAGGAGATGACATAACCCACTGGTCACAAAATAAGTGTCAACAGATGCATCTCTTTAACATCCCCTTTGTAGGGGAGCAAGCGGGGGTAAAGCGGAAGTAAAATGAGACATGGAGATGAAGCGGAGATAAAGCGAACCAAACTGAAAAGTGGGCGTTAAGGTAAACAACACCCGACTATGGAGAGTTGTTACCCATAGTCCATTCCAACTTTCAAAAGATGAAAATGCATGGACGAGAGAACAAATTCGCTTGTCAATCGTTAACTGGACTCCTATGAATATTATGCAGTGTGTAGTTCATCCAGAGGAGTACTCAAAAATTTCTGCCTGTAAATCTGCCAAGAAAATGTGGGACGAGCTGGAATTGATCTATGAGAGAACGTCTCAGGTAAGAGCTACCAAGGTAAATATGTTTGTTTCAGACTACGAGTTGTTTAAAATGAAACATGATGAAACTATGTCTAAAATGTATGCAAGGTTTTCACAACTCACTAACAGTCTTGAAGCACTAGGAAAGCAGTATCATGAAAGTGAGTTGATTAGAAAAATCCTTAGGTTCCTAACCCCTGCATGGCACACTAAGGCCACTGTGATAGAGGAGTCTAGGGATATATCCACCACGACAGTGAGTGAGCTAATGGGCTCATTGATGGCGTATGAAATCAATTTCAAAAAGAATGTGGAGGAGCATAAGAAAAATAAGTCAATAGCTCTCAAGGGCTCTGATAGCAGTGGAGAAAGCAGTGAGAACTTGAGTGAATTGTCGGCAACTGAACAAGCACTCCTCACTAAAAATTTCAAAAAGCTCTTAAGAATGAGTGGTATGCATAGAAAGAAGGAGAAACACCACAAGGTGAATAGAAGATCTCATTCCAAATCTGATATGCATAAGAAGAATGATAAAATTGTGTGTTATCACTGCAGGAAGCAAGGCGTGTTCAAGATGAATGCCCGGAGTTGGTGAAAAAGGACTCTAAGGCCAAGAAGAAGCAATCTAAGGCTATGGTGTCAACTTAGACCGATGAGGAAGAGAGCATCTTGAGTGAAGAGGAAGAGGTAGAAGTCTGTGGACTTACGACGAATGAAGATGAAAGTGATGAAGATGTAAGTTCTCCATTCGAGAACTTTTCTATAGAAGAATGGGAGCATGCTTACACTATTATGTTGAATCACATGAAAAATTGAGAAAATAGAACAAAAAATGAAAAAAATTGAACAAAATAATTCTAATTCTTCATGTGAAAAGTGTTCTCGGGTGGAAGAATTAAACAGAGCTTATGCTCTTGATATTCAAATGCACAAGGAAATGATTGACTCATTAAGGGATGAAAATAAAAAAATAGTCAAAATTTTTGAAATTGAAAACTAACAGAAAACATTGTTGTAGTCTAGGAAAAGACCACAGCCAGTCACCTAAACCGACCAATCCAGACAACCACCGATAGATAGACACCGTCCTAAACAAGGACCTAAGACAGATGGACACACAACAAAGCACAAACAAACGGTCGACATGGAGGACAGGGTTATAACGCACCCGCATAGGGGTGCCATACCCTCATAACGCACCACCGGAGGGGCGTCATGCTAACCAGACCGAAAAATCACAACAAGCGATATAACGCGCCAGCATAGGGGAGTTATATCAACATAACGCACCAAGGAATGTGCGTTATGCTCAACAGACCAACACACTAACAGCACGGAGTATAACGGACCACTGCCGGCACGTCATACCAGTATAACGCATAGGGACAGGTGCGTTATACCCAATAGATGCAAACACACACCAACAAGAGACCAAGGGCATATAACGAACCATACCTAATCTGTCATAGCCACACGACGCACAAGGTGAGGTGCGTTATATCAACCGTCATACCCAGTCAAAGCATCAGTCAACGAATCCATAATGGATCTACACCTGGGCGTTATCTTAAACATAACGCATGGGGAGAAATCTGTTATACAAATCGACTGACACAGTCTTCGAGGTAGACACGATCATTGACGGTTCTGACATGTCAGAATCTCAAAAACCACCGACCGTAACGCACCTGGGCATGGGCGTTATGCTCCACATAACGGACTAGGGCTGGTCCGTTATGCTCCAAAGCCTCCGAAGATAAAAACACATGGACGATGCATAACGGTCTATCGGGGGACCATTATGCAACATAGCGGTCTCTGGTAGGACCGTTATGTCGACCCGACAATCAAAACGGCGGAACGGCCTAATCGGCCCGTTCCACGCCCCATACACACCGTAGCATAGGGGAAACACATCCATTCGGTAGAAAATCCTTCAAGGATTCCAAAAACACCACATGCACACATCGAAACACATTAAAACGTGAGATCCGGGTGATTCAGATGAATCGACCCAAATAGAGTCACCGGGGTTCCCGGACTCCTACCGGCCCCAAATGACAACCAATCGACGCAAAACCGGTGGGGTTGGGATCCTGACATCCTAGCGGTCAGTTTGACACTAACTACGCCACGAGAGGTTGCCGTTTTCTGGCCAACCCTACGAACCCCAAAAACTATGGTTTACGCTAAACTGGCTCGATCTCCCCCGATCGACATTGATGTTATGGATCATAGATCCCAAGTATATTTAGACATCCACATAATATATATGGCCAAAGAATTTCAAGGTAAAGCTCATGAAATAAAGTACAGATCTAGTAAAAATTACCATTCAAGGAACAAGTAATACAAGATTTCAAGTAGTCGTAAGAGAAGTACTTTATCAGAAGCCTAGGAATTGAAATCAAGCTAGCCTAGCATCTAGCTCCCTCCGTAGGTGTCCGGAGGGAGGCAGCTCGGCCGGGGACACACAAAGCACAGACTCGACACTACGGGGGCAGCGCTGAGAGGAGAGATGACAGAGAAGAAAGAAGAAGAAAGCCCAGAGAGAGAGAGAGAGAGAGAGAGAGAGACGAGGGCTGATCAATACTAGGTTGGGTAGTGGAGCTGTCTTCATACGCATATCACACAATATCTGTATAAGAATATTATCCTCGATAGCTTGCCCTGGATGCTGTGCCATGTATTTACTGTCATGCCCCTTCAATATATTCATGTGTGGGCACATGTGACTCGGATGTCCCTAGCTTGGGCGCCCAAAGATGGAGAATATAACATGTTTGGATTACTTACTTTACCATATTGACTGTTGACAGAGTGGTCAAGCAAGACCTTGTAGATTAAAATGCTTATAAGATAAGATATATGTGTACATGTATGTTAGGTTGGTTGCACGAGTGAGTAGAGCTGAGACTTTGGAACTACAATAAAGGAGACTGGCTAGGTAGGAGGTAGCTGCCGCAGGGTGCCCCCCCTCCGGCAGAACCTTACCCCTCGCTCCGGTGTGGCGACAATACTATATACGTGTTACGATGTGTATAAAAATGGAAGGGGGCACCATGACTGATGAGAGGGACGAGATATAAATTAATAGCCCAATAATGCAGCCACATATTGTATCGGCGTTCTTTAATGAGCCGCACGAGTTGCAGAAGTAGGTCCACCTTGAGTTCAGCCTAAACCTCCCTAGCCACCACCACTCTATGACTCAGCGTCTCAGACGTAGATGGGAGGTGTGCAAAACAAGAAGGCCCGATCATCAAATTAATTAATAACTCACCCTCCTGTCACCCCATTTCCAAGTACACGCACCTCCTCCACCCAGGGTTTGGGGGTAGCGATTAACCCGTCTATCTCGATCACGGCTCTGGATAGATGGAGTTAATCTTATCTCAATTCATCTCGATTCTAGATCTGTTTCCTACAATTTATCCTCCTACTTCTCTGGGACACCGTGTCCTTTGTTCTCTTCTTCCTTTTAACTCATCTTTTCCCATACTTTCTTCCAGGACATCGCGTCCCTCATCATATTCCCCCTCCGGAACCTCCAGATGATTCTTCTTCCAATCATGATTCCCCTCCTTTGCCTCTGAACCCTCCAGACCCACCTCTCTCCATCTATCAATTCCTCCTTTTAATCCCTTCTGATCTCGGGTCCGACCTGACATCTTCTACTTCCACTGCTTTGGGCATCTGCCCATTCTCCCAGTGCTTTCGAGGCTTTAGCCCTCATTCCTCCGCTTGATCTTGTTTCCTTCTGTAGACCATTCTTGTGATCAGGGTCTCCGCACCTTAGTGAGGGAGTTCTAGCCCTCGTCTCTTTTCCTTTTCTCCTTATTCATCTGAGTCTGGTCTGGGCACCACTCCTTCTTGTTAAGCCACTTCAAACCTTTGCTTCCAATTCTTTTATCTGCCACTTAAGGACAAATCCCATGATAATCAACATTGTCTCTGGCAGCTATTGCTTCACAAGGTTACAAGGTAACATTTTTTGCATAAGATTTGTATTCATTCCTCACGTATGGTTTTCAAAATGAAGTGCTTCTTAACATGATTAAGAGTGGTAGTCAAGGTCTTTATCCTAGGTCTTTATCTTTCTTGAATTTTAGAAAGAGTCTTTAGGCTTACTTTTACAGCACCTTTGGTTATCAAGAACCCTGCGCTGGGAGTTCGACATTCTTTCCCCGCTTGTTAAAGGGCAAACCTTAGCTGGGCAATCCACACACACTTCACGGCGTTCTTAGCCGACTTCCTTTGGTAAACACCATTGCTACTTTGGCCATACCATGGGTATACATGAAAGTCTTTTCCCTTCTGTGCTCGGCCAAGTGTATGGGTAGGAGGTTGACAGATGAGATGACCAACTTAGGCACTCCCCAATATGAGAGAAGTCTCAAATAGGGGTAGTCTTGACCCGAAACAAAGTGAGTTTTTCATGATATATCTAGCCAAAAGGGTTATTATGGAAATCAAAGTCAAATTTGATAAATTAAAAATTATGAGATAAAGGCATGTCAAGAGAGGTAAAGTCTCCGCAGGGAAAATCCCTGGTCGTATACATGTCAAGGGTCTAAATATTAAAGACATAAAACCCCGGCACAATAGACCACCTCTTTGAGGGGCCCACTCTTAGATATATATACTCTTCTTGCGAAATTGGGGGTTTTCATCTAAGGGTTTTGTGTTCTCTTGTGCAAGAAGGAGGAGGAGAAGAAGAATGCGGAGAGCCTCTCAACACCATCTTCCTTCTATTTCAACCCAGAAGATCAAAGATTCATGAGCGAAAAGTCGATCTACGTTATCCATTGAAGCCGAAACTTCATCTATGAGTTCGGGGAATCTACGGTTCCAAGGGAAAGTTGTGGAATCGAGCTTCATCACTCCAAATCCAAAGGAATAGATTGCAAGGAGTTCATCTACATGAAGAGAAGACTTTTTAGCCCTTTCCTTGAGCTTTTCCTTGTGGTGTTTAATTGAGCTTAATCTCTTTGTGGTCAGATTTGTATATCCTTAGAACATACTGTTGAAACCTTGTATTTTGTGCATTCGCAGCGAAAGTGCAGCAGTGTGTGGTCTTGTGCTGCGAGTTCTGCAGCGTGTGGTCTGGAGACATCGTCTCCGTTGGTTGTTGGAGATATATATCTCCGTTGCTCTTATGATAGAGTGTGAATCCTCATCGAGGTGGTGAGGGGTGGACGTAGGCAGATGTTTTGGTTCGACTGAACCACCTTAAATTTTGCGTCTCCTATGGTTGAATGCTTGAATTGATGTGCTCTGGTTGGGATACGTGTATGAACGGTGAGTGTGAGAGAATTATCTTTATGCAATTTAATTGATTCCAAAATTTGATTGAGCTCGTTCCAAGAATTTCTGTGGTTAGCGTCGATTTGGGCGTAAACAATTCAACCCTCCCTTCTTGTTTACTTGTAGTCTGGGCCAACAATGTAGATATCGGCTACGGCACGAAGCCTTGCGTCGGAGGATGTATGCTAGTAGGTGCGGGGATAATGCCAGCGTAAAGAAAATGGTTTATGCACCGATGCGGACGTAAGGTCCAGCATGGTGGTAGTTGTGTAGGTGCCGGCTAGGGCACGAAGCCTTTCACCGAAGGATGTATATTCGTAAGCGCGGGGATAATGCCAGCGCAAAGGAAATGGTTTATGCACTGATGTAGACGCAAGGTCTAGCACGGTGGTGAAATAGTAGCCCAGTGGGACTATGTTTTGGTTCTGAAGACCTTTAAAATTTTGTATATTGGAGAAACATCCGCGACGCAGACCAACAGACCCGGGTGGTTTGCGCTAGGTATATATTTCAGAGAGCTCGGGAGTTAATCCACTTTAACCTTATCCGACTCGGGTTAAGAAAAAATATATCAAACAGAAAATAAGTCACCTGACCCCGATTAACCCACCTTAACCCGTTATCAAAGTGGCCCTTAATTTTGGTCAAACGCAACAGAAAGGTTAACTCGGTGATCAGGTGAGATATTTCGACAAGGCAAGCGATCATAGTAGTTGAAACTCATAAATTTCAGTTGCATACTCTTGGCACTGTCATAACTCATCTTCAATTCACAACTGAACCAAATAAATTCATATATTATTCCATTCCAAGTGGAGATGGAATCCAACTATACTCATGAACATTCGTCATTGGTTGATGGTATGAGAATCACAGGGATATATGTACATAGATACGAGATACATCAAGGATATAAATGTAAACATATCAAAAGTTACGGGATATATGTAGATAGGGAGTGTTATAGGCGCATAATTGTAAAGATCTCAATAAATTTATATGTTATTTCATTCCAACTGGAGAACGAATCCAACTAGATGCCACGGCATTGATGGGGACATTTCTTACGCACGTTATTGATAAGCAGTCATTGAGGCGGTGGGGGTGCTTGCGTTTCAGACGTTTAAGGCAGTGGGCTCTTATCTATTAGCTTGATGTCATGCTGCTCCCATGTCGGAGCTTATTTAGAAAATAGTGTAACATCTAGCTATACATTTATATAATCTTTTGTTATTTCACTAAAATCTTTTGTTACAAGAGAATCACCATGAGAAACGTATTTGCACAATTCTTGCAATGTAATATATGCAGTGACCCCCGTGGTAAAAAGGCATTACCGATTTACCGTACGGAGGATACTCTTGGAATATATTTTTGTTTAATGGTGGTGATCATTCTCCCTGAACCAGGTGCTCTCTCCCCTTTATTCCCTCATTTATCTTCACTCCGTTTGTTTCTAAACATTCTCACTAAAATTTCTGTCTTTCTCTCCCTCTCTCTTCATACGCCATCTGTACAGATAGCCCTGTTATCAAAAGGGAAGAAGGCCCTCTCTGTGGATACGAGGAAACTCTTATAGCGGAGAGGACGAGCACTTATGAAGTCTAATAAGTTCTAGGTAAAGGTTCATACAAATTGTCACAAGAATTAATTTGGGGAGGAAAATATGGACAAATCCTTTAAGAGGAATCCAATGACCGAATTCATGAGAGTCTTCCTTGCCAAGAGCCATAATACCAAGGATCTACTATGTGTGATAGGTTTTGATAGATCTATTTGATAACACAACAGATCTAAGTTTCTAAAGGGTTATTTCATCATATCTGTTTAAATCTGTAAAAGTTTCTTAAAATTTATATTCACCCAATTCACTCCCCTCTTAGGTGTCATTGATCGCTGGACTTCACAAATTTCACCAATGATAAGTGGTGAGTCCTCTTACCTTGCCAATCTAAAGAACATGACCTCAACTAATCCTCTAATGTCTGAATTGTCCTTTCAGATTGAACATATAATTGTGGGTGATATACTGAGATAAATGCCAAATCTGTGCCCAAAGCTTTTTGAAAACTTTGCCAAAAGCCAGAAGTAAAATGTGGATCACGATCAGACACAATAGAAATTAGAACTCTGTGCAATGACACAATTCTTTCCACATACAATCTTGCCAATCTCTGAACACCCCAACTCACCTTGATGGGTAACAATCTAGCTATGTTTGCCAGTCTATCAATCATCAGCCAAATGCCATCATAACCACCAAGTGTTCTAGGTAAACCTACAATAAAATCAGTGGCCACATGATCCCATTTCCACATTAGAATTTCGAAAGACTGAAGCATACCTCCACGTCATTGGTGTTCGGCCTTCACTTGATGATAGGTCAAACATTTAGTCACAAAATCTACCACATCTCTTTTCATACCTAGCCACCAAAATTGTTGTTTCAAGTTATTACACATTTTTGTCGTTCTAGGATGCACGGTATAATGGGATCCATGTGCCTCACGCAATACAGCCTTTCTCAATGACTCCTCAGCTAGAACATATAATCTGCTTTTAAATCTAATCACCTCATCATCACAAAATTCCACTCCATGCATTGTCAAAATATCAGACAACTCAGAATCTGCATGTTGTGTTTCCTTTATCTGCCGGTAAATAGCTGGTGTCACCACCAAACTAGCAAGGATAGCTATCCTCGAGTCTTGTGGAATTTTCAGCCTGAAGGTCTCACATTGTACTTGCTCCCCTAACTTCCATTCCTTCACTATCAAATGACTGACTTACACTTTCCTACTCAATGCATCCACCACCACATTCATCTTGTCAGGTTGGTAAAATTGAGTAAAGTCATAATCTTTCATGTACTCCATCCACATATGCTGCCTAAGATTGAGATCCTTCTGTATAAACACATATTTTAAGCTTTGGATCACCCTTGGGGCTTCATCTCTTGATTTAAACAAATAAATCCATATACAATGGGTATAGTCATCAATAAAGCTCAAAAAATATCGAAAGCCATCCAGAGAAGGAACAAGAGATGGTCCCCAACATCAAAATGAACAAGCTTAAAGGAAGCGTTACTTTTATTCATTGAAGTTAAGAATTGAGTACGACATTGTTTTGATGACAGACAAACATGACAACTAAGTGACTATACGGTCACTTGACCAAACAGAGTGAGAAACAAGCCTCTCAATGATCGAAATGAAAGATGACCAAGGCGGGAGTGCAATAGTAACTCTACTTGCATTTGAGCTAAGAGTTGTACACTTTCCTGACTCGAAGAAGTAAATGCCTCCTACTTCACATTCAGTCCCAATATTTTGCCTTGTTCTCAAGTGGTAGAAAACGCAATGGTCAGAAAAAAAAAGTTACTGAATAGTTTAAGCGCTTGATGATGCTGCTTATAGGCAAGATATTCTTAAACAATATAGAAACATGCAAAGCAAAAGGCAAGATAAGGTGACTATCCAATTTAATATCACCACGGTTTACAATAGTGGCTTTAGAACCATCTGCAACAGTCACTTTATATTGGCTGGAGACCGTAAAATAAGAAGAAAACAGTGCAGAAATATTAGTCATATAGTCTATTGCACAAGAGTCTATGACCCAGGGAGAACGAACCTGGGGAGCAGAAGTGGTGCTTAGTATAACACTAGCTATACCTGATGGAGGACAAATAGGAGAGAGGATACGAACGAACTGGTGCTAAGCTATGAAAGGAGCCTCCGGAGCTTTGCAATATCCTGTGAGGACATGCCTAGAAGAGCAGAACCCAAAAACTAGCTGATCTCCAATCAAGAAGGATAGCTCGCTGCATCCATGACAATTTCAGTCAAAACTGATACGTTTCGGCCAAAATGTATCGGTTTTGGCCCTAGACAATCCGAAACCAACCAGGCGAAACCAGACGTCAACTCTCCTACAAAAAAATAGTATTTTATTTGGTTTTGGGCCAAAACCGAAACTGAAACCGATACTATTTTGGTTTCGGACCCGGCCGAAACTGCCATCCTTGGATAGGCATCCTAAACCTTTTGAGGATAGTATCTATGTACATGGATTGGGATAATCCTAGCATCCTTTTAGATCTATCTCGGTAGATCCTTATGCCCAGCACATAGGATCACGGAAGGGAACATAACGCACTCCTCTAGGGGCGTTATGTACATAACGGACCATCCATGGTGCGTTATGTCACGGGAAGAAAATAGACTATAATGCAGTCCTCTAGGCACGTTATAGACCTTAACGGACCATATCTGGTGCGTTAAGTGGAAGGCAATGGCGTTAAGCATAACGCACCTTCCCTGGGGTGTCATAGGACATAACAGACCTCCCATGGCGTGTTATGTAAGCAGGACCCCCAACGGTCAAAAATCAACGATCAGAAGCCCATAACGCACCAACACTGGGGCGTTATGTTGAACATAACGGTCAGTCGTGGGACCGTTAAACCTACGAAGGCCAGACTCAAAACCCACGGAGCATAACGCCCCTACCTGGGCGCATTATGCGCATAACGGCCACTGGGATGACCGCTATGTCATCCCGGTGGCGAAATGGCGAGTTAGCACTAAAAATGCTGGCCATGCCCCCATACCTCCACGGGAGAGGGGGAAAACAAGGGAGAAGCTCCCCAATAGCCCTAGGCGTGATTCTACAGCCTCGGATCAGCCCAAAACGTGGTGAATTGCTAGATCGGGCGATCACACCCCTAATCATGGTTTTACCCTAACCCACTCAAAAATGCCCCTCTCGGCCTCACGATGGGCTAGAAACCATGGAAAAGAAATGCGGGGAGCTAGGGAACGTCACCCTACCTCAATGGAGTGAATGCTCCGTCGAATCGGTGCCGAAATCACAAAGAATGCTTTGAAAACACTCGTTCTTCCACGAAACCCCACGAGCTTCACGCTGCCTCAATCGCCACACCGTCCCTGCCACCGCCGCATCGTCGCCCCGTGCCATCTACAGCCAGTGGGAGCTCGCTGCGGTCATCGCCGGTCGAAGGGAGAGAGGAGGGGCGCTCACGGGAGGAAGAAGAAGAAGAAGGAAGAAGAAGAATAAGAAAAAGAGAAAAGGTTTGATATTTATAGAAAACTCAGAAATTCAAAAAAATACCAAAAAATAGAAAATCATGTTTCTGCGATCCTCGAAATGCACCGATCGCAATGGTACCGCTCACGCATGGGTGAACGACCACGTTCACCCGCAACGACGTGTCGAAGGATTTGCCAAAAATCAGGTCAAAAATCAAAAAAACACACGGGAAAAGCCGCGAAACACCTCCGGGCCTCCGAAACGACCCCGGATCGTGCTGATCCGAACATTTCATATGTTGTATTGAAAGCTTTTGAAAGAAACCACGTAAGGTGCCTTAGCCCCTTTGTTCCTTCCCTTCCCTCTTAGCTCCTTTGTAAGTTGGAGTGTCGCCCAGTGTGAGATCGTCCGGTGTGAGGCCGAGCTGCATGAGGCAGTGGTTATCCAGTCCTGTTCGCGACCACAGAGTTACCGTCGATCCTTCCACCGACGCCGACCGCGTCAATTCCTGCTTCAGACCTTGTGCTCCATGTTTTAAATGGTCTTGGCCCTCAATTTGATTCCTTTGTCCCTACGATTACGACTCGCTTGGCATCATTCTCTCTCGAGGAGTTGCATGGCATGTTACTAGCCCACGAGAGTTGGCTACTTCATCCACAGAGTCTCCTGGAATTTTCTCCTCCTTCTGCCAACTCCGTCAGCCGCGACAAGTTCTCTCCACAGTCTCCACAGTCGTCTCCTCCCAGTAATGGAAATCGTCAAGAATGCGGACGTGGTCGTGGATGTGGCCAAGGGCGCACTCCTCGCTGCCAGCTGTGCCATCAATTTGGGCATCGTGCTCCGGCTTGCCCGGACCTCCTCTCCAAGGCGCGGTCGCCATCCTCTCCAGCTGCTTCTTCGGCAACTGCCCCTACTGCCTTCCACATTGGTGCTGCTACTCCGGGGGCGGTTCTGCCTCCACTGCCTCCGTCACTAGATGCGGCCTTATGGTACCCTGATTTTGGTGCCACCCATCATGTTACACCAGACTACCAACAGATGCTCAACCCGATTTCCTACCAAGGTTCGGATCAGGTCCTCATCGGCAATGGGTCAGGTCTGTCAATCTCTCACACTGGTTCCGCTCTCATATCTACCTCTGGTCGTCCCCTTCAACTTTGAAATGTTCTTCACGTCCCTGCCATGTCAAAGAACTTATTATCTATTCGCCAATTCTCTCATGATAATAATGTCATTTTTGAATTTCATCCGGATCATGTCTATGTTAAGGATCGGCGCACGGGCCTTCCACTTCTTCGCGGGCCAGTTAAACGTGGGCTCTACCAGCTGCTGCTTCCTCCTTCAACTTCTCCATGCATCTTCGTTGGTGAACGTACTTCCCTCTCCAAATGGCATGAATGCTTGGGACATCCAGCTCTTCAGACTGTTGCCCGAGTTCTTTCCCGCTATCAGTTGCCTGTCTCCACTCGGTCCTCTTCTCTTGTTTGTCAGTCATGTCAAATTGCTAAGAGCTGTCGTTTACATCTTCCACTTACTGGGTCTCGGTCTACAAGACCTTTAGATTTAATATTTTCTGATGTTTGGGGACCGGCTCCTCTTCAGTCCCATTCTGGTCATCTTTACTATGTACTCTTTGTTGATGATTATAGCAAATTCACCTGGTTATTTCCCATTGCTCGCAAATCCCAAGTCTTGGATGTTTTTATTCACTTTCAAACACATGTTGAACGATTCTTCAATACTAAAATCAAGGCCGCTCAATCAGACTGGGGCAAAGAATTTCGTGCATTGCATTCTCATTTACAATCAGCTGCCATTCTGCATCGTCTTTCATGTCCTCATACACATGAGCAGAACGGTGCTACTGAACTCAAGCACCACCATGTTGTTGACACTGCACTTGCACTTCATTGTGCTTCCTCTGTGCCTCATGTGTATTGGGATGATGTCATAGTTACTGCCATTTACCTCATCAACCGGCTGCCTACACCCACCTTGCATTACAAATCTCCATTGGAAGTCTTGTTTGGCATTACTCCTGACTACCGTTTTCTTCATGTCTTTGGTTGTGCCTGCTTCCCTTAGCTCCATCCTTATAATGCTCACAAGTTTTCTCCTCGGTCCGATCTCTGTGTGTTCCTGGGTTATAGCACCAGTCATCACGGCTATCACTGCCTCCATATTCCAAGTGGCCAGCTTTATGTCTCCCGACATGTGGTGTTTGATGAGTCACGTTTTCCTTTTCAAGAGCAGCTTGGTCAGATTCCTGCGCCCGCATCCCTGCAGAGTGGTCCCAGCATTCTTGGTCCTCCTCCCCCCATACTCCCTGTTGTGCCAACTCCACCTGTTTCTTCACAGTCAACTACTCCTGCGCCATCGCCCGTTCCTCAGCCTCCTGCCTTATCAAGTGCTGCATCTCCATCTACTGAGTACTCTACTGTTACACCACCATCTCCTCCTGCTGGTCTTTCCCCCTCCCCTTCCCCTATCCACCGTACACGGTCCCTTTCATCCATTTACCTCACCACCTCTCCTCAAGCTCTTCAGTGTACAGCTTCGTCTGGTGGTTGCGACATTGTCGAACCCACATGCTTCACCCAAGCTGTGCGCTCTGCTGTCTGGCGGGAAGCTATGTCAAATGAATTTACTGCTCTCCTTCGTAATCAGACTTGGTCGCTTGTTCCCCGCCCACCAGGTTCCAATGTCGTTGACTGTAAATGGGTGTTTAAGATCAAAAGAAAGGCTGATGGTTCCATTGAGCGGCACAAGCACGTCTTATTGCTAAAGGCTTTCGTCAGCTTGCCGGAGTTGATTTTCATGAGACCTTTAGTCCAGTCATCAAAATCACTACTGTGCGCATTATCTTGTCTCTTTTGCTCTCCTTCGGTTGGTCGATTCGACAATTAGACATTTCTAATGCATTTCTACATGGATATCTTGAAGAAACAGTCTATATGGAGCAGCCGCCCGATTTTGTGCATCCGCAATATCCTCATCATGTGTGTCATTTGCATCGCTCCATCTATGGGCTACGATAGGCACCACGAGCTTGGTTCTCCAGGTTGAGTAGTCAGCTTCTTGGTCTTGGTTTCTCAGGCTCTAAGACGGACACTTCCTTATTTTTCCTTCTCACCAAGCATGTTCAATTATATGTCCTTGTGTATGCGAATGACATTCTCATCACTGGAAGTGATCAAACCATCATTTAGCGCCTCATAGATACTCTCAGTACAGAGTTTCCACTTCGAGATCTTGGCCAAGCTCATTTTTTCTTGGGTATTGATTTACAACCTCATCCCGATGCACTTCTATTGTCTTAATCTCAGTATATTTCTTCCATCCTGGAGCGAGCAAATATGGTGAACTGTAAACCCATCTCTACACCGGCAGCAGCTGCAAAATGCTCATCCCGCATTGGTTCTGTGGGTGATCCTTCTCTGTATCGAAGTATAGTTGGCGCCCTGCAATATGTGACTATCACGCGCCCTGATATCGCTTTCTTTGTTAATCGGGCTTCTCAACAAATGCACTCTCCATTTGACGATGATTGGGTGGCTGTCAAGCGTATTCTACGCTATCTACGCCTCACTCAATCACAAGGCCTTCTCTTTTTTTGTCACTCTTCCGTTCGTCTGCATGCCTACTCCGACGCTGATTGGGCTGGTTCTTCTTCTGATCGACGTTCGACTGGAGGTTATGCAATTTTTCTTGGGTGAAATCTTATATCTTGGAGCTCGGGGATTCAAACAAAACAGTATAGGCATGTTCCCATTCATCCATTGAGAAATTTTCAAATAGAGAACCTACCTCTTCATCCTCTTCATTTGCATCGGCCATGAGTTCACAAACTACCTCTTCTTCCTCTTCACTTGAAGTGCTTTCTTCCTCTTCACTCCAAGTTGTAACCATGGCCTTGTGGCCTTGGAATTCTTCTTTAATAATTCTGGACATTCATCTCGTAGATGTCTCGACTTCCTGCAATAATAACAAGTCAATTTGTAAATCTTTTTGTGCATTTCAGGTTTGTCATGTGACTCTCTATTTACATGATGACTTTTTTTATTCTTTCTATGTATACCTCTCATTCTTAAAAACCTTTTAAAATTCCTGGTGAGAAATACTTGTTCACTTGCAGACAACATCACTACTTTCTCCACTACTATTAGAACCCTTGAGAGCTACTGTTTTGATTTTCTTATCATCATTTTCACTTCTCTTGAAATTTATTTCATAGGCCATTAATGACCCAATTAGTTCGTCTACTCTCATAGTAGACAGATCCTTAGACTCTCCAATAACAGTGGCTTTGGTATGCCACGCAGGAGGAAGTGATCTTAAGATCTTTCTGACCAGCTCACCATCAGAATAGTTTTTTCCAAGCGAATTCAAACCATTGATTAGTCTAGAAAACCTAGCATACATTTCAGAAATAGATTCACTAGGCTCCATTCTAAACAATTCATATTCTGAAATAAGCAAATTGGCTTTTGTAGCTCTTACCTGAGCTGTTCCCTCATAAATTATCTCCAACCAGTCCGACATCTCTTTTGTTGATTTGCATGTAGAGACCCTTGAAAATTCATCAGGATCGATGGTGCATTGTATTGCATTGAGGGTGCTCCAGTTGACTATAGCCTGGCAGATCTGCTCTTTTGTCCAGACATCTTCATTTTCTGGGAGAGTATACCATCATTTTTCAATAACTCTCCACATCTCATAGCTCTGGGCTCGCATGAAGACCTGCATTATGTTCTTCTAGTAAGGATAATTATTGCCAGTGAAGAATGACGATCTATTAATCAAATAACCTTCGGCTTGAAACCTGTGAGACTATACCTCAATAGATCTCCCCTGGTCGTTGGACCACATATTGGGGAATCTTGCTTTGATACCAACGGTTGGGGTGCAAGGCTAGGATCTAGAAGGGGGTGAATAGATCCCTATTCCGTTGTGATCAGTTTAGCTTGTTTTTTAAATCCGCCATCTCGATTGGGGGATAATTTAACCCCCCTTCTTATCCGCCATCTACTATGGGCTAACAAATGTAATCCTGGAGGTGAGAAGGGGCAGCCACTTATTCTTGGTATATCTTCTGGCACCTGGAATGTTAGGATAGTCCTGAGAAAATATGGAAAAAGAAGGGAAGATTAGAGCATAAAGGAGAAGAAGAACATGCAATAGAGAAGTAAGTCAGCAATATGAAAGAATAAACATCAACAAATTTGAAGCCATTCAGAGTCCGCAGAAGAAGATAAAGAAAAAGGGAAAAAAGAGCTTGCGAAAGTAGTAAAATTCTGGGAAACTTGCAGGAAAACGGTTGACGCAGGGAGCTTTCACAGGTTCTGGGTAAGATTGGTTCAAATAGAGAACATTAAACTAACCTGATTGAGCATGATTCTCCTACTGAGGTGGCTGGCAATTTCGGTGACCCTGGGCAAGGCCATCTTGGGTTTCTTCTCTGGGCGTTGAATCAGGCGATCCATGGGTCGCCGAGGTGTTGTACAAGAACAAAGAGTTTCAAAATAGAGCCTCGCCTATGAGCTCCAGAAGAGAAGTTCAGACCTTTGATCGCGATGGGAGTCCCCTGGTAACAGAGGTCATATATAGGGAACTACAGACAATTTGCATTTGAGTAGGAATAGGTTCCTGTGAGTCATTTTCGAGAAGGATTTGAACCTCCGGAATTATCAGGAAATCAGCGTCCAAGAAGGCAGATGCAATTTGAATGAGCGTCCAGAAATTAAGAATCTATTTTTAACGCTATTTCTTATTTTCCTTTAAGATTTAGCGTTCACGCGGGAAGATGCCTATTTTGATAAGCGACCATATGTCATGACGCCATTTATTCATAAACATTTTGTCACATTCTTATTGCAATGCCTATGCATCTATTGTTTCCTGACATTTGTGACTGCAGGAAGGTTAAAATTTCTACCGATTTCGAGGCACTCCAGGAAGCACTGTGGGTAACGACGTTTCATCTCTATATGCATTGTTGGGTCTCCTCTAGAGTTGTTTAGCAGTATGTAGGCTGTTGTGAGCTGAATGTGTTTTAAATGATTGGCAACAGTGATGTTGACCAGGTTGACTATGAATGTTGACTCTGGTGACATCATATTGACCATGGTAATATTGAGTATTTTGATGTTGCAAAAAGTGTTCCAGTTCACTATAGCTATTGAGGTTGTTTTGGTAAATTCATCATCTTCATTGTTCCTTGGGATCTAAACTGACTAAGATGGAGGCTCTACGTCCCCCGCTGCCTCGAGTTTGATGCAGCACTTCGGGAATGTTAATTTTCAACCCTCCGGACCTCGATTTGTGATTCCGAGTGACTTCCGACACATACAAAACTCATGTCAGATTTACTCGGGTTTCATCTTGATTTGGCCCTCGGCACGGTAATTTGTGCTGTCAGACCTACCCCGTGCATTTGTGGAGCATCCTCATTGAGTGTATTATCACTTGAAGTATTTTGGCCCTGACTGGGTAGCTTTCCGGCCACTCATAGACCTTTCCGGCATGATGTGTACTTGAATCGGGTCACTCAGATTTTCTACTGACATAGGCTTCGGCACGCCCTTTTGAGGGGCCAGGGACATATCTTCACCTTGGGAGGCTTCTTCATCAGGTGGCGGACCACCAAGTGTAGTTTCGTCTTCGTCGAACAAGATACAGGGCTTATTCAACACGACCGAGTCGATGTTGGTTTGTTAAGCTTGTCGATCCCAACTTGTCTTGTAGCACTATCGAGTTAATGTAGCCTTCTTCTGAAATCCTGAATATTCTTTGAGCTCTGGAGTCCTGCTTTAGCAGCTATCTCCTACAGATGAGCAGCATTATTTTTCTTCTCTTCCTTTGGTCCCATCTTTTTTCGGTAGTCGCCTTTCTTTCTTTTTCCTTCCTTTTTTTCTTCTTTACCGGTGTAGAAGCACTCGATTGGCACTTAAGACCTGCAAACACAGTATTAAGAATATCTTCAGTGTCAACAGGTGCATGGATTTACAAGAATTTGGCCAAAGCTATCATCTTTTCTATTAAGGTGCAAGGTCAAGCATGCAGAAATAACCTAACTGCGTAGTGATAGTACAACATGAAATACGACGTGTAGGAAGCATGAAATCTTATGAAACCAGAGGGCTTTTACTCCTAACTTGATGTTTAAGCCGTTCATGAGATAACCTACCTCTGAAAAATACTCTAAACTTTAAATTTCTGACTGAAAGATGATGCTGGCTCCTGCGCGTCCTGCGTGAAATCGACAACTTCCTGGCCTTCTAACTACTTAACCGCTTGACATTAATTCATGAGAATTGGACGGTAGGTAGAAGATATAAAGGAGAACAATTTGTCCCTGGCATGACTATAGACCTCTCTCCTTTCCCAAAGAAAGGACCCGTTGACTCTTCGATGTCCTCATCGAGAGGGGGCAAATCATGCCCCGTGACCCGCCGATAGATTACACTCACTGGAATTCATTCCATGCCAAAATCTGCCATGCGATCGAGTCCTGTGAGGAAGTTCAGTACTTAATCCAGGAACAAATCAAGTGGGAGTAAATCGATGCTGAGGGAAACTCCATAGTGGTCCTGAGACTTCGACAAGCCGTCGAGGAAACCATGAGCATCACCAGGAATGCCCCAGAACAACCAGACCCTCCTTAGGCAAATGGGCATGGGCTGCCTTACCAACATACTCCAGAATGGCTTGAGTTTTGAACCGATAATCGAGAAGCTCTCGAGCGATTAAGAAGGCGCAGGGAGCGGGACACCAGTCAGGAGACTGGGCCGAGTGATTTATCAGTCAATGTCATCCATCCTCCTGCCACCTTGGCACCTCCAGACTCCCAGACATCGCCCACCATCCGGCCAGCCCCTGCCACTTTGGCCGTGCAATGGGGGCCCTGGCAAGAGCTGGAGTCTCTCCCATTCTCCAAAGAGGATACCGCCAGGCTACTTTGAGTCCTTCTCGACCGAGAGGATGTCCTGGTGGGCGAGACGATGATGGGCTCCCCAAGTTCCTCTCGTTCTCCTTACCCTACCCCCATCTTTGGTATCAGAAGATAGGAAGGGGAAGCAAAAGCAGGGTAAGGTTCCGACCCGACCGTGTCGTGTCTCCTCGACCAGTGAGACATTGGGTCCTCTCCGCATGCCCTGCAACCCAGTCTAGAAAGAAGACATGTTCAGAGTCTTCAGTGACTTCGGCTCGCAAGTCGGGCCCACCACCACAAGGCCCACTCGACATACAAAACCAGGGCAACTACCCAGAGTGACAATACCCTACGACGTCTTCGACTGTCACTAGACCCTTCTCCCAGCCAGATCGCAAAAAAAAGGCTAAGGAGAAAGATGCCAAGCATGTCTCCCAGTCCGTCTCTCAACAAAAAACTTTGCCACTGCGGGTAAGGCATCAAACCACGCACATGTCTTTGGACGCCAGCACTGGCATCCCAACTCACCACAGACCTCCCATGCCACCGCACGTAAGGCATCAAACCGAGCATACGTCTTTGGACGGCGGCCCCACTGTACCAGCTCAGTAGGGGATACCTCCTTTGGACTCTGGGACGTTACAGACATCATCAAGACACAGAATGCTAACAAGGACGACGTGCGGTAACTCTAACGCGTTGCGAACCGGTACGACCTGGGACCAACAGTAAGGACAACACGTCACGAAAGTCGAGGAAGGTACACACGTCCCTGACGGCACGTGGTAGTGGTGGACGATCCTCCTAGAAGTAAACAGAAGCCGACGGCATTGGCTAGAACATCCAGTGTAGGCACGAGCGGCGGGTAGACTGCAGGCCGGTCTGCGTAGGTGCAGGAGACCAATGCAAATGGGGGACTGGAAGGCAAACCTATGGACGTCCTATGAACACGAAACTCAACAGGACGTCGGTGGGGATGTCCCAGAGACACCCGTGGAAGGAGAGTCGCATAAGATGGCGGTGGTAGCCGGGGAGAATTTGTGAACAGTCCCCTATGCGTTCTGGCCAGTCTACAGTCTGCGGGACAAGAGGTGGAAGATGGGGGTGGTACCGGGGCTTCCGTGTGACTTTTTAGGTTGGGTTTTCTCTGGAGGTTAGGGGAGGGTCATGGGAGGATGGATATGTAGTGGAGGGGCGACACGTAGTGGAGATTTTGGGTGTGGGGAATGGTGGCAGGCGTGCCCTATTCTGCAGATCTCTATGGATAGAACTAGGAGTAGAGAAAGAGGGTGGTGGGACGCAGGAGAAAAGGGATCATAAAATTATGAAAAAATTATGGGGGATGGGTTAGGACGTTGGTAAGTGGTGTGCCAAATTTCAGGGTGTTTAGGGAAGGTTTGGTGGTCAGGAAGGCCTCTATAGAGGACCTTTGTCCCTGAAGGCCTACACATGGGCAGTCTGCATGGGAAAAAGGCCTCTAAAGAGCATTTTGGCTACAGGGTGAATTTTGGCGTGAAAATAAGTTTGGGAAGAGGAGAGACGTGGGGGAAGTGCAGTAAAAAAATTAGGTCGAACTGAGATGGGTAGGGGGTGGACCAACCTAATGTCCACGTTTCTGTCTAGCAGCCAGACTCACAGGGCCCTCCTGGGATAGCAAGGTACCAAATCACCTCCACGCTGCAACACGGCCACCACGAGAAACTCCGAGCTCTTCTGGACGTCAAAGAGGTCGCCTCCTATCAGCACTAGTAGTAGAAACTTTGAGAAAGTTATCTTGGGAGTCGCACCCAAGGAGAGGAGAAGAAGAGGAGGACGGTGAGTGTCACACCTACCGCTCGTGCCACCTGCCCTTTTCACTTTCAAACTCTCTCTCTCTCCCTCTTTCTCTCTTTCTCTGCCTCTTCGACTACCACTACCACCGTCAATTGTCTCCCCTCCCTTTCTCCCACGAAGTGCCAATGCCACCGTCGGGGTCTCCGTCACTGTCGATGAGGACGCTGGGAGCTCTCCTCCACCTCTCTCTTCTCCCCTCTTCTTCTTCCCTTCTTGCTCCTCTCTCGCTCGAAAAAAGGGGGGGGGGACGAAGCCCTGGGCTTCTTCTTCTTATCTTCCTCTTCTCTTATTCTCCTTATCTTCCTCTTCTCTTCTTCTTCCTATCTCCTTTTCCTCTTCTCCTTCTTCACTCTGGCACGGTGGAACGACGTCGGGCACTGCCGGTGCCACTGGGTGAGGGCATAGGGTGTGCAGATAAGGAAGGCACCAGGCATGCCAGAGATGGGAGGCATGGGTGTGCTAGAGAGAGGGGGCACAGGGTGTGGCAGTGGTAGGGGCACAAGGTGTGCCGGAGATAGGGGCACAGGGTGTGCTGGTGGTGGGGGCACAAGGCGTGCTAGAGAAGAGCCCTGGCGGGCGTGCCGATGGAACACCCAGGGGGGTGTGCTGGCGAAGGGATCAGGGGGGCATGCTAGGTAAGGGCACCAGAAGCACGCTGGGCGAGGAGAGACTAGAGGTGTGCCAAGCGAAGGCACCTAGAGCCATGCCGGGTAGAGGGCAAGGCGGGTGTGCCGGGTGAAGCACACAAGGGGTGTATCGAGCGAAGGGAGGCCAGCTTGAACTGGAGGAGTATCTGGTGCAACCCCTGTGGCGCACCGTAATTTTGTTGGGGCCATCACTCCTTGTGGACGAGCACCCATGTCTTCTCCTTATGCCTTTGGCCTAGAGGAGACTCTTCCAAAATTTTGTCAAAATTAATCGACATTTCATTCACTTCATTTCAGCATAGCCTTTTCTAGTTTTCTTCCTTTCTCTTCTTCTTCTTCTTCATTTGCTTGTGATTCGCTCTAACCTTGAACCTTTTGTACCTTGTAGACAAATGGCTGCCCCAAGCGGTTCGTCTGCCTTGACTATCGTCTCCAGTGCCAAGTCTACTCCATTGCAGGCCGTCTGTCACGCCCTGACGTAGAATATCGGGACGTACAGTCAGAAACTAGCTAGAAATAACACCAATATGCTAAACTAAGTAATTACATAGGTGCTAATCCCGAGGCATTACAATTCTTGGGATTAAATAGTGGCGAACTCCCTTAGCGAATCTACGGAGATTACAGAGGGATCATTGAGTTGGGAGAGTAACATCCTTCGGTACATATTCTTATTGTTATAAGACTCCTACCCTTCTCTTAGCCCTTTTGCCTTCTCTGATCTCATGCTCTCGTGGGAGATCCACCTTTAGTTACGCTGGATAAGTGCCAGGCCAAGATTGACTTTTCCTGAGTTAAGCGGGTGTCATGTCGTGAGCCCATCCATCTCTAGATGAGGGCAATCCCTTCAGGGGGGCTGAGACAGTCATTTATTTTCCCGACCTCAACGCCCTTCTGAGGGAGTTCTCTTGCCAAGCTTCTCATAACTCGGGTGGGTGGAGCGTCAGTCGCTCGGCCGACCGGGCCGGGGCTGGATGACGCTTCCCTGGGCCCTATCACTTGGGCTTCTGGTGAGTGGACCTTGTCTGTTGAGTTAGGCTGTCACTTATTGGACTGAGTATGCCCTGATGGGCTTTGAGCCTTAACTGCAATGGGCCATGAATTTCCTCCACTCTCGTGCCCATTAAACAATTAACAACATGGCTTGCTACAATGCAGTAGCTAATTAAGTTTCATGGAATAATGGGTCAAAATTAAATGCCCCAACTACTTCACTTCATACACAAGTATATATTATGGACATGGACCTTGAAGGAGCATCTGTGTGCTTATGCAGTGGATTCTAGTTGCAGCTAGATCTCCATATTATATAACTAGTTAACTGATAGTCCCATCCTACTGCCCAGCACTAACGAGCTGGGAAGTCTACCATCTTATGACATATATGAAGTCTGATCATCTACGTGAAAACTCAGGTTAAACAATTGTCAAAGGCTGCAGAGTTGCACCACACCCTGTCGGTGGGTTCAACAGTGTAAAATATTCTCTGACAGTCAGCACCTTAATTTGTCTTTCTTCTTTCCTGGGCATTAATTTCAGACACCCATGAGCTAGCGAGATCTACAGTTCCTCCGATCAGGAAGACTGTGGGGACAAAATTAATTAAATCCTCGGCTCTGCAACTAAGACTCTGGCACCATCCATGCATGGCGAAACTCGGCATTATTTGCCCGAGCAGGAGGAGGTTATTGAACGGATACGAGTACAGGAAGAAGGGGAAAGGTTAATTTGCATGGACCTCGGTATATAATATAAAGGCATGTTATACCCTAAACCACTATCCCCCTTCATTCCTCATCTCTCCCCCTCTGTTTTCTTCTTCCCTACGTTCCCCGTCTCTCCCTCACTCTCCCTTCTCCCTCCGACGGTCGACAGAGGCGGCGACGGGACGCGAGGTGTTGCGACAGCGATGATGGCGTGCGGCGAGGATGAATTCAGAGGTGTGGCGTGGTGGACCGGAGGCGGTGGCGGCATCATTCGTGAGGAGCCAGCCACAGGGGATCGACATTTTTGTGGTGTTTTCAGTGGTAAAGCTTCGATTAAGGTAGGGGGATGGTTCCCTACTCTTCCCCGCACATTTTCTTGCGAATCCATGCCCGGTGAGGTGAGAGAGGGTGTTTCTCTTATTTTTGGGGGTTTTGAGCATGCCAGGGGTTCGAGCATGCCAGGGGTTCAAGTGACGATTTTGGTCCATTTGGGCCTTGATTTATGGTTTGGCTATGGCATTTTGGTCATTGGATTATTCGGGGATGATCCCCATGTGTTTTCCCCTTCATTCAGCACGAATGAGGCTCGATTTGGTCTGAGCTCGGGTCTCTATTTTTCGTGGGAACTATAGGAGACGGCCACAGAGGTGGCCATCGCGTCTCAGACTGGGCGGCCATGGCCCTGACTGCCCAGGTGTGCTGGGCAGCCAGGGGCTTGGTCGCCTAGGTGAGCAGACAGCCGGGGGCTTGGCCGCTCTGTGGGTGTGACCTTTTCCCTGCCCCATTAGCTAGGCGGCTAGGGGAGTGGCCGCCCAGGCCACTGGGCAGCCATGTGAGTAGCCACCTAGGCCAAAGTCTGCTTGGGGAGGGCAGCCAGAAGGCTGGCTACCCAGCCCATTGGGCGGCCATCCCCATGGCCGCCCAGCCCCATGACCTCTTGGACTCTTGGCGGCCAAGGAGTTGGCCACCCAGGCCCTAGGTGGGCAGCCACTGGGCTGGTTGCCCAGCCCTGCGGGCGGCTAAGGTCTGGCTGCGCAGTCCCCTGGGCGGCCAGCGCCTTGGCCTTCTTGACCCTTTCAGCCCAGTTGGTACATATTCTGCAGTTTGGTGTTCTGAAATGTCTGTAGGAGGGGTGGCTATTGTGCCCGAGTGGTTCTGTGTGTTCTGATGGTTTTGGGTTATAATGTGGGCCACCCCTGTCTGTAGTAGAGTGTGGACAGTCTTCCTTGAGTTCGGCGGCTCGTGTCAACTATCCTCGCATGAGTTCCAGGATCATGGAAGGGTTCCCGCTTGAGACCTGTGATTGTGGCTAGGTGTCTTTGTGAGAGTAGTGGACCATGGTCCTGGCGTTTTGACTCATGCTTGCTTAGCCTCCCATGGACCGGCAGTCATGGTTTGACTGTCAGGTTGGTGGTCCATGGTTCTCATGCTAGTGAGCCACCTCGTGGTGGTGCTGTATAGGTCGGTGGTACTCCAGTGATTTCTGTAGTTGTGGTTGGATCTTGGTGACCCTACCCACTTGCCGTAGCTGACCTTGGCACGTACGCATGCTGACCCACCAGGGAGTGGTGGAGGCTTGCCCCGTGTAGTGGTTTTTAGGCCGATTACTTGAGGGCCCCTTGCCTTTGCAACCAGAGTCTGTCTCGGGAGAAAACTGGCTAGAGGACCGACCTAGAGTAGATGGTCTATGTGTGGACACGTAGTCGGGGGTAGTGGATGCGTGCTGACGAGCATGACCCCAGCTAGTCCTTATTCTGTGGTACATTGGTACTACTTATGATTTGGGTGTCTTAGTTTCCGCCGGAGGGCGTGTAGGGAGACACGTGAGGCTGCGGTATAAGTCGTCAGAGGATGCATCTGGTCTCATGGTCAGTGGGTTAGTACTCCCATCACCTTAGGGGGTTCAGTGTGCCTTTCTTCCTGGTGTGGTTTACCATGCTAGTGGTTTGGCTCGTCCCGTGTGGTGTTAGGCATGGTTCTTCCACTAGTCTTAGCTCGGGATCGAGAGATTCTCTCGAGGGGTTCCTTCCGTTGTTCTGGGATTGAGAGAGTCTCCCGGGGGTGGTTCTGTGGTTCTTATCCTGGGATTGAGAGAGCCTCTCGAGGTGTTGGTTCGGCTTGTGGTTGGCCATGTGGCTGTGTCCGTGGTTCCGTCGGCTAGGACGGACTGTCCGACCTTGGGGTCGGGGTTGTGTAGAGTACCAGTGTATGTGTTATCCCTAGTTGACCATCGTCTAGTTCAGGTCTCCATCATTGGGTCGTACCGACTTGGTTGTAGTGTGGCTACTGCTATTGCTCTTTACTTGTCGTTCCTACGTCGTGCCTGCTTATGGCTTCCTTTGCTATTGTTATTTTAGTTACCACTTTCGTTGTAGTGGGGTTCCGTGAGACCCCTACTGAGCCTTTGAGATGAGGCTCACCCCCTGCTTTTTAGGTACGGTGTCCTCCTCGGAGTGGAGTAGTTCGGTGGGAGGTTTCGTAGTTGCCAGCTCGCCAGGTTTTTGGGGTGTGCCCGTGACAGTGTACGTTCTCTTGCCTTGACTGTACTTGTGGACTGGACTCTGTAGTTATTTAATTGTTATAAAATGTTAATTATCTCCTGTTAAAACTATAGAGTAGTTATATAGATTTTCCTTCCTCCTATTGTTTAGAATTTCAATGCATAACCACACCAACCCTTAACCCTTCTGAGTCTCCCGACTCGTGGGTGGTGGTTCAGGATCCAAATGGTATCGGGTCATTCCCGGTATTCAGATCTTGGGTCGTTACATGTTCAGACGGGGAGGAGCTTGTGCTCCATTCCCCCTCTCCATTTTGTTTCATTTCCCCTTTGTATATCTACTCTCTCTAGTCAGGTCTTTTTTTCCCCTTCGAAATGTATCCCCCCCCCCATGTTCATCATTTTGCAAAGAGTAAAAGCTTGCAAGTGCTCCTATTGGGTGCAAGTCTGTGGTTCTAGTGTCTCGTTCCTACCATTCCCTTAAGTTCCCTTCGTCCTCTACATGGTGTTTCCCTAGTTTAGTTGGTCCATGTTTCCTTGTCTGCATAACACCTGTAATCCATTCCCCTTGTAGAGTTCTGAGGGCTAGGCTCACCCAATACCATGGGTGAGGCCGCCACCCCGGGATCAAAGGGGTTGCTCCTCCTTTCTTTTTTTTACCGTTGTTCTCCCCTCTGTTTTCCCTTGGAGACGTCTACTCGTGAGGGCATTATCATTTGGGTCCTGCTAATTCATGGCTGAGCCCCAAACCTTCTCTGTACCCAACACCCCAGCCAAAGGGTAAACTCCCTCTCATCATTGGCCCCTGGCTCACCAGCCCTAATTCAGTGGAGGGCACTGTCCCTGATATGGTGGCCTAATCCCTTCCCCATCTGGTGCCCCTTTCTTGAAGCTCAATGAAAAATGGAAGGAGAGACACAAATGAAAACTTCAGATTTAAGCTCCCCCTTAGTGGATGAAGAGGATTTTGGATGCAGCTTGAATCTCCTCTTGACTTGGGTTGATACTTCCTTCTTTATTTGCCATTTATTTCATAATTTTCATTCAACATTGGTACAAGCTCCTTCCCAATTTTAGTTCATATTTCAATTGATGGTCACACTATGTTAAATTATTATGTCCATTTGAACATAGATGGCCCTTATAGCCACCTTGTCTGCAACGTTATATTGATGGGATTGCTTCACAGCAAAAGGATGCCTAGATACATTTTATGACATCTCAGCCTAACTATGTGGGGTCATAACCTTCCCTCAGACCTATCAGGATGGGCAGTTACAAATTGCACTAATGATTCAAATATGGATTATTGAGTGGGAGCCTCGGCACTCCATTTAACCTGGAGGTCACATGCTCAAAACCAGAACCAGCCTCTCTATGAAAGGCAGGGCAAAGACTCTGTGCAATTGACCCTCACGGACACCTCAGTAGTGGGAGCCCCACAATGCTGGGCTAACATTTTTTGAACATACGTTATCCCCCTTCATCTTTTCCTTCTTGTACTTAGGGAGCTATGGAAATGTAACTGAGTTACTTTGTCGTTGTTACAGCCATTGTACATGTTTAAAGGGCTAGACCAGTAGACCACCTCTAGGTTAGGGGATTCTTATGGCATGGTGTTCACACATTAGATTGGTCAAACAAGCAGGCTTATCTTGTGGCAGATTGAATCGTTATAATCTCTAAGGATAAAGGGCTATGAGCACTCAAGATTGCTCCGAATAGCTTTCTCAATGTTATGTCCTTGAAAAGATAACAACTCAGCAGGAAGATGATATTCATAATCAGGTTTTCGGTCTGGCAGAATATGGGTAAGGTGCATTGGCTTTCCTTTGGGGTGTGGGGATGTTTTTGGTGTCCAGACTCCAACCTGTTTGTGTCATAGCCAACTCTATATGATCTGCTAGTCCCACTGTTAATCTTATTGTGCTAAACCCAGTATTAATTTTTCTAATGAGATTTTTGATGGATATGATTGATACACTTAAGCACTCATGCTCATCTAAGCACTGTTTGTAGGTAAAGGGTTGTGATGAGAGGTAAACACTTGCATACCAATAGCGTGCGAGAGGGGTGGCCACCCCAAAATCATGTTACTATTTATGGATAAAAGTTTTCCAACATAAGATGGTTTTTTACTACAATGTTTTTGATTAATAAACATGTCTATGTGGTTATCCTTGTGCTGTTCCATTTATCTGTGCTTCTTTCAGTGAAATAGGAACCATGGAACAGGACATCAACTATTCTAACAAGGAGCCAAAACAATGGACAAACAAATAACACTTCCCCTTGGGAAACAAAAGCCAAAGAAGCAAAACTTTCCAGAAGGACAAATATCCAAACTCCTCTGGAAACGTAAGACAAAAACAAAAATTACAGAATGAATTTTCTCCATCCCTTAATTCTTTGGGAGAGAAATATGTATGCTGAAGTGTTATGTTTCATGGACCAGGTCCATTCTTCCACCAAATTGAGGACCTTCTCCATGATACAAACAGTCTATCACTGCTGGCAGTATCCTCATCGACCAACGAACCTCTTTCTGAATAGGATAGGCTGCCTTCCAAACTTTCAGTAACTCTTCCACTATCAACGGTTTCCACCAATTCACATGAAGACATGTGCATAAGATTTGCCATGTTACATCAATGATTCAACATGACACAAAAAGACGATTAGCTGACTCACAGTAAATAACACAGAAATGACATGAGCAACTGATATTAGGATTTTTTTTTTCAACCACATCCCTGCAACCAATCTATTCAAAGCAGCTTTCCGAAGGAATAATCTAATCCTTTTGCATTTCTTGCATTTACAAACCATGTAAACCCACTACATTTTACAAACTCCCTCATTATCTCTTCACAAAGAATCTCAGAACTTTCTCCCACCTCCATATCCTTTTATCTTTTATACATTTATGTAACTGAGTTCCTTCTAAGAATTGGAGCAACATTGCCAGTTCCCCGATTTCTTCATCAATCAATTCAGATGTCAGCCATCTCCATTGGATTTGTCTTCATAAAAAAATTGACTTGGTAAATATCTTACTGGGAGATGGGTGACAATACTTTATAAACTCACAGTGAAGAGATTTCTTAGAGTACTGATGACATTCCCAAAACCTGATCTTTCTGCCATTTCCCACCTTAGATGCCAAAGAACTGATGATGAAGTCAGCCAAGTGTGTAAATCAGTCACCACATATAGGGTACTCTCAAACTGTTGTTTTGGTTTTGGCTCTCATTTGCAACAGTTCTTGAAATATAACACCTTCACAATGCGACACCACAGAGCATTCTCCTTGATTTTCCCAAGTCTCCATAACCATGCTCCTCCGGCGGCGGCACCGTCCAGATCGGCTCCGGCAACGTCACTCTCTCGGGCGTCGTCTCCGGCGCCGGCGCCTAGCAACTGCCTACATTGGGAAGTCGCCATGGATAATATTTTGATTGTTACCCCATGTCCGAGGCCATGAAATTCTCTTTTGCCAAAGAGAGGCTTCCTCACGAAGCTGCCGAGAAGTGGGGAAGCATTGAATGCTTGAGGGAAATTAGGAGACAATGGCCCATTGAGTCAAGGTCGAAAATGAAGAAGGAACTTAGGAGGGTCTACCTGCCCCACCTAGTCACCTCCAACAGACCCCACCCAATCACCTCCAACCAAGTGGGTCATAAATGGAGGCAAAGAGCCCCGCACCTAGAAAAGCCTAGGATCAAGACTAGGCCAAGCAATTATGAGCAAAACCACCATGATGTCCCAAGTCCAAGCCCCACCTTTGCTGAACTCTTGAAAATCTTTTCAGATCGGGTGGATAGGATGTGCGATCAGATTGATAGACTCCTGCCCGAGCCTAAGGAAGTCGTAGCCGGTAGTCGTAACTTGGCACCATCTATGGTGCCATCCTAAAGTCCTCTCCCCATCATGGAGGACCCTCTTTCCCCACCCGTGAGAGTTACGTTGCCACCCATTGCACCTTACTCTCTTTATTCGGAGCCGCCTCAGTTAGAGCCACCCGTACTTCTAACGAGGAAGCTACTCATAGACAAGCCACTTCTTAGCTGGCTTAAGAAAGACTTGATCCCAAGAACTCCTTGCTCCCCATCCATGGACCCTGCACTACAAGTAGTGCCCGTCAACTCATTCCATACAACGTTCCAGTCTAGTCACCATGTTGATACATTGGAAGACCTTATTAAGGGATTAGACTGGCAGTTGAAGTTGACGCACATGTTGACCCCAGGCTTCGACCTATCCACACGTCGTAGCTTCACGCATCCCGCATTTGGGTCCATTACCTTCGTGTGTACCGTGGGCCATGTCACCACGAAGGTTCTTTTGTTCCTCCCCATGCTGGCTGAGCCTAAATCCATTTCATTTGTCCCGAGGGAGGAACCCTATCTACTACAAGAGACCACTGTCCCATCTACCCAAATGAATGAATGTGACCATTTACACCTTCAAGAATTTCAAACATGGGATTGTGTAGTGAGGGAACCCATCTCAAGGGGTCACATATTCTTTGACCCTTTTGACCCCTTCCCATGTGAACCTCATGACCCACCTTACCTATTCTACCTTGTCAGGGAAGTGTGGGAGTGAAGATATTTTTCCCTAGATTGGCTGGTTGGAAGGCTAGAGTGTTATCTTATGGAGGCAGATGATTTTTATGCAAATCAGTGTTGGATAATCTCCCTATCTATTTTCTTTCTATGTTTCGGGTCTTGAAGATGGTGGCGAAGAAGATTGACTTGATCCGAAGTAGGTTCTTTTGGCATGGCAATGACGGGAGATGCAGGGGTTGGCATGACATAGCCTGGGGGAGGATTGCCTCTAGTAGGGAGGAAGGAGGTCTGGGGATCAAGGATGTCAGGGGTTTCAACTTAGCACTTTTGTGTAACTGGTTGTGGAGGTTGGGGAGGGGTGAGGATGGGCTGTTGGCACAGGTGATCAGGCAGAGGTGCTATGGTAGGAGGAGAGTCTGGGACTTGACACTTCCTCCATGTCATAGGATTTCACTACTCTGGCGTAATATATTGTCTTGCAAGGATGTTATCATTTCCAGGGTCCTGGTTTGACTAGGAAAAGGTGACCATAACCTTTTTTGAAAGGACAGATGGTGTGGTGACTTCTCCTAGAGGCTTTGCTCCTTAGCCATTTTGCAGTTGCTGTAGACCCTCTAGGGGTGGTCTCCTAGGCTTTTGACCCCCTCCTTTTAGGAGGCACATGGGCCCTGACCTTTAGGAAGGATCTCAGGCCAACCGAGGTGGTGTAGCTCCAGGATCTCTTCTCCTTCCTCCTTCACTTCCACCCTCTACCAGACTGTGAGAGTGAGTGGACGTGGAGGTGGCATAGAGACGACTCCTTTTCGTTTCTGATGGAGGTACTCGCCAGGAGCTTGCTAGGAGGACACATGGCATCTTTGGCCGGCAGAGGGGGGTGCACCACTTGATTGAGCATTAGGCAAGAATTGGCCCCTTAGGGGTGCTAAGACTGTTTGGCGGCTCATTCTCCATGTCACTCTATGGATGCTATGGGGGAAAAGGAACAACTGCATCTTCAGGAGGGAGGCTAGAGCCAAGGGCACAATTTTTAATTTTGTTTGTGATAGAGTGAGGGAATGGGCTGAGCTTCTTTGTAATGTGACCCTTAACTCTACTTTTTTTGTTTTGCTGGGGGTTTAGAGTGCTACATTGTCTTAGTGTGGCCTTCTTTTGTATAGGGGTTTTTTGGGATTGGATTGACTATACTTGTTCATCTCCCTTTTTTATTTAATACAACAGTGGTATTACCTACTTTCAAAAAAAAAATTTCCCCTTAAGGGACAACCCCCCTGGTCAGGGATTCAATTTGTACAATGATGTCTTTCCTAGGGCCATACCTAGGGCATGATTTAATCTTTTAGGAGGGAAATTGAAGAAAAATGGGGACAAGTCTAACGTAGAGACGCGAGATATCTAGACTTGACTTCCTCATAGGACACCACCCCTCAAAGAGTCGGAGTATTGTACTTGGGGGTTTGGTTTAGCACGCATACGCCCGGGTTGGATAACCTGCAGGGACTTTGCCGCTCTTGTCGTGCTTTTAATTCGTAATCTTTTCCCATGATGCTGCACTACCCATCACCGTTTTACGTGAACCTCAACTCTTACCTTAGGAGAAGTAGTCCCAGTTACTAGGATCAGGGATATTTTTTATGGTATTTTTTTTCTTTTTTTTCTTTTTAAGTTTTCTTTTGAGGACTGCCCCTATTTGAGATCGCCCTCGTATTGGGGGATGCCTAGATTGATTGTCTAGTCCATCAATCTCTTACCCCTACGCTTGATCGAGAGGAAAAGAACAAAAGGCCATCACCTCCCTCGAGCATGGCCAAGGAAGAAACGGTGTCATACAAAAAGGAGACCCTAACCAAGGGGTGTCATGTACTGTGTCAAGGAATCATCCAGATGGAAAAGGCAAAGGTTACCTCACTGGTCAGCTATCAATTATTCGCACTCTTTTTTAGGGGTAAAAATGCTATAGGTAGAGCCCATTCCACACATGCGATAACTCTTCTCCCTCAGCGTTACCTAGACGATAAGCGTTCCCAGGATATACTTCCTTAATTACAAACGGGCCTTCCCAATTGGGTTGCAGCTTAGACCTAGGACCACCTATTCGAATAAATTTATGTTTCAAAACCATGTTACCCACCTGAAATTTACGTTCAATAACCTTCTTTTGAAAATGTCGCAAGACACATTTTTGGTAAACAGAAACATGATTGGCTGCATTAAGCCTCTTCTCATCTAAGAATTCTAGCTGGACTAGTAACATCTCTCGACGTTCATCGAGATTAAGTTCTTTGTCTAGTTGCACCATCAGGGAAGGGATCAAGATCTCGTACGGGAGTACCGCCTCCATCCCATAGGCCAGGGCAAAGGGAGTTTGCCCCGTAGGAGTACGGACTGAGGTACGATAAGCCCATAAGGCTTCTATCAATTTGTCGGCCCAGTCAGTAAATTTATGTGACTCGCATGTTTTCTAGACCTTAACGGACCATCTCTGGTGCGTTAAGTGGAAGGCAAGGGCGTTAAGCATAACGCACCTTCCCTGGGGCGTTATATGGTCATAACGGACCTCCTTAGGCATGTTATGTGACCAGAACCCCTAACGGTCAAAAACTAACGGTCAGAAACCCATAACGCACCAATACAGAGGCATTATGTGAAACATAACGGTCAGTCATGGGGCCGTTAAACCCATGAAAACCAGACTCAAAACCCATGGAGCATAACACCCCTCCCTGGGCGCGTTATGCACATAACGGCCACTGGGACGACCGCTATGTCATCCCGGCGGCGAAACAATGAGTTAGGCACAAAAACGCCGACCACGCCCCCATACCTCCACGGGAGAGGAGGAAATCAAGGGGGAAGCTCCCTAATAGCCCTAGGCATGATTCTACGGCCTCAGATTAGCAAAAATGTGGTGAATCGCTGGATCGGGCGATCACTCCCCAAATCATGGTTTTACCCTAACCCCTCAAACACGCCCCTCTTAGCCTCGCGACGGGCTAGAAACCACAAAAATGAAACGCGGGGAGCTAGGGAACATCACCCTATCTCAATGGAGTGAATGCTCCGCCGAATCGATGCCGAAATCACAATGGAAGCTTTGAAAACCCTCGTTCTTCCACGAAACCCCACGAGCTTTACGCTGCCTCGATCGCCACACCATCCCCACCGCTGTCGCGCCGTCACCCTGTGCTATCTGCAGTCGGTGGGAGCTCACCGCAGTCGTCACCTGTCAAAGGGAGAGAGGAGGGGCACTCACAGTGGATGAGGAAGGAGAAAGAAGAAGAAGAAGAAGAGGGTGGGGAGAGAGAGAAAAGGTTTGACATTTATATAAAATCTAAAAATTTTAAAAAATACCACAAAATAGAAAATTATGTTTCCATGATCCTCGGAACGCACCAATGGCAACGGTATCACTCTCCCCCAGGTTAACGACCGTGTCCGCCCGCAGCGGGGTTCCGCAGGATTTGCTAGAAATCAGGTCGGGAATCAAAGAAATGTGCGGAAAAGCCACGGAAAGCCTCCGGGCCTCCGAAACGACCCCGGATCATGCTGATCCAAACACGAAAGATGTCTGAAGTGAAATTACAGACACGACAGAGTCAGACACTCTGAGAAAATAGGTCCGGGACCCAAAAATAAGGATCCAAAAGGGTCCCGGACATTGCAGCCCAAGATTCAAACATTTCCCTTCGAAGACTGATATCACAGGAAGCATATATAGCTGTAAAGTACAAAATGACAGAATTGATTTCCTTGAGAGCAACAGTTATGTACTGAGGATGAAGCTCCATAATTTCCAGACTGATACTTGGCTTGTGGAATAGCCAAATTTTTGAGAGGTCACCTTTATTACCAAGGACATATTGTAAATTTATTCTCCTAGCTATCCCCTGGGCTCGTTTAAAGTCTATGTGAGGTTCTGATATGGCAGCAATATTTACATTATGAACTTTAACATGTTCCGCAAGACTTCTAACAGTAGCCTTGTTCCCAATCCCCCGAACATTCCATATTAGGGCAGAATCAATCATAAGCCGAAGAGGGGAGTGGGTGAGAAGCCAAAGCCTTGGCTTTGGCCCTTGTCAGTCGGACATCACTAAAAAGGCCTCCGGGTAGTACAGATACTTCATTAAGCTTCAGATCTGGGGGATGATTTTTGATATTGTTGTTAATTTGGCTTAGCATCCTGGAATTCTCTGCATCTGACATTTTTGAAATAATATCCAAGCTACTAAAATTAACGGCTAGTTGGTCTGAGCATTGGGGGAGAGATGTGTGAACCAAATGTGGAGTCTGCGGAACCTCAGTATTGTGGTGGATTGAAGGTAGCTCTCCAGGTTCTGAAGCTTCTTCTATTCGGTCCAGGGTAGTTGAATCCATATGTGTGAAGTCATTAAAACAAACAGGTAGAGTGGGCCCATGAGTAATTTTTTCCCAATCAAAGCAGGTGTGGATGTTGAGACAAAACTACAATCAGATATATCTGAACAATAATTTTCTCCAGGACATTGCTTGTCTTGAATGATCTTATCATCCAGATTTTTGTCATCTGGGACCTAAATTAGAACTGAATATCTATTAGTATCTGCAGCCTTGGATTCAGGAATCGTAGAAGTCCTTGGCTTATACTCCTGATGAGAGGTCCTTTGAGCTCCAGAAGGCTTATTAGTACCCTGCAATTGTTGCCGAGCTACAATCTTACTCTGCTTCTTCTTGCATACCTTTGCCAAGTGCCCGATCTTGTGACAATAGGTACATAAACGTGGCACTCTGTGGTAATTGATTGGCTGCCAAAAACCACCACTGTCCATACCTATCCATACCCGGCTTTTCCTCTGTATTTCAAGATTCACTTCAACACAAACCAATGCCTCTTAGGCTTGACCTATCGTTTGAGCTACGTCTTTTAATATACCTCCTGGACACAATGGCTCCACACATGCAATCCTTCAAGCAATGAAATAAACCACACTGGATGGCACAGAGGATTTTTAGGTGGATTGATTGCTACCCGCAATCTACGTCCACCCCTCGCTCAGTCCTTGCACTAAGCAAAATCGTCAAGCAGACTCGGTCTACGACAAGATGCTAGCTCACAGCTTGAAACCTGAGGGAGACAAATCCCTCAACCCAAGTTCTGCTACCCACAGAAACTTGGCACCTGGGCTTGCTACTAGCAAGTCCAAAACCGGAGGACGATCTCCCTTCCTCTGAATCCTCAGAGGGAACTCGTGAGAGACACCCCGTCACTCAGAACTGGAGACTTCTATCTCCCTTCCTCCAAGAACACTTGGAGGGTGTAGAACGATAGACCAAAATGAGAATGAAATGGAAGAACAGAGAACCAAAAAATAGAAATAAGATGTAGCTTCATAGAAGCACTTTGAATCAAAATGCCTGGATGCTCTCAAATTTCCTTTTCTCACTCTCTCTCTTCTTTCTGGCGCTGCTCTCTTTTCGAGTGGGATCTTCGCATAGTAGGAACTCTCACAGTTTTCTGCAGCGTTCAGCCTCCTTCTTCGAAGGATGAGGCAGTCTTTAAATAGGACAGAGCCTCCGTAAAGATGAGGCAAAAAACCTAGTGAAATCCCATTGGTCCACCTGGCATTAGAATATTCTTCCTCTGGAAACCTCTAAAAAAGCATGTCATCCTTTCTTGGACACGTGGCATTCTATCACTGGAGTTAATTTTCCAATCGGGGCTAATCTTAAGGTCTGAAACTAGGATTCGGATCTTCAGACTTGTTAGCGCTCAAAGGTGTGCATCGACCTTAGTTATTGTGCTCGCTCGATGTGCATCGACCTTTGTTCTGTGCTGGCATGAGGTGCATTGACCTTAGTTACTGTGCTCGCTTGATGTGCATTGACCTTTGTTCTGTGGTGGCATGAGGTGCATCGATCTTTGTACTGTGCTGGCATGAGGTAGCATCGACTTGTCTCTGAACTAACTGTTGCTTTTGGCTCCAAGCTAAGTGCGTTGATACACTTCTTTGTCGTTCCTATAATTTGATGTCCTACAATTTGATTAGACATTCTTTTAGTCAATCTAGTCAATCTGAACTACACAACTTTGACACAAATTCTTGATAGGTACAATGTTGGCCAGCCATGTGGTATACAAGTTTTCTGCTACAAAGTCAACTTCTATGAGCTTATCAACTTCTTTGTAAATCTGGTTTATTAGCTCTGGCCTCATCTACCAAGGTGGCCGCTTTATCAGCTCAGCTTTTGGGTTGATACCTAGTATGTGCTGAGTAACTTTAGGGCTGAAGCCTGACATCTCTTCATAGTTCCAAGCGAAGCAATCCCAAAACTCCTGAAGCAGCAATATATATTGCTCTCTCTCTCTTGGGAGAAGGAGGGCCCTGAGGAAGGTTGGCCTAGGTTCCTCTTCCATACCAAGGTTTACTTCAACCAGCTCATCAACGGTAGCCTGGCTGCCATCTTCTATCTCTGGCGGGGCTAGTTGCAAGTCAATGAAGCCTTCATCATCTTCTTCGGCTTTGAGGACATCATGGATGCTTCCTTGCCTCATTTCGCCCAGTGGCAGGACATCATCAGCTTCTTTTCCTGACTTTTGAGTTTGTCGGGGAATCAGTAGTGAAGCCATCAAGGCAACTTTTGAGCAGCTTGGACGTTGGCCTGTAGATGAATCGGCCTTGAGGGCTGCAAGGGGCTCCTTAACTTCTAATCTTTGCAGAGCATCATCGGAGGTCGTGGCAGCCCCTGCAACAATAGATTCCCAGCATTTGCAGTGGACATCGGCTTCTTGCCTTTCTAGTATTACTGATCGGGGCTTTAGGATATCCCCTAGCCTTGAGAACTACAAGATTTCTTAATGATCATCTAGGTAGTCATCATAGACTGCCTTTGAAGGACCTTCACTCGCCAGGGTGGAGATGGAGGTCATATCTACTTCACAGCATTCTTCATTAGCCGAACCGGTTGCCTCCATGGTTGGAGAGGTGGATGTATATGCCCCTGCCATAGGACAAGGGTGACTATTGTTCTTTTCTTTCGTGGGTGATGTTGGCCGCCTGATCAGCTCCTTTTGGATTTGAGGTCCACCTTTCTTAGCCTCCAATGACTCTTAGTGTAACGTCCCAGAGTCCGTAATGCCAATAATTCATCACTCAGTGTCGAATTATCACCACTATGAACTGAGAGCCCATAATATTGATGACCTGATACTAGGTATCGAATCACTGCTACCATGAACCGGGGTCGCCACCCAGGAGGCTGATGAGGCCACCGAAGGGTTAGTAGGGTTGTTGAGGGAGTATACGGGCAACTATCGCCATTACATGCCCCTGACGGCTCCACCGGACAAGATACTAATGGAGATCCGCGATGAGCCGCTCCTCAAGTGGCCTCCTCGGATGAAGTCCGATCCGAACACGAGGGGCAAGAAGAAGTACTGCCTCTACCATCGTGACCATGGCCACGACACTGCCGAGTGCATCAACCTGAGGGACGCCATCGAGGACCTCGTCCGGAGGGGACTCCTCGACAAGTTCCTTGCCAAGGCAGCAGAGCGGCGGTAGAAGACACCCCCACCGATCGACAACCGGCCTAACGGGAAAGAGATCATGATGATCTTGAGAGGACCGGCCGCCGGGGGAGATAGCGCGAGCAGGAGGTGACAGTACGCAACGGCAGTGTGCGCCACGGGCCAAGGCGACGACACTTCGCATTGGGATTCCACCCCAGGTCATCTAGGAGATCCCATTATCTTCTCCGACGATGACCTAGATGGCGTAACCACATCCCATGCCGATGCTTTGGTGGTCTCAGCCACCATTAACCAATGTACTGTGCGTCGTATCTTAGTGGACAATAAAAGCGGACCAGATGTTATTGCTTACGACTGCCTTGTTCTCATGGGTGTGGATATGTCCCGGCTGACGTCATTAAACACGCTGCTATATGGGTTCTCGAGAATGACCATCCACCCGGAAGGGCGCATCTCACTCCCAATCACGTTTGGGACGGCTCCAAAAGAGGTAACCTTCCTCGCTGACTTTACTATAGTTCGTGCGATATGACAGGATACAATGCCATCATAGGCCGAGGGATCCTCGACACGCTCCGGGACGTCCCTTCCTCCTACCATCAAAAGCTTAAGTTCCCCACCTCCCGGGGGGTAGGGGAGGTCCGGGGAGACCAAAGGGAATCAAGGAGATACTACCTCATCTCCACACGTGATCGACACCCCGAAGACGCACCGCCTGAGAAGAAGGCCAAGACCCAAGATCCAGGCCCGAGCATGAGCACCCCGGCGGAAGACCTATACTTCATCCAAGTGGGAGAAGACCTAGGCAGAATGCTAAGGGTTGGCGCGAACCTGTCTGAGCACGACAGACAAGCCTATGCAAGGTTCCTCACTGCCAATTAGGACGTGTTCACCTGGTCCGAGAACGAGCTCCTCGGAATCCCACCAGAGGTCATTACGCACCAACTAAGGTTGGACCCCACCTGTCGCCCGGTCTAAATAAAGTAAGAAGGTAAGCACAGAATTTGCATTATTCAATCTGATCATGGGGGAGAATTTGAAAATACTCTGTTTTCATATTTCTGTAACAAAGAAGGACTGACTCACAAGTTTTCTTCTCCCAGGACCCCAGAGCAAAATGGAATAGTAGAGAGGAGAAATAGGACGATCGTGGAGATGGCAAGAACAATGTTAATTGAAAGTCAACTACCGTGAAGATTTTGGACAGAAGCTGCAAATACAGCCTGTTATACAATTAACAGGGTCATGGTAAGACCTGTCCATAAGAAAATCCCATATGAATTATTGAAAGGTAAGAAACCGAACTTGGCTTATTTCAGAATTTTGGTTCCAAATGTTTTATTCACAATAATGATAAAAAGGACCTAGATAAGTTTAAAGCCAAGAGCAATCCAGGGATTTTCTTGGGGTATTCTGAACTGTCCAAAGTTTATAGAGTGTTTAATGTTCATGATCAGTTTGTAGAAGAGTCTCCCCATGTAATATTTGATGAGTCAATTCAATGTGCTGACCAAAGTGATGATGACAGTGGACAGAAAGAAGATGGAGAATTTTTGGAGGACAAGCTAAATGAAGAATCACATGAACCAGTTGCACAGAATGACCCAGAGCAGGGTAAGTCAACCGAACAAGGTGAGTCCTCAGACAATATCAGATTTCTGAAAGATCAACCTGCACATAACATTATAGGAAATTTGCATCATCCCCCTAGGACTAGATCTTTTCATCAGGAAGTCAATAATCAAGATCTAATAGCATTAATTTCCCTAGTTGAACCCAAAACCATAGAAAGAAGCTTCAAAAGATGAATCATGGATAAATGCTATCAATGAAGAATTGGGTCAATTTGAAAGAAATAAAGTCTGGAATTTAGTTCCCAGACCTGAAAATGTGAGTGTCATAGGAGCTAGGTGGGTCTTTAGAAATAAGGTGAATGACGATGGAATAATCTATAGGATCAAAGCTAGGTTGGTGGCCAAAGGCTACAATCAGGAATTTGGGGTGGACTTTGATGAATCCTATGCACCAGTTGTTAGGATGGAAGCAATTAGGATATTGCTAGCTTTTTTTGTTCAAATAATATTAAACTTCACCAAATAGACATAAAAAGTGCATTCTTAAATGGATTTATAAAAGATGAAGCTTATGTTGAGCAACCCCAAGGTTTTGAATTATCTGAGCTATCTCTATTTTCGCATACATGATGGTCAGTGCATATGTGCTCGTTCAGCACATAACATCGCTACACGTTCCTGTTGTGTCCCAATAAGGTCGGTGCATTCTTTGTGTTGTTGCACACATAGTCGATGCACATCCTGTACGAATGCATACTAGGTCGGTGCAAGTTCCTGTGGAACTGCACGGATAGTTGGTGCATTGCTTCATTTGCATTACTTCATTCGTTGCATGCAAGTCGGTGCAAGTTCCTGTGGAACTACACCCATGATCAGTGCAGTATGCATATGAGATCCGTGCACATTTCCTTTGGGCATAGCAAGGTTAGTGCATACACGGTTGCAAATCCGTGCACATTTCCTTTAGGCATAGCATGGTCGGTGCAAGTTCTTATGAAACTGCACGCATAGTTGGTGCATTGCTGCATTCGATGCACGTAAGGTCGGTGCAAGTCTTGCACGCTGGCCATTCATGTCTGGGCAAGACTTTGCATCATGCATACAAAGTCTTTACATCGTGCATATAGGTCCATGCAAGGGTTGCACATTACTGCCTTGTGTCTATACATGGTCAGCACATGTCTGCCTTGTGTTCATACAAGGTCAGTGCAAGATAGTCTTGTGTCTATACAAGATCAGTGCACATTCATCCTTCTTCATATAGAAGGTCGGTGATTGGTTTGCTGAACACATGCAAAGGCTCAGTGCATGTTGCGTTTCTTGCATACAGAAGTCAATACACTTCATACTTAGGTTTGTGCTAGTTGCATGATATAGTCTGTGCATACGCTGACAACGTATTTGACAAAATGCTTCTTTCTTCTCAGGGATTTAATTGAGAATCAGGTCAAGACGCTCGTGAACTTTAAGGCAGACACGTGGTCCCAAATTTATCCATGATAATGATTGGGCACGCGATCCAATTTAAGGCTCGAAATAAGAGATCCTGTCATGTGGAAGTCTATGACCTAGTGATCATTACACATGGAAGATTGGGCGGAAAAAATTGTGGTGTACACACGCCCATCACCTGAGTCTTTTATAAGGCGAGAGCAGATCGAAAGGGAGAAGATGATGAGCAGATATTCAGAAGAACATCAGAGTAAAATTTCCCTTTCCTCTTAAATTATTTTCATGAGAGCGAGAGCCTACTGATTCAAGAAGGAATCGTTAGGAGAAGAGAAAGAGAGAGTGAGAAGAATTTCTTGAAGCTGTCCAATCTGTAATAAACTTATATTTGAAATAAAATTTTATTTTGTTTAAATTATATCTTGTCTTGACTATGTTCTGATTGACACGACTATTTAACTACTACATTCCGAGCAAATGAACACGTTCCGCTACTATCGGTTCGGGACGTGATATTGACTATCCTGAGTCTGATGGTAGTTCTGTATACTACCTTGTGTTTGTAGTACGTGCGATAAGTGAGTGCTTACCCTATGTCTAGTGAGCCTTCACTAGTCGTAGCCTGACGACACTTCAACGTGTCGGCCCACCTGGGAGTGATGGCGGGGTGAGTTCCCGAGAAATGATTTTTAGGCTTGTTTCCGTGGGCCCCCTTGCTTTGCAGTAGCGTCCTACTGGGGGGAAAAGTTGCTAGAGGTCTAGCTCAAGGTATTGGACTTGTGTGTGCACACGTGGTCAGGGGTGTTTGGACGAGCGCCGATAGGTGTGACCCTGACTAGTCAGTCGTTACTGTTGTTCCTTATCCTTGGTACAGTGTCTCAGTCACCATGTTTGAGGAGTGTATGAGACACTTGAGGTGCTATGTAAGACGTCAGTGGACGCATCTGACTTTGCTTCTAGTGAGGGGGTGCTTCTATCACATGACAAGTGACAGGTGATTTTGTGACCGGTTCTTTGTCATGGTTAACATTGTGCTTCAGGTAGCCTATGTCTGGCTTTACCGTGGCTTGTGTAGTGGACACGATGGTGAGGTCGTGTGCGCGTCGATGTCTTGGGTAGTGTTTCCCCACGTCTGAGAGGTCGTGATGAAGCCTACACGTCTGTTGTAGCATGACGTGTTCTGGTAATGTAATCGGTGTTTCTTGAGATTATTCTAGCAACTCCCTACCAGGTGTGTGAGAATTGTGCCTTTCCTGATTAGGAGTAGTTTAGAGGGTCGAGGTCTAATCGGCTACTGTGGTCTATTCTGTTCGGCTTTCCTCTTTACTTCCGTTGTTGTTACTCCTGCTCCTTCTTACTATTGTTGCTCTTGTGGTTGTTACTGCTATTATCGGTTTGGTTTCTTGGTGATCTACAGGACCCCTACTAAGCCAGTGACACGAGGCTCACCCCTGACTTTTCAGGTGTGGCTACTCTTCTTCCTCATGGTCTGGGAGTGTGCTTCGTGGTTCTTAGTTGTCAACATTGTCAGTGTCGGGCTTCTCCCGACTTAAGGGTACGCTCTCTTTTTAAGCCGCATATAATTAGAACATTTGAACACGGGGTAAGAAGATAAACGGCTCAACTCTACTCGCCCAACTAAGCACGGTCAGAATATTGTCATTCACATGTAGCATACCGTTAGATAAGGACGGCCAATAATCAACCGCCCGACTAGGGATGGCCTATCGGGAGACCGTACAACTTCTGGGGTTTTAAAACAACAAAAACCCCTTCGTCTCCCTCCTCCACACCTTAACCTGCGGAGGAGGAGAGAACCGAAGAGAGCCTAAGCCAACTAAGCTCCCTTGTCTCCCCCTCTCATCTCTCAAAATCTCTCAATCTCACCACCCCTCTCTCCCCTTCTTGGTGCGGACTAAGACCTAGGCTAGCCGCCCACCGCCGATGACCGGAGAAGTGAGCCCGCCGCCATCGCCCATGGAGGAGGAGATGATGGGTGCATCACCCACTGTCGTGGAGGGAACTCCGCCCATGCCCGAGCAGGAGGAGAAGGCCATGGATGCCATAGAGGAAGAAGCGGCACCGGAGGAGCGCGCCGGTGAGCCGGCAGCGACAGGGAAGGTCGCACTGGACCCCAAGGTAGGTGCCCTAACCATGCCCATTTCATTTTTTTGAAGCTTGCATGTTAGCTCTAGGGTCACAACGGGGGATGAGAGGGTGTAGGGATCGGTTTGGGGGCGTTTGGGCGCTCCCGTCGGTGGGAGGGCCATCGCCGTCATCGGGGAGGACAACGGATGTGCGGTCCTCAATGAACCACACCTCACTGAACATGTGGCCCACATAGGGCCGCACAAACCACTTGCGGCCCAGGGTTGGCCAGCCAACCTCAGAAACAAAGGAATACCCAGAAAGCTAAAATTGGAGGACTTGAGCGGCCCGCATAGGGCCGTGCATCACGATGTGTGGTCTAAGGGAGATCGTCCTTCTAACAGAACTAAAATTTTTGTTGTATTCATTTATTTGTGAGATAAAATGCTTAAATTAATTATTAAATGTCCTACAAAATGGATGAATGAATGCAGGGAAAGCACAGGACCCACATCTCGTGGCTGTAGGTCCAGGCAGTGTACTAGGCACTACCAGACTTCCAGCGGTAGCGGTTGGCTGCCATAGGGTTCACCCCATTTTTGAGTATCGAGGTGTGTTGATTCGACACAGCTCTGCTCTGTGCCTTGCACGACCACTGGGATCTAGTGAGTCAGACCTTTCTCTTCGGGGCGTGGGGAAGACGTCCCGGCCAAGATCCGTAACTCCCGGTACAGTGGTAAAATTTAATTACAGCAATGATTTTATGGCCCACTCCACTCCGGGAGGTAACCGGCTACACAACAACACCGGAAGCACCAATCTTGGGTTGACGGGTAGCAAGGCAGCGGGGTTTCGGGACAGTTGTGGGCTGCGACTCCAGATCTGAAATTTGCTGGCCGGCAGGACAGCGAACAAAGGTGTCCAAAGGGATGTCATCCTCCGGGGACCTTCTGAAGGCGGCGGCTCACCGGGACAATGGCGGAGGGTCCCTGGTCGATCCTCGGGAGTGGCAGTCATTGGATCTACATTGGCGTATTTTCTAGTGGATTTATACGATAACCTCCTTTGCTGGCCTATCTCGGGACAGAACTGCGCGCTTTGGCAAGATCGGCCACCACGCCTAGATCTGGTGTCGTATCGGGACGAGACCAATGCCGATGCAAAAAGGGTTTGATGGGCTTCAAACCATCAAATGTTGGGATCCATCCAACGGTCAGATTTTCCAAGGCAATGACTATACCATTGTGATTTTTCTGGCTCGGACTGTAGGGCAGACTATAACTTGTCTATAACAGGGGTTTGACCGAAGGTAAAATAGTGGAGCTAGGTCTTGGGGATTTTTTGAGCTAGAGGGGGGGAAGTGGTGATCACGCACACAAATTTTGGTGGTGGTCTGAATTGGTTTGATAGGTGAGAAAATTGGTTTACCAGGTGACTCTCTCATAGATCTGTACACAGGTAGACTGTGAGAGTGGGAAAGATGACAGTGGGAGGGGGCTCAAACGAGATCTAATCAAAGTAAAAATTGAACTGGGGATTCGGGAAGACGAGATGAACCAACCCTAAAGAATTCAACTCGATCTAATGGTTAGATCTGGAGTTATAGATCCGTCTTTAACCTTTTATCTAGCAACTCAGAATCTTGGACAGCAGGCCAGAAAAATGATCGTGGCGGCACGAACGGAGGAGGCAACGGCTGTGGCTGGAAGTCGTATCTAGCAGAGGTGATGGGGGTGGGAATCACTCCCAAGAAAGGGCTTCACACCCTAGATCAAGGAGGAAGAAGATTAAGAATTAGAGAGAGAGAGGGGGGGGCGCCCATGGCAAGCTCTTGGATTTTCACAATTTTTTTTTCATTCATTCTCTCCAAAAATGATACAAGAGAGATTTTCATGCAAAAGGCTATAGATTCAGCCTACCATTTTGCAACGGGCAAATGATTCCATTGCCCCCTTGCGCACTAGATTCTCGTGTGCCCTAAGAATGAGGAACATCTGTCTCCACACCTCTAAAGTTGCCACCCAATTCTTAATGTAATTCCCAATTGATTTACATGGTTTCTTGCCATCGTGGTCCCATATGCCTGAGCATACTCCATCAGCTTTGTGCCTACTGTAAAATGTCACTTTTTGCCTTAATTCACTTGTAACTGGATGGAAACCATAATTTTATTTTGTTTCTTGAGTCTTTTGTGAATATGTGGAACCTCTCCTATCCTCGTTTGATTGCATAACCTTTTTTTAAAATTTTTCAATAAAATTGGTGGTGCAATCCACAACTTTTTTTGGAAAAGAAAAATGGAAACCAGATGTTAACCACAGGCCACTTACCCTCTGCTGAGACCACTACTTGGCTCTGTAGGAAGAGATGCTGGCTACCCTCTGGCTCCACTCCCTGTAGTTGATAATCTAGTGACGCAGCGGATGTGAAAGAGGCCAAACTGTTGCACAGTGACATTGCTGATCTGAGCTTCACCAACCACCATGACAAAAAACTTTACCTTTATGGGAGCAGATGTTTCTCTAAGCACCGCTTTGGTCGCAGCTTAGCCCAAGTGGGGCAGCTTTATGTTAACCCATTTTTGCTTTGATAGCAGCGGGATTAACTCGCTGGGTTAACTAGGTGACGGGGAGATGTGGTTTGATACAAATTTGGGTTAACTCATTTCCTCCTTTTACGTGGAATTACCTAAAATGTCCATGATCACTGTTCATTGTACTGTGATTTATCGCAATGCACAGTAACCACGTATTTGTGTGAACAGTGTGCTACAGTGTCTGAGTGAGAGAAAGAGAGACAGGGGGGCTGCTCTGCGTGTCACCGGCTGGGCCAGCAGGGCGGGGGCGGTGTCGGCCAGGGCGGACCAGGGCGGGACTGCTCTGCGTGTCGCCTCCTCCACCGACATCTTCGGCATCTTCTCGGCATGGAGGACAACGTGGAGTCGACGATGGATCTGCTTTGGAGGAGCATCCGCCGCAGGAATCCCTGCTCTGAGGGGGCGGGCGAGTTCAGAACCTTGTGGAGGAACGAGTGATGGTTGACGGACTTCCGTGCTCCGAGGGCGGGTGCGGGCTTCGAGGGTGAAAAAGGCACATTAGTTCCTCGGGATGAGGCTAGTGCTTCCCCTGCTCCTGCTGTACCGGTTCCTACCCAAGCTGCACCTGTTCCTATTAGACCTGCGGAGTTACCTGGTAGTCGTGGATGAGCGCTGAAGGAATTCCTATTGTTTCATCCACCAACGTTTGAGGGCCAATCGGACCCAGAAGTAGCTAGGGAGTGGCTGGATGCCACTGGACACATCTTCCAATCCATGGAGTGTGTCGAGGACGAAGGGGTTATGTTAGCTTCTTATCAGCTTCAAGGTACCACACACACGTGGTGGACCACGGAGTGGGAGGTTGCCTTCCGTTCCCGTCCGCTTCGACAGATCTCATGGGTGGATTTTGTTGCTGCATTCGAGCGTGCCTACACTCTGGCCTGCCTGAAGTTAGCCAAAATGTACCAATTTCTGGAGCTGACATAGGGCGAGATGTCAGTGCTGTAATACTGAGACAAGTTCATTGAGTTGGGCCGGTATGCACCCCACATTTTTACTGATGAAGCCATGAGGACTCAACAGTTTCTACGCGGACTAAAAGCAGAGTTGAGCCTGCCGTTGTTCGCGACCCGTGTAGCTGAGTTAGATTCTGCTTACCAAGCAGCCATTGCGTTAGAGTTGGAGTTAGCGAGGACCCGGGGGGCTGGGATGGTTCAGCCGGCCGTGTAGCATCAGTCGCCCTACTCGCTGTCTGTTCTAGGAGCTCCTCCCGCTTTCTCTGCTACCGGTGGTACTTCCTTCCTGCAATCCCAGGGCAAGGGATTCCGATTTAAGAAGTCCAAGAAAAATAAGTTCGATCAGTCGGCATTTTCTGATCTGAGTCTGCAGTCTGTTTCTTCCATTCAACCACGTCAGGATTTTTCTGCTTCTCAGTCGAGGTTGTGTTCCAAGTGTGGTGGCAGCCATCCGGGCGTGCCGTGCTCTCTGCCGACTGTCTGCTACCGCTGCGATCAGCCGGGGTACATCTCCCGAGACTGTCCATTGAGGCCTAAGATGGTGCAATTCTCGCAAGTTTTCCAGCCGCAGCAGTCGCAGTTTCATCTTCCTCCGTCGTCTTAACATCAGCCATTCTACCTACCAGTTCCTGCTCCTTCCTAGCAGTCGTTTGTAGCTAGCCGTCCGCCGAGAGCCAAGGTTACTCACATCACTCGTGCAGAGGCCGGTGCGTCAAATCTGGTCGAAAGTATGGTTTCAATTTATGGTCACTAATTGTATTGCATGTCGGGTAATTAAGACAATTCTCCAAATTAAGGCCTAATTAGGTATTTAAATTTGTGGCTTTTGTTAGATTAGGTTAATTTAGTGTCAATTGAAGCTCAGTTAAGCTTCATTGAATATGCTAGGGTGGGAGCATGCTGCTAATTGCATTTAATGAAGGGTGATTAAGGTAAATCTCTAAATTAAAGTCTAATTAGCTATTTAAATTAGGGACTTTTGTTAGATTAGCTTAAGTTAGGGTCAATTGAAGCTCATTTAAGCTTCATTGAATAATTTAGAGTGGGAGCATGATGCTAACATTTAATGAAGGGTGATTAGGTTGAATCCCCAAAGGTGACCTTAATTAGTGGTTAAAAATTGGGGCTTTTGGCTAATTATCTTAATTCAACATAAATTGAAGCTCAATTATGTTTCATTGTATTTTTTCATTGTACTTAGTCTTAATGCAACATCATAGGTAGACGTGAACAAGGTCAGGAGTAACAAGGACAGGATGATCCGGGGTGGGCTCACCTCTCCTTAATTGATGTTGGAAGAAGAAAATTGAAATGTAATTATTGTGGTAAGGAGATACATGGCGGAATTACTAGAAGAAAGTAATATTTGGCGAGAATAAGGGGAGAGACCAAACAATATGACAGATGTCCCCGGGAGGTCCGAGGAGAAATGCGTCAGTGCCTTCTGGGCAAAAAAGAGGATGCAATAAAGAGCTGAAGATCAAGCTGAAATTGTTGAGGAGATTTCGGGCAGAAAGGGAAGGAGGCATGATGATGATGAGGAAAGAACTGAGGTTCAGATCCAGAGCTAACTGAAGTAATAGAGCGTGAATAAACTGTTCGAAGGAAAGGAAAAGTACCGATAGGTTCACGGACATACTCCAGTACAGTCGATATAGCACGAGTTGCACGACGTCCTGACACTAGTGCAACCCCGCAGAGAGTGGACCCCATGGATAACTATCTACACAGAAGGCAAAGTGCTACACAATCAAAAATCAAGCAAGCATAGAGAGGGGTCAAAAAATCAGCTGAAGTTGCAGAGCATGCATTTAAAAGTATTTGCAAATGATTTTTCCAACCTAGTGTCCCTACACATGTAGTCGAATCAGAATATTTTCAACCTATGTTAGATGCTATAGTAGATGCTGGCCTCGACTTGAAGGTCCCATCACGTCGAGACATATACAGGCGTCCGGCCGGAACGGGTTCGCTCACACCGATCGGCGTGAGGTGCTCGGCCCCGGAACCGAAGGCACCGAGATCGAGCACGAGTCGTCCGGTAGGATCTTTTGAGAGGGGAATGATAAAAGAGGTAATATAAATAAAAGGTAAAAGAAGAAGAGATGGGGATTAAAGGCTAATAAGAATAATATGTACAAACGTATATATTAACAGCCACTTGGGTAGAGAGAGATAGGGAGAGGGGAGAGAGAGTTATTAATAATAATAAGATATATATGTATATATCCTCACAAGTGTCTAGAGAGAGAGAGAGAGAGAGAGAGAGAGAGAGAAGACGGGACGAGAGAGAGAGGGGGGAAGGAAGAGAGAGAAGTCCCACGAGCGGGAGGAGAGAGAGAGAGAGAGAGGCTCGCGGTGGGTGAAGTTGCACCGACGGTGGTGCGGGTGGCGACGGGGTTGGCCGGCGGTGGCAGCGGGTAGCAGAGGGGGAGTGCCCACGGTGCCAGTGAGGCAGTGAGAGAGGGAGAGGGCTGTGGGGAGAAAGAGAGTGGCTGAGGGAGGGGTCACCGGCCAGAGGAGGCTGTTCTAGTGGCAGAATCTACTTTTGACTCCACTCCTAGCGAGGTTAATAAAGTCTTTCTGCAGGCGGCCCAAGCAGAATTGCGCAGTTACCTTCATAGGGAGGAAATATTTTGGGGACAAAAAGCCCAAGCTAAGTGGCTTCCACAGGGAGACCGCAATACTAAATTGTATCACCTCCAAGTGCAGCAAAGGTGCGCGAGATTGTTTATCCATAGGCTTAAGTTGGAAAATGATGAATGGTGTGAGGAGGAGGCAATTTTAAAAGAGAAGGCTGTGGATCACTTCAAACATCATTTCACCTCTGCAGCTCATCAAATTCAGTCTAAGGTGATTGGTCATATTCCATCCCTCATATTGAAGGAGGAAAATGATGCTTTGTCTACATGTCCTTCTGTTGAGGAAATCAAGGATGCTATCCATTCGCTGGCTTCAAACAGTGCACCAGGCCCTGATGGGTATACGGGACTTTTCTTCATCTCCTGTTGGGATATTATTTTAGAAGATGTTGCCAAAGTGGTGTAAAGTTTTTTCTATGGTATGCCTTTGCCGCAAGTACCACCTCATCTCTGATTGCACTCATTCCTAAGGTGACATCTCCAAGCTCCTTTGCTGATATGAGGCCGATTAGTTTATGCAACTTCACCTATAAAATTATCTCAAGAATTATAAGCAACATGTTGGCAACTATTCTTCCTAAAATTATTTCTGAAAACCAAGGTGCTTTTGTCCAAGGCCACAACATTGCAGATACTATTTCCTTAGCTTCGGAGCTTATGAAGGATATTGGAAGGAAGGTAAGAGGAAACAGCATTATTCTTAAACTGGATATGGCTAAAGCCTATGATAGGCTTGAGTGGGATTTTTTGCTAGCACTTATGAAAGCCTTTGGTTTCTCCAATCGATTTTGCTCCTTAATTGCCATGATGATTAGCAACTGTTGGTTTTCTGTTATATTCAATGGCACTCCAACTAGGTATTTTAAATCTACCCGAGGGGTCTGTCAGGGGGATCCACTTGCTCCAGCCCTATTTATCATTGCAGAGGAGGCTCTTAGCCGAGGTATTTTCCACTTATTCAACAGTGGTCAAGTCCAACATTATCATGTTCCCTGGGGCTGCCAGCATATATCCCATCTCTTATATGCAGATGATACCTTGATTTTCATCAATGGCATGGCGAAGAATATCAAAAAACTACTAGCTTTCATCAAGCTTTATGAGAATTCTTCTGGCTAAAAGGTGAACATCAACAAAAGCAGCTTCATTATATCCCAAAAAGCTCTGGCTAATACCATCAGAAGAATCACGGATATGACAGGATTCCAGCATAAAACAGGCCTCAATGCTTATCTTGACGTCCCTCTTTTCGAAGGACGAAAAAGGGTCTCCCATATAAGAACTTGCTAGACAAAATCTGCAAAAGAATTGGAAGTTGGCAAGCCAAATACCACTCTCAGGTCGGTCGTAGATGCCTTATTATGTCTGTTCTGTAGTATATCCCAATATACACAGCCAGCGTTTCATGCTTACCCTCTACCCTCATTAACATCATCAACAAATGTCTGCTAACTTCTTCTGCGGTGGTAAGGATGGAGTCAGAAGACAATGGGTTTCCTGGTCGCATATAACCAAACCAATTGAAGAGGGAGGGCTCGGCATTAGGAGCTTGTACCATCTCCAGATTGCTATGGTGGCCAAACAAATATGGGAGATTCTCCATGGCTCCTCAGTTTGGTCTAAATATGCAACTTCCAAATATATTAGAGGCCATCTCAGCAACATTGGCAAGCCTTTTCCTACTGGTGTCCACAGGGACATTTTCAATAAGGCAAGTAAGATTGCTCTCTCTAATACTCGATGGCTACCTATGAATGGGGAATCTATTGATTTCTTGAAGGATAATTGGTGCGGCGCTATGCTTGCTTCTCAAGATATTAGCCCAGGGGTCACATTAAGGGAGGCCTTTTCTAACACTGACCATCCTGTTTGGTTTAATATTCCAGGTCATCTTATTTCCAACATTCAATGGATTTAGCTGCAACACAGGCCGGATCGGTGTTTAGGCAGATAACTCTGATGGTAACTTCTCCATTAAATCGGCTTATAATTCTGTCAGGCCTCAAGGTAATTTTCGATGCACGCTCAGGAAAATTTGGGGAAAAAACATCTCTCCGCGAGCCTCCCTGTTCTGCTGGCGCCTTCTTCACTGTGCCATGCTAGTGGATAGTTCCATCAAAAGCTGTGGGATATGCATTCCCTATATAAATGTGTCTGCTGCCAGGATAACCACCAGGAGGAAAGCATGAATCACTTATTTCTGACCAGTCACATTGCATGGCCGCCATGGAATTTCTTCAGGCCACTTTTTGAATCCTGGTGCTGAATCACTGAATCCATCACAATCGTCTATTGGGATATCATCCGATTAGCAGACACACAAACCCCGATCGGGTATGCTGCCATCCTCATCATGATAAACATGGTATGGGAAATTTGAAAGTCTGATGTAAAAGTAAATATGAAGGTCAAAGATACTCCATCCGAATGATCAAGCAACATATCATGGGGCATGTTTCTTATTCTCTCTAGCAAATAACTTTCACAAAGGCTCCCAACATATCGGATATACAAGTCCTGAATCAATTGAATTTGATTTATAATTGCAAACCAAAGCTCCCCAAAATCATTAGATGGTTCTGTCCTGATAATGGGTATGCTCTCAATGTTGATGGGGCTTCTAAAGGCAACCCTGGTCCTTCAGGTGGAGGAGGCTATTTAAGGAATAGTAGAGGTGACTTCATATATGGTTTCTCTTATTTTTATGGTATGGGCACAAACATGGTAGCTGAGGCTCGAGCTTTGCTAGATGGTATGCGGAAAGGTCACTAACCCCAGTTAACCCTCGAATCGATCTACCCAGTCAAACCACCCAGCGGTCCATAATAGAATCACTACATGGATTACGTGGACTAAGAATGAACCACTACACTAACCACCTTAACCTATAGACCTAAGCCAAATGGACCGTAGCGGTCATGACCTGGGCCGCTATAGCAAGTAGGTGGTCGAAGGTTGGTCCGCCAAGGCCAACCGACTTAAAACATTGACTCGGTCAAACACATCGTAGCGGTCCAAGGAAAGGCCGCCAAGGAAAGGAAGCGGTCGGAGCTAGGGCCACCAGCTAGAACTGACTTACACTAAAATCGAGAAATGATGGATCTTGGCGGTCCACCATAGGGCCGCCAGAAGCAAGAGGCGGTCTAAATTTAGGCTGCCAACCTAAACCGACTTAGAACTGACCGACACACTATAGAGTATAGCAGTCTATCGTAGGGCTGCCAGAGACAAGAAATGGTCTCTAGAATGACCGCTAGCACGATGCGGCGGGAAAACCATGGGAATGGTCCGATCTGACCGTTCCATGCCCCAATCGCATCTAAACGACGGGGAAACAACCCTAATCGATGAAAAATGCCTTCCATAGCCCGGAAAGGATCCATGCAACAACTAAATCGCAAGAAACTGACGATTCTACCGAATCGACCCTAATTGGGTCACATGGGTTCCCGGGCTCGTACCGACCCCAAATGACGACCAATCACAATAAAATCAGTGAATCTGCAATGCTAACATGCTGGGGGTCACAATGATACTAACTAGATGAAAAATCGTCACCATTTTTCGGTGAACCTGACGCACACCCCCCGAGCATGCCTTTCCAGAAACTGAATGAAACCCACTCGTACACGCACCGTTTAGCATAAAACTGTAAGGGAACGCAGAGGAGAAGTAGGTGATCCATTTCCCTACCCGAGCACCGAAGCGACCAAACCACGCCGAAAATCACCAAATGAATGAACCGCGTTAGCTTTGAATCCACCAAGGGATCGCGCCGCGCTATGCCCCATCTGCCACTCCATCACGCTCCAGGTTCACTCCATCGTGTCCCCGCCTCAGCCAGCTCACCACGGTCGCATGCCCCGCGTCGAGAGGAGTAGAGGGGAGAGAGAATAAGAGAGAGAGAAAGAGAGGGTGAGTATGAGGGAGGAGTGAGGAGGGAAAAGAATAAAAAGAAAGAAAATTTTCACCCAGATGAAGGATTTGAGATGAAAGATGCAAGGCCTTACCAACTGTTCTTAAAGAATATACATGACATTTACCACCTATTTGAGTCATGGACACCTTGATACTCATTCAAGCATTCTTTTGTCTTTCAAATGATGTCCTCCATGTATTTTGATCCTGCAAAGCAAAATGACCAAAGTGGTTTGCATAGGTGTCAAGACTTCTTCAATAAACGTACTCTATAAGATCTCATTCACAAGCATGAATGGTTATCAACCAAATAAAAGTTAGATCAATTGAGCACACTAGCATTCAAATGAGCATTGAACAATTTCATGATAGCCAAACACCAACACCAATTTCATATGCTTCCACAGCCATAATATATACAATCACAATATACACAATATTTTGTTATCATCAAAACCAATATCAAAATCAATGAGGGAGCACAGCTAACCCAACATCCTCCTTCAAGAATAACTTGTTGGTGATGCTCTTGGCCATATATAGTGCCTCTAGCTTTTTCCATAATCCCTTTATTGTCTTCTCTATCATCACATCATATAGGACCGAGTCTGCAAGACACATCCAGATTGTACTGAAGGTCATCTACTCCAATTCCTTCTAATCTTCCTAGTCCATTTTTGTAGGCTTCTCTCCTATCAAGGCCGTGCTAACTCTCTGTTGAGCTTGTAGATCATTCACTCTCATTTGCCATGGACTAAAATTACCCTTACCATCAAACTTGTCGAACTCAGCCCTCATCAGTCCACACATCTTTAAACATGTATTATAGATCTGTGTGGAACCTGGCGTTCTGATACCAATCTATTGAGTAGCTCTTGTAGGTGAAACCTTACCATCCTCACCCACATTAGAAGACGATGACGAAGGAACACCAATATAGAAACAAAGATGCACATAAGAAGAGAGAAGGAAAGACAACATGAAAAAGAGAGGGAGAGAGAGAGACAACTCAGAGAGATTTATATGATTCGGTTGGCCAGATTACCTCCCTATGTCTGCGGAATCTTGCTTAGCTTCCTTCTCTACACTAACACCAAGAACAAAGATATAGCGGTGACGACCAGACTCTGAGACTCGCCTTGTTAGGTTACCAGGTTAGGTTTTTCCTGTTCCCAATACATCATATATATAGGAACTCTAAGCACTACCTGACAAGTATTTCTTAATCAATAAGAGAGAATATTCTGCCAATTTCCACATAAGCTAACTGCTAATGTTCAGCAGTGAGGTTTTCAAATTCAGAATTTACCTCAGAACTTTCTTCATCTACCATCAAGCACAAATTCTGGACCAGCTCGTCCAGCTCATCCTTCTCGCCTTCAGATTTTGAGCTTTCTGAATCCTCGTCACTCCAAGTTGCTTTCATTGCTTTCAGCTTCTTTGGTTTGTTCTTTTTCAGCTTCTTCTGGAGCTCAGGACATTGACCCCTCATGTGACTAGCCTTCTTACACTCGTAGCATATGATATCTTCATTCTTGCTCGGCTCCCCTTTCTTGTTGGCGTTTCTTCTCAAGAATCTTCTCAAAAAATTTCCTTCTTTTCTTACTTTTCTAAAATATTTTTTAATTTTTCTTGTGATGAGAGCCATCAACTCTTCTTCTTCACTATCGATGCTAGATCTTGCATCACTTTCTTTCGACGATGCTAGATATGCCTTCAACGCAATCACCTTCTTCTTCTTGTTTTCCTCCTCAGTTGGCTTCATGATATTGATTTCGTATGTCATCAACGACCTGATCAATTAATCCACTGTGAGTGTGGTGAGATCATTTGAATCTTCTATGACTGTCACCTTGGTGTGCCATGGCAGTGAGAGTGATCGGAGCACCTTCCTAAAAGGGTCTTGGTTTGAGTACTCCTTTCCCAAAGCTTTTACACTATTCGTAATCTGACTCTGCCTTGCATACATATCTCTTATATTTTCCTCAGACTTCATTGCAAATAGCTCATATTCACAAACAAGCAAGTTTGCCTTTGTTTCACGTACTTCTGAAGTACCTTCATACATTAGCTAGAGTTTCTCCCACATTTCTTACGCAGATGAACACATAGAAATACGTGAGTATTCGTTAGGGTGTATAATGCATTGAATGATGTTTATAACTTTGTAATTGGTACAACACTCCTTAATGTGTTCTTCTTCCCATTCGTCCTCATTCTCAGGTAAAACATAAGGACCTTTAGACACTACTCTCCACACCTCAAATTCTTGTGCCCTTAAGAACACAATCATCCTATTCTTCTAATATGAGTAATTTGACCCATCAAAGTAAGGTGGTCTATGGATTGAATGTCCATCGGGGAGTATTCCCTTATTGGCCATTGCAATAGATCTTTTCTTTACAACCATGAGATTGTCCTAAAAGCAAAGACCTCGCTCTGATACCAGATTGTTGACTCGAGTGCCACCGCGGAGTGAGTTGTGAGAGAGACCTTACAACCCACGCCCTCGGTGTGCTGGCCGCCCCTTGGTTTGGGCATCTAAGACCCTTAGGGGTTCAATCTCAAGCTAGCCAAACCCCAGAACAGTGAGGTCCCACTTCGGACCCTCATCCCCTATCGCCAGTCCACCTATGGACCCAGATGTGTGCTACGTGAGTGAGTCCGCCGTTCCGTTCGTGCTTGCTTGCTAGGTCCAAGGAGTGGTTTCACATCAGGAAGAGAAGGAGAAAAGAGATAAGAAGAAAAGAGAGAGGTCCCTCACCAACCCTTGCCCGGCGTGCCCAAGTTCAACCTCAGTCGGCACACCTTAAACCACCTCCGTCCGGCACACTCCAGCCCTCACCTTGTCTGACACACCGTAGCTCAACCTTAGTCGACACACCCTAAACACTCCTACCAGGTACACCTTCCCCTGAGCTTTCACCCGGTATACCTTCACCTTTCTTATCCGGCACACTCCAACCCCTCACTAGCCCCTGCTCGGCACACCCCAGTTGCAGCCTTGGCCAGCACACCCTAGCTGTGTCCTCCTGTGGATGCATGAAAATTCATTTGATTTTCTATTCGTTTGTTGGTGTGGTTTATTTGTCTATTTAGTGCGAGGGCGTGCCAGTCACCTAGGTGACGATTTATTCGGGTCTCGTGGAAGCCCATAGTGCGCTCAATCTGACTTCGTCAGGTGATTGTGTAGTTCAGGTCGGGACCAAATCCCGTTGTGCCGTAAAGGTCACAACGTCATTTACATCTCCCATACGAGGGAACACCCTTTATTAATTACCGAAATTAGGGGCCCTGTGGCCAAAAGAATTAATACTAATTGTGAGGAAAAGAGCAGGAATAAATCACACTAAGGGCCTACATCGGGATGCGAGACATCGGCCATATCGGTCGATCATGGACCTTTTTCATGTTCGGACAAAGGTCCACAGCAGAAACATAGTGGAAGCCGAGATAGACCCGTTCAAATGTCTGCCGCGAGTACGACAATTTTAATGATGACTCGAAAAAAGTCTGGCTTGAAAAATGGGTCCAGTTTAATCAGAATGTCGACCCGAGACAAGGTCGGGTCATGGCCATTTCGGGGTGACTCCCAAGACTCAAATCTGACCCGCAAGGGTGGCATTGTTATCCCTTCAGCACCGAGCCACGGGGAGAGACGGGAAACCCCATATTCTCTCACTTATGGCATGGAGGCGGTAATACTATATGAGATCCCAGTCCCTTCCCTAAGAGTACAACTAGACAAGGAACTTAGCATCGACGAACGTCGGGAAGCATTACTAGTCCAACTGGAACTCTTAGACGAGAAACGCTTCAATGCGGTCAATCACGTAACTACGTATCAAAGATGAATCTCAAGGCATTTTCAAAAGAAGATAATTGAGCGTAAATTTCAAGTGGGTAATTTGGTCGTGAAATATATTTTTGTCAAACCCAGAGGTCCAAGGTCCAAATTACAGGCAAATTGGGAAGGTCCTTATGTTGTTAAGGAGGTTTACCCTAGGAACGCATATTGTTTGGTTAATGCCAAGGGCGAGAAACTATCTCACCCCTGGAACAGGTTATATCTTAAGCATTTCTATGCATAAGGATTGGTCGATCATAGCCACGTAGTGGGGACTTGAAATTCTCTCCCTGATCACTGGGGATGACCCCGGGTGTAGCTCTCACACACATCTATACAACAAATGCTAGCCAATCCCTTTTAAGCAACACTATTGCTACTTCGACCATGTCTAAGTTTGTGTCAAGATCTTTTCTCTTCTCCACTCGGCCGAGTGTAGGGGCAAGTGGTGGAACGGAGGAGACAACCAACCTAGGCACATCCGACAAGAGGAGGCCTCAAATAGGGGTAGTCTATCAAGACCTACGAGTGCAAAGCTCAATCTAAATCTAGCTAAGAAAGGGCAATCAAACAAAAGAAATGTATAAAAAAAGAAAGAAAGAAAAGACATGGCAAAAGGGCAATATAATTCCCCGCAGGACGCTATGAGCCCGGACGTATACGTGCCTCAGTTAAAAGTAGGTCCAAATAAAAAGACATAAAGTCCTGGCGTAACAGATTGAATCTCTAAGGTGGTCCTATAGAAAGAAGTTAAGCCCTGAACCCTCTATACCTATACTTGGTTTACCCCCAACTATTCCTCCTTCTCCCTGAAGGTTGAAAAAGCGTCCCAGTATCGCCCTGGTAGGGGCACCGTTGATTGAAGGTGATTGGTTATCTTACGCCACTCTTAATGTACGCTGCACTCAAGGATGACTTTAGCGAAAAGGGAGGGGATGAATGTTCCTACTGCGTGGTTGGACTCGACTCAATCTCGTCTATATATTTTCAAAAAAATCTAAAAAATTAGATGTTTTTTTTCAGGATTGGGAAAAATTTTGATTTGCCAGTCCTGCGGGGAGGCCCGCTAAAGGAAATTCAGACCTAAAGGGACAGATTGTGGCCGAAGAGAGCAACAAATTCAAAAATGCGATGGGAAATCGCTATCTTCGGGCCATGTTCTTCGAAGAGACGCTGACGGATAAGTCCTCAGTCGTCTACACGCTCAAAGATCAGGACCATATGGGGTATCCCAGCCTCTATCGGCTGTACATGGAAGAGGCAGACCCCACCGAATACCGCTTTGCCACCAAATACTTGGACGGATGGGAGCATTGGCAGCAGCTAGCAGCCTGCACTTGGTTCAAACCGTATATTGACCGCTGGCGGGAGGAGCTGAAAGTCAAGTTGCAGAGCGAGTACCTTGCGAGGATCATGGTCGATGCCCGCAACGGAAACATCAAGAGTAACCAATACTTACTCGAAGAAGGTTGGGTACCGAAGAACACGAAGGGACGGCCGAAGAAGGAAGACGTAGCCAAGGCTGCGAAGGAGAAGGCCGAAGCGATGTTCAAGATTAACAGCGACTTCGAGAGAATCCTAGGAAACCGAATTGAAAATTGATCCACGGACCGGAGCCCCGGTCGTTGTAGTAGCGACGGATGGCTATGGTCTGTTGGATAAGGCGACAGGCGGCCTTCGTGTCGTTGTCGGAACTTCCGGTCGAGGCTTGATCGACGGCAAGACCGGAGCCATGAGAGTCACGATCACGGATGGTAGCACTAGAGGCAGCACAGCTCCTGACGGCTCTCGTTACGTTATGGCTGCCACTGGCCCCAATGGTTTCTATGCTCCTAGTGGCGCTTGGTATGTTGCGGGTAACATTGGAGGAGGCCAAGGAGGAGTAATTCTCCCACCTCTGCCTGAAGGCTCCTTCGCCCATGCCTACGATGGCGGCGAAGATATTGATCTCACTACGCTAACTGCCTTCTTCACCAAGTCTGGGACTGAGTACACAGCAGCGTCTAACACCTCCGGCTTCGGAGCGTACGGGGTCTCCTCCCATTTCATCCCACAGGGCTTCGACGGCTACGTTGAGATGGATACTCCGACGACCCTCAACTATTCCTCGTTGATCGGTCTCGACGTCAATGCAGCGAACCAGACCCACGGGAACAACGATTACAACGCTTACATCTCTGCCTCGACGTTCAACGTTCAGAGGCTGAATAACACCACGACGGCTACACCCACACTAAATCCCACCCCCTCCACTTAGGCCGCCCCTTTCCATCTCCTTCCTCCATCAACTAGCGCCCCCCCCATCAACCCTAACCCTAGCCACCAGCCTCCCATGCCCCATCCATCTCTCCCTCTGCAACCAGGTCTGACCTCCCCTGCCCCGTGCGTCCACGGCATTCCCGGAGTCACCCGTTGCCGCTACGACCTCCCGTGGATTAGGAAGATCTCTCCGCTGCTCCCTGCAACCAGCCTACAGCTGAGGTTGCACTTGCAGAGACTACCCCAGCATCCATGGTGCAGACCAGCCAAAGCTTTCTTCTGTGGAGTCATACATCGTCGAGTCAGCTTCGTTCCAGAAGTGATCCCGCGGTGATCCGACCTCGGCACCATTCGCGCCGCCCATTCTCGTGCAACTGCGCCAAACTCAAGTCTAATCCTGAGTCCTATTTGTAAGCTGCTCCACCGCCCGCCCCTGTGCCATTCAGCCAGAGATCTCTTCACGAGAGTTCTGCTCCTCCAAGGCGCCGACGCACCAGAGGTGGTCCTGCCTGGTTTCGACATCGTCTCCATCCAGGGTGGCCATTCTCCATCAGTTGCGCTAGACCCAGAGGCCCATGTTCGCCTAGGATAGGCTACTGTCAAGTCGGCCCCGACACCCCCTCTTTCTCTCCGTTTCAGGTCAGACGGTCTTCACCAAAGTTGCATATTTCGACGATACAGAACTAACGCAATGGTCGTGTCCTGATCCGATGTCGACACTGGGAGTTCCACCACAGCTACCTGTGACTGGTCCAACTGTGCGCCCAGAAACCTGACGCCGGCCGTTCCTGCGACCACATCTAGTGAGGTGATCATACGGCCACCATCTTCTGAGGGTTCATAGCCCTCCCTGTTAGAAACGTCCACGACTTGGTCCCGTTGTGATTGGAGTTCCACAGCGCCCGTACCGGCCAACGCATCGCGACTGCACCAATCTGTCCTATGTGGCTGAACTGCACAGGCCCACAGCCGTGGCTGCCGTCTCCATCCAACGATAGTAGCTCAGCGCCAGACCTTTAGGCATCCTTCGGCGTCCCTCTATCATCATCCAGGAGCTTGCCGCACCTCGATCGGACGACCGAGCTCAGCGTACGGCCGTTAACTAGTTTCCCCTCCCCGCGATCCCCCCTCCTGCGCGAGGGTAGTGCGTGTAATTGATTGCCCCACCCCCGATCAGGATTGGTTGCTCTTACATATCGATGCAAATGTTTTAGCCATAGATCAAAGTCATTACCACTAAAGATCGGCGAATGAGCCATTGGAAAATAATTGACCTAATGTAGATCTAAGGACAATGTATGAGAAATGCACCAAAATCAGACTGTAGCGAAGCGAGACACCAAAATAGCACAGCAAAACACCGAACACAAGGAGACAGGACCCTCTACACATCGTTGGATCTAGAACGATCAGAGACCCACTCTGAAATGCACCAAGGAAGCTATACGATCTACTATGGATCGTTGGATCCGATGACATAGCAACCCACTCTGATACCACTTGTTGAGGTGCAAGGCTCGGATTCAGAGGGGGGGTGAATTAATCCCCTTTAAAAATCACCCAATTAAAAACTTATAACTAGCGAACTGTTGCAGAATTAAACAGATTCACTTAGTTAACAGAAATGCTTATTGAGTAGCAGATTGATAACTTAAAGAACAATATCAAAATGACTCTCAACACTGAAATCAAACAGACAGTGTGCAACAAAATTCTTCACTAGACAGAATGATGAGAAGTAAATAATCGTCCCTAAGCATTCATCTAGCAGAAACAAAGTAGACAATCAAACCACGGTACATGGAGGATTTTTAGATGGTTCAGTCTGCTGTCCGCAGAGCTACGTCCATCTCCCACTCAAACCAGAGTGAGGCTTCCTGCTGATACACAGTTTAAACTACTCGGCATTACAGCCTGCCTACAACCGCTGAGCACCACAGCTTGCTGTCCAGAGGAACCAATCCTCTATAACTACTGAGCAATCACAGCTTGCTGACCAGAGGAACTGATCCTCTACAACCGCTGAGCATCACAGCTTGCTCCGTTGACTTACAGCTTGAAACAAAGGTTTAAAAGAAAACAAAAGATAGAAAATCATAGCATCGGAATGTTGGAAGAAGTAGTAAACCAAATGTGGCTCTAGCAGGAGCTGACTAGCTTGGATCTGATCCAAAGTCTAGCAGAGACAAATCTTTAGCTATGACCTCTCTTTCCTCACCTTGAGCTCTCAATCTCTCTCTTTCTTCCTCTTGCTCTTTCTCACGATCTTTCAACCTCTTCTTCTTCTTTTGTCTCTCTTTTGATCTCTTCAGTTCTGCTCTTCTGTCTCTTCTCTTCGATTCTCTCCTTAGATATCTTCAATTCGTCCTACAACTTTCTTCACCAAATGGATGTAAAAAGTGTATTCTTAAATGGATTCATAAAAGAAGAAGTTTATGTTGAGCAATCCCCTAGATTTGAGTTATCTGTGTAACCTAACCATGTCTTCAGGTTAAATAAAGCCATGTACAGATTGACACAGGAGTCTCGAGCCTGGTATGAAAGGCTAACTGATTTTTTGATTAGCAAAGGCTATAGCCGAGGTCAGGTGGACCAAACTCTCTTTACAAAAAATTTGAATAACCACCTCATCATAGTTCAGGTATACGTAGATGACATCATTTTTGGCTCAACATGCACTAAACTATGTGATGAATTTACAAACTTAATGTCTAATGAATTCGAGATGAGCTTGGTGGGAGAGCTGAAATATTTTCTTGGTTTATAGGTATAGCAGATGAAGGATGGTTGCTTCATCAGTCAAACTAAATACACATTGAAGATTTTGAAAAGATTTAGAATGGACAAATTGAAACACATAACAACTCCAATGGGTACGAATGCCTCCTTAGATGCTGATGAGTCAGGTAAAGAGGTAGACGTAAATTTATACCAAGGTATGATTGGCTCCTTGCTATACTTAACTGCCTCTAGACCTGATATTCAATTCAGTGTATGCATGTGTGCAAGATTTCTGTCCAAACCTAAAGAATCACACCTAGCTGCTATTAAAAGAATTTTCAGATATGTCTCAGGTACACACAATTTGGGTCTTTGGTTTCCTGCTGCACACACATTAGATTTGATCTCATATACGGATGCAGACTTTGTTGGCTGCAAGTTAGATAGGAAAAGCACTAGTGACTTTTTCCAATTCCTAGGTGGGTGCTTAGTTTCTTGGGCCTCCAAGAAGTAGTATTTTGTGACCCTCTCCACTGCAGAGGCTGAATACATAGCAGCAGGGAGTTGTGGTACACAGGTAATCTGGATAAAGCACCAGCTCAAGGACTACAATGTAGACATTGGCAACACACCCATATACTGTGACAATACTAGTGCTATAAAGTTGTCTAAGAATCCTGTACTACATTCACACACCAAGCATATAGAGATTTGGCACCACTTCATAAGAGATGAAGTTTCTAAAGGAAACTTTGAATTAATCCATGTAGGCACAGCATAGTAAATTACAGATATTTTCACTAAGCCCTTGGATAATGAAAAGTTTTCTACCTTGAGGAGAGAGTTAGGCATCTTCAAACCGCTCAATTGCATAATTCAAGAATGGAAGTTGCTAGAGAAATTCTCTAAACTCAATATAAGTATGGATGAGAAGAATGGGTGTATTACTCTATCCCATATGAGTCTACATCCAGATTTGCTACCTGAAATTAAGAAGCTATAAGAAGAAGATCCTGCACTAGTGGAAATAAAGGGCAAGCTGGATGAGAGACTTGATTTCAAGCTGGCACCTAATGACAGATTGCTATTCCATGAACGGACATGTGTACCAGACTGTCCCTAGTTGATGAACAAGGTTCTTGAAGAAGCTCATCGATTGAGGTACACGATCCACCCTGGAGCCACTAAGATGTACTAAGACTTGAAAAGAACTTTCTGGTGGTCTAATATGAAAAGGGAGGTAGCGGACTTCATATCTCGCTGCCTAACATGCCAACAAGTGAAGGCGGAACATCAGAAACCCACCAAAAAATTACATCCGCTAAATATTTCCAATTAGAAGTGGGAAGACATCGGCATGGATTTTATCATAGGCTTGCCCAAGTCTAGGGGCAGACATTATGGAATTTGGGTTATCATCGACCGTCTAACTAAATCGGCCCATTTTTTGCCTATCAAAAGCCGATGGTCAGTTGATGTCCTTGCTGCCTTGTATATCAAGGAGACAGTTAGATTGCATGGAGTCCCTGTGTCAATCGTATCTGACCGAGACCCACGCTTTACTTCAAATTTCTGAAAGGGTCAACAACACTCTCTGGGAACGAAACTCAATTTCAGCACTGCTTTCCATCCCCAGACAGATGGTCAGACCGAAAGGACAAATCAAGTTGTTGAAGATATGTTAAGGGCATGTATTATAGACTTTGGCAAAAGTTGGCAAGACCACTTACCCCTGGCCGAATTTGCATATAACAACAGCTATCAAGCCAGTATCCAAATGACACCTTTTGAGGCATTTTATAGTAGGAGTTGTCGATCTCCAATATGCTGGGATGAAGTCGGCAAAAAATAAATTCTAGGCCCAGATATGGTAAGAGATTCAACAGAAAAGATACGTCTCGTTTGAGAAAGACTTAAGATAGCACAGTCCAGGCAGAAGTCATATGCTGGCAATAGGAGAAGAGATTTGGAATTCCAAATTGGAGACCATGTCTTTCTCAAGGTATCTCCCAGCCGAGTTATCAGAAGATTCAGTGTTAAGGGAAAGCTTACACCAAGGTTTATTGCAATCTACGTCCACCCCTTACTCAACCTGAGTAAGGCTTCCTTCCACTAAATGGAATCTGTCACAGTTGCTGATACATAGCTTGACCAGGGGAACAACCTCCCCTCTTCCTCCAACGTGGAGGGACCAACCAAGTGATAAGCTCACTTGAAGCTCCGGAGAACGATGCAACCTTCCTATGTAAACAGAGGGAACCCTTCGAGTAACATAGAGTTACTCAAACCAACCGAAGACAAGCTGTCTTGATTCCTCACACGAGGGAACCCAGTTGCAACACTCAGTTGCAGACACACTAGAGACTCCGGTCTCTCTTCTCCTAAACTTTAGGAGGAAATACAAGCAACTCTAAAGAACATAGAATCAAAAACAAAAATGAAAATAATCAAATAAAATATAATCAGATGCCCGATCAGGAATCAATGTAGCTCAAAGGAGCAAACGACTCTGGATCTGATCTACAAGTCTGACAATTCTTCAACCGCTCACACTTTTTCTAGCTTCTCCTTCTTAGTCTTACTTCAGTAGAATTTTTCTTTAGTGGCTTTCTCTCTTCTCTTTCTCTCTTTCTCAGACGACGCTTAGCTTGTTTTCTTCTTTTCTGGCTCTCTCTTCTTCTTCGAAGCAGTTTTTCATTCTTCTTCAAATGCACCTGGTCTTGAACGATGACCAGATATATTTATAGGAGCTACAGAAGGTCACCAAGGATGTGAGGACGGCATGATCTCCCCCTTGGCATCTTTCAGAACACATGTGTGTTTCTCACACGTGTTAGAGGGCTGAGACCTCGGATCACATGTCCTCATCATTGGAGAATGTTTCTTCCAATGGGTCAGGAGGTACCTGACATGTCATCAAACACTTAGAGGGCAATGTATATATCTATGCAAGAAGTTTAAGTAAAACTAGGAACCTGCTTGAATGTAATACACCAATAGAGCAAGACTAACACATGCACGAATGCATTTTATCGAATGCACAAAAACATGCACGAGGTAGTTCTTATAACAGAAAAACATGCATGCAGTAGACAACTCAGATATGATGTGCATGCAATGTGTTTCAGCACGAAGGTAGCTCAAGAATGTGCACAAGGTATGATTCTCAAGCTCGAGCTACAAAACGAACAAGTGTGCATGAAGTATGGGTCCTACAGGTAAAACTGCACGGACTACATTTCAAAAAGTGCACGATGTAAGAGAAGCACAATAATGAATAATAATAATGAACATGAAGCATTAACCGTTAATTGATAAACTATGAACTTGAAGCAAACAGAACCAAGCCCTCCCTGTTGGGCTTAAGGCGGCCAAAGGCCTTGCCTTCTTTGGGCAGGGGTGGCCACACATGTGGCCGTCTAGGATGGAGGTGGGCGGCCGGTGACTTGGCCGCCCATCTGTTCTTATCCCGTAAGCATCGGGAGTCCAGAACAGGTGGGATTCTCCTTCCATAAAGCATTAAGGATGGGGTGCCCCTTGCCATCAAGCTAGGGTTCATGATAGAGGGAAGAAAGCAACGAGGGAGGAGTCTCGAGATGGCAACTTCCTCCTCCAATCCATCCGAAAGTAGAGAGCTCGTCGTCCTCTCTGACATGCAGAGACAACTGAGCGCATCAGTGAAGAATGGCCAGGTAAGGGCCATGGCCTACTTGTGTGTGTGTTAGCAATGATTCAAAAAATGATTTTTGATTGTTCTCCTCTTCTCTTATTCTTTCAACCCATCCCTATCTTCCTGGGGGCAAGACATACCCGCCGCTATGGATGGATCTATGATTTACTGGAGGCAGTGACACCCGCCATGAGGGTGTACATGCATCCGTGGCATCTCACACGCCTGGTCATCATGGGAAAGCACTTCCACAGCATGAGGTGGAATTGGGAGGCCTTAGGCGCATTGATCGAGCTGTGGCACCCGAACACTCATACCTTCGTGTTTCCTGAGTTTGAAGCCTTGATGCTAGTGGAAGAGATTGACTTCCTCTTCCAATGGAGTAACCTACATGCGGGTGACCTGATCGACTCCCCCCTTGGGAGGAAGTTCTGGCAAAGATAGTGCGTAACAAGCGCGAGGTTCGACAGATGATAGATCAACTAGGGATACTAGTCGACCGCCTAGCTTGGTGGATGCTGAGCCAAGTGAAGGATAAATCGGTGGAGGTAGATCAGCTGATGCGGGGAGTGACATTATGCCTCAGTGGGGCATTGCTCTTTCCCACGTCTAGAGATGTTCTAAGTCGAGAGCATGTGGGACCACTCACTCTCTTATGGATAGGGCGCTTCCTCTCCCGGGCGATGCTCACTCACTTCTACTGTGGGCTTACTTAGATGAGTTTAGGCGGGAGCACCATGGGGAGCCTTTTCCTACTATAGCTGTGGATGGAGATCCACTTGGGCTTTGATTTTGATGACATAGTGCGCTAGATTTTTTCGCATCTGGAAGCACCACTTTGCCATATTCACGAGCCCACTCAAAAAGAGCCCTAGTCTTGTCCTTCGGGAAGGAGTACGGTTTCATCATTTTGCCCCTTAATGAGGGCCCTTGCTTTGCCAGCTCGATAGAAGATGCCTCTTTCATTTTCTTCTTCTGTTGCTCGAAGGCTTCAAAATTTGAGGCACAAATTTCTTCTTGGGCTAGGTATTTGCCGGTTGGCTTATCCTTTTGGCTCGGGACTGTAGATGCCGAGCAAATCCTTGCAAGAAGTGCTTCAGCATTGGCTGTGATATCACTTAGCTGTTCAAAGGTCGTGACTTCAATGCCAATGACCCATTGCAGAATTTCTATTCTCAAATTTTCTTTGCAGATTTGAACAGAATCCCCATAGCTTGGCAGATGTCGACACTTTTCACAGAGACTCCTCCACCTTTTTATGTGGTTCATGATGGACTCACCATCCTTTTGTTTGGCTACTTGTAATTCGACCTCGGTGACGTCTTCTTTGGCTGTCTTCATAGTCATTGTTTGTTCTACCCTTAACTTGTCTGACTGCATGCGCGATCTCATTAGCACCATCGCCGGAGATGCTTTAGTTGCCCCCTGACATGCCCGGGGGACTGGGTGTTGAAGTGGTTGAGGGAGGATGTCCCCTGTAAGATCATGTGCTATTCGGGGTATGATTGGTCGTGCTGAAGCTTTAGGTGAGCTAGCACTACCTTATATCACCTCACGTAGATGTCCTACCGATTGCGGCATAAGTGGACTTAGATTCATTTCATTTAGCCATCTTTGCAGCATTTCGATCTCCTGCTGCTTCTGGTATAGTAGTGCAACCACGGCCTGGTCTTGCCAAGAGGGGTCGGGAGTGCTGTCTTCTACCCCTGGTTTGACTGGGGTGAGTGGCATCCCGTCATTGTTGCTGGACGTGTCCAGTTTCTTTGAGATGAACTCCCTAAGTTTTATGCCTCCAAGTCGAGGAGGAACATGGTATTGTGCCGCCTTGTTGGATGGTGGGTGTCTTGATATTCTCCCGATTCCAGTAGCATGATTAGAGGCAGAAGCTTTAGCTTGACTTGCTTCCTTTGGTATAAAGTAAATTTCTTCATCTTCCTCATTAACAGCTTGAGCCACACTGGATAGTGCTGACAGCATGTTGCAAGAGAGGGCAACATATTTTATTTCAGCAATTACTTACCAAAAAAAACAACAACCTTCTTTCCTCAACCAAGCTCCTCTCCAACAAAACAACTCCCCTCAACCCTTCTGGTCTCCACTTCCTCCACCACAAAATCAAACTCCACCATAAAACCCTGCCCAACAATATCATCAGGTGCCACCTCCCTCCAACTACGACCCTCAACAGCTGAGAAGATCTGTAGGCCCCAAGAGAGCCCAGTACCCTCCATTACCCAAAAGTCTCCCTGATATATTCAACGCCTTCATGGCCGCCAACCTGCTCATCTTGCCAAAAGAAAGGACGGTCTGGCCTCCTAATGTGGATGCCTCACGGTACTGTGCCTTCCACTGACAGTTCGGTCATAACATAGATCACTACTTTCACTTCAAGGATTATATATATGATTTAAATGATCAGGGTGGTATCGATTGGGATGAAATGAGGAAATTTATTACTACGTTGAAAGCATGAAGATCTCCCTAACAACAACAGCCTCAGCAGCCACCTCAGCAGCAAGTCCAACAACCTCTTCCAGTTCAGCAAGCTGCCGCGCCACAACCGAACATGGGGATTGTCAACAATCCGCTACCAGAGCATCCAGCAGCCAATCAGCAGGTTAACCCTGTCACCTCTTTCCAGGAGGTGGAGAGAGGGCAAGGGTGGCATGAAGAAAGCACCTCTGTCGGGACCATAAACCAAACTCCAGGACAACCTCCACGATTATTAAGAACAACCCCCTAGCCTATGCCCTCCCCTCAACCTTCACGTCCCCTCTTACGCACCACTACTCAAATCCCTTCCACCGCTAACCCCATGCCGCAAAGGCCCCTTCTCATTCGTACCCCCACAAACTCCTCCTCACCGCAAACCCCCTTACCTCTACAACTCCCTTACCAGTCAGGCCTCTCCTTGTTCGCCCCTTGCCAGGATCCGCTCCTCCTCACACTACCACTACCCCCATGCCTCGGCCGTCACCATTACCCACTATGTCTCCTGCAAATACGCCACATCTACCAAGGCCCCTCCTCATTCGGCCTACAACTACTCCAACCACCTAGGCCCTGCTTATCCTTACTAGTTTCTCTCCCATTGGACCCACATTACCCACCACCATACCCTCCATTGATCCCCAACCGACAAGGCCCCTCACAAGAGTTCCCCTTTCCATCACTCCTTCCCCAACACCCATTAACCCAGATATCCCTTCCACATCCGGGAAGTGTGTTCCCCGCACACTGCGTCGATGCCGCTTCCCCTATTAACAATACAAGCACTACTCCCGCACAGGAGGGTTGGACTAAGGGAGGGGAATTTTAGGTTACACCAAAAATACTACCTCCATGCATGGAGGGGCGTTAAGCTGGTCAGGCGGGGTGGGGAAGAAAACCACGAAGTTGCCAAAGAAGTGACCCAGCCGATTCTGCCAGCTTCAGAAACGGGCTGACCACCAGTCACTGTTGACGGCTCCATGGTCTGAGACAAACTCGAATGACAGCAAAACCAACACCAATACGTTGCTAACTAGATCAGGAAGTCCTCAAATTTTTTGGGGAACGGCCTTGAGATGCCTCTGGTTGCAGCTGACTCTGTGGCAGGGCGGCTCTGCCCTGGCTGGTTCTATCCTCAGGGAGCAACAGCAGGAAGATGGCACTAGTACGAGTGCTCCCGGAGTCGGAATGGTGCAGGACCAAAGTCGACACGTCCGTCTACGAGTCTCCTTCAATCTCAGACTAGGAAGAACTCTAGGAGAGGTCGGAGCAGAGAGATAGGGTGTACACAGTAGCAGGGTATCAGGGCGGGATTTCTATGGACTAACCTGCGCACCCTGGCGAGGAAATTCTGAACGGACAGTCCCGACCTCTGAATGTAGTTTCGTAAATTGGGTTGGAAGGAGGTCTGGTAGAAGAACACTCCGGCCAAGCGATGTGCCAAGGGGAGCAAGGATGTGGCCGTAGAAGCTTCTGCACTGGTGCTCTGGTCTTCCCACGGGTGCCAGTCGTGCGCTCTAGTGAGAACGAACCTCCCGGACAGTCACAAACTCGGATAAAGACGAAACCACCTCGCAGTCAAAGCTGACTCGAAGATCATTTCGTCGGTGTATGGTACGCCCCCAATAGGTGCCAGATGACCTCGGGGCAGCCTCTGCAAAATGGGCTTCTGCTGTAGCCTGTGAACTGGATGTGTAGGAGGGTGATAGGTGTAGTGGGGAGTGATGGGATTGAGAAGGGGTGAGGGCTAGTGGCTGTGGGAGGTAAAGGGGAGGTTTCTGAGATGATGGAGGGGTGCAGACTTGGTGGAATGGGAGTGATGAGGGGACCAATGGCGGGGGGAATGGGGGAGAGTCTCCACCTTGGTCTTACAAAGGGATTAATGGGGGGAATAATGGGGGTTCTAGGGAAGGGGAAGGGTTGCTTTGGGGTTGTCCTGATAAAGGGAAGGGCAACCTAATTGTTGAAGAGCCAACAAGAGAAAGTGTCTCTGAGCCTAGGACCCTTAAAACTCAAAACACTCGAACTCATCATAAGAAACCTGCTAATCGAATAGGTCGACACACCTACCCACAAGGTCGATGCACCCGTGCTAGGTCACAAGCTCAACAAAAACCTGTCCAACAGCAAGGTCGAAGCATCAATGATCAACAATGCCAGCCAGGTCAAGGCATTAGAGGCACTCGTCAACATAGGTCATCTGTTCACTATGAAAAGAAAAACTAGTTCAATCATGCTAAAATGTTCAATGGTCAGTCAAATTTGGGCACATTTCACACTCAGTACAATACCTTTGGAGACCCAGATTTAGACCCCAATTTAACTCACACTTCTTGAAATCCATGAAACCTACATGTCACACCTGCAACAAATCAGCATACACCGGCAAACAATGCTAGTCTAGCTAGGGAATGAGGTTCCTTAAGCAAGTGTGGATTCCAAAGAATTTATTGCATGCTGTGAATTATGATTATTGACCCAAATCTGTTTGGGTTCTAAAAATCTTTACTTAATGTCTTCTATGCAGGATTACCGAGCAGCCCATCACAACCGATGGTATTTGGATAGCGACTGCTCACGGCATATGATGGAGACAAGAACAAATTCAACCATCTAATTAAGAAGGAAGGAGGTCAAGCAAGGTTTGGAGGCAAGGATAAGGGAAAAGTCATTGGCACAGGCACCGTAGGTAAGAATTCCCCCAACTTCATTGAAAATGTGATGCTTGTAGAAAGACATGATCACAATCTGCTCAGTATAAGCCTATTGTCTGATAAAGGGCACAAGGTTCTGTTTGATGCTAAGGAATGTAAGATATTTTAGAAGAATTCTGACTCTGTGATGTTTGTAGGTCATAGAGTAAATAATATCAACATGGTAGATCTTGATACCTCACTTTCAGAAGATGCTGTCAACCAGATCAATGATGCAGGGCTGTGGCACTGACGATTGGGACATGTTAGCTATGGTTACACTACATAAATTGTCCATACATGGAATGGTAAGAGGTCTACCAATACTATCATTTAAAAGGATCACCCAGGTTTTTGAAGCTTGCTCCCTAGGTAAGCAAACTCGAAAATCCTTCAAATCTAGAAGTGAGCCCTTGTCATCCATGCCTTTTGAATAACTGCATTTGGGAGTCTACCCAGGCCCATGGGTAGTTACTTTGTTCACGCACACACTAGGGATTTGATGAGCTTCCAACCTGTCTATTAACCCAAGTCATAGAGAGGCTGCGTCGACCTCACTACCTTGCTGCGTCGACCTCAGCCTCCTTCCATACAGCCACTTGTTGGCTCCTTGTGCATGAGTGTCTTGCTCCGTAGCTTTGAACTATTTCCGCTGAAACCAATCCATATTAGATAGATTGTCATTCGCATATCAAATTGTAGATTGTGTTTCAATTATGCTAAGATTTTAAGTTGGCAAAGTTTTATTCCGAATCTATTCAGCCCCCCTTCTAGATCCGTTGGCACCCAAGGGACCTAACAGGACATAGTCTCCCTTCATCTTTTTGCCAAAGTAGAAGGCCCTGGGGCAGTCCCCAAAAATACAAATTCTTTGCTCACTTTGTTCTGTAGGAAGTAATGACTTGCAGACTTGCTAGACTCACCTTCAACCCTCAAGTGGTTGCTGCTCACGCAGAACAAGGGTACCAGGTGGTGCCCACCATGTTCGAAACTCTGCCACCTATGTTAGGGTTCCCCAATTTCCTTGGAGTCACCTTCATCGGCCTGCTAAGGATCGAGGAATAGGAAGCTGATAAGATTGTTGCGGCCAAGGCCGTGGCCCCTATAATGGCGAGTAGTACCTGGAAGGCCACTCCGTCTCGCCACACTATTACATGCTTTGTCCACCACGTGGACTCTTGTGCCATCCCCGTCGGTGACAAGGCATCTGGGGGGAAGAACAAGAATTAAAGAAGAAGAGTCTATGCTACTCCTGAGTGTCGACTCTCGATCTTCGAAAAATCCATGATGGATGGTGATGTCCAGGTCTAGTTTAATGGCCACAGCGCCGAAATCATACCGGATCAGGTCATCCCGTGATGAGGGCATCTCACAGCGCTCTCTCTGGCTCGGATCATCGGCATCATTTTGAGGAGTCCGATTATGTTATCATGTGTAATTTTTATTTTATTAAGTCATGTCTTATGTAATTTCCTTTCAATTGAGTCATGTTGTTAGTCTATTTTCCTTATTATGCTTAATTGGGCCTTAGTGCCTTAGTTATGGGCCCGTAGGATTGAGTCTAGGATAGACTTGGTCTTTTAATTATTTGACAAGGGTATTTTGGTCATGTGAAAAGTGGATGCCTATAAATAGGCCACCCCACTCTAGATCGTCTGGCCACCTATGGAAGCCTACAAACACCAGAGAAATGACGTCAGGAGGAGCCCTAGGCGTTATCCCAGGGGACAACCCTCCGATGCTTAAGTCAGGACCTTAGAGGATGGGGATTGAGAAAAGGTAGAGGAGCAAGAGAGAGAGTTGAGAGGCGACTGATCGAGCCTGGAGTGACGGTTGGGCTCCCATGGAGTGCTCGCTACACCTAGCGAGTGCTCGGACCGGAAGGGTGCTCGGAAGCAGATTGTAGCTCTCCTCTATAGAAGATGCTCTCTGGAACAATCAGCCTGCTGTAGTGTGTGTCAGAGTCTCTCTTGCCGTGTCTGTCCCCCCCTCCGTCTTTGGACTAAGGTCCATTTCTAGGGGTTGTCCTAGCGATGGAGGCCAATCCCTTAGCAGGGAAGGGCATAAGTTGTGGCATAACGTCTCCCCACGATCGTGGGGAATTTTTCATTGAGCGTCCATTCCTCTAGAGTCAGGCGGCCTTTAGGCGAGTCTTACGGCACCGGTAGGGCATGCTCGCCTTTAGTGGAGTCGAGGCCGATGATGGCGAGAGAAACATTCAGTCGCCGGAGGGTCGTCTAGCTTTCGATATGCCTGGGTTGATGTCGATCGTGGACTGGCGAATCCAATGTCCGGCCCTATTAGGTCATCCGTCACGAGCTGTGGCTGTTGGGGATCCATCATGTGTGTTACGAACCTTGGGCCGACGCGGGCCTGTTGTCAATGGGCCGCGCATGGGCCATGTCAATTTTACCCTCTTCACATAGCATAAATGATAGATCCTATTGTCGAAGCATAAGGAACTCTGCTCATGTATGCTCTCTCATTTGATGTCTTAGGAGACATATCCTTAGAGAGATAAATTGCATGCCTCGTCGGTATGAAACCTCTTTTGGAATTTTTCATGCCAAGCCTTTTGACAATGGTATCTATGTACATTGATTGGGATGGCCTATCATCCTCTTGGATTTATCTCTATAGATCCTTATCCCTAGGACATAAGATGTCTCTCCCAAATCTTTCATGGAGACGCTCTTGGCTAAACATGCCTTTACAGCTGATAACATTCCTATATCATTCCCAATAAGTAGGATGTCATCAACATAAAGTACTAGAAATGTCACTGCACTCCCATTGATTTTCATGTAGACATAGGGTTCATCTTCATTTTTAATAAAGTCATAAGATTTGATCAATCAGGCAGGCAATTAAAATGTAATTAGAGCATGCATTTAGACAATTAACCAAGCAGATGCACTAATTCAACATGCTACTAGACCAGGACGAAAATGTCTATCGAGGCAAGTAAGCAAGTAAAATGGCTAACAGGATGCCAACATAAATAAATAAATAACCAGAGCAACAGCTAGCAATAGGAACCAGCGGTATAGACTAAATCTACCACTAGAATAACTCAATCATTCCAGTGACAGGAGAAAGAATAGGGAAAACTCCACCAGAAGAGAGAGACCAGATGCGCCCCCTGGCGACTTACACTGCATCTCAAGCAACTCGCGAGTCTGGGCCGCGACAAGCGAGAGGCATAATTGAACCATACCAATCGAGAACTACTCAGAGTAACACTCGTCAGTGTCAGCGCTCGCCCCAGACCACAAGTGCACACACCGACCCCTGCCTAGGGCCAGGCCTCTAGCTAGATTTCCCTCCCCGTAGAGTGCTACAGTAAAGCCGAGGACCCATGGTACTAGCTTAACACCGTTTGATGGGACTGCCCCTCCACCTCTTCCAGGTGGGTCGATGATCCTTGAAGTCTAGGGCTACGTCTAGTGGTTCCATCACTTGAAAAATTCAAGCACTACATTAGGATTCTAGGAGCAAGCCATTAATCATAAAATAACATGATTATAACATAGACGTAGCATGGAATGCATTAAACGGGAATTAAACATACCTTTCCAAAATTTCCAAAACAGCAGAGTGTAACAGACCAAGGTCGGGGTGTTATGTGGCCATAATGCACCTCCCCTAGGCCGTTATGCTCACCTGTGCAAATACCAAAACTCAGACATGTAGAGTATAACATGCCATCGCTGGGGCATTATGCTCAGTATGACGCTCCTCCACCTGCGCATTATACTCACCCGAACAATCGTTGAAACCACACGATACATAACGTGCCACAACTGGTACGTTATGAGACTATAACACACCAGGATTTGTCCGTTAAAGTCACCTGAACGCATGAAACCCAGGAAAATCCACAGTTTTTAGTACACCACATAACGCACTATGATGAGGGCGTTATACCGGCCATGACAGACCGGACCTAGTCCGTCATGCCCAACAACCTACCGACCTATAGAAACGACGGTTACATAACGGTCCAAGAGTGGTCCGTCATGTTGAACATAACGCACCCCCAAGGGTCCATTATGCATGTGTTTATGATCCTTCCTCCCTGCCTCTGGCGGGTGATCGCTATTTCTTTTCTCCGACTATGTCAGATGATTATTATTTTTCTTCTGTACCTTCACAACAATCCTCCCGTCATCTCTCTATTCTTTCCTCTCCACCCTTTCAGGGTTCTCACACTTTTTCTTGTTATTTTGGAGGCTTTAGTCCGCCTTGATCTCAGCTGATCCTTGGTCATTCTGTATCTAGTTCCTTGTTATCAAGGCCTCAGTGCCTTAACGAGGGAGTTCTAGCCCTCGTCTCTCTTTCTTTTTATCCTTTCTTCGTCCAGTATGATATCTGTCACTCCTCTATGTTGAGAAATCCAATCATTTGCTCTCCTTTCATCCTTTATCCTGGCAAGCAAGAAAGACAAAGCTCGCGCTCCTCAAAGTTCAATGATCAAAATCGCTTCAGGATGTCAGCTTCCACGCCACGGATTTACAAAGGTATCTTTTATTTTGTGCAAGAACATGTTATCATTGCTATTACTCTATTATTCCTACATACATTTATTAGTATTGATTCCTCAATATGAATGAGTGACTTTAGGCTTTAGTTAGTTTGCTTAGTCAAATGAGTCACTTTTTCAGCATCTTTGGCTGGTGATAGCTCTGCACTGGGAGTCCAGTTCCCTCCCCGATCGTTGAGGGTGACCTTTGGACATGGGTTCTACACACACTACATGGCAAGCCACAGCTGATATCCTCTTGAGCAACATCGTTGCTACTTTGGCCATACCATGGATATGCACAAAGGTATTTTCTCTTCTCTACTCAGCCAAGTGCCGGGGCAAGAGATTGAGGGATGAAATAACCAATCTTGGCATTCCCCAATACAGGAGAGGTCTCAAATAGGGGCAGTCTTGACCCTCGAAAAATAAGCTTTCATGCTTTATCTGGCTGATAAGGGCTGTCAAATCAAAACCATACATGTCGATCAAAAGTAAAATTATAAATCAAAGACATGGCGAGAGTGGCAAAGCCCTGCAGGGAAAACCCTGGTCGTATGCGTGCCTAAGGGTCCTAAAAATTGAAAGACACAAGGCACAATAGACCTACTCTTTGAGGGGTAGTGCCCTGGAAGGAACTCTAATCCTAATATCTCCCATCCTGTATGAAGCTTATCCCTCATTTATCTTCTATTTCTCCCTCTTAGGCTGGGTTGTATCCTGGGTATGGCCTTAGTAGGGACCACGAACCTTTCTCAATAAAGATAGTGATGCCAGATTTTTAGGGCAAAAATAATGGCAGCTAGTTCCAGATCATGAACTAGATAACTTTCTTGGTGCCGCTAGAGGCATAGCAAATCACCTTGCCATTTTGCATAAGGACGCACCCAAGACCAATGTCTGATGCATCCGTGTATATTTCAAACTCACCGCCTTCAACAGGCAGTGCCAAAATGGGGGCAGTGGTGAGATGTTTCTTGAGATCCAAGAAACTCTCCTCACACTGTGGTCCAAACAAATGAAATTTCCTTCCTAGTGAGTCTTGTCAGAGGAACGACGATCTTGGAGAAATCCTTAATGAACCGCTGATAATACCAAGCCAGACCAAGGAAGCTTCTAATTTCAGATATAGTCGTTGGTTGGCTCCAGTTCTTGACAGCTTCAACCTTAGCAGGATCAATCGTAATTCCTTCCTTGGAAATAACGTGGCCAAGGAAAGAGACTTCCTTTAACTAGAATTCACATTTGTTCAGCTTTGCATATAGTTGATATTCCCTTAACGTTTGTAGGGTAATTCTCAGATGTTCCTCATATTCTTCCCTTGTCTTGGAATAAATAAGGATATCATCTATGAACACGACCACAAAGCGGTCAAGATATGGCCTGAAGACGTTCCTCATGAGTTGCATAAATGCTGCGGGACTGTTGGTTAACCCGAATGGCATAACCACAAACTCATAATGCCCGTATCTACTACGAAAACCCGTTTGGTGAATATCTTCCTCCTTAATCCTTAATTGGTGATAGCTAGACCTGAGGTCAATTTTGGAGAAATACTCTGCTCCAGAGATCTGGTCGAACAACTCATCAATACGCGATAGTGGGTGTTCTTGATGGTGAGTTGATTCAACTGTCGGTAGTTAATGCACAGCCTGAGGGATCTGTTGGGACTCCTCTGGTCTATTAGGCAGCAACCTTGTGCTGATTGGTTTTGATGATTGGCAAATGATTTAATGACTGGAAACTATAGTCTTGATGATTGGCAACACTGGTTTTGATGATTGGCAACTATGTATCATTTGGTGCTTACATGTCTTCATTATATCTGGTTGCATGTGTTTACTCTCGTAGAGCAGTAGACTGTGTTCGTGCATATTTCCAGTCCATGCATATCATTTATTAAGGGTAGAAAGTAATGTTCATGCATGTTTTAGTTTTGGTTCAAAGGATTTTTAGCTCAAAAATTAGAATTTCAAAAAATTAAAAAAATTCTTAATTTCCTTTCTATTTAACCCTCAACCCCCTCTCTCCTCCCTCATTTCTTACAACCCTTTCTCTCTCTCATTCTCTCTCGTCTCTCGGCTATTCGACACGGGGCGAGGACGCGATGGAGTGATAGGATCGCGGGATAGAGCGACGGTTTGAGCGTGGCATGGCGTGATCCCTCGGTGGATTCCGAGATCGGCGCAGTATGTGTTTTGGCATTTTCTACGTGGATTAGTCGCTTCGGCGCACAGTTTCTTTGGTGGAGATAGGGAGACGGATCACCTACTTCTTCTGCATGTTCTCTCGCCTATTTCACGTCGAACGATGCTAGAATGATCGAGTTTGGGCTCGTCGTAATTTTTTGGAGTTCATAGGGTTTGCCAAAAAATGGCAACAATTTTACGATAAGTTGGTGTCAAACGACTCCCTGGAACGTCAGTGTTCCATAGTCGCTGATTTCGTGTCGATTGGCTGTCATTCGGGACCGTTAGGAGCCCGGGAAGTCCGGTGACTCCATTTGGGTCGATTTCGTAAAATCGCCCATTTCTTGCCATTTCATAGCCGATTCGACTCCCGTTGGAGTCTACGTGGTGTGTATCGTCGATATGGTTGTATTCCCCTTCGTCTCGGAATGAACGGGGTATGGAAAGGCCATGATCGGGCCGATCCCAAGGTTTGCTCGCCGTGATGCCTAAATGGCTTCATAGTAGCCGCTTAGGGTATAGGGCGGCTGGTTTCTGACCATTCAATGTGTGTCAGTTCGGGTTTGAGCGGTCCCGTGATATACCGCACTGGGGTTCAAGTGGTCCCATGATAGACTGCGCTAGGGTTTGAGCGGCCTATTGGCAGCCATTCTGTCCCCTTGGGCAGTTGGTTTCCAGCCGTGCTAGTTTTCCCCTGGTGTTGAGCGGCCAAGTAGTGACCGCTTAGCGTGGTTGACCTTGGGTCAACAGTTTGTGGCAGTTCATGGGGTGATTTGCCCATAACCGTTCTATTCCCTTAAGTGATTTGGTCAAAATTGTTCTGACCATTACTATAGTAGGTCGGTTCCCCTGAGCGGCCTGGTTCAGACCGTTTAGCGTCCCTGGGTGGCTTCTTGTGGACCCTCCAGTCTTATGTGAGCGGCCATTCATAGACCATTTAGCCCATTTTTTGAATGGCCTTTAAGCACCCTCACTCCAGCGACCTCTCCCGAGAGAATGTTCGTAGGAAGGAAACCTCGTAAGACTGTCCCCGAACTCCGAGTCCGACTCGGATTTGGACGACTCACCCCCGCTACCCTTTAAAACTAACCCTGCATGGACATGGGCGGATGGAGGGAGGCAGGCGTCCGCATTCGCAGAAGCCATCGCTGTGCGTGTGTGTGTGTGTGTGTGTGAGAGAGAGAGAGAGAGAGAAAGAGCATCATGGAGGAGAAGAGAAGGAACAGGGAAGTCTCGCCGACGGCCATCACCCTCCGCCGCTTCCGGGAACAGGACGCCGAGGCCCTCGCCCGGTGGGCCGGCGACGACCGCATCCTCCGCTACTTCGACGCCTTCGAGGAGATCGCCATCGCCGGCGCCGACGTCCACGCCGCCGGCCGCTACATCGCGGAGGAGCTCGTCCCCCACCCCTGCTTCATGGCCGTCTGCCTGGGGGGCGGCGGCGGCGACCCCCCGCCGGTGGGGGGCGTCTCCGTGACGGCCTTGCCCTATGCCCGGGACCTCTATCGGGGGGAGCTCGGCTACTTCGTGGCGCCGGAGCTGTGGGGGCGGGGAGTGGCGACGGCGGCGGTGGGGGCCACGGTGGGGTACATATTCCGGCGGTGGCCGCACCTGGAGCGGCTGGACGCGGTGGTCCAGGTGGAGAACGGGGCGTCGCAGAGGGTGCTGGAGAAGAACGGGTTCCTGCAGGAGGGGCTGCTCCGCAAGTACGTCCACACCGGCGGCCGCTCCAGTGACGTCTTCATGTACTCCCTCCTCCGCTCCGACCTGGGTTGGAACGACGACGACGACGAGCAACCCCATATCATGATCATATGAGGGTGAGATTGCCGGCCGCATTACTCCCTTCTCAGTTGCGCGCGCCACCAACATACGGATTTCCTTTATACTTGATTTTTTTTATGGCAACAACCAGGAATGTGAGCAAAGACATGAACGTTTCAATACAAAAAGGTTCTTTGGACTACTTGAGAAGTTCGTATACATGAGTATTTTAACCGCCAAACACTCATTGTATTAATGTTAATTAGATTAGATGTTTACTATAATAGAAAGTGGTTTGCATGTGTAGTCAAATAAATACAACACTAGATAGATAAATATAACGCTCATTTAATGTTGCATGTGCACGGACGTTGCGACCAAAATAAGACTTGTCAGACAACTGTGTGTGATCCTCACTTGCCCCCCTCTCACCCATAAAATTTTCAAAGTCCAGATCTGCCAACTTCCCTTCTGTCAAAATTGGTTCTCAGGCAGATCTCACTCTGTCCTGCCTGTTCTGTAACCTGAGCCAAAAATAACTACAGCATTGCAGAGCCCTTCATTTTGATCCAAACCATTGGACGGATCTGAAATGCACATATGTCGAATCTCTCTGAGCGCCCTTCGCAATGGCACTAGTCTTGTACTGATTCGACACCGGATCTGGGTGTGGTGATCGTTTTCGCCTGAGTGCGCAGTCCAATCCCGAGATAGGTCAGTAGGAGGAGGTTACCAATTAAATCCTTAGGAAATACGCCGGTGTAGATCCATCGACCGCCACTCCCGGGGTCGACCAGGGACCCTCCGCCATCGTCCTAGTGATCTGTCGCCTTCAGAAGGTCCCCAGAGGTCGGCGTCCCTTTGGACACCTTTGTTCGCTGTCCTGCCGGCCAGCAGATTTAAGATCCGGAGTCGCAGCCCACAATCGCCCCGGATCCCGCTGCCTTGCTGCTCGTCAACCCAGGATCGATGCTCCCGGTGTCATTGTGTAGCATGTTACCTCCCTGCGTGGAGTGGGCCATAAAATCATTACTGTAATTAATTTTTAACACTGTACTAGGAGTTATGGATCTTGGTCGGGACATCTTCCCCATGCCTCGAGCGTGGAGGTACACTCGCCTCCCTATTTGCCTTACTTGCTTGTTCCGTATAGGTTCTTAAGCCGCTGCATGTGAGTTATTTTGCTTCCTAACTAGCTCAATTTTAATCACCGATGTGAGAAAGAGAGCGTGACCCGTCCCGTGACTCGGTCAGAGCACGAGAGTGAGCTGTCCACCTGAGACTCTGTGCCAGTTTCTCAACCTTGCAGATCAACACGTTTCCCTCGCTAGGGACGATCGTGAGTGAGTACTTCTTGTTTGGGGCACGTTCGCCTCTTCAGGAACCCCATTAGGTGCCGAGTCATTCATGTCATCGCTGGTCACATCATCATTTTAGTCGCATCATCTCATAGAGTCCAAGGTTCACAACGAGTTTGTGTCGAGTCTCATGTCGTCCCGCATCAAATTGGTATCATAGCAAGGTTTGAGTCTAGGGTAGTCGGTCTAAGGTGTTGCATTTCATTCCTGTATCCGATATATCAAAAGGCGTTACTGGAAAGATAGGTTAGCAAATGCATTAGTCAGCTTGGCAAGGAGAGTTGTGAGACAGCAAAAAGGTCTATTCTTAGTCTGCAAGATCCCTTACCTAAAGGATCAACCATACTGTCCTCGCCAATATCAACATCAGAGGAAGTCCCTGGTGGAGAATCTCTCGACGCCGCGATATCAACACCGGCCGCCTCCACGTCCTTTGCACCCTTCATGGTATCGCCATAAGTCAGAAGATCCATGAATGAGCTGGACTCCATGAGCTGCGAGAACTCCTCCATCGACCCCGCCAAGTCAGCTCCTGTTTGACAAAGAATTATATAAGCCAAGCAAATCTTTATAAGAAAGGCTCAACTGAGGAAGGCAAAAATGCCGCTACACTCACCACCAGCGTCCTCTAACTCTCCCTCTTCCCGAGAGTCGCTCTCGCCTCGGGAAGGACTCGAGCTCCTGGTGCTCAAAGCAGAACTCGAGCTCCCTTTAGAGGGAGGGTCTGAAGCCGTAGAATTCCCACTCGACCGACTCCCAGAAGTGGATCCGACCCCGGAAGAAGAGCCGACATCACCTCCCGCCATCGGTACAGGAGGAGTAACACCAAGAGCTCCTGCATAGCCAAGAAAACACTAAAGAGTTAGTGGTCTTCAATTCTTCATGTATCAATGAAGAGACAAGGCTGAGTATGTTACCTGGAGCTTGACCACCTATGGTCCCTGCCGCAAGGGGTGAGGGGGAATTAGCCGTCACCGACGTGTAATCATCTGTAGGAGAGATCAGCTCTTCAAAGTTGAAATTAACGTCCGGCGCAGACTCGTTCAGTGGCATGTCATCTCCCGCTAGAGGAGGAGAAAAGCTCGCATCGGCCCTAGCTTCTGGGGGAGCTACACTGAGCAAAGCAAAAGTGTATTTATGACATTACATATATGCATAAAGGCAGCAAGTATCTGGGTGTATCACTTACTGGAGACAGCCTCAATCGCGGGGTATTCCTCCTCCAGCAGAGGACGGGACAAAGACCTCATGTCCCCCTCTCCAGGACCCTCAGTCCGGGGCCTCTTTAACGCGATAGTATCCCTCCCAATCTCAGTATCTGGAGGACCCTCTAATGGCCAGACACCAACAACCCTAGCAGCCTCACCTGCAGTTGTCAAAAGAATATGTAAAATACATGTTCCAAAATATGAAGGTACATATACACATTGAAAGCTAGCAAAGGAGATAATTACCGATTTGCGTGAATTTTTGCCACCTGAACAAGGCATATCGGAAGGATGATTTCCCGGTGCCCATCACCGAAGTAATGATAGACGCAACTACTGGCCATGAGGCCTTGTCTTTCATGGATGGGTCGTCCAGCTACAACCATGTTTGGATAGTGGAGCACGATTGAATCCACACGGTCTTTCAGTCGCCCAAGGGGATATTCCATTATAAAAGGATGCCCTTTGGTCTGAAGAACGCCGGTGCCACCTACGACCAAGCAATGACTAGGACATTCGATGAGCTACTATAGAGTGAAGTTGAATGTTACATTGATGACTTGGTCGTCAAAACTAAGAAGAAAGAAGATCATCTCAACGACCTCAGGGTCATCCTCGAAAGGCTTCGACAGTATGAACTGAAAATGAATCCGGTGAAGTGCGCCTTCGGCGTCTCTAGCGGGAAGTTCCTTGGCTTCATTGCCCTCTACAAGGGGATCGAAATCGACCCTGCCAAGATAAAGGCTATTTTGGAGTTGCCTCCTCCGAAGAATCTGGGAGAGTTGAGGTCCCTACAAGATTGACTAGCCTGCATACATAGGTTTATCTCTAACTTGTCAGGACGTTGCCAGCAGTTTCACAGGCTGATGATGAAGAATGCACCTTTTTGCTGGAATCAGGAGTGTCAAAAGGCTCTCGACTAGCTGAAGGAATATTTGAAGACCACGCCCGTGCTGGGGGCGCCTGTCAAAGGGAGGCCACTTATCTTGTACATAGCTGCCACTGAATGCTCATTAGGGGTAATTCTCACCCAGAACAATGATAAGGGGAAGGAGCAAGCTCTCTACTACCTTAGTTGAAGCCTGGTTGGGGCAAAAGTGAGGTACACCCCCATCGAAAAGGTATGCCTAGCTCTGGTCTTCGTAGCCAAGAAGCTGAGGCATTACATGTTGTCACATTAAGTATGGTTGATATCAAGAGTCGACCCTGTCAAGTATATTCTCTCTCATCTAGCCTTGAAAGGGTGTCTCGGCAAGTGGGTGGTGCTACTGATGGAGTTTGACATCACCTATGTACCACAGAAGGTCGTTAAAGGTCAGGCCATCGCAGACATCCTCACAGCGCACTCCGTGCTCGAAGACTCTCTGTTGATTATGGAGTTGCCTGAGGACGAGACACTGGAGGTAGATCAGATACAGCGAGCCACCTGGCAATTGTATTTCAACAAGGCTTTTTATCATGATTATTAGTTCTATTTTCTCTTTTCTACCTTCTAAATGATGCAGCTCGTGCCTGCATTTCCTGGGGCAAGGCATGCTTGTTGCTACCACTGGCTCTGTGACTTGATGAAGGCCATCACCCCCGCCATAAGGGTATTCATGCATCAGTGGCATCTGATCCGGCTGATCATCATGGTGAAGTGCTTCAGCAGTATGAGGTGGAACTGGAGTCCTTGGCAGCATTGATCGAGCTATGGCACCCCGACACGCACACCTTCATCTTCCTCGAGTTTGAGGCCTCAATACTGGTAGAGGAACTGGATTTCATCTTTTAGCAGGGTGACCTAGAGGTGGGCGAGCTGATCGACCTTCCTCCCTGGGATGAGATCTTAGCAGAGATTGTGAGAGACAAGGGCAAAGTCCGCCAGATGATAGACCAGTGAGGGATCCTAGTCGACGGCCTAGCAGGATGGCTTGTGGGCCATGTGAAAGACAAGGCAGTGGGAGCGGATCGACTGATGCACGGTGTGACGTTGTGCTTGGGTGGGGCGCTACTCTTCCCTACATCAGGCGACGTGCTGAGGCAAGAGTACGTGGGCCCCTGACTCTCTTGTGGATAGGGCATTCTCTTTCTCAGGCCGTGCTGGCTCACATGTACTGCTGGCTCACTCAGATGAGCCTAGGTGGCAGCACCATGGGGAGTTTATACCTTTTGCAGCTATGGATGGAAGTCCACCTGAGTTTTGATTTTGACAGCGAGGCGACCACTGCTTCCCGGATCTTTGAGAAGAGCGCCATCTACCCCGCGAGGGCTATCTTTGGTCCTAAAGATCAAGTGATATGCAAGACTGCTCTATTGAAGACCAGAGATGACTGACGTGGCTACCTGAATTTCCTGCCTGAGGATGACTTTGTGTTTGTGCCGATGATGTACCAACATGAGGAATTTAAAGTGCGTGGATCATCAGAGCAAGAATTATGGCATGGGGGGGCCGAGGACTTGGTGTTGTACCAAGGACACTGCTGCCATCGCCAGGTGGGATTGCCCAGATGGATCCCATGGGCAGCTATTTGCGACCGTAGGGAATTTCCCTTTGTGGTTCTTTTCCTCACGATGGGGGTGTACACTCACCTTTTACAAAAGGCCGAGATAGGTCGACTTAGCACGCGGGAATTCTAGGGGTATTGAAATGAAGGTGGAAAGAACGATAGGAATGCTTCTCCTAGTTGTTTTCATTGCCGGTACATTCAAGAAAGAGAGGAAAAGGCCATCTTTCCCTGTCTACACAATCCACACAATCACTGCTGGCCGGGGCGGGGATCCCTACTGAAGCCCTAATAAAACCAACTGAAGAGATCGAGGTCTTTGACCTTGAGGATGATATTCTAGACTTTGTCAACCTTCAGCCAGTGCCCCCGGAGATAGAACATGGAGACCAAGCTACAATCGATGAGCTAATAGAAGTCAACCTGGGAGATGAGGATGACCCTAGGCCGACCTTCCTCAGCGCCCAGTTGTCTACTGAACAACAGAAGCTATATATCTAGCTACTGCGAGAATATTGGGATTGCTTCGCCTGGACCTACAAGGAAATGCTAGGACTAAGCCTCGCAGCCTCTCAACATGAGCTAGCAATAAGCCCCGAAGCCGAGCCGGTGAAGCAGTCGTCATGGCGTATGAGACCAGAGCTCATCACGCAAATATGCAAAGAGGTGGATGAGCTCATTGATGTTGATTTTATCGAATAAAATCAATATATCACGTGGCTAGTTAATATTGTGCCCGTGAAAAAGAAGAATGGATAGATCCGGATATGTGTTGACTTCTGGGACCTGAATAAAACTTGCCCCAATGATGACTTTCCGGTACCAATAACGGAAGTCATGATTGATGCTACAACTGGCCATGAGACTCTATCATTTATGGATGGGTCATCTGGCTACAAGCAGATATGGATCGCAGAGCATGACCAAATCCACACTGCCTTCCAAACTCCCAAGGGCATTTATCACTACAAGAGGATGCCGTTCAGACTGAAAAATGCCGGTGCAACTTATCAGCAGGCAATGACTAAGATATTTGATGAGCTGCTCTACCACAAGGTCGAGTGCTACATACATGATCTGGTAGTCAAGACCAGAAAGAAAGAAGACCATCTGCAAGACCTCTGGGTTATTTTTCAGAGGCTAAGGCAGTATGAACTAAAGATGAACGCTATGAAATGTGCATTCGGAGTAGCGAGTGGCAAATTCTTGGCCTTCGTTGTCAGATATCAGAGAATTAAAATAGACCCCGCAAAGATCAAAGCAATTCTGGAGTTACCTAAACCAAGGAACCTCTGTGAGCTGAGATCTCTACATGGCCGCCTGGCTTACATACAACATTTTATATCCAACTTGTCAGGGCGATTGATGGGGGCATCTTGGTCATATTAGTGAGGAAAGATTAAAAAGGTTGTGCAAAGATGGATATATTGATCCATTTGATTATGAATCATTTACAACCTGTGAATCTTACCTCATGGGAAAAATGACCAACTCTCCATTTACTGACATGGAGAGAGAGCTGGCCCCTTGATGAGGTTGCCTACTTTTTACCCTGTTGTTATTTAGTTAGTTCCTCTAGACTGGTGTCATTTTAGTCCTATCATCCCTCGTGTTTGGTTCAGAGTTTTCCAGAAAATTCCTATCGCTCATTGGCTAGAAAACGGGTGTCTTTCTACCTTAACACCCTCTTTTCAGTTCGCTCCGCTTCATTTTCGCTTCATCTCTACATTCAATTTCGCTCTCGCTTCACCTCCGCTTACTCCCCTGCAAAGAGGACGTTAAGGAGGTGCATCTGTTGACACCCGTTTTTGCTTATGAGTTGAGTCATTTCCTCTTATTATCATTTATTGATGTCTCGAGTTGTCCATCACTTATTGGGTCATTTTCATGCATGTCCTTGGGCTCATTTCATGGGTATCTCCCTCCCTGGGTAGGTTTGCTTTTAAGTTTGGGCTTAATGGGCCTTGATTTCACTTGGTTTTGGGATAAATGGGCTCGTTTACCCCCATTTGGTCAATTCATACGCCCAGTCAGTGCGCGGTCTATCGATGGGCCGTTCAATGACTGGACGGTCAGTTATGAACCGTTCAAGTGATCAAGACTATTTATTGAATATTTATTTGATTTTCTAAATTTCCACTAGCAAGCCTTTGCACGGTCCATGTCTAGCCGTTTAAGCTAATTGAACGCTGTGTCGTACGGCCATCCAATTCTCAGAGTCCTAAGCCGATTAATTTTCCAGATAATTATCTATTTATCCTATTTTTAATAATTTATCACCGACAGGTTCTACACGGCCTCTGTTGGACCGTGCTACTCATTGAGTGGTCTAGAAGTAGACCGTTCTATCCAAGAGGGTCCAGGGCCGTGATGGCCGATCAGTTCGATGGATAATTAGATAATTTAGTGATTTATTTATTTTCCACCGACAACACTGGACGGTCTGGCATTAGACCGCGTACTGTGCTGGGCGGCCTATCGCACGACTGCATACAGGCCCGATAACTGTGGAATTATTGAGTTTTCTCTCTCTGTCCGTGGTTAAACCTCCACCTTCCTCCACCATTTTCTCCGTGGATTCGTGAGTGCGGTTTGTGTAGGGGTGACGGCTCCCTACTCCTCCCCCACTCCCCACTACATCTCTCTCTCTCTCTCTCTCTTGCTCTCTCTTACTCTCTCTTTCTTGGTGGTCGTCTGGGGGGAAGGGGCTTCATAGCGGAGCTCCCACCTGCTTCTTCTTCTCTTCTTCTTCTTCTTCTCTTCCTCTGCTCTCTCTCAGTCCGTGTCTGTGTCTCTGTGCGTCTCTCCCTGTGTGTTCGTTTGTTGGAGAAGACGGGTCTTTATACTCCCGGTGGCGGGATCCTTCGAATGCGAATGGCGGACGCGGGAACAATAGGCATTGAATGGGATTTTACTTGGGCATCCTTGGTGGCAGAGGAGTAGCCCGCGTGTCTCCATCTCTGATCGACACCTCAGCTAAACCCGTTGTGCGCCAAGAATCCGTAGGGGGATGGCGTGAGATTTCATCTACCGGATGTGCAGGATGGCATCGTCCAGGGCGTGCCGTCGAAGGCCATTCGTAGGCGTGTCGCTGGGGCGATTACAAGCGTGTCGCTGAAGACGCCCAGGGCTCGCGTGCCGGGGAAGGCCACCACGGGTGCACCGGCGAAGGGCAGCCAGGGTGTGCTGGAGAAGGGCCACTCCAAGGCGTGCCGCTGAAGGGCTGGAGGGGTGTGCCGCTGAAGGCGCTCAGGGTGCGCCGCTGAAGGGCCTGGGGGTGTGCCATTGAAGGGGCTTCAGGGGGTGCCGCTGAAGGCGTTGGATGGGCGTGCTGCTGAAGGGCCTTAAGACGTGCCATTGAAGGGCCTGGGGGCATGCCGCTGAAGGGGCTTCAGGGTGTGCCGTTGAAGGTGGCAAGAGTGTGCCGTTGGGGTGGACTTGGACCTGTTTCGAGCCCGATCAACGGCCCACTTAGTTTTCTTCTGGGCCTACAAGTTGCGGGCCTCATGGGGGTTGATTTCTCTTCGCTGATGTGACTCCGGGGGCGGCTTCACGATAATATATTATTTATTCAGAGAGTGCAGATGGCCCGCCCTTTCTGCGATTTCTTCGGTTGAAGTTGTTTGTTGATGCTGGACTAGTCGGGACACACGGGCATTCAATTTTACGCGTCCACAAATGATAGCTGTTGTTGTAGGCAAACTCCACCAATGGTAGGTGGTGAAACCAACTCCCCTACCACTCCAGGCAACACGACCTCAACATGTCCTCCAAAGTCTGGATGGTGACGCAGCTGTTCTAAACAAAATAGAATCAAGAGGGTGTCAACACCAGGTGTCAAGCCCTATTGTCATCTAACCCAGAATACATCTAATTGAACGATTTTGAGAAATGCAAGCCTTTACCATTTTTTCTTGAGGAATGAAAATACAATTTACCATATGTTTTGAATATTTGACAACAAGTTGACTCATTCACGCATTCATTTGAGTTCAAAGTGTCCACCAAGGATTTTAATCCTACAAAGCAAGATAATCAAAATATGAACACCTTGGTAAGCAAATATTCTTCAATGACACGTGCACATAAGATTTGTCATCATTAAAACTTAACTATCAAAATCAACATGGGGATTGTTGTATCCAAATAATTTTCCAGCAAAAATGGTAAGGAATAAGGGTTCAAAAATTTTTTCAAACACCTTTAAGGCATGCGCTACCTAGCCCTTCTTGCAACTCGTCGGGCCCAACTAAGGGTCCCAACCAGCTAGCCGTGACATACGACAATGTAAACAATTGATTGGGATTACACTAGACCACACAATGGCAGGCTTTTCCAGCACTCTACACGGCCACTCGGGCCAACCCGGGGGGGCCCTGACTACAAGCCGTCACGTGGCACCCAACAACAAGGCCGGAGCCTACCCTAAGACGGCTTCTCCCAGCCCTCCAAGGTCAAGGGGAGGCTTAACTAAGTCAACCACAAGCTCTGGAGGCCCGCATTATGCATATACAGCTCACACACGTGTGTCGGACATTTTTCCGAACACCTTGTGGGCGCACATCTCCTAGCCCTTCTACAGCAAACCACAGGCCGACCCGTGGCTCCAACATACCAAATGGGTTCTACAACAACCATCCAGTAGGTCAGGGCCATGCCCGACCCTCAGATACGTGGCGATGAACCACTTATCCTTAGCTCCCGGGCCAACCTGGGGCTACCCTGCCAACCCGTCGTACAACGTGACACACACCACGAGATCAGGCCCACATACCCAAAGTGCATCTTCTCAGCTCCCACGAGCTCATACCCTCCGCCCCGAGCCAAATCTAAGGCCCACCAGTCACCTATTCAAGCCGTTTGATAACCCAAGGTGTGTCGGGTATTTACCCGAACACCTTGCGAGCGGCAACTATGATGCGACAATAATAGGCCCCCACGGGCCAATCCCAGCACCCTCAAACACTCTTCCCTTCAAAGGACAACGCCAAAATTCTAGTGAATTGATGTGTGGAGCCCCCTTTTTGAAGACTGGAATGTCACGCCGCTTCCCGCGGGGGCTTTATAAGCCTGGCGCGTGCTATCACTCCTGACTTCTATCGCCTAGGGCTTTTCTTTCCACCATTCTTGCATTCACGAGAGGCTCATGCGACGCAAGGGTAACTCAGAAGAGTGAAGAGTTGCGACGGCCTTCGTAGAGCTTGTAGAGGTTACGGCGACGGTGATCCACCAACTTTTGCTTCCCCCTGAGTCATTCGGCTCCGAGTCCTCTTCTTCCTCCTCTAGCTCTCCTGGTAGCTCCATGGCGGACCAACATCTCGAAGTCGAGGGGCAAGCGGTTGAGTGGGCCCCTAGCGCTTTTACGGTGCCATTGGAGCCTCTATGCAGTGAGTTGTCTAAGGGTGAGGTGAAGTGGTTGGAGGGGCAGTATGGTCTACCATGGAAGTACCATATCTCTCCGGTGGAGGCTCATGAGCCCAATCTGGACACTCGCTTCGGCTCCTTCTGCTCTTTTCTCTTTGCCTGGAAGTGCGGGTTCTGCCTACCTCTCCATTCCTTTCTTGTCGAATTGCTTCAATTCTACCAACTGGCTCCAGTCCAGTTGGTCTCCAATTCTTATACCTTCATCTTCTCCTTCATCTTTCTCTGTTGCTCGTGCGGGGTCGACACTTCGCTGGACCTCTTCCATGCCTTCTTCAAGTTGAAGGAGCATGCCCACGCGGGCAAAGGCTTCTTCTACCTTCAAGCGAAGTGGGGGAGGAGTTGCGTGACCCTCTCTGCGAGGGACGCATCCCACAAGGGCTAGAAGACCCAATACTTCTGGGTAATCCCATCCATGGTCGGTGAGTCTTGGGCCTTCCCCACTACGCCCGACTTCCATCCGAACATTCCTCCGAGGCAAGCGGTGGCTTCCCTTAAGGCGGAGAAGAAGGCTGCCTTTCTTTAGAAGAATCGCCAGTCAACTGCTGATTTGATGACCGAGGCAAACATTGAGGAATATCCTTCTCATATGGTGGGGTCTCCGGGGAAGGGGTTCAGGGTCTTGCATTGATGCTGTGTCGGATTAATAGACTTCCTTCTGACGATCTGCTTTTCTCTGTTAGGTTTGAGGCAGACGACAGATGAGGGGGCGTCGCCGATCGTGGTGGAGATCATCGATTTGGAGGAGATGCCTTCTCCCAACGGACCTTAAATGTCTGGGAGTTCTTCCTGCGCCCTAGACAAGGGCAAGCAGATTGCTAGGGATGGAGCTTCCGAGCGTCGCGGGGTCAAGCGTAAGGACCCCGTGGAAAAGCTACTACGGTCCTCGATGAGGGCCGTGACTGCGGAGAGGAAGCGGGCAAAAAGGGTGGAGGCCGCTTGCTCAGTCGAGGGGGGCGCACAGTTAGCTCTCCCGACTGTCGAATCAGAGGGGGCTGTCACCACAGAAGAAGTCACGACTGAGGCGGATGCATCCCAGGCAGAGATGGCTGAAGCTGGGGCGCCTACCGAGGCTGAGGGGGCACAAAACGGTGGAACCCAATCCGAGCCAGTCGAGGCTGAGGAGTCACGAGATGATGCAACCCAATCCAAGCCGACCAAAGCTACGGAGGTGTGAGGTGAGGTGGTCCGATCTGAGCCAATCGGTGGGACCCCCGAAGCAGGAGTACTCGGGGGGGATGCCCCATTCCCGACTGTCCTAGAGAGGATCTTCCCTCCTATAGCCGGTGCATTCACCGTCCGAGCATCCCTACACCGCAAGTGCCGCTCTGCGACATCGGAAGCGGTTCGAGGAGGCCTTGGGCGCAGCCCCCCTTCCGTGCTTCTCGAGCGAGTCATGGAAGGCAGCTTGATTTTAGCCCAGCTGGGGGCCAAGATGACCTATTAGTTCGCTCAGGTTGATTCGAAGGGGGAGTCTTTGTCCTGGGCCCGCGACGTGTCCGACTGAAAGATCGAACGCTTGACTTTCGACCTCGAGGACCTTCAGCGGGAGGTGGCTTCACTCAAGGTGCAGGCAGAGTCGAGCTAGAAAGAGGCTCGGGAATAGACCGAGCGGATGGCTCAGACCCATTATATGGTTGGGCTGAAGGATAATCTTCTGGACGCAGAGCTCAAGGTGCAGGCCGAGCGCGAGGAGCAGTGGAGGGCCGAGCGTGACGAGCTCGAGGGCCGAATATGGGAGGCGGATTGACAGCGGGCAGAGGCTAAGGGTGCGGGAGCCGAAGCTGAGAAGAGATAGTCTGAGGCAGAGTGGAGGGCAGCCGAGCTTGTGAGGAAGGCAGAGTAGGCCAAGGTGGAGGCGCTCGAGCGATATAAGTGCTCAAAGGCTTATCAGACAGCTCTCTCGAGGGCCGCCTTCTCTTACTACGAGCCGGGCTATCATCGAGTCCTGTGGAAGGGGTTTTCCCAAGGCTTCCACCGAGCGACCTCTCTGGCCCATGAGCAGGCAGACATAGAGCTCGACTTTCCTTCTAGGCAATGCTATGACTTGGATGAGGATGTTACGGATTCTTGGTCCCCGACGTTGAGCGAAGGTGGAAGTCGGGGTGCCTCGATTTCATTTGAGCGATAGCCAACTCTAACAACCTCGGGAGGGCACGCGGTCAAGACAGTTCCCATGCAGGTGGGGTCAGTGTCCGGACCAACAGTCACCGAGGGCACTAGGGACGGGTTGCCCGGTGTCAAGGATCTTTCACCTACCGAGCTCCGTGGTGGGCCCGAGACCTGATATCTATATATTTTTCCTTTCTCTTCTTTCTTCAATGTAGCCATGTAAAAATTTCCCTCGTGTATGTGATGGCGGCAGTAGTAAATGCTGAATTAACTGTTCCTTACTGCCTTTGGAGCAATTTGACTACCGTATATGTAGTTGTTGGAAACGCGGTGGTTTTCTTTACAGATATCTTACGTGTCGATTGGTCAGGTAACTGGTGCGGCACTGGCACCTGTCCATCTTCCTTTGCTTTAAATGACTTGTCACTTCGCGTGTTTTAATCTTGGGAGTGTTGGTGGAAAATGAGGTAACCGCCTTGGGGGAAGGGTGTTTGCCTTTCGCGCTTCTTCGAGGGGAAAGTCATTTAAGGCAATAGCTCCCATTCGGCCTATAAAAGGTCCCAAAGGGCATTTCCTCCTCTCTTCATCGCTTAAGGCCATCCCTGCAGTTTCTCCTCTCCGTGATGTGTTGTGCTGTTAGTCTTGGTGAAGCATGGAAGGCATTTCAAAGGATGAAGATGCAGATTACAGTCGGGGGGAGGTTCCTACTTCTCCGGTTCGAAAGAGGGTTTGACGGTCGATGGGCAGCTCGAAAGAGGGTTTGACGTGTGGTGGCATGTCCTCTTCCTTCTTTTGGACCGCCGACACTACCTTACGAGGGAGGTAGAAGCGGACGGATGGGGGCATCAAGCACCGCACCCTTCTCCTGTCCCCGCTCCCCCTCTTCCTCTTCCCCTCCCCTCTTTCCCTCATACTCAGCTCCCTCCACATAGGAAGGGTCCTCCTCCCGAGGGGGCGAGAAGGTCGCTTCCGTCCTAGCCTCCATGGGAGCTACAAAATACAAACCCAGCAAAGCAAGATTAGCCCGCTACCATGGCTAAATTGACTAGAAGTAAAGAAGGCAAAGCGACACTTACTCAAGGCTGTCTCTGCCTCGACTGTCCCGCTAGCCTCGAGTCCTCCAAAAGACTCGCCAGTCTCGGCCACTGCAGCCTGTACTCGGGGGTGTTTCCGCCTCAGCTGCGGACTTCCATCCCCGCTCCCCAAGGACGCCTCCGTGGAGGGGTTATCCCCCTTCGTCACCGAACCTGTCAACAGACACAGCATTATGCAATGTCAGTGTCATAACCAGAAAGCAACAAACGAAGAAGGGATGGAGTATCCCAAACAAGGCAGTACCTGGAGCCCCGAAGGGGGTAGGTGGCAATAGTACCAGCTGCTCCAGCTTCAGTGCCAGCACCCGGGCCACATTCGCCGCGGCCTCCCGGATGTCCCGCAGAGTGCGAGCGCACTCAATCTGGGACAAGAACTCCACAGGCCCGACAGACTCAGTCACGTGAGCAATGTGTCACCGCTAGTCATCGATCGCTGAGTTGGCAAAGCTCCCGTGCGGGAGCTCCCGACCCAGTGAACCCTGGCTCTGAAAGCCGCAGTCGGCCAAAAATTGGGCCCACCAGGCCTTAGGCACCCTCGGCCAGGACCCCTTCCCACCTGTCGTCGCTGCTCTCGTCGAAGTCTGCACCAGGGGCTTTAGTGCCCCACCACTACTCCGACTCCCAAAAGTCAAACCTCGGCCACCCCAGGGCCATCGCGCCATAACCCGCTCGATCACTCAACGGATCCGAGCGACATGGGTCCTCAGGTACCCGTCGTCCAGCACAATAGGAAGCAAATCCTCCCTCAGCAACTGGCTCTCCTCTGCTTTCCGAATCACAGAGGCCTTCTAATGGTACAGGTGGCTGTGCTCGAACCACAACTTGGCGTAGTGAACGTTGAACCTCCCTCGACGTCCCTGTACCGACATCGGGAACTGCTCCGGCTCCCGACGACTGTAGAAGTCCCACCATGCTATCGTAAGTAGGTGGGTGTCTCTGTCCCGGTATTGCCTGCCTATCAAAGAGAACTCCCGATTCGGTGGGATCCCCTGGTCGTACCCAAAGTTCATCGCGAACCGACTTATTACTTTTAGGCATCATGGGTCACGTGGGAGAATGTTAGAATTGGGCTTCACCCAATTCATAGAGAGATAGCCCATTAGGTGATATTTAAATCTCCCATTCAAATTATATATTAATTTGTATTTACAAGGGGGCCATTAAGGTGACCGTTTTGGATTTTCTCTCTCTTATTCACACTCCCATGAATGTGCACAATTAAAGGGGAGGTTACAACATTTGACATCAAAGGGGTTACATCCATGAAGTCTATAAAAGGAGAGGGTCTCCTTGATGGAAGGCTTCTCTCTTCCTTGATCCTTCTTTTGGCCTTGGTCCCTCTCTCTCTCTCTGTAGACCCGAAGAAGGGTTCCATCAACCCATCTCCATCTCAGTGTGCTGCTGCGAGCTGAGGCGAGGAAACCTTGTCGCTGACCCTGCACCTTGCTCCAAGAGGGTGATCTATAGATCATTTTGTCATCTCCCATCAGGCCACAGTCATCCCACAGCAATCACGTTCAACCGTCATCGTTGCCAGACGTGGGCTGCAACTACAACCAGTCAAAATATCTCGCACAAAGTGAGTTTCACATAGAATGTGGCAATTCATATTCCCACGACTTGCGGAGCACCATTATATATATTATGCTCTCCGATACATGGTTAGGAGTAGTCATCTTTAGTCACTAGAGTGTTGCTTGATACTGTGACCATATGTTTTGTATCCTAGATAGAGCAAGTGTTCATTATTTGGCTTCTATCGTCCTAGGTCAAATTATTTCGACACATTTGGGGATGTCTCCTTATTATTATGAAAAAGACATATTTGCTAATTTTAGGATAAAATATTAGAATATTACTATCATTATTATATTTGTCACACTCATTTTGACAATTCAATATTGAAGATTCAAAAAAAATTAGTGTTAAATTTAAATTAGTGTCACTATAAGAAAACAGAGTACTGGCGATGGCTAAAACCCATCGTAAATAGTTAAAAAGTCATCACTAATACTTTTAGCGACGGTTGTCACCCATCATGAACGTTGTTACAAAAAATGTCATCTTGAATGTTTTGGCGACGGTTACAGTCAGTCGTCATGAATAATTTGTTATTAGCGATGGTTGAGTAACATTATTAGGGACGACTAATCACCTTCGTCAATAATTTTTTAAGAAAAAGTGAAAAAATGAAGTTTATTAGTGATAATGGTAAAATCGTCTCTTTGTGTAGTTGGTGTAGAGGCACTCGGACCTATAAACATGAAATATCGTAAGTAAAGTAAAGTATATAATGACTACTCGTTGACCTAAGAATTTAAATAAACATACCAGTAGAACGTAGTGGGGGTGGTGTACTCTGTGTAATTGGTGTGGAGACACTTGAACCTATAAACATGAAATATCATGAGCAAAACAAAGTATATATTGACTACTCATTAACCAAAGAATTTAAATAAGCATGGTAGAACGTGGTGGGAGCGATGTACTCTATACAGTTGGTGCGGAGGCACTCAGACCTGTAAACATGAAATGTGGTGAGCAAAATAAAGTACATAATCACTACTCATTTATTTAAGAATTTAAATAAACATACCAGTAGAAGGTGGTAGGGGCAGTGTGCTCTGTGTAACTGGTGCGGAGGCACTCGGACCTGTAAACATGAAATATCGTGAGTAAAATAAAGTACAAAATGACTACTCGTTTACCTAAGAATTTAAATAAACATACCAGCGTAAGGTGGTGGGAGCAATGTACTATGTACTACGGTGCGGAGGCACTCGGACTTATAAACATTAAATATCATGAGTAAAATAAAGTACATAATGGCTACTCATTTACCTAATGTGTGTGCTTTTGATGATTACAATATGTTATGATAGTGCATTTAATATTGGAGTGTGCATATTTTACTAGAGTGCCTTTTGATATGAACTAGGTGAAGCACTGGTTCTGAGAGAACAGTCCAAGTCGACTTGGCACGCTAACCAAGTTGACCTGTGCAGTTGCCTGTTGTTTTTCTTGGTTCTGTCTGGGAGATCAAGTCGACTTACACAGAGGTCCAAGTCGACTTGGTGATGGTTTGTTCCTTTGTGTGCTTTCTGGGAGCTTGATGCAAGTCGACTTGCTTCTTGGGAAAGTCGACTTGGTATTATGCTTGAGTGGCCTTACAAGTGTTTGAACTTCTTTATTCACTTGCTATGAAGTATTGGAATTGATTCATGTTGTGGTGATTGAAAAGTATGGTTATGAGTTTTGCCATATGCATATTTGGATTGACTAATCTCACCTTAAATAAGACTGGTCAGAGTTGAATCAAATCATCTTAATTAAGGCCATAAAAGTTTAACTATCTTTAATCTATTTTTCTAAGGTTAAGAGAAATTTAGATGACTGAAATGAAATTTAGTCAACTAAAATCAAATTCAGTAAACACTTAAGACACTGGACGTCCTAGATGCTCACGGAAGTGATTCTTACAATTGACACTGAAGCAGACAAACTGAGGTTCTGTCAACCATAAACTCAAACGGTTGGAATGCAATCATGATGCTAAACGGAAATGTATGCAACACTCACTATAGTGTACAGATGAGCAGAGCTCACTACTGTATGACAAACCTGTGAAGGTGGTAGATGAAAAGGAATCAACCACACAAGCAAGCACATGATGCACGTGAGATTTTTTAGGTAGTTCAGCCAGACACCTAGTCTGCCTACGTCCACCCCTCACTCAAACCGAGTGAGGATTCCCTTGCTTACCGCAAGAACGTAGACTCAGTCTGCAACAAAAGTTGACACACAGCTAATTCCCCCGGAGGAACACACTCCTCCCTTCTTCTGAAATCTCAGAAGAAAACGTGAGCAACGCCCAGTTGCCCTCAACCAGAGGATCAATCCTCTCTTCCTCTGAAGCACAGAGGGAACTCAGAGAACAACTCTCCCTTCTTCTGATTGCTCAAAAGGAACACCCGGAGACTAAGTCTCCCTTCCTCTAACTACACAGAGGGACCCTGGAGAACAACTCTCCCTTCTTCTGATTGCTCAGAAGGGACCCGATCCCTAAACAGGGTATCAGAAGAACAATAAGAAAATGGGAAACAACCAAACGAGAAAGAAAAAGAAAAGATGAGCGAGAACATCTGGAAACAATGTAGCTCAGAATGAGTGAATTGGCTTGGATCTAATCCAGAAGCCAATGGATGAACAGATCCTCAATCTCTCTAGCTCTGGCTACAATTAATCTCATGAAAAGGACTTCAGATCTGGAATCTCTCAATCTTTCTCTTCCTCTTCCTCTTTCTCTTCTTCTCTCACAGATTTTCTAGTTGATTCTTCTCATAGGCTAGCTCTCTTTGCGACTCTACTATTTTGATGCGGGATGAGACAGCGAACCTGGGACTCTAGCTCTCGGGCGTCCCTAAGCGAGGGAAACGCGGGATCGTGTGCGGTTGAGGAACTGGCAGTGAGTCTCGAGTATTCGGCTCTTCCGCGTGTACTCGGATTGAGTCACGGGACGGGTTTTACTCTCTCGCTCGTAGCGGTGATTGAATTGATATAGCGAGCTAAATTATCCTAGCATGCTCTCTAGCAGTGGCATATAAAATATATACAAGTAAAGCAAGATGCCGAGCCCATCGATTTGAGTCAATTGGGAGGTGTTTAGGACAGGTTAGAATAGGGCCGAAATGTTGTGTAGAATGTGGTACAAATAACCATCGTGTTCTCACCAGAACGCGCTATAGGTAGGTACCGCGATATGATTATCGCGGCGTAGCATGGCACCGCGATCCACACTTAATGGTTTTTCCCAAAGGCGGTCAGAGACATGACCTTGCAAACCACTGCGTCAACGCCTAACGAGGAAAAGACTTTCGCCTCATTAATGGGGGAATGCCTAATGTGGTAAAGAATTCCACCACTTTAATGAAGAACGTGCCCAAAGTGTCCTGCGCATTCCCAACAGGCCCAATTATGCCTTTTGTGTCCTCTAGTCTTGCATCTAACATTAAACCCTTAATAATTTTGCATTTTCGCTAACTTATGGCATTCTTTATTTTCCCATTTTGAGTAGTTTTCCCTTTCTTATGTGACTGATCCACTAGTCATAGCCTAACAACCCTTAGAGTCAGCCCACCGAGGAGAGGTGGCGGGGCAGTCCCGGTGTACGATTCATAGGGTGGTTTCTGTGGGCCCCCTTGCTTTGCAGTAGTGTCCAACTAGGGTGGGAGGGAACTAGCTAGAGGCCTGGCTCTAGGCATTGAGCTTGTGCGTGCACACATGGTCAGGGGCATGAACTTGCACTGACGAGCGTGACCCTGACTAGTCCTTATCCTTGGTTACTATTATGGTGTCTTAGTTACCATGTTCGAGGTGAGTGGGAGACACCTGAGGCACAGTGTAAGTCATCAGTGGACGCATTTGGTCTTTCTTCTAGTGTTTGTTCTTTCTCTTGTCACTTAGTTTGTGGAATGTTAACTCTAATGCTGAATGTATGATTCTTGTGTTTAATTACGTGCTTTATTAGTTGTCTTTTATTGCTAGTCCTATACAGCTTTCTTAAATTGTCATAGCTACATATTACTTGTTTCTTTTACTCTTTTTAGCTACGAGGTAGGGATCTATAGGACCCTTATTGAGTCAATGAAATGAGACTCACCCTTTGTCTTTCAGGTGAGGCGCAACAGTTGTCCAATTTTCCTCGTGATTTTGGCGGCCAGTCTTAGTGCCAGCGTGGTTCACTCCGGGGTATGCCACGTGTAGTTGTACTCTTTTGGTTATTATATATTTTGGGCTTGTACTCTATACTTCCAGACTATTGTATAATTATAATACTCTGTCCTCTCGGTGCTAGAGAGGTTGGGGAAGGATTTCCCCTTGTTTTCCCCGTCACCTGGGGGTGATCGGTGCATGGAATAGATTTTTCTACGATTTTTACTATTTTCGGTCTCAGGTTGAGATTACGACCATCATAGTGGTCGTGTTCTTTTAAGAAGGCGACGTGTCACGCCACTACGTTCATCGAGGAAGATGAACAGTAGGGCGGTTAGGGTCGCAGTGGTGAGACCAACCACGACTAGGTCACACCCGCGGTCCCTGCCGCATCAACGTGTTGACGGGCTTGGGCTGTGTTAATTGGGATCGCGCCCCTCGTGATTGGTGCGTTCTTCTCAGATTGCGGCCCAGGCTTCTGGAGCGTTTGACCTTGATCGCGACCATGGTGGGGGAAGCGTTCATGAATATGCCTAGCGCGGGGTGTGCGTTCATGTGGGCAACTAGTCTTCAGGGCCAGAGGGTGGGAAGGTAGCCTGGCATGCCTTCCTTGGTCCACGTGCATCTCGGACACCCCTTAGGGACCGTGACTATGTTTTCGATGTCTGAAAGTATTGTGTTATCCCGATTAGTGTGCATGTGTGCTTAGAGGGTCCGGGGGACCCTGTATGTGTGTTCTGAGTTTTCGAGTTACGCTTGAATGAGTCACTGGGAGTTGGTTGGAGTGCGGAGGGCCTTCCCCGCATGTCGTGGGCTTCTCTGGAAATTGGTTTCCGAGTGGGCCATGTGTATGGCCTTGGACTGTGAGTCCAATTAACCAGTGATGGGGGCATCTCTCGCCCTTCACATTTTTTCACAGCTTTGATTGCTCAGCGGCATGGTTCCATTGTGTCCGTCTTGTCTTTCTGAGTTGAGTCATGTAATTTTCACATTTTTTCACATCTGATATCTGTATTTGGACTGGTACTCCTAGAGGTGACTTCACAGTTAAGTCCTCATGCAGCTTGCTGAGGCCTACAGGTATTATTAGGCGTCCGTGGGTTAAGCTCTGGCACTCAAGTATTGCTCTGAGGGCTGCTATGTTTTTCTGGAAGCTTGTCCATCGAGCGGTACCGGTGGACAGTAGGGTGGCTGATTGTGGTATTCCCTTGGTTTCAAAATGTGTCTGCTGCAAATCTCCATCTCAAGAGGATCTGAATCATGTTTTTTTTAAAGAGTGAGCTGGCAGTTGATTTGTGGAACTAGATCTCTCCTTTGCTCAGTGTCAAGATAACCCTCCCCACCCTCTCTCTCTCCCGTTCACTCTCTCTCCCTCTCTCTCGATTTCTCTCACTCTCTCTCTCTCCCACATTTCCCTCCCTTTCTCTCTCCTTCCCAGTTTGTCCGTTTCAGGGCTAGACAGCGACGCAGAGGGTACTATTGGAACCAGTGCAATGAGAGGAACTCGTTGGCGCCCTCCATTGCGCGGTTCGAGGGACGGTGGAGCGAGACGGGATAAGTAGGGCGCGGTTCTCACTTCGCCCGTATGCGACCGAATCGCTGATTTCGGGAGGAACAAGGTAGGGGGATGGATTCACCTCCACGCTAGGAACACATCCATACCACATGGACGCCCATCCACGGCCGTTTGGCCTAGTTATGTCTATTTTTAGGTTTTACCCTAAAATGTGTTAAATTATTATTTTAATCATTTATAGGCATTTTAAATACATTTTCTAGCTTCTGTAGGCTTGTGTGAAGGCATGGAAGGGCAGGTTTTACGTTTTTTACAAGTTTTGTAAGCGAACCCGTCGATTTCAATCGACCGAGAGACGGCTCAATTTTAAACCGTACCCATTCATCGCCTAGATCACATGACGGTCACACCAGTGACCGTTATGAGCTTAACGCACTGCCTCAGGCGCGTTATGCATGTATGATGGACCACCCCAGGTCCGTTATGTTCATGTTCATGTTAGGTAACCCGTTAGTATAACGCCCCTCTCCATGGCCATTATAGTCATGGGTTTTCTATGAATTTTTCACGTTCGGGTGACTTTAACAGACGCCCAGTGGATCGTTATGGTTTCTGAGTAGTTAAACTTCACAAAAATCACTCGAGTAGTCATAGCGGACCAGTGGAGGTGCGCCATGTTCACATAATGCACCAACACCGATCCGCCATGGCCGCTGAGTCCGGAATTGTAGGAGATGAGGATGACGGAGCAGGGGAGGCGCGCCATGTTAACATAATGCACCCCACCCGATCCGTTATGCTCTATGACGGGCTAGAACTGATCCATTATGTACTATAACGGGGCAGCTCTGATCTGTTATATCCTCTGCTATCCTAAGAATAATAAATTGCTATTCTAATGCATTCTCCATCCTGTTTAAGTTATTTTATGAATAAAAATACATCTTTATGTCCTAGTGGAGTTACTTTCTCTTTCCTCGTGATGGAGCCACTAGTCGTAGCCCAGCGACCTTAGTGTCGCTCCCCATTCTCTCTTTCTCACTCTCTCACCTCTCTTTCTCCCCTCTCTTCTTCGATGGCCGACGGAGCAAGGCGGAGGCAAGGATGGCAAGGATGGGTCGAGGATCGAGGGATGGTGGCGCGGTGAAGCTTGGCCGCGAGTTTGGGGTGCCGGCGAGGGTTTAACGGTGTTTTCTTCGTGGATCGGTGTCCACGGTGCACGAAATCTTCAGTGGATGTAGGGGGACGGTTCCCTAGCTCATGCACTTTATTTTTCATGAGTTTTGTAGGCCGTGGTGAGCCGAGTGGGCTATTTGGGATATTTTTTAGAAAATCCATGATTTTGGAGTGTGAGCTCGATCTAGAGTTTTGATCATATTTTTGGGGTTTCAATGGGTCCTCTCGGTGCTAGAGAGGTAGGGGACTAGTTTCCCTATGTTTTCCCCTTCATGTGGGCGTGAACGGGGCATGGAATGAAATTTTTGGGGTGATTCACCGATTTCATTCTCGAGATAACTTGGCGGTCCTTCCAGAGACCGCCACACCCCTGGTGGCCTAAGGTAGGCATGCCATGGGGTACTGTTTTGTCGGTAGGGTGGGCATCGGCTGGCGGCCACCCGATAAACTACCAGCGGAGGTGGCAATCGAACCTTCGATCGCTTCCTCCATTTCTGACTATTACGCTTCAGGGTGTGTGTTTTGACCGTTGGGGTCACGTGCCCTCTAGCGGCTGTAGGTACGCGTGCTAGAGGGAGTCTAGCGGGCCAAGGTTGGGTCGTTAGAGCAACATGGCAGCCTGAGATAGGACCGCCAGACCTAACGTGACTCGTCTTCTAGTAGACCAAGGATGGGCCGCTAGAGTCCTTGTAGCGGACCAAGGTTGGGCCGCTAGAGCCGTGTGGCGGCCCAAGAGAGGACCGCCAAGCAATTCTTCGTGTTTACCGTGTTTATGGTGTGTTGCGCTGGTCTCGATCGACTCGGTTGTAACCCAGTGGCTGACCTTCGGCCTCGTGAATGTCCCGAACACCGTGAGACCTATGTTTGTGTTTTAGGGATGTCCGGAGATACAATGTTACCTTGATTAGCGTGCTCATGAGTCTTGGGGTCCGAGTGACCCCGTGTGTGTGTTCTGAGTCTCAAAAGGGGCTGTGTGTATGGCCTTGGATTGTGAGTCCAGTTGACCAGCCTGGGGCTGGAGGTTTCTTGAGTTCCCTTTTCAAGGGAAGGGTCTCGATAGTCGTGAACTGTCTCCTGAGTCATCGCATCGTGATTTTAGACCTAGGGATTAGGCCAGATTGACCGCGTTATGTCGTCACGTGCGATGGTCTTGACCTGAGTCTTGTGACTCAAGGACCGTTGGGTTATTAGGTCTGGTGGGCTATCTAGAGTCTGGTGGCCTTCGGTCACCTTTTACTTTGCGTTACTCGTGATCGGTGCGTGTGTGATTTTCTGTGTTCATGTTAGTGACCCTCCACTAGACGTAACCTTCTTATGGTACATGCGTGTTGACCCACCCAAGAGTGGTAGAGCGGCATACCTGAGACAGACGGTGAGTAGACTAGTTACCTTAGAGCCCCCACATACAGCCGAGTCTAGGCTTTGGGGGAATTACCAACTAGAGGACAGGTCTAGGGCGTATGGCCTGAGTGTGCACACGAGGCTGAGGGTGTTGGACCCACGCTGACGAGCGCGACCTCAGCTATTCCTTGTTTTGTGTTCCTAGTCACTTTAGTGTCTTTGTCTCCGCCTGGGGCACCGTAGAGAGACACAGGGGTGTGGTGTAAGACATCAGGGGACGCATCCGATCTGTTCTTCTGGTGGGCAGTACTCCTGTCACGTGACGTGAGTTATCGTGTCGTGATTTCTGTTTCCTATCTACGAGACGGGGTTTCGTGTGTAGTTTCAGAAGTGTTCCCACAGTCGAGGTCTGGGGTTTTCGGTGAGTGTCACCGAGGGCTTTCCCTAGACAGTGTTGTGTTCACGGCAGTGAGGTCGTGACCGCATTTCCGGATCATCTGGTTTCGGCTTGGGCCTTACTATGAGGGCAGGTTTACGCAACTGAGGCATCGTGGCATTTTCCTAGTAGCGTGGCTAGGGCGGTTCGTGTGTGGTTGTCCCCCAACCATGGGATCGGGATGTCGGGTGCATGGCTTGGTTGTCCCCCGACCGGAGACAAGGTCATGTTTTTTGGTACAGTAGGAGTAGCTATAGATCCAAAGTTTTACCGGCCACCGTAGGTTACTATTCCTACTGTTGCGGCTGTTCTTTCGGTAGTTACTGCTTTCTGTGCTATCGTTGTTTCTCAGTCGGTGTTCCACGGGATCCCTACTGAGCCAGTGATAGGAGGCTTACCCCCGATTTTCAGGTGCGATGGCTCTTCCTCGGGGTTCGAGGACGTCGCGTAGAGGTTCTTAGCTGCCAGCTTGTCGGGCCGAGTGTTCACTTAGCATGTGGTACATTTTTTTACTTTAGACTATACTTTCTATTGGACTGGACTCTGTTGTAGTTAGGTTATTTATATCTATTGTCCTGCTTTATTGCTTATTTCTATGTGCACTACACCTATCCTTTTAGCCCTTTTGAGTCTTCGGGCTCATGGGTGGCGGTTCGGGGTTCGAATGGTATCGAGCCTTCCCGGTATCTGGATCTCAGCTCGCTACAATATGAGTTTTACAGGGAGTGTATTTTGATTAGTCGGACTGATAAATAAGACAGTGCTAATATGTAAACAAGTCAAGGGGATAGCTTTAATCATCTTACCTTCCCCATCCAAGATGACATTAAGTCAGCCTCATCACTCATGTCCATTGTTATCCATTGAAGGTTGTTCCTTTATGAGTGGACACATGGGCAAGCGATGTTCCTGACTTCAACATTTACGACAAGCGCTGAGATGCTTCCAACATTCTTAAGCCGAGTGCCCAAAGTTTTCACAAAATGAGCAAGTTGCCATGACCTGCCTTTCTTCCTCCTCCTTGGATCTTTTATTGTTTCCATTACTATTTCATTTACCATTATCATTTCCATTTTGGGACCTCTTGTTGTGATAGGATTCGTCATTGTTCATTTCTCTTTCTTCTCACCTGTTATGCTTCCGACTCAACTCTTCTTTCCTATCTCTAAGTTTCTCGACCTTCTCCAAGGTCCTTTCACATAGATGTGCCTGTTGGACCATCTCTGCATACATATGGATATTTTGAGACCCAAGTTGTTGAATAAAGCTGGGCCTTAAACCGTCCATAAATCGGCTAGCTTTTAAGATATCCGTGCTCACCAGATGTAGGGCATAAGAGGCTACATGAGAGAATTGAAGTTCATATTTCACCACTGACATCATGCCCTACCTTAGAGAAGTGAATTCCATAGCCTTTCGCTCTTTGACGTGCTCGGAGAGGTATTTGGCTCGGAAGAGATTAAGAAATCCCTCCCAAGTGAGCTGAGCATTTCGAGGTTGCACCTTCCACCAAGTATCGAGCCCCTGGGTCTCAAAATTGAGCTCCTCCATGGAAGGTTGCAAAGGACAAAAAAATGAAGAAGGGACTGCAGAGCTAGGTTAGAGGAGGCAGAGGTTGACGGACCATTACCACCGTAATCTCCGCTGATTCCTCGAATGCATCTACTACTTTACACACCCTTAGGTCACCCCACGGCGCACAAATCCTTTCAACATCAGCACAACCAAAGGAGAAAGCCCTAGCGGAGGAAATGTAAGATGCAAGCATACGGGAGCATTTGCATATATATCCCAACTTCCCTGGTGGGATGCGTCGCGACGTTTCAAGCTCCCAGAAGGGTTCCCCTGTGTCGGCTCAAGGAGAAGCGTCATCCCCCAGGACAACCACATTAAATGCCCCCTACTGGCAACCATATCCCCATCTAAGCCACCAATACTACCCTAGAGCATCCTACTCTCCGAGCCCAAGTTTTGGCTCGGGAGTAGGGGGCAAGTGGAGAGGGGAAAATCCACAGCCCATTTATACGCGCGGATCAAGGTAGCCAAACCAGGTCCAGACCGGCCCAATTAGGCCCAATGTGACCCAACCAGGCCAAAGCTCCCAAAGGCGATAGCCCTACATATGGGCCCACCGATCTCAAAGCCCAAACACCCTCAAAATAGATCTTCCTAGGCGGCCGCTCGGCCTGGAAGTTTGAGCATCGATCATTCAGAAAAGCCTAAATAGCACCTGAGCGTAACCGATACAGCGCCACCCTCAACTCGGGAGAAGCCCAAATGCCTCACTGAGGGATATCCTAACACTTGGAACCTCATCAGATAGGGCATAACTCCCAGTGGGGATCACGCCACTGCTCAAACGAGAAGACTCCAAAGGGCAAGGGAGAGGAAAGGTCTTCCCTTGCAGCATAACGCCCCCAGTCCCTTCAAGTACCCCATAGCGGTAATTATATAAACTCCAAGGAGACCCTCCAAAAAAAAGGACCCTCAGCACTCAACACCACACCCTTTGGTGGAGAGCGATCTTGTGCCCCCCTCTTCTTCTCCTGCTCTATTTTCCACTTACGCTCTACCAGTTCGCTGACTTAACCATTGGAGGGTTTTTCCTAGGGTTTCAACCCTAGGCTCCTCTGATCTGTTTCCTACCTTTGCAGATCTCTCATTGGTGGTGATGTCGCCTACATTGACGGCTCAGGTCCAGGCGTGAGATCACCCCTCTTCTGAATAAGGTGAGTATTGATGCGACTTTGATTGACACCAGGGCATCTATTAAAGTTTGCCCGTTGAGCACCCTGCGAGCCTGCAATATTTCAGAGGATCAGTTGAGACCCACTCCCACCACTAAAGCAGCGTATGATAATTCAAGAAGGCCCTGTCATGGGGTGGTCACTATGCAAGCCAAGCTTGGGCCGTTGACAATGCCCATTGAGTTTTATGTATTGGATGTTGATCCAATGTTCAAAGCTATTCTGGGCCGCCCGTGGATTGACAATCTTAGTGCTGTACCATCTACCGCCCACCAATGTCTCAAATTCTCATTCCAAGGGCGAGTAGTAAAGGTCAAGAGCATCTCCACAGTCCAGTTAGTTGAAGCTATTTCTGATAAGATCCGGCTGACAGTTTTGTCTAGCAATAGGCCTATTATGTCTATGTTAGATCTCAATTTTCCATGGGCCTACGCGTAGCGCAAGCCTGTGATTGTGGGACACTTTGATGTTTTGACTGATTTTCTCATTGTCAAAGTCTGTGATTGTGGACACTATCTGCCCATTGATTTATCCACTCCTTTCTTCTCCTCCTCGGATCCCTTCATAGAGCTCTTCTATCCATCCAGTAATCCTCTCACGCTTTCGCCGCCCTCTTCTCTGTCTTGCTGCAAGATCTCTACTGATCTCCAAAAAAAATGGCAATTTTGAAATGGAGATTTCAGTTAAGGATTATGCTATGCTCAGTTCATCCTCCTCCTAGGGGCATGAGGCCCTTGCTTCCCTTCCATTAGATCTTCTCTCCCCTAGGTTAGATGTAGGGTCTGTCGAGTCTAAAGAAGTAGGGTCTTGTTCAAGGGTCTCCAATCCCTCCACTCTTGAGGTGCGCTCTGTGACGCGTCATTCCAAATCTATTCCTAATAGGTTCTTGCAGGATTTAGCTCAGCATGTTGTGTCTCCTCTGGACTTGATGATGTGTTTTGATGCTAGCAACAATTTGTGGTTTGATGCTTGAAACAGTCATTTAATATCTTTTAATTTCTGTTAAGTTTGATTGAGTCTCTAGTCATTAACAAGTCGATGCATGCTCATTTTTTTGCATTAGAAGGTCGATGTACATTCATACATTGGGAAAGACAGGTCGGTGCACATGTTCACTCCGAGCCTAGAAGGTCAGTGCATATGCATAAGTGTTGAGTTATAAGGTCGATGCATCCTCCACACACTAATCCCCCAACAAAATAAAAAGAGAAGGGATACACAAGTATGGTCAATAACCAGCACACGATCATGTCCCCTCTGAGGGGCCACCTCCTGCCCAAGACCCGATGAAGTGCTACACCTCTCTCTAGCGGCCAAGTGCACAATGTGCTCTCAAAGCCAAACCCTCCCAAACCTCCCACAAATAGAAGCACCCTATAAATAGGTGGTCGAGGGTCTCGTCCTCCTGACCGCACAAACAACAGGTCGGCTATAAGCCCAGGACGAACTAAAGCAACCTGCCTCTAGTGGGAAGCCTCCCATGAGAAATCCTCCAAGCTACGAGCTTCACCTTCAGCGGACTCCACGGCCTCCAGATCTGTGGGGCAAGGCTGTGGGATACCCCTCCATTAGAGATGAAGGTATAGGCAAACCTCATAAAGAACCCTTCCCTACCCTACCTTGAAGATCACACATCCTATGGGGGTGTGGGGCGAACTCGAGGAGGAATAAGAGGTCCTGAAGCAGCTCCATCTCATCGATCCTGAGGTCCCTCCTGAATGTCAATGCCCAGATGCCCCCAAAAAATTGGGGGTCGAGAGTTCGATCGACCGACCCAAAGGGTTAATAGAGACAGCAAAGAGGCTAGGGAAAGACATCTCCAAAGTGAAGTCGCCGCACCATCTGTCCTTCCGCAAAAAGACATATATTGCATTTCCCTAGTCGGACCCAAACGCCTAAGGAGATAATATCCCTACAAGTCAGAATGCCTTGCCCAATGGGAGAAGTCTGAGACTGAACAGGTGAGTCCACATCCCAAACTCTCCTCCTGCCATAGTACCTATGCCTAATAAGATGCACCCAAAGACCTTTATCCCCTGCCCTCAGCCTCCACAGCTAATTGCACAAGAGAGCCAAATTAAAGTCCCCAACAACCTTGATCCCCAACCCCCTGCTCCTTATTAGTAGCCACCCTCCCCCACCGGATGTCATGCCAATCCCTACATCTTCCCCCACTCCCGTGCCAGAAACATTTCCCCTGAATAGACTCAATCTTCTTCACCACTATCTTCGGGATCCGAAACACAGAGCGAAAATAGATAGGTAGGCTATCAAAAACAAATCTGTATAAAATTAATCTGCCCCCATAAGAAAGCAATCTAACTTTCCAACCAGCTAGCCTAGACTCATACTTTTGAATAATAGGGAGCCAATAAGCACACCAATAATTCCATAGGGAATTAACTATTAGTTATTTTCACAGGTACCCTATTTTTAGAATGACTCACCCTGTCGACTAGAATGCGATGCAATAAACTGTTGCCGATCTCACATAGGCCCTGCAGAATATGGCCCAAGCTGGCGTGGGGGCTAGTGCTGGTGACTTGCACCACCACTTTCGAAGCTTAAATCCCCCACATTTTTCTGGCTCGTCTAATCCCGTTGAAGTGGACAACTGGATAGATGAGATGGAAAGGATCTTCAATGTTATGCAATGTGCGGATCAAGAGAAGGTTTGTCTCATCACCTTCCAACAAAACAAAGATGCACGTACTTGGTGAAAGGCCACCTCGGCACAACCTCAAAATGCTCAGCCTATATAGAACGAGTTTCTTACACTCTTCTGAGTGAAGTTTTTTTCGAGCACGTTAAGGAGTAGAAGGCTGCAAAATTTGCCTCCCTAAGACAATGAATGATGTCTGTGGCAGAGTACAAACTTCAATTCTCCCATCTGGCCCCTTATGCTGAACATCTTGTAAGCATGGACCTACTAAAGACCAATCGCTTTATGGACAGTCTAAGGCTCAGCTTTATTCAACAACTCGATTCATAGAATATCCACACCTATACGGAAATGGTCCAATGTGCATATTTATGTGAAAGGACCTTAGAGAAGATAGAGAAACTTCGAGGCAGGAAAGAGGAGTCAAGCTGGAAGCATGATAAGTGAGAGGAGAAAGAGGCAGATGATGACAAACCCCATCACAATAAGAGGTCCCGCAATGGGAACGGTAATGGTAAATGAGACGGTAAAGGTAATGGGAAAAAGAATGGCAATGGCAATGGCAAAAGAGCTAAGGAGGAAGAGGAGAAGCAGGTCATGGCGGCTTGCTCATTTTGTGAAAAGTTCGGGCACTCGGTCGAAGAGTGTTAGAAGTGTCTCGGCACTTGTCTCAAATGTGGGAGCAGGGAGCATCGCTTGCCCATGTGTCCTCTCCTAAATAAAACCCCTTCAAGGGATAACAAGGGACGCTGGTGACGAGGCCGACTAAATGCCATCGTAGACGGGGAAGGTAAAGCGATTGAAGGTACCATCTTGACCTAATTACATTTAGCATTCCCTTAATTATTAGTGTGAATAATTAGCCATAAACATACACTCTCCATAAAACTCATGCAAATGAATTTGGGGACCAAATTCTTCTAAGTGCCCCTTGGGATGAGCTTTGTGCGCCCCTGCAGCTGAGCGTCGAGATCGAGGCCTGGCTGGTAACCTAGCTTCAGTATCATGTTCCAGCCTTTGGAATATCTTATCTTGGGCTTCGCCTTGACGTCAACTGGTGCTATAGTGGGCTTGCATGGCGCATATGCCCATGGAAATTTTAGATCCATCACAGATAGGACCGGCTTGTTGCTCAGCCAGAGAGTTGGCAGAATCTTATTGGAAATAACTTCAACAGAGTGTACCGTGGAAATGCTATTAACCTTAACCACTCGCCCCTAGAATGGAAACTTGAGGCACTGGTGGGCGGTAGAAGGTACGGCATGAAGGTTGTCGATCCACAGATGGCCTAGAATGGCTTTGAACATTGGATCAATATCTAAGACATAAAACTCTACGGGTATCGTCAATGGCCCGAGCTCGGCTTGGACAGTAATCACCCCATGGCATGCCCTCCTGGAGTTGTCATAAGCTGCGATAGTGGTTGGGGTAGGCCTTAGCAATTCTTCAAAAATATTACAAGCGCGGAGAGTGCTGAGTGGACAGACATTTATAGAGGCTCCAGTGTCAACCAAAGCCGCATCTATAGATATTTTATTCAAAGTAATGGAAATGCAGAGCGACATTTCATGGGACTTCGGGGGTGCCAATTCAGCCTTAGAAAATGTGATGGCCAGTCCTTTTGTCAGTGTTGCTAGGGCCGATGGAAGGCTGCCTACTGCCATATCCTCACTGACCATGACTTTTTGGAGAAAAGCCTTTAGAGCATCTTGGTGCAGCGTGGATCGCTTAATCAACTCCAATACTGAAATCTTGGTCGGCATCCGATCCAAGTGCTGTAATAAATCATATAATGTGCCAAGTAGGGGGTCTACTTCTTCTTGTTCAACTGTTGCTGACAAAACTTGAGGGTTGGGTGCAGGTGCACCGGTAGAGGGATAACTTCTCCGGAATAAATGCCCACTCTGGAGGGCAAGATTTTGTGCCGGCACGGCATTAGACGGACTCACAATGGATGACTCAAGGGGCCCAGTGGGGTGAGCAGAGGGGGTAAAGATAGGGGTGATGATGGTGGAGGTGGTTCTGATAGGCCCTAGCGGAAGGATGATAGGCAAAGGGTTAGGTGAGGGGGTGACAATGGAGGGTGTGACGGGTGATGGTGCGAGGATTGGGGAAGCGGTGGGCAAAGCGGTTTCATACATGAAGAGCCATTTCCAGTTCAAATCTTGCGTTGACCACTTTGATGTTGAATCAATTCACACATGAGTATCACATGATTCTACCCAATTTTATACGCAAGCTCACATGACATTCAGATGCAATCCAAGGTATGACACTACAACCAGTTTCATCAAATAGAGAGCAAGTTTAACAACCCACTCAACCAAACAATATAAGTAACCCATATATCAAGATTTCATCATTATCAACATGAGTAGAGACCTGTGAAAGCATGGAAATTATATCAAGAGAGCTTTACTAATTCAACAAAAGCTGAAATGGCAATGCATTTACACAATGCCATGCAACCAAGTGCAACCCATGAATCTCATTCAACTCAAATGGGTCAATGCCCATGAGAAGCAAATCAAGACCCAAAATACCTCAAATGACCCAAGATAAATATGCAAGAGCCACATTCATGATACGGAGAAGCCAAGGGACATTTTCCATAAGACCTACGCACAATATATTGTTATCATCAAAACCATCACAAAGGACAAAGAGGGAGCATCATGAACCCAATAATCTCCCCCTTTTTGATGATGACAATATATTGTGGACATCCAAAACACTCTCTCCCCCTTTGACATTATCAAAAAGTGGGGGTCTAGAGGAACAACCAATTATGAAATGAGATTAAAGGAAGGTGGAGGAACCATGAACACCAAGCAAGAAGTGAGATTCAACGTGTAGTATGCAAGATGTTTGAAATATGTGCAGATGCTTAATTTTTGAACTATATGTAGAATGTATGACTAACCTGAGCTATATGAAAAAGTTATGCTAAAGAGCACATTATTCTTCCCCTATTGTCATAAACAAAAATCGACTGACAATGGGTTATGTAACTTGTTATTTACACGTATGCATCATTATGAAATGATGTGTGGTATGAACAAAACAGATCAAGTAGTCAAGCATTCAAGCATGCATAATAAAATATAGTCTCATGCAAGTCTCTTTGGGACAGGTGTAAGGATTATGCAATCGATTGTTGAACATGGTGAGCATGTGCAATACTAAGAAGGTCGTGCTTACATAAATAGGGTACTGCATAAACCGTGACAGTTGACAGATTCATAGAGTACATTCACACAATCAAACCCAAGGTGTATATGTAATGATTGAGCAATGAATTCTAAAGTAATATGGATAATCAGATTTTCTGAAGAATCTATGCCACAATCTTGAAGTTGGTGCTTTATCCACAGCACTTAAGTCCCACAGCTACCTGCTGCTACATATTCTGCTTCAGCAGTAGATAGGGCAATGGAATGCTGCTTCTTAGAAGCCCAAGATACTAGGCACCAACCTAAGTATTAGTAATAGCCACTAGTTCTTTTTCGATCAAGTTTACACCCAGCATAATCAGTATCAGTATATGAAATTAATTCAAAACAACATGATGCAGGATACCACAGCCCTAAGTCATGCGTGCTAGCAATAAATCTTAAGATTCTTTTCACAACAATCAAATGAGATCCTTTAGGATTCGCTTGGAATCGTGCACACATGCACACACTAAACTGAATATTAGGCCTAGAAGTAGTGAGATACAAGAGATGCCCGATCATACCTCGGTATGTTTTAGGATCTATAGATTTACCATTCTCATCTACATCTAGGGATGCATTCCCACGGGAGTGGATATGTGTTTGGCATCCTTCATTCCAAATCTCTTCAGGATCTCGAATGTGTACTTAGACTAGTTTATGAAAAAACCTTCTTTCGTTTGTGTGACCTGCAGTCCAAGGAAGAATTGGAGTTCTTCCATGAGGCTCATTTCAAACTCCTTTGTCATAAGTTCAGCAAATTACTTGCACATGTTAGAATCAATTGAACCAAACACTATATCATCTACATATACCTGTATAATGATGATGTGGTCATTCTTTACCTTTGTAAAGAGTATTTGGTCAATTTTAACTCTGTTGTAGCCTCTGATGGTTAGATGTGCACTAAGTCTGTCATACCAGGCTCATGGAGCCAGCTTTAGTCCATACAGTGCCTTGTTCAATTTGTAAACATGGTTAGGCAAATCAATATGTTTAAAACCAGGGGGTTGTTCTATGAACACTGTGAACGATGTCACTCAAGCATAAAAAATGTAATGATGGATAGAAACAGAGACACATAAAATACATGTGGAAGAACATTAAAAGAAAAATGAAGCATGAGATGCTAAAGTGGAGTGTGATCGCCAGAGGAGAATTCCTCAAAAAAAAACTAAGGGGAGTGATCGCATACCTTGTGTTGAAGCGGGGAGATGTGTGGATCCTTTCTTCCTCTCCGAATCGGCCGGCCGATGGAGAGGGTTTTAGTTGTTGATTACCCTTGCAAAAATAGACAAACAAGGAAGAAGCGAATGGATTAGCCTAAAATCGTAAAAATGGCAAGACGCTGCCGTAACGGGTTCAAACAGGGAAGATAAGATCGAAAGAGTTATTGTTAATCCAAGAAAGGGATTCATACGAGGAAGGGGTAAATACTAGTAGGTTTCTTTCATTGTTATCTCAAATCCTAATTAAACTCTAGCCCAATGAGGTTTTCTTACCCTATAAATACCCCTATCATGACCATCGTACCCCCTTGTTCATCAATCTCTGCCAATCACGGTAAGGAACATGTTAATGTTTCTTTACTGATAATATAACTTTTCTTATTTCATTCCTTTCCTATAGAAATGACGGTGGAAGAAAGGTGTTGAACCCGGTTGTCTTCTTCTTGCTGCCTTCGTCGTCCTCTTGCAGGCTACTAGAAGCCATCCTCTTGCTGCAAACTGCCACGACAAGAAGAGCTCCAATATACTCCTCTTCTTCCTCTTTTCTGAGCGTGATCCTCAGTCTTCTTCCCTTGCTATAAAGGGACGAGTGTGTTGCGGTTACTCTGTTCAAAACAGAGTATCGCTTTCTTCTTCCCAAGTCACCCAGTTAGCATCCAAAAGAGGTACAGACTATTTCTCAATTTCTAGATTAAACTTTAAATTAATAAGATCATGCATACATGTAGATACCATGATTCTGTTACGTTTTATGGATTTCTGATTCACAGAAAAATAGCGATCTGACCTGGGGCGCTATTTCTATTTTACACGTCTTCCTTCAAGGCGTCAATTAATACATGACTAACCACAAGTTGTTGTTTACCAGAGTATTTAATAAATCAACGCATGTTAAAAATTTAATATCGTGAATACATGATAGTTTAATTCTTGCATGAGTACAGTCTTAGAATCCTGTGATTTTTCTCTACATGATTATGTTCCTAAATCCATGATTTTTCTCCTGATAAGTTATTATTATTGTTTCATGATCAGCTTGCTATAAGAATTGAAATAACGCCCTGATGTAAGGCGTCATATTGAAATTAAACGCCCCTTCAAGGAGGCGCCATATCCTGAAATAATGTCTTGATTTCAGTCGTTATTTTAAATTACAATATTCCTGTGACATTACCTGGAAATTATTTTAATGATGTAATATTCTAGAAAATGTGTTAAACAACGACTGTGAGGACAGTCGTCATAACAAGAAATAGCGACCCAGATGAGGGCGCTATTTATGAAAAATATTGAAAAATAAATTCCGCTGAAGGGTCCAGAGAAGGGGTGCGCAGGGGACTCCAGTGTGTTGGTAAGCCAAAGGATGGCCGGGGAGCTAGGGCAAGAGACTCTTGCAAGAAACAGTTGCTCCTTTTGGCAAGGCGCCTGCCCAGACACTTGAAATCCAGGAGCAGGCGGAAAAGTCTTCCTCTTCTGAGTTGGTTAATTACGGCAGTGGCTCTAGTGACGATGAGCTTCCATTGGTTGACACAGAAACTGAAGATGCTGGGGCTTCTTTAGCTTATGAGAGTGACTTCCTGACATTTAGCCCTCCGAGACTGCCAATCATTAAACAATGGCCATCATACCCTATTGCAGTAGGGTTGGAATCATCAGAGGCCGCTCTTGGAGGCCTAAGTATAGTGTCGACCGAGGTATGGAGTGCTCCACCGCCTGTCTGTAGCTTCTCTTGTCATTTTCAACTTGGCTGGTTGACCTATATATATATGATCCGGGCTGAGGTGGCACTGCCGACTATAACAGTGCGGATTAAGCATCGGCCAACCGACCTTTCTGCCAGTGCTGCGGCCCATCGCCTTACGGCTTCCACAGACTTATGCCATGGCAGTAGCTTTCGGAGGGCCAGTGGCGATTGTAGAAGTTGGGGGCCCAACGGAAGTTGCAGAACCTCAACCTCCGGCTGCCGGCAAAGAGTTGTTGTTGGAGCAGGGGAGCCTCTGGGAGATGGAGGCAGGAGAGATTATCGGAGAAGAGGCCGATGCTTCTAAAGCCTTGGCTGTCACTAAAGAATCTTCTCCTTTGGAAGCCGATGGGACTACACACGAGGAGCAAGTATCCTCGGCTATTGAGATGGTCGGCATGGCTTTGCCTCAAGGGGCAAGTAAAGAAGTCGTTGTAGTTAAGACTTCTCCGGTTGTATCAGCTACAGCTGTTGAGTCTATTGTTGGCGCCCTATAAATCATGTCGTCGATGTCCTCTGGGGTGAGCGATGATATCTAGGCGGAGGAGGACAGCCGAGTGGACTTTCAACTTCCCAAGACCTCGCCATTAGGTTTGCAATTCTCTAGCGACATGGTGTGGCAGTCTCTAGATAACCTTCAGTAAGCGGTGTCAGCTTCTTCAGGCTTGAATCATGCACAGCTGAGGAGTTTGATAGAACACCTCTCCCGCTCGTTGTTGGCATTCGGGTGCCCAATGGATGATTGGACCCCGCGGGTTACCATGTTGGAAAAAAAAAATAAACCAAACCCCGCTAATCTTAATAACAAAATTCAACACCGCAGCTCCGCCCTCCTCATGACCTGATGCTAAAGGAATATCAAGGCCGCCCCCGCAGACTAGGTCTGGGCCTTGGGGGCTACCCGGAAATGATCATGACCCGGCCTTACTTTGGGCCGATATCTCAGCTTAGCTGGACTCGCCTTCCGAATCAGATTTTATCCGAATCATCATTGAAATTACCGTCTACCCGGCAGACATTCGAACACATTTATTCTGGTTTTCGCCATACTCTTGTTGTAGATTCTCGTCCGAATATGAAAATGTCCGTGAGTGACCAACACGCTCGGCTACCCGTGTCTCGACATAAGCTCGCGTGTGATTTATCCCTGCCCCTTCTTTCACAATCGATATTACTTTCTTTGACCGCGGAGCCCCTAATTTTGGCAATTAATCAAAGGTGTTCCCTCGTATGGGGGATGTAAATGACATCATGACGTTTACGGCATGGCGGGATTGGGTCTCGACCCGAACTACATAATCGTCTGACGAAGTCAGATCGAGCGCACCATGGGTTCTTCGGAACCCGAATAAATCGTCACCTCGGTGACTGGCACGCCCACGCACTTAATGAACAAACAAGCGAACGAACCGACAGAGAAACATCCCCAATGTGGGGAGCGGTTCAGTGCGTCCACAAGTCTGGCACGCCCGGTGGGACCCATCCACCTTTCATCTTTTTGCCGATATTAGGGGCCCCGCGGCCCCCTTCTTGTAATACTGATCGTTTCATCTTTGCAAATGCAGGTGAAGCACTTTCGACTTCAAAAAATGGCAGTTTCCTTTGGCCCCCTGGTCATTGAGAGTCATGTTAGGGACGGCTACCTCGCTGTCCCCCTTTGCTTCGAGAGCTTCCCTCCCGTCGTGGGCTTCCCCAATTTCCTCGGGGTTACCTTCGTCAACATACTGGACGTGGAGGCGTCCGACGAGCTCGAGACCGATGCTCCCACCCGAGGAGCCACCAAAGTTGCCACCGGCCAGACTCTGGTTAAAAACGCTAGCCGTAGCCTGACCAAGACAGTCGGTTGCAACGTGCACCACGTGTACCAAGCCGTCGGACCATCTCACCAGAGATCGACGTCCCATCAGAGGAGGCTCCGCAGGAACCATGCTCCCGCCATACCAAAGAGCCAGCTGTCCAACTCCGACAGGTCTAAATTCCATGATTTATTTACATTGGAATGGGAAACGAAATTTAAAAGTAACGACTGGTTCACAGGCATGATTCAATAAATAGTGACTGTACCCTAGGCGCTATTTAAGAAAAAGCGACCATGACCCAGGTGCCATTTTCTGTCATATGAGTTTTCTATCGGTTTCATGTACACCCTTCCATTGGGTTACACACTAGGTATTATATTTCATCCGTGAGTATAGTCCCACGTTTCTCGGTGATTTATCGACTATCCTATATCTCTCGGTAACTTACAAGCCCTTCGTTGGACATTCCGTTCCCTCGGACTGGTGAGTTAGTCATAGAGACCTCCGTAAGTCTACGCTAGCCTTAGATTCCCTCAAGGCAGCCGAGCTAGTTGTACCCTTAAAATTCGTGACACTATATAATCGCTATGTCACTCTAAAGAAACATGGTATATCAGCCCTCATGATATGCTGTTTGGATGTCATGAGAATATTCTTGAAATAATGGAATGAGAAACCATGCCATTTATGTTCCGTGAGAAGTATGTGTCGTACTTGTGGACACTAATTCTATCAGCTTTATCATGTACAAGAATGAGTGACCATTTCTATATGAGCGCTTATTATTAATATCATCGCACCCGTCTAGGGAGCTAATTCCACCTAGTTTTATCGTTAATCATGATTATACCATTATCATCGTCCTTACACATCATGATCAATCCTTGAAATTCTATTCCGTATGATCAACCTTAAAGTTCTTACAAGCTTATGCCTTTGGAATTCTATATTGGCTATAACTATAGTGGATGTTGAAAAATACATGATCAATGCCTGCGCATATAGGGCCCGATCTAGTCCTAGGAGGAGCACCCGAAAGTACTAGCTCCCATGGGAGTTGTAATGATCACGGTGTGGCATTGCACCGAAGTGCTTGTCATTCTAGTTAAATGACATTCCACAAATCTTGTACTTGACTTGACATGACATGACTTGCATGACCTAGAAAGGGTAGTTTATTTACTTGCTTGAAACTTGATAGCCAATTGTCGACATGACATGATAAATATACGTGCTTGATTATCATGATATTTATTGACATGAGTTCTCGAAAGACATGCTAGTTCACTCAACTATCTCTTGATATACACTCTCTTCTGTCGTTTTACGCGAGCATGCATAGCTATATTGCATTCATGTAACATGTAATTTACTTAAAGCAAGCTAGCACCTGAGATATAATTCCTACTAAGCGTTCACTCATTCAGTATTTTTCCCTATTTTTCAGGTAAGTTCGATGATGAGACTCAATCGGATAGGGAAGGTCAAGAGTGATAAGATTAGAGCTACTCCATCTATCAAACCGCCAATTAGTGCTGTCTTTCCATTTTCTTGCATCAACTATTGTACTGTTAATTTTTATTGAGTCTTAGCACTTTCACTGAGTGAGTTGTAATAGAAGTACTTTGAGGTTATAATTGAATAAATGATTAGGTTATCTTTACTTTTGAGCACTCTATCTTTGTGTCGAATACACTAACACTCTGATTGACATAATCGATATAAACTTGTCATACACTCCGGCTTCCTTCTGCGCTCGGGGCGTGACACCTCATCCCGAGCCCCCTCAGCCTTGGCTGGGACTTCAGAACTGGCCACCTCTGCTTGCTGACTAGTAGGCTCGGCGATAACCTCCCCACTGACGATAGTCGCCTCTGGCTCGGTTAGTGGGAGATCGGATTGGTGGACTTCCTCGGTCGAGGGCCCCTCAACCAGGCAGGCCTACTCTTCGACCGGAGGGGTAGCCTCCACCTTCTTCGATCGCTTGTTCTCTGTGAGCAAGGCCTTCATGGAAGACAACATCAACAGCTCGCCAGGTTCCTTGCGCTTGGACCCGCGGCACTCGAGGACGTCGTCCTGAGCCTTTTGCTTGCCCTTATCCCGGGCATGGGAGGGACCCTCGGATGTTCGGGGCTCACTCGGAGTAGGCGTCTCCCCCAAATCGGCGATCCCCTGCTACAACGGCTGCTCCCCGTTACCAGCCGTCCGCCTCAAATCTGAGTAGCCAAAGTAAAATCTTCAGAAGGAGGCCCACTTACCCGACACAGTAGCATAGTACGAGGCACTAAAGATCTTACCATCGGATGACAACGTCCGGGAAGGATATCCCTTAATGTTCGCCACCGTCATTAGTTCAGCAGTCGATTGGTGATGCTCTTGGGGAATCCTTATCTCCTCTTCCTGCTCTGAGGAAACCACCACCTGCTTTGGAGGAATAGATGGATGGAAGTTTGGCACCATCAGGAAACCCCAAGAGACACTGCCCTTTGATGAGCCCACCTAGAAAAATTGGGTCTTCCATCCCTTGTGAGAAGAATCCTTGGCAGAAAGAGTCACGCAACTCCTTCCCCTCTTCACCTGAAGATAGAAGAAGCCTTTGCCTGCATGGGTGTGCTCCTTCAACTCGAAAAAGGCATGGAAGAGATCCAGCGAAGTGTTGAGCCCGCACGAGCGACAAAGAAAGATGAATGAGAAGATGAAGGTGTACGAGTTGGAAACCAACTGGATAGGAGCCAGTTGGTAGGATTGAAGCAACTTGATGACAAAGTGGTGGAGAGGCAAACAGAACCCGCACTTCCAAGCCAAGAGGAAAGTGCAAAAGAGGCCCGAATGAGTATCCAGACTGGACTCGTAAGGTTAGGCCAGAGAAAGATAGTATTGCCACGGCAGCCCGAAGCACTCCTCCATTGTCTTTACTTCATCCACAGTCAACTCACTGCTCAAAGGATGGTTAGGCTACAGCACCAGGCTTCCCACACCCTTACCAACCTCTGGCTCCTTAGTAGTGGGGTATTGCTCTGCCATATCTGAACAAGAGGAACAAGGGGAAGAGGAGGAAGACACCGAATCAGGCGACTCGAGCGGAGGTGGGAGTTGACAAATCACCGCTGTCGTGATCTCTACTACCTCTGCGAAGCCCTCTACAAGTCTCTGGTCCTTCAGATCCACCTCGCGGCACATGAGCTTTTCAAAACGCAGAAGCGATGGAGAGATAGAGCCCTAAACAAAGGAGGCACATAACATAAACTCGTGCGACGTTTATACTCCTAGCGATTTGGCAGGAGGCGACGCGACGTTCCACACTCCAAGAAGGGACTCCTCACGTCGACTCAAGAGAGTCATCATCATGGGCGTATTCTCAGGATAGTCGCATTAAATGGCCCCTGTTAGAGAGAAACTCTCACCCCATTCGAGCCACCAACATCACCCCTACCAATGTTACTCGTTCGAGCCCAATTTTGGCTCGGGAGTAAGGGGGGGCAAGTGGAGAGGGGGAAAATCAACCACCCTAGAGCACGGCCCAACTAGGTCCAATATGACTAAACCAGGCCCAACTTTCCAAAGTGACAGCCCCATTCTGGGCCCACTTATGCCAAGCCCAAAACCCACTCGGACCAGCACTATTCTTCCTTTTTAGATTACAAATGAAAGAGGGAAGGAGTGGCATTAATTATCCCAGGATGAAGTCTCTGTTTCATCATGCTAAATTCGCTGCGAAGGCATCTGATTTTAGCTATTTTAGCCGATGTAGATGCTCTTTGGCATCGTGGAATTAGGAACTATTAGATTGAGTGCCTTGAATATATAAGAATGAATTAAGTGACTTTATCTTACTGAAATTATATCTGTCAAATGTACTATAAATAGCTTCAACATTGTTGGGAGTAAATTAACTGGAGCACTAATATCAGCGAAACCCAGTGGATAATTAGCTAGGCCAAGGCATTTGAATCAGCAAAATGCCCATCCCTGGAGTGTAGCAACAGCATCCCCAGATATCGATTCTATATTTATCCCCTAATATCTCTCCTCTTATAAGAGATATCTGTAACAATCTGTGCATATTTTTATTGAATGTACAACAGCAGAGGATCGAGGACCGTCTTAAGTGGAAAGGATTGACATGGAGTAATATAATTGAAGAATATACACATCGTCAAGGTCGCACGCAGCGCCTTAGTCTGAGAACGCGGTTGGTACAAGTGGGCCGGAGTTTGGATCCAATGGGCCGCGAACGTTTTATTGTTGAACAGATCAGGGGGGCCGATGGCCTTCCTCACAACATCCATATCAGCAGAGGGAACCCATGCCATGACTCAAAGGGAAGTCTCTTCCATGGAGCCTCTCCCCCGGATCATAGCTGCCACACCCCTTAAACGTCCCTTTCAAGGCCAGGCAATCATCTGGTAACGTGTTTGGAGATGGTGATTTTACTGAAAGCAGCTTCTCCGCAGGCATCCTTGTCTAGTGATACAAATTTTGTCCGAAAAACTCTCCTCCAAAAAATAGCATGTGAAGATATAAGAGTGGTTAGTGTTGGGAGTTAAATTTTAATCAGTGAAACTTCAAACAGCTCTCAACCATTTCCAAATGAACTTTGTTTACTCCAAAGTTTGAGAAATCAAAAACCGCGGTCGAAGAGAGAGAGAGAGAGTCATGAAGGATGGTAGATGGACTTTCTAGTTGGAGTTTCTCCAGAATCCATCTTAATATAATTTTTGAAAAAATAACACAAATTTCAACCGAGAGTTTTTCATGTTTTTTAGAGAAAAGCCCCTATCATCTTTGCCTGATTACAAGGAGTCTCCCTGATCTATCCATTTCTTGAATGACAAAGAACTAAGGGGGGGAAGGGGGTGCCCCTGGGCCTAGCCCATAGAATTGGGCCCAATAACCAAACTAATCAACCCTATGACACTTAACTTATGTAGATGACTCATTAACCTAGGTACATGACTCAAATAAAAGGGTAAATACATCAAATGACTCAAATAGAAATCTCAAAATAGATAATTGGGCCCACATAGAGTGATGCCAGAGCTCACACAACTCTGGAGTGTGACGACGACCCAAGTCAGAGGGAGTCATGGGTGATGCCTCCATTAGGATATGTCCCCAACAAGAAGTATGAGCTCACAGACGTCCTTAAGCGAGGGAAACGTGTGGATCCGCACGGTTGCGAAACCGATGTAGAGTCAAGGGTGGTCGGCTCTTTTCACATGCTCGGGTCGAGTCATGGGATGGGACACACTCTCTCACACAACGGTGATGTTATTTGATCGAGCTAGATTGTCCTATCACACACTAACAGTGGCATTCAAACATGTACAAGAGAAGCATCGCGACAAAGAGAGGAGCAAGAACGTACCTCAACGCTCTGGGCGTGGGGAAGACAACCTCGGCCAAGACCCGTACTCCCGATATAATAAATATTATTAATTACAGCACAGAAATTATACCCACTCCATGCATAGAGGTAACAGGTAACACGTGGGACTCGAGAATATCGAGCTCGGGTTGACGGACAACATTGTGGGCAGCTTTGGCGGTGCCGACACTTTGCTATTTGGTGCTGGCCAGATGGTGTGTGTTGACGATCGTGGGGACCATGCACCGATCAGATGGCTGATCAGGTTGGGATTGGCCTCGTTGCGAAGGGGACTTCTGGAGGAGTGATCCCTAGGAGGTGATTGCACTGGATCGCCTTGTGGATGGTGAGGTGACCTGACTTGTGAGGCGTTGCTGGTTGCTATCCCGGCCCTGTTCTGTAATTTCAGAACTATGTGACTCGACGAAAATAGCTTCTGCGACCAGATCCAATGTCGGATTGAGGTGAAACTAGCGTTGTTGTGAAACTCTTTCAGATATCTACAAACTCATGCTGTTACAGGAATTTTTCTATCACTGGCTATTCCATGGGGGATTTTTGAATAGACTAGTTTCCATGTCCCAGAACAGGCTGGGCAAAACCTGAGTCACCGGAAGATGGCATTGGAACAGGGGGAAAACGTGGGATCTGGAAGGTGGGGTGGGAGAGCCGACCACCCTAGCTCATGCCGATTTCTCAACCGCGCACATCCGCACGCTTCCCTCGCTAAGGGACATTTGCATGCTCATCTAGAGTCCTAGGTCAAGTCCGTGGGTCCATCCCGCATCAAGGGTTTGGCCACATTGCAGGACAGTGTCCCACCCATACATCTCTGGTCATTGGGGACACACGAGTTGGAGAAGCTTCACCTTCCGGGCTTGTGTCTATCAGCTATGAGGCCGAGCAGGGATTAGCTGACAAATTCTATGAGGATGACCCAGAGGAACCTATTGACACCCAAGATGCAGTCCCCGGATGATGTACACCTAGGGGTAATATCATTGCATTGGGTGTGAGTCTAGGGTCAATTGTGGGTCTTTTGTTTCATCAAGTCTATTGGGAGCATGTGTCGAGTTGAGTCGGAGTCTGCATGTACCAACGTTGAGTCGGTCTTATGTAAGCTCGTGATGTCAGTCCCTTTCAGGTGTGAGGCAAGTCAGATCTCATGCATACGTTGCAGACTTGTCAGAATTTGGGATCAGCTCTACATTTCAAACTCTCGGATCTAGTCACCTATAGGGACCCAGCGGTGATTCCAAGTGAGTCATTGAGCCGTATCCTTCCTTTGAGAGTGATCCCACCCCGCAGTGTCCACCACTAGCCTCATTCCCTAGCAGCGTGAGCATATGGAACATATACGGGATGAGCATGTGATGAATACTAGGAGTGGAGCATACTTGCGCTACCTGGTACGATGACGGATCCACTGGAGCCACGTGAGCAGCCGCACCCCTTGCTCAACGGGGTCGAGTTTCTCCCACCCGGGAATAATTGATGGGGATATCACAGCAAGGCCATTATTTTTTATTTTTCATTGTTTGCATTTATACCCTTGTGTCAAATGGGTTTGCAATTGTACGGCAAGTATAAGCCAATGTGTGAGTCCTTAGGATTTAGTGAGTTTCTTTGCAAAAAGGCCATGTTGGCCTGGCGGGACCCCGACCTTCTTTGTCATTGGTCCACCTAGGTTCTAGGGCCCACTTGGGTTGGACTTTGGTCCATGGGAGAACTAGGACTAAGGGGACAATCAAGAGGAAAATTCAAACTCTCTCCCCCTTTTTCAAGAGGGCGCCCCCCCCTCTTATGGTTTTTTATTCTTGTGTAATTTTTTTATGTATGGCCATTTGACCACATGGGAGAATACTTCTCTTTGCATGATTTATCTCTATTCTAGAGCTAAAATGTTAATCATTTAAATATTACCTTCATGTTAATGCGAAGATGCCTACTGAGCAAATGTGCTCAATACCCTACTTTTTCGATCTTTTCAGGAAATTCAGATAAATCAGATTCAGATTATACAAGTAGCAGGTCCGAGAGCGATTGAAGGACAACAAGATCGAGAGAAGCCTAGATGTCAAGAGTCTAGTAGAGTCTTGATTCAAGTCCAGTCACATTGTAATTTTATATTTTCCTTTGAGTCTAGTAAAATTGAGTCAATTACCAATGTAAAGGGTTTTATCATTTATCAATAAAGGTTAGATTGTTGTCCAACTATTGTGCGTTCATTTTTCATGTATGAATGTGATTGCACTCGGATTATATTGCTCGCTTGCAGCGTACTAGCCGACTGCTCACATTTCCTAAAATATTCTTCCGCTGTATTAAAAGCTCGGGGCGTGCCACTTGGTGTGCACTAAAAAGATGAAGGCTAGAAGGTTCCTCAATGGGCTTCGGCCCCAATACATTACCCAACTAGCACCAATGGACATCCAAGTCTATTCGAAAATGGTCCGACGTGCACAATTGCTAGAGGATGCCACTAAATTATCTGACAAGATCCGAGGAAGGGACAAGAAAGAGTAATTCACGAGTCTTGGAAGTTTCAAGCACTAATCCAATAAGAAGTAGCCCAATAATGGGGGGGAACCCTACAAAGAGAAAAAATTCAAGAAAAATGACAAGCCTTTCTCTATCACCACACCTTCTAAGGAAGTTTGCAAGCATTGTGACAAGGCCGGCCATAAGGCTGAGGAATGCTAGAGGAGATTGGGAGCATGCCTCTGATGTGAGAGCCAAGAACATCGAATCCCTGATTGCCCGTTGTCGAATGAGCAAACAACTAAAGATGAGAAGCGTCTAATCAAGAAGCAAGGCCGTCTGCAGGTGCTCCAAGAGACGGAACCTACTGAAGGTGAAATTGTGGAAGGTACACTAACTGTTTGTTCTAATACTGCTAAAGTTTTATTTGATATCGGAGCAACTCATTCATTTGTTTCCAAGAAATTTACTGCTTCATTTTCTTAGGAACCTGAACTGCTCGACTTGGTCACCTCTACTCCTCTCGGGAGCGAGTCTGAGATTACATATCAATACCCAAACTGTAAGGTTATGGTTAAAGGAAACAATCTACCCCTCCACTTGGGCCGCCCCCTTCTCATCTCCTTCCTCCACAACCAGTGCCCCCCTAACCCTAGCCAGCCCACCCTGCAACCACGCCCCATCCCCCTCTAGGTTCATCCACGGCGGCCCCGGCCTCCCTCGGCCACATCCCCGTCGTCGACGTTCAGGTTTCCCTTGTTCTGCTGTGCCCAGACTGGCAGCAGAATCATCGACAGAGCTTGCAGCATCCACACCTCTTCCTACTGCATGAATCAGCCCGAGCCCCCTTCTGTGGGATCGTTCTACTCCGAGTCCTCTTCGCATCAGCAGTGGGTTTTGTCACGTTTTGTCAATGGCATCAACCGCTACAGACGTTCCCGTGCAACTGCACCCGGACTATGCCTATTTCTGAGTGCCCCTTGGCAACACCGACACTGACTTCTCCTGTGTGGATAGGCCAGAGCCCCCTTCACAAGAGTTCTTCCCCTTCGAGTTTCCTTCGACCCCGAGGTGGCCCTGTCCATTTTTGTCATCAGCACAGCCCGGGGCGCCCATTCTCCCTCAGTCGCGCCAGACCCGGAGTCCTCTGTTCGCCCAGAAGAGACTGTTGCCATGTCGGCATCGACACTCCCTCCTACTCTCTGTTTCTGGTCGAGCACTCTTCTGAAAAGTTGTGCCTTTCGATGATACGAAACCAACACCAGTGGTTTTGTCTCGTTCTGACATCAGCACTGGAAGTTCCACAATGACCATCGGCAACCTGTCCTGCTGTTTGCTGACGCCAACCATTCCGACGACCACGTCCAGCGAGGTGATCAGACGATCGCCATCTTTTGAGGGTTCACAGAGCTCCCTATCTGATACGTCCATGACTTGGTCCCGTTGCTTTTGGAGTTCCACAGAGAGCGTACCGGCTGACGCACCACAACTGCGTCATCCAGTCCTACGCGGTAGAACTGCACAGGCCTACAGCTGTGACCACCACCTCCATCCAGCGATGTCGGCTCGACGTCAAACCTTCAGGCATCCTTCGGCATCCCTCAGGCTTTGACCAGGCATTGGCAGCACCTCGATCAGACGTCCGAGCTAGGCGTACAGTCGACCGCTTGTTTCCCCTCCCCTCGATCCCCCCTCCTCCGCGAGGGTAGTGCATGTAACCTTTTTCCCACCCCCGTGATCCCCCTCCCTGCGTGGAGCGTAGTAAATGTAATAGCAGGGACTTCGCCAAGCCTCCTCGCATAGGGACAGAGGTGTTAAAGATAATGGACCTTTAACTCAATACACAGGGACTATAACGCACCAGGCAAGGCGCATTAAAGTCACCCGAACATAAAAATCCACAGAAAACTCAGTACGCGGACCACATAATGCACTTCTAGGGATGCGTTAAACGACCATAACGCATCGGGGGTGGCACGTTATTTCACCTGGGTTTCGCAACTCCGGAGTTCAGAATCGGAACCCCTTCTCGACCGATCAAAATCGACGGGAGACGCAGCAGAATACAAAACTAAATCAACCTGCCAACCCACACCGACCATTCAAGCCTACGCATGCCACTAGAAATAGAATACGAGGCCCATGGAATAGATTTTAATAATTAAAATATAATTTTAGGCATAAAAAGATTAAAAATACACTAATTAGAAACATGCACGAAATATGAGGGTACGGGTGTCGGACCACGGCGCAAGTGGTACCGACGGTGTCCTAATGAAGTGAGGAATCCATCCCCCTACCTGGATGACGACGAAAATAGCGAACCGACGCCGATCTGACGAGAGGGCGATGCGGCACCTCCCGGCCCGGCTCGACTCCACGCTCCGCGAATCAAGGAACGGTGGGCATCAGCGTGATCCTCGCGACGCGACCAATCCAACGGTACCTCTTCGGCTTCGGTCAGCGACCGTCTGGACCAGAAATCGAGAGAGACACGTAACCCGAGAAATTAACCCTAAAATCACCCAAAATAAGAATTATACAGAAAACGAGGAAGATGGTGAAGGATGGCTACGCAGAGGGCGTCAACAGATTCCTAACAAGATGAGGAGTCTGCTCCCCTACCTTTTGCCCGGCGAAGACCGTAAATCGGTGCAGATCGGGCGACGGGGGCCATGCCATCTTTTCACTCACGCACGTCTCCACGCTCCACGATCCGAGGGAAGAAGGGTACTGGCGTGATCCTCGCGTCGAGCCCATCCCATCGGTACCTCCCACGCGTCGATCGGGGTCCGTTTGGATCGCGAATCGAGAGAATGGGGGGTGGAGGAGAGAGAACGTGTGATGAGAGAGAGAGAGAGTGTCGAGATAGAGAGAGAGATTCGAGAGAGTGCGGAGAGAGAGAGATGAGTGGTGTGAGATATTTTGAAATTTTTGATTTTTCTTATTTTTTTTTAAAATTCCCCTAAGTTACATTTAAACCTTTTCAAAATCAAAATTGTTTTCCAGAGCTATTGCGGGACACCTTGAGAGTAATGTTCTTGCCCTTTTTGTCACTTCCTTCACCATTTCTTTTGAATTTCATTTCGTAGGTCATTAGGGATCCTATCAGCTCAGTTACTGTCAACTTTGACAGATCCCTAGACTTCTCTATCACAATGGCCTTAGTATGCCATGCGGGGGATAACGATCTAAGAATCTTTCAGACAACATCTCCTTCCACCATCTGTTTCCTAAGGCCTTTGAGATTGTTAGTTATCAATGACAACCTAGCATATATTTTTGTAATAGTTTCCTCGGGTTTCATCTTAAACAATTCATACTCAGAGGTAAGCATATTTACCTTGGTGTCCTTCACTTGGGATGCACCTTCGTAGATTAGCTCTAGTTCATCCCACATCTTCTTGGCTATTTTACAGGCTGAGATCCGGGCGTACTCATCTGGATGAACTGCGCATTGAATGATGTTCAGGGCCAACCAGTTGATGATGGATGAGAGTTTGATATGATCCTCTCTGTCTACGCATCTTCATTTGGTGGAAGATCATATGGCCCTATGGTGATCACCCTCCAGAGTTTGTGATTCTGTGCTCTTATAAAGACCTCCATCCTATTTTTCCAAAGGGAATAGTTATTACTATCAAAGAAAGGAGGGCGGCTTATAGATTGTCCCTCAGCTATAAAACTGTGAGGGGTGCTAGATCCAGGTTTACCCTGGTCGTTGGACCACATGATGGGCAACTTGCTCTGATACAAATTGATAACACGCAGAACATGCGCTAGAGGGGGGGATGAATAGATCACATCTGATTTAAAAATAATTAGCAAAACAAACAGTTGAACCCCGGTCATAGAAAGAGAGTCTTCGTAAAGAGCCCACAGAAAAGACAGAACAACAAAAACTAAGCGTGAAGAGGTTGATATGGAACAGTATACGAACAGCTTATGAGCTTTAGACACGTCGAGAGATCAGCCAAACAAACTGCATGTGAGAGATCAAACAATCAAACCACTCAAATGAGACATGGAATTTTAAGGTGGTTTGATTGCGATCTGCAATCTACGTCCACCCCTTACTCCATAGGAGTAAGGCTTCCTTGCACTAAGCAATAAAAACACTGCAGACTCAGTCTGCTGACATCCGCTGCCTTATAGTTTGCCACAAGGGAACAAATCCCTCAACACCGATCTTGCAACCCACAGGATCTCTTACATGTGCACCCTTGCCTCCTCAGAGAGAGTCCATTGCATGATCAGAGGAACTCCTAAACCCGGAACAAACATACACGACTTTGTAACAAAGTCGTCTGGGTAAAAGAAAAAGGGAGCATCCACCTCGTCTTAAAACAGACTGGCACGTCCGGTGGGACCTCTCTTTCCTTTCTTCTTCTTGTCCATATAATGCCTAAACCTCTCTAAGGTTCTTATCCCTCTTCCTCTTATAGGACGAGAAGAGGAGGACATTTCGCTTCGCTGTTTCAAGCGCTCACTTGCATCGCAGCGAGGACGATGGCAGCGGTGACTTATGGACCGCAGGTTGTTGCTAACCATGCCAGGTTTGGCTACCTGGCGACTCCCATCGCTTTCGGCGACTTCCCTCCGGTTGTCAGCTCCCCCTTCTTCTTAGGGGTAGTGCCGGTCACCGGGGGCAACTCAATCGTTCCTGCTGCTGCCGGTCGGGTCTCACCGGCCAAGAAGACGACGGCTGAGGGTGCCAGGCCCTCTGTTCGTGCTGCCGGTCGGGTTCGCCCGGTCTAGAAAACATCCGCTGGGGGTGTCAGGCCCTCAATTTCTGCCGCTGGCCGAGTCAGATCGACCGCAATGAAGACAACCTCTGAGGGTGCTAGGCCCTCTACTTCTGCAACAGGCTGAGTCAGGTCGGCCAAATACTACATAATGTCTGGGGGTGTCAGGCCCTCGACGTCAACTACAGGCCTGGGCAGTCAGGCCACTAAGAAGCTCATGGCTGGAGGTGTCAGGCCTTCAGTCCTCCCGGTTGGCCGAGTGTTCTCGGTCAACCACATCGTCGCCGACGTCGCTCCTCCCCAACGGGGACAGCGCCGTCGTCGTCACCGTGGAAGCCGTTCCGAGACGGCCGCCCCTGCTCAACGGGGGCAACGCCGTGCGTGCAACAAAGCACGCCCGACAGCTGCCACTTCACGCTCTGGCAAGACTGTGCTTGTTGGAGACGTTCGCATCAGGCTCGAAGGAGGCGAGCCGATCATGCCCCGGGATAGACAGGTCCCCACCATTCCTACCTCCAACAGATTCGAGCTCCTCCGGAAAGTCCGGGAGGAAGGGGCGAAGGTGAAAAACTTCGTCGCGCCTCGGCCCAAGCCGGCAACCCCCAGAGTCAGATCTGGGGGCAACCCAATTGAGGAGCGACAACTCCAAATGAAATAGATTTGGGCCAATAGCTGTATAAGGTTGACAAATAATAGGACGGTGAGACAACGCTACAGGGGTGACAAATGATTCAACAACAGTGACAAATAAGGGTTTAAGAGTGACAAATAAATCTTTAAGGGTAACAAATAGATAGAGAAGGGTGAAATAAAATAACAGGATAGGGTGACATTGGTAAAATCAAGGGCGCCAATTGTATAAACAAGGGTGACAAAAGGTGGAAAAGGGTGACAACTACCCATCTAAATTTGATAGCTCTTTGAGGAAGAAAAATGAAGAAGGGTGACAAATAGATAGGTCGATAAGAGGGGAAAATAGCTATGTAAGGGAGATAAGAAACCCCCCTACCTTTAACTTGTCATCCTGAAGTGGAGCCCATAGAAACCCTAGGTTCCTCAGATGTTTCTTTTTCAACCGTAGAAATCGTAGCTTCCTGAGATGCAGGTGGGACATCCGATTTATGGTGGACGAAGCGTTGCACGGGTGTCTCCTTCGGCTCCATGACTGTTAGTGATGAAAGAGAGCTCACAAATGAGGGTGACCGCACAGCAAATGACAGAGAGCTCATAAATGGCTTGTAGGGGAGATGAATTGCACCGCGAGGAAGACGAGACGCTGAGCACGATGGAGAGATGAACCACCTTTTGGTAGGTTTGTTGTCTGATGATGTCCGTTAAGGGCCAAGACATGGCGGGAAGGGTAAATAAGAAATTAGGAATTTTAATTTTCGAGGTCCAATTCGGTGTCATCATTTCTGTTGATGTGGACAGCGGCGTTGCATCGGCGACAATAAGCAAACAACACCCCCTAGCCGACGTGTCCCGTTTTCTACATGGACCAATTGGAACTTGAGCACAAATATCTATGTAAGGGTAACAAATAGGTTCTCAAGGGTGACAAATAGGTAGACAAGGCCGAAAAAATAGCAAAACCATGTAAGGGGGGGTGACAAATAACTTCTATTCAAGGCAGACAAATATCTATGTAAGGGTAAGAAATAGGTGGTTAAGGGTGATAAACAACGTGTAACAAACAGTCGCGCCTTCGTATCTATCTCCAATATTCACGTTCCCAAGTTTGACAGGTTGTTGCGTCCCCTGGTTTGATGTTGGTTTTGATGCTGTCAAATCTGAGTCTCATGTGTTTGGTGCTGTCAACTGTGAGTTAGAATGGGTGAGTTATAGTTCAGTCTTGTTCATTCATTTATAAACCTATGATGCATGAACTCAACAATGCAAGGAACAAAAATGTGCATGGACTGTGATTTGAACTAAACCTAAAACATGCACAAACATATGTCATCATGAGCACAGACACAAATATGCAGGCTGAGTACCAACGATCAAAGACAAGGAGCTTTTGTGAGTACTTACCAACTGAAGTGTGCATTTTCTTTGCCCTACTTGACTGAAATGTGACCTGTTGTTCTTTGGCCATTTTGGCCTCCATCTTGACCTTTGTTGACTGTTGCATTTGACTTTTGTCCTCAACATAATAAGGGTCATATAAAGAATGATTTATGAATGTTGACATAAATAAAGAATGACTTATGAATATTAACATCATTAAAACCACAGAGACATAACACTATCTACCGAATGAATGAAAAGCAGTCAAACGACAAAGATAGGGAGTTTTAGATGGTTCGGTCTGCTACCCGCAGACCTATGTCCATCCCCCAACCCTAATCAGAGTGAGGCTTCCTGCTGCCTAACAACTTGAACCGCTGCGCACCACAGCTTGCGTCCGCTGAGCCTCACTGCTTGCTTACAAACTGTTAAGCAGCACAGCTTGCTGTACGAGGTAATCACCTGGCCCGGTGAGCATTACAGCTTGGCTCCACTAACTCACAGCTTGATGAAGTTAGAAATGAAAAAATAGAAGATGAAGTATATCATTGAAAAGTTGAAAATGAAGCTCATAAACTGTAGCTCACATAGGAGCAAATCTGATTTGGATCTTATCTAGGAACCAGTTGAAACAAATCTTCAAGATCTTCAGATCTTCAGATTCCTCTTCACAGGCTCTCTCTCTCTCTTTCTTTTCACTCACTCTTGCTGAATTTCAGGTGCTCTATTCTTCTTCTCTCTCAGAGCTTCACTCTACCTCTCACGCAACTGCGCTATATTTCTTCTTTCTGGATCATGCTGTATGCTCTCCCTTAGGGTTGCTCAAGGTTGTGTTCTTCCCAACTTCTAATCTCATCAATCTCAAATCTCTCATCTCTCTTCTTCCTTTTATAGGGTTTCTAAGATTCTGAGGTCCCCACAGAGTTGATGTTCTGACATGTGGAGGGAATGTTCCTGCCAAACGTGTTCCAGAGGCATACTATTCACGTGGCCAGACTTCACTTAGGACTCTCCTTGGATCACGTGCCTGATAAGCCTTTACGAGGTAAGAATTACCTTAAAGTCACTTTGGACTTAGATCCCTGTCAGCAAAAGTAGAAGGCATTTTGTCAGACACATTGTCAGCATAAATAGGTGTTTATTAAGTACGTATGCATAGACTTAGAGAGATAATTGCAAGCATAGATTTTCATAAGAGAATGAACCAAGTGTGCACAGACCATGCCATGCTGTATGCAAGAAATGCACGGCTTTAATCTATGCACCGACTATGGATATGCACAGAGTTGAGTAAACACAGACTTTTGTATGCATAAGTCAGAATATGCACTGACCTTTATGTGTGTACAAGGCAAATGTGCACGGACTTACAACCGTGTATGCATTGATCTTGTTATGCTTAGAAAAATGTGCATGGCCCTTTGGATGCATGATACAAAAACTTGTACCGACCTAAATCGCAGTCATACAAAAATGTGCACCGACTCCATACGCATACTGCAGATATGCACCGACCATGCATGCATTCCCACAGGAACTTGCACCGACCTTACATGCAACGAATGCAATAATACACCGACTGTGCGTGCAGTTCCACAGGAACTTGCACTGACCTTACATGCAACGAATGCAACAATGCACCGACTGTGCGTGTAGTTCCACATGAACTTGCACCGACCTTACATGCAACGAATGAAGTAATGCACCGACCTTGTATGCGACTGGCAGTGACATGCATCGACCTTGTGTATGAAAAGTAGTGTGTGCACCGACCTTAGTATGCACAAGGTGCAACTAGCATTGACCTTACATGTGATGCACTGACTCATGCACTTAAACAACATCAGCTAGCATCGACTCTAACCATGAACATGCTGACTTCACAATGCAAAAGGCTGCACTGACCTAATATGCATTGAGCTGATATGTACACCGACTTCATATGGCATGAAGCAAAAGATGCACCGACCTATGTATCTCACACATACTTAGGCAAACACAAACCGATTGAATAAAAGACTGAGAAATTTATGCATTTCAGTCTCAACATGATTCTTAGGGTGTCATTATCAAAACTAGGGATCCAACAGTGGGGGCGGGTCGCTGGTGGGAGGTGGAGTGGAAGGAGTGGAGGTGCAGGCGGAGGTGGTTTATGTGAGAGGGGGAGAGGGTGCTAGGTGGAGGAGGTGGCTGCTGGGAGGGCAGGGGGTTCGCAGGTGTTAGCTGGGGGGTGGTTGCGGTGTTAGTAGAGTGAGTAGCAGAGGGAGATAAGAGATGGGGGGCTCATGCATGGGCGTGGCACAGTGGTGAGAGATGGTTAGAGAGAGTGTGGGGCGTGGTGGCTGGTGGTGATGGGTTGCCGGCGGTGAGGGCGATGAGGTGCTCAGGCAGAGGGGGTTACAGGTGGCCAGAGGAAGTTGGCAATGGGGAAGTGGCGTGTGGTGGTTCTGCCATCGGTGAGAAGGGCGAGGGCGTGAGCGGAGGGCTGTGAGGCTGCAGGTCACGGTGGATGGTGGGACGGTGAGGAGGAGGGTGGCGTGCGGGGAAGGTCAGCCGATGGCGTGGGGAGCGGAGAGGCGTCTGGTGGGTGGCCACGGTGGTGCCAAGGCGGAGGGGGAGTGTGCAACGGGGAGGTTCAAGGCGGAGGAGGAGGTGCCGGGTGGGTTAGAGAGAGAGAGTGTGTGGGGAGGGATGGGCCATGCATGCATGCGATGGAGAGGGAGAGAGGAGATGGGAGAGGTCGACGGTTGGAGGGGGGCTGGCGGAGGAGGCAGCTGAGAGAGGTTGGGTTGCTGGTGGAGGGGTGTTGCCGCTATGAGGAGAGAGGTGGGGATGAGATGAGAGGAGAGGGGGAGGCTCGGTGGTGGCGAGAAGAGGGAGGTGCATGGGCAGTGGTGGTCGACGGTAACATGGGGAGGTGGTTCACGATGGTGAGAAGGGGCGGTGGCGATCTACTGGCAGAGGGGGGGTGAGAGCGGGAGAGAGAGTGGGGTGCGACGGTGGGTTGGCCAGCAGGAGGGGTTCGCGAGAGTGATGTTGTGTCTCTGTGGTTTTGATGATGTCAACATTCATAAGTCATTCTTTGTTTATGCCAATATTCATAAATCATTCTTTATATGACCTTTATTGTGTTGAGGACAAAAGTCAAATGCAACAGTCAACGAAGGTCAAGATGGAGGTCAAAATGGCAAAAGAACGACAGGTCGCATTTCAGTCAGGTAGGGCAAAGCAAATACACACTTCAGTTGGTAAGTACTCACAAAAGCTCCTTGTCTTTGATCGTTGGTACTCAGCCTGCATGTTTGTGTCTGTAGCAAGACAGTGTAGAAGCAATCAGATTAAGCACTCAATTTGATGATCAATCATGCATTCTTATGTGGTGACTCATTGTGTTGCTATCATTAAAACAACACATCATCATCAAAGCACAAGGGGCACAACAGGAGGGGCCGCCACCACTACTCTCCCCTGGCACTGACCATGTAGGCCACGACTCTGGAAGTGCCTCCTTCCGGATGTATAAACGCTTAGGGGGACCACACTCTTCAGGAGGGCCACCCTCTTCAGAGGAGGAGCTGGACTTCTCCGACGACATCCGCAAGGGAGCTAGCCACAACGAATGACAGACCCAGGATAGATTCCAAAACCCTCGCTCGACACTACTTATATGGGAAGGGCAAGGTTCCCAGAAGGAAGGAGTCCCATTGCCTCTTCAACTTCATAGAAATAGAAGTAGCGGATCCCGTAGGTCGCGCCCTCTTAGAGTAACTTCTGAGGCGCCGCTCCATATCCCCAGGAGATCTCAATGCAAATAGGGAAAGCAAGATATGTGGCAAAGACCAGAGGCTCCAGAATTTGTGAAAAATAGAAACGTCTTCCATTCCAAAATCAAAAGGCTTATAAAAAGAAGGAACGACTGCCCTAACAAAGCAGAAAGAAAGCTACAAAAAAAGAGATGATGCAGGATGGCGTGAGACTCGATGCAATCTCGATGCGAACCTTGGACTCTATGAGACGACGCGACTAAAATGACGATGACCAGCGATGACACAAACGACTCGGAACCTAACGGGATTCCTGAAGAGGCGAACATGCCCTAAACAAGAAGTACTCGCTCACGATCATCCCCAACAAGGAAAACGCATGGATCTACACGGTTGTGAAATCAGCACTGAGTCTCGGGTGGTCAATTCACTCTCGTGCTTGGATCGAGTCACAGGACGGGTCACGCACTCACTCTCAGAGCGGTGACTAAAATAAATGAGCTAGGAATCTAACGCACACATGCATCGGCTTAAGAACAAATATAGAACAAGCAAGCAAGACGAGTAGGGTGGCATGTGTACCTCCACGCTCGGAGCGTGGGGAAGACATCCCAGCCAAGACCCGTAACTCCCGGTACAGTAATAAAAATTAATTACAGCAGAGAATTTATGGCCTAGTCCATGCAGGGAGGTAATAGGCTACACAACGGGTTTGGGAGCACCAATCATGGGTTGACGGGCAATACGTCGGAGAAGAAGCACGCGGACTTGGCAGTTCTGGCTGACAGATGCCAGAAAATTGGCGATGTATGCTGGTTGATCAGGGAGGCAGCTCACCGAGACCAAGTACCTTGCCTGACCTACTGGCAGATCTCCCTTCGCCTGTACACCGCGAATTTCTGATTGTTAATTGTCCATGTGGGCATTGCCCACCGATAGATTTATTCACTCCTTGGTTTTCCTCCTCTGATCCTTTTCTTGATATCTTTTGTCCCTCCATCTATCCCCTTGATCTTCCTCCCCCTCCATCAAATTCTTCTTGCTGCATATTATCCACTGATCTTGACCAAAAAAATGCCAAATTTGAAACTGAGATTTCAGTGGAAGATTACGCTATGTTCTGCTCATCTTCCCTTCAGGGGCACGAGGCCCCTACTTCTTTTCCAGTAGATTTCTTGTCTTCTAGGCTAGATGTAGAGTGTGCAGAGTCCCATAGGCTAGTAGAGTTAGTCGAGGTAGAGTCTAGCTCTAGTGTTTCTAGCCCGTCCATGCCTACGATGCACCCAAGGATGCGTCATTCTAAATCTGTTCCAGATAGGTTCCTCTAGGACCTTGCCCAGCGTTGTCACACCCTCCTAAGATGCCTTGAGTTCGTAGCAACAACCATCGTTCTAGAGGATGATGAGGAGTTAGACGGGATATAGAGTAATGCCAGATTAGGTGTTTATGAAATCATAGATGAGAAGGACCCAATTGGTGATGAGGATAGCGACGTGGACGACACTACTGATTTGTATGCATAAGGTTTGAAGAGGCTTGATGAGCCATCGTCAGCAGTGGATGAACCCACGAAAGAAATCAATCTTGGTACAGAAGAGGACCCCAGGCATGTAATTATCTCCGCTAATCTCCCTCCTCAGGTTGAAGAGGAGTTAGTCATGGTTCTAAGGGAGTATAGCGATTCGTTTGCCTAGTCCTACAAGGACATGTTGGGACTTGACCCCGATCTGGTGGAACATATACTTGTACTCAAACCAAGGGCAACCCCTGTTAAGCAGAAATCAAGAAGATATCATCCCCACATGGCCATGAGGATTAAAGAAGAAGTGGATAAATTACACAAGGCTAGATTTATTTGTGTTGTGTTATATCCTTAGTGGGTGGCCAACATAGTCCCTGTGATGAAAAAGGATAGAAAAGTTTGAATTTGCATTGATTTCAGGGACTTGAATAAAGCAGACTTCACATTTAATATACCTTTTCCTGTTCTTATCCAATTAACATAGAGGAATCTCCTGGCGTAAAAAGACGTGTTCACGTGGCACAATTTTTTGAGAACTTCTTTTCCACGTGGAAAATACTGGTTTGCTCCAACTCAACCCTAAAAAGTGCTATATTCTTTACTAATAAGGAATAATCTCATCTGCAGTAAGGCACATGACCTCAAGAATGACAGGAGGCTAGCACGTGGACCCAGGGGGCAAATGAAGGGCATGTGATCCGCAAAAAGGAACATTCTCCTCCAACACGTAGACCAATGGGGTTTCAGTAGGGTTATTTTGCCTCATCCATATGGATCCCATGTTCCTATATAAGAACTCGCAACCCTTCGAAGAAGGGTGCTGAAAGCTGCATTTTGTCTCCGCCTGAAAAGAGAGCATCTCCAGGATCAAGAGAGAGTGTGAGAAACCCAGTCCAAGTGGAGAGGAAGTGAAACAATGTCTGAGAGAAGCCAGCCATTGAATCTATTTATGCTTCTATGAAGCTACATTGAATGTTGTTTTGTTTTCTATTTTCCTCCTTGTTCTGATCTTTGTTTTACCATCTGTGCTTTTTGAGCTCCCTCCGGTGTGGAGGAAGGGAGACATTGTCTCCGGTTGCGCGGGGCCTTGGGCGGTCACTCGTGGGGTTCCCTCTGGTGTAGAGGAAGGGTGGAATTGTCCTCTAATTTTGGATTTGCAGAGAGCAAGTCCAAGGTTCAGGTTCTACGAGGTGTAGGACCTGGGTTGAGGGATTTGTCTCCCTCTAGGCAAGCTGTAAGGTAGCGTTCTGTCGCAGACTGAGTCTACTTTGTTTCTAGCCTAAGCTAGTGGAATCCTCATTCGGTGTGAACGAGGGGTGGACGTAGATTGCAAGTTGGCAATCGAACCACCTAAAAACTCCTTGACTCCTTGTATGATTGCTGATTCGTCCTCTGTGAGTTCTCCGACTTATGTTTGGTTGAGCATGTTGTTTACGTTGCTTTCATTGACCCATCATCTACTCGTTCAATTGGCTGTGTATCATCGCTTGCTATCTGGGGCACTTATTTTGTGTGAGAGTGTTTTCTATCATGTGTTAAGGGTTCTGAGCTCTACTGTGGGCACATCGTACAAGCTCATCTAATTTAAGTTTGAAATTGGGGTGATCTATTTGTCCCCCCTTCTAGATCACTCGCTAGTGTGAGTGATTTTCGAATGGACTTGTCACTATGGCAAGGTCACTCTACCAAAGTCCAAGAGGCCAGAGGATGCTAAAAGAAGTGATGACCCCTGGTTCTGCCCGTACCACTGGATACTGGGGCACCCTATCGAAGATTGTTATGTCTTCAAGGACATTGCTCAAGGCCTAATGCAGGAGGGCAAGCTCCAGATGGGTGAATATGAAGTAAACCCACTGTGTCCACATGAGGTGGGCGTTTATCAAAGAGGGGTCCATATGATCTCAACTTATCATCAGGATCCTAAGAATACATCGAAGGCCGAGCTACGCCAGCCTCGAACCGAGAAACTACATCAGATTCCCAAGAATGCATCAGAGGCCGAGCTACGCTAGCCTCGAATTGAGAAATTGCATTGGGCTTTCGAGAATACATCAGAGGCAGAGCTACGCCAGCCTTGAACAGAGAAACTACATCGAGCTTCTGAGGATACATTAGAGGTCGAGCTATGCTAGCCTTGAATTGAGAAATTACATCGGGTTCCCGAGGATACATTGGAGGCCGAGCTAACCTAGGCTCGAACCAAGAAACTACCGCTTGTGCAGCAAGCGTTAATCTAAGCATGGGAGGCGCGTAACACCGCTCCCCCGACAACCGAGGTTGCCGACTCAACCGAGCAAAGACATTATGTAGCAAATATCATCTCCCTCTTCACCTCTATCGATGAATTCCCCGTAGAGGCTATCTACAATGGCTATCAAGAAGACCCTGAGGAAGTCCTGCGACTCTCTATGCCGGAAGGTACCTCAGAGCCCAATACAACAACACATGAAGGGCCCAAGGCTGAGCCCCCCTACAGAGGCTCAGAACCTATTGCAACAAAGGTCACTGCAACCTTCGGTGATGCTCCAGAGAGGCAAGAGAGCGAAGAGCCCCTTACAGCCCTCCTAGGTGATCTGCCCGTGGATCGATGCTCGGGTCACCCAGAGGATATACCACCGGCACCAACGTTGACTCAGAAACTAGATAAAGAAGCAGACAATGCTCCGCCATGCGGCTATGGGGATGAGATCTTTTTAGTTATTTATAATTGGTTATTTTTACGAAGCCGTGCCAATCACATACGTGACAAATTTATTATGCACTCGATTTGACTTGGTCAGATGAAAGTGAAGTCTGTGTTGGGACCAGAAGTCCATCATACCGTAAAGGTGATGTCGTTAATTACAAATTTTATAAAATATCTCTCGCCACTCACCCTCTCTCTCCTCACTCTCTCGACATCTCTCTCTCTCCTCTCTCTCTCCCTCACACGTTCTCTCTCCTCACTCCCCCTATTCACTCGGTTCGCGATCCAAACGGACCCCGATCGACGTATGGGAGGTACCGACGGGATGGGCTTGATGCGAGGATCACTCCAGTGCCCTTCATCCCTCGGATCGTGGAGCGTGGAGACACGTGCGAGTGAAAGGACGGTGTGGCCCCCATCGCCCGATATGCACCGATTTACGATCTTCACTGTGCAAGAGATGGCCGCTGATCGAAGCCGGGGAGGTACAGTTGGATTGGTCGTGTCGCGAGGATCGCATTGACGCCCACCTTTCCTCGATCCGTGGAGTGTGGAGTCGAGCCGGGCTGGGAGGCGCCGCGTCGCCCTCTCGCCAGATCGACATCGAATCGCCGTTTTCATCATCATCCAGGTAGGGGGATGGATTCCTTACCTTGTTAGGACACCGCCGGTACCACTTGCGTCATGGTCCGACATCCTTTGCCTCATTTTTCATGCATGTTCCTGTTTAGTTCATTTTTAATCTTTTAATGTTGAAATTATCTCCATGGGCATCGCCTTTCAATTCTAGTGGCATGCGTAGGTTTGAAATGATGGAATGGCATGGTGGGTTGGTTTGGTTTTATGTTTTTCCGCGTCCCCTGTCGATTTTGATCGATCGGGAGGGGGTTTTGATTCCGACCTCTGGAGTTCCAAAACCCAGGTGACATAACACGCCACCCCCGGTGCGTTATAGTCATTTGGCGCACCCCTATAGGTGCGTTATATCATCCGTGAACTGAGAGTTTTCTGTGAATTTTCATGTTCAGGTAGCTTTAACGCGCCTCACCTAGTGCGTTATAGTCCCTACATGTTGAGTTAAAGGTCTGTTGCCTTTAACACCCTTATCCCTACACGTTACATGCATATGACGCCCCTCGTTAGGCGCATTACATTTCGTGGTTAACTGTGAATTCTGATCGTTCTGGTAGGCATAACGGCCCATGGGAGGTGCGTTATGTTCCTATAACGCCCCACTCCTGGTGCATTATAGCCCTTAGCTGTGGTGTTGTGTGCTTGCTGACTTTAATGCCCCTGCTCCCGTGCGTTATAGTCCTATAGCGCGCCTGCCCTGGTGCGTTATAGTCCTATTTACCTGTAGATTTTATTTCTTGCCCGAGGCAAACGAACAGAAACTACTTGAAAACCTCGATATGGCGAGTGAGATCTGAGAGATTGCAAGCATCCGAGTCACGGAATATCAGCGACGCCTCACTCGATATTACAACTCCAAAGTCTGAGATAGACACTTCCAAGTGGAAAATTTCATCCTAAGGAAAGCCGAAGCCTCTCGACCACTGGAGGCGAGGGGAAAGCTAGCCCCTAAATGGGAAGGCCCCTACCAAGTGGTCGAGGCGCTCGGGAAAGAAGCGTATCGACTGTCCACCATTGAAGGAGCGCTTATCCCTTGGAACGCAACGACATTACGGAAGTTCTATTTATGAACTTTCCTTAAAAATGTAAGCGGCATATAACAATAACAACTTTCCTTTCTTTTCATTAACGTCTCTTTGTACATCAGATAGGCCGCAGCCGATACAATGCATTTCAGAAAGTAAAAAATTACAATCCACTGTGGCACGAGCTGATTACTCGGCTGACTAGGCTAGCACCCCTAAGCCGAGCCACTGACTCTACCCAGGTAGAAACTGGCTCGGATAATGGGATGACTGACCCTGTTGGCTCGGGAAGCTCGGAAGAAAAGATATCAGAGGAAGAAAAGGAAGGAACACCAGAACGCCGCTTAAACAAGAGAAGGCCTCCTCTGCCAACTCTTTGGAAGGCACAACGTCGGAAGCCAGATAGAAAGCAAGCACCCATGAGCGGTGTGAGCGAGGGTCGAGCTACTGGCATCCTCCAAAGAGTGAAAGAAAAGAGGAGAAGCAGGTCAAAGAGCAGAAGAGGGAGAAAGGTTGAGTACCCCCTCGACGAGATGAGAAGGGTGGCGAGGATGGAAAGACAGGAGGAGCAACAATGTTGCGTCATCCCCCCCCCCTCGGAAAAGAGGAAGAAGGAGGAGTGGGTAGAGGTAAGGAGGGAGTAGGGCGCGGCCATAGTGCCGAACACCCACCCTCAAGCCTTCTTCCGCTTCTACCTTCCTCCAAAGGTAGTGGCGGTGGTCCAGAAGTCGGGAGAAGGCACGATGTTACGCGCCATCTCCTCTTGTACGTCATCCACCCATCGCCATCCCTTCTTCCACGCCAGAGTAGCAGGAACGCCTCGATGGCCACCGGGATCGTCGTCTTCCAAGTCCCCCTCCATGTTCTGCTGATACTCCCCTAGAATGAGAAACAGATGCTCCGTGAGAATGGAGAAAAAGGAGAGACTGCAAGGGAAGCCTAAGCGGTGAAGAGAGGTGGAGATGCCCTTTGGGACCTTTTTATAGGCCAAAGGGGGGAGCCCCCGCCTTAATTGAATCTCCCCTCGAAAAAATGCAAAAGGTGCGAACCTTTCCCCAAACAGCATTTACTCCATTTTCCCGAAGCGACTACTCTCATAGGGATACGCAAAAAGATAATTCAGTCAAAGCATGGAAAGTAGAAATGCGAGAAGGCGCCAGTGCCATGTCGGCCACCCGGCCAATCAGCACGCAAGAGACCTACGAACCGCACCAAATCTCCATCTTTTGGCAACCACAGATACGATTGTCAAGTCACGCTAAATGCGATAAGGAATTGACAACTCAGATTTTTGAAATCACTGCCATTATATATAGGAAGAAAAAGTTTTTACTTGGCAACGTTCAAAAAAGAGAAAGAACTAGTACATCCAGCTCATGCCCCTCCTTGTTTATGAAGATAGGGGGACTTCCTTGAGGCTTGGCATCTTGAGGCTCGATGAGCGAAGAGTCTTCAATGCCAGGAGATCAGCCCCCGGCATCCTCAGTGGCAGCTGATCTGGGCACTGACCCCACCAGCGTGGGAACTACCCCGATCGTGCACCCCACCGAGGTAGCCGGAGTTGGCGACTCCTCTGATGAAGTAGTAGCGTCCCTACTTCCCCCTTCACTCGACGTCAGAGAGGGAGAATCTATGGTGTCATCGTCTGACTCATAATGCTACCCAGAAGGAAAATCGAGCTCATCAAGCACATGCTGTTGGGCCAGGGTGACTGCTCGATGGAAGCCTTGGGTGAACCCTTTTCACAGCCCCCGTTGATAGCCTGGCTCGTAATACAAGAAGGTAGCCTTCTGGAGGGCTGTGTGGTAGCCCTCTGAGCTCCTATATCGATCGATCGCCTCCACCCTAGCTTGCTCTGCTTTCTCCTCGAGCTCAGCCACCCTCTGCTCGGCTCCGAGCAACTTCATCTTGGCCTCAGACAGCTTCACCTCAGCCTCGACTCGCGTAGCTTCGGCTTCCCCCCGCATTCGCTCGATCTCTCGAGCCCGGCTATTGAGCTCCTCCCGCTCGGCCTTCCACTGCTCGTAACGCCCGACCTGAGCTTGGCGCTCTCCCTCTAGGAGATTGCTCTTCAGGTCGGCCATATAACGAGCTTGGGCCAGCTGCTCATTTAGTATCCAAGCCTGCTCCTGGCTCAACCGAGCCTATTCCTGAAATGAAACTACCTCCCGTCGAAGGACTTCGAGCTCGAAAGATAGTTGGTCGATCCTATGATCAGACTCGACGCGGGCCCAAGAGAGGGACTTCTCCTCGCTTTCCAACCATCCAAACTAATCAAATATCTCGGCCACTAGCTGAGCCATGATCAAGCCACCCTCCATCACCCTCTCGAAGAGCAGGGAGGGGGGACCACGCCTGAACTCCCGAACCAGCGAAGGTGCCAAGGATCGACACCTCGGGTACAGGGTAGTTCGGACGGCTGGGGCATCAGCCTAAGAGGGGAGAGTCCTCTCTGGGCAAGCCGCAATCGGAGCACCCTCTCTGAGCATCCCCATTCTTGTGATGGTTTCACTCAGCTCGGGCAGGGTCGATGCCTCACCCTGAGCCCCCTCAGCCTCGACCGGGACTTCAGAACCGACCACCTCTGCCTGCTGTCTGGCAGGCTCGGCGGCAACCTCACCACCAGTGGCAGCCGCCTCTGGCCTAGTGAGTGGGAGATCGGATTAGCAGACTTCCTCAGTCAAGGTCCCCTCAACCAAGCAGGCCTGCTCTTCGATTGGAGGGGTAGCCTCCTCCTTCAATCGCTTCTTCTCCGCGAGCAAGGCCTTCATGGAAAATAACATCAACGGCTCACCAGGTTCCTTGCGCTTCGACCCACAATGCTCGGGGATGTCATCCCGGGCCTTCTGTTTGCCATTATCCCGGGCATGGGAGGGACCCTCAGAAGTTCGGGGCTCACTCAGATTAGGCATCTCCCCTAAATCGGCAGTCCCCTGCTCCAACTGTTGCTCCCCCTTATCAGCTGCCTGCCTCGAATCTGAGCAATTGAAGCCAAATCCTCAGAAGGAGGCCCACTTGCCTGACACAGAAGCATAATGCGAGGCACTAAAGATCTTACCATCAGATGACAACGCTTGGGAAGGATATTCCTCGATGTTCACCACCATCATCAGTTCAGCAGTCGATTGGCGATGCTCCTAGAGAATTCTTATCTCCGAGAAGTTAGAGGAAGTGCTAAAGAACTTCTCATGTAATATGGTGTCAATCCCTCCACCAGAAAGTTTACGAGAACCAAGCAAAGATAATGCCGTCCTCCCCGCAGCTGGGGATAAGATCACTGTGGCTACTTACCGCCGTCGCAATGCGGAAATCCGAAACCACGATCGCGGTAGAGGTCGTGGACGCAGGCGGGGAAGACATTCAACATCCTCCAATGGGCAGAATTCTCAGCCAACTAACTCCCAAGGAATGATTATCTTTCGAGGAGAAGAGCCCAATGAGCCTCCCGAGGTTCAAGTACGGGCTAAAACTTTCATCTTCGACCCCTCAGACGAGGATGAGGAGCCCGTTGAGCCGATCTCTCAAGAGAACTCTGGTACTATTCCATTTGATCCAACGGATAAAGAAAATGATCCCGTTGGTCCCCTCTCCAAAGAACAACCTGCTGACTCAACTCAAGCAGGTCCCTCAGGCAAGGACAATAAAGAGTTTCTGCCTCCTGAAGAGGAATTTTTAGCCCCGCTGTTCCAAGAAGAAACGAATGATCAGGGAAAGCTGGAGCCGGCCAAGAAGATCCCTTATCAGCCCAAGCCTTTGGTGGAGATCATCCCTCCGCTAGATCAAGCTCGGGCTCGGGCTGATCACGAGATCATTCAGCACATGAAGCGGATGCCAATCTATGTTACCATATGGGAGGCCATTGCTTGAAGCAAAGAGCTGAGGGAGACTCTCATCAAAGTCCTTCAGGAGCCAGAAGTATATGAGGCTGATGTAGTCGAAATTCAAGCACAGGCATACGAGACATTGGCCGCGATAGTCACTTTCTCTGATAAAGACATGTTACTATCTTCTCCATGTCATAACCGCCATTGTACATGCAAGGAAAGATTAATGGGCATGAGTTGAACCGGATCCTTGTGGACCCCGGTGCCTCTGTTAATATAATGCCTCTCAAGACTTTTAAGTCTTTATTTCTTATGCCCTATCTTCAAAAGATGCATGATGTAAAAATCTCGGGATTCAATCAGGATTCCGAGGATGCACTGGGAAAAGTGGAGGTGGAAGTGACAATGGACACGTTCATCACCAAGGCTACATTCTACATCATTAATGCCAACACTTCATATAAAGCCTTGCTTGGCAGGCCATGGCTTCATGAGAATTGGGTCGTCCCTTCAACTCTCCGTCAGTGTATCAAGTATCCATAGTCCCGATGAGCCATCTGTGGTCAATATGTTTCGAACTCTCATGGGAAAAATTGATGGGTTGAGTATGCGAGTGGATGAGCTGAGTACGCGGGTAGATAAGTTGGATGGGTTGAGTACGCGTGTAGATGGCCTAGGTACCCGCCTAGAAGAGAGAATGAAAGTTTTAGAGGATCGAGCCAAAGAGTCAGACTAGTCCTTTCATGGTCTGGTAGGGAGAGTCACCGTCCTAGAGAGAGCCCCGGCCGAGGCACCCCCCGCATCTACAAATGGTCAACAAGAGCCGATTTAGCAACCTGCTGCTCCAAGGGCTCAAGGGGTAGACAATTGGAGGCATCGGGTCCTCAAGGTGGATGACTATGCATCTGATAATGAACATGGGGGGTATGGTCGTGACCGTCATGTTCCACGACGGAATCATGATTTAGATGAGGACGAGTGGACTCTTAGGACCGTTCGGGCAAATCCTCCCACTTTTGACGGGTCTTTGGACCTGAAGGTCTATTTAGATTGGGAGACCAGCATGGATCGATACTTCGACTGGTTTGATATGACGGACCGTCGAAGAGTCCGATTCGCGACCATGAAGCTGATAGGACAGGCACAAACTTATTGGAAGAACGTGGAGAGCCTGCTGTTTCAGCGTTTCAAACCCCAAGTTGATATATGGGGTGAGATGAAGGTCAAACTCCGGTAAAAGTATGTTCCTGCCACTTACCATCAGGGACTCATTAATAGGTGGCAGAGTCTTAGCCAGGAAGACCGGTCTGTCTCTGAGTACATCACCGAATTCGATGAGTATTTTCTGCGATGTGGCACCACGGAGGAGAGTTCCATGCCTATTTTCCGCTTTCGACGTGGTTTGCAGCCACACTACCAGTATGAGCTTTTTCGTCGCAATGTAAAAACTTTGAAAGAGGCATATCAGGTTGCTCTCGAGTTGGAGCAATTTGAGGCAGAGTTCGAGCCTACCCAACGATTGGAACCCTTTCCTCACCGTGGGGTTGAGCCTCGTAGCTCGTCGGGCCCATATCAAAGGGCTCCCATGGCTCGACCCCCGGAGCTCACCCGTCCCAAGGCCTCGCTGTAATGACCTGGAGATCCGGATACCGACATACCGATAACATCGATATACCGATACCAAGAACTGGAGAAGCCACCCAAGAGGCTGGTGAGGCCCCTGAAGGGTTGGAAGGGTTTTGGTACTCTGGGACGTTACAACTATGGCGCACCAGGGTTGGTCTGTCACAGCATGTGGCGCACCAGGGTTGGCACATCACAGTGGGTTTTTACACCGTTGGCCTGACGCCCCTGTGTTGGGCTGTCAGACTGCTGTGACGGCCCAGCGATAGATCGTTAGAGTTTGTGGCATGCCTGGGTAGGTCCGCCAAGCTCTGGACTACGCTGGGTGGTTTGCAGTCCCGTTTCTTCTCCGACTGTGGTCACCGTGCGGTGGTGCTGGTATGTGGGACGGTCCCCGTACTTCGTCGGGTTCGGGCGTTGTTTTCCGCGGCTTGAGAGTCTACTCCTTCAGAGACACTCCACTAGTAGTAGCCCGCCAGTACGCGTGTGTTGGTATCCACCTGGGAGTGGTGGGACGGCTACCCTAAGGATGGTTTTTAGACTGGTTTTCATCGGGCCCCACATCGTCGACCAGAGTCCGGTTGAGGGGAAAACCAGTTAGAGGCCAAACCTAGGATGCATGGTCTGTGTGTGCACATGTGGTTGGGGGCAGTTGGACACGTGTCGACGAGCGTGACCCCAGCTAGTCACTCGCTTTATGGTTACTCGTGTGTGTCTGAGTCTCGCGCTCGGGGCGTAGTAGCTAGACACTTGTGACGTGGTATAAGACGTCAGTGGACGTATCCGGTCGTTCTTCTAGTGGGAGGTACTTCTGTTCTGGACAGGGAGTGACATACTGTCAGTCTCAGTTGCTTTGACCTTCAGGTTTTGGTTGTGTTGACCGGTGGGTTCCAGTTGTTTCACCATGGCATGCGTGTATGGGTTTTCAAGCCGTGAAATCGGTACTTCTAGTGCAGGGCTTCTACTTCTGAGGTACTCACTTAGCTGCTAGCGTAGCGACTTTTCATTTTACGAGGTGGGGTTCGAGTGATCCCTACTGAGTCTTATTTTAAGACTCATTCCCTACGTGTTTTTACCGTGTTTCAGGCAAGGCGCGGCTTCAGGGGAGCGCGTCTGAGGCTCAGCATGGTTCGGGTGCCCAGCGTTAGTGCCAGAGGTCAGAGCCAGGGTATGCCCCTTGTAGATGTACTTTTCTTTCTGTCTCTGTACTAGTTGTGGACTACTGTTGTTTATTTTTGACGCGGGATGAACCCGGTCGAGACGCGGGACCCTAAGCCAGCAATCAACTGAGTGCAAGTCGTCCAACGACGAAGCTAACAATCACGTTCATTTCATGCCCATTGATTTTCCCCCTTATGTAGAGAGGCCGGTTGTGACATGGAGGGGAGAGCAACATATCCTTCTTCGTGAAAGTGACAGTGGCAGCGAAGGCTTCGTAGGTCGACGACTTCATTTCTGCCGCGTGTGCTTCATAGACTTTCGATTCTTGGAGTATTTTGATAAGTGTTTCTCTCATCTCTTTACTTCAAGCTATGGCTTCCCACATTGTAATGCTGGCGGGAAATCACTTCATCTGGTGGAGGACCTTCTGGTCAGCTCGAGCACAAGCATCCTCCAATGATGGTAGTATGTCAGGCTGGACCTTCTGTGGGCTACCGCACTGCTCCCCATCAGGGAGTTGCACTGCCTTGCCTTTGCCACTGGGATCGGACTGACTCTGATCACATGTGGATTCCTGGAACAAAGGCACCAAGGTTGGCCCTTCTAAAGGTGACTGGCGGATTGGGTCATCCTTACCGGACGGGCCAACTTGTTCTTTGGAAACGGCCAGAATCGGAACAGGGACCGTAGCACTGGTGATGACCTCCTCCATGCCGGAGGGATCAAAGATGCTGGGCCCCTTCTGAATTTCTATCTCTGGAATGGGAGTAGGTTCTTCCCCTCGAAAGAGGATGATTCACTTCGGGTTGAAGGTAGAAGAGTGGAAGGGTAGCTCGGGCATCCTTGGCCATGACCACTACAGCATCCTCGGCCATGACCTTGGCCGTGGCCTGTATGTTCCAGAGCTGGTTGTAGCCTGAGCGGGGCAGTAGTTCTTTGTCTTGTTCGGGAGGCTACTGGCTTGCCTGGCTGAGAAGCATTGATGTTGTCCAGGGGTGGAATAGCCACCATATTGTAGGTGCAGCCTCGAAGCATTTCTTCAAGCTGCTCTGCGGTAATCTCCTTATCTTTATAGAACAAGGAGAGTTCTTCTGCAATGAGGAGCCTTTCGCCATTCTTGATTTTCTAGATCATTTCCTGGACCTAGCTCCTAAGGTGAGCTCGCTTCTGCATTTCTTCCCACAGAATGTAGTTGTTGAGTGGGAGAGCGCTAGAGGGGCGAGGAGGGATGTATTCCTCCAGGTCATCAATGAGCCGCTATAGCCTTTGGAGAGGCGTTAGCTCGATTGGTGACTGGAGGGTGGCTGCCTGCTCAGCCTATTTCTTGAGCTATCTTTTGAGATTCTTCCTTCTATTCTTCTCTTGTTTGTATTTTTCTGGATTAGTGAATTTTTGACACAAAAATCAGAAGTTACGAAAATTAAGAAAATTTCCTAATTTCTTCTATTTATAACCCTCACCCCTCTCTCCTCCCTCATTTCTCTCATCTCTTTCTCTCTCTCGTTCTCTCTCGTCTCTGGGCCGTTTGACGCGGGGCGCGCGACCATGGAGAGCTGGCCGAGGCGGGGACGCGATGGAGTGATCGGGACGCGTGATGGGGCGAGGGATTGAGCATTGCGTGGAGTGATCCCTTGGTGGATTCTGAGAAGGTGTGGTTCGTGATTTGACAATTTTCAATGTGGTTTAGTCACTTCGGTGCACAGTTTCTTCGGTGGAGGTAAGGAGACGGATCACCTACTTTTCCTGCACATTTTCCCTGTAGTTTCACGTTGTTCGGTGCTAAAACGGGTGAGTTTGGGCTCGTTTAGGTAAAATTATGGTTTTGCCGAGTTCGTAGGGTTCACCGAAAAATGGCGGTGATTTTTAGATCAGCTAGTGTCAAACGACTCCCTGGAACACCAGCATTCCATAGTCGCTGATTTTGCGTCGATTGGCGGTCATTTGGGACTGTTAGGAGCCCGGGAAGTTTGGTGGTTCCATTTGGGTCGATTTGAAGAAATCCCCCATTTCTCGCCGTTTCCTAGCCGATTCGACTCCCATCGGAGTCTATGTGTTGTATATCATCGTTATGGATGTATCCCCTTCGTCTCGGAATGAATGGGGCGTGGAAAGGTCACGATCGGGCCGATCCTATGGTTTTCCCACCGTGACGCCAGAACGGTCATTACAGAAGCCATTTAGGTGATTGAGTGGTCCAACATGTGACCATTCAATGTAGGTCGATTGGGCGTCTGTGCGGTCGTGCGACAGACTGCCCAATGGATGGCACGGCCAGGTGTGAGCCGTCCAGTCCACTTGAGCGGCTGGTTCTCAGTCATGCTGTTTTCCCATTGTGTTGAGTGGCCAGGGCTTGACTGCTTAGCATGGTTGACCTTGGGTCAATAGTTTTCTGGCGGTTTGTGGAGCAGTTTCCCTCTAACCGTGCCACTTCATGAGCGGTCCTTCTCTAACCGTTCTAACTACTGTTTGACCGGTTACTGTAGTAGGTTGGTTGGAGTGAACAGCCTGGAATGGACCGTTCTGTCTCCTTGGGCAGCCTCCTGTGGACCTTCCAGTTCTCTGAGCGGCCCCTTTTTTACAAATCAGAAAGATTGGAATTGAATTAAAAATAGTGGTATGAAAAATTTCAGAATTAGTTTAAGTGAGATTCCTATGAAGAAATGAAATTGACAACGTTCAGGAAGAATTAACATTATAAAACGAAAGTTAAACTGCATTCCCGTATACGAACCAATGCACATGCTTGCTAGGTTATAAAAGTATTATCTTATTAAATCCATCTTCAAAGCATAATGGGTGATTGCTGAATATATAGAACCAAACAATGTGTTTATAGATGTCTATGGGTCACATGAGACTTGTTGCTTAGGTTGGAACGAGTCTTTCTAATGAGCAGAAATAAAGTTGAACCAGACTAGACTGGTTGCGCATTTGAAATACGTAGTCCATTAGCGTCTGATGTCCTCATTATTCTAAGCCTCATCACAGTGCTCAAGAACATCCTACACAATAAAGAAACAAGAAGTTGAAAACATGCCAATGAAGTATGCACTAGACTTTTGTTTAAATCGTTCCGATGCACACTCGCCTTCGAATGGCCGAGATAGGTCGATCTAGCACGTGGGTCCAGAGGTATTAGAGAGAGAAATATAAAAGAATGAAAGAGACTTGCATAGATGAACTATGCATGGGCAATCATTCTAGGTACACATGACAGAAGCGAGATGGCTCGACAGGGCGATGGTGACGTGTAAAAATTACTAGTTCAGTGATAACTGGGTATAATACGGACGTGCCAGTCGATGACTCTACAATCACCTATGGAACTAGATTTCAACAGGGGGATGTGTCTCCAAGATACGACACGTGGGAACAGAATGACAGGCGACACGTGGATAGAATGAAGGTTTCGTAGGTACGAGTGAGGCATGTGGGGATCGCGTATAGGATGTCTTCCCCACCGATCGCAAGCAATTGTTGTTAATTTTACATTAGACAGAGTTCAAACATCTTTGTCTCTCTTTGTTGAAAGTGTGGCGCCCCCTTCCCACGATCCCGTATCCGGTCCGGGGACGTCACAGCGTATAAACGGACTGTTGTGGGCCGAGATATTTGCAAGGCGCTAAAGGCCAAACCATCACATATTCCAATAGCACAATCATACCATTTTCATAAGATGAAGACACATAATTTACATCGTATATCATTTTCTACCTGTCCATACCCAAACATCATATTTATATTCATTATATAAAAGAAAACTAAACCTACTTATTCTGTACGAAAGGTCACACCAAGCTAGAGTGGCTCTCACTAACCCCCTAATAAAATAAAAAGTTAGGAATTGAGGGAATTCACATTAGAGGAATTGAGAGAATTCACATTAGAAAGTAACTCCGCCCATTCTCTCACTTTATCATAAATGAAAAAAATTAAAGACTCCTTAGCTCGAGCCTCCCTCCCCTGTTATTCCGTTCTCCCTAAAGAGGCCAAAGGGTGGCATGCAAGATCAGCCACCACACTATGCTATTCTCTCAATTTGGCCACCTTCTGCCCCAAAGCTGAAAGATGTGAAGCACCTCTCTCTGCTGACCGATGGCAGATCCAGTTTTGGTACCAAGCCCCTCCCACACCGCCTGTGCAAAGGGACAACTTATAAATAGGTGGTCTAGAGATTCGTCCTCCAGTCCACATAAACAACAGGTCGGCTGGATGTCTGGAATGAACGACATAAGCTTGTCTCGGGTGGGTAACCTCCCATGGGAGATCCTCCAAGTGAGAATCTTCACCTTCAGCGGACTCCTCGGCCTCCAAATTTGAGAGGCGAGATTGTGACGTACCCTACTGTTCGAGATAATAGTGTAGGCCTACCTAGTTGTGAAGGCCTCCTCCTTCCGCCACCTCAAAGTTTGCGCATCCTCCCTATTTGGATATGGGGCATAGTCGAGGGGGAGTAGTAAAAGAGCCTGGAATTGCTCCATCTCGAAATACGTAAGGTCCCTCCTGAAGGTAGGCACCTAGGTACTTGTTGAAAGCTCGGCGTCTGAAGTCCTGGAGACCGACCCCAACGGGTTAGTCAAAACAGTGAACAAACTCGGGAAAGAAGCCTCCAAAGTGAAGTTGCCGCACCATCTGTCCTTCTAAAAAAGGCACTGATCGTCTTTCCCAAGTCAGACTTACATACCGTAGGAGATAACATCCCTGTTAGTCAAAATGCCAAGCCAAAGGGGCGAGGTCTGGTACTGCATTGGTGAAGCCAAATCCCAAACTCTTCTCCTGCCATAGTATCTCTGCCTGATAACCTGCGTCCACAACCCATCATCACCCCACCCCCAACCTCCACAACCACTTGCACTAGAGAGCCAGATTAAAATCTCTAACATCTTTGATCTTCAGACTCCCCACTTCCTTGTTAGTTGCCACCCTTCCCCATTTGATATCATGCCGAGTTCATTTTGGTGGAATTATGGTTTCTTGTCCCTTGGTTTAGGGGGACCAGAATGGATGGGTTTGACCTAGAGGATAGAGAAAGGTCATGTGGGTACCTCTAGGGGTTAAGGTAGGTTGGAGACATGAGGTGCGGGTCCCACCTGGGGGTTACGTAGGTTAGACATTTTTTTTTCTTCACTCGATTTTGACGGGATGGAGCAGAGGATTTAAACGGGCCATGGCTAAGTGGGCCTGAGATTTAGGTGGGCCAGAATGATTGGCTAGGTTCAGGGGTTTGGGCGAGTTAGGTGAGCTGAGATTTACGAGGGTCAGGTGGATTGCAGTTTACGAGGATAGGATGGATTGGGTGAAAAAGAGAGAGAGAGAGAGAGAGAGCTTACTTGAATTTGGACCCAGAACGGCCGAACTTGGTGTCTGTCTGGGCTTCGTCTGAACTTGGTGTCTGTCTGGGCTCCATCTTGCATGTGGTGGACCCAAGTGTGATTGGAGTCGCCATTGTCAAGCCGCTTATAGAAGGCATGTCGGGAGTTGTTTCCTGCCCTTTTGTCAAGCACCGCATAACACCATGGGTGACTGTGAGTCCCGGGTTGGCCCGGCAACTGGGGTGTCCACAAGATAATGTCGTTTATCTTGTAGTCGGGGGTGATCCCCGCTTCTTGGTGGGGTGTCGTGGGACACGGCATGTTATGGTGGGTCCCAGGTTGACCCAATTGTTGGAGTGCCATCGGTGTGATACCGTATGCAAAGTACCTAGGAGTGATCCCTGAATCTTCACAGAGTGCTGACTTGGTACGATAGGTTGTTCTGACCCTCGGGTCTAATCTAGCCATTCGGAAACTAGTTGGCATGATGCCATTTGCTTGGGGATGATGCTCATTGATAGAAATGTGTACCTTACAAGCCAATCACATGGGATGTGATGGTGACATTTCGTGTAATATCTTATTCATGTTTATATTAATGGCATTTATTCGTTGCATTTAATTTCTATTGATTCGAATGTAATGAAGTCTTAGAAACTGTGCGATGATCGCTGGATCATAATGAGATTATGATAATGAGATTAGTCATTTAGATGCACATGGTTTAGAGGTTCCTAGTCGTAGGATCTTCAAGAAGGGACATTGAAGATCCGGATAGACTGGCACACATGATACTTACTCATATGATGTGTGTGATTACTCTCATAGTCATCAGTGTGGTGACACTGAAGTACGTGTGTGGGTGCTCATTAGTAGCATGTTTGGGTTTAAGGTCTATGCATATGGGGGGGGGGGGGGGTTTAAGTTCGATGCTCATTGGGGTTGACGGTTTATGCATATGGGTGAATTTTTTGCCCTTGGGGGTTTGAATATCGATGCGCATTGGGGTTCAGGGTCTGTGCATATGGGTAAGGTCTGTGTACGTGGGGGTTTAAAGGTCGATGCATATGGGTGAAGTCTGTGCACGTGGGGGTTTTAAGGTCGATGCAGGTGGAGTGAAGTCAATGCATGTGGGGGTTTAAGGTCTACACACATTGACGAGGTGTATGCATATGGGGGTTTAAGGTCAGTGCACATTGGAAAGGTCTATGCATATGAGGGTTTGAGGTCAGTGCACATTGGGAAGGTCTGTGCATATGGGGGTTTGAGGTTGGTGCACATTGGGAAGGTCTGTGCATATGCGGTTTGAGGTCGGTGCACATCGAGAAGGTCTATGCAGATTTGGGGTTGAAGGTCGGTGCATGTGGGAAGGTCGATGCACATTGGGTTTAAAGGTCGACGCATATCAGAGGTCTATGCAGGTTTGGCCGAGGGCTAGGTAGGAACGGGCTGAGGTTGATGTAGGTTTGGCTGAGGGCTAGGCAGCAACGGGCCGAGGTCAATGCAGGTTTGGCGAGGTCGATGCAGGTTTGACCGAGGGCTAGGCAGCAACGGGCTGAGGTCGATGCAGGTTTGGCTGAGGGCTAGGCAGCAACGGGCTGAGGTCGATGCATATAGGGGGCTAAGGTCAACGCAGCCGGGCTGCGATCGATGCATATGGGGTTTGAAGGTAGATGCATATGGCGGTTTTAAAACGGTGCGGGTAGTTACACGGCGTGAAAGGGGTGCACTGGATTACATCCCAAAGGGTTGGAGGGATTTATGTGTGTATGGTGAAAGCGTCCTGGGGGGGCGCCGAAATAGGGCACGCCGAATTAGGGCAACGCAGGATAGGGCACGCTGGATTAGGGTCGCGTTGGATTGGGGGCAGAATTTGATTTCTTTCGAATTGTTGGACTGCACTATGATTTTACTCAGTCTTTTAATGTTTATTAGGGTTTATCATTGAATGATCTCAAGTTCTGATTGTCCTACAAACGTAGCAAACCAAGACTTGTGCAAGGTTCCTACTCAAGCACAGTCCGTAGCAAGCTGAGGTTCCATCATGATTCAAACTAAGTGTTCAGGCAAAAATGTGGCAGCACCTCCCCCTACCCAGAGGGTTGCGGGGGGAAAGTGGAGACATTCCCACAGAAACTGGGGTAAGCTCCTTAAAGTCAAGAATCCAAATGGTGACTAGCAGACCCAGATAGATGGAAACCCCGAGAACTAGCCTACAAGGGGCACCATAGCTCCATAGGCCAAAATATTATTCAAAGGGACAGCCAGAATGGCGGGAAACCTCGAGGGCTAGCCTACATTTCTCTTACCCACAGCCACCACCATTCTCGGAGGAACGTGGATTTAATGTTGCACTAGAAGACCCATTGTTGTTCACCTTAGGTGGCTCATAGTACTCCACGCCACGGGTAGATGGGATCCTATAGCCTTATGGTGGTTCAGATGGAAAGTGACATGAACGTTCGATGAGGATGTTCCACCTCCCTGATCAGTGAATCTTAATGGTTGAGACGGAACATGGTATTCACATTAAACTGTCAAATTTTACCCATATGATTGGAATGGGTAACAGGCTACATTGGGTAGACCTTCCCCCATCCTCCTTGGGATGAAGAAATCATGGCAATATATTATTCATCCACTACACTACTGGATGTAGGTTAGACATGGAAGCAAGCTAATCAGTTGGCATTTGGGAGTCGGCTATGAGCCAATGAACCACTGAGAATGCAAGAAACAAATACTCGAGCAACTGGTAAGTAACATATGGGAAATTGGCCATACCCAGAGGCCTCGCAGCCAAATTGTAGGAGTGACCCCGTTCTCTCTGGTTCATAACTAAGGATGGAGAGGTAGTAGGGAAGCCAACCCCAAAGGGGTGAAGGGAGATGCACATGTAAATGTGTCTCTGATGATGAAACCCATGACGAGCATATGGAGCATTTGACATAGCTACCACACTGAAAGAGAGAGAGCCCCGGGGAGAAGGATAACGTTAATGTAGCCCTTGGTTATCCTAGGGCGTGCTTAGCATCGACGAGAGAAACCAAATGTTAATAAACGATACGGAAATAAATACAGCAGAATAAGAAGAGGGTTTCAGATATAGCTTGGGAAGTAGTCAAATGAAGAAACACATATGGCATTCAGCCTGGCGTTGTCATATAGAACCATTCCATTACATTCCTACACCGGCAGATATCAAAAAGAAAAGAGCCGAAGGCTCGATTACAAAGGAAACAAGGGGGGAATGTGGGCTCATATCATTGCCCGTTTCATTACAAGCCATAGGGGATATATTGATAGAGGGGGAAACAGAAGAGGAACGATAGCAATATCCCACGCACCCAGCTCTACTACTTGAGGCGAAAATAGAGCATCAGAAAGATCTCTCTTCGTTCCCTCGCTTCAAACGTTTCTTCTCTGTTGACGGACGGCGGATGACTACTCAGGAAGAACTCTCCCTCTTTCTTTCTCCCCAAGACTCTTTTCTCTTCTATCTTTCTTTTCCTTTACTCACCCTGTGCACCTTCTTTCTCTCATTCTCTCTTTGTCCCCAAAAGCCCTCTTCTTCTTCGAAAGCACCCTTCCTATAGCCTTAATCAGTGTGGCCTTGCCGGGCGTGCAAGTGGGTGTGCCGATTTAGTGGGGATTGATTTATGCGCATTGGATTAGGAGCATTAGAGCGCACCGGATTAGGGGCACGTCGGGTTGATCCCCCTATTGTGCTTATTCGAGTTGGTCTCGATCTACGAATCTCGAACTGACTCTGAGAGTTGACTTAATCTTTCATCTCATTGTGGCCTTGTAGAGTAGCCAAGAGAAGTATTGGTAAAGCCTCAGGCCGTTGAATGGCCAATTCTGGGGTCGTTTGTGCCTTTGGTTCCGACACTCGGGTTTTCCACCGTCATGGCCTTCGGCACTGTGGTTTGTGCTACCGGGCCGCCTTCACCTATATTTGTAACATTCCCATGGAGTGGGTCACTACCCGGGGTACTTTCTCCTTGGCTGGGCAGCTATTTGGTCGCCAATGGACCTATCTGCCAAGAAGATATGCCCGTGCCAGGTTACTCGGGTCTTCCACTGATATGGCCTTTGGCACCTTGTTCTAAGGAGTTAGAGATGCTCCTTGACCTCAGGGGGGCTTCTTATCAGGTGGCAGACCACCAGGTACAATCTCATCCTGATTAGATGACGGATGGGGGTTTGTTCGGCACGACCGAGTCGATACCGGTTCATTAGGCAGGCCGAGTGGCACTGTCGATTTGTTGTGGATTTCTTCTGACCATCCTGAGGTGGAGTCCTTGATGATTTTGTTAGGTGACGAAGGGGCGCCCTCTTCTTTCTTCTTTTTGTACTTTCCTCGTTCTGGCAGGGCAGTCGCCCTTTTGCTTGTAAACTTCTGATTTTGGAATCGAAAATTTTAGCCCGAATCTTTGCCGTGCATTTTTCTGATTGTGATGAAATCTCTTGGATACGGAATGGTGCCTTCGAGGATCACCCTGGAGGGGCGTGACTTTCGGGATCCGTCACTCTGAATCCTACATTTTTTGAAAAGGCGATAGGAGTCCTTTGGCCTTTCGGGATCTTCATCCCTCCCTATAAATATCGACTTCCGTCTTTGCCTTATGGCACAAAGGCTTCAAAGGAGGAGGTCCTATAGGATGTCTTCGGGGAGAATCTGGTACCTTGTCAGACGACGACGCTTTGCAGATTCCTCGTCAACCTCTAATCCTCAGGAGGGTGCCTCCACCTGCTCCGTGGCGGCCGTGGCCGGAATCGAGAGCGAATGGTCCCGTTTCTGAAGAATACCGGAACTGGTACTTGGACGGCTGGCGGGAGGCCTTGGAGAAGGTCAACCGCTTGTACGCTGGCATGGGAGTCCTGCTTCTTGAGCTGGACAGGTTCCGTCCTTAAGGGGATGAAGGATGCCCTTGTATTTACCCCCTTTGCTTGTGAATAACATCCCTCTCGATGTCTTCTTGTCGCATGGCCGTGACCGCTTTCCTTCGTGCTTGTAGGTGTGTGACGAGGTATTCCCCCGAGCTAAGGGGAGCACTTCTCTGCCCGAAGATGACGGTAGGTAGGGCAGTCGGCTTTGCTTACCACTTTGCAAGCTCAGCCAGTGTGCTGGGTCGGCCTTCGTAATGGGTGGGCCTCGTTGCTCCATTGTCCCCCGTCGACCAAGGGTGAATGGATCAACCGGTTTTCACTCCTGGTGCAGACCTCTTTGCCACTGGTGTCCCTATTTGGTCCGCTTCTACGGATCAAAAGGGATGTTAGGTGGTGGGAAGTTCATCCCTCTTCTCGGGCATAGACAGTTTCCTCTGTCAGGCCACTTCCTCAGAATAAGCAGGTCGAGGAAAGGTCGTTTGTTACCGCCACGAGAGGCTGGGGATGAGATCGTGTCTCCACGGCCTTATTTTCTTATGTGTCTGCACGACGTTTGTGCGAGAGCAGTTCTTGCACTTTGACGGCTTTGTGTTTTGACTAAAGAATAAGATCTCTTGTATTCTGGCAGCTTTGTATTAACTATCCTAGTGACCCATTGACCACTAAACTGACTCAATTAAAGGAAAAATTACATAGAAAAGACTCAAATAAAATAGAATATATATATATATACACATATATGACTCAAAAAAATAGAGAGTAGCGTGTGATGCCCTCATCATACCCCGAGGTGGGGAAAACTTGACCCCGTCGAGTATGGGTCTGCCGGGGTGGTGATCTAGCATGTCTGGGGCCAGCGCCGTAGGTCCTCCCAGCTCAACCAAGAGTCTTCGGTCGAAGGACGGCTCTTCCACCTCATAAGGTAGCACTAGTGTGCCCTACTCCTGGTAGTGATGCTCTGCTCATCTAGTATCACCTCCACCTGCTCACATCGATCGCTCAGGCTGCTAGGTGGATGCTCACTGGGGTGTCTCTCGTAAAGGTAGGAGTAGGCTCAAGACTGTCACTAGGGTCCACCGTGAGGGCCTTGTGGGGTGCTAGATCTGCCACACTAAAGGTGGGATGAACCCCATAGCCCTCTGGCAGGTCCAGCTCATAACCAGTCTTGCCACACCATCTTAGAAGTCGAAAAGGTCTAGATCCCCGTGCCCTCAACTTGGAGGCAGCCCCGGGGAGGAGCTGCTCCGTTCTCACCATCACAGAATTATCGACTTGTAATTCCAAGTGGCACCTAGGAGTATTTGCCTGCTGCTTACAAGTCTCGTTACCCTGCTCTATGTGCTTGCGATGTATGGAACACAGGGATGCTAGGGAATGGAGACACATGGCATGTACGGGTGGGCCCAGGCAACCAAACCTGGACCTATCATGCATGGTGTCCCTACCAATCTTGACAAGTGTAGGAGGACTAGGACATCCATATATATGCCTATTATGCAGGGGTTTGACAAATGTTGGGGGGCCAGGACACCCATGTGTGGACCTATCATGCAAAAGTTGGACAAATGTAGGGGGACCAGGACATCCATGGGTGTATCTATTATGTAGAGACTCAATTGGGACAGGAGGGCATGGACATTCGAACTTGTTGACTTCCTTACCCTTTGGACTCATGATTACATGCATTGTGATCCACATGGGCCTCATGCTCCTAAGGGTAGGTGTATGCGGGGGAGGGATTTGTGCCATCCTTGTGTTACCTACATAGGTGGGAGTGAAGGGACTAATACTTTTGTTGGGTGGAAGTGGGAATAATGGCCTCGAGAGTTCCCAAAAGAAGGGGGCAGCAGAGGAGTGCCTAGCTTGCAGAAGTTTCTTCAGAGTTGTTCGGCATCATCTGGGGACTCACTATACATCGACGGAAAGCTCGTCGAGAAAGCTTTGCAGCTGTAGTGGTCTCGCCAGGATCCGACATCCTTGTTGCCCGGAAGGCTTGATCTCCCTCAACTGCGCAGACCAGGACCAGCTGCCGACCTGAGATGACTTCTTGGAGCTCCCACAGTCGCATCCCACAACTTCTGAAGGCGCCACTTGACCGAGGACTTATACAACTAGTTGGCATCCATCAGCATAAGGCGGCGTCAAGTTCTACATCCGGAGGAGTGTCTTCCAATTTTTCTTCCCCAAGTGCGCAGAATAGGTCACTCTGGACCTATCTTGACCCCCCCTCACTCAACGGGCTCCTCCTCTCTGCCCCGACATTGTCTGGAGGTCCCCCTGGTTGCTGCTTGAAGGAGACTCGTCCACGGTAGCACTCGTCTTGGTCCTGCCACGTTTGGACTTCGGGAGCAATTGTGGCGGCTTCATCAATCTGCTACTACTCCTTGGGATCAGTCTGAACCAGAGAGCAGGGAATCTAATCTAGAGTCCACCCCAGCCGTTAAAGACGTTGGAACCGTCCACAAAAATTTACAAGCGTACATGGGTCTGTCAGAAATGACTCGACACCAGCCTTGATGACGTCTAAGCTCGGTGGAGTGCGTGGCGGTGTCTATAGCGACTCACTGTCTTATAGTTCCAGATCTGGACAGAACTGGAGAATTGCACTCCCGGTACGAGCTTAGTTAACCTCCCCTCCCCGCCTGGCCGACTTAGCACCCCTCCCTGTGTGGAGGTAGTGTTTGGCTGTAATCTTAATTTCCCCTCCCCTAGTCCAACCCCCCTGTGTGGGGAATAGTGCATGTGCTATTGAACAGGGGAAGCTACATCGGCACAGTGTGTGGGGAACCCACACTCCCCGCTCACCCTCGTCTCCGAATGGGGTTGGTTTCCTCAAACCAACCAGGTGAGCTCTAAATTTTGCTCCCTTTACCAGCACTTGTTTCTCTAATATCTGTGAGATTGCTCCATTGGCAGTGAGAGAGAGAGCACCTGACCCCAGAGTGTTCCATTTTCAAGCGGTCCCCGTGAGTTGTGAGAGAGAGAGGCCTAGTGCCCCAATTGGCACCCGGCCAGCCCTTAGTTGTGGGCATCGTACCCCTGGGAGGAAAAAATCAGGGTTGCTACATAACCAATGCTAGCACGAGTTTCTCGATTGCAGGGTACCTTCTTTCGGCCTCGTTGAGCACCTTTCTGGTGTAGTAGACCAGCCTCTCGACTCCCACGTCATTTCAGACTAGGACCGAACTTACAGTGGAGGGAGTTACTGAGAGATATAATTGTAATGCTTCGCCCGGGGCTGGCTTTGATAGTATCGGGGGCGAGGCCAAGAATTCCTTGAGATCTTTAAAGACCTTCTGACATTCCTCGTCCCAGGCGAACGTGGCAGATGCCATTTTGGGTCCCCTCAACAGTTTGAAGAAGGGTAGGCATCGTTCGGCCGCTCGAGACAGGAAACAGTTGAGGGCGGTGATGCATCCGGTAAGGTGCTGGATGTCGTTGACGCAGGTGGGTGGCCGCATGTCCAGGATGGCCTGAACCTTGTCGGGATTTGCCTCAATCCCGCGTTGAGTTACCAGGAAACCTAGGAATTTTTCCGATGTGACTCCGAAGGCACATTTGGCGGGGTTAAGCTTCATGTTGTACTTAAGGAGGGTGACGAAGGTCTCGGCTAGGTCGGCATGATGGTCATCAGTCTTTGGTGTTTTAACAAGCATATCATCGATGTAGGCCTCGACATTCCGACCGAGTTGTCCCTCAAAGATTTGGTCGGCTAGCCGCTGATATGTCACCCCGGAATTCTTTAACCCGAAAGGCATCCGGGTATAGCAGTGCACGCCGAAGTGGGTGATGAAAGCGGTCTTCTCAATGTCCTCTGGATCCATCCTGATCTGATGGTAGCCAGAGTAAGTGTCCAGGAAGCTGAGTAGTTCATTGCCGGAGGTTGAATCGACGAGCTGGTTGATGCTCGACAATGGGTAATAGTCCTTCGGTGTGGCCTTGTTAAGGTCGGTGAAGTTCACGCACATTCGCCATTTTCCCGAAACTTTGGGTACCAGAACGACATTGGTGAGCCACGTCGGGTAGAGGACTGGACGAAAAAGATCAGTCTCCTTCCCCTTGCCTAGTTGCTCCTTGATGATCGGCTGTTTCTCCAGGACATGCTTTCTTCTGCGCTGCTGGATAGGCTTCACCGTCGGGTCGAAGTTGAGCTTGTGCATTACAATCTCCCCGGAGATCCCAGGAAGCTGCTCATCAGACCATGCAAAGACTTGGATGTACTCAGCAAGAAAATGTTTATATTGCTCCTGAACTCACCGTCAATAGGTAGGCCGAAAAGTTGCGATAAGCTCTAGAGGTCCAAAGAATTCTCACCCTCTGTCGTATAGAAAGTGTTGAACTGAGGGCAAATACTTCAAACATTCCACAGCATAATCATTGGGAAATGGGATAGCGGAACCTAGAAGCAAAGATGCTGTGATATACTCCAGCTCTGATCAGCAGAGGGGCATATTCCTTCAAAACAAACCCTGTAAACTCTACTGCTCCCACTCGGAACAGATGTGCATTAGCGACATTTGCGTCTTCAAACTAGCCAGCAGCCAACTGATATTTGAACTGCACAGCCAGGCAGTTAAGCACGAAGGGTTCATCTCTATACCCCCACTTCAGCGGTGCCAGGAACAGGCCATAGCCAGATTTCTCTTTATCGACTCTCCCGCCAGTGGTATCCCACCGAGCGGGGGTAAAGTCTGGGGCTCGGGTTAGCATCTTCTTCTCCAGCTCCAGCTCTGATATTCCGAGGATAGCGTCCCAGTCATGCTTCTCCCCGGGTAAGTAGATGGCTTTGCCACGATAAACTGAGCCTTTAAGGCTGTCTCTCTCAGCGAGCATGGCAGCCTCAACACCACGAGCTATCCAGGGGTCCCACATGCCGCCCACAGTAAAGGTCCGAATGAACGGCATCAAGTGGCGGTCCTTTGGTAGGTCGGGATGATAATCACCACCCCGCCGAAAGCATGTCCCCTCTGTGGCAGAATATACCTGGGATGTCGACACCGTATCTGTTTCGGAGTCAGAAGATTCGTCAACAACAGCAACCTTGCCATATCTGAAGTCCTAGGTATTGGCATTCAGCCAATTCACTAAAGCCGTAGACACGTTTGGCTAGGCTGATGAGCTCACTCCAACAACTTCAGAAGACGCAGCAGTAGAGCTAGAAGCCATTGCAATGCCTACGGTCAAAGAGTAACATAAACATGAGCCCCGAGCTAGCCAGCAGTCTTATGAAGCTTAAATACATGATTTTATGAAAATTTTGGTAGCATCTCCCCTTATTCAGGGTCTACCCAGAATAAATAGGGAATCACCCACCAAGAGGGAGTGACCCCGGAAGTAAATAGGGACCAAGTCCCAAGAAGAAGTAATCACCTCGGAGGAGTCTTGACGAAGAAGAAATCAAAAATCTGTAGAGGTTTCTCGGAGCAATTTGCTCGCCGCCTCCGAGAAGAGGGGTGAGTCCAAATTTTTTCTGGGACTTTTTGGACTAGGAATTACTAAGGACAAAAATAGATTTTCTCGCTTCATGCACATGTGCGGCGAAAGGTTGTACAGTGTCATGAACACTGGCCAACAAGAATAAGATGCCATTGAACCACCGAATGGATTAAAACCATCTGTGCATAAACCCAACCTAACATTACGTGGCTCCCTTGATAAAGCACAATGAGTACGACTGAAGTGAATCCAACCTTCGCCATCGACAGGATGACTGATCATATTATCGACATGACGTACTCTATCTGTGTACCATGTCATATGTCAAGTCATCTTTGAGGACATATCTAGTCACTGCAGTCTAGGCGTAAGAGGAAAGTATAGCAATGTCTTGTACGGTACATCTTTATACTTTGAATTGTCCCCTCTCTTAGGGTTGAATCTATCATGATGGCAAATAGAACATGATATCTTACCTGCATCCTCTTTGTAATATAACATACAATGGTACGGCATGCATCTATTTTCACATATCCAAGCCCTCACTCATTGACCATCTTTTTTGCGCGATAAAAACTTTCAGGTAACTATTCGTCTCGAGACAACATACTCGAGATCAAGAGGAGGAGACGATCAAAGCAAGTCTCACTGATGTGAAATTCAGATTTTAAGTTCAACAATTGTGAGACCGCAGACAACCAAGTGTGCTTTTCACAACCATCCCACAGCGGCTCATCAGCATCTCTAAGTAGTTGATAAAATCTTTCGGCTATCTTATTCGGTGCTTCTTCCGTGTATGCATGTTCCTCATGAATATTAAAACTGGGACCAACAGCATCCACAACCATATCCATGTATCCACTTGTGCCTATAACATTGTCGGGCTTATACAATAAGACATCGACACGATGACACGTCCAATTCATATAACCGTCCACAAATCCTTCGTTGTACAAATGATGCGGCACATCCCATGGTGATTGCCACCTCAAGTTTCTACAACTTGAACAAGGGCACCGAATGTGACCGTCGCGGTTTATTACTGCATTTGGATTCCCCAATGTAACATGAATGAAAGTCTCAACTCTATGCTTAAACTCAATAGACACCACCTGATCAACTATTCTACGATACATCTATGAATGACCTGTCATCCTTTTACCTGCACCCACTAAATGTTATTATACAAATAACTTTGAAATCATTAATATTGAAAAAATCTTTACGAAGCATCTTGCATCCACACCAACACAAGATCACTGTAGCGAAAGGGTGTTTGATGAAATGCCTCAGTGAGCAGAGTCAGCGATAGCAACATAAGGTCATGATCATCAAGACGGTGCACCCTAGGGTATTCATGATCATCAAGATGGTGCACCCCAGGATATTCATGATCATCAGGACGGTGCACCTCAAAGCTCTTGATGGAGAAGTCCAAGCAATAAAAGCGTCCCTTTTATACTTAAACGAGAAAGGGATTTGGGTCTAATAGTCCCACTCCAAATCATTGAAAGGGACATCCTTCGATAGTATAGAGTTCTAGAAGACCAGTTGTTAGAAAAGCTACCTACTTTTCAACTGGACCAATAGCAAGGGTTTCCATCTAAAAAGGGGTCATACTGTGAGGATAAAATCTTGTACCTGATAAAGATATGTTTGACCAGCTTATGAAAACTACAGTGTACCGCATGAAGCAGATTGTCCAGCCAATGAGAACTCACTGCACCTTATCACTTCAAGGCCAATCAGAAAACACCCCATTCTAGCATTCAGGCCTTTTTGATGGAGATGGATGGCCCAGATTATCTCTTACCAAATCAGGGGCTACCAACCTTGTACGCTGTCGGCAGAAGAAAAGTATGTCAAACCCAAAACAATGTTAGCTGGGAGACATATTTTGCACAAGCATATCGGACAGAGAGTTCAAGAAAAAAGGTGGATTTTCTCAAGATGGAAAGAGATGGTACAAGAGTGAAAGGGGCATCGAGCGCACAAAGAAAGAGGATAAGGGAGAACATAAAAGAAGCAGGAGGAACGGCAAAGTGGATATAGAGAAGTGACTGCAGGGAAAAGTAAGCCAAAGACAAGAAAGAGGACGTGAAGCTTGGAAAAGAAGCAACAAAAGCTATTTCTTCAAGGCAAGAAGAGAAAAGTGGACGAGACAAGCAAGTAGATAGAGAAGAAGTTTTTCATGGAAGAAATACGCTCTCTTCCTGTTGCATGGGTGTGTCTGCAACGGAGCAGATCATTCCTTCACCTTCAGGTGTTCTCATAGGAAGGAACATCATCAGGCACCTGTGAAAATTGTGAAGCTGGTCTACCTCCTCTCTTGTGTTCGTGGTGAAGACCCAGAGAGAAGAAGAGGAAAATCAAGCCCAGGCTTTGTCCAGTTCCTACCCAGACAGGAGTTTTCTTTCTCCATAGAACTTCCAGTTAAGACCTCTCCCTGTGCTTGAAACAAAAAGTCAAAATAAGTTGCCTCGGGGGGTTCGGTCGACCGGAGGTAGGTGGTCAGTCGACCGAAATTTCACAGGGTATAGTCTTTTGAACGCTGGAAAAATTGGTCGACCGATATAGGGTTGGCAGTCGACCGAAATCCTGCAGGATGGGGTTTTTCAATTCTGTTAATTTTGGTTGACTGATCCTGGTCCGTTGGTCGACCGAACTGTCCCAGACCTGCAAAAATGAAGTGTTAGCCCAGTAGATCGCATCCATTGAACAAGAGCTTCATGTCCTCATATATTTCATACATTTCGAGATTTGTTTTGATCTTGTTTATTCAATTGGAAATATTAAACCTTTTGAGATTTGAGCTTTACACAAGGCATTCTAAAACCACGCTGAAGGACACTTAATCCACATTTTGATTGGATTGACACGGCACGAGATAGATACGCAATGCAGGGTTTTGTTATCATCAAATCATTCAGAGAGACTCAACACTTGATACCTTCATAGACACAGTGGATGGTTGTATGAGCACCTTCTTCCACACCTTGGACACCCTTACTGCCCACGTAGCCTCTCTCGCTATAGACTACGAGGATACTATGCGTGCTTATCGGACTACCACCCATTCACTTCTTCACATTGAGCATCTTCTACATGACATGGAGGCCTGTATCCCTCCACCTCCACCTCCACCTCCACCTGCTGGTGTTGTTGGTTCTGATGATGAAGATGACGCGGGGACTCCGGATCATCCTGCTCCGTAGCCATTCTTGCGTCCCTTAGTGTTATTTCTATCCACTACTCTTGTATCCCACTCCCTATTTTGATGATACCAAAGGGGGAGAAGTAGCTAGTCAGTTCTATATATGTTATGCCTTATGTATGGTTGCATGTGTGTGTGCCATTTGGCATTTGCATTCCATAGAGTCTTGCATTCTGTTGTTGGTCTTCGTGTCTTGCATCATGTCAATGTAATGTCAATGACATTTGAAATTTGAACTTAAGTGAATGAGATGTGCTTATTTTTGGCACATATATTGGTATTATCTCTTTTAGAACAAATTGGGCACATATGATTGAATGCAACAGTTATGGATGAATGAGATGTGTGACCGATTGATTTTTGGTTATTGTGCTTAATCCATTCTCACAGCATGCGAATGTGTTTTCCCTCTAGAGTTTTGTAAGAGCATTGCCCAAGGGCACCTTCTCCTCCCTCTCTCCCTCCCCCCTGTTGTTCTTCCTCTTCCTCTGATCTTCCAGAGTGTGAGACCCATTTTATCTCCCCTCTCTATCCTCTGGTTTCATTCTCTACTGCCGCCGCCATCGCACCGCCATCGCGCCGCTGCCGCCATCGCTGAAATTCTATCCATCTTAGGACAGAACATCAAAGCTCAAATTTTATCTCTCCATCAGGAGCTTAGATCGAGCCCAAAATTAAAAGGTGAGTCATCCACGTCCACTCTAGCCTCAACAAAAAAAATCAGGTCATTTACCTGTGTATAGCTATTTTTCCCAATTCCATCCTTTTCCCCCTAGCAGTCTATCTACTGTTCCAAACCTATCACATCAAGCTAGTTCATTCATTGTTAGACCCCTTTCCCTTTATTTTCTTGAGTCACCAATTTTATTGGAAGTTCCTTCCACCCCACCCATCACCCACAAATTTTCTTGAAATTCTTTGAGTCCTTTTGCTATTTTTAAAAATCTCTATCTTTTCTAAAATCTATTCTGTCCTGTGCAGTTCAGATCCGACCCCTGTCCACGATAAAGCCTCCAGAAAATCGACATCTCCATCAAAAGTCTCATAAAAAAATACCCTCTTCTTCTTTACTTATACCTCTACAACTTTTATGAAGAGGTCAACTTCCAAATCCAAAGTTTGAGTGTCAGTCAACACCAATTCTCAGAACAATTTCTTTCTATCCTGAGTTTTCTAAGTCTGTCAACCAGTAGATTGTAAATTCGACCAAGGCCAGCTCCTGGATATTCAAAATTCTTTCTTTAGCCATAGATCGAAGTACTTCAAGTCAACTTTCCAACGATACCTCTTTTGTGTCGATCCGACGTCGGGAGTGAGCGCAGCATCTGATCTCGCTGGGTCACGCACTGTAAAACTGAACCTCAGATCCGTGGACAGCAACTCCAACAAGTGAAGACCGGAGCCTACTCACCTTCCACAAGTTGAACCAGCGCGCCGCCATCCCAGGGAGCGCCTCTCCAGGAGCTAGCATTACAGTGGTACCACTCCGGGCCCACTCGGACCCTCCGACCAGCACGTGGGCCCCATGTTCGTGAGTACACGTGTCGTCCAAGCTACATCAAAACGCTGCCCGTCAACCCAAGATCGGTCCTCCCGGGCCCACTTGTGTAGCCCTTTACCTCCCTGCATGTTGGCCTCTTTTCAACTTCACGGTACTACACGCACGTGGTGGACCTCAGAATGGGAAGTCACCTTTCGTTCCCGTCCACTTCGACAGATCACTTAGGCTGAGTTCGTTGCTGCATTTGAGCGTATCTATACTCCAGCATGCCTGAAGTTTGCCAAGATGTACCAGTTTCTGGAGCTGACACAGGGCGAGATGTCAGTGCTACAATATCGTGATAAATTCATTGAGTTGGGCTGGTATGCACCGCATATTTTTGCCGATGAGACTGTGAGGACTCAGCGGTTTTTACGCAGATTGAGAGCAAAGTTGAGCCTGCTGCTGTTCGCTACACGTGTTGCTGAGCTGGATGCCGCTTATCAAGCCGCTGTCGCATTGGAGTTGGAGTTAGCGAGGACTCGAGATTTCGCTCAAACTGGGATGGTGTCGTCAGCCGTGCCACATCATCCGCCCCACCAGTCATCTGCTTCAGGAGTTTCTCCCACCTTCTCTCCTGCCGATAGTGCTTCCTTTCAGGAATCTCAGGGTAGAGGTTTCCATCATAAGAAAAAGAGGAAGAGGTTTGATCAGCCGTCATTTTCGGAGCCGAGTCTGCATTCTGGTCCATTTGTTCGACCGCGTTCAGATTTCATTGCTTCTCAGTCGAGGTCATGCTCCCGATGTGGTGGCAGTCATCCGGGTGTGTCGTGCTCTCTGTCGGTTGTGTGTTATCGTTGCGATCAGCTAGGGCACATTTCCTGTAATTGTTCATTGAGGCAGCAGATGGTGCAGTTCTCATCGACTTCCTAGTCGCAGCAGCCGTAGTTCTGTCTTCCACCGCCGCCTCAGCCATCTCAACAGATTCAACCGTTTCAACTGCCTGTTCCTGCACCGTCTCAGTAGTCATCTGTCGGTACTCATCCGTCGAGAGCCAAAGTTACACACATCACTCATGTGGAGGCATTGGCATCTAATCTGATCGAAGGTACAGTTTCCATTTATGATCACACAGCGCATGTTCTTTTCGATTCAGGTGCGACGTATTCGTTTATCTCTGAAGATTTTATTGCCCATATCGAGAGACTGGTGAATGAAATTTCCTGTGATATACTCGTGGAGTTGTCGTCTGGCGATTTTATGTCTACTCCTATGTGCTTCAAAAATTCTCCGGCTATGGTCAGTGGTCGGAAGCTGCCAGCGAGGCTTCATGCATTATAGTTAGCCATGACGCAAACCACAAGGTTGAGCCAAGACAATGGGAAGCCAAAACATCATAAAACAGCACTCTGGGGATAAGCGGTCGATCACTTGACCGCTAGGTAAGCCAAGTGGTCAGCCAAAGGGCCGCTAACCTCACACAAAGAATACAAACACTTAGTGGTCATAAATAGGCCCGCAAGGTGACTACAGCAGTGATACATCTGGCCGCCAGACCCAGTCAACCCTGAACTGACTTAACCAGTCAAACCACTAAAAATGGTCTATAATAGGACCGCTTCAGGAGCCTAGCGGTCTATAAATGGGCCGCTAAGGACACAACTCGAACCGACCTAAAATATTGACCGAAGTCAAAAGGAGCTTAGCGGTCTACTAATGGGCCGCTAAAGACTACAAACGGTCGGAGCTAGACCGCTAGCCCGAACCGACCTAAAATCGTTGACCAAAATCAAACGAAGCTTTGCGGTCACACATAGGGCCGCCAAAGCTAGCCTCGCGATCTATCGTACGACCGCTTAGCCAAGCTGATATTCCACATAAGTCTAGCAGTCACCTAAGGGGCCACTGGACAGAACTTAGCGGTCCAACAATGGGATGCTAGCCAGAAAAAATGGTCTATCGCATGACTGTAAAGACCTGAACCGACATAAGACATAAACGGTCACCTCTAGACCGCTTGAGGATACAAACGGTCTCTGGAAGGACTACTAAAGCGTTACGATGGGAAAAAAAGGGGATTGGCCAAAACTCGACCTTTCCATGCCCTGTTCGCCATAAAATGAAGGGGAAACAATCCTAATGACCAAATTAACCTTCCACAGTCCGGAAGGGATCAAATCGACGTATAAACGACAAGAAACGGGCGATTCCACTGAATCGACCCAAACTGAGTCACGTGGGTTCCCTGGCTCATACCGGTCCCAAGCGACAACTAATCACAGTAAAACTAGCGGGAATGGAATGCTAACATGCCAGGAGTTCTAATGAAACTAATCTAGCAAGAAACTGCCGTCGGGAAAGGCGAACTCGTCTCACACCCCCCGAAGCATGCTTTCGCCCAAACGTTATGAAACCCGCTCATACGCACACCGTTCGGCTCCAAATCGCGAGGGAACGTAGAAGAGAAGTAGAGTATCCATCTTTCTACCTTCACCGAAGTTCTCGCGCGTCGAAGTGACTAAACCATGCCGAAAACCATCACACGAACCCGAACACACCGACTTTGAATCCACCGAGAGATCGTGCCAACGTCACACTCCATCCTTCACTCCAACACGCTTCACGACAACTCCATGACGTTCCTATCTCACCCACCTCGCCACAGTCGCGCGCCCCGCAGAGAGAGGAGAAGAGAGGAAAGAGAACGAGAGGGAGAGAGTGAACGTGAGGATGAGAGAGAGGAGAGAGGAAAGAGGGTTAAAAAGGAAAAGGAAATTGGGAATTTTCTAATTTTTGAAAAATCTGATTTTTCTCTGGATAATTCACTAATTCAGAAAAATATGAAAAAATAGTTTAAACGATCCTCGAAAAGAGCACAACGTAACTGTAGCGTCTTCGAGTCGATGAACTCAACAATAAACTCATCACTGGGTTCTATAACGTGTACGAGATAAAAACCCGCGTGGATCGTAAAACACAACTTAGGACCCACAAAAGTGATCCGAAAGCTCTTCGATCCAGATCCGAAAGAATCCAGGGTATTACATCCTCCCCTCCTTTAAGAAATTTTATCCTCCAAATTAAAAGAGCTAACAAGAAGAAGCAGGGAAGAACAACCCAAGACTCTAACATGTATCACTTAATAACACAAATCTCAAAAAATACAATTCAGAGGGACACTGCCAGACCACAATCATAAGCACACGCTCTGGATCTCAAGGCAAATCGATCCACAGAATGAGCATGGCACACAAGTGAACACAAGTCTGACACCTCCGAAACAAGGCAATGTCGTTTACGTCTCATAGGGAAGGAGACACAACCCATGCCACGAAAATAGCTATCGATAAAATGAATGGCAGCCACAACAAGCATCAGCTTAAACAAGGATGCATAGTTCACTCAACTGACAACTCCACATCATCGGCTTCAGTGCCAAAAATAACAACGAAACCTGGCACACTAGATGCCAACGACATCACTGGACCACAATAATAATCAAGTCAGTCCTCACTCAGACATTACATCTGATTCGAGTTGCATACCAACTCTATCAGAAAAGAAGAGTACAATAAAACTAACTGACAAGACCTTGACCCACTCAGTGCCAAATCAGATTCATAGGGAATTTCTCCCAAACTGAATGCAATCGCGAATCGACAACAACAATAACAACAACAACAACAACAATAGCAATAGCACTTGTAGAATCTTTTCTCCGTACTCAACATAGAACCACGGAACACAACTACAAGTTCGGTCACATCAAGGCATAATAACAACTGAACACACGACTACAATGCACTAGCCATGCAGTGAGTAGCTTACCAATAGGGACCCATAGCAACAATAACAACAATCTTGGGAGATGCATCTCAAGGACCACGATCACGTCCCGAGAATACAACACCCAAGAAAAAGTTACAGAGGAGCAGAGAGTACTCAACCAGCATATATGCCGACATATTTCCTAACTCTCAGAAATGCCAGTGCCAACACCCTAACGCCTTCAGCAACAGCATGGCAATAAACAACATCAAGGCACACATGGCCAAGATGAAGTCACATCGAGGAAAACAATCCTCTCGATCAACCAGAATCTTCCAACCAACGATCCTCGACCTGTGGGTTACCAGCCCACACGCTTCCGCTGCGCACTCATACAACGCACACAGGTATCAAAAATACTTCGGTATTCACATCTCAGTACACACTTGGTGCCTTTGCAATTCACAAAACTGCAATACAATATGCCACGAGTACCGATCCTGCTAATAACCGATCACAAGTCGCCTAAGTGCAAGCCAAGGAGAGTACCAGCTTCAGCACAAAGCACAAAGAAATGCTAATCTCAGCTCATCCTTACATCCTGCGATAATTTTTGAACCCTCACAACACATTAGCCGTTGGACACAGCACGACGAACACAGTGCACAATGGCTCCTAACACAAAACTGGGTCCAAAGCCAAGCAACCATCGAACAAGGAGGAAATCAGGGCAAATTTCACTAATGGCAAATGCTGACTCCACGAACCCTGCCAATCTAGGCAACATGATCGCAGCATATCTTCTAATGTCTGAATAGTCCACTCTAACTGACCATCAGATTGTGGAAGATACGCTGAACTGAATGCCAATTCTGTGCCCAACGCCTTTTGAAAGCTGCGCTAGAAGCCAGAAGTAAATCGTGGGTCATGATCTGACACAATAGATACTAGAATTTCATGCAATGGCACAATCTTTTCAACATAAAGCTCGGCCAATTTCTGAACACTCCAAGCAACCTTGATAGGCAATAATCTGCAAAGTGCAATAAATCTAAAGTCAGAACGAGCAAAGAAAAAAGGGAAGAAAATTATGAAGGGGCTATGCTACAATTGAAATAAATAAAATCCTGATAATTTTCAGTGAAATTTTGGCAGAGTTTCCCCTAGGCCAGAGGCGTAAGGGAAAACACGGGTGCGGGTCGACAAGGAGTGACGGCCCCAACAAAGAGATGGTGGCCCCCGAGGGGCAAACACCGAAAGTCCTTAGCTGAAGAAGTGCTCGTTTCCCCCTTCGACAGCACACCAGATCTGGCTTCGCCGGGACGCCCCCTGCGGCCTTCACCGGCACAGCCCTGGGTGCCCTTGCCCGGCACACTCGAGGTGACCTTCCTCGGTACACCCCAGTCGCGCTTGCGCTGCACACTCACGGTGGCCTTCCTCGGTATGCCCCCCAGTCGCGCTGGCCCGGCACACTCATGGTGGTCTCTCCTTAGCATGTCCCCTGGTGGTTTCACCCGGCACACCTGAGTGATTCCCTCTCTGGCACACTCGTGTCCCCTTCCAATGGCACAGTCGTGCCCCCACTTATCCCGGCACACTACCCGTCCCCTCACCCGGCACCCTTCGGTGCCCTCGCTCCCCGGTACACTCTTTGCCCCTCACCCGGCACACTTCTGTGCCCTCGCTCCCCGGCACACTCGGTGCCACTCTATCCCAGCACACTCGTGCCCTTGCAACCCGATACGTCTGGCTCCGCTCTACTCGGTGTGCCCTCACACCTTGCGTTTGGCACACTCTGCGCCTTCCCAATCTGGCACCACCGGTGACCCCGTTATCTCCCACGATGCCGGAGAAGGAGGGGAAGAGAAGTGGAAGAAGAAGGAAAGGAGAAGAAGAGACGAAGAAGAAGAAGAAGAGGAAGAGAGGGAAGGGGAGGAGCCTTGGGCTCCGCCGCCCCCCGAACGGAAAAGAAGATGGAGGGGTGAAGAGAAAGAAGAAGAAGAGGAAGAAGAGGAAAAGGAGAGAAGAGGAGAAAGAAGAGGAAGAAGAGAGAGGAGAGAAGGAGGGGAGCCTCTCGCGGCAGCCTCCTCACCCTGGTAAGGGGAAGATGACAATGACGATGACGGTCGCGGTGGTGGTGCTCGACAACACAGAAGGCAGAAGAAGAGAAAGGGAGGAGGTCCGCTCGTCTCACCGCGGGATGGAGAGAGAGAGAGAGTTTGAATGAGTGGGGGTGGCCGAGTCTAGTGAAGTATGGCCTTGTTCTAGTGTCTGCAACCCTTCCTCTGCGCCTGAGGCACGCCCAGTAACACATCATTCTAAATCCATTCTTGATAAATTTTTGCAGGACTTAGCTCAGTGCTGCCAAACTCTCCTCAAGTGTCTAGAGTTTGTCGAGCTGGCAATTTCGATAGAGGATGATGAAGAGCTAGACGGGGTGTGGAGCGATGACGGATTGAGTGTTTATGAAATTATAGATGAGAAAGACCTGGTCAATCTTGAGGATAGCGATTTAGATGACACTGTCGACCTGTATACTCAAGGTTTGAAGAGGTTTGATGAACTGTCATTGACAGTGGATGAACCTACAAAGAAAATTAATTTGGGAACTGATGAGGACCCCAGGCCCATTATTATTTCTGCTATTCTCCCTCCTAAAATTGAAGAAGAGTTAATTAAGATTCTGAGGGAGTATAGCGATTGTTTTACCTGGTCATATGAGGACATGCTGAGTCTCAAGCCCTCTTTAGTGGAACATCGACTTGTGCTTAAGTCAGGGGCGACACCTGTGAAACAAAAATTAAGGAGGTTCCACCCCCACATGGCCTTAAGGATGAAGGAAGAAGTTGATAAATTGCATAAGGCTAGGTTCATTCGAGTGGTTCTATATCCTCAGTGGCTGGTGAACATAGTCCCCGTTATCAAGAAGGATGGAAATGTTCAAATTTATATTGATTTTAGGAACCTTAACAAGGTTTGTCCTAGGGATGATTTTCCACTACCTCACATTGACATGTTAGTGGATAACACAGCTGGGTACGAAGCGTTGTCATTTATGGATGGTTATTTACGATATGACCAAATCCATCTAGCTCTCGAGGATCAAGAGAAAACCTCATTCACTATGCCCTGGGGCATCTACTGCTATGTGGTTATGCCATTTGGATTGAAGAATGCATGCGCCACCTATCACAGGGCAATGATGGCAATTTTCCACTATATGATGCATGTGTATGTGGAGGCTTACGTGGATGATATCTTGGTGAAGTCAAGGACGAAGGAGGAACACCCCGCTATCTTGGCTAAGGTGCTTCAGAGAGCTAGGGAGTAAAAATTAAAAATGAATCCTAAAAAATGTGTGTTTGGAGTGTCTTCATGGAAGCTGTTAGGGTTCATAGTTAGTAAACAGGGATTCAAATTGATCCTAATAAAGCCAAGGTTGTGAGCGGGCCGTTGAAAGGCTGAGAAAAGGTGTGTCGGCGAAGGCACTGGATGAGCGCTGCGGAGGTGTATCGGCAAAGACGTTGAAGGGTGTACCGGGGAAGGCTTGGGCTAGGCGTACTGGCGAAGGTATGGGAAAGGTGCACCGATGAAGATCCAGGGAGCACACCGGCGAAGGATGAGGTCCATGCAGGTTCCTCACAAAGGGGGTCAAAGTCCACACATGCTAGGGGCAGGGTCAGTGTACGTGAGGGTAAGGTCAGTGCACATGGGCTAGAGTCTGTGCACGTATGGACTAAGGTCAGTGTACATGCTGACGAAGTCAGAGCACGTGCAGACTAAGGTCAGTGTACATGGAGGGGAAGTCAGTGCACATGCGGGGGGAAGTCAGTGCACATGCAGGCTGAGGTCAGTGCACATGCTGATGAAGTCAGTATACGTGTTGACGAAATCAATGTACGTGTAGACGAAGGTCAGTGCACGCAGGCTAAAGTCAGTGCACATGTGCTGAAGTCCGTGCACGTGGGGACCGGGGTCCGTGCATGATCCATGCATGTATGCAAAAGTAGAAAGGCAAGGTCTAAGCAGGGTCCATGCAGCACTTGTGTTAGGTTCATGCAATGCAAACCAAGTCTGTGTACATGAATGCTGGGCCAATGCAAGTTCATGCACAGGGTGGGCCAAGGGTTAAAGAAGTCAGTGTACACGGAGGCAAGGTCAGTGTACATGGAGCCAGATTGCTGGTGTGTGGGCCACGGAGCTCATGGGCGCGCCGGCGAACGGTAGGGTGGAGCGTGCCGGCGAGGGACATTCAGGGTGCACTGCTGAAGGGTCAGAGGGTGTACCGTTGAAGGATTAGTTGAGAGGTGGTTGGGGTGTTTTAAGTGGCGTACCACTGAAGGGTCAAGGGCGTACCGGTGGGGGAAGCAGGTGTGTTGGCGAAGGGTGTTGGAGGGGTTGGATTAGCGTGCCGGTGAAGGATTGGGACAAGTGTACCGATGAAGACCCACTCCTCCTCCATTTCTCTTAAGGCCTTTCTTTTCTTCTTTTCTTAATTTTTTTGAACAGTTTTATACAACTTGCCCCTTCCTCCTCCTGTCATTAGTCGGCCCAAATCTTTTTGTGGTGTCCACAGTTCACTTACCTCAGTTAAAATGTTTTATTACTTATTGTCCCATTTGTTTGTGGCTCTCTTTGGTCTTTTAACCCATTCATTCCATCAACACATATATATATCATTCATCCTATCCACAGGAGGCGAAGGACATGGAATACAAAAGAAAATGGCGCGACCAGCATTGTCGCTCAGACGCCAGTGATCACACAGACAGAGGTACCGAAGAGCAAAGATGAGGAGATGGTGAGGGGGGGAGATGGGCTCATATCATTGCCCCTCCCCCCCCCCCCCCACTTACATTGTATCAGGAGGGGAAAACGAGGGAGGAAATCGTCAGGAGAATCAAAGGAACCCACCTAACTTCCGCCACCTAAAACAGAGTATCAGATTCTATTCTTCTCTGGCTCTGGTGCTCTTCTGGCAAGCAAACAGAGGAGGACGGTGGCAGGTTAGCACTTAGTGAAAAACCCTACTTCTCCCCCAAGGCTCCTTTCTATCGAACGAACAGGCTCTCCTTCGATTGGCTCTCAGGCTCTGTCTCTCTCTTTTCCATATTTGGATTGCTCTCCCGAATTAGACTCTTTGTTCGCTCAATTAGTCCTCCTCTCCCCTATTAATTGGCCAAACCCAATAGAGTTTTATAGCCGAAGCCTATTCTGACGTGGAGAATGGCGCACCGGGGAAGAGGCCTCTTGACCATTTTGTGCGCCAGAACAGGGACCGCTGGGGAATAGGGTGCGCCGGTAAGGGAGCGCGCCATATAAGTTTCACTTGCTTGTTGCGGGTTAGATGGTGGGTCCCGGGCTGGTTCCGGGAGTCACCATGACCATTCATCCTATAGCGGTCCTACAGACCCTTGGTGAGAAGTCTTGACGAAGCTCTCGGGTCGACGTATAGCCTTCTTCGGGACTTCATGTATCTTTGGTTTCAGCACGTGGGTTTTTCACTGACACGGTCTTCGACACTATGATTTGTGCTGTTGGCTCGGCCTGACTCATGCTCGAAGCTTTCTTGAGGGGTGGAATACCACCCAGGATGCTTCTACCTTGACTAGGTGATCATTCAGCCACTGACGGACCCAGTATGTTGAGAAGCCGTACCCATGTCGGGTTATAGGGGTCTTCTACTGACAGAGCCTTTGTTTCCTTTTTCTGAAGGACCAAGGGCACTCTTTCACCTCGGGAGGATCTTTCATTCAGGTGGCGGGCCACCAGGTACACCCTTGTCCTTGGTCGGACAACGGATGTGGTTTATGCGGCACGACCGAGTCGATGCCGATTCATTGGGCAGGCTTGCCTCCACCTCTCCCGGGTGGGTCGACGATCCGTGAAGTCTAGGGCTACGTCTAGTGGTTCCATCACATGGAAAGTCTAAGCACTCCATTGGGATTCTTGGAGCAAGTCATTAACCATAAAATAGCGTGAATATAACATAGACGTAGCATGGAATGCATTAAATAGGAATTAAACATGCTTTTCCAAAATTCCCTGAACAACAGCGTATAACAGATCAGGGTTGGGGCGTTATGTGACCATAACGTGCCTCCCCAGGCCGTTATGCTCACCCGTGTAAATACCAAAGCTCAGACATGCAGACTATAATGCGCCATCGTTGGGGTGTTATGCTCAGTATGACGTGCCTTCATCTGCGCGTTATACTCACCCGAACAATCATCAAAACCACACGAAACATAACACACCAAGACTGGTGCGCTATGGGACTATAACGCACCTGGCTCGGTCCATTAAAGTCATTCGAACGCATGAAATCTAGGAGAATCCACAGTTTTAAGACACCACATAATGCACTAAGAGAAGGGCGTTATGTTGGCCATGGCAGACGGGACCTGGTCCGTCATGCCAAACAACCTACAAACCTACAAAAACAACGGTCACATAACGGTTCAAGAATGGTCTATCATGTCGAACATAACGCACCCCCAAGGGTCCGTTATGCGTATAACGGCCTCTGACTGGCGCGTTATATCAGCTGGGAAACAAGAGGGACGAGTTCAAGACCGAACTCCCCTCCGGTCTAGCCGGATCGATGCAAAACAAAAAGAAAGGGGTAGGAGAAGTTAAATAACAACTTTTTACAACTGCGACATGCATCAAAATGTAAATACGATGGCCATGGTGAATTTTACAAGCATTTTAGCCTAAAAACCCCCAAAATATACCTTGCACGAAAAATGATGAGAATGCCTACGCATGGACGTGCAAGTGGTACCAAAATAATCTTAGCAAAGTAAGGAGTCCACCCCCTACCTCGATCGCGACGATAACCTCGAAAAGCACTCATGCAGACGATAGAGCTCCTCGACCTTCCCCGACCCGTCCCGTTCCCACACCCCGCGAACCGCGGAATGGAAGGCACCAGCACAATCCTTGCGATGACCCGAGTCCAACGGTACCTCCTGCGTCACGATCCGGGGTCGACACGGCCCAGAACGAGCGAGAAGGGGGGCAGAGGAGAGAGAATGAGAGAGAGGGGGGAGAGAGATTGACACTAGTAACACTATGCTGATTTGAGTCTTTTCTTAAATCAAAATATATCTCTGCTCATAATAAGGTTGATGCATCTCCCAAAGCATAGAACATCAGGTCAATGCATATTCAAGCATTTGGTAAGACATGTCGATGCATATATGCATTTTGGTCTAGAAGGTCGTTGCAGCTGTAGAAGTCATGCACTATCAGGTCGATCTACATTTTACACAGGTCGATGCCGTGATACAAAATAGGCTAGTTGTTGCATCATCAGGTCGATGCACACTGTAGACTGGTCGATGCTGTTGTTCAATAGTGAGCCAGCGATTGCATTAGAAGGTCGATGCGATGAAGGCTATCATGTTCATAAGGTCGATGCACTTTGTGGATCTGCTTGGAAGTCAGGTAGATGTAATAATGTCTTACATCGATGCTTTTAGTGTTTCATTACATCTCGCTAGGATAGGTCGACACGCCTCAGTGGCAAGTCGATGTTGTAGTACATGATGTGTAGGTTTGTGCATTGACAGGTCGATGCACTATGCATGTGCATCGATGCAGCTATAGTATCTCTAATTGCATAAGGTCTACCTGTGTGATATACATGTCGATGCTTCATTGAAATCTTGATGCATCCTTTCCTCACTTCAGTAAGACAGGTCGATGCACTTTGTTTGTGCATCGATGTATATGTTGATCTTCATGCATTTATTCACATAATTCTTTCTATCTTTGTGATATGCTTTAATCTACATTCTTTGATCAGTCATGATGATGTGTCACATAAAAATAAAGTTCTATGGTGAATCTTTATTTTTGTTTTAATAGGAACATCATAGTGGGAAAAATCAAAGTGACTTAAGAAATGATTCAAACATTTTCATTGCAAAATTCAGAACCAACCCTGCCAAGTTAACTTCACTCAAAATCTTCTAAGTACAAGGCACTTTTGCTACTGAGTTAGCTAGAAGGAAGCTAACTAACTAAAGTGTTGCAAAGTCACACAGTTCGAAAAGCAACCTATCTGGCACATGATCCAAGGCTAACAACTTAGTGGAATATTCTACCACATGGACTCACCTTTATTCAGAATCTGACATGTGGATCATTCGAGCTATTTTTTTGAATAAAGCTTTGGGCGGGAGCGTTCCTTCCACGCGCCCAATTGGAATCTTGTGGGGACCACAAGATTCACGCTCGTAGGGATAAATAGAGACCACACCCATCCACCCCATTTTTCCTCCCATTTACCTCATTTCCTACCTCCCATCTTCAGCCTGCAATTCCCAGTTCGTTGGCAGCAGAGCACCGATGACTTGCAGAGCCAACCACGACTTCATACCAGTGTCTCAGAAGGCTCAAGTGGTACCATCGGAAGCGTCTCTGTGTCTTCTTTGCAACAGCAGTGGTTTTGTCCCAACCAAAGCTTATGGCTGCCCAGGGGAGCCGATCTCCCCAGACTGCGCATCTCCCTCAGGACTGCCAACCTGAGGCAGCTTGCAGAGGCTCCCATGACCATCCACCTAAAGATTTAGAGGCGGCGCTTGGCCGAGACCTACTACGATGAGTCGTCTTCCTGTACCAAGAAGCGGCTTCCAGATTGGACCCTGGACAAGTGAGTTCCTAATTTTCTCCCCAGAGTGTGCAGTTCTGTCCCCTATGGGACTGAACTGACCCCTGTCCACTGTTTGGGATCTCCCAATCTGCTCCGACATCCTCTGGCATCCCTGTGGATCTCGTTTCGAATAGGACTCGACAACGGTTCCAACAACTCTAGCCACGCTCGATTCAGAGGTCGGGAGCGCTCGTGGCAGCCTCATCTTTCTACTGCTGAGGTACCATAGCAGTCAAAACCAGAACTCAGGGTCCCTGTTCGCGGCCCTTCCCCGACCAACACCGCTGACCAGGGAATTCCCCAAAAATCAGACGTCATCCTGATCCAACCCTGAATATTTTTCCACTAGTCTCATCGACAATAAAATTCGGGAGTGACTGCAGCAGCGTCAACTTCAACTACCTATCCCCTGTTTCAGAGAGTAGACAGAACCGGCGTCTTCCATCCGTTCGGTTTCTATTTCAACTTTTCCCTTCCCCGCCTGGCCGACTTACCCTCCCTGTGGGAGGTAGTGTTGAATGTAATTTTCGCTTCCCTTCCCCAAGCTCAACTCCCTTGCAAGGGGCATAGTGATGTAAAATCCTGAATAGGTCGAACCTACACCGACGTGGCATGTGGGGAACACACGCTTCCCCGCTTGCCCTCGTCTCCGAATGGGACCAGCTTTTTCAAACCGGTCGAGTAAGTGCCCTACCCTTGCTCTCATTGGATGCCATACTTCTTTAATATTAGTTCATATGCTCCGTTGGTCCGTGAGAGTGAGCGCTCGACCCACAAGCTCCTTTGCTTCAAGTGGCCGTCGTGGGAGCTGTCTCAAGGAGTAGGCGATGACTCGGCCATTTTGCATTAATACACAACCGAGGCTGATCCTAGAGGCATCTGTATAAACCATGAAGCCATCATTCCCCTGAGGAAGTGCCAGCACTAGGGCTGACGTTAACCTTTCCTTGAGCATCTAAAATCTATCTTCACACTCTTCTGACCAGATAAATTTTGCTCCTTTCTTGGTCAACTTGGTCATGGGAGCTACAATGGTAGACAAGTCTTCAATGAACTGGTGGTAGTATCCTGCCAGACCAAGGAAGCTTCTAACCTCCATGACTGTCTTCGATGCTTCCCACTTTGTTACTGTTTCAACCTTACTAGGGTCCACCGATATGCCGTTCCCAGATATAACATGTCCGAGAAACATAACCTGATCTAGCCAAAATTCACACTTGCTGAATTTGGCAAAGAATTTGTTCTCCCTGAGGGTCTATAGAACTACCGTCAAGTACTGCCAGTGCTCCTCCTGACTGGCAGAATATATCAGGATGTCATCCATAAAGACTACGACAAATTGATCAAGATAAGGGGGGAAGATCTGATTCATCTATTCCATGAATACAGTCGGTGCATTGGTCAACCCGAATGGTACTACTAAGAACTCATAGTGACCATACCGAGTCTTGAAGGCCGTCTTCGACACGTCTTCAGGCTTGATTCTGATTTGGTGATAACCTATCCTCAGATCAATCTTGGAGAAGACCTTGGCAGATGATTATTGGTCAAATAACTCTTCCATCCTTGGTAGGGGGTACTTGTTCTTTATGGTGGCCTAGTTGAGCTTGCGATAATCAAGGCACAGCCACATGGTCCCATCCTTCCTCTACACGAACAAAATAGGTGCTCCCCATGGAGACACACTGGGCCTGATGAAGCCTTTGTCTAGCAATTCTTGTAATTGCTTCCTAAGTTCGGCAAGTTCTGTCGGAGCCATCCGGTATGGTGGAACAGAGATGGGTGCGGTGCCCAGCACTAGCTCAATAGAGAAGTCTGACTCCCGATCCGGTGGTAGTCCCAGTAGATCTTCGGGAAATACATCAGAAAATTCTCAGATTATGTCCAAGTCATCTAAAACCTTGACAGAGTCTTCTTCAAGCACCACACTGGTCAAGAAATAGTCACATCCTCTACTGATCAGCTTGGAAGCCTGGATGGCTGACACCATCATTCTCCCAGATTTGTCCTTGTGATGTAAATTATGTGTGGTTATATTTATGAAAATAGTATGATCATGTTTTTATAATATAGATGGTTTAATCTTCAGCGTCTTGCAGATTTCTCGACTTACAATGTTTGAGTTTAGATGTGACATCCCTGAACTAGATATGGGATCCATGGAAGGGGGTGCTATAGCAACCTATTGTTTATCCCAACCTATCATAGTTCTACCCTTTTTGTCACATGATAGACCATGATGAAGCTAATTGCATGAAGAAGGGTAAATCCCAGCTGGTAGCCCCGATCATCAATGATGTTCAATGTTGTACCGAAAAGCGCCCAACATGAAAACATCAGCAACAGTGGCAAGGGGTTCAGCATTGTCATGTGGTACAAACTGAGGAAGTGCCTGCTCAACCAAGTCCCAGGTCCAAGGGGAAATCACATATAGTTTTACTTCAAATGCATTCGATATCCTCAAAATGGCATCTGATGATCATGATAAGGCTGACCAGTAGGATTCATCTGATGCAGGTCTTGGTAAGGGTGAGTCTAACATTGAAGCCATGTCACCATCGGCGGCTGAGCATTCTTCATCCAATGTCACCAATGATGATGCTCAAACGAGGTCTATCTTGCCATCGGTGGATATGGTTCACGCGCATAGTAATGATGTAACAAGGGCTATGCTTCCCCCTCCATAGGTACATGAGCGTCATGATAATTCTTGGACTATTAATGAAGGTCGTTTCAACCCACCACCAGTGCTTCCTCTTGAATCTACTCCATCCTAACCTGCTGTGAATTCTGGTGTGTCGGGCAATGAGGTGTCTGAGGGATTATGCTAGCCGACTATGCATGCTAGTCTAAGGAGTGATTAATTTTAATGGTAAAGCGGCTGATGATGACACAAATAATTTGAAGCTTCTACGTCCCTCCAAAAAGGATTGTTCTATGGTTGATATCAAGATTGGTGCAAACGTGCATAATTCCATGCCCCTTCAATTGCCTTCTACTCAGATGGTTGATATCAATACTGACTTCCATCAGCTAGATAAGAAGAGAAGAATAGAAGAGAGGGGAACCCCTGCAATGTAAATGCACCCCTCTTTGATAAATCCCCCTCATAGGGAAATGAAGTACCACCATTAAAACAAGGCTCTTAAAAAGGTGCACGTTCTTCGAAATCCTAACTACCACAGTGGGAACTATCGCCCTTGACCTAATCCACACGTTAAAGTTAAAAAGAAATTTGGGTCTATCTGTAATTACATTTCTCTATAAATAAGAGAAGTTAACCCTAATTAGGGTTAGACAATGGTTAGATCAAAAAAAATTACAGAGCGAGATGCCCATAAATTAGCTGTTCACCGCCGTTGCAATCTCCGGAAACAACATAGTGCAAGGAATATAAACAGAAGGCAAATGTCTGTCAATGTTACCAGCAGTATGAAGAGCACAACCCCAAGGTCTGATTGATCGAAGGGTCAAAGAGCATATTGGGCAGGCAGCATATCAAGTGGTGCTACATATCTGGCTTCTCTACAACCAAGTGCAAGAGCCCACGGATGCATGCCACAGTGAATCAACGGTCAGAACCAATGTTATGCACAGCGACCTACTAGTATGAACAGTAGGATTAGTAGATTATTACTGTTCATTGGTGGGTAATAACGAGTTATTTTAATTATTTGTGGCATGATATCTGTTTGATCAAATGTCCATGAGAGCTAAGATTAATTTGATAGGGTGAACTGGTTTTGTCCTGCGTCACACCAGCTCACTTTTACTGAGGAAGCATACAAATAATAGTTTGTGTAAAGATGGGGAATATACAAAGAATGGTGATGGTTTCGCCATAGATGAAAGCATCTATGAGAGCCCCGAGCCAATGCCAAGGATGTGATGAGGAGGATGAAGATCAGAATCGTGCATTAGTAACCTGCATCTGCATCTGCCAAATAGAATTTAGAGGGCAATAGCTGGACATCCACCTTGGTACAGACTCGATCTCTCTCACGTTGGGCAATGAAAATGTGAGCGGCTTGCCGTGGTGGTCTCATCGTCTCCCCGGCCTTAAAGGGAGGAGATCAAGTGCTTGATCTCAGCTTCTCCCCCCTCCGTTAAAATAAATAAATAAATAAATAAATAAAAATACTTATCCGGAAAAATAAATGAATGGATTCTTTGGGATGGGGAGTTTTATTTGGGGGATGAACCACGGCATCATTGCAATCCAGAGCTTATAAACCTGAAGGGATGTGAGGGCATAAGGCTAGAAGGGGACAATGATCTATAGGGTGAATGAAGGAACTATTGACCCAAACAAAACCCCACCAGAGTTCAGAGACATCTTGGACTGGTGAAGTGAGATGAAACTAGAGTTTCACAAGTGATGGGAGAAGGAAATAGCTAGAGCCGCAGATTGGGTAGCAGTTTAGGCAAGATTAGCGAAATTCGCAACCGACCAGTTCACAGCTTTTCCAGAGGAGTTGGAGTAGAACCGCGAGGTTGAGAAGGCTCAATCCCACAGACACAGTCTGCGGGAACCACGCCTTCTGTTTATGTCTTGGCACCTTGTGGATATGGTGTTTTTTGGTTGGTCTGAGGAAAACTTTAAAAAGTCCTTAGTGCTGTCTGTTGTCGTGTTTTTAGGTCTTCTCATACTCCAATCAAAAAAAAAAAATCTGGAAACAAGCCACAAAATGGACAGATGGGTTGTGCCGTGCTGACTGAGGGAGGATTTTGTAATAAAAAACTTGCCATCCTTATCACTTGCAAGTTGATAAGGAGAGAGGGAACAGGGCAGGCTCAGAATGCTGAGGAAAATCTCACATATCAAGACATTAACATCTATACAAATCCAAGCAGCGATTTGACCGGACTCTTGGACCTTGTTGCATTGCATATCTACATTACTACTCATCTGATTAGGATTCTTGCAAACATGCAAGTGGAAACATCTCTTGTTTTGAGATGCGGGGCATGTAGGCTGCAAAAACGACCATTGGTTCTTATCAGTCTTTGCTTATATCACTGCACATATGGTAATGGAAATCCAAACACAGGTATGTACATTCTACAAGCCTTCCGCTCCACCAACACTGAGAAGGCAGCGGTATCTGTACCTATGTCCGCTCTGACAGTACTACTTCTTCACGATCAGCACCGGGCACTTGACGTTCTGCGCGCAGTGGTGGCTCACGCTCCCCATGAACGCCCTGGGCAGCAGCAGCAGCAACAGCAGCAACAGCAGAAGCATTAGCAGCAGCACTAGCAGTAGTAGTAGAAGCAGTAGAAGAAGAAGGGCGTGGAATTGATCACTGATATCACTGGAGTCTCCGGGAAGCTGAGGCGAAATAGAGAGCAGATAAAGGCCGCTTACCTCTTGATGGGTCCATAGCCATGGCTCCCCATGACCAGAGTGTCGGCCCCCACCTTCTCCACCGTCTCGCAGATCACGTCCCTCGGGTCCCCGGCCTCCACCTTCGTCTCCACCTTTACCTGCCACACGCAGCGCAACAGAGCTGTGAGGGAAGAAACCGGCGCAGAGCTCTTTGGTTGCCACGATACACGGGGGTACTCACGTTGCGGAGGCCCTTGCAGGCCTGCTTGGCCCTGGCCATGACCGCGTCAGCCACCTGCGAGCTGCAGCGCTCCATGGTCGACATCATCTCTGCGGAGATCAGATACCCTGCAAGAGAAGCAACATCCCAAGCTCCAAACAGTCAGGCCCGCCAGGAACCACAGCTGCAGGATGAGCAGGGATCTGCGGTACTACTCAGTACTCACCGGTGCCGTCCATGGAGGGGTAGACAGTGCGCGCGGGCTTGGCGTGGAGGAGGAGGAGGGTGTCCCCGGGGGCGCCGTCGGCGACCACGTTCTTGAGGCACCAGGACAGGGCGTGCATGCTCTCGTCCCCCTCGTCCACCGCCACCACGATCCTCCGCTCCCTCGCTGCTGTTGCGCCGCCCGCCATTCAGGAAATATCTGGGAGCCCCTCGCTATCCCTCTCGTCGTCGTCGTCGTCGATTGGGGCCTTCGCTGCGAGCAGTGGTGGGCGCGGCGGGGTTTATAACGGAGGAGAAGGCCGCCCCTGCCATGGGGTCCCCTGGTTTAGGGATGCTACTGGGTTGTGATGGCCGCAGATTCCCGCTTGTGGGTCATGTATGGGCGTCAGCAGCTTCCGGAAATCTTATCCTCTTCTACAAGGACTGATGGGGAATAGGCCACCGGATGATGGGGCCATGGCTCCTGCCATTCTTCCACCCTTTTCCTCCTGGTTGGAGACACCTGTCTTCTATCATCAGAGTGCCTTCTGAGGATGAGACCATGACGGGGACTTGCAGCAAGAACAGGGGTGGGTGCGTCGTGAAGACGGCTAATTGCCCTGCACAGGCTAGTAAGGCCATGTCGCAGCCTTCTTTACGCGTTCCCCCCATTCCCTGCGCAAACTGGAACACCATGTTTAACTATAACTATAATTGTTGGCTTTTCTTTTCCTACCCACTGACAGACGAAGGCAAATGCTCTAAGGTGTTGTTTTGTTTCGATGTCATCTTCTGGTTTTAGAATCTCCAGTTTTTAAGTTCATACGTTTTTCTGATTTTAAATGGGAGTATCTTGTTTGAATGATTGAAAAACAAAATAAGATATTTTGTTAGTGTGTTATAATTTTAACTTGCATCTTAATAAGTGTCAGGAGCATAAGGTCGATGCATATGTAGACAGTCAGTCATGCAGGTCGATGCAGCTAAGCATTACATTCAAATCAGGTCGATGCACATTTAAGTCTTTAGCTTGTCAGGTCGATGCACGTACACACATTAAGCTAATCAGGTCAATGCACATTCATGTTTGCAGCTTGTCAGGTCGATGCACATACATGCATTGAGTCTATTAGGTTGGTGCATGTACACTCCATCACTCTATCAGGTCGATGCATCAGAGGCCCTAGTGTTCAGCAAGGTCGATGTACATGCATGCATTCAGTCTATTAGGCCGACGTGAATGAAAGCGTTATGTCCATCAGGTTGATGCACATGCAGTAATACGCTCTATCCGGTCGATGCACATATAGAGTCTAGATCATAACAAGTCGATGCACATATGTCATTCACTGGACTCTAGTTAATGATTTCATGATTACTTAAGACATCAGGTCGATGCTTAAGCACTTGCTGTACTAGCCATCGCCTTGACAGGTCAGTGCAGCTACACCTATTCTAGCTCGATAGGTCAATTTGCATTTCACACAGGTCGGTGCATCTCCTTTAGCTCGATCATCTATTCTCTCCTTGCACATCAGGTCTACCTATGGTCTATACATGTTGATGTAGCTATATTTGAACTACTGCATTCATTATGTAATGTACACTAACAGGTCGGTGCACTGAGTGTATGCATTGAGGCGTCGGCATCATCACATACTTTTTTGATCTGCGTGTCTGATCATTATGAAACTGCTTAAATCTGGATTCTCTTAAGCACTCATAATAATATCTCATAAGCCATATGATGATAAGGTCGATAGTTGATTTTCACATCTACTTTGGCAGGAATATCAAGTTAAAGAATATCCAGAAATGATTTAGCAATCTGATCAAATACTTGAAGAGCTGAAAGTCTTCGAGACATAAGTGGTCACGTGGTTCGAAAGTTAAGATAGCTGGCACATGATTCAAGGCTATCAGTCCACCAGAACAATTTACGATGTGGATTCATCTCTTCTTCAGATCTGACACGTGACATCATCTTATTTGTTTTCCAGAAAAGCGTTGGCGGGAATGTTCCATCCATGCGTCAGACTGGAATCTTGTGGGGACCACAAGAATCAACGCGCAAAAGGCAGATCTTTTGTTCGAAGAATATATAATAGAGAGAAAAGAAAAAATGTTAAATATATACAAATTTATGAAAATTAAGAATTAACATGCATGTCAGTGGATTCTATTTAAAGATATGGCGACTTTCCTGAAGGATGCCAAATCCTTGTAATATTATTAAAATTTATTAAATAATGATTGACCGTCTCTACAAATAGACGCCAATTTATGATACAGCGTTTGTCTAGAGCGAGCAATTTCTCTAGTCACAGTTTTATCAGATTTTGACACATACCACTGGTCTATTTGCACTCATATCCTAGTCCGTGGATAGAGTCCCTATTTTACGTGGTTTCACGCTTACACCTCAACTCTTGGTAAGGATTGAACCCTCTGTGGGATATTCCTTCCTTCAGACTGGTACCTTCTTCATTAAGACCTCCGTAAGACTCCGCTAGCCTTAGATTCTCTCAAGACAATCGAGCTGGTTGTACCCTAAAAACTCTGAAACATCTCTTAGTCATGTCACTCTGAAGAAACATGACTCCCCAGCCATCATAGAGTGCTATTTATAGTGTTATGTGAGAAGTCTGTCTCTGTCTGAATTGGTGAGTAGCACAGTAGACGCCAATTGAATTAGTGACCATCTAAATGGATGCTATTTCTTCAGAATGGGTGACCACCATAGTGGACGTGAATTCTATATATCGCGGTGACCTAAGTGGATGCCAATTACCCATATTCACGCATGTCTTGATTTTCATACGAGATTATCGCTATGTCATCCTTACTCGAGTTCTGTTCTTGAAATCCCTATTTTGTGAATCTACCTTATTATCCTACAATGGCTTATTCTCTTGGAATTCTAATGGCTATAAACTATAGTGGATGTCAAAATATTTACATGACTCAATGCCTGGCAATTATGGGGCCCAGTCTTGTCCTGGGAGGAGTGTCCGAAAGTACTTGTGCCCATGGGAGCTATATTGACCATAGTGTGGCATTGCACCGAAGTGCATGACTAGCTTGATTAATGACATTCCACAAATCTCTATAGTGCTTGGCTTGACTTGACATGACTTGCATGACCCAGAATGGGTATTTACTTGCTTGAACTTGAAATAGGCAATTCTCTTGACATGACTTGATAGTACATGTTTGATGTCCTTGTTAACTTGACATGATTATCTTAAAATCTTGCTAGTTCATCTATATCCACTCTTGATGTTATACAACGTTCATGTATAGCTATACTTGCATTTCAGGTACCAGCGCCCCATCCCAAACCCTAACCCTAGCTACCTCACCTCAGCCCCCACACTCCCCATCCCTTCCAGCCCCCCCTGTCCACTGCACCTCCAACATCCACCATCTCACAGGATCGTCCACAACCACCCAGAGGCTTCCACGTCGTCATCCTCGTCCATGTGTTGAAGCTTCCTCGACTCTGCTACCTGTGGATTCAGGACAGATCCTGAGGCCCAGTTTGCAGACCCCATCTCGACCCCATACGGCATGAACCAGTGCAAACACTCTTCAGAGAAGTTGTACTTCCTCGAGCCGTCTTCACTCCAGAAGTGGTTCCACCCTCTTCTGACTGCAGAACTGATTGCATGTCCCATTCTTGTGCGGCTGCGCAAGATTCGATCCAGAATCTGAGGATCATTTGGCAAAGGCTGCACCGCCTTCCACGACGTGATTCAGCCCAAACTCTCTTCTGAGAGTTGCTTACTATCTAATCCCTCGACGTCCTAGAGGTAGTCTTGCCCCATGACAATGTCGGCACAGCCCACGGCGCCCATTCTCCTACAACTGCACAATGCTGCTACGAACCAGCCCGCCCAGAGTGTGCAACAGGCTTGCCAATCATGCCACGCCTTGGTATACTGGTTGTCAGGCCAATCCTTATTCACCAGAGTCGGACCTCTCGACGTCCTTAAACCACTCCAGGTGGTTTCGTCCCGTTCTGCATTCGGTGCTACCCGTGCCACCTAGCGCAACCCGACTGTGTATGGATGTTCACCCAGAAACCAGAGTGCCACCAAAATGCTAACAACGCCCAGCTCGGTGCTCCGTTGGTGCTCAGCTTTCGAGGGTACGTAGATCTTCCAGTTACTCATCCGACCCCGCTGGTCTTGCATCGTTCGGAGTCCGATGGAGAGTGCACCGCCCTCTGCATGCCGACTGTGCAGGCCGAACCTACAGGAAAGATTCACACAGGCTGTCTTCCACGGCCTACCTCGCCCTCCAGCTACCTCAGAACGGTGCCAAACTCCCAGGAGTGTGTCTACACTTCTCAAGCTTTGTCCGAGCACAAGCGGCGTCTAGTTCTGATCCTCGTCTGCTGCGTACTGCTTGGATCAACTTAGTTCTGTCCAGTCGGGCAGACATGGGACAGCTGTCCCATCTCCCCTTCCCTGTGATTCCCCCGCCTACGTGAGGGTAGTACTGTATCGTGTGCCCCTCCCCCAGTCACCCAGTAAAAATATTAAGAAATTAGGGTTCGGGAATTTCTCCAAACACCTTTAAGACGTAGGCTACTCAGCCCTTCCTATGACTCACCGGGCCCAATCGAGGGTCCCAACCAGCTAGCCATGACCCACGGCAACATCAACAATCGGTTGGGGTTATCCCCGATCACTCAGCTTGCGGGTTTACCCACCCTCAGCACAGCCACCTGGGCCAACACGAGGCTGCCCTAACGACAAGCCACGACACGTGACACCCAGCAACGAGACCGAGGTCTACCCCCAAGATGCCTCCCTCCAGTCTCCTAAAGTCAAAGGAAGACTCAACTTGGTCAACCGTAGGCTTTAGAAGCTCACAGCACCCTTATGTGGCCCATACACGTGTGTTGGAAATTTCCTCGAACACTTTGTGAGCGCGTGTGTTCCAGACATTCTACAACGAGCCGAGGACCAACACGTGGCTCCAGCACTCTAACCGTGTTCTTCGGGAACCCTCCAGCAAGTCGGGGCCACCTCCGACCCTCAGACACACGGCGACGAGCCATTTATCTTCAACTCCCGGGCCAACCCGGGGCTGCCCGCCTTACAACGTGGCTTAAGCCATGAAGGCAGGGCCCACGTGCCCAAAGTGCCTTCCCTCGACTCCTACAAGCTCCTACCCTTAGCCGGAGGCCAAACCTGAGGCCCACCAACTAGTTACCCAAGCCGTTCGACAACCCGAGGTGTGTCGGGAATTTTCCCAAACACCTTATGAGCAGTGACTGTGACACGACAACAACAAGCCCCCATGGGCCATTTCCAACACCCCGGAGCACCCGATCTCCTTCAAAGGACAACCCCAAACAACATTGAAAGGCCCCCGTGACCACCCCTAGTGGCCACGGCTCACCCAGGGGGGGAGTTCGCCCTGGGTGCCATCATGCCCCAAGGAGGGTGAACTCCTTTGGGGATCGTGCCCTCCTCCCAGCCTGAGGGCCCCGCTGCCATTCTCCAGTCCCAGTCTCATGTAAGATCAATCAGTGTACCCATGTGTGGAAAGATTCGCGAAGACGGAGCCCCGGGATCACACGAAGTTATGCAAGTCAATCTCCTCAGTCCACGCGGAAGCACAACCAGCCAACCAGTTCGAGCCATGTATCCTTCGTTCTTCACACTCACACTGAGTCAAAGTGGGGCCAAAAGAAGTAAAAAATGAGATTTTATAGAGTGAATTTTCCCGAACACCTTTAAGGCACGAGCTACTCTGCCATTTCTACAACTCTATGGGACCCTCAACAGGCCCTGATCAACTTGCCATGACATGCGGCTACCTAAGAAACTAGCTGGGACTAATCCCGGCCACTCACCTGCGGGCCTTGCCCATACTCCACATGGCCGCCCGAGCCAACCGGGGGGCGCTCCGACTCTAAGCCAGACCACGTGGCGCCCAGTGAAAGGGCCGAGGGCCCACCCTGAGACACTTTCTTCCAATCCTTCAAGGTCAAAGGGGGACCTAATCAAGTCAACCATGGGCTTTGGAGGCCTGTCGCATGCGCATACGGCTCACACATGCGTGTTCGGCATTTTCCCGAACACCTTGTGGGTGCGGATAGTCCAGCCCTCCTACGCCAAACCGCGGGCTGCCCCATGGTTCTAGCGCGCTAATTCACCCAGCAATCTCGGGCCATCCTCGACCCTCAGACATGTGGTGACGAGCCAATGAATGTTAGCACTCGGGCCAACCTGAGGCTACTCAGCAACCCACTGTGCAATGCGGCATGCAGCGTGAGGCACGGCCCGTGTGCCTAAAGTGCCTCCCCTTCGCTCCCATGAGCTCCCATCCTCATCCTAAGGCCCACCTTGGGGCCTCTCGGCCAGCTACCCAATCCGTTTGACAACTCGAGGTGTGTCAGGTATTTACCCAAACACCTTGCGAGTGGCGACTATGACTTGAAGAACAACGGCCCCCACGGGCCCATCTCAGCACCCCAGAGCCTAGTGTCCCTCGAAGGACACTCTCAGACGATGAAACAAGACCCCCATGGGCCATCCTTCGGGGTTGCGACTTGCCTGGGGCCCATTCGCCCCAGGGCGTGGCCACGCGCCCCCAAGGAGGGTGAACTCCCTGGGGCCCGCGCCCTCTCTCCAGCTCGGGGCCCCCACATCCCCTCTCAATCCCAGTTTGTCTGACTCCCTAACCCCGAGGTGAAGGGCTCCCATCGTGCGTTCATACCAATTCATGGAATCAACACGTGGATGCAGTAAAGCGATAGCACGAGAACTCCTCAAGTCAACGCACATAAGGCTCCACGTATCCTTACAGGCACCTGTCCTTTTCTTCTTAGTTAATTTAGGAATAAAAACTACAAAAAAATGAGATTTTATAGGGTGGGGACCACCCCTCCCCCTCTTCCTTAGCCAGTCCGCCTAAACCCACTGTCTTTGGTACAGTGTATGCTCGGACTCTAACAAACAACAAGCAGAAAATGCATGGACGTTATTATATGCTCGGACTTTGCTAGTATATGTGCTCGGGCATGCTCCGATATGCAGCTAACCAGAATGTGCATGGGCGTTAACATATGCTCGGACATGCTCCAGCATGTAGCGAACCAGAAGGTGCACGGGTGTTGTTATATGCTCGGACATGCAACACTGGTTAAGCTGCAGTGTATACACTGACTCCAATAATGCACTGAGCCACAATTTGCATGGGTGTTGATGAATGCTCAGACTTGCTAAGAGAGGCATGATGCATATGCACAAACTTGCAGAGATTGTATAATAGTGTATGCTCGGACATACACTGACTTGCAACGGTGCATACATAGACAATTATGCAAAGCGAGCAAGGACATGCACAGACTAACTCCACGGCTGATAGCAGGCAGACCATGCAAGGAGTTTGTTGTGAGGGATGTGCACGGGGTATGATGTGCACGGGCTTGCTTGCCAAGATGATGAAATTTGTGAAGCAAAGCAAACATGCACTGATGCATGTGTTCAAGGAAACTTGCACGAATGCAATTTTTTATGAAATGGTCAGGACATGCACGGGTGCAGGTTTTTATGAAGCAGTGTCAAAACATGCATGGATGCATGTTTTGTAAAGAGAACAAGCACGGGCTAAACACAAGTAGCACACATCAAGAAAATGTGCACGGGGTTTAACGTGCATGGACATTGTGAAGGCATGCACGGACTTGGGATGCAACCCAATCAACAATACATTGAGTCCAGAAAGTGCACGGGGTTTGGCTTCCACGGACCATATGAAGGCGTGCACGGACTAGGTGAAGGCATGATTGTTCATGCACGGACTTGCCTTCCTTCTAAGTAGAATGTGCACTGACTCATGTTCTTGGCCAAGGCTAGTACATGCATGGACATTACAATGCATGGACTTAGAATGAAGTGGACCATTCATGGACTTCTATGGAGACACTGTACATGCACGGACTCAGCGTAAAACATGCATGGACTTACATTGCAGAGACTGTTCATGCACGGGGTTGGATGCAACTCAATCAGGAAAATGTCTAAGTCCAAAATATGCACAGACTTTATACATGCATGGACTTATGATTTCATGCCTTAACCTAATATGATGCACCTTGAAGACTCTGCACGGACTTAAGACATTGATCACAAGTAAGATCTTGATCATCAGAGTTTACCTCGTTGTCGTTCTCCTCATTTGCCATCAAGTAAAGATTTTGGGCAAGCTCGTCCAGTTTATCTTCCTCCTCGGACTTGGACTCGCTTTCATCCTCATCACTCCATGTCGCCTTCATGACCTTGGGCTTTTTTGACTTTTCTTTTTTGATCTCCTTTTGAATTTTTGGGCACTCATTTTTCATGTGTCCGACCTTGTTGCACTCATAGCATCTAATTTCTCTTTTCTTCACCAGTGATTTTTTCTGACCTTTTCTAGAAGAGGTGCCATCTTTTCTAGTCTTCTTGAAAATTTTTCCCACTCTTCTAGTGATGAGATCCACAAGCTCCTCCTCAGTGCTATCAAGACTTGATGCTTCATCATTTTCTTCCGATGATCCTTGATAGACCTTCAAAGCAATTGTCTTCTTCTTCTGGTTCTCCTCCTCAGTCCTCTTCATGTTTATCTCATACGTCATTAAGGACCCAATTAGCTCATCCACAGTGAGAGTGGTAAGATACTTGGAGTCCTCAATGACGGTCACCTTCATGTGCCATTGAGGTGAGAGGGAACGTAGCACCCTTCTCACAACATCCTGGTTGGTATAATTCTTTCCCAATGCCTTCAGCCCATTTGTAATCTCGCTCTTCTAGTGATGAGGTCTACAAGCTCCTCCTCACTGCTATCAAGACTTGATGTTTTATCATTTTCTTCCGACGATCCTTGATAGACGTTCAAAGCAATCATCTTCTTCTTCTGGTTCTCCTCCTCAGCCCTCTTCATGTTTATCTCATACATCATTAAGGACCCAATTAGCTCATCCACAATGGTAAGATCCTTGGAGTCCTCAATGACAGTCGCCTTCGTGTGCCATTGAGGTGAAAGGAAATGTAGCACCTTTCTCACAACATCCTGGTTGGTATAATTCTTTCCCAATGCCTTCAGCCTGTTTGTAATCTCGCTCAACCTTGCGAACATTTCTGATATACTTTCTTCCAGCTTCATGGGGAACAGCTCATATTCTCGAATCAACAAGTTTACTTTTGTCTCCTTTACCTCCGACGTTCCTTCGTATATGAGTCGAAGCTTCTCCCACATTTTCTGCACAGAGGAACACTTGGATATGCGTGAATATTCATTTGGATGAATAGCACATTGAACAATATTCATAGCCCTAAAACTTGCACATGAGGAAGCCTTACTCAGTGGAGTAAGGGGTGGACGTAGATTGCGGGTTTGCAATCGAACCACCTTAAAATCGACTGTCTCCTGTGTGGTTTGATACACTTCTACTCATCCTTAATCCTGTGCAGATCGATTGTTTGATCTTGGGCCACTTAGTGTCTCTCGTTGCACATTCTTCTGATATTAACTTCGAGTGATCCTAACCTCTTTGCTAAAAATTTTTATTAGGGGTGATCTATTCAACCCCTCCCCTTATAGATCACCACACACACACACGCTCCGTGTCTGTCAGAGACGACAGACTCGACTCCAATTTGAAGTGCAATCCTCAGACTCTAGTAAGCTCGTGTTCGTCCCTTAACGAGGGAAGCGTCAGACTTGCACAGTTGAGAAATCGGTAGTGAGTCAAGGGTGGTCTACTCTCTCTTGTGCTCGGAACGAGTCACGGGATGGGTCTCGCTCTCTCACTTGTAGTGATGATTGAATTGATTGAAGAGCTAGGATCCTAACACATGCTCTCTAGCAGCGACAGTAAGAACTTATACTAAGAAAGTAAACTACGACTACAAGGGGTTGACGATTGTACCTCCACGCTCAGGACGTGAGGAAGATGACCCCAGTCGAACCCATACTCCCGGCACAACAATTATCAACAATTACAGAAGTGAATATTTCTACCCACTCTATGCAGGGAGGTAAAGGGCTACAAGCGGGACCTGGGAGTAGCGAGTTCGGGTTGACGGGCTGCAATCTGGACCGCTCTGATGGTGGTTCACACCGGCATCTGTGGGGCCCACGTCCTGGGTGGTGCGCCGAGGGGGCCAGGAAGGGTGCTGCGGCGTTCGAGGCTCCTAGTGTGGCAATTCCAGGGAAGGTGGCACGCTGGTTTGCCATGCGGAAGGCGAGTCGACTGCCCCGGGGGTGGTCGTCAATTGCCGTCCACGAGCCGGAACTGTTGTTTTGCTGCACGCGACCCGGCGAGAATGGACGTTGCGACCAGTCCCGACGTCAGATCGATGTGAGGTTGGTGGCGTTGGAAAGCTCTCTCAAAGAGATATGATCTCAGTTTGGTGCATAATTTCAGAACACCTCCAACATGGCATTTGCAGAATTTTTTAAGGTGCTGGTTCACAGAATCAGATCTAGTAGGACAGAATTAGAGTTTCCCAAGAATTTGCATTGCCCGTGGGGTAGATGGTGGATCTGGGTGGGGGATCTTCATCGTTTACGTCTCCCAAAAAATTTATGGATGATCGACCTACTCCATTTCTTTAATACCTGGGTTTGTACATTGTTTCCAGAACCTGCTCCTCAGGCACTTCAGTCACCACAACTAGTCCCGAGAATGATAGAATTTGCAAGTGTCGAGAGTTGATAGACCAACCAAGGCTCCAGAATATTGAGGAGGCTGAGCTAGCAGAAGGGCAAGCTATGTCCCTCGAGGAGAAATTAATGCAACTGCAGGCTAAAGAGTCTCACTTACAGGAGCTAAGTCGTCATCCCTCTCTGGAGATTATGGAGTATGAGGACATCTTCCGTCGCCCACCGTAATGGCTCTTTTGTTTCCCTCCTTTTTGTAAGTCTTCGTGTATTCTATGGAATGCCCCATAGTAGTATGTACTCTTCTTTTCTTTTGCAATGAAATTTCTTCATCTTCTGCCTTGCAAATTTATTGCTGAGTTACAACTTTCCTTCTTTTCTTTCTCTTTGCCCTTTGGCCAATTTGGGTAGGGTGCATTGCTAATCCATCAAGCCCAGAATATGTTAGCCACTAGCGCCTTCAAAGAAGGTAGGAGGGCTTCGCTCCACCACAGCGCAGGCTCTTCCATAGACCGGATTCGATTAACATAGGTAGGAAATGTCGTCGGTCAATTGCCAAAGGATAAAGGGGTATTTATTTGTCGGCCAAGGCCGAAAGGTTAAGCTAGTGGTTTATTCATGGACCTCACCGATGGTGACGAGATTTGAAGATGACATACTTGTTAGTGGGATTAGGTACCAAAGCAAGGAGTGGGTTTATTTGTTGATAGGGACAAAGGGTCCGAGTTGAAGGTCTATTTAGCGATTTCATCGATGATGACGAAAATCGATGGTGGGTTTGTTCATCGGCGTGGATTATATGCCAAAGCAAAGGGATTTATTTATCGATAGGGACGAAAGGTCCGAGTCAATGGTTTGTTCATCGATTTCACAGATGATGTCAGAAAATCGACGGTAGGTTTGTTCATCGGCATCGGTTAAATGTCGAAGCCAAGGGATTTGTTTATTGGCAGGGACGAAAGGTTCGAGTCGATGGTTTGTTCATCGATTTTGCTAATGATGATGAAAATTGACGGTAGGTTTGTTCATCGACATGGGTTAAATGCCGAAGCAAAGGGATTTGTTCATCGACGGGGATGAAAGGTCCAAGTCGATGTCATCGCTATCATGGGCTCTCAGTGCAGAATGGCGATAATTCGATACCTAGTATCGGGTTATCGGTATTGTGTACTTTGGGACGTTACACTGTGGCTGACTGGAAGATCGAGTGCCTCACCCTCGACCTTGAAGACCTTCAGCGGGAGGTGGCCTCACTCAGAGTGCAAGCGGAGTCAAGCCAGGAAGAGGCTAGGGAGTTGACCGAGCAGCTGGTTCATGCCCGTTATATGGTTGAGCTGAAAGATAGGGTCCTGGACGCAGAGCGTAAAGTGCAGGATGAACGTGCGGAGCAGTGGAAGGCTGAGCGTGAGGCACTCGAGGGCCGGGCTCTAGAGGCTGAGCGACAGCGGGTATAAGCCGAGGGCGCCCGAGCCAAAGCTGACAGGAGGCAGTCCGAGGTAGAGCAGAGGGCGATCGAGCTCGAGGGGAAGGCAGCACTGGCTGGATTGGAGGCGCTCAAGCAATACAAACGCTCGGAGGGATATCATGCGGCGCTCCAGCAGGCTGCCTTTGCTTACTACGAGCCAGGTTACCGCTGGGTCCTACGGAAGGGGTTTTCCAAAAGCTACCACCGAGCGACCTTTCTGGCCTATGAACTGGCTCACGAAGAGCTCGAATTTTCTTCCGGGAAATGCTATGACTCAGATGAGGATACTATAGATTCTTGCGTCCCGTCGTCGAGTGATGGCGGAAGTCGGGGTGCTTCCATTTTGTTCGAGCGATCGCCAACTCCAGTAGTCTCGGGAGGGCACGCGATCGAGACAGTTCCCATGTAGGTGTGGTCAGTTTCTGGATTGGCCGTCACCGATGGTGCTGGGGGCAGGTCGCCTGGTGTCAAGGATCCTTCACTCGCCGAGCTTCGTGGTGGGCCTGAGGCCTGATGTAGATTTTTTACTTTTTCTCTTTCCTTTCTTTAGTGTGGCCATGTAAAATTTTTTCATTGGGTATACGAAGGCGGTAATAGTAAATGTTGAATTGAACATCCCTTACCGCCCTTGGCGCAATTTGAACACCGTACTTGTAGTTGTTGGAAAGGCGGTGATTCTTTCTGTGGATATCTTGCGTGTCGATTGGTTAAGCAATTGGCAAGGCGCTGGCGCTAGCGCCTGTCCTCCTTCCCCTGTTTTAAATGACTTGTCACTTTGCGTGTTTCCATCGAGGGGGTATTGGTGGAAAACAAGGTAAACGCCTTGCGGAAAGGGCCCGCTACAGGTATGTATATTCTAATGTAAATTCTTACTGTATTTATTCTACTTATGAAAATTATTTTATAACAGTAGGAGCCTTCGAGCGCGGAGCGATGGAGGTGGGAACCTAGGGCATTAAATGGGGATTTGACTTCCCTTCCTCCCCGTTGACAGAGGAGTAGCTTGCGTGCCTCACTCTCATGTTACCATGTCAGCCATCCCACTGCGCGCCAAGAATCTGTAGGGGAGTGGCGTGAGATCCTCCCTGTCGAACGAGTCATGGGGAGAGCGTTCCGCTGAAGAAGTAGACCGTGCCGTTGAGAGGCATTTAGGGTGTGCCGGCGAACGGGATGCATGGGCGCGACGTCGAAGGGCGGAAGAAGCATGCTGTTGAAGGGCACTTGATAGTGCACCGTGGGAGGCTTCGCAGGCATGCCGGGGAAGGCCCATTGGGAGTGCGCCGTTGAAGACTACCTCATGGAGTGCCGGTGAAGGGTCCAAGGGCTTGCACTACTGGAGGGCTTGCCTACGAGCAGGGCATGCCGCAGGGTGCTTGCAGGCGTGCTGCTGAAGGGGGTACACAGGGGTTGTACCGATGAAGACACCCAAACTGGGTGTGCCGGCAAAGGAGCCAGGCGGGCGTGCCGGCGAAGGAGCCATGGGGTGTTCCGCTTAGCGCTGGAGCGTGTCGACGAAGGGGAGCTAGGCGCATCGTTGAAGGGGCATTGAGCGTGTCGTTGGAGGTAGACTTGAGCCCGTTTCGAGCCTGATCAACGGTCCACTTGGTTCTCTTTGGGGCCCACGAGTTGTGAGCTCCCTAGGGGTTGGTTTCTTTTCACTGTCGTGACTTCGGAGGCGGCTTCACAGTAGTGTGTGTGTGTATTTGGAGGGTCTGGATTGGGACGTGTTCTCCGCAACCTCTTCAGTGGAAGCTGTAGTTGATGCTGGACTAGTCGGGACATATGGGCGTGTAATTTTAGACGTCTACAAATGCCCACCACCCACGAGTAGCGCAGGCGAAGGATGAGTTGGGCAGTGTCTATGGGTGCATTGGTCCTTTAGGGTTAGACTTGAGGCCGGTCGTCCGGAGAAGACGACGATCCAAGCCCGTGCCTTCGTGCTTGCACTTCCGTAAATGTGCTGGGACGCCCGTCGGCCCGTGAGGGGCGTGCCGATGGAAGAGATATATATATATACACATGTATATACTATCATTATTATATTGGGGTCCCGATGGAGAACTCAAAAGAAATGTGAGAATGTATGGGGAAGAATCTGAAGAAGAAGAGGAAGAAGAGCAACTGCCGCAGCAGGGTCAAGGGGAAGCTCCCTCTCCAATTCAGGCGGAGGACTAGCCTCCTCCACCTTCACCTCCACATGTAGATCTGGACATGCCCCCGCCTCCACAGTTTTATCATGGAGAATCCTTTGCTTAGAGTGCTGGACAACCCACTTGGGGAGACTATGAGGCTTTTGATAGGCGTATTTCAGGCTTAGAAACACATGTGGATACCATTAGGGGGCAGGTTTCTGAACTTGGGAGTCATTTTGACACATCCTTTGGCCGGCCCGACACATCCCTTGGCCGGCTTGACATCTTCATGCACATAATGACTGGTCGGATGCATACCTTCTCCCATGCCTTGGACACCCTTTCTACCCATGTTGCCTCTCTCACCACAGGTTACGAGGATACTCACCAGGCTTTTCAGACTACCAACTACTGCCTTCTTCACATTGATCATCTTTTACACTCCCTTGAAAGCCGTCTGACTCCATCTCCACCTCCACCTCTTGCTCCAGCTAATGCTGATGATGATGCCTCCGAGGATGAGGACGATGCTTCTGATGCTGATGATGACGACAGGACTCCAGATCACCCTGCTCAGTAGCTGTTCATACATCCCCTACTATTACTTTTTCATCCACTACTCTTGTATCCCCCTCCCTCTTTTGATAATGCCAAAAGGGGAGTAGTAGCTAGTCAGGTTTATATATGTTATGCATGATGTATGTTTGCATGTGTGTGTGCCATCTGACATTTACATTCCATATGTGAGTCTTGCATCCAGTCGGTCTGGTCACTTCGTGTCTTGTATCGTGTATATGTCAATGTAATTTGTAATATGAACTTCAATGAATGAAATGCACTTGGTTTTGGCACACATATTGGTCTTATCTCCTTTCAAACAAATTGGGTGCATATGAATGAATGAAATGGATTTGGATGAATGAAATGAATCTAATTTGCTTGACAGATTGGTTTTTGGTTACTGTCCTTAATCCATTCTAATGGCACGCGAATGTACTTTCCTTCTAGAGTTTTGTCATCATCAAAAAGGGGGAGATTGTTGAGTCTCTCCAAGTGATTTTGATAATAACAAAACTCTGAATTCAGTTTCCATCTCGTGTCATGTCGAAGTGAAACCTCCAAGCCATTCTCATACTCATGGTCGTCGACTAATGACACCAGTCTTCTTTCTTCTTCTTCTTCTTCGACTGTCGTGGGTGGGCGATCTTCTTCTTCTGCCATGGCTACTTGCAGCAGCTGTTGTTGGCCTACTGAGGGGCTCCCTAGACCCCTGAAATAGTTCCTGACTAGGCTGGTCATCTCTTCTTGCCCCCGCTCCTGATGTAGGACGGGGGATAACTGTCGACCTCCTGTCGGAGGGATGTATGCCAGCCGGGCTCGTCCGGCGGGTTGCTCGAATCTTCTCCCCAGTGTGGGGACAACAGCTTGTCGGGTGCATGCCCTGAAGCTTGGATGGCGTGGAGGATCCATGATCGCTTCTTCTTTTCTTGGGGCCAGGCCCCTTTCATTCTCCTCCTTCGCCTCAGCGGGCTTAGAGTGGTAGCAAAATTGTGCCTCGCAGCAAGCAGATTGGGTCCTCTTGGGAACCCATACTTGTTTAAAGATCTTTGGCCTTGGGGCCAGCTTCTTCTGCTCATGGCAACTGGCTTCTTCCTTTTCTGCCCTTCTCCCTGACAGGGCTTGGAAAGCATTGTGGGTTGGCACACCAGTGACCACCCGATCTGGGATTGCTTGGGCTTCACCTCCATCCAGGAAGATCCAGACGCCCCCGATCAAAACAGATTTCCCAGACACTAAGAGTCGTTTGGTCATAGGGACAGCAGCTCTTCTACGGGAACTCCTCGGGCGTGGATTCCCTGGCTTGCTGTGGTAAGCGAGACTAGCCCCTTGAGCCACATGGTGCACCATGCAACTCATCAGTTGAGTTTGACTCGTCACTAAACTCTTGCATCCTCGGGCATTGTGAGCCCTTGTCTTCATTTTGGCCTCCCCCTTGATCAGTTTCGAGAGCTTGACGTCCAGCACATCGGTGAAGGCTACCCCCAAGAAGTTGTGGAAGCCGACCACCAGTGGAAAGGAACCAAATGTTGTTGGTACCGCCAGGTACCCAGCAATAGCATGGCTGGCCACGATCTCGGGGCCAAATGTCAGTGCAATGAATCCAGTAGCGATCGTCATTCTTCCTGTGCAATTATAGATCAAGCAAACGATCAGCAGTCTTTGAGAGGGCCTCGGGGCCCATATATCTCGGCAAAGAGATGAAAGGAGACACCGGTCCAACTGGGAATGTCAGACTTATTTTGTGATGAGAAATTACCGGACCCACCCTGACAAGGTGGGTGATTTTTTGACCCCATCTTGACAAGGTGGGTTGATTCCCCAGGGTCAAATGGGGGCTGGAGGGGTCAAATGACCCCGGGTGGGCCCCTATTGCACCCAAAATTGTTTCAAAATATTTTGAGAACTTTTATTACATAACAACCGACGAATATACGACGTATCGTCGACTTCGTCGGATCACGGAGTACCTCCGCAATTTAGGGTCCCTCGGCCCGACCATATCATCGCAATCAGCGTCGCAACAAGAAAATTAAGAAGGAGAATACAAGCGCATACCTGTCAAAGTAGTCGAGCAAGTGTATCACACGGCACAGACGGATGCGAGAATTCCTCCCCACGCAGCGACGCACGACCAAACAACAAACTAGATGCTCCTCCGCTCCCGCACAAGTCTCCACCGACCAAGGGCTGCCACGCGGCGAAGAACGGTCATCCACGAGCTATATAAAGGCTCCACCACGGCTTCTCTTCAACCCAGGGCGACGAAAACGGAGCAAAACGGCGCGGAGAGGGGTCAAAAGGCCTGCACAGGGCTCAAATGACCCCTCCAGACCCGCAGCCCAGGGGGGGTTCACGTGCCCGACCGGGGTCATTTGACCTCCGTGTACAAAAAGAAGAAGAAGAAGAAAAGCAGAGGGGTCAAAAATCATTTTTGCCACCCCACCTTGACAGAAATAGGACTTTTTGCACCCCACCCTGACAGAACCGGAGCATTTCTCCATATTTGTGTTAACCTGGGTCCTCCCGCCGTCTATAAATAAACCCCCAAGGATCCAAGTGGAGAACGAACAACACAGAGAGATAGCCGCGAGAAGAGCACCGCCAACACAAGGAATTGTTTGTTTGTCTTGGCCTATGAGGGGTAAGTCCCCAGGCCTTATGGATACGCCCTTAAGGGGTATTTTTGTAATTATGCCCCTCAGTGGGCCATGTTTGTAATTACGCCCCTCAGTGGGCCATGTTCGTAAGTCTTTACGTCCCAGGACGACTAAATCATGTGGTTCTGTCCCTATAATGACGGAATTACAAAAATGTCCTTCCCAGGACCGTAAGAGACAAAAGTCCTGTAATTTGCAGTTTTACCCTGCAACTTCTTGTAATTGGGGCTACGCCCCTGTCTCCCTCGTTAGCGCGGACCTTTGTACAGTCGACAATTCGCCGACAACCCTTGCACCCATGTGAGAAACTTCCCTCTGGTCAAAATTCATTCTCAGAGAGATCACACTCTGCCCTGCCTATTCTGTGATCCGAGACAGAAATAACTACCGACTTGCAGAGCTTCTCATTTTGATCCTGACTATTGGATGGTCGTGGATTTCACTTATCTTGTAGCTCTTCGAGTTCTCTTCGCAATGGTGCCAGCCTCACTCCGATCCGACAGATCTATGCATAAGAGCTGATCTCGCCAGGTCACGTAATTCTCTCCCGTGACAAGGCTACAGGGCTGGGTTGGGAATTAATTCCCCCTTATTTAGGCCAGCTGCGATCCAGCATCCACCGCTCTCGGAGATCAAAGAGGGACACTCCACCGACGTCCCAACCAACCACCACTGCCAGAACTCACCGTCCCGCAGGCTGCACCCACTTGCAATCCCGTAGGAAGAACGGGACCAAACCGGACCAGCAGCCCGCATCGGCCCGAGGGCTTCGCCGATACGCTGCCCGTCAACCCAGGATCGGCGCTCCTAAACCGCTATTGTAGCCTGTGACCTCCCTACATGGAGTGGAACAAAATTTCCATGTTGTAATTGACTATATTTACTAAACTGGGAGTACGATTCCTGGCCAAGAAGGTCTTCCCCACGCCCCGAGCGTGGAGGTATGTTTCCGCTCCCCACTTTATGGTTTGCTTATTTAGTATATGTTTGAATGCCATGCTTCTATGAGATAGGATTCCTAGCTCGTCACAAATTCCATCACCGCTGTGAGAGATCGTACACGTGACCAATCCTGTGACCCATTCTGGGCACGGAGGAGTGTAGACCACCCTTGATTCAACACCAACTTCTCAACCGTGCAGATCCACGCGCTTCTATCACTAGGGACGAGTCGTGAGTTGTGCTTCTTGTTGAGGACATTTCTCCTCTTTTGGAGCTCTTTGGAGCCACGCCGAGGTGTTCTTATTGTATGTGTCTTGCTGGTTGATTCTGTCCCAGGCGAGTTGAATCAATGTAGCGAGTCCAAGGTTGCATTGTCCATCCGAGTCACATCCGTCTCGCATCAAATTGGTATCAGAGCATGGTTTAAGTCTAGGGCCGTCTGTCTAAGGTGTTGCAATTCATTCCTGTGTTACATTTCATTCCTGTATCCAGTATATCAAAAGGCGTTACTGGAAAGATAGGTTAAGCCTATTTGGAAGGTAGCCTCCTTGTGTGAGTTGGGTCTTCGCCATATGTTTCGTTGTGAAGCTAGTGAAGCCTTACCGATTTGGTGAGGGGTGGACATAGGGAGCCCGTGGTGGTCTGGAACCACCTAAAAATTCCTCGTGCATTGTGGTGTGTGTTTACTTGCTTTAATTTCTGTCTTGCTCGTGTGGGCTTAGCGGGATTGAGAGATCGATTTCATGCAAATCTTATTTAGTTTTCATCAATCTTAGTAATTTTATAAATTAGTTTTTAATTCTGCTATTTTGATTGGGGGACAATTTAACCCCCCTTCTTGTCCCTGCGCTTATAGGGGCCAACAACTTCCCAACCACGAACAACGTGGTCAAGTATAAAGTGCTTCTCTCAGGGCTACGAATGGCAAGACACCTGGGGGCAACTAGTGTACGAGTATACAAAGACTCCATGCTCGTCGCTAGTCAAGTTAAGGGAGAATTCGAAGCGTGCGAAGCATTCATGATCAAGTATCTAGATAAGGCCAAGGCCGCGACAAAGGAATTCTCCCACTTCGAGATGGTCCACATTCCCAGGGAGGAAAACGTCTAAGCAGACGATCTCTCCCGCCTAGCATCTGCGACCACCGTTTCCAACTCCAGATCCATCTTGATTGAAGAATTGCCAGTGCTGAGCATAGAAGAGCCAACACCCCAGGTGAACACCATCGACTATGAACACTCGTGGATGGACCCCCTCTTGGATTACTTATTGCGACAACAACTCCTGAGCGACCGCATTGAGGCTCGGCGTACGTGAGCATGAGTGGCACACTTCACGGTGGTCGATGGTCATTTGTATCATTGATCCCTCTCAGCTCCACTACTAAAGTGTTTATTTCTCACGGAAGCCAAGTAGGCTATTCAAGAGGTCCACGAAGGACTCTGTGAAAGTCATGTAGGCAGGTAAGCACTCGTGCGAACACTGATCCGGCAAGGATATTGATGTGGGACAGAGATGCGGACTCGACGTCAATTAGAGATGCAAACCTGAGACTCTAGCAAGCTCGCATTCATCCCTAGCGAGGGAAGCGTTCGAACCTGCACGGTTGAGAAACCGGCAACGAGTCAACGGTGGCCAACTCACAACTCTCGTGCCTAGGTCCGGTCACGGGATGGTCTTGCTCTCTCACTTGTAGTGGTGAGTGAATTATACGAGCTAGGAAGTAACTACTCACATGCAGCGGCAGTAAAAGTGTATACTAAGAAAGTCAATTCAAGCAGAAAGAGAAGGTTCCGGGCCAGAGTGGTTGGTTGAGAAATTACTTCTGGATAGGTCGACACGATTATATGAAGTGTCAATACTTGCTTAGATATGATCAAGAATTGACTTCTATTTTGCATCAGGAGGTCGACACAGTCAATTGAAGTGTCGACACTGCCGCATAGCTAGTCTGCCCTCAAGTGTGATGGAGAGTCATTCCAATCTTTCCCTCCGAACATACCTTGACTTCAATCGAATTCCTTGCTTCTAAACTGTTAACAAAGCTGCTTCATAAAGCCTTACGTATACCCCAGGATGGGCTTATAGAATCTAAATTTCAATTTGATCCATTCGCTGCCTACATAATCCCAACTGAGAAACCCAACAACCCTGTGGATGATCCTCATACTCATGAAACAAACTTCAACACCAATAGGCTTCCCCCACTGCAGCGGCTACTGCACCACATGTGCACCACCATTTTTACCCCACAAGGGGGTGGCAGTAGTAGAATTACAGAGACATAGCGGTTCATTTTTTATGGCATATTCAATGACCGGTGGATCTGTCTTCTCGAAATTATGTTGCAGATTATGGGCAGCTGCATTGGGCAAAGATGAAATTTGCCATATGCAGCACATATTACTATCATCCTTCAGAGAATGGGGATCTACTTAGAAAATGAGAAGAAAAAGGACATCCCTCAAAGTAATGTATATTGCATGAGGTTAATTGAAAAGTTCATGCATTTTGAGAAGGAAGGTGACAAAATTATCAGAGACCTACCTGGTCATTTACCTGAACCACCAGCATAGCCAGCTCAACAGGAACAGTCCGTCCAACAGGAATAGCCTGTACAACAGGACCAGCCAGTTTAGTAGTTCCAGCCAGCTCTAGATGAGCATCATAAACACCATGAAGAGCAACAACAACATGAAGAATATTTTCATGTGGATCTTCAATCTGAGCAGCAGTAGCAACAATATGAGCAACAGGACGATCAACCTGGTATGATGACAGCTTTTGGCATTCAACCTCCATTGCCTCCAGAACATGAACCCAGAGTATTTGGTGAAAGGGATGCCCCTCCAGAATTCCATGCAGAAGCATCCACATCCAGAGGAACAAGGTTTGCTCCCGCTGATGATTTAATGGGAGTACATCCAAACTTTGTTAGATTCCTGTCAACTCAGTTTGCAAACATAAATTCCTCTATTGCTTTTCTTAGGACAAAGTGTCCCGACTGGAAGCGTTTGTCTTAGACTTTGTTGTTGTAATAGCGAGTCATGCACCGCTGCTATTCCATAGCATGGATCCTTGCAACCTCGCGTATCTCTTTTGTCAAGTCTAGGTTTTCTGACAGTTTCTACTCATTTAGCTCAGGCGAGAAGTTGATATCTCGGAAAGATGGGTTGCCGATCTCTAGAGGAATCAAGGCCTCAGTGCCATACACCAATTGAAATGGAGATTCACCAGTGGCAGTTTTGGGAGTAGTCTGGTACAACCATAGTATGTTGGGCAGTTCCTCGAGCCAGTTACCCTTGGCCTTCCCATGCCTAGTCTTGATGCCATTAAGGATAATCTTGTTGGCATTCTCGACCAACCCGTTAGCCTAGTAGTGGGCAATCGAAGTGAAGTGGTTGCGGATATGAAGGTCGGTGCACTTATTCTTAAAATAAGTGGAGTCAAATTGCCAACCATTATCGCTCATAATCACTCGAGGGATACCAAAGTGATAGATGATCGACTTCCAAACAAAACTCCAAACCACTATCTCGGTTATTCTGGCAGTGGCTTTTGTCTCGATCCATTTGGAGAAATAGTTGATGGCGATGATGATGAACTTCTTCTGAGCTTGCGTCACAGCAAAGGGGCCTAGGATGTCGATTCCCCACCGAGCGAATGGATAAGGCTCAGTCAGGGTTACGAGTTTTGAGGCTAGCTAGTGTATCAGGTGGTCGAATGGCTGGCATCGATTGTATCTCTGAACGTACATCGAGCAATCGTGCTGGAGAGTGGGCCACCGGTAGCCTTGTTGTAGCAATATCCTTGCGATAGATCTCCCCCCTTGGTGCGCGCCGCAGATGCCCTCGTGAATGTCTTCAATCACTTGGCGGGCTTCCGGGGTGTCAAGGCATGTGAGGAGGGGACCGACAAAGGATCTTCAGTACAGGGTTTCGTCGAGGAGTACAAAATGCCGAGCTTGGTACTTCAGTCTCTGAGCCTCCTGGGGGTTGGTTGGCTCTTTGGAATCTTGGAGCCAGGATATGTACGGGGATCGCCAGTGGCCAGGGGATGTTTGAACAACGGCTACGAGCTCGGTTTCGGTGCTTGGTCATTCTAACTCCTCAAGGAGGATCGATCGGGTACCTTCTGGGCTGATGGAGGAGGCCAGGCGAGAGAGGGCATCCGCTTGGAAATTGACACGAGAATTTTTAAGGTGGTTCGGGACCACGACGGGCTCCCTACGACCACCCCTTACCAAATCGGTAAGGCTTTCTCAACACGCTGTGAATGCAGCAAACACGGGAATTTCTCCCCACACAAATGGGATAAAAATCCCAACACACACGCTACAAAAGTAGCACACACACGGGGACGTGCCCCAACACACACGCTACAAAAGTAGCACACACATGGGGACGTGCCCCAACACATACGGGTAGGGCGACACCTACGCAACCACACGGGAGTAAACTCCCAACCACACATGAGGAACACACCCCAAGTTATGCCAAAGCACACACGCGGATATGCTCCGCACCAAATGATGCACAAGCATCAACACAAACTACTCGGAGAACCCTTTCTTCGAACACCCACACAGGAAAATCATTCAAAGGTTTATAACAAGTTCACAAGTGAATGCTCTAAGCCCAAAACATGTGCTAAAGACTGAAACAATAAAGATTCAACAATTATAATGCTCCCCCTTCAATTAAATCTCCCACTCTTCTTGGCTCGTTGTCAGATGGTGACGATTTCGGCGTCCTCTTGTTCCTCTCGCCGAGTCGCTCCTCTATTCCTTCTACCACGAGCTGCAAATCTTCATGGATGTAGATGATAACCTCCTTGAATAAACACAAATATTCAAATCATCCTTAACCTAAGATATAGATCATGGAGCATATCAAAAATAACATAGAAAGCATGTAGAGATTATCTCCCTCGAACTCCAATAGCCGGATGAAGATATTCTTTGAAGCACAACTTGGAAGGAAGTCAGATAATGTCAATTCTTGCGTCCTCTTGATCCTCTCGTCGAGCCACTTCTTTTCTTCTTCTACCACGAGCTCCAAATTTTCAAGGATGTAGATGATAACCATCTTGCAAGAACTCTTCTTCCCTTTTCCCCCTCTTCTTCACCTACAAGAAAGAACAATAAGCGTTAGGGTAGTTTTCTCCAGAAATTCATAGCTCATATATATACGCATGAAAGAGTGGGGAAAAGACACATAAAACCCTCCCAACACATGTTAGAAACACTCTAATATGTTTAGGAACCATTGGAGGGTATTTTAGTAAAGTTTCATGGGGTTTAGAATGGGTTTTAGTGGGTTTCGAAACCAAATTCGGAAACCCATTTCGGAACTGCCTGACCAGGTGTCGACACCTGAATTTAGGTGTGGGTATGCCCCTCCACCTCTCCCAGGTGGGTCGACCATCCGTGAAGTCTAGGGCTACGTCTAGTGGTTCCATCACATAAAAAGTCCAAGCACTCCATTAGGATTCTAGGAGCAAGCCAATAATCATAAAATAGCATGATTATAACATAGACGTAGCATAGAATGCATTAAACGGGAATTAAACATGCTTTCCCTAAATTACCAAATCAGTAGAGTGTAACGGACTAGGGTCGGGGCATTATGCGACTATAACGCGCCTCCCCCAGGCCATTATCACTTGCACAAATGCCAAACCCAAATATGCAGATCATAACGTGCCATCGTTGGGGCGTTATGCAATGTATGACGCGCCTCAACCGGCGCATTACACTCACCAGAAAACCATCCAAAACCACACAGATCATGGCGCACCATGAGACTATAACGCACCGGGACTGGTCCGTTAAAGTCACCCGAACGTATGAAACTCAAAAAACTCCACAGTTTAACACATCATATAACGCGCTACGAGAAGGGCGTTATATTGGCCATGGCGGACTGGCCCTAGTCCATCATGCCCCACAACCTACTGACCTACCAAAAATCACAATTACATAACGGTCTAAGAGTGGTCCGCCATGTATTGCATAACGCACCCCCAAGGGTCCGTTAAGCATATAACGGCCTCTAACAGGCGCATTATATCAACTGGGAAAGGAGAGGGACAAGTTCGGAACCGAACTCCCCTCCGGTCAAGCTGGATCGGCGCGAAACAAAAGAAAAGCTGTAGAAGAAGCTAAATAACAACTTTTCTACAACTACAACATGCATCAAAATGCGAATAGGATGGCCCTAATGAATTTTACAAGTAATTTAGCCTAAAAATCCCAAAAATACACCTTACACGAAAAATGATGAAAATGCCTACACATGGGCATGCATGTGGTACCAAAATGATCCTAGCGATGTAAGGTGTCCATCCCCTACCTCGATCACGACGATACCCTCGAAAAATGCTCATGCAGACGACGAAGCTCTGGCACACCTCTTGACCTGTCCCATTCCCACGCCCCACGAACCGCGGAATGGAAGGCACTGGCACGATCCTCACGATGAGCCAGTTCCAACGGTACCTCCTGCGCCTTGATCTGGGGTCGACACGGTCCAGAACGGGCAAGAAGGGGGGCAGAGGAGAGAGAAAGAGTGAGAGAGGGGGAGAGAAACGAGAAGTCTCTAACCTCTGGAAGTGAACCAAAAAAAAAACCCCTCGAAGGTGGTTCCCGAATGGGATCTTTTTTATGTCAGGGGGCAATCTCCCTCCAAAACTTTCAAAGAATGGATCACGTGCAAGGTAGGTGCATCTAGAACCTCCCTCAGTGGGAGCAGTTTCAGAGAACATGCTGGGAGTGGGCAGAACGTGGGGTTGACTGGCAGTTGATAGGGGGCGGCCAAAGCTCTCCTTGAGGGTGAGGGTGGCCAGGAGTCTGGCCACCTTGAAGGAATTGGGCAGCCAACCTTGTGGTCGCCTTGGGAGTTGGGTGGCCAACTCTATGGCCGCCCTGGACTGGGCTAGGTGGCCAAGTCTCTGGTCGCCTAGGGATGTGGGCGACCAACACCTTGACCACCCAGGGATCAGGGCATGGAATACAGAGAATCGTATATGGCACCCCATTGGATCCGCGAAGGGACAGGGTGAAGCCTACCTAAATAAGGCTAAGGCTCTACACTTCCAATCAACCAAGGAAAAGAGTGTCACTTCAATGATGACTAGACATGGTCCGCGGGATGTCTAAAATTAAGCACCTACAAATGCCCCTCCGGAATGCCCGTTTTGCCGGGGAGGCCAGCGGACTGATAAATGGGTGTTTCGGCATGGAAACAAGCCTAATAGGACATCCTGCTCAAGCAAATTCTCGAGCTGATATTGAGCTTCACAAAATGAACGGACAAGCATATTGCGATAAGAGAGGTCATTCAAAATGGGAGGAAGGAAGGATAAGCAATCTAAGAGGGCTTGCATCTACAGTCCAGTGGGACCCCCTAGCAGCGCTTCAGGACTTGAGGAAACGAAAATGCAATCCAGTGCTCAAGGAGATACAAGACACCTAAAATAGGAGTAAGTAACAAAATCATGATAGGGGAAAATGACCTTCAGATCTCAATATACTCACAATGGTCGCATGCAAAACACACTCTCAACTTGTTGAATCGGAGTGGAATAAAGTAGTCAACAAAAGAGTGATGGAATTGAATTGAACTTGGATGATTGACAAAAGAGGGATGAAGTCCAGGGCAGGTCGATTGGCAAACCCTTCTCTCGACCCTTGTCTCCTTCTTGATGCATGAATGCATGTCATGCTTTTTCAAATGTATTTTTGTTTTCTTTTGTTTTCATGGTGGGACTAAAAGGGACCTATATGATGCATGTTGGGATTTTCAGTGCAAATATCAGATTTTTGAAAATTAGAAAAATTCCTAATTTCCTTTCTATTTAAACTCTCAACCCCTCTCTCCTCCCTCATTTCTCACCTCTCTTTCTCTTTCTCATTCTCTCTCCTCCCTGGGTCTCTCAGCGGGGGGTGCACACCGTTGCGGAGCTGGCCGAGGCGAGGACGTGATGGAGTGATTGGGACGCGGGATAGAGCGGCAGTTTGAGCGTGACGTGGCGCGATCCCTCGGTGGATTTCGAGAAGGCGTCGTTCATGTTCCTGGCGGTTTTCGACGTGGATTAGTCGCTTCGGCATATGGTTTCTTCGGTGGAGGTAGGGAGACGGATCACCTACCATTCCTGTGTATTTTCCCTGTAGTTTCACATCATTCGGTGCTAGAACGAGTGAGTTTGGACTCGTTGTAGTTTTTCGATGTTCGTAGGCTTCGCCAGAAAACGGCGACGGTTCTGTGATCAGTTAGTGTCAATAGACTCCCTGGAACGTCAGCGTTCCATAGTCACTGATTTCGTGTCGATTGGCGGTCATTCGGGACTGTTAGGAGCCCGAGAAGTCCGGTTACTCCATTTGGGTCAATTCCATAGACTTGCCCGTTTCTCGCTATTTCTCAGCTGATCTGACTCATGTTGGAGTCTATATGTTATGTACGACTATCGCCATTGTATCCCCTTCGTTTCAAAATGAACAGGGTGTGGAAAGGCCACGATCGGGCCGATCCCACGTTTTGCTTGCAGTAACGCCTTCGCGGTTCAACGACATCAGCTTAAGGTGCATGGGTGGCTGGTTTCGGACTGTTTAACGTGTCTCAGTCTCAGGTTGAGTGGTCAGTCGATAGACCACTCTAGGGCTTGAACGGCTAGGAGTGGTCTGCCCATCCCTCCGTGAGTGGCTGGTCTTTAGCCATTCATCTTTCCCAAGTCCTGCCCGCTTATCCCAGTTGACCTTTGGTCAACAGTTTTGTGTCGGTTCAGATAGGTGGTTTGGTCAAAACCGTTCTAACCGATACTGTAGTAGGTCGGTTGGCTTGAGTGGCTACCCCGTAACCGCTCTAGCCTTTGGGCGGCCCAACCCTAACCGTCCATCCTTTTTAGTGTCTAGGGGTCAGTTTGATGTGGGACGACGGACGCGGACGCGACACCAAGTGGAAATGCACACCTAAGACTCTAGCAAGCTCGCGTTCGTCCCATGCGGCTTACAAGAGGCTTACCATGCCGGCTGTTCACGTCTCCTCGAGCTAGTCTTCCGCTGTAATTAAAGGGTCAGGGCGTGACATGCAGACTTGACCATTTTTCTTCTTGATTGGGACAATATTGGCGAGCCAGATTAGGTAGATGCACGGCTCGATGAAGTCAACCTCCGCCATCTTAATGACTTCGGCTGAGACTTAAAGTTCCAGCTCATGGCGCATGTGCCGCTGTGGTTGTTTGACCAGAGTGGCTGAGGGAGAAATGGCTAGCTCATGTTCTGCCACGGAGGGGTCTAGCCCTAGCATCTCCTTGTATGTCCAGGCAAAGTAGTCTTTGTATTCGAGTAGTAGTTACTTGTAGTCCTGTCTCTCTACTTCAGTGAGGAGAGCGCTGATGAACGTTGGCTGGTGGGCTTCATTTTTGCCCAAGTTGATTTCAATGAGTTCACCAACAGTTGCCTGGCCACCGTCCTCCAGCTTGGGAGGAGCAAGTTGGAAGTCGATGAAATCCTCATCATTAGTGTCAGCTTTGTGCACTTCTTGGTCTTTGAGGCTATCGGCCGACCCTGACGAAGCTAGAGGATTGCTGTTGCTGGGTTCTGACTGGGATTGTCCTGAACTACTATCACCGGGCTGACGATTGCTAACTGATGCCATCGAAGCTTGGTTGGGGTTGCCTGACAATGCTTCATGGTCATTGTCCCGAGAACCTTACTCATCAGGAGAGTTTATCAGACTGGGCTCTCTGACCAATGGGGAAACACTAGGAGCTTCTTCAGCTCCAGTGTCCTCGCGGGTGAGCGGTGAAGACTCGTTGAGTGCCTGAATTGGGGTACTGGCCCTGGCGGGGAGCGAGATTAGGATTTCCTCTTCCTCTTCCTTGGAGCTGTCAAATTTTATGTCAACATTAGCTTGGTCGTCGACTGGCTGTGCTGGGCCCACGGCATTTGTTGGGAGAATGTTGTGCATATATGGTACACGCATGATTCTCTACCTTAATGTGGTTTTGATGATGTCTGTCTATGAGTCACTGATGAGTCTAAGTTGCACTTGATAACGTCAATATTCATACATTTCAGGTCATTGTAAGTAAAGTATAGAAATCAAGAATGGTACGTAAACTTAGGCAATTGGCGGCACAGAAATTGAGGCTAAATTCAAGATACAAAAATTACAGAATAAGAATCCTCCAAGTTGAAAGAGAAACTCCTAAACCCTTGCTCTCATTTCAGTTCTTGTTCATTCCATATCCGTCAAACTACTCTGCTGGTGGAGAGAGAGCGCCCGATCCCAGAGCACCTAGCTTCGCGTGGTCACCGTGGAGTGTGAGAGAGTGAGCAACCTTGTGCCCCAATTGGCACTCAGCCAGCCCCTTGATTGTGGGCACCATACCCTCGGGAGGGCAACCGTAACCTTGCTGGCCCTCTACCAGCAAGGGACTTGTTCCATTACCTCCACTCGGCATCGCCAAGTCACCCCGGGAATCGTGTGCACCTCGGTGGTTCAGCAATTCACGAGGATTCCTTGCTCTTGTACGAGTGTTTGTGAAGTAGGTCCAAGGATCATCGACCTAGTTGCTGCATTCTCTTAAGTGGTGTCACATCACCTTAGCCAGTGGGAGTGGAGTATTATAGGAATAAGTGTGGGTGGGACGAGGCTATAGCTAAGGCTGCGTCCATCTGTTTGTGCAGTGCTATCTTGTTCCCCTCAGTCGACCATGCCCTAGATCTACCCTTTCTTAGCACCATTAGTGGCCTGTGACAGGGTCTTTCCATTTCCCATGACGTCCTTGCCTACCTTTATGAGGGCCTCACCTCGGCAACCTTAGGAGGTCCACTATTCGGTTCTATGATTCTTTTGGAGTGCTGGATGGGGGTTAGAATGAAGTTCACCCCTAGGGAGGATGCTGACACGACTAGTCGGATCTTTGGGAGCCATCCCCTCTTCTTTATAGGTGACGCCTTCAGGTTCCCTTCGTAGGTTGAGTGCAGGACATCAGACATGAAGACCAGGGACGAGTGGCGACAGTACCTCAGTAGGCTGCCCTTGGAGCGATTCGTGATGTGCCCCAGCTTCCTCCTAGATATCGACATCAGACAGTCTAGAGGGTGGGGCTTGGACTTGAGGCTCGTGAGCAATGCATTGTTGGCGATGTACAGCCCGCACCGGTGCTATCTTCAGGTCGAGAAGCCCAGGACCATCCTACCACCCCTATCCCACCTTCTCGTGCTGCAGGCGAGGAGGATTGGTACCGAGGAGGATGAGCAGACAGTCAGGAGCACCCTGATCATGTAGGGAATCAGTAGGGTGCAGACTCTTCCAGCGGAGGTTGCTGAGGTGGCGGAGACCCGCCCGGCCTACATTAGGGCATTGAGAAAGATATGTCCTCGGGGGGATGCCCAGCGGAGGATAGAACTTGTATATAAAAGGTTTTTTGTTCCATTTTTTTCGTTGGACTCCTGGTTTTAACTTTGATGTTGATCCGCCGACGGTTCCGGTTTGGATTAGCTTCCCTGCATTGTCGGCGAACTTGTATCATGAAGACTGTCTTCATTCTATTGCTGGTAACTTTGGCTCTGTTTTGTGCACTCATGAGAGGACTTTAGATCTGACTGATACATCTGAAGCACTGGTATGTATTGAGTTGGATCTCTCAGCTCCATGCAGGGGACATCTGTGGATAGACATGGATGGTGTAGGATACTGGAAATCGGTCAATTATAATCGTGCTCCTGTTCTTTGCTCCTTTTGCCATAAGCTTGGCCATTCTGGAGACTGTTGTAAGAAGAAGTTGGCAAGGATTGGTAAATCTCATGTAGTTTAGGATCCTGATGTTAAGAAATTTCGACAAGTTATTAGGCCTCGACCTGTTAGCCCTCTGGTTGCTCGGCATAATGTCAATCTGGAAAACAAATTGGGCTCCCCCTTCAAGCAGTGGATATGCAAGAGCTAGCTGCTCCTAACTCAAATCTTCCTCAGCAGGATGGCTTAGTCCAGGACCAATTGCACACAGAGGGACTGCAACTTTTCTCAGTCACCCAACATGATCCCTTATTGGAGCAATTCTCTTCAATGCAAGTTACTGACAATTGTCATCATCTTGTAGAAAAGGGTGATGCCTTACCTCCTAATTCTAAAGTTTCGGAATGTAATCTGGAAAATGGATCTTCACAATCTTCAATTGCTCTGGATGTCATGGCTAAGCCACTTGTTGAGGCTTCTTCTTTATCTGCGATCAGTTCCATAGATGTGACTAGTAATCTGGTGATGAGGGAAGACAATGCTGGCAATATACCCTTGCAGACTTTTTTACCTATCTAGGGTGGTGAAAAGTTGGTGACAGAATAATTTACTAGTTCTCTAATGAGTGCTGACTCTAAGGCTGTTTCAGTTCTAGCTGAATCTGAAAATTCCCAGATGCTCAGCCAGTGTCCCAAAGGTTCTTCCCAACCCAAAGAAGCTAATGAAATATCTGCCATTCCTGGTGAGCTCATCAGTGATGTTTGTCTTACTAGAGCTAAAGCTAAAGTTTTGGCGGCCAACTCTTCCTCTTATGCTCATGATTAGGTCGGCTTTAATATGGAATGCTAGGGGTATGGGGAATAAAGCCACTATTAGAGCCTTTGATGGCCCTTTGTGGCACATAAGAAATGTCAAACTCCATGAGAATGACAGCCCATTTACCTAGTCTCCCTTTCAAGACCGGCTGGGAGAGTATATATTTGACTGGGTCGGCCCTGGATATCAGCTTGACTTCATGCGACAGCATGTAGTGTCTCATTTTCTTCGCTGTAAACACCAGCACAAGACAAACTCTTTCAATAGGCGTGTATTTTCCTTCGACCCCGACCAACCTTCGGCTGAGGTAGTATAGAGCTTGTTCTTTTTCTTCTTTATTATTTTGGACCAGCATTGCCCCCAGGGAACATTCAATGGCAGCTATGTACAAGATCAGTGGTCGCCCTTTGACAGGTGCCCCCAGGACTGGCAGGATCTTCAAATATTCTTTTAGTTAATCAAAAGCTTTCTGGCATTCTTCGCTCCATTGGAACGGGAAATTCTTCATCATTAGCTTGTGGAACAACTGGCACCACCCCGACAGGTTGGAGATAAACCTACGAACATAGGCTAGCCGGCCTTGCAATAACCGTAATTCTGTCAGGTTCGTTGGAGGAGGCAGCTCTTGAATGGCCTTGATTTTTGCGGGGTCTATTTCAATTCCCCGATATCTGACGACGAAGCCCAGGAATTTTTCGCTGGAGATGCCAAAGGCGCACTTCATCAGGTTCATCTTCAGTTCATGCAGGCGCAGCTTGTCAAATATAATTCTGAGATCAGCAAGATGGTCCTCTCTCTTCTTTATTTTGATGACCAACTTGTCGATGTAGCACTCGACCTTGCTGTAAAGCAGCTCATCGAATATTTTTATCATCGCCCTCTGGTAGGTGGCGCCAACATTCTTGAGGCCGAAGGGCATCCGCTTGTAATGGAAAATCCCTTTAGGCGACCAAAAGGCTGTGTGAATTCTGTCATGCTCTGCTATCCAGATCTGATTATATCCGGATGACCTGTCCATGAACGACAAGGCCTCATGGCCGGTGGTGGCGTCGATCATCACTTCGGTGATTGGCACCGAAAAATCATCCTTCGGACATGCTTTATTCAGGTCCCTAAAATCCATGCAGATTTAGATCTGGCCATTTTTCTTCTTGACAGGCACAATATTTGCCAGCCATGTGGTATATTTATTTTCAGCTACGAAGTCGACATCTTTCAGCTTGTCGACCTCCTTGCAGACTTGACTTGCCAATTCGGGCCTCATTCCCCGTTATACTCACCCGAACTGAAATCAGAAACCACAGAAACATAACGCACCAAGGCTGGTGCGTTATGAGGATATAGCGCACGGGTCTAAGCCCGTTTAAGTCACCCGAGCGCCAAGAATCAACAGAAAATCCACAGTTTTAATGCATAATATAACGCACCAGATCTGGGGCTTTATATGACTATAGCGGATCTACCCTACACCGCTATGCTAATCACCTTACTAAGTCAACGGTCAAACGAATGGTCAATGGTCAAATGACGGATCTGGAGGAGTCCGTCAAAGGGCACCTAACGCACCACTTTAGGGGCATTAAAGGACTATAACACACTGGTCCTGGCGCGTTATGTCGACTGGGTTACGGGTTGGACGAGTTCGATATCGAACTCCCTCCCGGTTGACCGAAATCGACGGGGGACGCGCGAAAATAAACTAACCTGCTCAAGCACATCCATACATTCATTTACATCAACAAAAACGTAAAGACGATACCCATGGACGTAATTTCATAATTTAACGACTAAATTATGCTAACATGGAACAATGCACAGAAAATGATGCAACCGGCGTTGGACCACGGCGCATGTGGTACCTGCGGGTTCCTAGCGAGGAAGAGAGTCCATCCCCCTACCTCTGACACGATGAGGAAGTCGATCCGATGCCGAACAGATGACGAGGGTCACAGTAACCTCCCAACTTCACGCGCCTCCAAGCTCCGCGGATCGAGGGAAGAAGGACATCCACGCGATCCACGCAACACGACCTTCCCAACAGTGCCTCCCGCGCCTCGATCAGCGACCGTCTGGACTAAAATCGAGTGAGGAGAAGAAAAACCCCAAAATTAGGCCTAAAATCTCCCAAATAGGGTTTTGCACGAAAAACAGTAAAAATGCCAGTCATCGACGACGCATGAGATGTCAAAATGCTCCTGGGGAGACGAGGAACTCATTCCCCTACCTCGATCGCGATGAAGCCCGTAAAACGATGCAGATCGAACGACGGGACGTTGTGGAGGTACAAAATCGCACGCCCATTCGTCCCTGCCAGTCCAACAGTCACAACAATTTCAACCGAAGAAACCCTGGAGGATACATCCCGTCCGGATCCTCCGAACAGACAACATGCTACCGTGAAGCCGTCTCCGGAATCACAGCAGCGAAGAGAAGTCAACCCCTGGGGAAGCTCGCCACTCGTGGGCCCTCGAGTTATTTAGTTTAAGTGTTAAAAATTGAATAGCAGATTTTTAATTGGCCATCAATTCACCCCTCCCCTCTTGAACCGTGTTCCTGCACTAAGGGACCCAACAGATTGCCACATTTCGGGACTCAACACACATTTTTTCAATGTCCATGCATATTTGCATTATGTTTGAGCCAAAGTCCGTGGACAGGCTATCTTGTGCACACCTTCATCTTAAGCATATCAGGTCCATCTATGTTTGAAGTCCGTGGAGGTTTAAGTCCGTGCATATTTTAGTTGTCCTTCTAAGTCCACGCATTCTTAAGTCCATGCATATATGTGAGTCCGTGCATATGAGTCCGTTCATGTCATTGAGTCTGTGCATGAATAGTGCTCATCTACATTTTACTAAAACAAGTTCGACCATCTCTAAGTCTGTGCATAGTCTGTGCAATCTTACATTGAGTCCGTGCATAGTCCGTGCAATTGTTGCACGTCTTTCTTTCCAAGTCCGTGCATAGTCCGTGCAATTGTTGCAGGTCTTACTTTCCAAGTCTGTGCACAGTCCGTGCAAATGTTGCACATCTTACATTGAGTCCGTGCACAGTCCGTGCAAATGTTGCACGTCTTACATTGTTAAGTCCGCGCATATATATCTTAGGTCTGAACATAAGTCCGTGCAAGTTTAGCTTTGCAAAGTCTGTGCACGTTTATATGAAGTCCGTGCATATCCGTGCACATTTTATTAAGTCCGTGCAGGTTTAGCTTTGCAAAGTCCGTGCACGTTTATATGAAGTTCGTGCATGTCCGTGCACATTTTATTAAGTCCGTGCAGGTTTAGCTTTGTAAAGTCTGCGCACGTTTATATAAAGTCCATGCATGTCCGTGCACATTTTATCAAGTCCGTGTAGGTTTATTTTGTTCATACCAAGTCTGAGCACGTCAAAATCTGTGCACATTTCATCAAGTCCGTGCTGGTTTATTTTGTTCATACCAAGTTCGAGCACGTCAAAGTCCGTGCACATTTCTCCCGAAACAAAGTCCTTGCACCTTTTGTCAAGTCCATGCATGTCCGTGCACTACTAAGTCCTTGCATGTTTTTCTGCTCATAGCAATAACCAAGTCCGTGCATCTTCTGCCAAGTCTAAGTCCATTCATCTTTTCCTTTTGGACTGAACAAAGTCCGTGCACTATGTTTAATCTAAGTCCAATGCAAGTCCGTGCATATTTATGTGTTTTTTTTGGCAGGGGTTGATACAAACTCGCATTTCCTGGGTACTAGTGCTGGCGGCCTACCAGGGGTTGCCTGACTTCCAGAGGGTGAGAGTAGAGACGATGGGGTTTAATGCCTTCCTCAGCATCGAGCTAGGACGGCCAGACCTGATACTGATTCAGGTGCTGAGGGAGAGATAGGATAGAGTGAGTAGGGCTTTCCTAATGCCTTGGGGGCACATAGTACTGAGTCTCGAAGATGTGGTGAGGATTACAGGACTGAGGGTAGATGGTGAGGCGGTGAGCAGGGTGACCCTCCTTGATTACAGAGACCTAGCTCGCAGACTTCTAGGCTTAGAGACAGTGGCAGGTGGCCCTAGGGACTGTAGGATGATTTTTAGGATAGATCTGATGAGGTTCCTTGGCCTAGGAGAGGCTCGACAGAGGAAGGGGCAGGCGCTAGGGGAGTTTGCTGAGCGGCTGACCACGAGAGACAAAGCGGCCTACTGCCAAGGCCCTACCCAGAGAGAGAGAGTGGACATGGATCTAAGGAGGTTCCTGTTTTTGATGCTAGGGAGGCTACTTTTGGGGACAAAGGGAGATGACATGAATTGCAGATTTCTAGGGATTTTGGAGGACTTGGATGGAGTGGGGCGATATGCTTGGGGTGCTGCCCTGCTGGCGCACTTGATAGCTGACCTGACCATGGGGATGGGTCAGGAGATGACTATTGGCGGCTTCTCACCTTTCCTTCAGGTATGCATTTTTTTATTATTTTCCATGCTTATGATTAAAATGTATGTATGTGCTTATGATTATGCTTATGAATGATTATGATTATGAATGATGCTAATGCTTGTGAATGCAGGTGTGGAGCAACTTGTACATGCTGATGGGTAGGGTCACTCATCGACATGTGGATGCATACTCCCTGGCACGTCGCTGGTTGCCATGGATGACTAGCGTGCCTTATGCCTATGAGTTGAGAGTGCTCAGGTGAGAGTTTCAAGATTACTCCGCTTCCCTGGTACATGTGTTGTATATGCATTTCACTTTATTTCCTACTTTTTTTATTCAAACCGACCAACTAGAGTTAGCAACCGGTCGAGTGCACCCTTCTTCAAAGAGGAAGGATGTTCTCACTCTCCCAGGCTGAGACTGCGGCCTAAGATTTTATTGATGTAGAAAAGTATACAGAGGCTACAGGGCATACCCCTGAAAAACGGGCTCGTGGGAGGCGGGCCGAGGTTCGAGTCGCGCCGGTTCCTTTCCGGTACTCGGATCCCGGGTCGCCACACTTCGGCTGCGGAGTGGGCCGAGGGCTGGAGGTGGTCCCCCTGGGAGAGGTGGTGGCTTGTTGGCTCGTCCCGAGATATGCCTGGCGAGAATCAACAGTGCCCTGACTATTGCTGACATTGCTGTAGTTCCGTCGAGATGTCATGACTTTTCGTCCTTTAATTCCCACATACGGTGCCAAAAAGTGTAGAGATTGAGATTGGTCACCTCAAACAGTGAACTACGTACACTCCTAAGAGTTGTTAAGTGTGGGAATAAAAGCAGCCCCTGAGAGGAACCTGTAGACACAGAAAGAGTGTCGTTAGAAGGAGCCTTGGAAGAAATCCCAAGGGACAATTCTCCGATACTTAAGTCAGACAATCGTCGGCGTTGAGGAGGAGCACTCAAACGAGAAGCACGTAACGCTCGGCTGAAGGGGTAGTAGAGTTTGGAGGAGAAAGGGAGTGCTCGAATAAGCGTTGATGATGGAGAGGCGTGCGGGTTAGTCCACCGATGGTGGAGGTGGAGGTGGAAGCTTCACTCGATTGGGGAATGGTGAGAGACTTGAGAGAGGTTAGAACTCGAGGGGTCTACATTACATATCTCTCTGGCAGTCTAGCCAACATACTATTTATGAAGTCTTCTTCGAGTTTGTCCCGCCAACTTTTATCTTCTGACTTGGTGTTACTAGGGTTGTCCTGACCGTGGAGGCGTGGGTCATCTGCTGGTTTGCCTAATAGGGGAAAAGAGGCGTGGGCATTGACGTGTCGTTCCTTCGCTGGAGGCGTGGGTACTGACCCGTCTTTCCTTCACCGTCTGAGTCTCTCGGTCATTAATGCGGTGATGGTCCCCGGAGACGTGCGTTGCTCACCACTGAAAGACGGAAGCACATGCAACGTACGGGATCTAGACCTTGGGTCAATCCTCTTGCAGTCCTTAGTAAACTGTGTATTGGACAGTGGGCTGGTTGATGCTAAGTCTTGAACTGTGGACCGATGTTAGGTCTTATTAGGCCGAGCGAACTTCCTCCTCCTCATTTTGTTTTCAAATTCTTCATTGTACAAGGAAAAGATTCCAACGTCCATGGCAGCCACAAGGGTTTCGGCCTTTCTGCCATTGTCGACATACTTTCGGGTGTGTTGTCCGGTGCCAAATGGGGTCCTATATATAGGCAACCCACATTTTACAAAAAGCTCCTGACTTTTGGCACACTGACAAAGACCCAAAGGAAGGGGGCACCCCTGGGCCTAGCCCAATGAATTGAGCCCATTAGTTACATTAAACCACATAATGACACACAAACATAGGGAAATAAATCAAATACCTAGGAACATGACTCTAATAAAAGGGAAAATAAATCAAAATGACTCAAATAAAATATAAAAACTACATGCCATGACTCAAGGAAATGTGAAGAACACGATGGTACATGATGACGATCCATCCTAGCTCCGAAAAATGTGGAGGGGTAAATGATGCCCCCGTCAGCCACCTCCTCAATGAAGGCAGTAAAGTCATCCATGTCCCTTGTGTGAACAATATCACTTGACCTCTCCCACGGGGTTGCCACTGCATTGAAATCTTCTCCCACACACGAAGGTCTACCCAAAGAGAGGTGTAGGTTGATCAACTCCTCCCAAAGAAGACGTTTTCTCTTCCCTCCCCTGTGGCCCTGTTGCACTCATGATTTGTTCCGACAAAATCAGCATATTATTATGTTACCCTCGCACTGGTCGAGGTATACAATTATACTCGGCGTATCGCCTCCTTATGGGACATCCTCACGTGCGGGTTTAACGTATGGCGTATCGCCATCCCGCAGATAGTCTCCATACACTTAGGGCTTTATTGCCCACATGTTGCTGAAATTATAGACCCCTCACAGCAAAAAGGGAGTGGTCAAGCGCTGGAATCGACCACCACGATTGTTAGAATCATGTGGCTCGGGAAAATCCCTACGGGATAAAACCTCCCTTCATTGGGACGTGCAATTACACATAAAGGAAGCTCGTGCAAAAGGAGGGAAGGCATTATCAAGGTCTACGCACCAAGAGCAAGGTCTTTCGCACGTGTACCACGTAGCAGGGACAGCAACTCGTCTCCCCCTGGCGGCCCACGGCACGAGGAAGAGAACAAACGAACAAGGAGGCGCTTCTTCTCTCCCTTCTCCACGAGACACGGCGAGAAAACGAGGCCCTAAGACCCCAAGGCCCTCCTTTTGTAGAAGTTGAACGAAGAAAAGACCAGTCCGGGGGCGGCGGGACTCGTACGGGGTCGCCCGCACCCGGGCGGGACCGGGTGGTCCTGGGCGGGACCCGCTCTGGGTCAAACGACCCCGGGCGGACCCCAGGCAGACCCATCCTAAACACCTCTCCAGAATTTTCTTGTGAATTTTAGAACCCTTTTTCCCTACTTGACACGTCCACCTTCACCCCCTCAGCTCTGACTGCACTGAACTGTAGAACTGAGACCAGTCTGTTTTTCCCTCCCACGTCCAAAACCTCCACTGCACACCACCGCGCATCTGCTACCTAGTCATCCCACGTATATCAGCTATCCACCAGAGAAAACCCCGCCCCATTTGCCTCCAGGAAGCCCTAGCTCCAGCCCCATCTTTGGTCCCCTATCCAGCTGCCAGCAGACTGTCCAGATTGCACAGGGTCTGCTTCGAAATTTGCCAAGACTACCACAGTGCTCCGTTGCAGTCGCCAGTCGACTGGCATCCCTGGAACATTCCCACCAACGTCTGCGCCAAATTTCGTGAACAACGTACGACCAGAAGGCCACGCCCCAGGCCCCTCTTCCTGCTGTCCACCTGTGCTAGCGCATATCAGACTACAGTCTACCCACTACTCGTGATCTGGCCGGAGGACCACATCAGCCAATCAGCTTCCAGCTTCTTTGTTGAGGCTCGTCATCCACTATAGCTTACCTCCTGGGACATTGGCACCTTCGTTGGCCTCCGTGACGTGCCATCCTTGCAGCTGGTCCCTATTCGTACCGGTTCGCAGTGGTTCGTGGATGACGAGCTACACCGACCATGGCCCGTCACCCCACTTCGCACGACCCCCAGATCACTGTGTAGCCTTTTACCTCCCTACGAGGAGTGGGCTTTGTTTGGGTTGTACCTGTTTAACTCTTGTACCGGGTGGTTGTGTGACTTGGCCGGGCGTCTTCCCCATGCCCCGAGTGTGGAGGTACGCATACACATCCTTGTTTGGTCTCTACTTGCTAGTTTAGTATATTCTCTAGCGCCGCTGCTTGCGGGATTGTTAAGATTCTAGCTCGTATACATTTGTATCACTGTCACAGTGAGAGAGCGTGACCGTCCCGTGCTCGATCCGAGCATGAGTGTATGAATTGCCTACCCTAGACCCTGTCGGTTCCTCATCCGTGCGGATCGACACACTTCCCTCTCTTGGGGACGATTGTGAGCTTGAGTTGCTTGTTAGTTGGCGTAGTTACCTTCTTGGAGTCTTAGGTGCTGAGTTACGCTACTCAATCTATCATCTTGTTGCTGGTTTAGTTGTCCCTTTAGTCGCGTCTTCACATAGCGTCCTAGTTTTGCCTATTCAAGTGAATATGGTTTAAGAGAGATGTATGTAATGTGAGTCCTATATTGGACATGTAATCGTCATTATTGGAATGTAATGTCACTTATCATCATCAGTCTTATATGTCCCAAGTGTTCATAAGTGGAATGTAATCGTCATTAGTGTCAGATCGACCATGTCCCATGGTTTCTGGATGTTCTGAATCAGAATTTTATGACTTCCATGCAGAAACATCCAGAGGGAAGTTTCAAGCTGGTCAAATTAGGGCACTTTATTGTGAGGATGATGGCTTCCCCTAGAATTATGCATTGATCAGAAAAGTCGGTTCAGAAGACTTTAAAGTGCATATAACATGGCTATAACATGGCTACAAAGCCCAGAAAAGTCACAAAGCATCCAACCAATGCTATATTTATGTGGTTTTAATGACATCATGATATTAATATGGCCAACACTGTTGATGTTGCATTGATGCAGTTTATCCAGTGCCTCGATGCAATGGCACAGCTAAAGGTTATCAGGTTAATGCAGCTCAGTTCTATGAGGTTATTAGGTCAATGCACCTCAGCTAAGGTCGAAGCAGCTGAAGATGCTATGCTTATAAGGTTGAAGCAACTGAAGGTCGATGCAACTTAGAGTTCATGATAATTAGGTCGATCCACATATGCTATGGTCGATGCACATATGCTAAGGTTGAAGCAACTGAAGGTCGATGCACATATGCTAAGGCTGAAGCAACTGAAGGTCGATGCACATAGGCTAAGGTCAATGCACATATGCTAAGGTTGAAGCAACTGAAGGTCGATGCACATATTTGTACTCCTTGTCATTTGCCTATTCAAGTGAATATGGTTTAAGAGAGATGTGTGTAATGTGAGTCCTATATTGGACATGTAATTGTCATTACTGGAATGTGCATATAACATGGCTGTAAAATTATTGCCTTATTCTGAAAAACACAGCATTCAACCAGTGCTAACCTGTAGTGACTGAACCAGGATTCAACCAGTGCTGACCTACAGTGTATGAGAACACACAACATTCAACATTCTTCATACAACAACCAAGTGTATGAGAACACACAGCATTCAACCAGTGCTGACCTGCAGTGATTGAATCAGGATTCATTTGGTACCCCTAAATTTGAGAACAATTCTTGAGCAAGAGAGGGCAACAACATTCTTCACACGCAGCAACACAAACATGCAGTAACTGACGGGCTCCCTACGTCCACCCCTCACCCAACCGGGTGAGGCTTCACTCCACGCTACGAAACGTAGCAACACGGGGACGAACCCCAACCACATACGCTACTTCCGCAACAATATCCACACACGGGGACATGCCCCAACACACTGCCACTATAGCACACACACACACACACGTTCGGGGATCACACCCTGAACACTTAGACCATGTGGAGACACAGCTCCGCCCACACACAATGATGTATTGAGTTTAACGACCACAAAGGATATGCAATAATCACAATGGATATTGATCTATGATCATGTAAGAAGATTAAGAATGGAAGGACTAGAGAATCTCCCTTAATTCTGCAGTGAATCCCATATGTTCACAAAGTGGAAGCCGGTCGAAACCATAGGAGCCGCCTTGGTAGTGTATAGCAGTGGCGTTCAAGCAAGTTCCAATCTGCAGAGGCTTGCTAATGGCATCCTCCTTGTCTTCCTCTCCCTTCAAGGTGCACAGCACCTCCTCCTTGTTCTTGTTCACCTGAAAGAATAGATGGAAACAATAAGCTCTAACTTTAAGCCTACCTCAAGTAAGAATATGGAGATGAATGATTTAGATGACCCCCTTTTGTCTTTGACCAATCTTTGAGATGAGGTGGAAAGGTGCGTTGAGGTTGAACGACCCGAGAGTGGAAGAAATCGCAGTTGTAATACAAACACCTAGATGACAGTTGGTGGAGATCGATCGCAGTCGCCCTCCAATCTGCACCCAGGCTCGTGAGAGACCACTTCAAGCAGCCTTCTCTTCCTCATCCAGCAAATTCACACGCCTTCACCTTCTCTTCTTCACTTGCAGCAGATAGGGCAAGGTTAGCTCAAGGGGATCGGCAGAGAAGGCTTCTTCTTGGCATCCTCCTCCTCTTCTTCTTCCTCCTCCAGGTGGTGGCGTCGCCCTAGCTCCTCTTCCTGCAAGCATATAGGAAGTATTAGCCCAAGGGATACTCCATATAGTGGAGTTCGCAGGTTACATATAGCTAGGGAAAACCAACCATAAATGACTTATTACCCCATGTAAAAACCCTTCAATCCAACACCCAATAGATAGGAGAAACCCTAGGGATATTGGGGTAAAAAGCCCCAAGCAATCAGACCATTAAACCCTTAGTTCGAAACCAAACTAGCAAACCCGATTCGGGTCACCCAGAAAAAGTGTCGACCTACAAAGGGGTCAACCAGCACACTAACAGGTACCATCCACCACATTTTGATGATTATGTGTCTAATATCATTTTTGGTCATTATACCCTTCAGGGGGGCACGCTCCTCCAATTCGGTTATTCCACCATGACGGTCAGCCGGTATCATCAACATTCGGCCATACACTACATGGGCCAGCCGATTATGATTTCAAGCCGATGTGCCTCTCTGGGGGCAAACCCAATAACTTCAGACCAAGACGCCACGCCGAGGCAGGTCTCTAGCAACCCCAGACTAAGATGCCTCACCGAGACAGGTCTCCAGCAACCTCAGGCCAAGACACCTCGTCGAGGCAGGTCCCCAGCAACTTCAGGCCAAGATGCCTCGTCGAGGTAGGTCTCCAGCAACTTCAGACCAAGACGCCTCACTGAGGCAGGTCTCCAGCAACCTCAGGCCAAGATGCCTCACTTAGGCGGATCTCCAGCAACCTCAGATCAAGATGCCTCCCCAAGGCAAGTCTCCAGTAATCTCAGACTGAGACACCTCGCCGAGGTGGGTCTTCAACAACCTCAGGCCGACATGCTTCCCAGAGGTAGGCCCTTCGCAATGCCCGGTCAACACGCCTTGTCAAGGTCGATCGCCAAAAACTCTAGGTTAGTGGCCCTTGTCGAGACCGACCCCCAGCAACACTAGGCTCACATGCCTCACCGAGTCTCGCCTCCAGTAGCATCAGGACAATACACCTAACTGTGGTAGGTCTTCATTGACAATGGACTGGTATGCCTCGTCGAGGTAAGTCCACGACACAACTCCAGCTACAGTGCCTCAAAGGTGTGACCAGTCCATCCTATAGGATGGTCAACACCCAGTCTGGCCAATGCACCTCTGCAGGTGGCCAGCAAACGATGTCGGCATCCCACAAGGAAAATTAGCTACCATAACAGTGGCAGGCCGCTAGCGACCAACCACAGGTGTCATCACAAAGCCTCAATCAGAGCAATGGCCATCTCATCGTCAACCAACAATCCTAGAAGCCAAGGGATAGGTGGCCGTCCTGTTCCTAAAACTCGAAAGCCTCAAACCCCCTACGCCGCATCGTCGGCTACAACCAGGCTCACGGGGGAACAGGCCAAGGAGTGAAAAATACTCATAGCACCCCTTGACATAGACAAGGTGGAAAACCTGAGAAAACACAAATCTCAGTCCACAAGTCCACCTCTGGGGGCAAGACATGTTCAGCGGCATGCTGTTGCAAGCCCCCAGCGGCACACCCAGCCCGCGCTTCAGCGGCACACCCTGGCCGGCCTAGCCTGGCACACCCCCTTGGGTGCCCTCAGCAGAACACCCCTGGAGTGCCCTCAGCGGCACACTTCAGTGTCCCCCACTCAACGGCACGCTCCCACGCCCATTCAGTGGCACACCCCCAACTGTGCCCTTCAGCGGCACACTCCTGTAGACGTCCCAGCGGCACACTCCCCTGGCGCTCCAGCGGCACACCCTGCAGGGGCCCCCAGCGGCACGTTCCTTCACCAGCACACCCCTTGGGTCCTTCGCCGGCACACACCCACGTGCCCTCTCCCCTGAACGCTCTGCTGGGTATCTTGCCCAGCACACCCACGGAGGAAGTCCTTCACCGGCACACCCAGTCTGGGGGCCTTCAGCTGCACGCCCGCAAACGTCTTCAACGGCACGCTTGCCAGCCCCTTTAGCGGCACGCTTGCTACATCTTCCAGTGGCACAGTGTTCCAGCTCTCCAGCGGCACACTGTGGCTCCCCTCCAACGGTGCATCCGGTAGACCCAATCTAATGCCCACGCCCTATGGATCCTTGGCGCGCAATGGAGTCGCTGAGGTGTCGAATGGAGACGGTGGCATGCAAGCTATCTCTTGCCACCCAGGACGAGGGAGTCAATTCTCATTCAATACCCGTCGAAGCCCTTCCCGACTTCGAACGCCTCCGCCGCTGGGGGGGGGTATGAAAACCCCTTCTTCTCAGGCGAACCAGAGACGAAGCAATCTAGGGAGGGACACATGCAGAAAGAGGGAGACACCAAGAAGAAGAAGAGAAGAAGAGAAGGAACCCGCTCCGCCACCACCGTCCGTGAGAAGAAAAAAGGAGAGAGAAGAGAGAAGAGAAGAAGAGAGGAAGGGGGAGGAGCTCATGCTCCATCCCTTTTCCCCATTGTATCCCGTTCTCCCTCCATATTTTCATTCTTTTTTCTTGACTGTATGCTTCGATGTATGTGGCCTTTCATGGTCACCGATTTTTATGAAAACTTCCCCCTCTTTGGGTTCCTTATTGTCTCCGTTTGTGTGAGTCCCTGTGCATGCTTGGGTTCTTTTTCCCCCTTCCTTCGGTGGCTTCTCCCGTCCCATGCCGATCACACCTCGCCTTCTACGGTGCTGACCTCCCCATGGGGTTCACTCCCGTGCCCCTTGAATGGGGGCATATTGGTATTGTGCAGATCGGTCTTGGATAGTGTCCCTATTTATTTCCTTTCTATTTTTTGGATCCCTAAGACGGTGGCGAGGAAGATTGACTCTATTCAATGTAGGTTCTTTTGGCACGGGAGTAGAGGGAGATGCAGGGGCTGGCATGGCATAGCCTAGGGGGCAAACTGGTTACCAGCAAAGCACAAGGAGAACTTGGGATCAAGAATGTCAGACTTCAATTTGGCTCTCTTGTGTAAGTGGCTGTGGAGGTTAGGCCATGGAGAGGAGGGGTTATGAGCATGGCTCATCAGGCAAAGGTACTTTGACAGGAGGGGAGTCTAGGACTTGGCCCCGACACCGTCACATAGGACCTCTCCTCTTTGGAGGGATATCTTATTCCTCTCTTGTAGGGATATTCTTGTTTCTAGCATCCGTGTACGTCTGGGTAAAAGTGACATGAGTTTGTTCTGGAAGGACAGGTGGTGCGGAGAGTTGTCTCTGCAGGCGTTGCTCCCTTCCCTTTTTGCGGCTGCTGCAGGCCCCCTGGGATCTGTCTCCTAGGCCTTCGACCAATTGCTGCCCGGAGGAACCTGGGCTCCGACTTTCAACAGGGCCCTTAGACAGGAGGAGATGATCCAGCTAGAGAAACTTCTGGCCCTCCTACTACCCATCCATCCTTAGCCTGATTCAAACGATGAATGGGTTTGGAGGTGAGAGAATGACGGCGACTACACTGTTAGTTCTGCCTATGGAGTCATTTTGGATGGAGGAGTTCGACAAAGTCTTCATGATCAGGTGTGGAGACCGAAGAGCCTACTTAAAGTGAAACTACTAGTATGGAGGATCTCACACGACAGATTATCGACTCGAGACAGGTTGCATTGTTTCATCCAGCCGACTTGCTCTCTTTACGGTGAGGACGACAAGACCTTGGACCATCTGTTTGTAGGTTGCTCCTACTCACCCGGTGTGGAAAGAGTTTGTCAAGAGGACCGGCTACACCTTTGTCCAGCACTGTAATGCTTGCCACTTGTTTGAGCATTGGGATAGACCTTGGCCCATCAAGAGCGACACAACTGTGTGGTGGCTTATTCTTCATGCCACCATGTGGCTGTTGTAGGGGGAGCGAAACAATCGGATCTTAGACAAGAGTCTCGTGCCGAGGACTCTGTAGTTTCTTTTGTTTGTAACCATGTAAGGGAATGGGTTGCTCCCTTTTCCTGTCCTTGCAGGAGGGGTAGCAGAAGAGCACCTGTTCGCACTTCCCAGTAGCTTCCAGTTCATCTCCCAGTTGCCAGATCATGTTTGAAGACCGCTCCCGGCTGTCGCCTCAGCTTGTCCAGGACTCCAACAACTATGGCAGCCATCAGCTACAGTCCCATCACCGTCACCACCCACACACAGGTGGGCTACTTGGTGGTGCCGATCGCTTTTGACAGCTTCGCCCCAGTCGTCAGATCACCCTACTTCCTGGGTGTGGTCCCCGTGGTGGCTCCACCACCACCCCCAGCTCTTGTTTCCTCTGGTGCCACCAGGGTGCCACGCCAGCTACCAGTCCCGACAGCCAAGCTGAGCGTCAGGTTCGGCTCTCCTGCCACCGATGCCCATAGGGGTTCCGGACCAGCCCCAGCCCGGGCAAGCATTAGTCCCCGGGCCTAGTCTCGACCAGCTTCTGACGCAAGCCTTGCGTCCCAGGTTCCAGTCTCCAGTCCTGCAGTTTGCTCATGTCTCCAGCCCCGAGCCCCAGCCAAGCCGACTTCCAGTGTGGGTCTCCACCCCAAGGTGTTCGGCTCCTCAGCACTCATCTCGGGTTGTCAACCCCGAGCTCCCACTGAGCCAGCTCCCCACACGAGCCTCCTAGCCCGGGGGCAGGGCTCCCCAGCACCCCGTTCGGGCCTCCCGACCCAAACCACAGAAGCGCGACCGCCTCGCCTGGGTCCCCAACCCCTGGCATAAGGCGTCCTAGCATCCAGACCAGACACACAATTCCAGAGTTTCCCGCGGACGACGTATATTAAGAGTGGTCCGCATCAGGTCCCGGATCCCTCGACTCTACCTCAGGGGCATTCCTCCCACAATCCGACAACGCCGATCCCCAGCATGGGTCTACCTTTGTGGGACGCGGTGACCTCGGTATGGACTGAGCGACCTCTGTCGCGCCTTCTGGTCCTGCCAGCTCCCAGTTTAAGCTCAAGGCCTCGGGTCACCGGCATCCCGGTACCCCCTACAGTGACAACTTCGAGCACAGATACGTTGCGACGAGCGTCCGCAACACTACTGTCGGCTTGGGCGAAAGCTTACACTCGAGCCACTCAGTTGCTGGCCTTCACTACAGACTTCACGTCTTGGGGGCCTATCCTGATATTCTCGATGAATGGCCCTGTGCCACCAGCACCCGCAGGCTGGGTTTTCTCGGCCTACCACCTTGGAGCGGAGTCGTCTTCTGCTCCCCAGAAGAAGCACCGTCATAGTCGTAAAGGCAAGTGACCCGTTGCTACCACTAGCGACTCCGGTAAGGCCATTCTTATCGGAGACTTACGAATTTGCTTGGATGGGGGCGAACCCATTTTTCCTCCAGAACGGATCGTCCCTATGGTCCCTATCACTAACCACTTTAGCCTCCTGCGTTGAATGCATGAAGACAAGGTAGAACTTAAGTGGGCAGATGCTTCGGTAACGGCCCAAAAGCACCAGCGCTGGTTTGGCACTTAAGCTCCCAAGTCCCGTTAAAGGAACAAGGACAAGGGAGACCAGCAATCAGACTTGAGAAGGATCTGGGTCACCCCGGAGGAAGCTCAAGCTATTCAGAGAGCACGCCTCAGCAACCCCTTTTGGGCAATAAGGCGCCACGCCAAGCAAGGTGTGACTGACCTCACAGTCGCGTCATCTGGTGGCACCCAACCCTTCATCGCCTCTCGCACAGATAGGCGGAAACAGAGACGAGCTCGTTCCAGGCCCCACCAACATCCAGCCCCAAGCTCTCCTCAGGCAGACGCCACGATGGAAACTCCTCCGCAGCGTACCTCGGTCTTTGATAGGCTAGGGACACCTGTCCGCCCCAAGAGGCGCTCCCAGAAAAGGAGGACGATTTGGCTCCTCAACGACGCAGCTAGGGCGTTCACGTGTTATACCACTGGACACCAATCTGAGATTTAGACTGATGATCTGAACCTACCTATATCTCACCTCAGGAGGCCTCATCACCCGCCTCTGCCGTCGGCTCCAGTCGGCCACATCGGCACTTGTATCAGACCTCAGGTGTCCACACAAGCGGAAGAAGTTCCCACCGAGAAGCGTGCCACCCCTGTCAATGCGGAGCCGATCAATAATGATCCTCCCATCGGTGAAGTCCAAGAGGTGACTCTTGAGACTCTTATGAAGGAGAACCAGCACTTGAAGGCCCTCATGTAAGATTTGCTTCAGGAACGTGACCTTCATCCTCAACCGCCCACTAGGCCTTCAATGGACGCTCCAGCCCAGCCGGGTGGGCAAAATGGTGCTAACGCCTCAGCGGTAGCTGTCCGAACTCCTACAATTATTGGGTTCGGCACGCCCTTGGCCAAGGTCAACCACAGCCATCTAACACGCCGGTGCCAGAGAACCTCATGGCATAGTGCCAGATGATCGAGCAGATCGTTGAGGCCAAGCTCGTCCAGTTTGGAGAAGCGGTCGAGACTATAGATCTCTACAGTGTCCCCTATCCACTACATCACCAGCTCAAGAAGCTTCCCCTGGAGTACGCCAAACTGCCGAAGCTACAAAAATTTGACGGATAGGGGTCTCTGCATGAGCATTTGGCCTACTACGTTACGGCCATGGGCGAGCTCGCGTTGGACGAATCTTACCTCCTCCGCTACTTCGCCACCTCACTTACGGGGATGGTCTTCCCGTGGTATTCCCACCTTAAGCCCAATTTCGTCATTGACTGGGCGGATCTCCAGAAGAAGTTCCTCGACTGTTTCCAAACGGTTGAGTGAAAAGTCTCCATAGCCGAGCTTTGCTCCCTCCTATAGAAGAAGGGCGAGAGTGCTCTTGACTTCATCAAGAAATGGTGAGACCTCAGTATGAGGTGCGTCAACCAACTAGTCCAGGAGGATGCCATCACTATCTGTCGTCGAGGCTTGGCGACCGAGGTCAGCGAAAAGCTTCTCGGTACCAACGTCAAGAGCTTCGACCAGCTCAACTTGGCAGTCGCCGAGATAGAAATGTTCTTCGCTGACAACCCGTGCTACGCTGCAGCAAAGGGTAAGCAGACGCGGGAACGCCAGTCCAGCAAGGAGGTGAACATCATCGAATTCACCCCCGCTACTAAAGCCAGCAAGGGAGCCGAAACAAGAAATTCTGAGAAAAGGCTAGCTGATAAGCCGGCTAGTCTCTCCTTCTCAGAGCGTATGACGACGCCCTTCACCTTTAAGAAGGAACATACGAAGATGCTCTTTGACCTCTGCATGGCTCAGAGGATCATCAAACTGCTTGTAGTCTGCAAGCCGGACGAAGCCCAAAAAACTGATGTTGGCCCAGTTAGGAGGCAATCGAGAGGGGGGTGAATTGATTGCCTACCCTTTTCCACAAATTTAGACTTAGACAAATTTAACCATAGAGATGAATAGTGAAGACTAAATTAGGCTTGAATAAAAGGATGAATGATTACCAAGCAATCGAAATGCTGAAGCAAAGGGGGTTTATTCATTAACAAGGATGAAAGGTCCAGGTTAATAGGGTATTGAGCGGTCTTGTCAATGGTGACAAGGGTCAAAGCTGGTTTATTCATCGACATTGGGTAAATGCCAAAGTAAAGAAGGTTTATTCATTAACAAGGAAGAAGGGTCCAGGTTAATAGGGTACTGACTGGTCTTGTAGATGATGATAAGGGTCAGAGCTGGTTAGTTCATCGACATTGGGTAAATGTCAAAGTAAAGAGAGTTTATTCATTAACAATGATGAAAGGTCTAAGTTAATAGGGTGTTGATCGATCTTGTCGATGGTGACAAGGGTCAGAGCTGGTTTATTTATCGACATTGGGTGAATGCCGAAGCAAAGAGGATTTATTCATTAACAAGGATGAAGGGTCCAGGTTAATAGGGTACTGACTGGTCTTGCCGATGGTGACAAGGGTCAGAGCTATTTTATTCATCATCATTGGGTAAATGCCAAAGCAAAGAACATTTATTCATTAACAAGGATGAAGGGTCCAGGTTAATAGGGTACTGACTGGTCTTCCCGATGATGACAAGGGTCAGATCTGGTTAGTTCATCGACATTGGGTAAATGCCAAACCAAAGAGGGTTTATTCATTAACAAGGATGAAGGGTCCAGGTTAATAGGGTACTGATCGGTCTTGCCGATGGTGACAAGGGTCAGAGCTAGTTTATTCATTGATATTGGGTAAATGCTGAAGCAAAAGAGTGTTTATTCATTAACAAGGACGAAGGGTCCATGTTAATAGGGTACTGACCGATCTTGCCGATGATGACAAGGGTCAGAATTGGTTAGCTCGTCGACATTGGGTAAATGCCGAAGCAAAGAAGGTTTATTCATCAGTAGGATGGAAGGTCTGAGTCGACAGTTTAAGAGAAGCGGCTCTCCAGTGGGACTCATGGTGTATATCCCCCTCGGAGCTCCATGCGGGTGAAGGTAAAGAGGAACTTTTAGTTACCACCTTACTGACCCAAGTGCCCTTTCAGGTTTTCACTGGGGCCAACTATTGGATGCACTAATATTTCTTTAAAATATTTGGTGGTCATCTTTTATTGGGCATTAGTTTATTTAGTTCGAGGCCGTGCCAGTCGCATATGCGACAGTTAATCAATTCTGGCTCTGAGACTAGAGTGGTCCGGAGCTTGTGATGCGTTCCATCTGACTGATCTTTCATCTACTCCAAGGAGTTTTTGGAGCTCGTGGAAGAAGGAAAAAGAGAGCGGCTTGAAGAGAGGATCGAGAAGACGTCAAAATCTCCATCATCCGTCTACAACCGAAGAAGGGCTGGATCATTTAGCAAGGGGGAACCTTTACACTAGCTATATTCTCCTTGTTCAAGTCTTGAGAGATCATTTAGGGTCTATTGCATCAATTTGTGGATTTTGTGTTTATTTCTGAACTAGAGATATTCATGTGTGTGACCGTCTGTGTATACGGTCGTGTTTGATCACCTACGTGCAGTTGTGTGGTTCGTTGTGCTACATTTGTTGCAGTGTGTGTGTGTGTGCTGCTGGACTTACGATCTAGAGTGTCTGGGGTTCAACCCCGTTATTGCTGTGTCTACAGCGTGAGGAGAGTTCTCCTCGTTGGGATTTATCCTCGTGTGTGTGCAGGCATTATCCTGCGTGTGTTTGGAGCCCCGTCTCCATTTTGGGATTTATCCCCGAGTGAAGTTTCACCGGGTTTGATGATGGGTGGACGTAGGGAGCCCATCGTGGTCCCGAACCACCTTAAAAACCCTTGTATTGTGATTTACATTATGCTTGTGCTTAATAGCTTTATCTATTTATCTTGATCGTGTGTGAACAAAGAGATTGAGAGAATTAATTATCTTGTTGAGTTAATTTCTTCAATCTCGATAAAAGTTACTAATTTTACTTGTGTTAGTTTTTAAATTTACCATCGATAGTGGGGGACAATTCAACCCCCCCTTCTTGTCTACTTGACTATCCGGGGACCAACATTATCAACCAATTCTTCATAGGCATTCAACAACTCTTCATAGTCAAATTCATCTTCAATATCAGAATCAGAGTTTACCTTTGAGCTTGATCCACTTGGCTGATCGCTCCCTTGTTCACTCGTGCCTGCCACAAGACATTGGTCTCCATGCTCTTCCCAGATTTTGGTTAATCCATCTAAGATTTTCTTCGCGGATCTATAATGTGAGACAAATGGGAAATAATTAGAATCAACTGCAGCAATAAGTAATTTTAGAGTCAAATAATTTTGATCATGTTTAAGCTTTTGATTTGTAGTCTAGACATTTTTATCTTTAGGTAATTCATAAGGACCATGTGAGATAAGCTTCCATAGCTTAGGGTCGTATGAATTGACTAGACTACACATCCTTCCTAACCACAAATCGAAATTTCCTCTAAATCTAAGGGCAAGAAGTTCCAATTCAAGAAGTCTAAGAGGCCTAAGAAGGCCGAGAAGAAGTTGAACCAATAGGCAAGGTAGCCACTTGCGACTGGAGTCTCCTCACTTGTGCCTGTTAACCGTGGTGACTCTCCGGCCATGAATACCAGGAGCAAGTTTAGAAGATTCAAGAATAAGGGGCATGAGAAGCGGCCTGCCCAGTTAGCATCTGCCAGTTCCGTCTAGCCGTCAGCGCCTTCTTCTCAGCAACCTCGGGGACCCGCGGTCTATCAGCCAAGGCCGTGTCCGAGATGTGGTGGGAGCCACCCTGGCCAGCATTGTTCATTGCCGGTGGGCTGTTTCCGTTGCGATCAACTAGGACATGTGTTTCAAGATTGTCCGCTGAGGCTAAGGCCGATCCCAGTGCAGTCCTCGCAATCCTCTCAGCCACAGTCATCTCAGTTCCAACCTCTACCACCACCATCTCAGTGTGACTTTTCGGCATCTCAGCTTCCCTGTGCTGAGCTGTGACGTCTCATCTCATGGAAGGTACGATTGTCTCTTTCGATTCGGTTACTTGTGTTCTATTTGATTCTGTTGCTTCTTACTTGTTTATTCGAGCAATCTTATCTGTGTGAATTTGGATTTTTCTCCTCTCCTATCCTTCTCATTTCTCCCGCTCTACTTTTTCCCTCGTTTCTCTCTTCCCTCTATTTCTCTCGACGTAGGACGCGCGACCGTGACGAGTTGACCGAGGTAGAGACGTGATGGAATGGTTCAGAATGCGATGGAATGACAGATGAGGTGGACATTGGCACGATCCCTCAGTGGATCTTATGCTAGCGTGGTTTAATTGTTTTGTTGCATGTAATGTTTTCTAGAAGTCTGTTTCCTTGTGTGAGCCAAGTGGCTTGTCGCCTGTGGTGTTGATGGTTGTTGTCCACATCGTGCTTCATGTCTCCCAATAGGGTATTCGATTATGTTCCTTTCGCTCGATTAGTTTTGTTAGTTGAGCCTATAGATCATTTAATGCTGTTGTTAGTAGGTTCCTTAGTGCATTCCTGTCAGCTTCGTTCTTTCCCCTTCGCGTGTAGTTTTCGTGTGTAGTGTAAATTTCTTTCAGTTTCCTCCTGTCCTTCCGTTTAAATTTTAGAGATAAAATTTCTTTTAGGAGGGAGGGACTATAAGATCCGTGTCTTAGCAGATTCTTAGTGATTTGAACCCTGCGCCAGAAAAGAAGCTTACCTTGTTCAGCCACCACTACTGGGGGCAAGTCGGGGGTCGCCTCCTCTGCGGGAAGTGTGGTCCCAGAGACGCCGGCTTCGCCTGTGGCCGGGGCAGATACCGCGGCATACTCCTCCGCGAGATCTGAAAGGGAAGGAAAATTAGCATGAAGAGAATTTGCCTCACAAGGTAAAGAGAAGACCCGAAGCATTGGTAAGGAAAGGGGGGAGGGGCCCACCATGGGACCCGGTAGGTTCGGCCAGAGCGGCCGCTACAGCTGCCCTAAGCTCCTTGACCTCGGCCATCCTTCTTTCCACTTCTTGAGGGCCGAACGTTATAGCCGGAGCCTCTGACAAGAGCATCCTCACTACAACCGGGGGCAGAACAAACGCGTGTTACGCAAAATAAAGGGTTCGCCCGACAAGGGGGGATCGAACGTCGAAAAGGCATTGATATAGAAGATCTTACCGGGCTCTTCGGTTCAACCCGGGGGGATGCAAAGCCGGCGAGGGAGGAGACCGGTGGAAGGGAAAGGTAGAACTCATCCGCAGCACTTCCGCCTTCCTTTGTTCAACCTTCCATTGGCTCGCCGCCCTCGCAGCTGCAAGCGCCTTCGCCACCGGGGATGTCTCCGGAAGCTCCTCTACGGCCCCAGACGGACGGATGGGGGTCGTGGGCAGCTCAGCTCCCGTCCAGGGCTCGCCCGTAACAGGAGTCGGTGTAGGCGTCGGCTCCTCCCTAACTGTTGAGTAGGAAAAAACATCCAACATAAGCACTCCGAACCACAGCAAAACCAACCTCCTTCCGAGGACAAAAGGGACGCAAGAGGCTTTACCAAGCGGCTGGACCGGCGTGAGCTGGCTTGCCTCGAACTCCTCAAAAGATGGGACCGGAGGAGGCGCGGGGACGTCCCTCGAAGGCCCGGCAGCGCCCGTCTTCCGACGCTTCGCCTCCCGCCTACCAGCCGCCTTCGCCTCACTGATCGCATTCTTTACCGGCGATCGCGCCCGAGATCTCTTGGTCGGGGGAGGTAGGGGCGTGGTGGTCGGGGCCGCTGGAGCATCCTCAAAATACGCCGGCTTCTCCGCCTGTCGGAGGACGTTGCGGTACGTCGCCAGCTGGTTGCCATCCGGGTGATCTGCAAAGACAAGGAAAATAAGGAAGGCCAAAAGTTAGCCGGCATTCAGCGTCCAGAAACTCCAGAAAAATAGTGGGAGCTAGAAAGAATTGGACGAGATCCAAGAATCGCAACCTGAAAACACTATCTCATTAGATGAGACTGTATCGGTCGATCCTACTCAGAATGAAACACAGACATTACGGAGATCTGGTAGACTACTGTTGGCATCCGCTTATTTTCTCAAAATTGAATTAAGCATAGGGAAATACTCCCTAAATAGAGCAAAGTGGTACAATGCCAAAGGTGCTCTACCAGTCGACTCGGCCTCAGAAATCGAGATGCGTCGCCAGGCCAGGCGGCACTATATAACAATCGTGGATCACCCCCGAGCATAGGACACTGCTCCAGTCAGTTTTCAGGTATCCGAGTCGAATCCAAAGTTTGAGACAACTTGCCGCATCGACCGGCACTCTGAAGAGATTTAGGGATCACCCCTGAACACCCTGCATACGGCATCACACCGCTGGCACTTCAACAACTGGGTTAACTCGGGGTCTCAAAACAGCCTACCGCATCATACTACTCGTCCCCAAGGAGCGAGGGTCACCCCGACCACCAGACAAACAGCATTATCATGTCGATGTCCTAGTCACCGGGCCCAACCAAGGGTCCTATGCAGCTAGCCGTGACCCACGGCAACATCAACAATCGATCGGGCCTGCCCTCGATCACTCAGTTTGCGGATTTACCAGCGTTCAACATAGCCACCCGAGCCGATCCGGGGGCACCCTAACTACAAGCCAAGTCATGTGGCACCCAGTAACGAGGCTGGGGTCTATCCCTGAGTTGCCTCCCTCGAACCCTCTGAAGTCAAAGGAAGACCCATCTGGGCCGACCACAAGCTTTAAGAGCTCACAGCACCCTTATACGGCCCCACACGCGAGTGTCAGGAATTTCCTCGAGCACCTAGTGAGCACGTATGCTCTAGCCACTCTACAGCAAGCCAAAGCTTGATTTAGGACTCCCAGTAGCCCATTGCGTCATGCACTACCATCGTGCGCTCTCGCACGCAGATCGACCTGCGCGGTCAGCTCAAATTCTCTTTTTATAACAAGGACATTCTGATCTTTTGGTAGCCTGAACCCCCAGTCAAATTCTCAGTCAAATTCCTAGTCAAAGTCCCAGTCAAATTCCTAGTCAAAAGTCCCAGTCAATCCTCAGTCAAACCCGGCCAAAACCCCAGTCAAACCCGCCTAAAACCCCCAGGCTGGTCCGCCTAAACCAGTGGCTCCTTCACGAGAAAAGAGAAAGCAACTCTACTGGGACATAAAGATATATTCTTATTCATAAAATAACTGAACATGGCGACGAATGCATTAGAACAACGATCCATTACTCTTAGGATAGCAGAGACTATAACAGATCAGAGCTGCCATGTTATAGCACATAGTGGATTAGCTCTGCTCCGTCATATATCATAACAGATCAGGTGGGGTGCATTAAATTAACATGGCACACCTCTTCTGGTCCGTCATTCTCATCTACCCCAATCCCAGACTCAGCGGCCATGACGGATCAGTGATGGTGCGCTATGTAGCATAACACGCCACCACTGGTCCGCTATGGCTACCCGAGTGATTTTTATTAAACTTAAATACCCAAAAACTATAACGGACCAAGGGAGGTCCGTTAAGGCCACCCGAACATGGAAAATCCACAGTTTTCCCATAACTATAATGGTCATGGATGGGGGCGTTATACTAACGACCTATCTAAAACATGCATGAGCATAACGGACCAGTTGTGGTCCACCAAATGAGTATAACGTGCCAGAAGTGGTGCGTTAAATACATAACTATTACTGGAGTGACCGCCATGTGAGCTGGGTGGCGAACGGGTTCGGTTTGAAATCGAACCATCCCCCGATCAACCGAAATCGACAGGGTTCACTACAAAAACTTACAAAAACCTGTAACCTGCCATGCACCGCATCCATACCACTCCATAGAAGCTAGAAAACATAAATATAATGCCCATAGATAATTAAAAACACTAATTATTACATTTTTAGGGAAAATCTAAAAATGGACATTAACTAGGCCAAATGACCGTGGATGGGCATGCATGTGGTGTCCAAATGATCCTAGCGCAGAGGCGGTTCCATCCCCCTACCTCATTCGCTCCGAAACAGTTGTTTCGGCCGCATGCGGGAGAGGTGGAAGCCGTGCCCCTCTCACCCCATCTCGTCCAACCGTCCCTCGAATCACGTGATGGAGGACATCAACACGTTTCTCTCGTCGCACTGGTTCCAACGGTGTCCCCTGCGTCTCGGTCCGGCCCTGAAATCGTCAAAACTGAGAAGGAGAGAGAAAGAGAGAAACGTTGGGAGAGAGAGAGAGTGAGAGAGTGAAATCGGGAGAGAGAGAGAGAGAGAGTTAACGAGAGAGAGAGATAAATGGGTAGGTGGGGGAGTTTTAGTTAAATTTTTCCATTAGCTTCCCAGGGAGACCTCTAGCAGCTCCCCTCCCTCCCCACAGCCACCAACCTCCCCATCTACTTGCTAATCCTTCACTCATTCCCACCTCCACACCCCATTCTCCTTCAGACCAGGTCCTGGGTCGCAGGCAGTAGAGTAACAGCAGCTTGCATAGACTGTCACGTCATCACCACAAGGCTTCAAGAGGCATACCACATACTGGTGGATTCCTCATCCAGGCAACTTTACAGCCGAGGTGGTCTCGTATTTATCCGATCTTGGGGTGGTCCAGAGGAGCTATTCTCTCCCAGCTGTGCATCCTGTCCCTGGCAGACAACTAGAGACCCAATGCGGAGGCTCCCCTAGCCACCCCCCAGCATTTCCTGGTGAAATATTTTGCTGAGATGAGCTCCTGCAAGTCCCCTTCCAGCTCCAAGAAGAAGGATTCCATTCGCCCGCTCGAGCACCCGATTCCAGCCATCCTCATCGAAGTGCGCAGACTGGTTCTGTCTATTCTAGGTTTGACTGACCCCCACTCTTCTATTCAGACTTTTCTTCTCCGACCTCTGTTTGGGGCCCTGTCAATTTTCATTCGAATCTGTTTCGATCATTGTCTCGTCAACACCAGTCTTACCTCCATCGGAGTTCAGAGGAGCCCGGGACAGCTTCTACAACCGGCCTTTGGAGTTCTACATCAGACAGAGACAGTTCGGACCAGTCCTAAACTCAGAATTGAAGCAACCTTTGTCATCCTCTAATCAGTGCCAAACTTCTACAGTCTCTTCCTGGGTCAGTCCCGGATGTTCCAGCCTTGATCCCACCACCAGAAGCGTCCCGTGGAGTTCGTAAACGCCCTGACATCATCCCTCGGTCCTGTTGTCCCTAACAAAGTAGAACAGAACAGTTCGAGAAGATGAAGGTGCAGCACCTCGGCTTGGCCTCCGGACGGACACCAGCTTCTGCGGCCAATTGCTGCCTTGCCACTAGTAAACTCAGCACTGGTCCCACCCCCTGCAGCTCTGGGAGATGCCCACAGCAACCTCGGCCCTTAGCCTCTGCCCCTGCAAGTCAACCAGGGTAGAACCGGTCTCTTTGGCTATCCCCGCTCCTTCACCTGGCCGGTTGATTGCCCCTCCTTGCGTGGAGGTTATTTTGGCTACAACCTAATTAACCCCCACCCCCACAACCCCCCACCTACGTGAGGTGTAGTGCAGTAACAGTCGGCAACTGGCATAGGATTTTGTGTTTGATTTTCGCTTGGTTTCTTACGTGAGAGCGTGAGTGCGCGACATTGGCGCTATGAAGGTGGTTGTTGTTCTTGTCGGAGTGTCGGTGTGGGGTCCAAGGATCGAGGTCGAGAGCTTCTCCCTCATCGATGGTGGCCCCGGTGGTGCTACATTGGGCAGAGTTTACCGACAGGTGCGTTGCTGCAATGCTGTGTTCGAGGGATCTGCAGCGGGGTCAGGTGATTGGTGCGGATTGTTCATGGTTAAGTGGCTGTGAGCTTGCTCTGAGGGAGCTGTTATTGGTGTTGACCACTCCAGCTGAGGATTTATCCAGCCCTGAGGCGTTGAGATCATGGTTTGAGGTGACAGAGTGGGCGCTTTGGTCGAGATGTGTTCGGATGAGCGGAGGATCTTCTTAGATTGGGCTGTGGTTGCCCTGGATCTGGTTCTAGATGTGAAGGCTCAGTGGCGAGCTTGCGGCTCGAGGACGAGTGTTGGCGGGTGCCGATTATGGCTAGTGCTGTAGCTCGAGGCATGGTGTGTTGTGGTTCGAGGAGTTACAGCGGTGGTGCATCGAGAGGTGTTGTGATCATGGTCTGACAAGACACTTGGTGAGTGTGTCAGAGGTGCTGGCCTGACGGGAGTAATGGTTTTTCGGCACTGGAAGGTGTGGTTCCCAGCATGTGTAAGGTTCGAGGTCAGGTCGAGCACGGGGACCTTCCATTGGTTGGAGGAGTATCGAGTTTTACCATTGGTTGGAGGAGATCACGTTGGGTTAAGATTCGTCGTCTTGCATCATATGTTTGGATTAGTTGGCCTTTGCGTGCCGTGAAGTCCGTGCGAGACGAATCCTGCGATGGCAAGGTGGTTGCCAGTGAGAAGTATTGCCCATTCCCCGATGTGTAAGGGTGCGTTGGCGCTACTCCGAAAGGATGCGTGCTAGTTGGGCGGTGTTTGTTAGAATTTGCAGCTGGTGTTGTGTTTTTCGATGTGTTGAGGATAGGAGCCTGCGGAGTTGCAGAGGATTGTCGAGATGGAGTATCCCGAGTTGTCGTTGTGGTGGCTGTGCACGTAGATCTGAGTGCACAGCGGAAGGTCGTAGCGTCGATTGCTGTGGGTGGATTCCGAGGACGTGTTGAGTGTCGGAGGATTGGTCCCTCGGTGTGAGATTGTCTCGGTTGTGTGAGACGTGTTGTTTTATGCATACGGTTGATGCTAGCACGATAAGGTCAACACTAGTATAGCATGCTGTGCACGAAATGGTCAGTGCTAGTCTGTAATTCTTCATGTCTGTACCCGTGCCTATTATGACTTGCTTATGCCAGTACATTTCATCAAACATGTAATGCCTCTGTTTACTATACTGACAGGTCAGTCATATGATCGAACGTCTCACTGAGAACTGTGAGCTTATCCTACGTGGAAGTCAAAGTACCAGGTTAAGGGCACGTGATCCAAGGTAAGGAACGGAACAAATGAACCTGCCACATGGACAGCTACAGTGCCGAGATTCTGACACGTGGCTAAGGCATTCCAGAATCCTCTTGGCGGGAGTGTTCCATCCACACGCCCGAAGCGTGAGCCCATGGGACCCCAAGGTTGAAGCTCTATAAAACCTTTTTCTGCAATCAAAAGCATAGAGAGAAAAAAAAGGGAAGAGAGAGCAGAGTTGAATAGAAGAAGGCAGAGACGATTGGATAGAGAGAGAATTACAGCAACCAGAAAGAAGAGTTAAGAGCAAGAAGAAAAAGAAGAAGAAGAGAGGAGGAGCCCAAGGGTGAGAGAAAGCCTCCGGACGAAGCTTCAAATTGCTTATCTGATCATGTACCAACTCATGGATCAAATCCAGAGTTATTGTGCTCCTCGGAGCTACATTTGTTTTCCTTTCTACCTTTGCTTGTTTTAGTTATTCTCTTCACTTGCTTAGTTGGCTTTCCGATACTCTATTTTGAGTTCGGGGTTCCTCATGTGCAAACAAGAGAAGGAAGATTTATCTTCGATTTCCCCTTCGATTTTGAGGAAGGGAGGACTGGTCCTCCAGTTCTGATCTTGCCAGGGCAAGGTCAGGGTTCAGATCCTGTGGATTGCAAGATCAGTGTTGAGGGATTTGTCTCCCTATGGGCAAGTTGTAAGGCAGCGGATGTTAGCAGACTAAGTCTGTGGTTCTTAATTGATTAGTGCAAGGAAACCTTACTCCAGCACAGTAAGGGGTGGACATAAATTACAGGTCGCAATCAAATCACCTTAAAAACTCTCTCTCCTATCTGTTGGTTTGCTTGGCTATTCTTACGTTTTGCTTTTAGTTCGTCAGCTGTTCGATTACTAGTACATCATAACTCTCTCTTGTTAAGCTTCTGTCCATCAGTATGCTCCGTGACCAGACTAGGAAAGTTTCCTGACTGCAAATTTACATTGTGTCCTCCTGATGCGGCGGACGTCTGTGCCTCATGCTGAGGTTCCTCCATCTCTTGATGTAGTTAAGTGCCGACTCATCATTTCTTTGCCTTGTGGCATAGAGCTCTGTCACGGTGACTTCCCATTCAGCAATATAAAACCTTTCTTTGAACTTCTTCTACATATCGGGCTAGTCAACAATAGACCCGGGTGGTAGGCTTGAATACCACTCGAAGGCCAGCCCAGTGAGTGTCGAGCCGAAGAATTTCAGGAGATAAGCTTCATCAACAGCCAGGTCTCCCATGACATTCACATAATAGGCAATGTGCTCCCTGGGAGACCCTTGCCCGTTGAACTTTTCAAACTTTGGCGGCTTGGTGATGCCAGCCGACAGCTTCTTGGCGGCGTAATGAGCCAGGTAGGGTACTCGGTAGACATTAAAGGGGGTTTGATCACCATCGCCCCTCTCTGCCAACAGCATGTCAATCATTTATTCGAGCATTAACCGGCTGACCGTGGCTGGGTCGACCGGGCTCAGGTAAAGGTGGGTTGGCTGTACCCTCGGAGTAGTCAGCACCGTCGCGTGTGGGGCCATAGGAGACCCTTGAGAAGGTAAAATCGGCGGCGGGGCTGGTGCTGCATGATGTGCTTGTTACAGGGGTATGCCCCCGGTGTAGCTGGGCATTAGTGGGAATGCTGCCCCCTGCGGAGGTGCTTATGAAGACTGCCCATTACCCCCAGGCGCCTCAAGCAAAACCTCGGTCTACTCGGATGTCGAGGGTTATGCACTCCTCTCGTTCAATTACTTTTTCAGTAGTTCAATCTCCCGCTGGTACTGTTGTCTCACATGCAACATTACGGGGTCATTCGTGGGGAGATTGGGAATTCCCCCCACTTCTTCCGCCAGTGCGTCCTCGGATGATGTGGAGGGCCTGCCACTAGTACCTCCAGTGGTGATAAAATTGGCAGCCAGGGCCATAGGAGGTTCTTCATTGATGGGGGCATCATTTACCCCCTCCACACTTTTCGGAGCTCAGATTGTTCGTCATCATGTACCATCGTATCCTTCACATTTCTTTGAGTCATAGCATGTAGTTTTTATAATTTATTTAAGTCTTATCATTGTATTTTCCACTTTATTTGAGTCATGTCCCTAGGTCTTTGGTTTATTTCCCTATGTTTGTGTTTCATTAAGTGGTTTGATGTAGCTATAATAAACCAATAAAAGATAAAATGATATCCCCATCGTATGAAGTGCGTCTACACCTCCCCATTCCCTATCAACGCTTCTAGCTCTACATCAACGAACCTTCCACTCTTCTTCTCCATCTTCTTCCTCCCACCTCATTCTGACACCATTGCAACCCTATCCTGCAACTATCGCCTCCCCTAGAGCCACCCACCACCACTACTGGTGTCGCCATTGTGCCCCTCCTATGCCAATAGGCCACCCCACAACCTCAGCAAGCCTTCCATGGTTGCTACCTTCTGCCTCCATCCCTGCCATCATCCTCGACCTGCCACGCCTTCAGTAACCAGGGTTGCCTCACCCCTCCCACCAGTCAGCCCTACTGTGGATGCCACCATCTACTACTATCCCTTGCCTTCTCCCCGCCACAGCTCTGCTAGGAGCCCACACCACACTAGCCACCAGTAGCAGTTGAATGCCCCCACCACCAACCGTCGTTACCCCTTTCTTCCCCCCCTTCTTCTTCCTCTCGCTGTCTTCTTATGCTCTTCCTCTCAGCCGTAGCTACATGAAGGTCATGCATGCTGTCAAGCTCCCCTGCTCCGCCGCCCTCACCTCATGGGTCACTGCATTGCTGCCCCATCAGCAAAGTCCCAAAGACATGGGAATAGGGGAGGGGGCATATCAAAGTGAGGATGAGGATGAGGATGAGGATGTAGAGAGTACTAAGAAAGTGTCGCAGAGGAGGGAGGGGACAAATGTGGGTTGCACGTGTCGTGATTGTTCTCTTAAAAAAATCTCAGCACTTGTTTTTATTTAGGGAGAGGTTATAACGAGATGAGATTCCTTCCTAAAAAATTGCATGGGGAGACCTTACCAAACAAGCTTAAGTGGGTTTCCTATTCTTAATTTTTATTTTGAGAGACAAAAGAGACAAAAAATTACAACCAAACATCCTATAAATATAATTATTCATCGCTAATTTTCCTTTGTGTAGCAACGGATTTGATATGGAGGATTGTTCATCGTGATGTTAATTCATCGTTATAATTTATCTTTTTCCCATCGCTAAATAGAGACGGATTAGCAATAGCATTCATCGTCTCTAATATTTTGTCGCTAATTTTAACTTTGTTAGCGACAGATTAGAGACAAATACATTTTCATCACTACTTCGCCACTAATCTGTCTTATGTGATTCCACGTAGTAATGGATTAGCGATGACCCCATGGTCCTATCTTTTAGTGCCCCTCTATGATTGGTCCATGGGGGATTATCCCATCCACGTGGCCCTTCATTCTCCTATGGTATATATGGATTGAGATGGGGTTTATTCAAATGATGAGAAAGAGTTTCACATTTTATCCGATTTTGGGTTTTTGCAGAAAGAAGAGGTTGCAGTTGCTTCTTCCTCCCTTCCTGATGTGCTGAACGCGATTCAAAGTTGAAGAAGATCATTTTCCACCATCCTGAAATGAACCAGCAGAAGGACCTCGGCTGCATCTCTTCCATGGCTCCACATCATCCAGTCCGTTGAAGAAGCTTGAAGACCAAGAAGAGCAAGGGGTCGTCCACCTTTCAAGTTGCAACAAGGAACCTGTTGTGTGCCTCAACCATCGAATGAGTGAAAAGAAGAAGAAGCCTAGTCATCAAAGAAACCAACGCCATTATCTTCCAACCAGGAGTTTGTTGAACCTTTTCTTAGTCCCTATTTGTAGTCATCAGTTGATTTGTTGATGTCGTGTGCCTGTATTGAACATTCGATCTCATTTCTCTGAACTGATATACCTGTGTGCGTGTTCGGAGCGGTGTCTCCGAGTGTGGACTCATTGCCAAGGTAAGTTCCCCATATTAGTGTGTATGTGTGCTGCGTGGTAGCATGTTGAGGCTCTGCCTCATGTGTATGTGCTGCGTAGCAGCGTGTTGAGCTTCATGCTCGTGTGTGTGGTTTGCTGCGAAAGCATCATGTGGTGTATTGGGGTTCGTCCTCGTGTGCTACCTTGTGTAGCATGTTAGTGAAGCCTCACCGAGGTGGTGAGGGGTGGACGTAGGGAACTCGTCATGGTCCTGAACCACCTAAAAAATCACTGTGCACTTGTGAATGTTTGTGTGTATGCTACTTATCTCCTACCACCATTCACAGGTTGGCTTGCTAAATGTGTTCTCCATGCATGCTAGAATTTTCTATACACACATTTAGTTGTGATTGTTTATTCTCAGTGTGTGATCTTAATCTATTGCAAACATTTGGTGAGCTGGAATTGAGAGGGGCTTAAGTTGTTTAATTTGGACTTAAATTTTTAGAGAGGGATCTTTTCATCCCCCTCTAGATCCGCGCCACTACACTCTGGGACCCAACAATTGGTATCAGAGCCCGGCTCTATAATCCCAGATTTAACGATCTTCAGAGGGATCCTAGTGTAGTTTTGAATAGTTGTGCGGTCTAGCGATAGACCGCATGTCATGTTGTGCGGCCCTTTTTCGGCCGCACATGGGTTGAAAGATCATGACGTCATGTGGCCGGTAACTGGCCACACAACCCCTATATGCGGCCGAGGCATAACCGCATAAACCTTGAGCGGCCTAAGTGCGACAGCACATCCTTAGCTGTGTTGCTTAAAACTCGCCCTCTTTCCTCTCGCGTCGTCTCTCTCGTAGGGTCGGCGTGCCTCTCTCCACTCACGTCGTCTCTCTCGTCGGGTCGGCGTACCTCTCTCCTCTCGCGTCGTCTCTCTGGTAGGGTTGGCATGCCTCTCTCATCTCACGTCGTCTCTCTCGTAGGGTCGGCGTGCCTCTCTCCACTCTCGCGTCGTCTCTCTCGTCGGGTCAGCGTACCTCTCTCCTCTCACGCCATCTCTCTCGTAGGGTCAGCGTGCCTCTCTCCTCTCGCGTCGTCTCTCTCGTAGGGTCGGCGTGCCTCTCTCCACTCTCGCGTCGTCTCTCTCGTAGGGTCGGTGTGCCTCTCTTGTCTCTCGCATCGTCTCTCGTAGGGTCGACGTGCCTCTCACTCTCGCGTTGTCTCTCTCGTAGGGTCAGCATGTCTCTCGTCTCTCGCGTCATCTCTCGTAGGGTCGGCGTGCCTCTCGTCTCTCGCATCGTCTCTCTCATAGGGTTGGCGTGCCTCTCTCCACTCACATCGTCTCTCTCGTAGGGTCGGCGTACCTCTGCGTCGTCTCTCTCGTAGAGTCGGCGTACCTCCCTCCACTCGCGTCGTCTCTCTCGTAGAGTCCGTGTACCTCACCCCTCTCGTGTGTCTCACCCGTAAGTCGTCCACATTTTCATACATGCATGCATCACATAAGAAAATTTACAAAAAAAGGAAGAAAGACAAAACTAAATCACTGTCATATCATGTCATGTCATATAGGAGTACAAAGTAGATCAGGCCCCACCCTCTGGCTTGTCGCTGTCCCCACTACCCTCCTGCCTCTTCGATGGTGGGCCCATCGCAGAGGTAGCTCCCTCCTCTCTCTCTCGGCGTCAGCGTCGGTCCTCCTCCTCATTCCTCTGCTGCTGAGAGGAAGTCGCAAGAAACTGGCCAACGGAGCCATGAGTGGCATGTGGTGCGGACACCCGAGCACTTGACCGGTCCGGTCAGGCGAGCCACCGGTACCGTACGAGGAGCACCACGCGAGCCAAGTCCTTCCTCCCCCTACTAGACCGCTCATCCTTCCATCCACTACCCCCTTTATCCTTACTCCGTTAATAACACCCTCCCCCACGCCAACATTTCACCCACTGATTGTCACCCCCGCTGCTGTCACTACGCAAAGCCTTCCGCCCACACCACCGCTAGCCTTTACACCTCCACCTCTGCCAATGCCTATCATCACCGCGCCTACCGCTAACCCTTCACCCGCCATTCTTTCTCTGCAACCCATCATTACCTCCACTCCCATAATCTCCGCTACACCTTCTCCCACACCACTTATCCACCCCACCGGGCCAATTATATCATCAACTGGTGCCTTGCTGGCACAGAAACTCGCCCTGCGGAGTGAGCATTTATTTCATTGCAATTATGCCTCTACTTCCAATCCCCAGTCTTCGTAACCACCTACCGACCAAGAAGAGACTGAGCCACTATTGGGTACCGAGTATGACTTGTTGCATCACTTAGATCGGGTGCCCGCCAAAATATCTGTGCTAGGGCTTATAAAAAGATCTACCCTTCACCAGGATGTATTAAGGAATTTTCTTCAAAAGGTGATGGTCAGTGAGGACATGATAGTTGATAGCCTTCCGACAGTATTGGCTACTATTTCCAAAGGACCAGCAATTACCTTCTCTACGACTGAGCTAGCACCTCGAGAAGCTCTACAGATGCTGTTATGCATTACTATTATTTTGAACAAAGTCAGTGTGGATGCAGCGTTAGTTGACGAAGGGGCATCTATCAATGTTTGCCTGCTCAACACACTTAGGGCCTGCAACTTTTTAGAAGAGCTCCTACACCCTACCCCAACTTCCATAGCGGCTTATGACAACTCACGGAGGGCATGTCATGGGGTTGTCACCATTCAGGCTGAGCTTGGGCCTCTTACTATGCCCATTGAATTTTATGTGCTAGACATCGACCCTCTGTTCAAGGCTATCTTGGGTCATCCGTGGATTGATACTCTTAGCACCGTGCCATCCACTGCCCATTAGTGTCTCAAATTTCCTTTTCAAGGGAGGGTGGTTAAGGTGAAAAGCTTGTCCACAGTCCAGTCAGTTAAGGCTATTTCAGAGAAGATTCTGCCAACTCTGTGGCCCAGCAGTCAGCCTGTTATTTCTGTATTGGATCTCGACTTTCCTTGGGCTTATGCGCCACGCAAGCCCATCACTGCACCTGTTAACATCGTGAAAAATAGGCTATAAGGGTGAGAAATAGCCAATCAAGGGTGAAAAATATACAGCAGTGCTGAAAGGCTGAAAACCATAGAAGAGGCATCGACGCACTATCACTTGGAGTCGACGTAGTGAAGAGCTACAGCAGCAATGAGAAGGCAGCGGTGAAGAATAGCCGATAAGGGTGAAAAATACACACTTAGTGGTGACAAATAGGTACTTAACAGTGACAAATGAGTACCTAAGGGTGAAAAATGGACAATATGTGTGACAAATGGCTATTAAGTGTGTGAGACGTGAAGATGATGAAGAAGAAGAATTGTCTCTAAAGGAAAAAAGGATTGACTCTGCTGAAGAGGGTGCCGACTCTAGTCAAAGCAACAACAGTCAAGGTTGAATGGTCGAAGTCAATGTCAGACTAAGAAGACTCAAGTCAAGCTCACCTTATTGTTGACCAACTCATGAAGACTCCTGTCAAAGGTCAATGGTCAACTCTATCAGCTATAGAATCTAGTCAAGGTCAAACGCCAGCCAAAGTTCAAGTCAAGTCAAGCCCAAAACCTTTCGTCTACTGAAGAAGCATAAGAGTGACAAATTGTCACACATGGGTGACAAATACAAGGTTAAGGGTGATAATAAATTTTGGCGACAGTTGAGGATAAAGAGGAAACCAGCAACGGTGACGACTCAAACTGTGATATCGGTGACAAATGGCAATACAACGGTGACAAATGCTAGATAAAGATGACAAATAGACGATAAGGGAGACAAATAGATAGTAAGGGTGAAAAATAGGTTCATAAGGGTGAAAAATGGGCAATAGGGTTGGAAGCTTTGAAGCGCCAGAAGAAACGTTGACTCTGTCAAACTGTGGAGTCGATTCCATGAACAAGAAATTCTCAAGTGTGAAAGGCGGCTTTTAGCTACGGAACAAGGGTGAAAAATAGATAGGTAAGGCTGACAAATTGACTGCTAAGGGTGTAAAATGCCTATTAAGGGTGACAAATGGATCTATTCGTGGAAAGCACGTGAGAAGCTCATGCCAACCGTGTGCTCGCATCTGCCACACGCCCGAGGATAAAAAGGCCAATCATTGACACATGATTCAAGCTACCTTGTCAGAAGAATATTCTCTCTCTAGGACGTGTGGATCAATGGGAAAATAGCAAAATTATCTTTTCTTATCCAAATCATTTCTGGAGCCCCTGTTCTATATAAAAGAGTGTGTTGCTCTAGTGTCGAACAGAACAAATGTTGACTTATCATGAATAATAAGTGTACCTTCAACAAGTCCACCCTCCTCAGTGGTTCCCGCATCATCTTCCTGTAGGGCTTGAAGCTTGCCCTGGCGCTTCTGACTTCCTTGCAGCTTGTTTGGTGTAGCTTGATCTGACAGGAGGGGACATTCTGGAATATGATGGTCCCTACTTCCACAGCGCAGACAGGCACCTAACTTGCGCCAGCACTCCTCCATCTTGTTAGCTGGATGGTCACAATACTTGCATAGGCCCTTGAATGGCAGAATCAGGCCAGGCTTTTTATCATCATTCTTCGTCTTCTTGTCCTTCCCTGAACTAGATCCTCCATGGGATCTTTTCTTGTCATTGTCGGGTTTAAAGTTTCCAGAACTGGTGGTTTGTTCCTTCTTAGAGTTCCTCTCGTGAATCCTCTCGGTCATCTCTAAAGTATCCTCCAGGACTTAAGCTTTCCTCACCATCTCGTCATACATCTGGATTTCCATTGGAGCAAATTGATTGATATAACTCAACTTCAACCCATTAAGAAAGTGCTTGGCCTTCATCTTTTCAGTGGACACTAAGTGAGTCACATAACGAGACAACCGGGAAAACTGAGCCTCATACTCAGCAACAGAAAGGTTCCTCTGCTTCAAAGCAGCAAACTCCGTCGCCTTCTTCTCTTGCACTCTGTCAGAAAAGTATTTGTTGTTAAAGAGTTCCTCAAACTCCTTCCACGTCACCAGCCTGTCTCCTAAGGTGGCTTTTACGGCATCCCACCATGTTGTCGCGTCTCGTTCTAATTGGAAAGTTGTTAGAAGAACACGCTCTTGATCGCTACACTGCATCACTTCAAAGATTCGATCCATTTCCTTCAGCCAATGCTCGGCTTCGTCTGGATCTATCGAGCCACTAAATCGTGGGGGATTCATCCCACGAAAGTTTCGATGAAGATCTCATACTCCTTGGTGCGCCGCTCTGCCCTGGGCCACTTGCTACAAGGCCCGAGTCAATCCTTGTACCGTTTGCTGCATATCTCTCCATTGTGCACGTTCTGCTACCATTGAAATACCTTACACGTAGAATAGTTTAATTTAGAATCATTAGGAGGAATCTTCGTGAAGTTAAATCATTAACTTAACCTGAGTCTCTACCAAAATCTCACTGGGTTGGATCCTTAGACTTGTAAGATGAATCATGTAGATGAAATGTCGTAGACATCACGCTAGTCATACACTCGGTACAATACCTCACCATGTCATTACAACTCCCCGGGACACTAGTACTTTTCGGGCGCTCCTCCCAGGATCAGACCAGGCCCTTATGATGCGTTGGCATTGATTTGGTGGATCCAAGATCCCAAGTTATGTCTCGACATTCACTAGAGTCGGCCAGGAGAGAAAGTTCTCAAGATATAACCTGGAATAAACAAGAATAATCCAGGGTTTTAGTAGTACAAGCCAGCCACGACTCAGCAAGCGAAGCACACAATAAAGCACGGAAACCAAGTTCTGGAAGTTATGCTGTCAGACTGAGGCTGCTTAAGATATACACGGTCTTATACTGGACCGTGGTAGATGAACTGGGCCAAGGGAAGACTCGGCTCGATACCAAGGGTAAATGGTCCTTTATAGGCCGTGTGATGGTTCGAACAGTCTGAAATGGGCCGCTTGTAAGATAACGACGGTCCATAACTGGCCATTCCGAATAAAAGGAATTGAGCCCACGCCGAGAGGTACACAATCCGTACTGGGCCGCCCCAACACCACATGGTCCTTCGACAGTCCGTTTAGTGGTGGAACGATCCAAGTATAACTGCATATCTAATGGGCCAAGCTAGGCTAGGGTAATCAACCTAATTGGGCTCCCAGGCTGCCCGAGACATAGTGGAACCGAACCAAGGTTCAGCCCACAGCTCTCCGGCCAATCTAGAGGCTTTAGGTCGACTTTAACAAGGCTAGGTCGAAGAAAAATTAAGTATAATCGACCAACAAGACCTGGCACTTAGCCAAAAATACACGGTCTTGACCGAGCCATTCAAATGATCAAACGGTCTGATTCCAGCCGTGTAGTGAGTCAGATGGTCCCCTATTGGCCGTGACTCCAGATAGAGCCAAACAAGCAGTCCAAATCAAGTTATAGGTGTAGGATTTGAGGTACAACCTGTTCGGTGTCCTAGTGGGAATCCCAGGCTCGCGGGGGCTGACGGAGGTCTCATAATGGAGGTCCTAGTCCGACGGAAGGAGTATCCGGCAGAAAGTCCCAACCATTACAAGAATTGAGGGTTATGAAACATCGAAAAATAGATGAATAGTAGTCAGTCAGTTCCACCGGAGTGGAGTGACTGTCAGAACACTCCTAGTATCATTATTCCACTTTCCAACATAACTATGATCGCCAATGACTGAATATTAAACATCTACCTGCTTAAAGACCGACAGTTGAATATCTTGATCATCCTCAACATTTGTTGGTACAGACGCCAATGGGTTGACATCTCGATCATCATTGACCATCATCGAACATCATCTAATCAACTCCGAACGTCATCGAACATCTTTATCATCATCGAATATCTTCGAACATCATCGAACATCTTTATCATCATCAAACATCTTTGAACATCATCGAATCAACTTCGAACATCATCGAACATCTTCGAACATCATCGAATCAATTTCGAACATCTTTATCATCATCGAACATCATCAAATCAACTTCGAACATCTTTATCATCATCGAACATCTGTCGGCACGGGCACCAATGGTCTAACATCTTCATCTTCACATCTTCATGTTCATTTTCATCTGTCGCTGTGGACGATAATGGTTTAGCATCTCCATCATCATCATATCATCTATCGGCCCGAGCGCCAATGGTTTGACATCTTTGACATCTTTATTATCATTAGAACATCTGTCGGCGTGAGCGTCGATGGTTTAACATCTTTAACATCTTCATCATCATCATATCATCTGTCGGCCTGAGTGCCAATGGTTTGACATCTTTAACATCTTTATTATCATTAGAACATCTGTCGGCGCGAGCGTCGATGGTTTAACATCTTTAACATCTTCATCATCATAAAAGCATCTGTCAGCGTGAGGGCCAATGGTTTAACATCTTCAACATCTTCATCATCATCAAAACACCTGTCGATGCCAGCACCAATGGTTTAACATCTTTAACATCTTTATCATCATCAGAACATCTGTCGGTGGGAGCGTCGATGGTTTAACATCTTTAACATCTTCATCATCATCAAAACATCTGTCGGCACGAGCACCGATGGTTTAACATCTTTAACATCTTTGGAGTCTGTTTGAACATCTGTCAGGCTGAGCACCGATAGTTGAATATTTGGATAGCTTGGGATATTTGTCGATATGGCCACCGATGGTTCGACATCTTGAGTATCCTTGAACATATTTAGACATCTGTAGGCTGAACGCTGGCGGTTGAACATCTTGAACATCTTTGAATATTTTCAAACATCGACTGGGCTGAATGCCGACAGTCAAACATCTTTGATATCTTTGAATATCCTTGAACATCTGTTGGGCTGAATGTCGACGGTTGAACATCTTTGAGTCTTCACGTTCCCCAGGCCATCCAACAGATACTCGCCTCTCAGGACTCGTGCCCACTGCTCATCCCGATCCACGTTCAGTCAGAAAGTGAAACCTCCGCAAGGAACTAGTTCCGTCCATGGGATTTGAACAGTCAGAGAGTGAAACCTCCGCGAGAAACTAGTTCCGTCCACGAGATTTGAACAGTCAGAGAGCGAGACCTCCGTGAGGAACTAGTTCCATCCACGGGGTTTGAACAGTCAGAGAGTAAGACCTCCGCGAGGAACTAGTTCTATCCATGGGGTTTGAACAGTCAGAAAGTGAAACCTTCACGAGGAACTAGTTCTGTCCACGGGATTTGAATAGTTAGAGAGTGAAACCTCTGCGAGGAACTAGTTCCATTCACGGGGTTTATTGGTAGAAACTAAGATGGGGAATGGGATGTGCTGAAATTAAAGGGGGGAAGGGAACCGCCGTGGGGAACAATCCTCCGCGTAGGTGAGGACAGGAATGAATAAGTTAAAAATACAGATAAAGGGGGTGTGATTGCCAGGGGATGAAAGCCCCACAATGAAAAGGTTCTAATCGCGTTCGCCTCGAGAGCGGAAGCAGTGCGAGTTCTCTCTTCCTCTTCCTTCGGTCGGCCGATGAAGAGGGTTTTCCTTTAATGGTTACCCTAGCAAAGAGAACAAAATAATGGATCAGAACGACGGTAGTGCAGCATCAATCTCTTGGGATGAAAGATAATGCAGCATGTTCAAACACGCACCTAGTTGGTGTGGTTTGAAACCCCTTTTGGGCACAAAGGGTAGACAAATGATATGATGAATGAACGATAGGGTTCTCTCGAGGAGAGAAGCACAATAAGGATGACGAATGATGCATGAAACGCGACTAACAGCATAAAGCAAAGCAAGACAAAGGGGATGAGAAATCTTATTAGGAGGCCGGTGACGAGGACGGGTGGAGCTTCTTCAGGATGATGACGGCGCGAGCGAGCGGCGTGCCAGAACGGCCTTCCTCGTATACCCGAAAGCCCGAGGACGCGGCAGGGCCTTCCTGGTGTCGATGCCGCCGTGAGAGAGAGAGCTCCTTTTTTATTTTTTTAAAGAGTGATCTTTTAAAATAAAAGAAGGAGAAATATAGAAAATAAATAGAGATAGGGATGAGAGCTTAAGAATGAAAATAAAAATATATGTATATATATACGCATATAATATTAGGAGTAGAGAGATAGAGAGAGAAGAGAGAGATGGGGAGTGGGAGAGCTTTTTAATTTTTAGTTTTTTAGTTTTATTTTTTTTATTTTTGTGGAAAGAGGTCTTTTGAGAGAGAAATAATAAAAAAGAGGTAAAATAAATAATAAGTAAAAAAAGGAAGAGATGGGGATTAGAGGCTAATGGTAATAATATATATATATATCTATATATTAACACCCACGTGAGTAGGGAGAGATAGAGAGGAATAGAGAGAAAGTGAGTGATAGAGATAGAAAGAGAAAGAAGCGCGGGTAAGAGAGAGGAGGGGAGAGAGAAAGAGATAGAGAGAGATAGAGAGAGAACTGGTGAGAGGGGGGTGAGATTTATTAATATTAATAATATATATATATATGTACATATATTAGCATGCATGTGTAGAGAGAGAAAGAGAGAGAGAGGACGGGACGGGAGAGAGAGAGATAGGTATAGAGAGTGATCCCGTAGGTGGGAGAGAGAGAGAGAAGAGAGAGATGAAGAGAGAGAGAGATAGAGAGAGATAGAGAGAAGGAGAGAGAGGTCGTGCGGGTGGGAGAGAGAGAGAGACGAAGATGTGGGTGGCCGTGGGAGTGGTGTCTTGGTGAGGGACGACAGCGGCTAGGGTGAGATGGCCAGAGGGGATGTTCGCGGTGGTAAGGGGGAGAGGTGTTTAACTGGCGGCTGGGTTATGGAGGTCGGCTAGGTTGGTTAGATGGTTTGGACGGTGATGGTGAAGGGAGTGGAGAGGAGCGGATGGTGGCCACGTCTGGTAGAGAGAGAGCGTTGGCAGGGAGGGGAGGTGTTCTGACGGTTGCGGCGGTGACCTGGGAGTAGAGGTGGTGTGCGGGCGTTGCTACGGTGGGCTCACGGCGTGAGTGAGGGTGCAGGGAGAGACTGTCACGACAGTGCGATGGCCATAGGGAGAGAGAAGGTTGGCCGGCGGGTGGCTTCGCGATAGACGGAGGGGCAAGGGGGCTTAGCAGGTGAGTTGTGGCTAGGTGAAGGGGAGGAGGTGCAGACAGCGATGGGTTCGGCCAGTGAGGTGAGTGGGAGAGGGAGGGAGCATCTGTCGTGCTGGCGGGTTGGCCGGGAAGGCTGGTCAGAGGAGGAGTTGAGGTCTGTTGGTTGGGGTTGGTAGAGATGAGAGAGGGAGTGGTCGCGACTGGATTGAGCAGGAGGTCTGTGGCGTGGGAGAGAAGGAGAGGTAGAGTGAGAGAGGGAGCAGAGGCTGTTAGCAGAGGGAGAGAGCGGCGTGCCTCGGTGGTTGACGGCGGTTCGGTTAGGGAGAGAAGGGGGGCAGCGGCGATGGCATGGGGTGACTGCGACGGTGAGAGGGTGGCCGGAGGGAGCTCGCTGGAGAGGATTGGGGTGGTCAGAGGGTGCAAGAAGGGAGAGAGGAGGTGGGGTGCAAGGACAGTGAGGGGGAGAGTAAGGAGATGGGATCGGAGTCGGTCATGGTAGTGAGGCGGGGATGTCGCCGGCGAGTGTATGCAGAGGGTGGGGGGTCGCGGCATCCATCGGCAGGTGGTGCTAGCGGGTCTCTCGTGGTGGGTGATGCGGGACGGACATGAGACTTGGGACTCTAGCTCGCGGGCGTCCCTAGCGAGGGATGCGTGGGACCGTGCATGGTTGAGAAATCGACAATGAGTCTCGGGTATCGGCTCTTCCGTGCTTATACTCGGAGTGAGTCACGAGACGGGTCTCTCTCTCTCTCGTAGCGATGATAGCAAATATATATGGTTAGAATCCTACACTCGCAGTGGCATTTAAATATATACGAGGCAAGCAAAATGCGTTAAAGAGTGGGGGCGAGTTTACCTCCACGCTCTGGGCGTGGGGAAGATGTTCCCGGCCAGTTACGTTAACTCCTGGTTAACAATAGTTAAAAACTATAATTACAGCAGTAATTCTATTGCCCACTCCATGCAAGGAGGTAAAGGGCTACAAGTGGGCCCGGGAGGACCGACCCTGGGTTGACGGGCAGCAATCTAAAGGCGAACTCGGCACGAACTCGGCCTGCTGGTCCGACTCGGCACTATTGCAACTCAGTATTGCACCAACTCAGTTGCTGACTCGCTAGGCAGCAAGATACGGATTCCAAAGGAACGCTGTCTTTCGGGGACCTTCTGAAGGCGCCGCTGGGCTGGGACGATGACGAGACGTACCTGATCGACTCTCTGAAGTGGCGGCTCCTGAAGTTGACCTTTGGTAATTTTTCTTGAATTTATCCCAGACTGAATTATTGTGAATAACCTCTTTCTCTCGAATCTCTCTCTCTCCCTCACACGTTCTCTCTCCTCTCTCCCCCTTTCACTTGGTTTGTGGTCCAAACGGACCCCAGTCGACGTGTGGGAGGTACCAACGGGACGGGATCGACGCGAGAATTGCGTCGGTACCCTTCATCCCTCGGATCGTGGAGCGTGGAGACGCGTGTGAGCAGAAGGACGGCGTGGCACCCGTCGCCCGATCTGCACCGATTCGCGATCTTCGCCGGGCAAGAGGTAGGGGAATGGACTCCTCGTCTCGCCAGGAACCCGTTGACGCTGCATGCGCCGCCATCCGTCGCCATCTTCATCGTTTCCCATGTAAATCTCATTTTGGGTGATTTTAGGCTAATTTCTCATTTTGCGTTCCTCTCTTGATTCCTAGTCCAGACGGCCGCTGATCGAAGCAAGGGAGGTACCGTTGGTTTGGTCACTCGCGTTGACGCCCATCTTCCCTCAATTTGCTGAGCGTGGAGCCGAGTCGGGTCAGGAGGCGTCGCGTCGCCCTCTCACCGGATGGGCATCGTGTCGTCGATTTTGTCGTAGTCCAGGTAGGTGGATGGATTTCATGCCTCGTTAGGACACCATCGGTACTACATGCGCCGTGGTTCCGATGCCCTTTGTCTCATTTTTCGTGTATGTTCCCGTTTAGTTCATTTTTAGCCTATAATGCTTGAAATTGTCTCCCTGGGCATCATCTTTTATTTCTAGCGGCATGCGTAGGTCTTGAATGATGGTATGGCATGGTAGGATAGTTTAGAATCGTGTTTCCCCGCGTCCCCCGTCGATTTCGATCGATCGGGAGGAGGGGTTTCGGTTCCGAACTCCGGAGTCTCGAAACCCAGGTGACATAATGTGCCTACCCCGGTGCGTTATAGTCATTTGGCGCGGGTACATAGGTGCGTTATATCCCATCGTGACGGACTCCTCTAGGTCCGTTATGGTTGTTTAACGCCCCAGTATGGGTGCGTTATGTCATGCATGAACTGTGAGTTTTCTGTGGATTTTCGAGTTCAGGTGACTTTAACGCATCTCGTCTGGTGCGTTATAGCCCTGTCTGTTGTGTTGTATGCCTGTTGACTTTAACGCCCCTATCCCCATGCGTTGTAGTCCTATAGCGCGCCTGCCCTGGTGCGTTATAGTCCCGATTGACTGTAGATTTTTATGTGTTCTGTTGAGCAGAGTGCTGGTAGCATCTCTCAGTTGCCCCACAGTCCCCCTCAATGAGGCAGTAGTGGCTTTACAGTCAGCCTTTTCCAATTTTACAGTCGCTAGCTAATCAGATACCTCCCGACTGAGGTACTCCCACCTGTTGGCATATTTTAGCAACATTGTAACCCATGGAGTCCAATCGTCCATTGGGCACCCGAATGCTAATAAGTGAAGTTCGGGAAGTCGACATGGCTCGCTGAAGATTATCCAGAGACTGCCACACCATGTCACTAGAAAATTGCAAACCTAGTGGCGAAGTCTGAGGAAGCAGAAAGTCCACCCTGCTATCACTTCAGCCCAGATATCGTCGTTCACCCCGGAGGACGTCGACGGCAGAATTTACGGGGCACCAGCGCTAGACTCGACAACTGTAGCTGATATAACTGGAGAAGTCTCAACTACGACAACTTCTTTGCCTGCCCCCTGAGGTGAAGCCATGCCGGTCGTCTCGATAGCTGAGGATACTCACTCCTCGCGTGCAGTCCCACCGGCTTCCACAGGAGAAGATTCCTCAATGACAGCCAAGGCCCTAGAAGCATCGGCCTCTTCTTCAATAATCTCTCCCGCTTCTATCTCTAGGAGGCTACTCTGCTCCAGTAGCAATCCTTCGCCCACAGCCAAGGGTTGAGATGCTGCGACCTCCGTCTGGCCACCAACTTCTACAATCACTCCGGGCCCTTCCAGCGATGCCACTGTCACATAAGTCTGTGGAATCCGTAAGGCAATGGGCCGGCGAAAAAGTCGGTTGCCCCTCGCCTAAAATCGGAAGAGGTATCTGCACTGTCACAGTTGGCGGCGCCACCTCAGCCTGCATCACATGTATATATGTCAACCAGCCGAGTTGGAAATGACAAGAAAGGCTACAGATGGGCGAGGGAATGCTCCATACTATGACCGGCACTATATTTAGGCCTCCAAGAGTGGCCTCTGACGATGCCAACCCTCCTCCTGCAATCGGGTATGATGGCCCTTGCTCAATTCCTGGCAGCCTCGGAGGGCTAAATGTCAAGAAGTCACTCTCGTAAGCCGAAGAAGCCCCAACATCCTCGATCTCCATGTCGACCAATGGGAGATCTACTTCGCTAGAGTTGCCACCATAGTCAACTTGCTCGGAGGAGGAAGACTCTTCGACCTGCTCATGAATTTCAAGTATGTGGGCATGCGCCTTGCTAAAACACTTACACCTTGGTTGCAGCACCTCCACGTTGGCTGGTAATCGCTCTCCAATGGTGTCTTTCCTGTCGTGCCCTCGTGCACATTTTCATTTAATAGTCTAGTTCTTTCATCCAGCGTTCAATGCTTTCGAGTAATCTTCCGAGGATGTTTCAATCAGAACCATGAAAGGTTTCCATGGCTTAGTGTCAGAGGCGTGTCACATTACACCTTGGCATCTACTTTTCAGTCTGTTCTTCTTCATTTCGCTTGTCGCACTTTCGCTTCATTTTGTCTCACTCTCCTGCAAAGCAGACACCAAGGCGGGGCAGCTGTAGACACGCCAAATTTGATGCTAAGTTGGCTAAATCTCATATTACTTGGCGACAATCAGATTGGACTTCAATATTTGCATAATATGGAGTATTTCTTCATTAATTAATTAACACCTTCAAAAGGGGCGTCATTTTGTGAATTAACACCTTAGTCAAGGGCATTATTTCTTTGAAATAATGACACTCTCAGGGTCGTCATTTAATTAATTAACGCCTTTCAGAAGTGGCGTCATTTCCTGATATTCTTGATTTTATGGAAATTCGGTTGGATAATGGTTTGAATTAACGCCCTTCATAGAGGCATTATTTTTAAATAGCGCTTGTTTGAAAGTCGTCAGTTTTATTTAAAGTATAGAAGGTTTTGGAAATTCAGGAATGACGGCTCTATGAGTGGCGTCATTTGTTGAATAGCGACCTTGTGCGTGTCATCATTTCACTTCCGTCTCCGTTTCGACTGCATCTTTCCCCGGAAGAGTCCTACTTTGTTTTAATCTGTCAATTTGATCAGGGAAAGGAGTCTAACAGGGTCAGGTTGTTGATTGTTCCAATCCCATTGGAACTAGTTCTTTCTGGGTTTCTGGAGCCTATAAATAGTGGTTTCTGTCCTCCGGTATAATCGTAATCATAATGGTCAATACGGTGGTTGAAGCATAAGGAGTTTTCTGCTGCAACCTGTGGAACACAACGCGCCGTCCCCCTTTCTTCTTCTTCTTCCTTTACTGTCGTCAGGGGCAGCAGGAAGCTTCCTTTTCCTTTTAGTCTATTGGCTTTGCATCATCTCTTGTTTGCATCATATTCTCTTTTATTTCTCTTGCACTGCATATATTCTCCTCCCTGTAGCTCCTCTTTAGGGGTTTTAAAACCAAAAACAAGGTGTGTGTTCGTGTTACAATGCACAGATCGTGGTAGAACGATTCCTCGAAATGTCAAGAACCAACGTCTTGAATCGGACAACGCCACCGCGATAAGACAAGACTTCCTATCAACCACTAGGCCAACCTGGGTTGACGGGAACTAGACACGACACAGACAGATGCATTAACACATCCACCGCTGCTGCAGCACAAGCAAGCAAAACCACCGGGAACACAAGCGGCGGAGGACGACAACAATCTGGACAGAGCAACTCATCAATCAACTGCTAGAGGAAAACCCAACAGTCTAGAGATAGCCGCTACAAGACCAGAGATAAGGACAGTGGTAGCTTCTAGATAAAATCGTTAGAGTACTACCGCAGTCTAGGAAAAGACCACACCCAGTCACCTAACCGACCAATCCGGACAGCCACCGACAGACAACACCACCCTAAATAGAGACTTAGGACAGACAGATGTACCATACACAGGCACACGGTCAATACGGCCAACAAGACTATAACGCACCTACAGAGGGGTGTTATACACACATAACGCACCGCAAGAGGGTCGCCATGCCGACCAGACAGAAGAACTACAGCAAACCTTATAACGCGCCAGCACAGGGGCACTATACGAACATAACGCACTGCCAGAGGGACGTTATGCACAACAGACCCGAAATCACGCTCAATGATATAACACACCTTCTCAGGGGCGTTATACCCACATAACGCACCGAATATGTAGTGTTATGCTCCACAGACCAACACAACGTATAACGGACCACATTCGTCACGTCATACATGCATAACGCATGTGGAGAGATGCGTTATACCCAACCAGACTCCAAAACGAGTAGCCACAGGCTATAGGCACATAACGGACCAAGGGCTATCTGTCATAGCCACAAAACACACTGGGCGAGGCACGCTATGCCAACTCCTCGACCCAGACAAAGCCACAGTCAGTGGGACATAATGGCTCTACACCTGTGCGTCATCCAATGTATGACGCATGGGGAGAAGTCTGTTATGTAAATCGACTGACCCAGTCTCTGAGGCAGGCACGGTCAACGAGAGTTCTGACATATCAGAACCTCGGAATCCACCGACCATAACTCACCTGGACAGGGGCGTTATGTCTCACATAACGGGCTAGGGCTAGTCTGTTATGCTCTAAAGCCTCAGAAGACTAAAACAATGTGTAACGCATAACGATATATCACGTGATCGTTATGTAGCAGGGCTATGACCATGATATAAGGTGGCCAGGAGTGTTCTTGCCGTGGGCAGTCTTCTGTACTGCTTTTAATGTCATTCTCTAGTTTGGGTCAACCTGGTGTGACCCAGTGGTTGACAGGTGACCTTGAATGTGTCTCAGCAGTTCTGTCCAGTTCGAGACATGATTCTGGATGCTGTGAGGTATTATCTTACCTCTTTCTGCATATCCAGGTGTGCTGAGGGTGCTCGGTGTTCCCTCAGGTCTCCGTGAGTCGTTTCCTACGGTGAGTCATTTTCTCTGGCTTAGGGTTAGACCGATTGGCGACTTGTTCCGCTTTGTGCAATGATCTTGACTCCGAGTCGCGAGACTCAAGGATTGTTGAAGTTTCAGGTCTAGTTGCCTTGTCCTGAGTCTATCGGTAGTTTCTTGCACTGCCATTAGTGCTTCATAGTATGTGCAACAATGTTTCTTTACATGTCTGTACTCTAGCACTCGCATTTTAGAGTCTGTGTCTCGTGATCCTCCACTAGTCCTAGCCTTACGACACTTTTCGGCGTGTCAGCCTTTATGGTGGGGCATTTCCCGATTTAAGGTTTTTAAGCTAGTTCCATGGGCTCCCGCGCTCAACAGTAGTGTCCTCGACCGTAGCGTCCTATGGGGGGAGAATACTAGCTAGAGGCCTAGCTTAGGCGAGAGCCAGTGTGTACACATGTGGTCAGGGGCTTTGTACTTGCACTGATGGGCGTCACCCTGACTAGTCACTCATGACTGTAGTTCTATTATGGTTCTGACAGTGTCTTGGTGTCGGTCGTGCTTTTGGATGACAGGCAGATGAGCCACTTGTAGGCGCAACATAAGATGTCAGGGGACGTAGTTGGCTGCTCTTCTAGTGAGGGGAGTACTTCAGACACGTGACATGTGACTTTCGCGTGACTCTCGTGTTTCTCGAGCATTGTGATCTTTCTGGGTCAGCCTCCTTGTGGCTTTGCCCGAGGTCAGTGTAGTATTATGTCATGTGCACGACATTTTGGTTGTGCTTGTGGTCCTGTCTAGATGAGCATGCACGACAATTGAGTCATGTGTGCTTCCTATCTATTTTTTCTAGACTTTTTCTAGGGCTTTTGTCTTTTCCCTTTTTCCTTGCAGGCCTTCGCTTGCATGGTGTCGCGTCAATGGATTGGCAACTACTGACTTCGCCAGTTCAGAGTTCGCCCTTCTATTGTTGCTATTTAATAAGGCTCCACCCCTTGACCAAATATCAAGAATTGGTCATTCTCTAACTTGTCACATGCAAGGGGTTGAGCTTAAGAACAGATCTAACTTGTTTTCTTGTTTAAGTATGTACAGACGCAGGTTCAAACGCTCAAGATTCAAGGCTCACAAAGCTCTCTGCCTATGGTTCCTTACGGTCTATATGTAGACCGCTAAGGTACCTTAACGGTCCGTATCCCAATCGCTTTCCTCTCCCGAGGATTGAAAATTCAAGTTCTCAGTAAACTATCCATCACGGTCTCACATTAGACCATTAGTACATTCTCGCGGTCCACTTTACGATCGCATGACTCACCTGAGAGTAGTAAACTATTAATTTTTTCTGAGCTCTCTGTTTGGCGGTCTATCGTTAGACCGTAAGTTGTGCTTAGCGGTCCTATTATAGGTTGCTTATCAGATAGAGAACTCTATTTTAAGCTGATTTGTCCATCCATTCAAGATCAAAGAATCACCCATTGCACATACTTCAACTCAACATTCTTATTCCATTCAATCAAGGTCATTGAACAGCATTTTATCCACAGTTTCAAGTACATCAAGAATAAAAGCTCAAATTACATTCAATCTTTCATCCGCGCGAGGCCGGATCTTGCGCAATTCCTTTACATAAGCACGGTATTCCTCTTTGTCCTCTGCCACTTCCGCTTGCAAAGCATGTACCCGGTTGAGCTCCCACATGGTCAGAGCGCTCCGGACTGCTCACTCGTCCTCCTCGGTCCCTATCTTCCTAGCTTGAAGGGGAGAGAAATGTGATAATGCAGGAACCATAGTGCGGGGTAGCCCAACTTGAAGATAGCACCGGTGCGGGTTATAGATCGCCAAAGTAGTGTCCCCCACTAGCTACAGGTCTAGGCCCGGTCGCCGAGGTAATCTGAGGGTGGTGCTTCGAAGAGCCCTTGGTCGCATCATGAACTTTTCAATTGACAATGTGTTTAGGTAGAGGCGCCAATCATCCCGTGTCTTCTTATCCCCCGTCCGGCACTCAACCTGTGAAGAGAACCCAGATGCACCTCCTATGAAGAATAGAGGGTGGCTCCCAAATATGCGGCTAGCTGAAGGCATGTCCTCCTTGGGTAGGAATTTAAGTCTCACTCCCATCCAACACTCAAGGATGATCATTGACCCGAAGAGTGGTCCCCCTAGTGAAGCTGAACTAAGGACCTATCTATGCAAGGTGCAGACAATGCATGGACTTTAGTGTTCAACCTAAAACATGCACGGACCTTTAGTGCATAAGAGTCAGAAGAGTGTGAGCTAAAACATGCAGGGACTGGGAGATGTGCACGGGGTTATTCTGCCTAAAGCTGCCTAATGCAATGTGTGAAGAATTTAACCCCAAGGATAAAATTGGCTCCAGCAAAACCAAAAATAGTCATGCAATAAAATAAACATGATATGCATAACTTCCAAGGCACATTCTTGTGAGAATTTATAATGTTTGACTTATGGTGTAGACATCATCAAAACTATAGGGATGCAACAAAACCAGCTAGAGGGTCTGACGTGGTACAGTCTGTCAGTGTGTGCACACATGGTCGGGGGCTTCGGACAAGTGCTGACGAGTATGACCCCGACTAGACACTTGTTTTGTGGTTGTTTGTCGGTGTCTCAATTTTTGCTTGGTGCAAGGGGGAGACACCTGAGGGGTGGACTAAGTCATCAGTGGACGCTTCCAGCCTTGCCCTTAGTGGGCAGGTACTCCTGTCACGTGATGTGAGTTTCCCGTGAACCAAAATTCTATTCTCTGACCACGTGGCATGGTTTCCCAGACCGTTTCTATGTGTTTTCCCAAGGTTGAGGCCAAGGGTACCCAGTTGGGTTACCTGGGGCTTCACCCCTTAGCTGGGGTGGGTTCACAACAATGAGGTCGTGATGGTACCTGTGGACGGCGTGGTCCTGGTTAGGCCGTGTCTGTGAGGCAGGCCCCCATGGCAGTGTTGCCGTGTGTTTTCCCTCCGTAGCTGTGGTGTTAGGTGGTCTGATCCCTGATTGTGAAATCAGGAGCTCTTTCCCCTGTTACCGGTAGGAGTAGCTTTAGAGCCGAGGTTTTACCAGCCACCATGAGTTCTGCTTCTATTGTCGTCGTTGTTATTCTTGCTCGCGCTGCTTGTTACTGCCGTTGTTTATGATTGGGCTTCTGCAGGACCCCGACTGAGCCAGTGAGATGAGGCTCACCCTCTACTTTTCAAGTGTGGTGGCTTGTTCTTGAGGTTCAGAGGTGCAGCGTGGAGGTTCCTAGTTGCCAGCTCATCGGGCCGAGTGTTCAGTCGGCATTACGTATGCTTCCCTACCTTAGACTGTATATTAGTTGGATTGGACTCTCCTCTATTTAGTTATTTATTTATGTTGTTATTATTATTGTTAGCTTTATGCACATTAGGTCAGTGCAAGTCTCGTTGCTAAGTCTATGCATGTTCAGGGTCTGTGCACACATGTCTTTTAGGTACGTCTGTGCAACTTTCAAAGTCCGTGCACATTTGCATAATATTTGGTCAAGTCGGTGCATGCATTATCTCACGCATGACAAGGTCTGTGCATGTTAGGCTTATGGCTTATAAGGTCTGTGCATCTTTAGCATCATGCACATTCGAAGTTTGTGCATACATTGTAGCATACTCAACTAAGGTTAGTGCACGTTGATGTTTGTTACATACAATGTCGGTGCATATTTTTGCCTCATGTATTTTCAAGTCCGCGTGAATTTGCCTTGTGCTAAACAAGGTCTGTGCACATCCCTCTTTAGGCAAGACAAGGTTGTTGCATACACTTTTGTAAGTTTGTGCATATTCAAGTCTGTGTATACAACTCAGCGCATGTTTGAAGTCGGTGCATATAGGCTCATTCTACATACAACATCAGTGCAAGTTCTTGGTGTGTCTTAATAAGGTTAGTGCAACATTACTCCATTGCCTGAAGAAGGTCTGTGCATATTTGCCTTGTGCTAAAACAAGGTCAGTGCATATCTCTTGTTAGGCCAAGACAAGGTCTGTGCATCTTTTGTTTTACGCTACACGGGGTTCATGCTTGTTTCAAAGTTGTGTACATAAGCTTGATGTAGGTTTCATCTCATGCATATAAGAGTGAGTGCATTTTTTATTTAGGCAAAACAAGGTCTATGCAATTGATTGCTTTGCATCAAGTGAGGTCTTTGTATGTCACACATCTGTCTCATAAACGTCTGTGCATGTTTTGGCATATGACATGTGTAGGTCTGTGCGTGTCTCGCATAGAACGCACAGAAGTTAGTGCATGCATTGCATATAGTCAATAATGGTTTGTGCACTACATTACCTGATAATGCTTTAAGTCCTACCTTAAAGTAAAATCTGATCTATCAACTGTTTGATGAAATGTTTTGTGACTTATTGGCAGGGACTTAAAGTTACACGATATCAAGACAGAAGTTCTTGATCCAAGAATGCTTTAATAACTGGAGAACACTACCACGTGGGCAGCCACCATCTTTTGAGATCTAACACATGGGATCTGAAATGTTTGCTCTCGATGAAATCTCTGGGCAGGAAACCTATTTTCCACGCACCTCCCTCTCTCACGAGGCTTCAGATATCAGTGGCGATGGAACCGTGGTCGAACTGGCTTCGAAACGAGACCCACGGGGGTGCCAGCCGAGGTCAGGGTAGGCCGTTGCAGCTCGATCACTGACGGGGTGTCAGCTCTATCCCAGGGTGGATAGAGCTGCGTACTCGGGGGAGAAATAGGAGAATAAATCGTTCCGGAGTCCGAACGAGGTCCCACTTCTTGGAGGTGGAAGGAGGCTGTAGATCAACGATGGATATATCATAAAATAGTTGGCGGGATGGTGTTTGAAGAGTTCAAAGATGGAGTATCAAGCTTCATTGAATTTGCATATGGGAATCCAAGTGTAATAGATGACAAGGGTCATATCCGATGTCCCTGTTTAAAATGTAAGAACTTGAGGTTCTATTCAACATATGACATTGAGCGTCATTTGTACCATAAAGGGTTCATACCAGATTACATGAACTGGTTTGAACATGGTGAGACCTTTTGGTTGTACGAGCAAGCCAATGTTGAAAGCACAAACATGTACGCAGATATGATTTTCGATGCAACAAGTCCTAAATTAGGTTATGCAGTTAGTCTCGGAATTAATATTCATCAAGAACATGGATATAACGAAAAAGAGTCGAACGACACAACTAGAAGATTTTATCAATTATTAAGGGATCTTGATGAGCCATTGTGGTCGGGATGTCAGAATCACACTTGGTTGTCTGCAGTGTTACAATTGCTGAATTTGAAATCAGAATTTCACATCAGTAAGAGCTGTTTTGACTATCTCTTCCTCGTCATCAAGAGCATATTACCTCGAAATGAGAAGCTACCTGAAAATTTTTATCGTGCCAAGAAGATGGTCAATAATCTAGGGCTTGGATATGTGAAAATAGATGTGCGCTCTAATCATTGTATGTTATATTACAAGGAGAATGCAGAGAAAACATCTTGTTCCATTGGTAATGCTACTCGGTTCAAACCTAAGAGAGGGGGTAACAGGAAGTAGAAGGATGTACCTAGCAAGTCATCGTAGTATTTTCCCCTCATGCCTAGACTTCAAAGGTTATATATGTCCTCAAAGATAGCTTGATATATGAGATGGCACGTGAAAAGAGTTTGTTGTGTGTTGACAGGCAAAATATGAACAAAAGCAAGATGTGGCCGAAGAGAAGATTAAGCTAGGAATGAAGATTCAGAGGACTCTTACAAAGTCAGAACTGAAGAAGAGCCATTGATCTCTACTTTTTGGAACCCCACGGGTGAGAAGCCCACACCCCACATCCACCCCACCATGGAGGAGAATCGGCAGCTCCAGGTGCACCGTTCCTGAGATGGGAGCGGGCGAGAAGCCCTATCTGAAGCCTCGGTCGACCTCCCTCGATGTCCACCTCCACTACCATCCTTCACCACCACCACCGCTGTCTCCGACATCAACGCTGCCACCATGCAACCATGTTCGCCACCTCTGCACTCCCATGATTGAGCATGGCAAGCATGGTCCCTTCGAAGCATGGCACCGCCGTCTACGCTTCAGTCGGCACTTAGCTCACCCATCTACAACTTGCAGGGCGGCCCACGCGAGCTCCAAGGTCCACCTCCCTCACCTCCCATTCTCTCTCTCTCCATCTCTCTCTCACTCCTTTCCCTGTTACTACCGCGTCTCCGACACACCATGCATTAGGTCCTTCCCATCCCAGTTCCAACACCCCACCACAGCTGCCTTCTCCATGCACTGCACGACGAACGCTCGTCCCAGAACCCGGCCACCACCTCTCGCCACCACCAACTCGACATCGTCATGCGCCTGCCCATCTGAGAACCCTGCCCCCTTCCCATGCACCCCATTCGCCATGCAGAGCCAGACCGCTCTTCCCCATCCCCAGCACGACGAACGCTCGTCTCCTTTCCCCTGCCTGCCACCGCTCTTCCCCATCCCCAGCTCATGCACCCTTCCCCGTCATTGAACCCAGCACCCCATCGCCATGAAACTTGCCAACATTGCCGTTGCAACTGCCTCTGTGTTCCTATGCCATGAGCACACCACCCAGCACCACCGGCAGGCCATGCGGCCCCGATCTTCCCCTCCGACAGCCACTACACCACCTATGAAGCACCACCGGCTGCCGTCGTCGTCGAGAGAACTATCTACCACCGCCACTGACGCCTTAATGCCTGCAGTCCTGCTGTGGTCCACCCGACTACCCCAACGAACCCCTCCCCTATCTGCGCCGTCGACCAGTGCCACCCCAGCCCCACGTCGTCTTCATCGGCAACGGGAAGGAATCCCCACCGGCACGCAAGCACGGCGGCAACGACCGAGCCGCTCCGAACACCCCATCCTGTGCCCTCTCTCTTCTCTCTCATTCTCTCTGCTCCCTCTCTCGTTACGGGATGCTTTTGTAAAAAAAAAACAATAAGCTGGACCCCCCACCGTGGCTTTCCCGCTCTCAGGCTTGAGCAGCCAGGAGTGGTCCGCCCATCACTCCATGAGCGGCTAGTCCTTAACTGTTCATCTTTCCCGTTGGGTTGAGCGGCCAGGTCCTGCCCACTTATCCCAGTTGACCTTTGGTCGGTAGTTTTGTGTCTATTCAGACAGGCGATTTGGTCAAAATCGTTCTGACCGACACTGTAGTAGGTCGGTTGGCTTGAGTGACTACTCCTTAACCGCTCTAGCCTTTGGGTGGCCCAGCCCTAACTGTCCATCCCTTTTAGTGTCTAGGGGTCAATTCTTTTTAGCGATTGGCCCCCAACCGTTCATCCCCCTTGAATGGTCTGTTCTTGACCGTTCATCCCTCTTTGAACGACTTCCATCTGGACCGTTCATTTCACCGAGCAGCCTTCTTCTGATCGCCTAGTGAGTCTTGTCCGTTGTCTCGTTCGTTGGCCATGATGGCCTATCTCATGTCTGTCTCTCTTAGGTACGTGTCCTAGGGCGGTGTCTGAGTGTCGTTTCCCGACGTTCTGGTTTTCGTATATCGTGGCCTGACCTTATGATTTACCCGTTGTCTCGTGGACGTCTCTTGATGTCCTATGAGGGCTATGACCATGATATAAGATGGCCAGGAGTGTTCTTGCCGTGGGTAGTCTTCTGTACTACTTTTAATGTCATTGTCTGGTTCTGGTCAACTCGGTTAGATGCAATGGTTGACGTGAGACCTTGTATGTGTCTCGACAGTTTTGTCCAGTTCAAGACATGGTTCTGGATGCCATGAGGTATCATCTTACCTCGTTCTACGTATCTAGGTGTGCTGAGGGATCTCGATATTCCCTTAGGTCTCCGTGAGTCATTTCTTACGGTGAGTCATTTTCTTTGGCTTAGGATTAGACCGATTGGAACTTGTTCCACTTTGTATGACGATCTTGACTCCTAGTCATGAGACTCAAGGATCGTTGTAATTACAGGTCTAGTTTCCTTGTCCTGAGTCTGTTGACAGTTTTTTGTGCTGCCATTGGTACTTCGTAGTACATGCGATAGTGTTCTTTACCTGTCTGTACTCCAACACTCGCGTTTTAGAGTCTGTGTCTCGTGATCCTCCACTAGTCGTAGTCATACGGCACATTTCGGTGTGACGACTTTTACGGTGGGGCACTTCTCGGTTTATGATTTTTAAGCTAGTTCCGTGGGCCCCTGCTTTTACGACAGCGTGTGCAACGCATACAACCTGCCTGGAAAGTTTCATCCATCAATCCACATCGGAACCTTCTCGAAACAATACGGGGTGAACATGAAGTCACCGGAAGGCAACTCCATCGCCAGATCACACGACATCTGGGATACCGGGTCCTCAACACTCAGCGTAAAATCCTTTGATATAAATGAATGCAACGCACCAGAATCAAACAAAACATGCGCTGTACAACCCAAAATCATAACAGTACCTTCCATAAGTTGCGACAACTCTGTCTCTGCCCTGGTCATGTGTGTAATCTTGCCTCGAGATCTCTGCCTGCCCACACTCGCTGACCATGGTAGTGGCGGATACTGTCCCTGCTGTTGAAACTACTATGGCTACTGAGGGTACTGCTGCTGTTGCTGCTAAGGGTACTGGGGTGGCTGACGCGGCCTCTGAGGATAGTCACGCACTATATGCCATGGCTGATCACACCTAAAACAAATCACTGGTGCCGTACACTACCTGCCTGGATGCGACTGGCCACACCGGGGATATGACCCTCGAGAACCACCGACCGATCCCTGCCACTGATAAGGCATCGACTGCTGAACACTGCCTGATGAAGCCTACCTTTGATCTCAGTCCTCCTTGCACTTCTTACTGAAACCCTTCTTGAAGAGCTTCTTAATCTTGGAGCCAAAAGGCGTAGATCCTGCCACTGACGCCGCCAAAGTCGGAGCTCCTGGACCACCCGTACAGTGCCGGAAGGTGCTCTGCTATTGGGTAGTCGTCTGCTAGCTACGGCCTGACTGGGACTGCCCCTGGCTAACCAGTCCCCGAATCCTCTGCATATCCAGCTCTAAAGACGCCACTACACGAGAAGCCATCTCCAGGTCAGTGGCAGCGTTTGCTATCAGATGATGCCTCAGGTCCTGCCTCAAACCCTGCACGAATTGCTCGATATTCAACTCCTCATTCTCCATGATATGGGGAGTATAACATCCCAACTCCACAAACCGAGCCCCGTACTACAACACTGACATGTCACCCTGAACCAGCTCCAAAAATTGATGCATCTTCTGTGTACCAACATAGGATGGGTAGTAAGCACGCTCGAAGACCTTGACGAAGTCCTTCCACACGATCTACTGAAGTGGACAAGACTGAAAGGACGTCTTCCACTCTGAAGACCACCAAGCTCGAGCCGTACCCTGCAACTGGTTGCAAGCCAACATCAGTATGCCCCGAAGCATGTGTATCCCCTCATTTTGGAATAGAAGAACATTCGTATACATGGTCTTGCATGCTGGTCCATGAGTCCTTTCTTCCCCCTCTTTTCTCTTGCTCTTCAATGGGATGCAAGTCCGTGCCGACAGCTCGATCTAGGAAGGCTTCAGTCGGGTTTGCAGAGGCGCGTGGGAGAGCGCTCACCTCCCCAAGGGAGAGACGAGGGGATCACTCCACCACGCAAGCCTCGCGGCCCCACCGAACGGTCTCGTGAGGGAAATTGGCCTGGGCGGAGAGTAGTCGTCACCCGAAGGGACGGAGAGAAGGGTTTGTTGGTTCAAAAAGGGTTATTCGTCACCCGGAGGGACGGAGAGAAGAGCTTATTGGTCCAAATGACCTGGACGGGAGGTCCTGGTCAAAGGAGTATTCGTCACCCGAAGGGACGGAGACAAGAACTTATTAGTCAAAATGACCTGGACGGAAGGTCCAAATCAAAGGAGTATTCGTCATTTTGACCCGGGAGGGGTCTGGGCGAGATGTTCGCTCATCAGTGCCGCCAGGGTGGCGGAGCCTAAGGCAGTTTGTTCATCTCTTGAGGCGTTCGTCAACACTGGGTCGGTGTCAACGTAAAGAAGGATTCACTTCTCCACCCAGACGTAAGGTCCAGGTGAGAGGTCTATTCGTCGGTGTCATCAAGGTGATGAAACTGACATGGCTTATTTGTCTCTCAGGATATTCGTCGCCACTGGGTTAATGCCGACGCAAAGAAGGGTTTATTCCTTTACTCCAGACATAAGGTCTGGGTAAGATGTTTATTCGTCGATGTGGCCGAAGTGGCAGAACCGACGGGGTTTATTCGTCTATTGTGGTGGTCGTTCGCACTGGGTTTAGTGCTGACGCAAAGAGGGGTTTATTCCCTTTTTCCAGACGTAAGGTCCGGGCAAGGTGTTTGTTCGTCGGCGTCGTTGAAGTGGCGGAGCCGATGGGGTTTGTTCGTCTCTTCGAATATTCGTCGGCACTAGGTCGGTGCCAACACAAGGAAAGGGTTTATTCCCTTATCCCAGACGTAAGGTCCAAGTAAGGTGTTTGTTCGTCGGCATCACCGAGGTGGCGGGACCGACAAGGTCTATTTGTCTCTTCGAATATTCGTCGAAACTGGGTCGGTGCTGACACAAAGAAGGGTTTATTCCCTTGTCCCGGAAGTAAGGTCCAGGTCTCACGTATGCACGGCTTACCTACAGACGTGCGGGGGAGAATGGACGGTCCCACCTAGCCGTCCATCACTCCCAACGAAAAATAGACCATAACGCACTTGCCCAGGTGCGCTATGATACATAACGCCCTAGCCTGGAAGATGACCGCTAGAGACGCGCCGCCGGCGATGGGTAGCTGCGCTTGGTAGGGACGCGGGGCAGGCGGAATGGCGGGGTTTCTCTCGGAATCCTCTGGCTTGGGTGGAGCGGAAAGAGAAAGGGAAGGAGGCCCCGATCTACTTCTTGATCACCCTCTTTCCGATTCCGCCCATGCCATAGGCTTCCGGAAGATCCTCCCATTCCTTCCTCCCGCCGATCGGAGCTCCCGGTGCTTCCGGTGTTAGGTGGTATTCCTAATCCCCCTCCCCCCTCGACTCCCTTCCTTTCTCTGTGCATGTTGATGGCGGAAAGGCGCTGCTGCCACCCGCTGGCTCGTCTCTCCGATCCCTGACTCTATTTCAGACTGCTTGCGAGTCGGATGGATGGATTCGTGCTAGATCTCGTCTGATCTTTTATGCTCGTGGTTATTCCGCTGGCAACGATTTGCCTTTTCCTCCCCCTTTTCCTTGTCGCCCTTTCTCCAATCCCGAGAAACCTCGCTTTTCTCTGATCGTATGATATCCTTTTGAACATCAGAGAGAAGATTCGGCTTTCTGGACATTGCAGTTTGGATCTGCAAACGAAGCAGATATTTTAAAAAAGGAATTTTTCTTTAAAAGAACAGTAGTAAGCACAAGGGTGTGATTCGGGGGTTATTTGCAATGGATATGGGTGTTTTATTTTATTGGCCATATTTATGAAAGAACTTCAAAAATAAGACTTTTGGTTAACTATTCCCAGGTCGAGTTGCATCACTTGCATGATGCCTTCTGGTGTTGGTGAAATCCCCTGAGAAATCGAAAACTCTGTAACTCGGTAAATGGTTGTAGGTGGATCTAGCTGATTTTGCTTGGCTTGCTCTTTATCAGAACTGCACTTCTTCACCGAATTTGGCTTGGGTTTGCTGCATCTCAGTGCAGTATGCATCTGTCTAATCCTGGTGTCCCCCCCGGCACATTCTTTGATCCATATGTTAAAGATTGGGATGCCTCAAAACAAAGCTAGGAACTTTTTAAATTTCTTAATCTAGTTTAGGTGCTCGTCAAGGCAGAACATTAGGCTTCGGAGTAATTAACGAATGCATAAAAATTTAATCGTGATGTATATTGGATGGAATTTTATTAGGATTGTGCTGATAGTCACTCCACTCCGGTGGTACTGATTGACCGATCATCTACTATTTTCTGACGTTTTATAAACTTTTAATCTTGTAATGGCTGGAACTCTCCGCCGGATATTCCTTCCGTCAGACTAGGACCTCCATTACGAGACCTCTGTCAGTCCCCGCGAGCCTAGGATTCTCACTAGGACGTTGGACAGGTTGTACCTCAAATCCCGCACCTATTAACTCGATCGGATCGCTTGTTTGTCTCTGTTCAGAGTCGCGGCCCTCATGGGACCTTCTGAGTCCATACACGGCTCGAGTCAGACCATTTTACTCATTGAGCGGCTCAATTGAGGCTGTGTTTAACTGGCTAAGTGCCAGGCCTAACTGGTCGATTATCCTTGACTTTTCTTCGACCTAGCCTTGTTAAGTCGACCTAAGGCCTCCAGACCAGCTTGTGAACTATGGGCTAAACTCTGGTTCGGTTCCACCATGCCCGGGCGGCTTGAGAGCCCAATTTGATTAAATATTCTAGCCTAACTTGGCCCCGCACGCGGTGATCCCTGGACCGTTTCACCCACTAAACGGACTATCTATGGACCGTTTGGAGTTAGGGCGGCCCAGTCCAGACCGTGTACCTCTTGTCATGGGCTTCGATTCATTTTGTTCTGAACGGCCGAAGGTGGACCGTCTTCCCAATGTAAACGGCCCATTCTAAACTGTTTCATCCTTCACACAGCCCATATAGGACCGTTTAACCTTGGCACCGAGCTGGGTTTTCCCTTTGGCCCAGTTCATCTTTCGCGGTCCATTATAAGACCGTTTATGTTATAAGCGGCCCCAGTATGACCGCGTAATTTCTAGAGCTTGATTCTCACGCTTTTTGGTGTGCTTCAGTGGCCGAGCCGTTGATGGCTTATGCCATTAAACCCTGGATTATTCTCATCTATTCCAGGTGATAGCTTGATGTTCCATTCCTTTCCTGGCCGAGTCCAGTAAATATCTAGACATAACTTGAGATCTTGGATCTGCCAAATCAATGCCAACGCATCATAAGGGCCCGGTCTGGTCCTGGGAGGAGTACCCGAAAAGTACTAGTGCTGTAACATCCAGAGTTTAATGGATCTTTAGCGGGTTGAGTCTAGAAGTTATTTCGGTGAATTCGTGCGTCCCGCTCTGCTTCGGGAGCTTCCCTCCGGTCGTGGGCTTCCCCAACTTCCTTGGGGTAGCCTTCGTCAACATCCTAGACGTAGAGGCGTCCAACGAGCCCGAGCACAACACTCCCATCCCGCGAGCCACTGAAGCTACTACCGGCCGAGCTGTGGCCAAGAACAACAACAGCATTCCGGCAAGGACGTTGGGCTGCAACGTGCACCATGTGCACCAGGCTGCCGGTCCATCGCACTAGGGGTCAGCATCCCATCAGAGGAGGCTCTGAAGGAACAACGCTGGTGCTACCACGGGGCGCCGAATCTCTAGCACCAGCAAGTCTATGATTGTCAGGACCATGCAAGTCCATTTGAATGGACAGAGGTCCGAGGTGGTCCCGAACCACATCGTGCCGGCTATTCTAGTCCGCAACTCCTTCCAGGGACTGGAAAAGATGAAGGAAAACATGGTGCCCATCGTTCCGACCGCGGCACCGAAGGACACATTAGCTCACAAGCCGGCCAAGCTGAAGTAAATTTGGGTTCCCAAGGAAGCCCAACCCACTGCACCTGCCCAGGCGGGGCCCATCTACACCCGCTGCAGAAAGGGCCAAAGAGATGAAAGGGTCGAGGTGGCGGCCACTACCCACCAACCGGCAGTTGCCGCACCAGCGCTGCTCGAAAATGCCCCCCGCCAACATCGCAGGCGTCATCACCATGCTGACCGCCCGGCATTCACAACTTACACTCATCCTGCTGTCGCCATCAACATGCAACTACCAACTACTCTCCCCGACCAAGAGTGGGAAGGGATCAAGCAAGTCATGAGAAACTACCTCTGGGGCTCGGGTAGCACCCCTATGGATCGTTAGAGACTGCTAGGGGCAGTGGCCTCCGCCTTTCGAGGAGGAGAGGAAATCCAACCTGTGCCTAACGTAGAATCAAGGAACCGGTCGAAGGAATGACACAAGTCACCTATGCGGGCGGAAGCGCCGCCCTGACGATCGATTTTTGATAGACTGGTGTTCCCAAATAAGCCGTCAAGAAGGATGGCAAAAAGAAATAGGAATTGGAGAATTTTCCCCTGCAACATGGCAGGAGTCCCTAGTCGGTATGCGACTTTGCCTACCGACCCCGAAGAAGTGGCTAGGCTCGCCGCCAGGCCCGGTCCCCTCACCAGGAGAGGAAGAGCGGTGAGTGAAGCGACGCAGGCGAGCGTCGAAGAGATTGCACGAAGGTTTGCACACAGATGACGAAAATAAAACGTACGTTGTGGATAGTTATTGTGCATTTTAAAAGAGATTTAATCGAGTTGGAGAGGGATAAATCAGCAGTCCAAAAAATACATAGTTCGAAGCGACCCAATTAGGTCTAACCTGATCTAACTAGGTCAAACTTCACGAGTGACAGCCCCATTACTGGGCCCACTCGTCAAGAAGCCCAACTCGGCTCGGATCAACATCACCTAGGTTGCCTCCGAACTCAGAAAGTCCGAGTAACGGTCGCTCGAAGAAAACCTAAACGGCAGTCGAACATAACTGACCAAGGGGAGCTCGAGGGTCTCGAGAAAAGAAGAGTGAACGCGTTCAAAAGAGGGAAAGCCCCGAACTCGCTGAGCATAGCCAACATCGCCCGCCCAGCTCTGGCTCGAGTCTCCGACCAATGACACTCCCACTGCTCGAGGAAAGCATGGCATCCTAAACTCGGACCTCCAATGTAAGCAAGGGATATCCCTTATAAGTTACAGGTCAGCTCGCCGCCTAGAGTCCTCTTGACATTGGAGTGTATTCCTCGCAACTGGGGGCCTATCCAGACGAATGTTACGTTATCGCCCGGGAGTAATAAGCTCAAAAGGATAAGGGAGGACAAGAGTCCTCAAATGGTGAAGAACCCTCGCCAAGGACGTAACGCCCTCTAATCCCTTAGGTTTCCTTGACTCCTGAAAGGGAGCAAGCAGCTATATAAACTCAAGGAATCCCTCCGGAAAGATAAATCAGTCTGAGTACTCGAAGTCTCTCTAGTTGGTGGAGAGCGATCTCGTGCCCTTCTCCTATCTCCTTCTCCTTCTTCTCCGCACAACTCTCTACCATCTTGTTGACTTAGGCATCGTAAGATTGTTTCTGAGGTTATAATCCCGGGCTCCTCTGATCCATTTCCTGTCTTGCAGAGCTTGCAATAATCGATGACGATCAAAGATCGACGGCTCAAACTACAACACGAGATCACGCCCCAACACGAGTGATTAGACTTGATGGTCAGACTAATAACACAAGCTCTTGACTTGTCAGATGAGTGTCCTTTGTCATGTTCATGGATCAATTGCATGACTTAGGAATTACTTGATTGTAATTTAGGTTAATAGGATTAGGTTAACTGAGAATATGATATTCTAAAAATAGATTATTTTATTTTGATCGAGGATATTATAACAATTCCTAGGAAACCCAAGTCCAATGATAGGTTTAACCTTTTACCCGGTGAGAGTGGGTAGAACCAAGGGCTAAGTTAATATAATCCTTCGTGATCTAATAGTTGTTTAATTATTGTAGGACAATGACCGCAGAACGTGCCCAATGGCGCGATATGCAGAGGACCGTCCAGGGCCTCACCCAAGCATTACAACGAGTTGCACAGGGAGGTGCACAGCGTGGAGCGGGGAATCTCCACCAAAGTTTTAAGAGCATGAATCCCCCAAAGTTCACAGGATCCACGGACTCGGATGATGCCGAACATTGGATCCGGGAAACAGAGCGGATATTTAGGGTTATGCAATGTACGGACCAGGAGAAGGTTTTGTTAGCTACATTTTAGTTAGAGAGAGACGCCTGCTACTGGTGGGAGTCTGTCGAAGCCACTATAGACCCAGAACAAGTAACTTGGGAAGAGTTCGTTGAACACTTCAACGGAAAGTATTTTTCAGACAGGGTTCAGGAAAAGAAAGCCTCAGAATTTGCCACTCTCAAGCAATGATCATTATCAGTGGCGGAGTACGAGGCCCAGTTCTCACGGTTAATTCGGTATGCTAAACATCTAGTTAGCACCGAGAAGATGAAAGCCAAAAGGTTTCTGAATGGGCTCAAACCCCAGTACATTACCCAGCTGGCTCTGCTAGATATACAAATTTATCCCGAGATGGTAAGGTGAGCACAGTTGCTTGAAGACACCATGAAACTGTCTGACAAGATCCGTGGGTGGGAAAGAAATGTTGCTGGTTCTAGCAACTACAAGCCAAGCTTAAACAATAGGAAGAGACCCGGTAATGGAGGAGAGTCTTCGCAAGATAAAAAGCTAAAGAAGACGTCCAAGTCATTTTCCATCACCACCCCATCCAATGTGGTGTGTAAACATTGTGATAAGGCGGGACACAGGGCTGAAGAATGTTGGAGGAAACTAGGAGCCTGTCTCCATTGTGGGAGCCGAGATCAGCAGATCCCAGATTTCCCAATGATGAAGGAATCACCAAGAGATGGAAAGCGTCTTGTAATAAGAAATGCCCATCTCCATGCTGTTATGGAAGCGGAACAAGACAATGAAGGTGGACTGGTGGAAGGTACACTAACCATTTGTTCAAAGTCTGCATATGTCTTATTTGATACTGGAGCATCACATTCCTTTATTTCTAAGAAGTTTGCCAAAGCCCACATGGAAGGTTTGACTAACCCCACATGGCTCTAGGGCTGAGGTGGATCAATGGGAGAAGGGTTGGGGGGCCCGCGGGACCAAGTGGTCCCCTTTTACAAATAAACCCAATCTACTGCCCATATTACAATCCAAATAAAACCAAATAAGCACACATTACACATAAATAAAGTACCAATAAATACTATAAATACTAAGACTCAAGAGGGAGACTCCAGACTGTCTCCGAGCTAGATGGAAACCGATGTAGCTCGAGTGGTGCTCCGTGTATGGTACCGACGGCTTGCCGGTTCGTGCTTCTCGCTCGCTTTGGTGTCCACACCACTCACAGAACGTGAACACTAAAAATCACGCACGCACCCATCGCGAGTAACACGGAGTAACAGGCGGCTCGAAGCCAACCGACTCTGGACAGCCCACTAGACCCACTAAACCCAACGGCCCTTGAGCCACGAGACTCGGGTCAAGACTATCGCACGTGATGCATAACGCTGTCAATCTAGCCTAATCCCTATGTCTGAAATCATGGTGACACGATTCCCAAGATAGCTCACAAGCCGCCGAGTCGATCTCTCATCCACAGTACACACGAAAAACCTCCAACCCCAAGCTGGTTAACTGGACTCATAGTCCAAGGCTGCACACACATGGCCCACTCGGAAACCACCTTCCAGAGAAACCCACGACGTGCGGGGAAGGCCCACCGCACTTATACCGACTCACAACAACTCGATCTAATGCAAACACGAAAGCTCAGAACACACAGGGGGTCACCCGGACCCCCAAGACCCATGTCACGCTAATCGAGATAATACGGTACCTTCAGACACCAAAAAATACTGTCACAGTACCCACGGGGTGTCCGGGACACACACGGGCCAAGGAAGGCATGCCATGCTACCTTCCCACCCTCTGGCCCGCAAGAATGATCGCCCACACATACGTGCACCCCGCTTTGGGCGTGTTCATGGTCGTGACCCCCACCATGGGCGGGACAAGGGAAGAACGCGCCCGCCACGAGGGGCGCGATCCCAATCAACGCGATGGGCACCCCGATCGCGACAACAGCAGAACACAATGGGGATGACGATCGTGACCTGGTCGCAGTTGGTCTCACCACCATGACCCTAACCGTCCTACTATTCATCTTCCTCGATGAATGCGACCCCCCAATACGGTGCCTTCTTGAAGAACGCGACCATTAATTTCCTTTGTAGGTTCATCCACCGCCGATGATGGCTCATCGAACCTCTTCAAACCTTGTGCATATAAGTCGGCAGTGTCATCTACATCGCTGTCCTCAGAATCGACCGGGTCCTTTTCATCTATGACTTCATAGACACCTAATCTATCATCGCTCCACACCCCGTCTAATTCCACTTCATCTTCTTCAATCACGATCATCATGGTAATAAATTTTGGACACTTCAAAAGAGCACGACATCGCTGAGCTAGGTCTTGCAAGAATCTATCAGGAACAGATCTGGAATGACGCACAAGCAAGTGCGACTCTGGCTTAGATGGGGTAGACGACCTGGAACAAGAGCCTACTTCTCTAGACTCGACAGACCCTACATCTAACCTAGGAGAAAGCAAACCGGCTGGGAGGGAAGAAGCAGAGGTCTCACGCCCCTGGGAAGCTGACAGATTAAAGATAGCATAATCTTCCACAAAGATCTCCGTTTTAAAATTGGCATTTTTTTTGGAGCTCGGTGAAAATCATATAGCAAGATGAAGAAGAGGAAGGAGGAGGAGGAAGCGCTTTGGGGTAGAGAGAGTGGAAGATGGCATCAAAGAATGGATCAGTGGATCGGAACCACATGCCAGAAAGATCGGCGGGGGAGCCAGGGGATCACTTGGAAGTGAGATCAACCGGCGGGTAGTGTCCACACGGGCAGTTAACGATCAGAAATTCAATCGGCTGCTTATGGAGAAAGGGAGATTGGAATACTGAAGGATCAACCAAGAGAGGTGGCGATCGGGGAATGAAACTGAGCTGTTGGAGGAGGATTCTTATGCGGGAAGGAGACAGAATAGAAAGATCAGGTGAGCTCACCCGTCCCTGAGGACGGCAAATCAGCTTCTTCGGCCTCCACTGCATGAGCTAAACCTCCTGACTCTTTTTCGGGCAAACCACAAGCTCTTTGAACAATCTGGAAAATGCCTGGCTGAGATTTATCATATCATCAACTGGCCCCTTTAGCACCTGGGGCGGACTGGCAACTGCATATGTCGTATTTTTCTATTCTGACTGAGCTGATTGCGGCTGTAATGTGCCTGGCTGGAGAGGGCCTCTAACAAAGTGCTGATGATAATCCCATGTGAACAGGCCTGAATCACCCATTATTGATAGTGCGGACTCTCGGTAGCCGAGACCCCGTCTGTTCATTTTCCTGCCTTTGGGCACTGGCTTAGTGCGTCCTTGGAGTTGTGCTCTGAGGCCTCTCCCCGGTTGATAGCCTAACTTCAGAATAATGGACCAGCCTTTAGAATCTCAGATCTTGGGCTTCTCCTTAACATTAACAGGTGTAGTGACAGGCTTGCGGGGTGCGTAAGCCCATAGGAAGTCCAGATCGAGTACAGAAATAACAGGTCGACTGCTGGGCCATAGAGTGGGCAAGATCTTCTCTGCGATAGCTTTCACTGACTGGGCCGAGGATAAACTTTTAACTTTCATCACCCTTCCCTGGAACGGGAATTTGAGACATTGGTGGGCTGTAGATGGCACGACACCAAGAGTATCGAGCCACGGGCGACCCAAGATAGCCTTGAACATAGGGTCAATGTCCAGTACATAAAATTCAATGGCCATGGTGAGAGGCCCAAGTTTAGATTGAAGGGTGACAACCCCATGACATGCCCTTCGTGAATTGTTGTATGCTGCACTGGTTGTGGGGGTCGACCGTAGAAGCTCTTTCGAGAGATTGCAGGCCCTGAGGGTGCTGAGTGGGCACACATTAATTGACGCCCCTGTATCAACTAAGGCTGCGTCCACACTAACTTTGTTCAAGATAATAGAAATGCAGAGCGGCATCTGTCGAGCTTCTGGAGGTGCCAGCTCAGTTTCGGAAAATGTAATTGCCGGTCCTTTTGAAATCGTCGTCAATGCTGTAGGAAGGCTATCAACGGCCATGTCTTCATTAACCATCACCTTCTGAAGGAAATTTCTTAGTGCGTCTTGGTGAAGGGTGGATCTTTTAATCAGCTCTAGCACAGATATCTTGGCGGGAACTCTATCCAAATGATGCAACAGGTCATATTGAGTACCCGGTAAGGGCTCAGTCTCTTCTTGATGATCTGTAGTCGGCTGGGCAGACTGAGGATTGGAAGTAGAAGCGTAATTCCTTTGGAACAATTGCCCACTCCGTAAGGCAAGATTCTGTGCCGGCCCGATCTTCGATGACGGCAGAATAGGTTGAGTGGGGTGGATAAGTGGTGCGGTGAACGGTGCGGGGTTAGGAGAGGTGATGGCGGGGGTAATGGGTTGTGGTGGAAGGATAATGGGCGAAGAGGTGGGCACGGTGGTGATGGGTGTAGATGGGGGTGTAAGGAGCAATGGAGATGAGGGCAGAAAGATAATGGGTGAGGGACTGGCAGTAGGTGTGGTGGTGATGATGGGTGTTGGTGTGGGAGGAGGGTTAGATAGAAGAGTAGTGGTGATAGCAGTGGGGGTGATAAGTAGTGGGCGAGATAGAGGCATAGGTGTTGGTGTGGACGTGAAAGGGACGGTGAATGGGCGAATGAGCGGTGTAGCGGATGGAGGAGGGGTTTGGCGTACGGGTGTGAAGATGGTGGAAGTGGAGGGGTAGTTGTGATGGAAGGTTGAGACCTGGTGGGTCATACCGTCATCATCAAAAGACTATCCGACGTTGGGGGTAGGAGGCTGGACCACATTCACCTGAGCCGGTGCAGGCGACTAAGGTTGCGGAGCGGGTGGATGGTTTGGCATTGGGTTCTGGTGGATCCCCAAGTCTTGAACCTACTGCGGTTGTTGTTGCGGCGGCTACTGTGGCTGCGGTGCTTGCTACTGCATTTGCTGCCTCGGCGGCTGCCTTCTTTTCTCTTTCAGCTCAATAATGGCCTTATGCATTTTGGCCCAGTCAATCCGGTGTCCTTCATGCAAATCATATACCAGGTCTCGGAAATGAAAACACCCTTCAATGGTGTGCCCTGGCTACCTGTGGAATATGTAGTATTTTGTTTGATCAACGGCCGTATTCCAATTGGGCCGTTCCGGAGGAAGTTGTATAGCATTGACTGACATGAGAGCCGAAAAGATATTGGCAAGAGTTTCTGGTAATGGAGGGTACTGGGCTCTCTTCGGGGCTGGGCGCTTGTTATTGTTGTAGCCGTTAGCGGGAGGAACATTGTGGTATTGCGGTGGTGGTGGAGACTGTTGTTGAGCGGAGTAGGTGTTTTGTGGAATGGTGAAGGTGAGCGAAGGGTTTGTTGGAGTGGAATAAGCGGGCGAAGGGTTCCGTGGAGTGGCGAAGGCGAGTGGAGGATAGTTTTGTGTAGCAGACTGGGCGTTGCGGGGATTCTGGGAAAAGCAGATTTGGTTGTTGTGGTTGGCGGGAGGGAAGGTAACAGCTTGAACTTGCTCATTCGTTTGGACTCCCTCAGTGACAGGCCCTTGAGGTTTTCTGTTATTCGGTATGTAAGGGAGGGGTCGGCAAGCATCATTGATCGCAGTGTCAGCAGCATCTGTCGAACCGGTGCTTCCGAAGTGGCATGGCCAATTGAAGGTACCACCGGAAGATTGAACTCCACCGCACTGTCCACGGTAGCCCATATCTCGGCATCCACCGCAGTTGAAGAAGACGGAAGTGCCATGGCCAAATCACTTGGCCCTACTGCTTCAAAGGATAACTCTCGGCTGGCCACCGCTAGAGGAGCAGGCGAAACCATCGTCGGATCCCTTGACACCATCGCCTCACGGCCTGGGAAGGCAGGGGTTTCGCTCTCGGTCGGCGGAGGAACGTCGAAGGAAATCGGGCCAGACGTTATTGCCAGGAGACCCGCAGCCCCTTCTGCTTGCGCTTCCACCTCCCCGGGGATAGCGATGCTTGCCAGGATCTCCCGCAACAGTTGGGTCTCCTCCGGTGTCGAGAGCACCGGAAGAGGCGAAAGAGGAACCGCTAGCTCCAGGCTGGCCCCTGACTGCAGAAGCGACACCAGCGGTTCCACCTCTGGCCCCCAGAGCGATCTCAGCCTGTCCGCTCCCGCGGGGCTAAGAAGCTCTCTCCACTTAGGGATAGCCCTGCGAGCTCTGGCGGCGCGCGCTTCTGGGAGCCCTGCCTCCTCCTGAATATACCAGACATGATTAGTCACCCATTTCCTGAGGCGAATCACCCAAAAGTAATAATAGGACAAAGGGAGAGCTGAAAGGTCCCCGTGCTCACCTCGGTCACCGGGACTATGCTGCCCTCGGGCACAATCTCCCCTCCTCCGGAGGCTCGTCCATCGACCCAGGGGTACCAAAAGTTTCTGCAGCCATCTCCCGTCGCATAACTTCAAATAAAGACCCAGCTTGTCTGGGTCTGCGTGGACTCCCTCCAGTTCGCCGATCGATAGACCCGGGGCGATGACCTCTACAATTTCCTGTGGGGGTAGCTCCTGAAAGTCAATAAGCAGCAGACACAAGATTAGTGGATGGCCACGGGGGGAAGCCCTAAGCAAATTTACTCACACTTATAGGGTGGCTTCTCTGCCTGTCGGAGGAGGTTGCAATAAGTCGTCATCTGCATGCTGTCCGGATGGTCTGTGAAGAGGAAGGATAGGAAAAGTGAAGAATTGATTAGCATCCAGCACCCTGAAAGAGGCAGCCATGAATGCAAAGGAAGAGAAATGTCAAAACGTGGCTGACCAATCTTGGAGAGCAAGTCGCCTTAGATCACGTGTCTATTTAACTTGATTCTTGGATCATGTGCCCACTTGAGTCTCTGCTACTCTCAGTCCTTTAAGTGTTTGACTGAATTCCTGTCAATAAGAAATGGGTCATTTTGTCAAACACCTTATTCATCATTATTGCACAGGAGAATTCATACTTAGCCAACTTAATGAAAATCATATGCTCAGATTAAAGGAATGTATGATTATGCAAATGCTTTAAAGTATGGACACAATGCACAGACCTGATGACCTCAATTCTACATGTGCATCGACTCTGGACTTTACATGTGCACAGACCTATATATGCAAAGACTCTATATGTGCACAGACTCTAGACACTGCATGTGCACCGACCTTGGTAGAACATGTTAAACGATATGCATCGACCTATAGAACATACTACACTACATGCATCGACCTGATTTGCACAATACTTGCATGAGCGTCGGCCTTATTCAATGAGTGTAAGGATGTGCATCGACCTTGCTTCACACAAGGTACAATGTGCATCGACCTTGTTTCACACAAGGTATAATGTGCATCGACCTTACTTTACGCAAGATGCAATGTGCATCGACCTTGCTTTGCACAAGGTACAATGTGTATCGACCTTGCTTTACGCAAGATGCAATGTGCATCGACCTTACTTTATGTAAGATGCAATGTGCATCGACCTTACTTTATGTAAGATGCAATGTGCATCGACCTTGCTTTGCACAAGGTGCAATGTGCATCGACCTTGATAAGCACAAAGTCACTTGTGCACCGACCTAATACACTACTAGTGTATATATATGCACCGACCTTTTTGACTACATGCGAGTACATGCATCGACCTTATGTTCAACGACATATAAGGATGTATCATCCTGACAAGATGACGACATATGCATGCATCGACCCAACAGACATAATATGAAAAAGTGCATCAACCTGTCATACTTGAGACTAAAAAGTGCATTGACCTATTAGACTTAAGCTTAAAATGTACACTGACCAGATGTGATGAAGATATGATTGTGCATCGACCTTATCTTACCAAAACCTGAACATGCATCGACCTCAATGACTAAGTGCCTATATGCGCATCGACCTGAGTTTTGACACTTAGACAAATACATGGCTTGTTCAATATGAATGATTCTTATGCAGTTCAGTCTCAACATGACTGCTGGCTTCTGGAACAGCTGACCAGCAGTCGATGTTGTCACCACCACGGGCCGTAACGAACTCGGATGACGATGAAACCAGTGCTCAGACGTTGCTGACTGGTGCAGGAAGTCTCCAGAATTTTTGGGGAATGGCCCGGAGTCACCGCTGGCCATGGCTGACTCTGTGGCAGGGTGGCTCAGCTCTGGCTAGTTCAGTCCTCAGGGCGCAGCAGCAGGAAGTTGGCACCATCACGAATGCTCCCGAAATCAGAATGGTGCGGAACCAAAGCCAACGCGCTCGTCTACGAGTCTCCTTCGATCTTCGACCAAGAAGGCCTCCAGGAGGGGTTGAAGCAGAGAGATAGGGGGTGAATAGTAACAGGGTATCAGTGCTGGTTCTGAGTAGACTGACCTGCGCACCCGGGCGAGAAAATTCGTAACGGGCAGCGCCGGACTCCGAACGAGGTTCCGCCGGCTGTGATGGACAGAAGACAAAGAGAGGGATATCCCAGCCAAGTGGTGCACCAAGGGGAGCAGAGATGAGGTCGTTGGAGCTTCTGTAAGTAGTCTCTGGTTGCAGGCAGGACTGGTTCTGCACAGTCTGTGGAGAATGACTCTCAGGAAGGCGACGCCGTCACGATCACTCCCGTTGTCGAAATGGTGTGGGATCAAAGCAGACACGTCCGTGGTTGAATCCTCTTCGTTCTCCAACCATGAAGGCCACCAGGGGAGGTCAGGGCAGAGAGATAGGGGACATAGAGTGAAGGGGTGTTTGCTCTGCTACCGAATGGACTGACCTACCCACCCGGGGAAGAAAAATCGGAACGGGCAGCTCCGGACTCCAAACGAGGCCCCGCCAGTGGCGTTGGGCAGAAGACTGGTAGAGGAATACTCCAGCCAAATGGAGCACCCAGGAGAGCTGGGGTGTGGAAGTGGCAGCTGCTGCAACAGGGCTCTGGTCTTCCCACGGATGCCTGATGCGCGCTCTGACGAGAATGGACCTCCAGGGCAGCCCCGAGCTCGGATGAAGACGAAACGACCTCGCAGTCGAAGCTGACTTGAAGATATTTCCGTTGGTGTATGGTTCGCCTCCAGTGGATGCCGGATGACCTCAGGGAAGCCTCTGCAAAATGAGCTTCTACTGTAGACTATGATCTGGGTATGCAGGAAGGTGATAGGTGTAGTGGGGGGGATGGGATTGTGAAGGGGTGAGGGCTAATGGGGGTATAATCTCAATGCTGCCCTGGAGAGGACCAGGGCTCGTTCGACGTCGAGAAATGCACGGAATGCTAGAAGTTAAATGCAACCAGAGAAGAAGAGGGGAGATGTGGGGAATCATTCCATACTCGATGCCACACCATCATATTATCATAAAGGGGCAAGTACAACACACATATGGCACGACATGGCATTGTCGCTCAAAGGCCGGCCATCGATTGCAAAGATGGGATAAAACCCTATTAGAGAAGAGGAAGAGGTAGGGGAATGATGTAGGGGAGATGGGATCATATCATCGCCCCTCCCACCTCACTCACATTACATTGAAATTAGGGGGAAAATAGGAGGTGATGATCGGGAGAGTTCGCTGGAACCCACCCAATTCTTCACTGCGGGAAAACAGAGTATCGGAAGAGCAAGGGCTTCTCTCACCGACTTCAGGCTTCTCTGGATGGACGGATGGGGGAGACGACCTCTCTCTCTGGCTTGCTCTCTCAGCGAAGGAAACCCCCTTTACTTGTTCCCTAATTCTCCTCACTCTCCACTACTTCTTCTTCTCTCCTTGGTATTGGCTCTTCCTCTGTATTTCTTCCCCCTCTCGAATTGGTTGAACCACTTAGACTTATATAGATGAGGCTATTACGGCGTGGAGAATGTGCGTCGGAGAAGGCTTCCCTTATCATTTTGGCACGTCGATTAATAGGGCGCTGGGAAGAGGGGCACGCCGGTGAAAGGGCACGCTGGATAAGTCCCGTTCACTTGACGTGGGTCAGACAATGGGTCCCAGACTGGTTTCGAAAGCCACCGTGATTTTTATCTTGCCACGGTCTCTCAAAACCTTGGTGAGAAGGCTTGATAAAGCTATGGGTCGGCATACGACTATTTTCAGAACCCCGTGTACCTTTAGCTCAGATAAGCGGGTTTTTCGCTGACACGGCCTGTGGCACTGTGGTTCGTGCTACTGGCTCGGCTTAACTTGTGCTCGTAGCTTTCTCGGGGAGTGAAATACCACCCGGGATACTTTCGCCTTGATTGGGAGATCATTTGGCCACTAACGGACCCAATTTGCTGAGACGCCATGCCCATGCCAGGTCATCAGGGTCTTCTACTGATGAAGCCTTCGGTTCCCTTGTCCAGAAGGGCCAAGGGTGTTTTATCACCTCAGGAGGATTCTTCATTCAGGTGGCGGGCCACCAGGTATACCCTTGTGAGGGCAGAGGGCCCGTGGGATTTGAGGTGTTCCCGCAGATCGAGTCCTTCTGGCTCGGCCTGCCCTTTATCTAGGCACTAAGAGAAAGGTAGCATTCAACGAGTAGAGCATTCCTGATGTCATGGCGACACATGGTGCCTAATTTGGAAGACATAGTCTCGATTGCCAGACTGCTTGTGGACGGGGAGGTAATGAGCGGTATCACTTACCTCGACTACCAATAGAGTGCTCTAGAGCTGTTAGGGCTGAAGACCAGCGCCATTGAGAGGCATAGTCAGATGGTCACTCGGATGCTTGGGCTGGAAGCATTCGGGTTCATCGACGCTCATAAGCATGTCGATAAGAGCACCCCTGAGTTCTTGGCGTGGCTGGACGTGAGCTACTCGCCGTGTCTTCTGCCATGACACAAGCAACCAAGGACGAGTAGCTCGCGACCTTGTTCCTCTTCTTCCTGTTGGGCTGCCTTCTACTAGAGATGAAGGGAGAAGACATCCACTGTTATTTCTCGGGGATCCTAGCGGATCTAGACTGACTGGGGCTCTACGCGTGGGGTGTAGTCGCACAATGCTCGAGTGGTAGAATTGGAGGCGGAGCACAACGTTTGGGTTGCGGAGCTGGAGGGCGGAGCGACGGTAAGGTCTGGACGAGAGAAGGGCACTAGAGGCCCAGGTGCTGGAACTCTGACTAGGCCTTGGGGTTGCAGAGCAAAGGCTGTGAGAGAGTGAGAAGCGCCACCAGAGGTCACAGGAGCTTAGGGTACACCTTCTCCAGTCTGCCTCCTTCTCTACGGGTAGCTTCTTTGTCACTTTGATAGGGGAACGTCGTCGCATCGCCGAGCCTAGTCAGGTGCCGCATGGCGAGGCTAGTACTACTTTGTAGAGCTCCATGAGACCCCCTCGGGATCCTCGTCTAGGGAGGGAGGAGGAGGATGACCTAAGGGACGAGCAGGAGGGTGATGGCAAGAGTTAGAGAGTTACTTGTACACCCACCATTCTCTTATGACATTTATATCGTCACTTGTTTACCCCTTGCACGTTCCTTCTCCTTTACGTCTCTTTTCTTCCACGTTGTTCCCATGTGGTGTGTTCGACAGGATTTTATCCCGAAATGGGAAAGTTTGCCTCGCTGTGGCCATTCTTTTCAATGGGAATCTCACGTCGGAGTCAGCAATGGTGACTTTCAGCTCCATTCCTATGCGAGATTTGTCCTCCTCGTGACCCGGTGCTAAAGGTATATCAAGGTCGCTCTCGCAGGTCGGGTCTGGATCTTGTGGGCTACCCCGAAATGGCTACGACTCGGCCCTACTTTGGACCGACATCTTGATTTAACCGGATCCGTCTTCCGAATAGGATTTTTATCCGAACCATCATTGAAATTACCGTCTATCCGGCAGACATTTGGGTATGTCTATCCCGCTTCTCATCGTATTCTTGTCATGGACTTTTATCCGAATAGGAAAGGGTCCGTGGGTGACCGACATGCCTGGCTGCCCGTGTCTCGACATAGGCTCGCGCGTGATCTATCCCTACTCCTGTCTTCTACAATCAATATTATCTCTTGTGGCCACGGAGCCCCTAATTTCGGCAATTAATCAAAGGTGTTCCCTCATATGGGGGATGTAAATGACGTCATGGCCTTTATGACATGACGGGATTGGGCCCCGACCCGAATCACACAATCATCTGACGAAGTCAGATCGAGTGCACCATGGGCTTCTGCGAAGCCCGAATGATCTGTCACTTCGGTGACTGGAACGCCCACGCACTTAACAAAACCAACAAATGAACAAGCCAATTTAAAACCTGATAACAAAGTGCGTCCACAACGTCCATTGGCTGACTGACACCTGCCCGAACCTAACCTGCACTATCGTGCCCTCGGACCTTCTGCAAATCTCTCTCCAGTGCCGCAGTTGCCTTGCAAGCTGCATCCAGGTTGGCCAGACCTGATGCGAGAAGAGGGTGCCTCAACTCTGGCCTCAAACCTCCAACAAACTACTCAGCCTTCACTTCTTCATCTGCCATGATGTGAGATGCATAACAGCCCAACTCGATAAACCTGGATTGGTACTGCACAACTCACATGTCACCCTGGGTCAACTCTAAGAACTCGTGCAGCCTCTGCGACCTGATAAAAGATAGATAGAAAGTACGCTCAAAAGTCGTGACGAACTCCTACCACACGATCTGTCGAAGGGGACGAGACTGGAACACTGCTTCCCACTCTGACGTCCACCAAGACTGGGCTGATCCCTGCAATCGATGCGTAGCCAATACCACCTTCTCCTCCTCAGCACACTCCGTGGCACTGAAGATCCTCTCCAAATCACCCAGCCACTCCTTAGCCACCTCTGGGTCTGGCTGCCCACTGAAAGGAGGCGGTTGGAACTGCAAGAACTCCTTCAGCACAAACATCGAACCCGATCTCCTGAGATTTTACCGAGATCTCTCCGAAACCTCTTCTCTCCTACCCCCCCAAGACGAAGCTGAGATCCAATATGGCAAACCATGACAAACTCCTTTCCGCTTCTGCTCGCGAGGGCATAGAGCCATGTCCCCAGGAGTTGCTGGAACCTCGACTTATTGCCACTTTGCTAGACTTTGAGCTTGGTGCAAGTCTGACATGCGAATGGGCATTTCTGCCCTCTCCCGCGTGATAGCACGGGCCTCCACCTTGGTGACCTAGACCACCTTCATGCAGAGTTGGCGTTCCTCCACCGGGTTGCCCCCGGGCTTATGTTTAGAAGCATCGGAACCATACTGGTGTCTCTGCCCTCAGCTTGCTACCGATGTGCTGAATTTCCTCAAAGTCGCCTTGTCCTCCCATATTTGTTGTAGGAGTTCGAAGCGGTTAGATGTAGGGATAGTTGGGATGTGCTTGTCCCGTGGCAAGATTGACTTACCTCCATCGAGTCGAATGCTTTGGTCCCCGACAATCACAATTTTGTCGGACTAGGAGATGGCCGTCGCGGGCTTCTTAACTTTGTGGCTGCTTCGATGACTCCTCTGTTGAGCAGGAGTAGAGTCAGTGCTGATGTGGTTGATCGAGAATATCCGGTCAGTGACAGCTTGGGACTTGGTGCCCTTAACAAGTGTCAGTTTGGCTAGTTCTTCTTTAGCCACGGGGACGACACCCAGGAAATAAGGCGAGCCGATGACTATTGCAAAGTCGCCGAACACTACGGGAGTCGCCAGGGATCCTAATTTGGCATGATTGGCGATGACCTGGAGACCATAGGTGACCGCTGCCATTGCTTTGTGTGATTAGCCGCTTTGGGTGTTTAGCTACTTGTTGCTTGCTGGTCGCTTGTTGCAACCCGAGTACTCTTTTCTTCCTCCGTATAAGAAGGAAAAGAGCATCACGACCTTTGGCAAAGGTGTGGATTTGGCAGAAAGAAGAAAGGCGAGAAATGTCATCAGACGTGCTAGTCTGTTTTAGTGACGTGCAGAGAGGGGAAGGATGACAATAATAGAATTGAAGGCCGTTCATTTGTTAGCTACTTAAATAGCATGCGCATTATTAGTTCACTAGTCTTTTTGGTTTATCAGACGATTAGGGTTCGGATACTGGACATTTCCCCACCGACCGCAGTCGATGTTTATTTACATCGGCTTAGTCTAGATCCCTTGGCCAAGCGCCGACACCTTCCACCTTGAACCCCCACTTGCATGTCCCCCTTGTACATAATAGCGTAGACTCGAGTCTAGGTTTGAGTAAGTCTAGTGTGTCCTCCCCTTGTCATTCCAAGAAAGCTAGGGTCCGGCATGTTCCCGCGTGCTACATCAACCAGCTAGGGGAGAAGTGTGCTCAGCTATGTCAGGTCTCCAACTTCATATCAACTCTCATTCCCCTAGGGGCAAATGAAGTAGAAGGATCTTCACTAGACGGTGGCTTAGGGGTCTATGTTTTGGAGGATGATAGCGATGAAGAAGTGGAAGAAAATCAGCTAGAGGATTGCATTGATCACATAACTCCTTTTGTCGATGGGACTAGGAGGTTTGACGAGCCTAGCATGTCTGTTGATGAATCAACCAAGGAAGTCAACTTGGGCACCAAGGATAACCCGAAAATCATTCTAATAAGTGTCAATTTGAAGAGTGAGGAAGAAGCATCCATTATCGCAGTGCTTAAGGAGTTTCCCGATGCCTTTGCATGGTCCTAGGAGGACATGTCGGGCTTAGACCACTCATTGGTAGAACATCGCCTTGTTTTAAATCCCGAGGCGAGAGCTGTCAAACAAAAGCTAAGGCGGCTTCACCCGAAACTTGCTGTTGAAGTCAAAGAAGAAGTTGACAAGCTCCATAAGGCCAAGTTTATCAGGGTAGTCCCATATCCGTAGTGGGTAGCTAACATCATCCCAGTCATGAAGAAAGATGGTAGGGTTTGGATCTTCATAGACTTCTGCGATCTTAATCGTGCCTATCCTAAGGATGACTTTCCTCTTGCTCACATAGATGTCCTTGTAGACAATACCATTGGCCATGAGATGTTATCCTTTATAGATGGCTTTCAGGGTACAATCAAATATGCCTAGCGGAGGAAGACCAGGAGAAGACATCTTTCACCACTCCGTGGGGGACCTATTACTATGTTGTCATGCCCTTCGGACTGAAAAATGTGGGAGCTACATACCAAAGGGCCATGATGGCCATATTCTACGACAAGATGCGCATTCACATGGAAGTATACGTGGATGACATTCTGGTTAAGTCCAAAACTAGGAGCGGCTATGCCGAGGTCCTCCGTGTAGTTCTCCAAAGGTCTCGTGAGCTAGTCCGTGCCTGAAGTCATCCACGCGCACTCGATGTTCGGTCGGCTGGAAGATTCAGAGGCTAAAAATGGAGAGCATGTCAAGATTAAAAACGGGGGAACACTTGGGCAAGAATCAAGGTTCTGCGAGGATTTTTTTGTAAACAAACAGCAAATGCCAAAGGAAGATTCTGGAATGCAATTTGTTGAGGGCTCATGGGTAGGAATTTCAAGAGAGAAATACTAACAAACCAACACCATATTAGTTGGGTTGCAACATATGATGTTGATATATCAAAAACTACATCAAGAGTTAGAAGAAATTTCTAAGGTGTTGAGTTGTTGTTTGAAGTGCATACTTTGGTGAGAATTAATACTCATTCTATTCTTTTTTCTTTTAAATGTTGAGGCTACTAGAACAACAACAACTATGAACTATTTTCAACTTGAAATGGCAATCTAATACTATGTGAAGGTTGCAGAATATTATGCGTGTATAGGACAGTTACCCGGTACCATGTTGTCTTTTGTGGGATGGTTTTACCAGCTCAAGCAAACAACAACTACAAAGTTCCAGCAGTCAAGAAACAGATTGCAACAAATAAACCCCCTGCATCCAAATGAACGAACACCCAACTATGTGAAAAGAGAAAACCAAACATGACATTCCAACCAGACTTCGGATACAACCCTCGGAGAGAATCAAACCCCAAAGAACCAAACAACAACAGCTGGCTAATAGAACCATTCATGACTACAGATCTAAGCCGCCGCATCGGCGATCTCCGTGCCTCCAATAGTTTCAAGAACCTGAAAATCTCCAATAACACCGCAAAGACGCAACTACACAAAGCCCTAGATTACAGAACAACCATCACATCACATCCAACAGCATGCACAGCACCAAGTGGACCAACGATCGGACCCAAAGAACAAACCATGAAACTTCAGAAACTACATATTAAAGATGTTAACAACGAAAATAACCTGGGTTCCCAAATATTACAGAATAGAAAAAGGATAAGTAAAATAAAACGAGAGATACTTACAAGAAGCGGCTAAGCTTCAAGTGCGGATGCAGGGCTAACCTCTCCTTCCACCGTCACGAGAAGAGTGGTCGTCTGGGACACCGAAGATAACCCTAAGCCCAAGAGAGGAGTCAAAGATGTAACGACTCAAGATCCGAATGCCGAGAAGGGTCCGATAATTCGAATCTTGAACCGTCACCTACGAGTCCGAAGACTCGGAAGGGTTAAAAGGATGGTGTGGAGATACACAAGAATCTAAAATAATTACAGAATTAAACAGTTTATATGAGTAAGTAGGAAATTAAATTAACATTAAGTAAATTACATGGTCCACAATAAAATAACAGCTCATAATACAACAGTAGTCCACAACTAGTACAATGACGAAATGGAAAGTACAACTACACGGGACATACCCCGGCTCTAGCAACTGGCAACTAACCCTGGGCACTAGAATCGTGCTGAGCCTCAGATGGGCTCCTCTGAAGCCGTGCCTCACCTGAAACACGGTGAAAACACGCAGGGAATAAGCCTCATAACAAAAGGCTCAATAGGGATCACTCGAACCCCTACCTCGCAAAATGAGAAACTGCAACATAAAGCAGCAAAGGCAAGTACAATAGGAATAAATGAACGAAAAAGCCCAGCTCTTATAGACACCGATCTCACGGTGTGAAAATCGAGATGCACGCCACGGTGACACGACCAAGAGTCGCTACCAGATAAGATAGGAGTACCACCCACTAGAAGCACAGCCGGATGCATCCCCTGAAAACTTACACCATGCCGTAGTGTCTCCTTACTTGCCTCGGGCGAAAACTGAGACACGTACAAGTAACACTAACAAGGGCCCAGTCGAGGTCATGCTCGTCAGCACGCGTCTGAAGTACCCGACCACGTGTGCACAGACTAACTGACTGTGCTACGTCAGGCCCTCTAGCTAGTTCTTCCACCCGGCATGGACTCGAGCCGTCACAGTAGGAGTCCATGACAACCAGCCTAAAACTATCTCTCCTGGGTAGCCTCGCCACCACTCCCTGATGGGACCACACGCGTGTCAGAAGGCTACAACTAGTGGAGGGTCGCTGAAGGAATAGACTCTCTAGTCAACGAAAAATGACGCTCAAACCAGACAAGTACAAGGATTGCTCCTCGTACCGACACTGACTCACAGTGACACAAGCCGAGAACACCACTTCTCGGGACCCCACAGCACCCTAACACATGACCCCCACATGATGCCAAGCATCAGTCAGACCACGGGTTAGCACGTGGATTGAGGTCTACTCACCTGGGACTCGAATCAACAAGAAAAGGACTACATGTAAGCCAACACACAGTAAACGGTCCACACTAGGCCGTTCCTGTGCACACGGTCATTCGGTGGACCGCCTCAGAACTCAAATGGCACTTCACAAACCATTTGACTATCTGGCACAGTCACCCATGAACCATCCCACAACAGCCATACACGGTCTACAATGGGGCCGTTAGAGGAAGTGAACGGTCTCCCATGGGACCGTTCAATCCTCAAGACTAAATGACAAACCAAACAGTTACTCTCAGACTATTCAGGACCTAAATGGTCCAACGGTAGGCTGCTTGAGGAGCTGAACGGTCCTCCTTAGGGCCATCCAATCACTCAACAGCACAAAATCTAAACAGTCCTCTTGGGACCATTGAAGACTCAAACGGTCCGGCTTGGGACCGTTCAAAGGAACTACACGGCCATACCCTGACCGTGTAGCCCTAACACTATGCAATGGTCAAAATCCAATGGTCACAAACACCTCGAGGGTAACGCTGGCTCCACGAGGTACACGGTCGGCACAAGGGCCGTTCAGGAGTTAAACAGTTGAACGATGGACCGTGTACCCTACCGACACTCTTGGGTCGGTAGGTAGTCGATCAATGGGCCGCGCAGGGGTATACACTATTTATGTTAGGACCGTGTACATCCTGGCAACCCGAGAACAACGAACCCATCGAAAAATGCCGTCCCACTCCCCAAATAACTCCAGTTGATTGGGAAACAAGGGGGAAGCTTGTCCCCATGGTTCTAGGCATCCAATGATGCCCTCAAACCTCCAAACCAAGCGGTAATACGCTAGATCGGTCCACGATCCCCAAAACATGGATTTCCCATCCTGAGCTCAAACAAACCCCACTTGACCTCCCTTCGGCCTAGAAATCATGGGAAAGGGAACTACGGAGCTAGGGGACCATCACCCTACCTCGGTGTCGCTCGAGGCGCGTCGGATCGCTGTCAAACTGCGGAGGAAGCTTTAAAACCCTCATTCTTTCACGAAATCCCACGGACCACACGCCGTCACGATTACCTCACCATCGCCATTGTCACCGCGCCGTCGCCTCACCGCCGTCTACAGTCAGAGGGGAGCGCCACCGCGGCCTCGTCGGAGGAAGAGAGAGAGGAAGGGGGGAACGGGTTCTCCACGGGAGGGAAAGAAGAGGAAGAAGGAAGAAGAAGAATATGCGTCGACGCAGGTGCCTTCAAGGCGCCAACGCACTGGCCTGGCAGCGTCGACGCACTGGCTTGGGGCGTCGACGTAGAGCGTGGGCAAGGTCGAGGCTGTCTTGTGATAGGTCGACGCTGCCATTGTGATTCGGGGATGGCTTCACGTTGGCATTGCGTCTCTTCAGAGGGTCCGGACGGGACGTGTCCTCCAGGGATTGACTTCTCTTCGCCGTCGTGATTGTCCTCCAGTGATTGACTTCTCTTCTATTGAAGACTTGTTGCTATTGTTGGACTGGCGGGGACATATGGACGTGCGATTTTGCACGTCCACAACGCATTGGCAAAATTGGCAAGCTCATTGGCAGTACCGCCAGATGGATCACTCAGCATCCGAGTGATAAATTAGCGCCAAGTGCCTAGCATGATAGGAGAATCAGAAGAGAAAAAATTTGAGGCTGCCATAATAGAGGTCGTCAGCTCACCCGACTGGAGGGACCCGCTTATGCAGTGGTTCAAATACCAGCAATTACCCAAGCAAAGAGAAGAGCAGATCAAGCTGATCAGAATAAAGGACTCTTATGAGGTCCAAAATGGGATATTCTTCTGGGTCATGGTGGATGCCAAGCAAAAGTTACTCCTCTAATGCCTATCCACTGAAGAGGCATGGAGAGTCATGAAGGAGGTTCACGTCGGAATAGCTGGTACACCCCAGGCGGGACCGAAAATGAAGATTGAAATAAAGAAGCATGGCTACTACTGACCGACAATGTTTGACGACTGTTGCAAGTTCGCCAAGTCTTGCCAAAAATGTCAGGAGCACACGACGGTGCCTAGAAGACTGCCCGTGCCACTACATCCAATAGTACCCAGTTGGCCGTTCGCCCAATAGGGAACAGACGTCGTTGGTCCATTACTCGCATCATCAGCAGGGTGCAAGTACATTCTGGCGGTAACTGATTACTTCTCCTGCTGGGCAAAAGTTGTTGCTCTAAAGGAGGTGACCGGGGAAATCGTGGTCAGGTTTGTCTGTCGCAACATCATATTTCGATTTGGCACCTCCAATCGAATTATCTCAGACAATGGTAGCCACTTCCGCAATCAGAAGGTCTATCGATTGGCAGAAAAGTACAAGATTGACTGGAGGACGTCAACTCCTTACAACCCACAGGCCAATGGCCTGGCTGAAGCTTTTAACAAGACTCTCTGCACTCTCCTAGCCATCCCTGCTAATACAATGACTACACTCCACGCAGGGAGGGGATCACGGGGATGGGAAACCGTTACATGCACTACCCTCTCACAGGAGGGGGGGAATCGAGGGGAGGGGAAACCAACCTGTCGACCGTACGCCTAGCTCGAGCGTCTGGTCGAGGTGCTGCCAATGCCTGGTCGAAGCCTGAGGGATGTCGAAGGATGCCTAAAGGTCCGATGTCGAGTCGATGTCGCTGGAAGGAGGCGGTGGTCGCAGTTGTAGGCCTGTGCAGTTCTACCACGTAGGACTGGATGGCACAGTCGTGGTGCATCGGCCAGCACGCTCGCTGTGGAACTCCAAAAAATGACAGGACCAACTCATGGGCATAGTAGGCAGAGGGTACTACAAACCTCAAAGGCTGGCGGCCATCAGATCATCTCACAAGTCGGGGTCGCCCAGACGGTTGGTGTCAGGTTCCTGGGTGAATAGCAGGACAGGCCGATAATAGCCCTAGTGGAATTTTCGGTGCCGATGTTAGAACGGGATGAAACCACTTGCGTTGGTTTCATATCGTCGAATGCCACAACTCTGCAGATGATTGCTTGACCTGAAACTGAGTGGAAGAGGGAGTGTTGGGGCTGACTTGGCAGTAGATTGTCCTAGGCAAATAGAGGGCTCCGGGTCTGGCGTGACTGAGGGAGAATGGACGCCTCGGGCGAAGGCGTTGTTGAAAGAAGGCAGGACTACCTCTGGTTCATCGGTGCTTCGAAGAAGAAGAACTCTCATGAAGGGAGCTCTAGCCGATTCGCACAGGGGCAGTCAGTTTCGGCATTGCCAAGTGGCACATAGGAACAGGCGTAGTCTGGGCACAGTTGCAGGGAAACACTTATAGCGGTTGATGCTGTTGACGAACGGAGGCAGGACCACTTCTAGAGCGTGGCCGACTCGAAGGTGGACGACTCTTCTGAAGATGCCTCGAGCTGAATCCCACTATGGATGCCGCTAGTAGCTCTACCAACCGAGTCTCTGCTGCAGGCTTGTAGCAGAGAGCAGCAGAACAGCACTTCTTAATCCACAGGAAGACGTGGCGACGACGGGGAGGCTTCGGGACTACTGTGGACGCACCGAGCAGGGGGTGGCAAACATGGGTTGCAGAGGGAGAGGGAACAGGGGCATGGGGTGCTGGTGAGGGCGGCTAGGTTAGGTGTGGGGGTGGGGCGCGCTGGTTATGGGATATTATATACATATAAAAGAGGGGAATATAAAATAAATATTTACGAACGAGCGAACGGACGAAGGTGCGTACGTACTCAGTGTAGTAGACGAAGATGAGGGGATCATAGACGGCGATATCCCACGCGAGCACCGCGCACATGGCCGCGAAGCAAACCACCCGGACGCCCAGCAGCCAGCCCGGGTGGACGCCCCGCCAGCAGCTCATCCACAGCCGCTCCGCCCCCGGCCGGCCACCCTCGCCGCCTGCCGGCAGCTCCGCAGCCAGGCTCACGTACTCGTCGCCGCCTCCTTTGCGACGCCCCCGGCGCCGGCAGCTGCTGTTCCCCCGGATGGCCACCCACAGGGCGCCCAGGGCGGCCACGCCCACGATGGCGAAGCACAAGGCGTCGTACCACCTGCAGGGGAGCGCCATGATGGGACGATCCAGAGGAAACAGCGCTGCGCCTCTCGATCCCACCCCGCTCGCTTGCTCGCTCGCTCTCTCGCAACTCCCAGCAGTCCCAGGAGGCGACGCTGCTGCTGCTGCTGCTGGGATGGGGGTAGTATGCGCGCAGCTGGGTGCTCTAGTGGGTGGGTGACGGGGCCTCTCCCTGCACAGAGAGAGCGAGAGAGTGGGGAGGCATAGGAAAAGTAGGAAGGGAGAGAGATAGAGTCCGATGGACTCTTATTCTTTCCCTTATTCCTTGTGCAGGAGAGAGTGAGGGAGAGATTTATATTTGGATTCTATCTCTCTCTTACTCTCTCTTCTCCAATGGAATCTTCTCTCCTTGTTTGCCTTCCTCTTTGTATTGTTTTCTTCCTCCCTCTCTTCCTTGCCTCCTGCGCAAGAGAAGAGTCGTGAGAGATTGTCTCCCCCTTATCCTTTTCTTTGGTCTCTCCTTTTTTTAGTTCAAACAGTAGGGTGGATAATGGATTCTTACTATCTTCTTGTTACTGGATTCTCCATAGGAAATAAATTGTTGTCAAACCCCCCACCACCACACGTGCACACAAAAAAAAAAGTAAAAAAGGAGAAAAAGGGAAAATGTCATGTGGCAAGAGGTGGAAATTCTGAAGGGCCAAAGCAGGAGAGCAAATGGAAGGGAGTCGGAAGAAACCTGGTGTTCTAATGTCTTGTTACTTAATGGAGCCGTGGACACAAAGCTTGAGTTAGTGATAACCGATAAGAGGCCCAAAGCTAATGTTGGCACTGAGTGATTGTAATCTTCACTGTTAGTTGTGGAGTCTGTCTCACTCCCATCTAGCTCTTGAGGGATAGTCTTCAATGCCATTGTTGTAGCCACTTTCTTCTTCTTATGATCTTCCTCGTTCCTTTTGATATTGATCTTGTACGTCATCAAGGAACTGATCAATTCGTCCAGCGTCAAGGTGCTAAGATTCTTCGAGTCTTCAATTACCGTGGCCTTGGTATGCCACTGTGGTGAGAGGGACCTTAAGACTTTCCTCACAAGATCTTGGTTGGAGTATTCCTTCCCAAGAGCTTTCAATCCATCGGTTATCTCCAACAATCTAGCAAACATATCAGAAATAGTTTCGTCTGACTTCATCATGAATAATTCATACTCTCGGACAAGCAAATTCGCTTTAGTCTCCTTCACTTCTAATGTTCCTTCATACATTAACCAGAGTTTGTTCCACATTTCCTGTGTGGAAGTACACATGAAAATTCGTGAGTACTCATTGGGGTGAATTGCACATTGTATTATATTTGTTGCTTTAAAATTAGCTATGCACTTCTTAATATGCTCTTCTCTCCATCCATCCTCTTTTGGAGATAATTCATAAGGACCTTTACTGATAACTTGCCAAACATCAAATTCCTGGGCCCTCAGAAAAACATACATCTGGTTCTTCCAATATGCACAATTCGAACCATTGAAAAATAGAGGCCTATGAATCGAGTGCCCTTCGTGCATCACCCCTTTGTTTGCCATTTGCTTAGATCATATTCTGTGATCGTAAGGTCAGTATAACCAGAGAATAAGGCTCTGATACCAATTGTTGTACCCAGTCGAATGGTAATCAAGATGGGAGGGGTGAATTGGTTACCAATAAAAATTAAGTTAAAAACACTCCTCAAAAATAGAATCAGAGAATGCAAGTAGTAACGATGAATGAGCACTCCCACTCACTGGGATATGAATCACACTCGATGATGCAACAAGGATGATAGCAATTGACTTCCAAGCAAAAGAAGGGACTCACTCAAACTTTCCACAGAGCCCACACGAGATCGATAGATAAGGCAAACCATAGAGTGAACTCAGGGATTTTTAGGTGGTTCAAGTCCACAATCGTGTCCCCTACGTCCACCCCTCACAGTGTGAGGATTAAGCTCCACTATATAGTGTGGCACACACACACACATGCCGAAGATGGCACAACCACACACAAATGCAGCCTACCCATCTGGATCGAGTGGCTCGGAAGCTCCGCGTAAGGGAGAGGAACGAGCAGCAGGAGATACAACTTTTCCTTCATTATTTCTTTGGCAGGCTGCTGTTCGCGACTTCTTCCAACAATGTGAATTTGAAGTACTTGCCGTTGATAGAAGACGTGGAGTGGCGACCTCTGTTTGCATGGGGAAGGGTGATGATGGCACACCTCTTTGCCCACATGGATCCCATTTGGCCAGGTTCGGGGAACCTGGGTGGGTTTACCCATTCTTACAGGTACAAGCCTATCTCACCAAACCTATTGCTTTTGATTTATCACTTGATTATGATTGGCTTTTCATGCTACGCTTTGTGTTGCAGATTCGGGGGTATACTCATTTTCCCTTAGGGCGTAGGATGATCCCTCCCGCGAGATCAGACATAGGCAGTCCCTTTGATAGCAAGATGGGAGATAGTCTGGGACCGTCGACTGGTGACCACTCGGCTCTCTGACCTCAGGATAGCTTTGGATGAGTTCCCACCTCACCGGGTAAGCGTCTTGCCAAGTTGAGTTATAAGATGTTATGCATTTACTAGGTGGACTCAATTTTGACAAGCTTGTGATTCATGTAATAACAAGTGAGACGCCTTATGCGGCTGAGGACCTCACCCCACAGCCATGGGTGCGAGAGGGACATGCTTGGTTCCGCTAAGACACTATTTTGTTCTGTGTGAACGTGCAGGAGCCACTCTACCTACGCTTGGTGCAGCAGACCTTGGGGTGGCACTAGCCTCCCGTGGCGGTACCGACAGAGCATGGGTCTGATCGAGGACGCCGACGGACCTTGGTGAGGGATCAGGACTGGGCCTCTCCCTATCGTGCGGAGGCTGAGACATTATAGAGGGGGCCTTCCTTGGAGTAGGACAGGCACTTGGGGAGTAGTGAGACCTACCTGGCAGACTACCGAGAGTGGTACATCGGGCGACTTCGCCTCGATACTCGAGCAGTGAGTTAGTCTTTTTTAGACTTTATGAAAAAGATGTTTTCTATTGAAGGGCACTGCCTCTGATGATTTTGGTGAAACTTGTGATGCAGATGCCGGAGGAAGAAGCCATGAGGATCCTCCAAGATCGGATTACCATTCTCAACCAGACCATTGTGAACTTACGCCATGAAATTCGAGAGATGGTGAGTCAAGATTATGATGTGTCTATGGAATGGTGCAACCCGGATTCATAGCGGGTAAGTCCGCTTGAGTGAAGTCACCGACCCGCGCATCGCTTGCTTGCTAGGTCCGAGGGATCTTCGGTCTTTTGGCTATCACCCCCAAGGTGGTGTCACATCATGAATACTAAGCCCGACGACTAGGCAACTAAGAACCTCCACGTAATGCCCTTGAACCTCGAAGAAGAATCGTCACACCTGAAAGTAGGGGTGAGCCTCCTATCACTGGCTCAATAGGGGTCCCACAGAACCCCAACCAAAAACAAGGCGACATAGAAAGTATCAACTATAGCAAGAACAACAGTAATTGCAGGAACAATAAAAATGGTGGCCGATAAAATCTCAGCTCTACAGCTACTCCTACAGTAAAGGAAACTAATTCCCCGATCTCCCAGTCGGAGAACCACTAGACCACAAACTGCCCTAGCCACTCTATTCGAAAAATGCCACGACACCTCTGTCGCGGAGGCCTGTGCTCACACACGAAGGCCTGCACCGAAATCACACGTAAAATCTCATCTCGCAGATGAGAAACGGGACCTCGAGTCACGACAACCTCACATCACATGACGGGAGTACCTGCCCACCAGAAGCAAGGCCGGATGCATCCACTGACGTCTTAATCCGCACCTCAGGTGTCCCCCTCTGGCCCAGTAGGAACTGAGACATAGTACTAGTAACCACAGAACAAGGACTAGCTAGGGTCACGCTCGTCAGCACGTGCCCACTGTCCCCAACTACACATGTACACACAGACCATCTGCTCAACGTCGAGTCCTCTTGCTAGTTTTCCCCCCAGTTGGACTCAGGCTGCAAAGGCAAGGGGCCACATGGTAACTAGCCTAAAAACTATCTCACTCGGGTCACGCTCTCCACCACTCCCAAGTGGATCCGCACCCGCGTGTGTAGGAAAGCTACGACTAGTAGGGTCTTACAAAATGTAATGGCTTACCCAGGGTCGGTGCACATTTGGTATATGCACAGGGAAGGCTTAACCAGGGTCGGTGCACATTTGGGATGTGCACAGGAATAGCACACCTAGGGTCGGTGCACATTTGAGATGTGCACAAGGGTGGTCTACACAAGGTCGGTGCACATTTGGGATGTGCACAGGAATGGCCCACCTAGGGTTGTTGCACATTTGAGATGTGCACAAGGGTGGTCTACACATGGTCAGTGCACATTTAGGATGTGCACAGGGATGGCCTACCCAGGGTTCTCTCTCTCTTACTCTCTTCTCTGGTGGTCGTTGGAGGGGGACCTCACGGCGGAGCTCTCCTCTTCCCCTTCCCCTTCCTCTTCTTCCTCTTCTCTTCTCTCTATCTGCTTCTGTGCTCTGTCTTTGTGTTTCTTCTTTTCTTGTGCCTTCTTTCATCTTTCTCTTCTCTTTTTTCTATCTTCTGTCTTTTGTCTTGTGTCTCTTGTTCACCGGTGGAAGAGAGGCTTTTAAACCACAATGGCAGGAGCCTTCGAGCGTGGAGCGACGGAGGCGGTAACATGTGTCATTAAATGGGGATTTGACTTCGGTCTTGGGTGGCAGGGAGTGTAGGTAGCGTGTCCTCCTCCCCGTTTGACACCTCGGCACACTCACTGCGCGCCAAGGATCCATAGGACGTGGGCATAAGATTTTGTCTGCCGGATGCGATGGATACGGGTGCCCAGGGCGTGCCGCTGAAGGATCAGACCATGCCGGTGAAGGTTCTTGTAGGCGTGCTGTTGAAGACAGCCCACGGGCATGCCGTTGAAGGCCACCAGAGCGTGCCGCTGGAGGCAATAAAATCTTATCACTGAAGACACCATGACTGTGGTGAAGAAGCCCAAAGGGGTGTACCGGTGAAGGTACGCTGAGGGCATGTTGGCGAAGGCCATAGGGGCATGCCGGGGACGAGCTTCCGAGTGTGCCATTGAAGTAGTGCTAGGGCGTGCCATCAAAGGGCTGCCAGGCATGTCGTTGAAGGGCTGCTAGTGTGCCATTGAAGTGGATTTGGGCCCATTTCAAGCACAATTGACAGTCCACTTGGTTCTCTTCGGGGCCCACGAGTTGTAAGCCTCCGGGGGGTTAGTCTCTCTTCACTGTCGTGACTCCGGGAGTGGCTTCATGATAGTGTGTTGTTTGTTTGGAGGGTCTGGACGAGACGTGTTCTCCGTAATCTCTTCAGTTGAAGTTGTTGTTGATGTTGGGCTGGACAGGACATATGGGCGTGCGATTTTACATGCCCACAAATGCCCCCCACTCACGGGTGACACGGGCCAAGGATGAGCCGAGCGGTGCCCGTGGGTGTATTGATTCTTCAGGCTCACGTTCGAGGCCTCGATGTCTGGGGAAGATGACGGTCTCGGCCTGTGCTCTCTTGTTCATACTTGCGTACACATACTGGGATGCCCGTTGACCTATAAGCACGTGCATACGGAGCATTTGCACTTAAAATATCAGAGTGGTATATATATAAACTAGTCCAGATTTACAACATTCATAAATGTACAAGTCCACTGAAGAAAGAAAGGACAACTACAACTACACGGGGCATACCCCGGTAAAACTACAAAAAGACAACGGATAGACTGCTGTCACTCTAGGCGCGGTCTCCAAAATCACAAGAACTACTGGCGGACGACTGAGACGGCTCACCTACAAGAAGGAAGGATGAGTCATAGTCAGACTCAGTAGGGGTCACGCGGATCCCTACCACGAAGTAAGCAAGCAAGTAGGTAATTAAAAATGTAACTAAGACAATTAAAATGTAATTAGAGCATACATTTAGACAATTAAACAAGCAGATGCACGATCTCAACATGCTTCTAGACTAGAACAGAAAAGTCTAACTAAACAAGTAAATCGGCTACAAGACGCCAATATAATTAAATAACCAAATAATCGAATAACCGAATACCCGGGACAATGACTAGCAACGAGAACTAGTGGTAAAGAACTAAATCTACCAACAGAAATACTCAATCATTCCAGTGACAGGAGAAGGACGGGGTACTCCACCAGAAGAGAGAGACCAGATGCATCCCCTGACGGCTTATACTGCATCTCAAGTAACTCGCGAGTCTAAACGTGCCCAGCGAGAGGACAAACCAAACTGTACCAACCGAGAACTAGTCAGTGTAACACTCGTCAGTGTCAGCTCTTGCCTCTGACCACGTGTGCACACACCGACCCGTGCCTAGGGCCAGGCCTCCAACTAGATTTTCCTCCCCGTAGAGCGCTACGGTCAGACTGAGGGCCCACGGTACTGGCTTAAACCGTTTGACTGGTATGCCCCTCCACCTCTCCCAGGTGGGTCGACCATCCGTGAAGTCTAGGGATACGTCTAGTTGTTCCATCACATGAAAGTCCAAGCACTCCATTGGGATTGTAGGAGCAAGCCAATAACCATAACATAACACAATTACAATATAGACGAAGCACAAAATGCATAAGATGGGAATTAAACATGCAATTCTAACATTTACAAACTAGTAGAGTGTAACAGACCAGGGACGGGGTGTTATGTGACTATAACGCACCTCCCCTAGGCCGTTATGCTCACCCGTGCACGAAGAAAACCCAGACCTGTAGACCATAACGCACCACCTCCGGGGCGTCATGCAATGTATGACGCGCCTTAGCCCGCGTGTTATGTCCAGTGTAAAATCTCCAGAAAATTCAATTCTTCACAAAACCTTTCACAAAAAAATATTCCCATCTTCCTTGTTCAATGCTCTACAACTTTGAAGAAGGGCTCAAGATCTGGATCGGAGATCTCCCCTATGGTTAATGGCAGTTCTCAGGAAACTGCCTTGCTGTTCTGAGATTCTGGGAATTGTCCAACAGTAGCTTCAAAAATAGTTTAAGACTAGATCCGTGCAGATCCAGTTCATCTCTCTGGGTCTAGATTGAAGTACTTCAAAAGGGCTTTCCAATGCCACTAACCACGTATCGATCTGACATCGGGGCCGATCACAACAGAGGCTTTTGTTGGATCACGCACTGTGAAATAGCAAGTGCAAACCCGTGAGAAGTAATCTCGGTGGGTGACGATCGGAGCCGCCGGCCTCCGACCGGTGAACCAGTGCACTGCCATCCCCGGGAGCACCCCTCCAGGCATCCCCACTACAGCGGTGCTACCCCTGTCCCACACAGCCCCTCAGACCAGCACGTGGGCCCCACGGTCGTGAGTACGTGTGCCACCTGAGCTACACAAGAAGCTACCTGTCAACCTGAAACCGCTACTCCCGGGTCCCGTGTGTCACCCTTTACCTCCCTGCGTGGAGTTGATAGTAATTTATTTGTCATAATATTTGTGTAATAACTGTTCCGGGAGTACCGATTCGGCCGGGGTCGTCTTCCCCATGCCGAGAGCCTAGAGGTATCATATTCACTCCTTACTTGGCATTTTGCTTTATTTCATATATACTTGTTTATGCCGCTGCTAGATAGCATGATAGGATAATCTAACTCGATATTTATTATTATTCACTACTGCAAGCGAGAGAGCATGACCGTCCCATGACCCGATCTGGGCACAAGAGAGAGCCAACCACCCTACCTCACTGTCGATTTCTCAACCGTACATGTCCGTACGCTTCCCTCGTTAGGGGCGATCGTGAGCTAGCTTAGAGTCCAAGGATCACATATCCAATTGGAGTCGAGTCGTGCGTCCGTCCCGCATCAATTTATAGTCTGCACAGATGCTTCTTTGGTAGGTCTGGGCATAGTACTATTACAGCATGGTAAGGTTATTACTTATGCATCTTGATAGCTTAAAAAGCACGAGGAAAATTATCCCATGCATGATCTGGAGCTTGCTGCTGTCATCTTTGCATTGAAAATTTGGAGGCATTATATCTTCGTCCTCTAAAGTACCCTCCATGTCTCACAAGGACCAACAGCCCAACACTTCGCAAAAATGGAGAATTGCAAGGGATGGCTTTAAGCGATGAAGAAAGGAGGAGACACCCTTCGAGACCTTTTATAGGCCGAAGGGAAGCTGTTGTCTTAAATAATTTTTCCCTCGAAGAAATATGAAAGGCAGAAACCCTTTCCTCAAGGCGGTTACCTCGTCTCCACCAACACCCCCTCAATGGGAACACGCGAAGTGGCAAGGCATTCAAAGCATGGGAAGATGGACAGGTGCCAGCGCCATGCCAGTTGCTTGACCAATCGGCACGCGAGATATCCTTAGAGAAAATCACCGCCTTCCCAAACAACTACAGATATGATGGTCAAATCGCGCCAGAGGCAGTAAGAAGTAGTCAATTCAGCATTTAATATTGACGTCATCATATAAACAAGGAAAATTTTTACATGGCTACACCAAAGGAAAGAAAAAGAAAAGCTGATACATCAGGCCTCGGGCTCATCATGAAGCTCGACAGACAAAGGATCCTCGGCACCAGGCGACTTGCCCCCGGCACCTTCGGTGACGGCCGGTCCAGACACTGACCCCACCTACATGGGAACTGTCTCGACTGCGTGCCCTCCCAAAGCTGCCAGAGTTGGCAGTCGCTTAGACGAAATGGAGGCGTCCCGGCTACCCCCTTCGCTCGACGTCGGGTACGAGGAGTCAGTAATATCCAAGTCTAAGTCGTAATGCTGCCCGAAAGGAAACTCGAGCTCTTCAAACACCTACTACTGGGCTAGAGATGTTGCCCAACGGAAGCCTTGAGAGAACCCCTTCCGCAGACCCCGACGATAGCCCGGCTCATAGTAAGAGAAGGCAGCCTTCTGGAGGGCTGCCTAGTAACCCTCTGAGCATTTGTATTGCTCGAGGACCTCCACTCCGGCTAGCTCCACCTTCCTCTCAAGCTCGGCCGCCCTTCACTCTGTCTCAGATAGTCTCCTCTCAACTTTGGCCCGTGCGCCCTCAGCTTCTTCCCGATGTCGCTCGACCTCTCAGATTCGCCCCTCGAGCTCTTTACGCTCGGCCTTCCACTACTCGAAGTGCTCGACCTGAACATTGCGCTCCGTCTCCAGGAGCCTATCCTTCAGCTCGACCATATAACGAGCCTGGGCCAGCTGCTCGGTCGAGACTCGAGCCTCCTTTTGGCTCTTCATGAGAGTGCCCTGCCCAGTCCCTGCCTCAACGATCGTGCACCATCAAATGTTGCTCGATCAAGGCACCCTACCTCGGCCCTGCCTCGACGTTCGTGTACGACACGAACCTTACTCGATAAGAGCACCCTGCCCAGTCTCTGTTTCAATGGTCGTGTACCACCAAATGTGGCTCAATCGAAGTGCCCTATCAGGCTCCCCGTCTCGATGATCTTATGCCACCCTAATGTCACCTCGATAAGCGTGCCCTTTGTGTAATTACCCAGATAATGGGCATATTTCACAAGTCCTGACGCAAGATGAAGTGTCAGGCCCCTGCCTCTGTCAACAGGCCCCGAGCATGACCATCAAGGTCTCACGGTGCCCATCTACTTCAGTCACAACTGTGCCCCCGGCACCGGACTGCCAGCCACTCTAGTCACATCGGGGCCCGCAGCGCCCGACCACTCAGCAACTCAGTCACAATGGTGCCCCCGACACCTGACTGTCAACCACTCCAGTTACATCGGGCCCCCCGGCACCCAATCGCCCAGCCCCTCCTGTCACAACGGTGCCCCTGACACCCGATTGTCAGCCACTCCAGCCACAATGATGTCTGCGGCACCCGATCACTCAACTCCTCCAGTCACATCGGGGCCTACGACACCCGATTGCTCAGCTCCTTCAGTCACAACGGTGCCCCCGGCACCCGACTGTCAGCCCCTCCAGTCACAACGGTGCCCCCGGCACCCGACTGCCAGCCACTCTAGCCACAACGGTGCCCCTGGCACCTGACTACCAGCCACTCCAATCACATCGGGCCCCCCGGCACCTAACCACTCAACAACCTCAGTCACGACGGTGCCCCGCGCACTCGACTGCTAGCCATCCCAATCATATCGGGGCGTGCGACGCTCGACCACGCAACAACCTTAGTCACAATGGTGCCCCTGACACCCGACTGCCAGCCATATCGGGGCTCGTTGTGCCCGAATACTCAGCTGTCTCAGTCACAGTGGTGCCCCCAATGCCCGACTTCCTGCTACGCCAATCGCATCGGGAGCCATGACGTCCGATCGCTCAACAACTCTAGTCCCACCGGTGCCCACAGCACCTGGTAATCCTGAGCTCAATGGCTTTTGGTCACTCTAGTCATGGCGACGCTCACGCCGTCCAACCACTCCAGTCTCAACAGCGCCCAACCGCTCCATTGACAAGTGGTGCCTACGTCATTCGATCGCCTCGGCCTTGGTGACGCCTAACTACTCTAGCACAACGGTACCTATGGCACCCCTACTGCCCTGACCTCGACACTGTCTCATGACGAAAAGACATTGTGACGCCCCTTGGGCGGTATCTGGCTGAGCTACAGGTCCTCTAACGGACACTATGTATGGATAGGAACTACCCACACAATAACACAATGACCCGGGGACAGTCACGAATGATGAAATTGTCCCGTGGCTTGCATGCACATGTAATCGGGCTCTCATGCCCCCACATAAATGCCTTTCACAGCATATGAGTCATGTAATCTATTCAGGAAGCGGATCTCCCACCTCGCTAGAACCAGTCTCGATGTCCCCAATTATCCCTGTTGTGTTGCTATTGCCCAATCACTACTGCATGGACTAAGCCCTCCCAACGTCACGGCGTCCAGGATCCCTGACTCTCTTCTTTGGCAGCAGAAACAAAGGTGTTCGGGCTCCGCCCGATGTAAAATAAACACCGATCACTTGTGGTCGGTGGGGAGGACATCCAGTACATGAGCCCCCACAATCGTCTACACTTATGCCTGCGGAACCTCCTTCTCTCCACGTGATGCACAACGTTTCGTGCTCACGTGCCGTGCCCAGGCGACACATCCCCAGTTAAACATTTGGCTCCACAGGTGATCATTGAGAAATCGACTGGCACACCCGCATTCCATCTAACCATCCCTGTTCCAGTCTTCCAGAATGATTAAGCATATGCCACTCCCTCCAGTGCGTTCCTATCATTCTTTCCACCCTCCTTTCAATACCCCTGGAATCCCCGCATGCCAAATCGACCGATCTCAGCCTTCCGTAAAAGGCGAGTGTGCATCCCCGCCGTGAGGGAAAAGAACAAGAAGTGAATTTTCCCCGCGCGCACAAACAATGACTAAATACTTAGTGTTTATTTCAGGTAGATCACTTTAACTAGTCATAGTACTTTCCCAAGTTATTTGGTGAAAAGGATGGTAAAGCAGGCAGGAAAGCTTACTGACAGAGACAATATCCGTTGACTAACTTTCAACTCAGTCGATAGATATTTCAAGTTCAGTCGACCGAAATAGCTTCAGGTCGATAGACTTTTGCTTGCAATAGCAGGCCAGCCAGCTGACAAAAGAAAGATGAAGTGCTGAAGAATTTATGGGTTGAGGTGTGACTCAAGATAATGGAAGGAGAAGCTGAAGATGATATTTGGCTGAAAGCCAAACACCAAATGAAGAAGGGAACAAGACTGAATAAAGATGGACAGAGTAGAGGAAAATCAGATGACCAAGCAAACATCTGTCGACAGACTTCTGTACCTAGCTGAACATCGGTCAACAGACATGTATGCTCAATGAAGAAGTGTGTCGACCTCACCCATACCTAAAGCTCCCTCAGTGAACCATCAACACCAGCAACAACATGCAACAGTCAAGGAAAAGTTAGTCGACTGAGTACCAACTCAGTCGATAGATGTTCAATTAAGTCGATAGATTTTTTTGTTCAAGCCAGCAGACTACGTCGACACAACTAAGATGGATAAAATGTAATATGAGTTGACAATTGAGCATTGCGTCATCACACCTATTGGGTCAACACATCTAAGTCTACCAGTCATCAGAAGAAGGCAAATTCAGTCAAGCATCAACTGTACAACATCTGTTCGATGAAATGCTGCAAAGCATTAGTATACTGATTCTATAAACAAGCCAGCAGCCAAGGCAAACAAATCAGTAACAACATCAAGCAAGCAAATGCCAACAACAACAGCAATAGAAGCATCATAAATTGTGGGCATCAACTGCAGTATTCAGCAGCCACTGGACAAAGCTAGTAACATGTAGCTGAAGCCTTGCCAGCATAAGTCAGCAGACCCTACAAGCTCAAGTCAGTTGACTTTAGGGAAAATCAGTTGACTAAACTACAAGTCAGTCAACTGACTTTGACTTGGCCATACCAGCACGTACAACTTAAGTGAGCTACATGGCTGCGATCTCCAATCATGAGAACATGATCCAAGACACGTGTCTTGGGTTCTGGAATGATCCTAGCAGAGAATATTCTTCTTTGACACGTGGACCAACAGGAGATTAACCTGAATATTCATGTTATCCAGAAATTGTCCAAGCTCTGCTCTATATATTGTCGCCCAATTCCTGTCGAACAATGAGTGGCTGCTATCGAAGAAGGGAAGCTATCCAGAGAAGAAATTTGCAGAGAGCCACCTCGAGCCGGGAAAAGCACATCTCATAATCGGCCACCCATGGCCTCGCTGGCACACGGCTCTCGCCACTCTCGAGCCCCAACAATCAGCATCTTCTATCTGTGAAAGACAATCCACTGGTCACCAGACACTCGCCAACGGGAAGCCTCCACCGGCCCAACAAGCATGCTCCAAATCACGACAGGCCATCCGCTGACTCTTCAGGTTCTGGTACATCTTAGCCGATCCACGGCGTACGGTATTGAATGAGGCTCATGGGAGTCGACTGGGAAAACTCAATACTCTTCCGACCAACGGAAGGTCCCCGTGCTCGACCTGACCTCGAACCTTGCACACGTTGGGAACCGCACCTTTCAGCACCAGAAAAACCATTACTTCCGTCAGGTCAGCACCTTCGACACACTCACCAAGTGTCTTGTCGGATCACGATCACAACACCTCTCGATGCACCATCGCGGTGACTCCTCGAATAGCAACACGTCATGCCTCGAGCCACAACACGAGCCATAACCAGCAACCGCCAACACTCATCCTTGAGCCGCAAGCTCGCCACTGAGCCTTCACATCTCGAACCGAATCTAGGGCAACCATAGCCAAATCCGAGAAGATCCTCCGCTCATCCGAGCACATCTCGACCAGAGCGCCCACTCTGTCACCTTGAACCACGATCTCAACACCACAGGGGCAGGATAAATCCTCAGCTAGAGTGGCCAAAACCAATAACAGCTCCACCAGGGCACACTCACGGTCACTTAACCACGAGCAATCCTTGCCAGCCACCTGACCTCGCTGCAGATCCCTCGAACACAGCAACGCACCTGCCGACAACCTCTGCCAAATGTAGCACAATCAGGGCCACCACCGATGAGAGAGAAGCTCTCGATCTCGATCCTCAGACCCCACGTCGGCACTCCGACGACGACAGCAACCACCTTCATAGTGCCAATGCCGCGCACTCACTCTCTCACGTGAGAAACAAAGTGAAAAATGAGCACGAAACCCTATGCCAGCTACCGACTGTACTGGACCTTACGGACTCTGATCCCTGTAATATCTCGAATTCCCATGTACTTCCACAACCATAGCTCTGATACCAGCTGTGGCGACCCGGGATCTGAGTACCGAAAAGGAACCGGCGCGACTCGAACCTCGGCCCGCCTCCCACGAGCCCGAAGACTCAGAAGGGATAAAAGGATAGGTGTGGTGTACATAGATCAGGTCCAATGATCTTTCAAGCATCCATCAAATGCTTCTCAAAGACCCACAAGGGGATTTATGGCCTGTAAAGCTTCTGCATAAGCACCGTGCATCTCAAAATCGCTTGCTACTTAGTACTGGTTGGCAAGACTTCTGCGTTGGCAACAGCCTGGGAAATGGTGATGTCTGCATCTTTGAGCTCAAAATGAAGAATGAGATGCTTGTTCAGATACATAGAAGAGGCAACAATATGTCGATTTTGGAGGGTGAACTCTGATGAAAAACTCAGGCTTATATCATAGCCTTAGTCCCCATGTTTTTATGTCTCTTGATATGAACATGTTTTTGTGATTTAGATGGCAATAGGAGCACCAAGAGAACCTTGTATGGGAGAACAACTGTTCAGTTGAAACAGCCGGCAAACCTCCAAAAGCTGGGGTCTCCATCAAGGGGTACCTCCGAGCTAGATCCATACTTCAAGTCCACCATATTTCCTTCCAACCTCAAGAGGAATCACTTGGTGAGAGCTTTACTTAGCTGCATGAGGCTGCATTCTATGAATCTATCTTCTCTCTGTCCTGTCTATCCAAATTTAATCTCAGTGCTTGCTGTGATTTAGATACTGTGTATCTTTTTTGCAATGGAAACAGAACATACCAATGGCATTCTTGTCATCAGTTGATTTGTCTGCGGAGAGAGAAGCTATTCTTGTGGACCCTAATTCTCGACAGTGGCTGGTGAAACTATTGAGTCGCAAGCGTGGACAGGGTAAAGGGTTTGGATTGGGCCGTGGTTGGCTACAGTTTTGCTACGAGAACAATTTGGACGTTGGTGATGTCTGCATCTTCAGTTTCAAATCCCAAGCGAGGAAGGTTACCTTCCAAGTTGAGGTGTTCAAATCAGAGGCTGGTGGACACTAGAGGCTCTCCACCCCCCTTAATAGGAGTTCTATGTATTTTGCCATCTTTTGTGATGTAATGCTACTGATGTTGGCAATATTCTGGTGCATGGTGGAAACCGTAACTTTTATTATATATACAAGTGTACTGATATGCCAAGAAGGTATATACATGACGTAAAAGGAGAACAAAAATCTTGTGATACTAGGCTGCCCATTGAAGAGGTAGAAGAACATATCCTGTAGCTAAACTTAGCTTTTTAATATCAGTGTTTATTTTCATTCCTGGTTTGCTGCTCCCTACATTAGTCTTATACCATTGGCTCAAAATGGCAGCTAAGCGTGCGCAGTGGCGAGATATGCAACGCACAGTCTAGGGCCAGACCCAGGCCTTACAGCATGTAGCACAAGGAGGCGCGCATCATGGAGCGGGTGATCTCTTTCATGGTTTGAATCCCCCACGATTTGGAGGCTCTACAGACCCAAACAAAGTCAAGCATTGGCTGAAGGAGATAGAGCCAGTCTTTAGAGTTATGTAGTGTGGTGATCAGGACCGAGTCCTCTTAGTGACTTTCCAGTTGGAACGAGATGCACGTGCTTGGTGGGAAGCCATGGAAGCGACACTCAATAATAGGCGTGCGATGTGGGTTGAGTTTAAGGAGCATTTTAACAACAAGTATTTTTCAGATCATGTACAAGAGATGAAAATAGCAGAGTTCGCTGCACCAAAGCAAAGGAATTTATCTATTGCCAAGTATGAGGCACAGTTTGCCAGATTATCTCGATATGCACCACATTCGGTATCTACGAAGAAGATGAAGGCCAAATGATTTTTGAATGCATTGAAGCTATAGTACATCAACCAATTGGCACCTTTGGAGATGCACGTTTATGCTGAGATTGTAAGGAAGGCCGAAGTTCTTGAAGACACTATGGAGATGAGAGACCGGATAAGAGGTCGAGACACGAAGACGGAGCAGACTACCCGCTCAAGGAATTTTAAACCCACTAATGGCAAGAAGAGGCCCAATGGCGGGCCGAGTTTTTCAAAAGACTAGAAACCGAAGGAAGGTGATAAGAGGGTAGGATCCACTACTACATCCAAATCAGTCTGCAGGTATTGTGACTGCCCAGGTCACAAGATGGAAGAGTGTTGGCACAAGATGGATGCCTGTTTGCGATGTGGTAGCAGAGAGCATCATATCCCTGAGTGTCCCCTCATCGCTGAGCAAGAGGCTTCTAGCAAGCCTCAAGGGAGTCAAACGTGGCAGGGCAGGCTCCATGCCCTCCAAGATGCAGAAATTGAAACCGAGGCTATCGAGGAAGGAGGCATTGTCGAAGGTACCCTTACTATACTTTCCAAGCCAGCATATGTACTTTTCGACACTAGAGCTACTCATTCATTTATAGCTCAGAAATTTGCTAAGACCATATCCGTTAAGCCAGTATTATTGGATTCTCATCTTATGATTTCGACCCCTATCGGTTCAGGGTCCGAGATTAAATTTTATTATCCCTCTACTGAAGCAAACCTATCCAGTTTGGACCTTACGTCTATTCTGATGAAACTTATGAACTTCTTTGCATCGATATAAACCCAATATCAATGATGAGACCAGCTATTGATCGACCGGCACATCGCCCGATCGATGATGAAACTTACCAAGATTAGACCTTACGTCTATTCTGATGAAACCTATAAAACTCCTTTGCATCGGTATAAACCCAATAGCGATGATGGCCTTCCGCCTAAGCCAAGCTGTACGGCGTCATGACCATACATCTAAGCTGTTAAATATCCTTCCTTGGCATCATGACCTTTCCCCTAAGCCAAGTTGTCCGGCGTCATGTCCCTATGCCTAAGCCGGTAAACACTCTACCTTGGCGTCGTGGCCTCCCGCCTAAGTCAAGCTGTATGGCGTCATGACCATATGTCTAAGCCGTTAAATATCCTTCCTTGGCATCATGGCCTTTCGCCTAAGCCAAGTTGTCCGGCGTCATGGCCCTATGCCTAAGCTGGCAAACACTCTACCTTGGCATCGTGACCTTCCACCTAAGTCAAGTTGTACGGCTTCATGACCATACGTCTAAGTCGTTAAATATCCTTCCTTGGTGTCATGGTCTTTTGCCTAAGCCAAGTTGTCCGACTTCATGGCCCCTATACCTAAGTCGGTAAACACTCTGCCTTGGCGTCATGGCCATCTACCTAAGTCAAGTTGTACGACGCCATGACTTTATGTCTAAGCCGTTAAGTATCATCCCTTGACGTCATGGCCTTCCACCTAAGCCAAGCTGTACAGCGTCATGGCAATTCGCATAAGCCGTTTAAACATTCTGCCTTGGCATCACGGCCTTCCACTTAAGTCAAGTTGTACGGCGTCATGGTAATTTACCTAAGTCGTTTAAAAAAATTCTGCCTTGACGTCATGGCCTTCTGCCTAAGCCAAGCTGTACGACGTCATGGCAATTCGCCTAAGCCGTTTAAATATTCTACCTTGGCGTCATGGCCTTCCGCCTAAACCAAGCTGTGCGGCATCATGGAAATTCACCTAAGCCATTTAAAAACTCTACCTTGACGTTATAGCCTTCCACCTAAGCTAAGTTGTATGGCGTCATGGTAATTTGTCTAAGCTGTTTAAAAAATTCTGTCTTGGCGTCATGGCTTTCTACCTAAGCCAAGCTATACGGCGTCATGACAATTTGCCTAAGCCGTTTAAAAATTCTACCTTGGCGCACTAGGGGTCGTTGGGCTACGACTAGTGATTTTATCACAAGGAAAGAGAAAGCACTCTACTGGGATCTAAAAGTAATCCATTGCAGTATAACATAACTTAAACATGACGGATATGCAACTTAAAATGCATTAGAGAATGAAATTATAACTTTTAGAACACCCGAACTGTAACGGACTAGCTTAGCCCCATTACCTAATATAACGGATCAAGGATGGCATGTTAGGATGATATAACGCACCTCCACGGGTCCGCTATGGTCACCCGAACTGTTTTTATGAAAACTCGACATGCACAGGCTATAACGGCGCAAGGATGGTCCGCTACACCAAATATAACAGATCCCATTGGGTCCGCTAAACTTACCTGAACATAAGAAAATCCATAATCTTTGCAAGCATGTAACGCACCTATAGGGGCGCGCTACAAGGCTATGACGGTCGTATGATAGACCGTCACGCCAACCACCCTATCTAAGCTAAATAGGGTCAAAGGGCTGTAACGGACTAAGGGTCACCCGTTACACTCGAACGTAATGGACCAGTGATGGTCTGCCACAAGACTATAACGCACCCTATGAGGGGCGTTAAACGCGTAACGGTCACTGGAGTGACCGTCACTCGATCTGTGTAGCGAATGGGTTCGGTTTGAAATTGAAACAACCCCCGGTCGACCGAAATCGATGGGGATCACACTAAAACCTATTTCCCTGCTATCCAACACATCCATAACAACATTTAATGGCTAGAAAACATAAGAACAATGCCCATGGTGGATTAAAACATAATTTACAATGTTCATAGAGGAAAAACCAAAATATTGACAATGGGCAAGCTAGAGAGCATAGATCGGCGTGCATGTGCGAGGGAACGATCCTATGGCGAGTGGGAATCCATCCCCCTACCTAGATTAAGCCAGAACGGCCGATTCACCAGCATGCAAGCGTCGGGACGCCGCCACCTCCTTCACCCCGCCACGTCTCCACAAGCCGCTATCTACGTTGAGGTGGGCGTCAACGTGCTCCACTCGTCGCCACGAGTCCAACGGCGTGCTCCTTGACTCCAACCGACACTGTCTCGCCCGAATGCCCAAGGAGAGAGAGAGAGAGGCGGTGGAGAGAGAGAGAGCGAGTGAGAGAGTGAGAGAGGGTGAGAGAGTGTTGAGAGAGATGGGTGGGGGGTTTACTTGGGTTAAAATTTTTTTGTTCCTCGACATCCCCGAGGTCTACAACTCAACCCCTACATGAGCAGAAGCGCCGAGGAGCCAGCAAAAAAGTGCGGCCAACCTCTCCGTGGGCCAGCTCAACGCACACAGAGGAGGATTATTCAGCCCAGGCCTCCACGTCTCGGGTATCTGTTTTTGACAGACTAGGGATGGCACCCAAGCCTGACGGGCAACCGCCAAGGAAAAAGCGGGTGGTTCAGATGACCAATGACACTGTCAAAGTGTTCACCTGCTACGCCACCTCCACCGACAAGCAGTCGAAGGACACCTCGGGAGAGCTCAACCAGCCTCTTCAATATTTGAGGAGATCAAGGCCCGTGTCCCGGATCCTGGAGCAAACACAACAAGCGTCGGCTGCTGGGACGTCTCAGCCCGAGCCGGCACGGCAAGAAGAGCGCCAAGAGGACGTCCACAGTGTCGATGGGGATAGCCACCCCCGGCAAGAGGAAGATCTGGGGCAAGAGGCACAGACTCCCGCGTTGGAAAAGCTCCAACGCGAGAACCAAGAATTCAAGAATCTCTTGCAGACGCTATTACGTGAAAAAGAGGCTCCTGTCCAACATCAAGCGGCTCCCACTGGAGTGGAACAACAGCCTCCTCCCATTCCAATCGCGGCCAATGCCTCCGTCACCACGGCAAAATTGCCATTGGCGGTGGAATTTGAAGTTCCACAGCATGAAGCCAACGCGCGATCAGCTGCCACTCCTACTGCAGAGAGTCTCATGGCGTAAAGGCAGATGATTGAGCAGATCGTGGAGGCAAAGTTTGCTCAGCATGGTGAGAGTGTGGCCACTGTTGATTTGTACAGTGTGTCTTATCCCCTCCACCATCAATTCAAGAAACTTCCACCGGATTGCCCGAAGGCTCCAAAGCTCCAGAAGTTCAACGGGTAGGGTTCGCCACATGAACACCTGGCCTACTATATGACAGCCATGAGCGAGTTGGAAGTGGAAGAGGCATATTTGCTGCGGTACTTCGCCACGTCCCTGACAGGCACCGCCTTCCAGTGGTATTCAAGACTCAAGCCCAATTCTGTTGCTGATTGGGCTGATATGCAGAAGAAGTTTGTCGGTCGTTTTCAGACGGCCGAACGCAAAGTCTCTCTGGCGGAGCTCTGTGCCCTCCGACAGAAGAAAGGTGAGACCGCGTTAGACTTCATCAAGCGATGGAGGGACGTCAGCATGCGCCCTGTCAAAAGAGGAACAATCAGACAATGATAAAGAATTGTATGGACTCAGTATATTGTCAGAACAAAAGCTGATCACATCCTGCACGGACTTGTCTTAGCATAAGGTAAATGGCTACTGTTCATGCATGGACTTGGAAAGTGCAAGTAAAAAGATGCACGAACTTCAGATGTGTAGGCAAACATGCACAGACTTAGTAACTAAGGCAAAGCATACACATGGTTTGACATGCGTGGACTTATGTTCTGCCAAAGGAAAGACATGCACAGACTTCAAACCAAAGGAAAAACCTGCACGAGGTTTAGCATGCACGGACATATATTAAATAAGCAAGCAGTTGGAAATGTGCATGGACTTTCACATGCTCAGACTTGAGATGCACGGGACTGGTCATTGCTCGGACTTGGTGAAAACGTGCAATGGCTTGATTTTAATAAGAAACAAGCACGGGATTAGACTTCCAATGGGTTTATGAAATCGTGCATGGACTTTTGTTTCACTAGGAAACCTGTACAGGGTTGGACACACACAGACTTCATGAAGAAGTGCAAGGACTTACAGGGATGTGCACGGACTAGAGTGAACGTGCACGGACTTACGATGCAACACAATAGCAAATAGTTTAAGTCCAGAATGTGCACAGGGTATGATGTGCACGGACATTAGCAGAAAGTGCACGGACTTGGGTCAGCCAAAAGGTGCACAGACTTTAATGTGCACGGACCTATTTTGCTAAAAATGTGCACAGACTAGAGGATGCTCAGACTTCAGTTAGACAAAAAGTGCACGGACTTTGGTTTTCCTTTTAATAGAAAAAGTGCACGGACTTGGTTTTCCTTTGAACAGAAAAAGTGCACGGACTTAGTTTTGAAGAAACGTGCATGGACTTATGTGTGCACGGACTTTAACAAGTGAGCAAACTTAAATATGCATGGACTTATTCTATGGAGAAATATGCATGAGGTTAGGAATGCACGAACTTGGACACATGCAGAAATATGCACGAGGTTAGGAATGCACGGACTTGGACACATGCACAGACTTGATGGTGAAATGCGAAAAGTGCATGGAGTTGTTTGTGCACGGACTTTGTTTTTAATACAAGGCCAAAATGTGCACGGACTTGAACACTCACAAATCTGCATGGACTTTCAAGTGCTCGGACTTTGTGTGCAGAGATAAAAACATGCATGGACTTTAACAAACGCAGACGTCGAGGCTTCAGTGCTTGTCGGGCTTCGCATCCGCTGAAGCTCCGACATGCGGAAGGGCTCCTCCGCTCGGGCGCGCCTTATAGTCCGGGCCTCCTCCTTGGTGACCCAGATCTTCTTCAAATGGAGCTGACACTCCTCCACTCGGTTGCCTCCTGTCATTGGACGGGGAGCTTGTGGTTTGGGCCGCTGCAGGGGGCCCTGAGTTGCCGCCGATGCGACGGGCTTCTTCTTCCTTGCTTTGTCTACCCGAACCTATTGGAGGAGCTCGAAGCGGTTGGAGGTAGAGATGGTTGGGACATGACGGTCCCGAGGCAAAATTGGCTCACCTCCATCGAGTCGGATGCAGATATCTCCGATAATTACAGTCTTACCAGAGCGGGATGTTGTCACTGCAGGCTTTACGCCCTTGCGGCTACAGCGTTGCCCCCATTGGACAGGGGCAGCGGTGGTGGCGCCCACCATAGGCATGGCGTCATCCTGACGGCGGTGGTGTTGCCCACGTTGAGCAGGGGCAGTACCTCTGAGGGTGGCCATAGTGGAGTTGGGGCCGTTACGGCGTCGGCGTTGTCCCCGTTGAGCAGGGATGGCGCCAATGGTAACCTGGTTGACCGTGAAAACTAGGCTAATTGTTGAGACAAAGGGCCTGACACCCCTGGCCTATGAAGAGGTGGCCGGGCGAAGCTGGCCGGCTGCTGCAATAGAGGGCCTGATACCCTCAGTGGTTGTCTTGTTGGTCGAGCAGACCCGACCAATTATTGAAACTGAGGGCCTGACACCTTCAGTGGTTGTCTTCTTGGCCGGGCGGACCCGACTAGTTGATGGGGCCGAGGGTCTAATACCCTTTACGGTTGGTGCTGCAGGGGCGGCTGAATTGACTTCAACCACCAGAATGACGCCCAAGAAGAAGGGCGAACCGACGACCGCAGGAAAGTCGCCAAAAATGAGCGGGGTCACCAGGTAGCCAAACCTGGCGTGGTTGGCAATGACTTGGGGGGCGTAGGTGACGGCGGCCATCGCGGCTGTTGTTGTTGGTGGTGGTGCATAGCACGAATGCCGAAGTGTGCCGAAGGGACAAAGAGCTCTTAAACAAGCAGAGAGATGAGCGCCCTCCTCTTCCCATCCTGTAAAAGGAAGAGGAGGGAGATCAGAACCTTAAGGAAGGTTTAGAGACTTTCTTTGACAGAAAGAAGAAAGGCCATGCCCCGTGGGGGGCATTTGTTGTACTCGGACGATTTCTCAGCAAGATACCAATAAATAAGGGTTCAGAAATTTTCCCAAACACCTTTAAGGCATGGGATACCTAGCCCTTTCTATGACCCTGTGGGTCCCTTCAAGGGCCCTGATCAGCTTGTTGTGACATACGGTTACATAAGCAACCATCCAGGACCAATCCCAGCCGCTCACCTGTGGGCATTGACCGTACTCCACATGGCCACCCGGGCCAACCCAGGGGCGCTCCGACTCTAAGCCACGCCATGTGGCGCCCACTGAAAGGGCCGAGGGCCCACCCTAAGACAATTTCTTCCAACCCCCAAGGTCAAAGGGGGACCTAATCAAGTCAACCACGGGCCTTGGAGGCCCACCGCATGCTTATACGGCCCACACACGCGTGTTCGGCATTGTTCCGAACACCTTGTGGGTGCACACCTTCCAGCCCTCCGATGTCAAACCATGTACCAACTAGTGATTCCAACACGCTAATTAGGTCCTACGACGACCCCCCAGCAATTCGGGGCCACCCCTGACCCTCAGACACGTGGTGACGAGTCACCTATCTTTAGCTGTCGAGCCAACCCGAGGCCACCCCGCCAACTCGCCATGCAATACGGCACCCAGATTGAGGCATGGCTCATGTGCATAAAGTGCCTCTCCTTAGCTCCCATGACCTCCCATCCTCAGCTCAAGGCCCACCTTGGGGCCTCTCGGCCAGCTACCCAATCCGTTCGACAACCCAGGGTGTGTCGGGTATTTACCCGAACACCTTGCGAGCGGCAACTACGACTAGAAGAACAATGGCCCCCACGGGCCTATCCCAGCACCCCGGAGCCTAGTGTCCCCCAAAGGACATTCCCAAACGATGAGACAAGACCCCCGAGGGCCATCCCTCAGGGTTGTGGCCTGCCTAGGGCCCATTCACCCCAGGGCGCGGCCGCGTTCCCCAGGGAGGATGAACTCCCTGGGGGACGCACCCTCTTCCCAGCCCGGAGGTCCTCCCCAGTTCCACTTCATGCAAATTATCCTAGTTCTGTGTTTCAATGTCCGTTCACCATACCCGTTTGTGGAAGAAGTCTCAAAGAACATCCACACGATGGGGTCCTCGGCAATCAACACGCTCACAAGTCTCCACGTATCCTCCCAGCAATTGTCCTTTTCTTCTTAGTTAATTTAGGAAGAAAAAAGACAGGTCATTTGAACCAATAAACTCTTCTCTCCGTCCCTTCGGGTGAACAGTACCTTCCGTCTTGGTCAATCTCCCTCATGGAACCACTCGGCGAGACTACGAGGCTCGCATGGTAGAGTGATCCCCTCGTCTCTCCCCTCGGGAGGTGAGCACTCTCCTACGCGCCTCTGCAAACCCGACCAAAGCGTTCCTAGACCAAGCCACCGGTGCAAACTCACATCCCGCCGAGGAGTAAGAGAAGAGAAAAAAAAAGAAGAAGAAAGGAGTCGTAGGCCCGCATGCAAAAGTACGTGCGCGAATGATTTTCTATTTCAAAAAGGGGGAAGGCTACACGTGCTTCAGGGCATACCCCTACTTTACATGACAACAAGGCATGTTGACAAAAGGGAGGGGAGGACGCTCAATCTATCCCTCGGAAGATCTCCTCGAGAGGGAGGATCCTGACACAGGGGAATTCTACCATGTCGTGCAACCGGCTCCTCTGCCCCTCGAGGCGCGCCAGCTCAGACGTCACAGATGCCGTTTCGACACTGGCGACAGCAAGCTCCTCGGTCTCTCTGATCACGGCAGCCTCAGCTTCAGCCAGCTCAGCCTCGGCTGCAGCGAGATAACCCCTCAGCTTCTCTACCCTGCCTGTGAGGGTGCCCACCCGACATTGGTTTTCGTCAAGGGCCCTTCCGTGCTGCTCCTCATTGCCTCGCCGCACGTCCAGTGCACGCAAGTACTCGTCCTCCTGGGCACTGACGGCGGTGAATTCATTAGGAGCCTGGGTCTCGAGGAACTCACGGCGGTTGATGTACTTCAACAGCAACAGGACCCGCCACGACCATTCCCCCAGAGGGCAGCCCAGCATTTGCAACGCCCCAGTCAGTTGCGCCACTACGGTGTGTACCCCCCGGTATGTGAGGGAAGGGTCAGCGAAGATCATCGACTGCAAGACTAGCAGCATCTGTCGGACCGGCACGTCTGAGGTGACGTGGCCGATGGAGGGCACGGCTGGAGGGTCAAACTCGACCAAGTTGTCCACGGCCTCCCACAGATCCGCGTCATCCGTGCCCGAGGAGGATGGGAGACTAACGACCAGGTCGCTTGGGCGCCCGACTCTGATAGATGACTCCTGGCTGGTTATTGCCAAAGGAGCCGGTTGAGCTGCAACTGAACCACCTGGCTCCGCCATCGCAAGGGGCTGCTCCACCCTGCTCTCGATCGTAGGAAGGGCGAGAAGCGGAGCTGAATCAGATGCCACTGCTGAAGGATCAGCTGCCTCTTCCGCTAATGCTCCCTTCCCCCTGTATACCGTGAGGCTAGCAAGCTTCTTCCCCAGGAGCTGGCCCTCCTCTGGTGTCATGAGCAATCGGGGTGGCGGAAGGGGAACCATAAGTTTCAGTCCACTCCCCGATCGCAGGAACGACACCAAGCACTCTACCTCCGACGCCGAGAGCAGCCACGGCTCATCTACCTCCGCAGGGCCCGTTGCCTCCCTCTGCTTCGCGACGGCCTTGCGGGTTTTAGTGGCGCGTGCCTCTGGGGGCCTTGCTTCCTCCTGAAACATAGACAGTGGGGTTAGCCTTCCATCGATCGAGGCAAGCCACCCCGAATCTCGAGAAAATGTGAAGAGGGGTCCCGGAGGTCCCGCATTTACCTAAGTCACTGGGACTATGCTGCCTTTCGGTGCTATTTCTCCTTCCTCCAGGGTCACACCGGTCGGCGTTGTAGTCCCCACGGCTGCTTCTTGCCACAAGACCTCGAATAAGGCTGCCAGCTTCCCCAAGCCGACATCGCCGCCTCCGGATCGCTCTGCTGGTACATCTGGGATGGGCGCCTCCATGGTTTCTGGCTAGATTCGCTCCTACAAGTTAACCGAAGGATAAGAGACAGAGGACTGAAAGCTGGCCGCAAAGGGAGGGCCCCATGTGAATAGGCTCACACTTACAAAATCCTCACCCGAGGCCGCCTCATCGGAAGAGTAGTCGTAATCTACCTTCTCACCTGAGGAAGACTGGGTCGGGGTAGGCTCCTCCCTTATTGGGGAAGAGACTCTCACTTGGGAACTGACCGCCTCCTCCTCGCGCGGACTCGAAGACGGCGACTTCCCAGATTTCAGCTTCCTCCTCGCATACGCTTTCATCCGCTCGGGGATTTTTCAGGCCTGTATCCATTCGGGGAGGGGTGCGAGGGGAGCTGGCAAATGAAGGAGCGTTTGGGTTAGATAAGAGTCTTTGGGCTCCCAATGAATGAAGAAAGTTAGCCACGCCAGTGGAAGGAATTACCCTGTTCGGTCTCCATGGCCGGCGGCGGGCTAGGGATTGTCTCCTCCGAGGAGGGTGCTACCCCTGGTGCGACGGCTTCGCCCACGTCCGGAGTAGAAGCAAGTACTGGCTCCTCCGCGGGGACTGGAAGAAGAAACCCATATCAAATATCTTGTCCCACAAGGCAAGAAAGAGTTAGATGGAATCGTCAGTGAAAAATCTCTAACCTGTGGGTTGGCTGGGCTCGGCCTGAGCAACCGCAAGCACAGCCACGAACCTCTCGGCCTCGGCCTTTTGCTGATCTAGCTCCTACAGACTGACCGCCTTGCTGGAGACCATCACAGAATGCACCCCCTTCGCTCTGGCTAGGAGAAGGAAACACGTGCGTCATGCATGCCAAAAAAAAATTTCCCCGAAAGTGGCAGAACCCTGAAAGGCGTCGGCATCCAAAAGTCTCACCTGCTGGATGGCTCGGCTTGGCCCCAGGCGTGACAAACTTCGCGAAGGAGGGAACTGATGGAGGAGGGGAAACTGAAGTCATCCGAAAAACCTCTGCCCTTTTTTGCTCGACCTCCTGTCGCGCAGCCACCTTGGCAACGGCAAGTGCCTTCTCCACAGGCGACCTCTCCTGAGTCTCTCCAATAGCCCTGGGTGAAGGGGTAGGAGTGGATGGCGGCTCGGACCCGACCCAGGCTTCACCTGCACCGGAGATCGATGAAGGCAGGGGCTCCTCCCATGTGATGAACATAAATGACATCTGGGTGTGAACAACCCGTGCTAAGACAAAGATAAATTCCACCTGAAGGACAATCTTGACAAGAGAAACCTTACCTGCCGGTTGGCTTGGTTCGGCCTGGCCAACCTCAAACTCCTAGAATGATGTGATGGGAGGCGATGGAGGAACGGTATTTGCAGGCTGGGCAGCCTCCACTCTCCGGCGCTTGGCCTCCCACCACCCAGCGACCTGCGCCTCGCCCAAGGCCTTCTTCACAGGCGATTTTGCCCGGGGCCTCTTCATAGGACGGGGTAAAGGAGTCATGGTCGGGGCCAGCGGTGCCTCCTCAAAATATGCCGGCTTCTCTGCCTGCTGGAGAAGATTGTGATACGTCGCCAGCTGGGTGCTGTCCAGGTGGTCTGTGACAGAAAGAAAATAAGGGGAGCGAGGAGTTAGTTATCATTCAGCGCTCTAAAGGACGTGATACTACCAGAACATGGACCACCCTAGTCACGCTACTCGAAAAACGTCAAGACACCTCTATCATGGAGGCATGTGCTCACACGCGAAGGCCTACTCTGAAACCACGCAGTCTGAAAACACGATCATGACCTCGCCATCGTGAACTCTACACCATCTAGAGGAAAGCCCTCGGTGACGCTCACCGAAAACCCTAGACCTCGACTCCAAAAGCCCAAACTACACACGAAACCTCGTCTTGTAGATAGGTAATAAAAACCTGTGACACGACAACTCAGGTCACGTGACGGGAGTATCGCCCACTAGAAGCAAGGCTGGATGCATCCACTGACGACTTAGTCCGCAGCCTCAGGTGTCTCTCTACGACACCCCAGGCGTAGATCGAGACATCGTACAGTAACTAGGAATATAGAAGAAGGACTAGTTAGGGTCGCACTCGTCAGTGCGGGTTCGACGCCCCCAGTCACGTGTGCACACACAAACCATGCGCCCTAGGTCAAGCCCTCTAGTTGGTTCTTCCCCCGAAGCCCGAACTCAGGCTACGCGTGGGGGCCCTACGGTAACTAGCCTAACAACCGTCTCACTTGGGTCACGCTCTCCACCACTTTCAAGTGGGTCTGCACCCGTGTGCGTAGGAAAGGTACGACTAGTGGGGGCTCACTAAACGTGAACACTGAAAAACATGCACGCACCCATTGCAAGTAACACGGAGTAACAGGTGGCTCATGGCCACCAGACTCTAGACAACCCACTAGACCTAATAACCCAACGGTCCTTGAGTCACGAGACTCGGGTCAAAATCATTGCATGTGACGGCACAGCACTGTCAATCTAGCCTAATCCCTCTGAAACCACGATGACACGATTCTCAAGGTAACTCACAAGTCGCCGAGTTAATTCCCTATTCAGGGGACACACGAAAAACCTCCACCCCCAGGCCGGTCAACTAGACTCACAGTCCAAGGCTATACACGTAGACGTGCGGGGAAGGCCCACCGCACTCGTTCTGACTCATGTCGACTCAATCTAACGCAAACACGAAAGCTCAGAATCACACACGAGGTCACCCGAACCTTAAGACCCATGGGCACACTAATCGAGTTAATATGGTACGTTCAAACAATCAAAAACATGGTCACGGTCCCCACGGGATGTCCGAGACACTTACGGGGTCATAGGTCAGTCATTGGGTCTCAACCGGACCGACCGGTACCGTGATGCTTTCCTAGTGTGTTTATGGACCCACGATGGAGCGAGTAGTAGGGGTTTAGGAAGGGCAAGGTGGAGCAACACCCCCGCCGGCAGCCGTGTCTCTAGGGGCATCTGGACTTGGCAAATTTTTCTTGTGATTGACTTAGTTTCTGACATTGAGACAGAAGGAATTGCCAGTTGCTTTGTATTGGACCAGATTCCTGGAGCTGAGTAGGTATGCACCACCAGTTATGGCAAACCAAACGATGCTAACCTGGTAGTTTATTGGGGAACTGAGGCCAGAGATTCATCGTACATCTATGATAGCTGGCACAAGCAACTTAGAGGTGGCTTTTGAGACTATGGCAATCCTGGAGATGGATTTTGTGAGGGTTCAGGAGCAGACTAGGGTGGCATAGCTTCAACAAGGCCTCCGACAGCAACTCCCCATCTAGCCAATGGTGTTAGCTATGCCTCCTTCACCTACTCATAGGCAACCTCAGAGGGACAGGCAGAGGCAGAGAATTAGACAGGTAGCGTATTTGCAACACTGACTGTAGAGGTAGTAGGTGCAGAGGTAGACTTCGATCGACAGTGTGCACCAACCAGTGACCCAGTTACAATAGCCCAGATTGGCAGTTCAGAGGGAGCAGTGCCAGAGATGTGGTGGTCCCCACCTCAACTAGTCTTATCCAAATGTCATTGCAGTCATGAGCTATTTCTTGTGGGCCCAGGTGGGGCAAGTGGTGCATGAATGCCCGATGAGGAGGTGTTTCAGATGTGGTCAGGCAGGGCACTACCGCTGTGAGTGTCCCCAGCCATCTTATTAGCATAGCTTTATTGAGGTGGAGGTCCTAGAGTTCGTGATATATTTTTGGTCGAGTAAGGAGCGATGGTGCCTACCATTAGAAGGTATGGTTATGATTCTTAATTGTATTGTTTGATTGTACTATTTAAATCGTTATATGCTTCCAATGTTTCTTGTGATTTCCTTGTGGGTTATGTGTATAGGGCCGTGTGTATGGGGTTCACCTTAGACTTTGTAGACCATTTCTAATGTTGGGAGGTGTCACGCCCCGAGATTTATGTACAGCGGAAGATATTCAGGAACCGTGAATAGCCGGTTAGAACGCCACAAGTGAGCAATATAATTAGAGCGCAATCACATTCACACATAAAAATGAATGCACAATAACTTAGACAATGCCTTGAGTTTTATTGAATCTATCAAACTCGAACAAGGATAAAATGTCGGAATAACTCATCCTATCCGGGTTTATTCCGTTATCAAAGCGGCCCTAGGAGTTTGTTGTAGTAGATCTGGGTCGTAGCATATGTCAGCATTCATTAGAGAGGCCTCTGTTCTGCGTTACAACGTGAGACTGCAGAACAGAGTGACCACATCACCCTTATTTCTACCTCTTCCTTCTCCTTATTCACATTGTATCAGAGCATTGCCCGGTTCACCATTTCCACCTCCCAAACAGTTCCATCTACCCCACCGACTCAAGATCAATTAGCATTTCCTTATTTTTCTTGTGCTACATAAGTAGGTGCATTCCCAGGTACATGCAGGCACCCAGTCTAGCAACTTCTTTTATTATTATTTGCTCAGCTTAGGTAAAGACAGGTGAGTGCCAGACCACCCTCCACCAACACCACCTTTCCATCACCACCAAGCCAGATCACAAACAGAGACACCACACCAACAAAAAGAATTCCAAGTAAATAAGCACTAATCACAAATCAAGAACAACACCGTAGTGGACGATTAAATTAGACAAGGAAATACCCAAACGAAAACATGTTAACAGAGAGCGAGGGCATCTCGGGCATTTCACCCCGTGTACCTGGAAGGTGGGGGAGGGGAAGCGGGAGGCGGCGCCCACGGCCGAGAGGATATCGGCCTCGTCGGTGCCGACCACCTGGGCGCGGCCCTGCACCACGACCTGCGGCGTGTAGAGCGCATCTAGCCGCAGCGACTCCACATACGCCTTCTGTCGAACAGTCCACATGCTCGACCCATACGGGTCCTTCCACCCCATGTAGTCCCAGTAGTCGACGTGGAACGCCAGCACCACCACCGGCGGCAGCCCGCCGCCGCCCTCCCCGGCCCCGCCGTCGCCGCCCTCCCCCTCGGCGGCGTGGAAGTCGCCCCGGCCGAGGCGTGACAGCAGCAGCTCCGCCTGCGGGGACGTCGCGCAGCCCTGTGACGAGAACAGCTCCACCACCAAGGGGGCCCCACGGCGCTGCTCCTCCGCCGACAGGTCGGCCGTCGAGGCGTCGGCGGCGTGGTTGGGCCCAGAGGAAGAGGAGGACCCGGCGCCCCGGCCGAAGCAGGAGAAGAGTCGGGGCGCCATCTCCAGTGAGCGCGGGCGATGGAGACGACAGGATACAGAGAAAGAGAGAAGAGAGAGAAAGAGAAATATGGCCTTACAGTCCCTCCCTCCTAATAAAAATTTTGACCTCGAAATTTGAAAGGAACATAAGGAGGAAACTGGACAAGTAAATATACCTCAGGCGAATAAGAAAGGAAAAAGCTGTCTCATCTCGTCCTCGCGTTCCCATGTAGCTTCATTGCCCGAGTGACGTTGCCAGACAACCTTAACCAGAGGGATCACTTTATTTCTCAACCGCTGCTCACGACGGTCTTCAATTCTTACAGGGTACTCTGGTGTGGATAAATCAGTCGTCACTTCTGGCCAAACAGAATCATCGAGAACATGAGACGGATAGGATAATATTTCCTCAACTGGGAGACGTGGAATACATTGTGGATAGCTTGCATTGCCGCTAGTAGCTGGAGCTGATACGCCACTTCGCCCACACACTCCAAAATAGGAAATGGGCTGATATGTCATGGACTAAGCTTCCCACATTTCCCAAACCTTGAAACGCCTTTCATCAGAGATATTTTTACAAACACCATATCTCCTGGCTCAAACTGCAATGGTCGTCTGTACTGATCTGCATAGCTCTTCTGTCGACTCTGAGCTGTCAACATTTTCTGCCTGATCAGACGAACCACATCAGCACACTGCTGCACCATGTCAGGTCCTATTAGAAGTCTGTCACCGACATCAAACTAGTTTAATGGGGTACGACAAGGACGATCATAAAGTACTTTGTACGGTGCCATGCCGATGCTAGAGTGACAACTGTTATTATAAGCAAATTCAACAAGTGGCAATTGTCAACCCCACGAACCCTACCAATCAAGGCAACACGATCTCAGCATATCTTCAAGAGTCTGGATTATCCTTTCTGACTAACCATCAGACTGCAGATGATAAGCTGAAAAAAAGGCTAGCTCAGTGCCCAAGGCTTTCTGGAAACTATGCCAAAAGCCGGAGGTAAAACTGGGGTCGCGATCTGACACAAGAGAAACAGGAATACCATGCAGTGGCACGATCTTTTCAATATACAACTCGGCCAATCTCTACACACTCCAAGCAACTTTAATCGGGAAAAGTCTAGCTGTCTTAGTTAACCTGTCAACCAACAGCCAAATACCATCATAACCTTGAGGAGTCCGAGGCAAACCCACCACAAAATCAGTCGTGACATGATCCCATTTCCACTGAGGGATCTCCAACGGCTGAAGCAAACCTCCAGGCTTTTGATGCTCGGCTTTAAGGTGTCAGTGTTCGAACGTCTTCCTCCAGCAAGGTTTAATCTATCGATTAAGGTAGGTACCCTCGACCAATTTAGCCAAGTCCACGAAGGCCCGAGCCCTGCTTACGTGCGTGAAGGCCCGTGACGGCTACGACCCAGGCAACCTAGCCCAATATGACTTAGCATCGGATTCAACAGCTACGAAAAGGCGGCAACCCAGGCGTGATGGCCGCCTAAAGACTCTCCGATGACCGACCGTTACCCCCACGACGTCGACTCCTAACCCATTAGAGGCGAGCACGTCCCATGAATGCCGGGCGACTCGCCCAGGGAACGATCGACGCCGGCGGACTCGTCCTCCAATGAAAAACTCCCACCATAATCGAGGGAGGCGTTGCTCCAATACTTACGCCCTTCCCTGTTAAGGGATAGGTCTCGACTTCCAAGACAACCCCATATAAAAGGGACATCGACAGAGAAGAAATGGGACGGTGAAACTTCTGTCAAGAACCCTACGCAGAGAATAGAGCTACTCACCCTGCTACAGCGATAGATAGGTTCCATATTTCCTGAGAGAGAAATCCCCTCGATCTTGCACGACCTTACCACCCAGTGAGCACTCGCTGAGTGTCCACTGGGGGCGGCGAGCACTCGTTTAGAGGACCTACACGTCTCTCAGATCTACTACGACGACCTCTATCTCTCCCTCTCTTTCACTCTTCTCTGTTCTCCTTGAACCGTTGCTGACTTAAGCGTCGGAGGGTTGTCCCCTGGGATAATGCCCATGGCTCCTAACGTCTCTTTGGCTTCTGGTGTTTGCAGACTTTCACGGGTGCTGGACGACTTTCCCGATAAACAAATAGAGAATGTGGTATGTGACATAGGGACCATTTTTCTGCTGCTACACTATCTTATTATACATATTTTCTCTTATAGACCACAATGGCGAACCATCCGTTAAGAGACATACTTAGATGCCAACATGCTTATTATTCCTAACTATAGTGACCATTTGAGGAACTTGAGAATAGTTCTCACTATTGAGAAAATTGCCTATGTTCTTGAATAGCCTATACCTCCTCGTGCTAATAATGTTGAGTGAGGGAGAAATCATTCTTTATGAAGAGCATAAGGAAGATGTCACTGTTGTCTAATGTTACATGCTAGCCTCTATGAGTAATAGGTTATAGAGAGAGCATGAGAAAATGGAAGCAAGAACTATCTCTTTCAGCGGCACGCCAAATGCCCATATGGGCCTTCGCCGGCACGCCCATACGGGCCTTCGCCGGCACACCCATACGGGCCTTCGCCAGCATGCCCTAGCTGCTTCACCGGCACGACTGACATACCTTCAATTGCACGCCCCAGCAACGGTTCAACGGCAAACCCAGAAGTCGTTCAACGGCACGCCCTTGCAGCCTTCAGCGGCACGCTATGTGCCCCTTCAACACCCCCCTTAAAGCCTTCAATGGCACGCTCCAATATGCCTTCAACGGCACACTCATGTGCCCTTTAAAGAGAGCCTTGCGTAGCCTTCAACGGCACGCCCCAACTACCCCTTCAGCGGCACAACAGCCAGAGCCTTTCAGTGGCACAGTCTGTTTCTTCAACGGCACACCTCTAATGGCGCAGACCAAATCTTATGGCCACGTCCTAAAGATCCTTGGCGCGCAGTGGCCCGTCTGAGGTGTCAAGCGGAGAGCATGGCACGTTGCCTACTCCCCTATCACCAAGGACAACTAAAGTCAAATCTGCATTAAAGACCCATGTTCCCGCCTCCGTCTGGTGTGTTCGAAGACCCCTACCGCTGGGAGTATAAAAGCCCTCTCCATGGCACACAAAGATAGAGAAGATACACAAGAGGATACAAGATAGAAAGAGATACCCACAAGAGAAGAAGAGAAGAAGAAGGAGAGCTTCCTCCCGGTGATCCCCAGAGAGCAAGAGAGTAAGAAAGGGAGAGAGAGAGAGGAATTGTAATAGGGGAGGGGAAGAGAAGGGGGCCAGTGCCCCAGCTCAACCCCTACCGCCTCGTATCTTTGTCTTTTTTCTCCCTTTTCTCTTGATGTTTTGTTCCCTGATCCTTGGTGTATCCGGTTCCCCTGTTTATCAAGAATAGAGAAAATCTTCTATGCTTGTTGCCTCCTCTGACCATTTCCTTTCTTTCCATGGTTCTTCGTTAGAATAAGCCCCTGCGTTTACTCCTCTCACTGATCCCTTCATCCGTTGTTTTCCTCCGGTTCTTCTGACTATTTACCAAAGGTGTTGCCATCTCCGGACGCCCACCTCTAATAGACGGGTTCCGCCACTCCTTGTGGCCGTGTTCCCTGTACTCCCCTTACGTCCTGGGTCAAGGGGAAGTGCTGCTAAAATTTTGTCAAGAATAATAATATGCTGAAGAGCCAGGGAGAACGATAAATGAACTGGATCATGTGAGACGCTACGACAAGGGTAGACGCCCCCTCATGCTGGGGTCGCCCCTCACGTGCCCGTCAGCCACGACCATACGCGCATCATGACATCTTGCTCCCTCTTAGTAACGAGGCCATGTCGACCGCTCGACTCGAGCCGTGATCGACCCTCATCCAGATACCGGACTGATGCGTCCCCTCAGTTGCCCAGTCAGCCACAAGCCCCCGTTCGACACCGCGGCCATGGCCCACGTCACGGGAGGAACCCTCTGTGAAACACACATGTACTCATACGCCACGCATCGACCCAGGGACCGACTAGCACGTCAGAATTGTCCCGAGGCATGCCCTATTGTACCCGGGCCATCACGGCCCACCTGTAAATATATATACATCTCAGTGTTACACCGCCATTGAACATATGCTCTCGCATCCACGTTCGGGCCTCCAGCTACCCTCTGTGTCACCTAGTGTGAACCCCCATCACCCTTCACCGCCGGCCAACGCGACCCAGTCCGAGACGAACCTACAGCTGCAAAGTACTCTCAGGTGTTCATCCCGGGCTTCAGAAATATGGACTCCTCTTTCACATGGAACGAAGGTCTTGGGATTCAATCCGATGTAAATAAACACCGACTACTTGCGATCAGTGGGGAAAGACGTCCTGTACACGACTCCCCACAGTCGCCTGCACACTCGCACCCACGAAACCGTCCTTCCCTCCACGTGTCGCTCACCCCCTGAGTCCACGTTCCGCTCGCTGGTGGTGCATCCCCACTTAAACGTTTGGTTCCACGGGTGATTGTCGAGAAATCGACTAGCACGCCCGCATCCCAGCCACATTTCCTGTTAACCCAGAAAACCTCTCATGTCACTCGATCTCCCCTCGACTCTCCATAAAAGGCGAGTGCACGGTGCCGCCTTGAGGCGGATACGGTCATGAGGGGGGTGCCCGAGGCCCATTAACTTCTGGCATCTCTCCAGTGACTGTATCCTACCCCTCACTCCGGTCACCACCCACACCGGCCCCGGCGGACCCTCCTGGGGCGGAATAAAAAGGATGGCATGCCCGGGTTCTTTCCCTGGGGAAGGAGAGGGGTCTGCGATCATGCCAGGGCCTCCACCTTAGGTACTAGATCGAACGCGACTCGAGCTGTGATCGACCCTCGTCTAGATACCAGACCGATGCGTCCCCTCAGTTGCCCAGTCATAATGTCCTTTTCGGAAAGACAACAAGTGCCAAGTACAATCGACAGAAAAGAAAAGACGTACCAGAAAGTTGGGGGTAGCCCGAAGAGGGTACCAGCTGGCCACAACTAGACGCTACGAGCACGCGCCCCAGATACACACGAAAGCCAAATGAACAACCACCACCTATAAAGCAGGGGTGAGCCTTGTGTCACTAGCTCAGTAGGGGTCACGCGGATCCCCACCGAGGAAAACACATAGTAACACACTAAAAATAGTAGGCAACAACAGGTAAGTAACTGGCAGTAGTAAAGCAGGAAGGCTAAACTACAAAGCTGTAAACGAAGTAGAACAAGAAGCAGGAGTAGGGAACAAGCCAAGGAAAAGGGGGAGGAAGAAGCTGTACTAGAAAATAGCTACCGAACTAACCTCGGTATCCCAAACTACTCTAAGCAAGGGCAGGAAGGTGACTCAGAGCTGACAGACTCAGGAGTTGCTGAACTATCGACGCAAGGAACCTGTAAAACAAACAAAAGAAACCTAGGGAAAGGCTAGACAGATGATCGGCACAGACGACGGACAACACGATAAGGATGTCGTGCACACTGCCACATACACAACCGAAACGTCATGCAAGCGGCAGACACTGACCTCGAGTACAGCCACAAAAGGGCTAACCCAGAAGTTAACTACGCACGAGGAACGCGAAGAGAACTACGAAGAGTCATGGGTCACGTGACTGGAGTGCCCCACACTAGAAGAACAGCCACCTGCGTCCACTAACGTCTTATGCTGTGCCTACTGGCGCCTCGTCTACTATGCCTACAGTAAGGCAAAGACCAAGACACTGTCAGAACTAGAATAGTAACCAAGTCGCAAGTGACTAGACAGGGGAACGTCTGTCGACGTCAGTCCAAAGCCCCTGACCACATGTGCATACACTGACTTTTGCCTAAGCCAGGCCTCTAACTAGTTTTCTCCCCCCGTAGGACGTAACGGTAACCGCGGGAGCCGACGGAAACAGGCTTAAAAATCGTGAACCGAAAATGCCCCACTGTAAAAGTCATCACGTCGAAGCGTGCTATAAGGCTACGTGTAACAACCCAGAGCTCTGGGTACCGATAAACCGATGTAGCATCGAATTACCACTACCAGGAACTGGGGAAGTCACCCAAGAGGCTGTTGAGGCCCTTGAAGGGTTGGGGGAGTTTGTCGAGGGAGTGTATAACGAATTGGAATTGTTCTGATCAGCTTGATCTTCTCTTCTCTCTGCTTGGGTAGCTGCTGGTATTTAAACCATTGCATAAGAGGATCTCTACAGTCGGGCGAGCCGACGGCCTCCACTATAGCGACCTCAAATTCCTCTTCTTTTTCTGGCTCTTCTAGGATGCTAGGGACCTGGCGCTGATTTATCACTCGGATGCTGAGCGATCCATCTGGTGACAATGCCAATGAGCTTGCCAATTTTGCCAAAGCGTCGGCCTGTGCATTTTCTCCCCTGGAGACATGGCCGATCTCAATAAGGTAGAACCGCTCTATAAGCCCCTTTGCCTTGGTATGGTAAGGGAGGAGCTCGGGCTTTCGGACATCAAACTATCCCTGGACTTGCCTGACAATTAGCAGTGAGTCGCCAAATACTTGCAGCACCATGATCTCCATCTGCAGGGTAACTTGGAGGCCAATAATCAGAGCTTCATACTCCGCTTCATTATTTGTGCAGGGCTTGCGTATGCAGCACAAAGTGTGCACTACTTCTCCATCCAGAGACTTGAGGATGATGCCGGCTCCAGCCCGTACCTTGGTATGCCCGGACGGGGTTGTTTCTGTTCTCGAGGCCCCATCAAAGTATAGCTGCCAGACGGCCTACTGGACTTGGTTGACCTGCAGGGTTTCATCTTCGGGTAATTTTGTAATCAGCGGGGAATCTTCGGGCACAGGGTGTGTTGCGAAGAAATCCGCAATAGGCCGCCCTTTAATGGCCTTCTGTGGCATGTAGGTGATGTCAAACTCCATCAACAGTATGGCCCACTTGCCAAGGCGGCCCTTTGGGATAGGTTGGGAGAGAATGTGTTTGATAGGATCAGCCCTGGATATTAGGCTTACTTCATGGGACAACATGTAATGCCTCAACTTCTTGACTGCGAAGACCAAGGTAAGGCAAACTTTCTCGATCGGAGTGTACTTGGCTTCCGCTCCCACCAGTCTTCGGCTAAGGTAGTAGAGAGCTTCCTCCTTCCCTTCATCATTATTATGGGCGAGCATTGCCCCCAGTGAATATGTGGTAGCCGCTATATAAAGGATGAGTGGTCTACCTTTGACAGGTGCCCCCAGTATGAGCAGGGTCTTCAGATAGTCCTTCAACTAGTCGAAGGCATGCTGACATTCGTGACCCTAGCTGAATGGTGCATTCTTCACCATCAGCTTGTGAAACGGCTGGCAACATCCAAGCAAACACTGACATGGTTGGTGGATTCACTAGATTGAATAGCACCTGTAGAGGCAGAAATCTAGTTTCTATACCATGTTTCACACTTCTCTATTTGTATGTTATGGAAGTCATCGACACCCGTGGAAGCCTGCAAACACCAAGAAAAAGGGCGTTAGAAGGAGCCCTGGGTGCTACCACAAAGGACAACCCTCCGATACTTAAGTCAGTGATGGTTTAAGGGAATAATAGAGAATATTAAGGAAGGGAGAAGAATGGAGGTCGTAGTAGGAGATCTGAGATAAGCGTAGGTCCTCTAGACGAGTGCTCGCCACCCCTAGTGGTCACCCAAAGAGTGCTCGTTGGGTGGTAAGGTCGTACAGGAGGGGTTCTCTCTCAGGAAGTAGACAGTCGTGACCTCTCTTTCGCAGTAGCAAGGCAGGTAGCTCTATTCTCTGTGTGTAGCTCTTGGCAAAAAATCCACCGTGTCCTTCTCCTATCTGTCAAGGTCCCTTTTATAAGGGGTTGTCCTGGTGTCGAAGGCCAATCCCTTAGCAGGGAAAGGCGTAAGCCGTAAAGTAATGTTCCCTGCGATAGTGGCAGGAGTTTTCCGTTGAGGGGTGATTACCCCAGAGTCGTCTGATCCCTGGGTGAGTCTTACGGTGCTCGTGGGGTGTGCTCTCCTATTACGAGGTCGAAGCTAGCATCGCCAGCGTCGTGGGGAGTAACGATCGGTCGCCAAAGGGTCATCCGGTGGTCACTACGCCGGGGCCAAAGCCCTTCCTGCGCTGTCGAATCCAATGCTGAGTCGTAGTGGGCCGTGCCTTTATGGGCTACAGCTGTTGGATGCCCTTGGGCGTGTAGATCGGGAGTCGAATTGCGCTCATTGTAGATGGGCCTACCATAAGCTAGGCTGGATTTACCCTCCTCAGTAGCCCCCCTACTCTCAGTTGTCGACCACTTTGCAGGGAACTGGGAGTCGAGCATGAGAGGATCAATTGGAGGGGTGATCTGGAGGGTGGCTGTAATATCCCAGGTTTTTCAGACATTTTTTGGATCTGGATCCATGGGTTCGGATCACTTTCGGGCGTCCCGGAGCGTATTTTGTGGTTTACGAGTGTTTGTTCCTGATGAACCTTCGGAACCTTGTACAGGGCGAACCATTGCGTTCTCCTACTCCGGGACGCTAACAGTGCGTTGAGCACGTTCTGAGGATCGAGAAAATGCCTTTATTTCATAGATTCAATAAATTTGATTCTGAGAATAGCCCTTGCCGGCTAGATTTATCATGAAAAATTCTTATTATTTTGCGTCAAGACTGTCCCTATTTGAGACTTCTCTTGTATTGGGGAGTACCTAGGTCAGTCATCTCGTCTGTCAACCTCTTGCCCCTACACTTGGCCGAGTAAAGGAGAGAAAATATTTTCATGCATACCTGTGGTATGGCCAAAGTAGTAGCGGTGCTTCACCAAAGGAGGCCATCTAAGAACGCCGTGAAGTGTGTGGAATGCTCAGCTAAGGGTTGCCCTTAACAAGCGAGGAGAGAATGCCGAACTCCCAGCATAGGATTCTTATAGCCAAAGGTGCTGCAAAAGCAAGCCTAAAGACTCTTTCTAAAATTTAACAAAGATAAAGACCTAGGATAAAAGTCTAAAATACCACACTTAAGCACTTCATTTTGAAAAACCATGCGTGAAGCAATGAGCAACGTCATCATGAAAATGCGTACTTATGCCAATATGTTACCTTGCTCTCTCTCTTGAAGCAGCAACTGCTGTTAGAGGTGATGTTGATCCTCGTAGGATTTCTCCTCAATGGGAAGAAAAGGATTGGAAGCTAAGGTTTGAAGTGACTTAACAGGAAGGAGTGGTATTAAGACCAGACTCAGACGAATAAGGGGAAAAGGAAGAGAGGTGAGGGCTAGAACTCCCTCGTTAAGATGTAGAGACCCTGATCACATGAATGGTCTACAAAAGAAGCGAAGAATTAGAAGGAGGGGTGAGGACTGACGCCTCGAAAGTAGTGGGAGAAAGAGCAGATGCCCAAAGTAGTAGATGTAGAAGAGGTCGGGTCAGACCCGGGATCAGAAGGGATTAAAAGAAGGAATTGGTAGATGGAGAGAGGTGTATCCGGAGGGTCGAGAGGCGAAGGAGGAGAATCATGGTGGGAAGGAGAATCTGGTGGCTCCGAAGGGGGAACATACTGAGGGACACGATGTCTCGAAAAGAGGTATGAAAAAAGATGATGGAAAAGGAAGAAAAGGATGAAGGATGCAATGTCCTGGAGAAGTAAGAGGATAAATCAGAAGAAAGATGGCAAAGAATGGACGTGATGCCTAGAAAAGATGGTGTGGTAGAAAGAAAAGTCTGAAGGTTTTCGAGGAGGAAGATAGGAAAGGGCGCGATGCCCTAGATGAAAGTCCAGAGGTTTCGGAGGAGAAAGATAGAAAAGGGCCCAATGCCCTGGAAGAGGGGATAGAAGATCTGTAGGTTCCAGGGAAATAGCAGGAAAGGGGGCGCAATACCTCGAGAGAATTAGGAAGGAAAAATCTGGAGGGAGGCAATGCCCCGGGGAGAGTGGGTCAGAAGAGGAAGAAGGGTTTGGAGGTTCCGGGGGAGGAAGATAAGAAAGGGCGCGATGCCCTAGAAGAAAGTTTAGAGGTTTCGGAGGATTGAGACACCATGAGGCATGATGCCCCAGGAGGACAAAAGAGAAATCCAGAGGGTCTGGATGCAAGAACTTGAAAGGGGCGCCATGCCTTGAGAGAAGATTGGAGGGGACGGAATGCCCCAAAAGTGTAAGGGGACCAAGAGATCCTGAGGATAAAGATGAATAAGATGAGAAGTGCGGAAGATCCGAAGGTTCCGAAAGGCGGGGGAGATACGGGTCTGGAAACCCGTGGAAGAAGTAATGCAAATGCATGCAGATGCAATGCAACGGATGCAATAGATGCATGGAATGCATGAAATACAAAGAATGTGAAGAACACGAGGGATGAGAGGATGAGATTCTCCTCTTCACCCGACGGATGGCCCATTTGGAGGAATCAGTGATAGGTAAAAGTGTGGATGAAGTGGGATGGAAAATGGAGAGGGTAGTGGAAAGCCCCTTAGTGGTAGAATAACTGTCCCGCTATAGCAATGTAAGCATACAACGAATCATCCCAATGGATAAGACAACAACCCATGATGAGGCTTCAATAAATGACAACTCTCTAGGAGGGTGACAAGCCATAATGTGAGAGAGTTGAAAAGTTGGGATAGGAAGCGTCGTCACGCCCAAGGATTGTGACGTATAAGGAGTTTTGAACAAAATGGGCATTCGCCCCTTGTAAGGAAGAATAGGTTCGAGATTGAAAATTTGAAGCAAGGGGTGCCCTGCCCAGCCCTGGGTCATAGACTTATGCGGCATCAATGCTTGACATTGTCTTCTGGTGAGCAGCGGAGGGGACTTGGCCTCTTCAACCGTGCTCGGCACGAAAACACGGATTGACATCTGGAAAATAAACTCTTGCATCTTGAATAGCATAGTTGAGGCTAAATCCTTCTTGTCTGGCTCTTGATCATCTTCGGTACAAGTACTTGAAGAAGCACACCTACTCTGAGTGGTAAAAGAAGGTGAAGCATAGGCAGAAGGCTCCATGGGTGGTAGTGTAATGGAAGGTGTTGGAGAAAGGGTGAGTGGAAACAAAGGTTCAAACACGTCGAGCTTCTCCCTTTGCTCAGAAACAGTCGGGGTTGACTCGAGTGCCAAAAGGGGTGGATCCTACTCAAGATTAGCCACGAGTAAGGATGAAGGGTTAAATGGTGGAGTAGGGGTAGCTAGGTTATGGGTTAAAGGTGTAATGGAGGGCCGAGGTGGCGGCAATGGGAGGTTAATTGGAGAAGATTTAGTGGCGGGTTCGGCAGATGGCGGTGTTATGGAGGCTAATGGTGAAGTTGATGGATGTTTAGTGGAACGCTCGGTGGAGGCTGTTGTGGAGATTGATGGTGTAAAAGTAGAAGGTTTGTTATGGAGGAAACACCGAATAGGGCGAGCGGTGTTAGGGGTAGGAAAAGACTCGTGATGTGCAGATGCAGCTGATTGGAGTATCAACCCATTATCATAACACCAATAAGTCTCAAAAGTGGGGGTTGGATCGGGGACGGTGACATCGTCCTGAGCAAGGGGTTCATCCGGTGATAGTGGAGGTATAGGAAAGCGGAGAAAACTCGGAAGGGGTGCTTGCAGAGCTTCATCATGTGCCATCTTCAATTCTTCAGTTGCCGGCTCTTCATTAGCATGCTCAAGTGGATGCCGTAGTGGAGGCGTATATTTGGGTGGTGGAATGTAATGGCATTGCGGATGATTTTTTGAATGTAAGTGTGTATGCGTAGGCGGAGGCGGAGGGCTATATGAATGAATGGGGTGAATGGGTGGAGGACGGACGATGTCCACTTGAGCGTTGAAATCTGTCGGCTCTTGCTTACTTAAACTGTCGATGCCGTAGTCATCTCTCCTGTCCTTCCAATCTTTCTCCATTTTTGTAACGTCGTTCAAAGCAGCGTAAAGGGGATTGATTGGAGAAGGAGGAGGAGGAGCGGGCCGTGGGCTCGCAACCCTCTTAAGTTGTTCCTCCATTGAAGCAAGTTTATCAAAGAGAGTTTGTTGGAGGGGAGTAACGTGAAGATTGGACTCCTACCCTAGCAGACTCTCACCGAGTGTGAGAGACCTCCCATGCCTCCGCCGCACAGGCTCGACGTTCGTGCAGCTCACCTACACAAGGCCACACAGCCCATTGCACTCCAACCCGGAGATGGCCCAGTGGCTGTGCCACTACGAGGAGGTAGAGCGCGAGATAGAGGGCAAAGTTCGGTACTTGGACAATGTCTTGTACGGCGCGAAGACCCCCTGCCTCATCAATGACGACATAGACTTCCTATGGACGTGTAAAATCACACGTCCACATGTCCTGACCAGTCCAGCATCGACGAACAACTTTAACCGAAGGAACTGCGGAAAGGACGGGCCAGCCAGACTCTCCGAATGAACAGTACACTGCCGTGAAGCCATCCCCGGAGTCACGACAGCGAATAGAAATCAACCCCCGGGGATCTCACAACCCGTGGGCTCCGAAGAAAATCAAATAGACCTCAACTAGCCCTCGCAACGGGCTCAGCCATGCCCTCAGCGGCACACCCGCGGTGTCACTTCCTTGGCACACCCGCGGTGTCACTTCCCCGACACACCCCGACGGGTCTTCCCTGGCATACCCCCGGGGGTGCCCTCAGCGGCACGCGCCCTATGTGCCCCCCTTCGCTGGCATGCCCAATGGGCCTTCAACGGCACACCCCTGAAGCCCGCTCAGCGGCACGCTCTGTGCTACCTTCAGCGGCACACTCACCAAGTGCCCTTCACCGGCACGCTTCCAACACTCTTCAATGGCACACTGCAAATGCCTTTAGTAGCATGCTTCTTCAATGACACATCAGGAAGGGAAGATCTTATGCCATTCCCCTACAGATTTTTGGCGCGCAACGGGCTGGCTGAGGTGTCAAACGGAGAGGGTGGCACGCTGGCTACCCTCCCTATCACCTAGAACGGTCAGAGTCAAATCCTCATTAATGCCCCACTTTCCCGCCTCTGTCATTCTCGCATTCGAAGGCCCTGTGCCATTGGGTATAAAAGCCCCTCTTCATCGGCGAACAAAAAATAACGAAGACACACACAGACAGAAACAAGCAACACAGAGACAGAGCATAGAGGCAGATAGAAAGAAGAGAAGAAGAAGAAGAAGAAGAGAAGAAGAGAGCTCCACCGTGTGGTTCCCCTCTGACGACCACCAGAAGAAGAGAGTAAGAGAGTGGGAGAGAGAAATGTAGCAGGGAGAAGAGGGAAGACTTCATGCTCAGGATGAAGTAGCAGTCCTACCAGGAACCGCCACTTCATGAGGCAGTCCTTTGGAGACCGCCATATGGAGATCAGGTTTTCCGCGGTGTCCGACGACCGGTATGATCTTCTAAACTCATGCTCTTTCTATTTTTTGAAATGATTCCTATATGCACTTGACACTGTGACTTGCTATATGCAGCTAGACCCGTAGGGTAGGATAGCGGAGCTATAGGGACTCCTCCACGCTACGATTCAGCAGAGGGATGAGTACCGAGCAGCGCTGGAGCTTCTGGTAAGCTTAACTAAACCTTTGGACTTAGTTTATGCTATGATTATGCCTATTGACTGACTCTGACTTCTATAATGCAACGTGCTAAGGGAGTGCAACGGGCAGGACCGGATGCACCGTCCTCCTCGTCACAACCTGCAGGAGGCAGGGCTGAGCGGGATGCTGACTTTGCTTGGGCGGTTGCCTAGGCTGAGGAGGCTGAGGCTACTCTCGCGGAGAGGGTAAGCAAACCCAAACTGAATTCCTTAGACTTTAGATGCTTTATGGATGCTAATCCCTTGACTGACTATGTTGAGTGCTTATGCAGGCGAGAGAGCTTACTACAGCATTGGCTGAGGTAAAGTGAGGCAGAGCAGGGATAGAGTGTGTGAGGGCAGAGGCAGAGCATGCCAGAGCGGAGGCAGATCATCTCCGAGCAGAGGCAGAGCGTCTCCGGGCAGAGGCGGTGGAGGTGACCCACCTTCACGCGGAGGTGGCGCGACTGAGCACAGGAGCAGCTCATCGCAGCGGAGGAGAAGAGACGGAGCGACTGAGAGCAGATGTCACACGGCTGAGAAGCGAGTGAGACCCATCCCGAGTGTCGGCCATTGAGATGAGGGGAGTGATAGCAGGCTTGAAGGATGCCCTCTGAATTTTGGGGAAGAGGTTGGATGCCTGCAGGAGCCAAGGTGTCGCACCAAGCAGTGAATTTCAAGGCTACTTTACCAGTTCTTCCAACTACCAGATGAACAAGGGGGAGGAGCGACGTCGTCGCCGAGAGGAGGAGAGTAGTGCTACGAAGCCGCCAGCGAAGCGGCACGAGGGCTCAGGCGACAGCGGGGGTGCAGGGGAGGGACCGGCGGAGTGGCTTGTACTTTTCCTTTCTTCTTCTTTTGATGGACACTTGTACATGACTTTTGTTAGCGGAATGAAATGGAAATCTTTCCCACGTAAGATAATCACCAGAATGTGATCCATCAATGATAATGTCCTCATCTAGAATGATGTCCAAAAGTAGTGGGTCAGTCAGACACTTATGGAGGGCCGAGTTGTATGGAATTGACCAAAGGGGGATAGCCATGATGATGTACCGGTTGATGAATGAAAATACACCCTAGGACTAGACTTAGTAGAGACAAGTCTAAAACTTGCTCTGATACTAATTGATGTGACACACCCTTGGACCTAAGCAAGCAAGCACAATTCGCAAGTAGAACGGACCGATATCGGCAGCCACTCACCCGGCGCTCACCCAAAACCCGGGGGGGTAGCTCGGTGATGCTGAGTCAAGGTTGTGAGGGCTGGGCCCTTGCTGGTATGGGCCAGCAAGGCCAAGGGTCTTCCCAAGGATTTGGAGGCCCAATTCAATGGGGCCGACTGGGTGCCGAGGACACGGGTCACACTCTCTGCCATGGCGGTCACTCGAAGCAATGGAGCTTGCGGACCGGGCACTCACTCTCGCAGGCCAGCGGAGCTATGAACTAATATTGAGATAACAAGTCATCCAAATGTGAGCAAGGGGTAGAGCACTTACTCGATCGGTTTGAAGAAACCGGTCCCATTCGGAGATGAGGGCGAGCGGGGAAGCGTGGGTTCCCCACACACCGCGGTGATGAAGCTTCAACCTGTTCAAGAGTTTACACCACTACTCCCCATGCAAGGGGGTTGAACTTGGGGAGGGGAAGCCAGAAAGTACATTCAAACACTACCTCCCACAGGGAGGGGTGGTAAGCCAGCCAGGCGGGGAGGGGAAAATGAATTAAGAACTAAATAAACGGAGGGTGTCAGTTCTGTTTGCAGTCTGGAACAGAGATAGGTGGTTGATGTTGGTGCCGCTACGACCACTCCCGAACTTAGTTGTTGACGAGACCAGTGGCAAAATCTTTGGGATTGGATCAAGGTGACGTCCAATTTTTGGGGAAATTCCTGGTTGGCGGTGCCGGTTGGGGAAGAGCCACGAATAGGGTCCCTGCCTTCTGACTCTGTCTGCTATGGCACCATTGTAGCAGGAAGACGAGACTGTTGTGGGTGCTCCCGAGTTCTGAATCAAGCGTGGCTGGAGTCGTTGGAATCGTTGTCGAGTCCTGTGATGACGCAGGATCTGAGTACTGGAAAGGAACTGGCACGACTCGAACCTCAGCCCACCTCCCTCCCTCTTCCGCCTATTCAGAGATTCCTGGCGCCAGTGGAAGACCCACTTTTGAAGAAGATATTGGCAAACCTTATCTCACTTTCACGGGAATCCTGAGTACAAGAGACGGCAGGTCTCTCAGAAGCGGCACGAGGCCCGGCCTCATTTGAAAGCCTTCCCTCGACCAAGGTCGTGATCGCTGCACTCCCAAGCTGCGAGGTGGCAATGAGCCCGGCCCTTGCTGGGGTGGTGGAGGTAGGGGCAGGTTCGTCAGCTGCTGCACTTGACTTAGCTCCTGCGGCATCTCATTCTTTGGCTGAGGTGGCAGCCTCGGCTCCGATGGTGCGGGTGGAAGCAGCAAGGCTCGACTCTTCCCCACCAGTGGAAGCGGGCCGGCCCCTTTTGCTAATAGCATCGGGTGATTCGGCCATGGTCTCGCCTACTCCTCTGGCGGTGGCTGGCCAGGAGTTGTTTATCAAAGTCGGGTGCTCGAGCAACCTAGCTTCCGCCCTTCCATCCTCCTCGGCCGCGATAGATGCAAGATCTGTGGGCGGCGATAGACAGTGCGGTGGAGTTCGATCTTTCGACCATAGCCTCGATAGGTCATGCCACTTCAGATGCACCGATTCGACAGACTCTGCTGGCACTGAGGTCAATGATCTTCACTGACCCTTCCCTCACGTATTGGGGGGTGCACACTGTGGTCATGCAGCTGACCGGGGCGTTGTAGGTGATGGGTTGCCCACTAGAGGAGTGGTCGCGACGGGTTTTGTTGTTGCTGAAGTATGTAAACCATCGCGAGTTCCTTGAGACTCGAGCTGCCAGCGAATTTACAGCTATTAGCACCCAAAAGGATAAGTACCTACAGGCCCTGGAGGCACGGAGGGATAGCAAGGAGTAGCGTCAAAGGGCCTTGGACGAATGCCATCGTGGTGTTCATACCCTCGAGAGCAGAATAGAGAAACTCAAGGGTTATCTTGCTGCAGCGGAGTCTGAGCTTGCTGAGGTCGAGGGGACTCTAGCGAGAGAGACCGAGGAGCTGACCGTAGCCGAGGTTGAGGTAGCCTCCGTAACGACCGAACTGGAGCACCTCGAGGGACAGGAGAACCAACTACGTGACATGGCGAACTTCCCCTGTGTCAGGATTCTTCCTCTTGAGGAGATCTTTCGGGGGATAGACTGAGCATCCCCCCCATTTCTTCTCTTCTTTTCTCTTTTCTTCTTAGAGAACTCTCCCAGGATCTCCCTCCCGACCTTCAAGTCATATGACGGCCAGGGCGACCCGGTCGACGACTACGACAGCTTTGACACCCTGATGACTCTCCACGGGACTTCTCATGCCATCAAGTGCCGAGCATTCATGACCACACTGGTCCAGGGCGCTCAGGCTTGGTTCAGAGCCCTTTCCCCAGGCAGCGTCCGGGACTTCAAGAAGTTTGGGCGGATCTTCAAGGAGAGCTTCACCGGTAGTGGTCCCCCTAGGTCGGTAGCGGGGTTGTTGGTGCTCAAACAGGAGCAAGGGGAGAAGCTGTGGGCCTACATTAACCGATTTAAATCGGAGGCCCTACGCATCGCCCGCCTGGATGTAGCCTCGGCCATAATAGCACTGACCAGAGGCATCCGTGACGAAAATCTCTGACGCGAGCTAGTCCTGCATCCTCCCACCTCCCTTGTCGAGCTAGTAACCCTGGCATTGCGCCATGCTGAATGCGAGGAAGTCCTCAGTGCCTGTCGCGGCACAACCAGCTCGGGCCGGGAGGGGGACAAGAAGCGAGCGTCCGAGCCAAGCTCGGGCCAAGAAAAATGGCAGAACCAAGATGGGGAGCACAAAGAACCGTCTCAGAGGTACGAGCGGTACACCACCCTAACTGCTCTGGTTTATGAGATCTATGAAGACATCAAAGGCTCGGGCCTCCTCCGCCAACCCGAGCCTATGAAGGCAAAACGTCGCAACTGTTGCAAGCACTGCCTCTTCCACAGTGACCATGGGCACCACACCGGCAACTACCACCAGCTCCAGGATGAGATCTAGCGTCTCGTCCGTTAGGGGCACTTGTCTTGGTACGTGTCTGGGCAGACGGAGGACCGTGGCACCCCCGAGGAGATCGACAACATCCCCTGTGGGGTCCACATCAGCGTCATCATTGGAGGAGCTGTGTCAGGAGGAGATAGCAGTCGAGGAAGGCAGCGTCATGCCAAGCAGATGAGCCGAGCCTCTGAGCCCTCTAAGGCCCCACTGGCAAGTGAGCCGCAGGCCCTGGTATTCTCTGACCAGGACCTGGAAGGGTTAACAACCTTGCACAATGACGCCCTAGTTGTATCGACCACAATTAACTATTGTAATGTAGACAAAATTTTAGTCGACAATGGTAGTGCCCCTGATGTACTTTCTTACGATTGTTTCCTCAAGATGGGTGAGAATCCATCTACTACACATGTAGACTCTAAGACCCTATATGGATGGACCAATGCAAGACGAGGACCCTAGACCTAACCCAAAACTCCAATACGTGGCAGAGGCTTTAACCCGAAGGTCCGACTCGATGCTAGTGGCTACCTTCCGGATCGGCGTAATCGAACCTTCCGAGTAACGTCTTTTGATATACCAGAGTTTGGGGATGCAATGTAATTTTAAAACACTTTTTTTTATCTTTTGAAAATAATGACTACCCTAGACTCAAACTGGCTCTGATACCACTTTGATGCGGGACGAAACGACTGACTCGACGCCAATTTGAAATGCACACCTAGGACTCTAGCCAGCTCGTGTTCGTCCCTAAACGAGGGAAGTGTCGGACTTGCACAGTTGAGAAACCGACAGTGAGCTAGGGTGGTCGGCTCTTTCTCGTGCCCGGGTTGGGTCACGGGATAGATCTCGCTTTCTCTCTCGTAGCAGTGAGTGATTTGTCAAAGAGCTAGGATCCTAACATGCTCTCTAGCAGCAGCAGTAAGAACTTATACTAAGAAAGTAAGCAACTATGACTACAAGGGGGCCAGCGGGTGTACCTCCACGTTTGGGACGTGGGGAAGACATCCCGGTCAAGATAGTAACTCCCGGCACAATAGTAATAATTAATTATAGCAGTGAAAATAATGGTCCACTTCACGCAAGGAGGTAACAGGTTACACACGACTCCGGAAGCACCGAGCTTGGGTTGGTGGGCAGCACTTTGTTGGGTCCCGTGTGGCGGCAGGCGGTGGATCCGGTTCGGCGACTTGCTGGTCGGTAGGACAGCAACCACGGATGTACAAAGGAGCTACATCCTCCGGGAGGCTTTTGGAGGCGGCGGATCACCGGGACGACGGCCTTAGGTCCCTAGTCGACGGCCTGGAGCGGCAACGGCTGAATCAACACCGACGTAATTTTGGAAGAATTAACAGTGCCTCCTTTTCTGCTGCCTCGTTTCTGAAAATGATCTGCGCAGTCTGATGAGAATGCCCACTGCGACCAACCCTGATGTTAGATCGACGCGAGACTGGCGGCATTGGAAATCTCTCTCGAAGATCTTCAGCCATAGGCTGGGCTAGGAATTTAAAATCTTCTGTGCTGGCCATGGCAGAATTTAAGAGATGCTGGTTCCTAGATCTAGATCTGATTGGGCAGAAAAGGGAGTTTCATAAGAACATAGTTTGAAAAATCAAAACCTCCTCCAAAAGTCACATAACAATATCCCTGTATTCCTTACTTTTGCCTCTACAACTTTTGTGAAGATACAATCACTCAGTTCCATCACCAACCCCTCGGTCAAACTGTGTTCTCAGTCAGGTCCAAGTTTTGCCCACTCAGATCCAGATCTGTAAACCAGTGTCTGGTAAAACCTGCCACGGCTAGCACAAAGGATTTAAAATTCTTATCCCAGCCTGGGATCATAGTTCTTCAAGAGATCTTTCCAACGCCATCGGCCTCGCGTCGATCTGACGTCGGGGTTGATCACAGCAACCGTTCTCGCCAGGTCGCGTGGGTCTAAAACAACACCTCAGATCCATGGACAGCAAGTTCAACACTTGAAGATCGGAGCCGCCTCACTTTCCGCAGGGCGAACCAGCACGCCGTCTCCCAGGGAGCATCCCTCCAGGCGTCCCCGTCACAGTGGTGCCACTCCGGGCCCACTCAGCCCCACCAGCCATCACGTGGGCCCCACAACCAGTAGCTTGCACCATCTGAGCCACACCGACGGAGTGTCCATAATTGCTGCCCGTCAACCAGAACCCACCACTCCCGGGCCCACTTTGTAGTCCTTTACCTCCCTGCGTGGAGTGGGTAGAAGTAATTATTTCTGTAAATATTAATAATTATTGTACCGGGAGTACGGGTTCGACTGGGGTCGTCTTCCCCACGCCCGGAGCCTGGAGGTACACCCGCTGCCCCCTTGTAGTCGTAGTTACTTGCTTTCCTAGTATAGTTCTTACTGTCGCTGCTAGAGAGCATGCTAGGATCCTAGCTCGTACCAGTTAATCACCGCTGCGAGAAAGAGAGCGAGACCCGTCCCGTGACCCGACCCGGGCACGAGAGAGAGCTTGACCACCCTTGACTCGCTGTCAATTTCTCAACCGTGCAGGTCCGTACGCTTCCCTCGCTAGGGACGACACGAGCTTGCTAGAGTCCTAGGTGTGCATTTCCAATTGGAGTCGAGTCCGCATGTCTCGTCCCGCATCAAATTGGTATCAGAGCGTCTGTTGACTCTAGGGTAGTCAAAAGCATGGTCTAAGTCGAGTCTAGGATCAACATTGTTTTCAAACAAAAGAAAAAAAGGTGTTTTAAATCGCATTGCATCCCAATACTCAGGTATATCACAAGACGTTACTCGGAAGGTTCAGTTACGTCGATCCGAAAGGTAGATAGGACGTCACTACTCAGCACGAGGAAGCTGAGACGCTGGTGAGTCCTACTGAGGTTGTGGCGGCACAGGTTGAAACTGGGGCTGCTGTGGCTAGGCGAATGGAGAGAACTGCGTCGATCTCGGCCTGAACTGTCAGTCTCGAACAACATGGCCTGGCTGATCATAGTGAAAATAAACCACCAGCAAAGAGCATGGCCTGCCAGGGTGGGTACCACCACACCTCCCACACGATCCCGGCTGACGGACAGCAGGTTCCTAGCATTGTTGAGAAGATGGGACTGACGATGAAACAGCACCGGTAGAATACTGTTGAGCACGCCGTTTCTCACGCTCCCTTAACTTGCTCCTAGTTTTCATGGATGGAGGTGTACCACGATTAAGTGGCATAAGAGAGGAGGCTCTAGTTTCATACGGCTGCCTGCCTTGCAGATCCTCAGACGTCCGAGCCTTCTTAGATTTCTTGAATCGAAACTTCTTGCCTTTGGACTTGAAAGAAGAAGCACCATCGGCAGTGGGAACAACAGAAAGAGCTCCGAGGACGCTCGGCAGATAGACCTGCTGCAACTGCCCAATCGATTGAGAGATAAGGTGATGCTACACACCTGGCTGAGTGGACTCAACCTGGGTGCGCACTTGAGATATCAACTGCCCTACTCTAGATGGCAGATGAGACAGCAAGGGTTCACTCTGCGTTCCACGCGGAACATCCGGCAAGCCTTCCGCAGCAGGGGCGGGAACCGCTGAAACTTGACTCTGTGCAGACGCATAAACCATCACGACAACCACTGGAGGAGGAGCACCATTTCCCTCCCACGAAATCTGCGCCTTCCGATGATTAGCCATCGAAACCTAAAAAGCACATACCGGTGGAAATCATATCAACAAGCACAGAGAACATCCTAAGCCAGCAGTAGACGACTCTAGTGGACTTGCTCTGGACCAACGCTATGCAATTTCAATTCCCTATACGAGTCCTCAGCGCTGCTCTGATACCAACTATAACGACCCAGAGCTCAAGGTACCGATAACCCGATAATATCAGATTATCGCTACCAAGAATTGAGGACGCCACCCAAGAGGCTGATGAGACCCCTCAAGGGTTAGTGGAGTTTGTCGAGGAGTTGTATACCGAATTGTGATTACAATGCATAAATTAATTTAAACAATAATTAATTATTAAGTGCAGAAGCAAAATAAACTAGTGAACCATGGCTGGCTTTTCTGCTTTCCATTCCAAGAGTATAGCTTTCACCCCCATCAAGGGCACGGCTCCAGTGCTGAGGCCGATCGCTCTGAAGCTCCCAAGCAGACTAGTCTCATCGCTGGGTTTCGGTCAGCCTTCCATTGAACAACGCCAACTTCAATTGGTGGAGGCAGAGTCGAAATGCTTTGGTTGCAGCGTCGATTGGTGCAGAGCGCAGAGAAGTGTCTGGCAACACTTCTATGTTGGCGATTGAAGCCTGAGCTGAGCTGGGACAGATGGCCCAGATGGGGCAACAAGATGAATTCATCCCTGAGGATGGAGATTTTGAAGAAGAGGCAGTTGGTGAAACAACTATCTTGATGCTTACAGCTGGCGTCAAGTTGGAGAAGACCTCTGAGCTAGAGCAACATGTAGGGTTCAAAGCTGCAGATACAGATCTCACAGTTCAAGACTATGGCCCTCCAATAGAGGTCGAGGTCGAATTCCCAGCCCCATTTGCTACTGAATCTACAAAGCAACCTGAGAAAGAATTGGTGGAGCCATCTTCCTCATTGCCTTCATCTTCTTTACAGCCTGCCGATGACATTTGGGCTGAGGTGGATAGCAGGGCGGAGTTTCATCTCCCTGAAGTGCCTTCACTGAGTTTACAATCTTCTGAAGAACCAGTGTGGCAGAACTTGGAAATGTTGAAGCAGGCTGTGCTAACTAGCCAGGACTTATCGTATGCATAATTGAAGGGGCTAGTGGAGCCTATGACTCGCACCCTTATGGCTTTCGACTGCCCCATGCAGAATTGGCTACCCCAGGTGACCCTATTACTCAGGTACGTAAATCAGTGAGAATTTATCGACCACGACCTGGGGGATGAATTAATTGCTCTAAAGCTTCAGAAGAGGGAGAGCCTCACTGCACTACAATCTGCCACGGAGGTTGCTGGCCAAAAGAGGGTAATTGCTGAGGGGGCCACCGCTCATATCTCTGCATTGGAGTAGCAGACTTCTCGACTCCGTATTGAGTTGGCTCAAGCAGAGAAGGATATAGCCCACGCCAAACGGCTGCAGGCACAAAGCTTAGATGAAGCTACATTGGCAGAGGGGCGTGCGGGCTCTATCCAAGAAGAATAGCTGAAGCTGGAGGCTGAGGAACATCGGCTGCAGGACCTGATTGATCATCCTTCTATCGGGCTCATGGAACTTGACGATATTTCGGTGATGTAAAATCTTTCTTTGAATCTCTTCTGCATATCGGGCCAGTCAGCAATGGACCCGGGTGACAAACTTGAGTACCACTCGAAGGCGAGCCCAGTAAGCATCGAGCCAAAGAATTTCAGGAGATAAGCTTCATCAGTGGCTAAGTCTCCCATGACATTCATGTAGTAGGCGATGTGCTCCCTAGGAGACCCTTGCCCGTTGAATTTCTCAAACTTCGGCGGCTTGGTGATGCTAGCTGGTAGCTTCTTTGCGGCATAATGGGCCGGATAGGGCACTCGGTGGACATCAAAAGGGGTTTGGTCACCATCTCCCCTCTCAGCCAGCTTCATATCAATCATCTGCTCCAGCATCAACCGGCTAACGAAGGTTGGGTCGACCGGGCTCGGGTAGAAATGGGCGGGCAGCGCGGCTAGGGTAGTCAGCACAGCCGCCTGTGGGGGCATAGGAGACCCTTGGGGAGGCAGATTTGGCAACTGGACCAGCGCTGTATATTGTATTTGCTGCAGGGGCATGCCCCCAGTGTAGTCGGGTACCAACGAAGGTGTTGCTCCTTGCGGAGGTGCTTCTGAAGACTACCCACTGCCCCCGGGCACTTCGAGGAAAATTTCGGCCTGCCCAGATGTCGAGGGTTGTGCATTCCTCTCATTCAGTTGTCTCTTCAACAACTCGATCTCCTTCTAATATCGCTGTATCATGTGCAGCACTGTGGGGTCATTGGTGGGAAGGTTAAGTATGCCCCCCGCTTATTCGACTAGTGCACCTTCAGATGATGTGGAGGGCTCACCACTAGCGCCTCTGGTGGTGAGAACATTAGCAGCCAGGGCCATGGAAGGTTTTTCGTGGGGGTTCTCTTCAGCGCCCACCTGTGCTATCTCGCTTGCTGCTCTCCCTCTTCTAGTGAGAGGACCGAGTCTGGCGGTGAGTCTGGCTACCTCTTTGGGGTCAGTGGGTAGGGCCCCATGTCGACCAAAGGCTCCCGTCATGTTGTAGGTGTAAACCCTCCAGTTCTTGTTTCTCTTCGCCATCCTTCCTGACGGCCTGTTCGGGAACACCATTCTGTCAAAAACTGATCGTCGGGGTGGCGCTTCCTCCCGCAAAGGGGACTGGCACGACTCCTCAGAACAGTTCCTCGATCCTGCGCCAAGCATTGGTCGGGTCTCTTATTTTCCTTGAAAGGTGGAGACCCCCCCCCGCAGTCCCTTCGGAGCTTTCCTGCTCTTGGGTGGCCTCTCAAGATCCAAGCGGTATCGTGTTCGCCCGACATCCGAGTTCTGGGTCGTCACAATCACGTCCCGAGAGCATAACTTCCAAGAAACGCAAACAAAGAAAGGTTACTCAATCAGCATATCCGCCAACATATTTCTCCAATTCTCAAAACTGTCAGTGCCTACTACCACAATGTCTTAAGCAATGGCACGGCAACCAATAGCATGAAGGCACACATGGCCAAGGCAAACTTACACCGAGGAAACAATCCTCTCAGCTGGTCAGAATCTTCCAACCTAGTGATCCTCGACCTGTGGGTGATAAGCCCATACGCTTCCGCTACGCACTCAACACAATGCACACAGGCAGAACAGACAACTCTACATCCGCATCTCAGTACACCTCTCGGCGCCATCACAACTTACAAACTGTAATGTACCACACCTCTAGTACCGATCTTGCTAACAGCTGATCACAAGTCGCCATAGTGCAAACCATCGTGCCAAGAGCCACAACACAACCGACAAAGAACACCAGCCTCAGCTTATCCTCACATCCCGAAACAATTACTGAACCTTCATAGCACAATAACTGCCAAACACGGCACGCCGAACACGATGCACAATGGCCCCCAATTGATAAACTGGGTCCAAAGCCAGGCCACCGCTGAAACAAGAGCAGATCAGGTTCAGAACTAACACAGTCAACACATAAGCAGACACAGGACTAAGGCCATACCGAGACAACACTTCCAAAGCTCAACTCAGAACGATGCCATAAGACAAGATGAGAAAGATCAAGCTCATTTAACAGCAGCTCACTAAGAAGGAAATCCTAGGTTCACCTGAGCACTTTCACAAATAGGACATCCAAACAACCATCTCAAAGTACAACATTAACACCTCAGGGGCTGACCAAACCTCAAGTTGGGAAGGCCAAAATGACATAATCTCTTCCAGAGAACATGCACAGCCATCGCACCAACGATAATGCCACCAACCACCTGAACACGCCACAGAAAAACATGAATGCTGCACCACAGATTCACGCCTACTGGAAAACTCTACCTATTGTAACACAACCAAGACCAACACCATGACAAAAGTGGAACTCTCTATCACATCCTAACGAGAGCAAAACTACCTCGCATAGTTCCAACACAGCGCAGGCAAGCGCTCACTCGAGAGGCAAAGCGGTAAAGAAACACGAAACCTATGCTGGCTACCGACTGTGCTGGACCTTATGGACTCTGACTACTGTAATATCTCAAATTCCCATGGACTTTCACACATCCCTCACAAGATAGCTCTGATACCACCTATGATAGGTGTGTGTTCAGCCTGTCCATACTTTGGTGTTTTGAGTCTCTGTGTCTAATGAGCCTCCACTAGTCGTAGCCTGACGACATTTTGTGTCGGCCCACCTGGGAGTGGTGGCGGGGCAAGTTCCCGGTAGAGACGGTTCATAGGCTGGTTGTCGTGGGCCCTTTTATCTTGTCGTTAGAGTCTGACGAGAGGGGAAAACTAGCTAGAGGCTTGGCTCAAAAAGATTGAGCTTGTGTGTGCACACATGGTCAGGGGCGTTTGGATCAGTGCTGACGGGCATGACCCTGAGTAGTCACTCGTTACTGTTGTTCCTTGGTTCCTTGTTCAGTGTCTCAGTTACAACGTTTGAGACGAGTGAGAGACGCTTGAGACGCAGTGTAAGATGTCAGTGGATGCATCTTACTTTTCTTCTAGTGAGGAGATACTTCTGTCACATGACACATGACTTGTCATTTTCGTGACTAGTTTCCATCATGGTTGACCTAACTTGGCGGGTAGTCTGTGTTTGGCTTCACCTGTGGTCAGTGTAGCGTATACAACGGTGAGATCGTGTATGTGTTGGTGCTTTCAAACCGTGTGGTCTTGAGTTGGGTTTGTCTCGGTAGACGAGCTTGCCCGATTGAGGTGTCGGGATGTGTCCTGGCAGTGTAGCAAGAGTTCCTTATATCGGTTTGGTGATTCTCGACTGTGAGTGTGGAGATTCATGTTTTGTCGATAGGAGTAGCTTAGAGGGCCGAGGTTTGATTAGCTGCCATGTTTCTGTCCAGTATGGCTTTACTCTTTACTTCTGCTGTTGTTGCTCCTGCTTTACTGTTGTAGTTCAGCACTGTTGTTACTGCGTTGTTTCGTGGTAGGGATCTGCAGGACCCCTACTAAGCCAGTGACACGAGGGTCACCCCTGACTTTTCAGGTGTGGCTACGCTTCTTCCTCGTGGTCTAGCGGTGCGCTACGTGGTTCTCAGCGCAAGCTTTGCCAGTGTCGGGCTTCCCCCAACTTGTGGGTATGTTTCCCTTTATATTGTACTGTACTTTAGCTGGACTGGACTCTACTAGCTATTGTAGTTTAATCTGTTTAATTGAAAATGTAATTTTATTTTTGCTAATTTAGTAATCCTGATCATAATAAAAGAATTGTTTACTACCTTATGTGAAAGTTCAATATACTCACACATACCTTATCTTTCCCTTCGGAGCTTTACCGCTCTTGGGAGGCCTCTCAGGATCCAAGTGGTATTGAGTTTACCCGGTATCTGGGTCCTGGGTCGTCACAGTTGGTATGAGAGCTGTGTTGGGAGGGATGTGCAAAAGTACATGAGAATTTGAGATATTGTAGTGCTCGGAGTCCATAAGGTCTAGTATAGTCGGTAGCTGGCATATATTTTGTGTTTTTGTACCGCTTTGCTTCTCGTGTGAGAGCTTGTGTGCGCTGTGTTGGCGTTGTGCAATGTGATTTTGCTCTCGTCAGGATGTAATGGAGCATTCTTCTTTTGTCAAGATGTTGGTCTCGATTGTGCTGTGCTGGGCAGAGTTTGCCGGTGGACGTGAGTCTGTGGTGCAGTGTTCGAGTTTTTTGTGGCTTGTTCAGGTGGCTGATGGGAATTGTTGTTAGTGTGATGGCCGTGCATGTTCTCCGGAGGAGAATATTGTCATTTTGGTCATCCCAGCTTGAGGTTTGGTCAGCCCCTGAGGTGTTAAGGTTGTATTGAGGTAGTCGTTTGGATGCCCTATTTGAGAGAGTGCTCAGGCGAACCTAGGATTTCCTTCCTGGTGAGCTACTATTAGTCGAACTTGATCTTTCTCATTCTGTCTTGTGGCATTGTTTCGAGGTAAGCTTTGGAAGTGCTGTCTCCATGAAGCCTTAGTCCTGTGTCTGCTTATGCATGGACTATGTTAGTTTTGTTGTGTCCCCTAGGGCACAAGTATACATATGTTGTTTAGCTTTGATGCTAGCAGCATATATTGTTTTGTTTTGATAACAACAACAAAGTGACTCAGTGTGAATCTTAATTTAGTCACCATGAGCTTATGTGAGTTAATTACTGATTGAGTTTCTGGCTAACATGAGTGTGTTAATTGCTGATTGTGTTTCTGGTTTACATATGTGTGTATTGATTCCGTAAGATCACGATGGCACATGATGACGATCCATCCGGGCTTCAAAAAATGTGGAGGGGGTAAATGATGTCCCCATCATGAACCTTGATCCGTTAAAACTCGAGCCCACACCTACCGGTAGACAGGAGCACCTCCCACTAGAAGAACGATCGAATGTGTCCCCTGACGTCTTACACCGCGTCACAAGTGTCTAGCTACAATGCCTCGGGTGCGAGACTCAGACATGCACAGTAACCAAAGTACCACGAACAAGGACTAGCTGAGGTCGCACTCGTCAGCGCGGGTCTGAACCCTCAGTCTCGTGTGCACACTCAAACCATACGCCCTAGGTCTTTCCTCTAGCCGGTAATTCCCCCACCAGCTCGGACTTGACGGTACGCGGGGGCCCTATGATAACCAGCCTACTCACCGTCTCTCTCGGGTGCGCCACACCAGTGCTCCCAGTGGGCTAACACACGCGTGCCATGGAAGCTACAACTAGTGGATGGGTCACCGGAAGTACAGACTCTCAAGTCACAGAAAATGACTCGAGAGGTAGACAAGTACAAGGATCACTCCTCGTACAACATCGACTCATGGTGACGTAAGTCGAAGACGCCACATCCCGGGGCCCCCACGGCGCCCCACACCTGGTCCCCACATGATGCCTAGCATCAATCAGATCACAGGTCAACACGTGGATCGAGATTCACTCACTCAGGACTCGAATCGATAAGGAAGGAATCACCAGTTAGGCATCAAATGATGAATGGTCCATCATTGGCCGCTCAAGGATGCACGGCTAAGTGTCAGCTGCGCGTGGGAGAAAATGGTCCAACCTGGCCGTCAATCAATCCCAACAGTAAGAAACATGAATGATCGGGCACTAGCCGCTCAGGGGAAGGGCGGCTAGGATCCCGCCTTTCCAAGGCATGGGCAGTCCCACCTGGGCCGCTCATACACCAATGGTACCAGAAGATGAACGATCAGACCATGGCCGCTCATGGGGACATGCAGCTAGACCCTAGTCGCTCACCCTAAATACTGCGTAACGGTAAAAAACAACTGTCAGAAACTCACGGGATGTGCGGTTGGTCTTGGGCCGCGCATGGGATGCACGATCACAGTACAAGCCGCACATGCCCCACTGCACGCTGAGCCAATGGCATCGGGTGACATGCGGCCAGCCCATGGCCGCACGAAGGGTTATGCGGCCAGACCCCTGGCACCTGACCGGTGTGAAGACACCGATCCCGTTCGGAGACGTGGGCGAGCGGGGAGGCGTGGGTACGCACCCGCACGCCACGGCGGTGACGCTTGACCTGAAATTAATGTAGGTACAACACTACGCCTCACGCAGGAGGGGCGATCTTGGGGTGGGGGTTAAGTGTTTACAACCAAAATACTACCTCCACGCAGGGAGGGGCCTTCAGTCGGCCAAGCGAGGGGAGGGGACGGAGCAAGAAACTAGATGTGTCAGACTCTACGTCGGTGCTACCAGCTTCTGGAATCACAGGATAGTCGGTCGAAGAGTACGCCGTCATGGACGCTCCCGAACTCCAAATGGACCGAGACCAAAGCCAAAACACTCCGATCTAGCCCAGGAAGATGCTTGCATTTTCTGGATTAACCTTGAGATGGTCGCTGGCTGGTGCAGATCTGGGAACAGGGCCAGACAGTATAGGTGCTAACTATTCCCAGAGTGTTACTGCTGGAAGATGGAGGTGCCACGGGCAGTCCTGAACTCGGATGGAGACGGGGCTGGTACCGTGACGACCGTGGGCATGTCTTCTTTCAGATGGGACTAAAGGAAACCTTAGAGGATGTCGGGGTTGATCGTACTGGCTAGAAGAGTGGAGGTGGGTCTGCTCAGGAATAGAGGAACCAACCTGGCGCGACTTCGGTAGAAAAATCGGAACTTCTGATGCCGGGGTCCGAACTTCATTCCGCTTCTTGGGGTTGATAGAGGACTAGTAGAAGTTGCTCTCAGCCAAGTTGTACGTCCAGATCTGCCAGGGAGTGGTCGTGGTGGAAGATTTTCAAGGGCTCTGGTTCTCTGCCTGGGAGTTCTTGCGCAGTCGGGGGAGAATCGCTCTTGCGGACAGCTCGGAGCTCAGATGAAGACAAAACCACCTCGCTTGGAAAGCCCTCTGGACGACCTTTCCATAGGTATATGGTTTGCCACCAGAAGAGTTGGGGAAGTGCTGGAGAAGCTGTAGTTTGTAGGACCCTTACTGTCTGCCTGTGACCTGCCACCGGAGCTGCAATCTTGTGGTGACCAATGGAGTAGGAAGGGGAGGCTGCACAGCAAGGGGTTGATGGCTAATGGTTATGGGAGTGGGAGGACATGGCTGAGGTCTCTTGGAGGGCTGAGGGGACAGAGGTGGAGGGGGTGGAGTGAGCTAGAGTTGTTGGAAAGGAGGGCTGGGATGACTAGCTGGGGTCACGCTCGTCAGCGCGTGTCCTAGGCCCCCAACTACGTGTGCACACACAGACCATCTGCTCTAGGCCGGATCCTCTAGCTGGTTTTTTCCCCCACCAGACTCTGGTGGCAAAGGCAAGGGGCCCTACAGAAACCAGCCTAAAAATCGTCTCTCACTGGGTCTCGCTCTCCACCACTCCAGGGTGGGTCCGCACGCGCGTATGCAGAAAGCTACTACTAGTGGACAGGTCACAGACGTGAACACAGAAAATCACGCACACACCCATCGCGAGTAACACGAGGGAAGAAGTGGCTCGCGGCCACTAGACTCTAGACAGCTAACTAGACCTATTAACCCAACGGTCCTTGAGTCACACGACTCAGGGTCAAGACCGTTGAACGTGACAGCACAACACCGTCAATCTAGCCTAATCCCTATGTCTGAAATCACAGTATCACGGAACCTACGGACACCTCAAAACACGGCCACGAAATCTCTGGGGTGTCCGGGACACTCACGAGACCGAAAGTCGACCACTGGGTCACAACCGAGTCGACCGGAGTCCAACACGACATTCAAACGGTCACGGGACAACCCGTAAAAGCAACCTGACATCACATGGGGATGAACGGCTCTTGGCTGACCGCACAAGGGGACGTGCGGTCAGGGGCAGACTGCGCAAAGGGGATGAGCGGCCAAGGACAGCCCGCTCAAAGGGGGATGTGCGGTCAAGGCCAAACCGCACAAGGAGATGTGCGGTTAGGTCTAGGCCCACAAGACCACGACCCAACGGTTCCTGGTCAATGCGGTCTTGACCGGACCGCCGAACGGAACCGACTTACAATGGTGTCAGTCAATGCGGCTTTAACCAAGCCGCACAACCCCACCGATACACAGCTGTTGACCCAGGGTCAACAGGGATATGTGGTCGGGACCTGGCCGCACGTCCCAACGGAAACCATAGGCGGCTGGAAGCTGGCCGCATAGGGGGAGATGGGTGGACCCTCGCTGGCCGTACCACCTTGAGCGGTCGCACGATAGACCACTCAACCCCAAAACCAATGGGAGATAAACGATCCGTGGCTGGCCGCCCATGGGGATGGACGGTACCTGGTTTGACCATCCATCCTCACGGCAAACCACCCGTGGGGTTGGCCCGATCTTGGCCTTCCCATGCCCCATTCGTGCCGAAACGAAGGGGATACAGCCATGGACTTGAGCCTTCCTGTTTGGCACGCCTGCCATTTCTCCTTATCCGGTGCACCCCCGTTCTGCCCCAGTCTTGTGCCTCCCGTTCATCGATTTTCTGAGATTTTCTGAAGTCTCACTAAAGGTGCTGCTGCCCTTGGCACACACCTTGAATTGTCGGGTTCCGCCACTCCTTGTGGGCGTGATCCCCTTTACTCTCCTTACCACCCGAGTCAAGGGAAGGTGCTGTCAAATTTTTGTTAGAAATAATAACATGTTAAAAGATAAAAAGAAGCAACAAACAAATGGGACGAACAATGACAAAATGCTGCAATCAAGACAAGAGATTTATGGACAACACGAAGAGAACTGGGCCGGGCATTAATCACGTGAACTTGAACAATGGCCATATAAACAAGGAAAAAGGGGAAGAAGATCAAAAGGAGAGAATAAAGGGGCTCACGTGCACTGCATAAAACTGAAAAGGGAAAGAGAGGAAAAGGCTTAAGAAGAAGAAGAGGAAGAGGGGCCCCCCAGGACCCTGCCCAGCACACCCTGGCTCGGCCTACCTAGTGCACTTCACCCTGGGCCTTGCCCAAGACACCCTGCCAGACCTCACCCGTTACACCTCCCGTGAACCTTGCCCGGCACACCTTCCTCAAGCTCTATCTGGCACACGCCATTAGCCCCATCCTTCCTCTTGCACACCTCTGACCTTGCCCAACCCGGTACAGCCAACTCCCACCTTCCTCTGTGCCTTGCCCGGCATGCTTCACCAGGCCCTTGTCCGGCACGCCTCACCCAAGCCCTGTCCGACACACCTGGAAGCCCCTTTACCCGACACAGCTCAGCCCAGTCTTGCCCAATACGCCCCTCCTGGGCCTTGCCGGCACACCTCCAACCTGCACCAACCTTGCCCAGGCTAACTTGCACAGACCTAGTACCCAGCTGCACCGACCTAATTCCCCTTTGCACCGACCCTGTCCAGGCATTACGCCGACCTCAACCCCAACTTGCATAGACTCTTCCCAGGCCCTGCACGGACTCAGCCCCCAGCTGCACGGACTCTGAACCTCCCTTGCACAGACTTGATCTCCAATTGCACAGATACAGTTTCCACCTGCACAGACCCAGTCCCCAGCTACACGAACCTCCTCCTAGCCTTCTGATGGCTCATTCCTCCACATACACCCCAAGTGCAAATAAAAGGAATATGATAATAATAATGATTGTGAGCGTTCGCAACACTACTATCGGCTCGGGCGAAAGCCTACACTCAAGCCACCCAGCTGCCGGCCGTCACTATAGACTTCGCGTCTTGGGGGTCTACCCCGATATTCCCGATGAATGGCCCTGTGCCACCAGCACCCGCAGGCTGGGTTTTCTCAACCTACCACCTTGGAGCGGAGTCGTCTTTAGCTCCCCAGAAGAAGCACCGTCGTAGCCATATAGGCAAGCGACCCATTGCCACCACCAGTAACTCCGACAAGACCATTCTTGTTGAAGACCTACGAATTCACCTGGATGGGAGTGAACCCATTATTCCTCTGGAACGGATCGTCCCTATGGTCCCCATCACCAACCGCTTTAGCCTCCTGCATCGAACGCGGGAAGACAAGGCAGAACTTAAGTGACGGACACTTTGATAACGGCCCAAAAGCACCAGTGCTGGTTTGGCACTCAAGCTCCCAAGTCCCGTCGGAGGAACAAGGATGAGGGAGAACAGTAGTCAGACTTGAGAAGGATCTGAGTCACCCCAGAGGAATCTCAAGCTGTCCGGAAAGCATGCCTCAGCAACCCCTTTCGGGCACAAAGGCGTCGCGCCAAGCAAGGTGTGACTGACCCCGCAGTCGCGCCATCTGGCGGCGCCCAACCCTTCATCGCCTCTCGCACAGGTAGGCGGAAATAGAGACGGGCTTGCTCCGGGCCCCACCAACATCCAGCCCCAAGCTCTCCTCAGGCAGACGCCATGACGGAGACTCCTCCATAGCGTACCTTGGTCTTTGATAGGCAGGGGACGCCTAGCCGCCCCAAGAGGCACTCCCAGAAAAGGAGGACGGTCTGACTCCTCAACGACGCAGTCAGGGTGTTCGCGTGTTATACCGCTAGACACCAACCTGAGATTCAGACCGACGATCTGAACCTACCTATATATCACCTCAGGAGGCCTCGTCACCCGCCTCTACCGCCGGCTCCAGTCGGCCACATCGGCACTTCTGCCGGACTTCAGGCGCCCACACAAGTGGAAGAAGTTTTCACCGAGGAGCGTGCTGCCTCTATTAATGTGGAGCCGATCAACAATGATCCTCTCGCCGGTGAAGTCCAAGAGGTGACTCTTGAGACTCTTATGAAAGAGAACCAGCACTTTAAGACCCTCCTGCAAGATCTGCTTCAGGAACGTGACCTTCGTCCTCAGCCGCCCACCGGGCCTTCAATGCGGTCTCTGTGGACAGTCACATGCCATGTGCCCTGGCTGATCACACCTGAAGCAAACCACGGGCGCCGAACACTGCTTGCCTAGATGAGAACCACCGCACCTAGGACAATCACCCCGAGAACCAGCCACCAAACCTTAGCGTTGAAAAGCTACCGACTGCTAAACACTGCCCAACGACTCCTACTGCGGCTACCCCTTACGACCCCGATGCTTCCCGCCAAAGCCCACTTCCTTGAGTAGCTTCTTGAGATTCGAGCTAAAAGATGACAACTCTGGCATGGGAGCCACAGACTGCACTGCCACGGAACCACCTGTTGAGAGCTGGACAGTACTCTGCTGTTGCGCCTCCATCGACTGGCTGAATCTTGCCTGCACCTGACTAGCACTACCTTGCCCCCAAACCTTCCACAAATCTCTCTCTAGCGCCGATGCTGCCTTGCACGCCGCATCCAAAGTGGTCAAACCTGACGCAAGAAGATGGCGCCTTAACTCTAGCCTCAGACCACCAACAAACTACTCGATCTTCACCTCCTCATCTGCCATGGTGTGAGAAGCATAACAGCCCAAGTCGATAAACCTGGCACAGTACTGCTTCACCAACATGTCACCCTGGGTCAGCTCTAGAAACTCACGCAACCACTGCAACCTGACAAAAGATGGGCAAAAGGCACACACGAAAGCCATGATGAACTCCTGCCACCCTATCTGTCGAAGAGGACGAGACTGGAACGCTACACCCCACTCTGACGTCCACCAAGAATGGGCCACTCCCTGAAGCCGATGCGTGGCTAACACCACCTGCTCCTCCCCAGCACACTCCATCGCACTGAAAATGCTTTGCACATCATCTAGCCACTCTCTAGCCACCTCTGGATCCGGCTGCCCACTGAAAGGAGGTGGCTGAAACTGCAGGATCTCTTTCAGCACACGACCACGGCCACCACGAGCCTGGCCCTTACCAGCATCACCGCCCTGTTGCTGCTGATCTCCCTACGGTTGACCTCCCGGCTGCCGCTGAAGCACATACTCATGTTGCACTCCTATTATTTTGATGATGTCATACACTATTTGTCAACATCTTGTTTGATCTGCTATCTAACTATTTTAATTGTTATGCTTAACTTCAGAGACATCTGCATTACAACTCAATGCATTGTCTGTGCATATAGAGAGTCAGCGTCAAAAATAGGTCCCTACACATGTCAGCTTAAGAACCGTCAATGGGAATCACCCCTCCACCTTTCCCTGGTGGGACGACACCCTCGGTCGCAGGGCTACGACCAGTGGCTCCATCACAAGGTGAGAGAAAGCTACTTTATCGGGGTCTAAAATAATGCCATAGTTTTTATAAAATAATTTAAATATGGTGAATATGCACTATGGAATGCATTAGAAACTAAGCATGCTCTTTTATAATGCCAGAAAGCATAACGGACCAGGATGGGACCATTACCTCACATAACGGATCAGGGAAGGGGCGTTACATGGCACATGACGCGCCTCCCTCCAACCGTTAAACTCACCCAAACACTCAGGTGAACACAAGGCACAGATATGCAGACCATAACGCACCACTAATGGGGCGTTATGTACAGTATAACGCATCTACTCTAGTGCATTATACTCAAATGACCAATGCCGTGTAATCAGAGATGCAAAGCATAACGCACCAGGCATTGGGCGTTATGCTGAGTATGACGCGCCTTGCATGGCCGTTATACTCGCATGAGCTGAAACCAGAGACCACAGAGCATAACGCACCTGGGAGGGTGCGTTATGAGACTATAACGCATAGGTTCGAGTCCATTAAGGTCACCCGAACACCAAGAATCCACAGAAAATCACAGTTTAATGCGTGATATAACGCACCGAGTGAGGGGTGTTATATCACCATAACGGGTCTACCTATACCGCCATGCTAACTGCCTTACTGGTCAACAGTCAACGGTCGGTTAATGGTCAAATAGTGGTCCACCAGGGGTCCGTTAAAGCCACCCGAACGTGAAAAATCCACAGAAAACCCATGACCATAACGGTCAGGGATGGGTGCGCTATACTAACCACCTATCTAAGCTGTTCACGGGCATAACGGACCTGGAGTGGTCTGCTATGTAGGCATAACAGGCCAGGAAAGGTGTGTTAAACACATAACGGTCACGGGGTGACCGCCATGCGATCTGGGCGACGAGCATGAACGGTTTGAAACCGAACCACGCCCCGATCGATGGAAATCGACGGGTTCGTTACAAATCCTGTAGAAACGGAAAACCTGTCATGCCATTCATCCATACAAGCCCACAGAAACTAGGAAATGTGATTAACATGCTCATAAACAAATAAAAATACTAATTAACATTAATTAACACATTTTTACCATATTTTAGGAAAAAATTAAACATGGACGATAACATCATACATGACTCATAGTTGTCATCATCAAAAAGGGGGAGATTGTTAGAACTCTGATTCTGATAATGATATTCTATGAATCATGTTAGGACTGAAATGAATAAACACTTCAATCAATTCTGATGTGTGTCCTTGCTTCACAACACAAGTTGTTGCATATCAGTGCATAGTTTTGTCTGAATGCAATAAGGATGATATATTTGTGTCCTTGCACATTTAAGGTCATAGTTAGTATGCATTTCTTGCACATAAGGCCCTTGCGTTTCACTATAGCAGTGGGTGCACACTTTGAGGTTCATGCATATTAGGTCTGTGCATGTTTCGGTGCTAAGTCTATGCACATTCTGGGTCCGTGCACATCTGTCTTTCAGGCCAGTGCACTTAGCGCAATACAAGTCCGTGCAACTTTCAAGGTCCGTGCACTTTTTCTTGCTCTTCGAATCAAAAGTTCGTGCATGCATTGCCTCACACATGGCAAGGTCTGTGCATGTTAGGTGTTTGGCTTACAAGGTCCGTGCATCTTTAGCATCATGCATTTTCGAAGTCTATGCAATCCTTGCTAATGCAAGGGTTGGCATAATCCGTGATTGCTGCACGCATAATAGGGTCTTTGCCCATTTTCCATTAGGCACATTCAAGTCAGTCCATCTCCTTATTCCTATGTGTACAAGTCTGTGCATACACTATAGCACACTCGACTAAGGTTAGTGCACGCTGATGTTTGTTGCATATTTCTTTGCCTCACACATTTTCAAGTACGTGCATATTTGCCTTGTGCTAAAAAAGGGCCATGCACATCCCTCGTTAGGCAAAACAAGGTCGTGGCATACACTATTGTAAGTCTACGCATTTATGTCTTGTGCTAAACAAGGTTTGTGCACATCCTTCCCTGTGCTATAACCAAAGTTAATGTATAGTTGATTCGTGCCTAACCAAGTCGGTGCATTCTTGCACATTCCTTGTGTAAGCTCAGTACACATATCATTCATGCACACTAAAGTCTTTGCACTCTTGCATTAGGCAGAACAACATCTGTCCATTTATTTGTTTCATCTAATGTGAGGTTCGTGCACGTTACGCATCTGATTCATAAACGTCTGTGCACTTCTCTGATCGACTGAACTTTAAGTCATTGTTTGTCTTCAAGTCGATGCACATGATAGATCAAGGGCTACTTTAAGTCTTACATTAGAATAAACCCTGACCACTGTTGGCCCAGAGTAGATGGCGGACAAGAAGGGGAGTTGAATTGTCCCCCAGACGAGATGATAGATTTTAAAAAACAAACAGAACTAATTAGTGGAAATAAAATTAACTACGTTAATTGACTTAAACTAAACTGAAGTGAGATTCAAGCTCACTCAATCTTTCCGATCTCACTCGAATAATCTAGGCACTGAACGATTTAGCCTAAGCCAAACATGAATAGCAGAGGTAGCAATGTGTGGAGGTGCAGCAAAAAATCTATAAATTGACTTGTGAATGGAGATAGGAGAAATGGACAATCACACAGGCATGCCACAAAGAAGACGAAGATTTTCAGGTGGTTCGGGATCATGACGGGCTCCCTACGTCCACCCCTCACCGAAACCCAGTGAGGCTTCACTACCATGCTATGAACTGTAGCAACACGGGGACGAGCCCCAGCACCACACACGCTGCTTTCGCAGCAAGTTGCACACACGGGGCCTGGCCCCAAGATGCTGCCACTGCAGCACATACTCATGCACAATTAGGGAAACTCACCCCACACTATAGCCTCACACGGAGACGTAGCTCCGTACACCACACACATAAATATTACGATTTAGAAAAAATACAAGGATTATCAATATATGCTCACAGCAGGATGTAGATCAAGAAAGCTATCATCAAGAGATGGATAAAGGATGTAGAATGTTTCCCCTTCATTTTCCAATGGCCGTATGAAGGTCTTCCTTGAAGCACATGTCGGAGGGAGTCAAATGCACAGCAGGATGGAGCAGTCAGTCATCTTCCTTGAAGATCACAGCTCGTTTACAACTCGTACAAGATGATGGCCTTCAAATCCTAGCTCCAATCGCACCTACAAGCATCAGAAAATGGTTAATCTCTCAAAGCCCTCTCCTCTCCACCTTGTGACCATCCTCCTACTTCCTTCCTCTGTAAGACAATAGAAAATATTAGCTCATGCGTTACCTTTCCTTGTGAAAATTGCAAGGATATATAGAGCAACAGATAAATGGATAAAAGACCACAATAGCCCTTGCAAAATCCTCTTAAAACAACCCTTAAACATGTATAGGAACCCTAAGGATAAGGGTGTAAAAGAGCAAGCAAATGGATCTCAAAATGTGGGTTACGAAACAAATTCATAAAACTCGTTCCGAGCCGCCCAGAACAAGTGTCGACACTCAGAGTCGACACTTGTACAGTCGACAAAAAAGAAAAGACGTACCGAGAAGTCGGGGGAACCCCGACGAAGGTACCAGCTGGCCACTACGAGCACGCTAACTCCAAAAGCCGCAGAAGCAGAACGAACAACCACCACATGAAAAGCAGGGGTGAGCCTCGTGTCATTGGCTCAATAGGGGTCATGCGGATCCCCACTGGAAAACATGCAGTAACACGCTAAAATAGCAAGTAAACAACAGAAGTAGGAAAGTAGGAAAGCTAAACTACAAAGCTGTAAGGAAAGGGTAGCAGGAGTAGGGAACAAACTAAGAGCAAGGGAAGCTAACAGGAAAAGGGAAGAAGTCGTACCATACGAGCACGACTGCCAAACTAACCTCGGCCCCCGAAACTACTCTGAGCAGACACTACACCAAGCAAGGATAGAAGGGTGAACTCTGAACTGGGAAAAGTTAGAAGCTTACCGAACTGTCGACACGACACCAGGCTCCAAACGAAGACCTGCAAGAACAACAACAAAGCCTAGGGAAAATCTAGATAGACGCTAGACAATAGGCAACATGACTAGAACGTCGTGCACACAGCCCCATACATGATCGGAATGTCGTGCAGGCGACAGACACTGACCTCGAGTACAGCCACGAGAGGGCTAACCTGGGAGTTCACGACGCATAAGAAATGCGAAGAGAACCACGAAGGGTCACGTGTCATGTGACTGGAGTGCCCCACACTAGAAGAACAGCCAGCTGCATCCACTAACGTCTTTTGCTGCACCTACAAGCATCTCGTCTACGATGCCACAGTCAGGCAGAGACCAAGACACTGTCAGAACCAGAACAATAACCAAGTCACGAGTGACTAGACAGGGGAATGCCCGTCGGCGTCAGTCCAAAGCCCTAAACCACGTGTGCACACACTGACTTTCGTCTAAGTCAGGCCTCTAGCTAGTATTCTCCTCCGAAGGATGCTACCGTTGATGAGGGGCCCACGGAACTAGCCTAAGAATCGTAAACTGGGAAAGTGCCCCGCTACAAGAGCCGTCATGCCGAAGCGTGCCGTAAGGCTACGACTAATGAAGGCTCACAAGACACGGACTCTAAAACGCAAGTGCCGAAGTACCTACAGGTAAAAGTTCCCTGTAACATGTACTTCGAAGCACCAAAAGTAGCATAGGAGACTACCCACAGACTCAAACTAGACCTACAACTACAACGGTCCCTAAGTCCTAAGACTCTAAGTCAGGATCATCGCACATAGCGGGACAAGCCGCCAATCGGTTTAATCCTAAGCCAGGGAAAGCGACGCTCCGAGAAAATGACACACGGAGACCTGAAGGGACACCGAGAACCCTCAGCACACCTGGACATGCAAGTCGAGGTAAAACAATAGCTCGAGACATCCAGAAACACGGTCTCGAATTGGACAAGGCCATCGAAACACAACATGGCTACCTGTCAACTGCTGGGTGACACCGAGTTGACTGGAACCCAACAATGACGATGCATACAGACACACGCACTGCATGCACAAATAGAAACTAGAGCGGTGGACAACGACAACACTCTAGGCAAAGTGAACCATCACTCGACCGCTAGACGAAATCGATAGTCAAGTAGTAGCCGCTACGCAACCAGAGACAAGGACACTGGCAGTTCTAGATTGAGTCGTTAGGGTACTATCGTAGTCAAGGAAAAGACTACACCTAGTCACCTAAACCGACCGATCCAGAAAATCACCAACAGACAGACATAGAACAGGACAACGACCATCACGGCCAACAACAGGACTATAACGCACCAGCATAGGGGTGTTACTTGCTATAACGGACCGCAGAAGGGGCGTTATGGTAGACAGACCCAAAACATCAAAACAGACAATATAACGGACCAAGACAGGGGTGTTATATCAGCATAACACACCAGGACGGGCGCGTTATGGCCAACGGATCAAAACTCAAATGAAAGGGCATATAACGGACCTCCATAGGCGCGTTATACAACCTTAACACACCACAACAGGCACGTTAAAGTCAACAGACCCAAAACACTAACACGGACAAGAAGCATATAACGGACCAGACTGAGTCCGTCATATCCACATGACGCACAGGGTTAGGCGCGTTATATCAACTGCCATACCCAGACAAAACGTCAGTCAACGCACCATAACGGACCTACACCGGGGCGTTATATGATCATAACGCACAAGGAGGCGTCCGTTATGCCTAACCGACTGACACGATCTTCGAGGAAGCACGGTCGTCGAGGGTCTGACATAGCAGTAGGTCTCGAAAATAACCCAAATATAACGCGCCTAGACAGGGATGTTATACTCAAATAATGGACCAGGGCTGATCCGTTATGCTCCATGACCTCGAAAGATGAAAACGAACGAACCATAACAGTCTGTCGTGGGACCGTTATAGCCTATAATGGTCTCTAGTAGGACCGCTAAATCAATCAAATGGGTAAAACTGTAGAATGGCCGAATCGGCCCGTTCCACGCCCCATGCACCCCATAGCGTAGGGGAAACAAAGCCAATCGACGAGAAATGACCTCAGGGGGTCAAAAACACCACATGCATCCATCGAAACGCATTAAAACGTGAGATCGGGGCGATTCCGACGAATCGACCCTAAACGAGTCACCGGGGTTCCCGGACTCCTACCGGCCCGAAATGACAACCGATCGACACGAAATTGGTGGGGTTGGGATCCTGACATCCCAGCGGTCAGTTTGACACTAATTACAACGAGAATGGTTGTCGTTTGCCGGTGAACCCTATAAACCCCAAAATTCACGACTTTCACTAAACTGGCCCGATCTCCCCCGATCGAGCACCAATCTTCGCAAAATTACAGGAAAAACGTAGAGGACGAAGTGGCGGTCCATCTCCCTACCTCCACCGATGAAACCGAGCACCGAGGCGACTAAACCGCGCCGAAAACCACCACGCGAACTGAGCCGTCAACTTTGAATCCATCGTTCAGGATCGCGCCAAATCCACGCCGTTCCTCACTCCACCATGCGTCTCAGCAACCGCCCAACATCGCTACCTCACCCATGTTGGATACGGACTGAATAGATCTAGAGGGGGGGTGAATAGATCTTTCCCCCTCTTTCGCAATTTACTAACAGTAGACCAAATGAGACGCAGATAATGAAGTGATCGTTGATCTAACGCAGATAGAAAGAATGCAAGCACACGTGTAGGAAAGCAAGCAAACACAAGCAAACCACAAGAGAGAGTTTTTAAGGTGGTTCAGTCTCTTCCTGAGACTTACATCCACCCCTTGCTTAACTCAAGCAAGGCTTCACTATCAGAAACTCTGATCTCAACCAAAACACCGCTGATACACAGCTTAACTCTGCTGACACACAGCTTGACTCAGCTGCCTCACAGCTTGACTCTGCTGCCTCACAGCTTGACTGTAGTTGCAATCAGAAATTAAAACAATAATGAGAAAGACTACACCCTCTCCCACTTTAAGGAATTTGGTCCTCCAAATTCACACGATTCTCTTCCAAGACGATGGTGGGGGTAAAATTACTACTCTTAACTCCTTCTAATATTCCAATTATCAAAACTGGTTCTCATTCATGTGAACATACAAAATCACCCAGTATAAGCATGAAAGTATAAGGTAAAGGTTAGTTTAGAAGTGCCTTCCAACGCTTGCAGCCTGCCTTGCCGCTTTGGTCCTCCCGGTTGCTCATCACGCGACGCTTGCCCCTTCATCAAGGTACAACGAGCAATTCTATGCTCTACACTCCCACAACGAATGCACGTGCCTTGCTTTCACCAACAGTCCTCTGATCGATGCCCTCCTTTATCACGATGCTCACACTTCTCTGTCACAGGGACAATCTACTGGTCCACGCTCTTACCCTTCTTATCCTTATGACCACCATTGCCGCCATTCGGCCTCTTCTTTCCGTTAGTTGACACACTACCCTCAGAACTAGCTGCTCCTCCATTTTTAGCAAGCCTTCTCGAAATTTGCTCTATCATATCAAGAGCATCTTCCAACACCTGAGCCTTTTTAACCATCTCGACAAACCCCTGAATCTCTAAGGGCACTAACTTAGGGAAATACTCTACCCTTAACCCATTCAAAAACCTCTTAGACTTCGTCTTCTCTGTACTAACTAGGTGAGAGGCATAACGAGCTAGCCTAGAAAACTATTCTTCATACTCTGCTACCGACATACTCCGCTGCTTCAGGGATGCAAACTCGATAGCTTTCCTCTCTCGAATCCGCTCTGAGAAATATCTCTCATTAAACAGCTCTACGAACTCATTCCAAGACACTTGATTATCCTGCAACGTCGCTTCCACGGCCTCCCACCAAGACCTTGCATCCTTCTCCAACTGATAGGTAGCTAACAAAACTTTCTCCTGATCGGCACACTGCATAACCCTAAAAATCCTCTCTATCTCCTTAACCCAATTCTCTGCCTCATCGAGATCGATAGACCCGCTAAACCTAGGGGGATTCATACCTTGCAAGCTCCTATGCAAATCATGTTGTCCTCCTGATTTTGATGATGTCTACCATGATGTGATTGATTATTTTGTTATCTGACACATGGTGCTGTGGCCAGTACCTGTTTACAAAGACCATTGCAGGATAAAAGAAGCTGATTGAATAAGCAGCGTGGACGCTGTAGTATAATAAATCACACAAGATCCATTAAGGATCCACTAAGGTACGGGTCTTACATTCGGTCCCTCGTAGCTCGCTCCTCCCATGGAACTCCATCCTAGAGCCCTTTTCATGTGTTTTCACGAAGGAAACAAAGGCTTAGAAGGCTAGAGAAATAAGAGAATAATGAGTCACGAATTTGGCCCCCCTTTGTCTTATATAGATCCTCGTTCTAGAGGTCTAAACCCATTAGGATTGGGTTGGGATAATCTTAGAAAGGGTTTGGATAGGATTTGGGTCAAGTTAAGGTAAAACACCTCAGATTGGGACTCTCCAACAGAGTCCCGATTGGACTGACTGCGTGCTGAGTTGGGCGATCTAATGATAGACCGCCCTTCTTAGTTGAGCGGCCCATTATGGGCCGCACAACTCTGGATTCATGGAACTTATACGTAAATGACCATTACATCTTGCGGCTGGTTATTGGCCGCCCAACTGATACATACGGCCTAGAGGTGGCCATATGAGTCCTGTGCGGCCTAAGGGTGACCGCCCATCCCTTTTCCTTTTTTGCTTGATGCTCGCCCTCGTTTCTCTCAACAAGCATGTCTCTCCTCTCGCGTCGTCTCCCTCGTAGAGTCGGCATGCCTCTCTCCTCTCGCGTCATCTCTCTCGTAGAGTCGATGTACCTCTCTCCTCCCACGTCGTCTCTCCTATAAAATCAGCGTACCTCTCCTCTCGCGTTGTCTCTCTCATAGAGTCGGTGTGCCTCTCTCGTCTCGCATCATCCCTCTCATAGAGTCGGCGTGCCTCTCTCCTCTCGTGTCGTCCCTCTCGTAGAGTCGGCATGCCTCTCTCCTCCCATGTCGTCTCTCCCGTAAAATTGGCATACCTCTCCTCTCGCATTGTCCTTCTCGTAAAGTCGGCGTATCTCTCCCCTCTCGCGTCGTCTCCCTCACAAAGTTGGCGTACCTCTCTCCTCTCGCGTCGTCTCACCCGCAAAGTCGGCGTACCTCTCTCCTCTCGCATCATCTCTCCTGTAAAGTCGGCGTACCTCGCCTCTCTAGTGTGTCTCACCTGTAAGTCGTCACCTCTCTCCTCTCACCTCTCTCCCACAGCCCGAGAATTCACATTTTTCATACATTCATGCATAGCATAAGAAAATCAATAAAAAAGAAAAATAAACTAGGTCACTATCATACCACATCATGTACAAGTGTCGGAGTACAAAGTGCGCAACCCAAAATCATAACAGTACCTTCCACAAGCTACGACGACTCTGCCTCTGCCCTGGTCATGTGGGAAGCCTAGCCTCGAGCTCTCTGCCTGCCCACACTCACTGACCGTGGTAGTGGTGGATACTGCCCCTGCTACTGAAACTGCTGCTGTGGGTACTACTGCTGCTGCTGAGGAAACTAGGGTGGCTAACACGGCCGCTGCGGATAGTCACGCGTCATGTGTCCTAGCTGATCACATCTGAAATAGATCACCGATGTCATACACTGCCTGCCTGGATGCGACTCGCCACAATGGGGACACCCCACATGAGAACCACCGATTGACCCCTGCCGCTGCAAAGGTGCCGACTGCTGAACACTGCCCGAGGAAGCCTGCCACTACTCTCGGCCCTCCTTCTTCTTCTTCTGGAAACCCTTCCTGAAGAACCTCTTGATCTTGGCACTGAAAGATGTAGAACCCACCGCTGAAGCCACCGGAGTTGAAGCTCCTGAACTACCAGAAGGAAGCTGGAACGTCCTCTACTACTGGGTAGTCATCTGCTGACTGCGGCCTGACAAGGACTGCCCCTGACTAATCGGTCCCCGTGTTCTCTGCATATCTAGCTCCAAAGACGCTGTTATACGAGAAGCTGTCTCCAAATCAGTGGCAGCGTTCACGATCAAATGGTGCCTCAGCTCCTGCCTCAAGCCTTGGATGAACTGCTCGATCTTCACCCTCCCATGCTCCATGATATGAGGTGCATAATGACCCAGCTCAACAAATTGAGCCATGTACTGCAACACGGACATGTCGCCCTGTACCAGCTCCAAAAACTAACGCATCCTCTACGTAGCAACATACTCTGGATAGTAAGCACACTCGAAAGCATTGACAAAGTCACTCCGCAAGATCTGCTCAAGGGGGCGAGACTGAAAAGACGTCTTTCACTCGGAAGCCCACCACTCTCGAGCCGTGCCCTGCAACTGGTTGCAGGCCAACATCACCATGTCCTTTGTAGTACACCGCATGGAACTGAACACCCGCTCCATCTTGTCAAGCCATCTCCGAGCCAAATCAGGGTCTGGCTGGCCATCATAGTAAGGTGGATGAAACTGCATGAAATCCCTCACTACCCGGCCTGTCCCACCCCTGGTCGACGAGCCCTCACCAGCCTCTCCGCCGAACTGCTGCAACATAAGCTGGTACATGCCACGAAAGAAATAGAGACTCAGTAGGGGTCCCGCGGAACCCCAACCGAGAAAAATACTGGCGAAAAGAAAAGCTATGCTAGCTAAGCAACAACAACGACGAAAGGAGTACAATGACGAGGAAGGGGACAGTCGTACTGAACCATGGAAGCCAATAACTCATGGCAGTAAGGCTACTCCGATCGACAACAAAAAGGGAAAATCTCGATGTCACAATCGGGACACGGACCACTCTAACACCAAACCTATCGAGGAAACACTCACGGTAACCCTGTCATGGAAGCTTGCCCACATAGGCACGACCAACCCGGACAGCATAGTCCCACACTAGCACGGTGAGGCCTCGGTAATCCCTACCAGTACCTCTAGCCACCACCTCGGGAAAACAAGTTGGAATGATCCAGAAGCCATGTCTCACAGATGGGAAATGGAACCCGAAAATAGGAGAGTCACGACTCACATGACAGGAGTACCTGCTCGCCAGAAGCATTGCTAGACGCGTCCCCTGATGACTTACACCATGTTGCAGTGTCTGCCTACTCGCCCCAGGCAGAAACTGAGACACACACACAAGTAACACTGACAAGGGTCTAGTCAGGGTCGTGCTCATCAGCATGCGTCTGAAGTCCCCGACCACGTGTGCACACACTGACTGACTGCGCTACGTCAAACCCTCTAGCGAGTTCTTCCTCCTGGCCCAAACTTGAGCCACCACAGTAGGAGGCCCACGGCAACCAGCCTAAAGCCGTCTCTCTCGGGTAGCGACGCCACCACTCCCTGGTGGGACCACACACGTGTCAGAAGGCTACGACTAGTGGGGAGTCATTGATGTGACCACTCACCGAGGAGAAACTCCAAGAACCATGCACGGACCTTGAGCGAAAGTCACGAAGAACCAAGGGGCGCTATGCCACTGTCACGCCTCGAGTGCGGAAGGAACCCGAAGTGCGTGATGAGTTTATATCGATCATGTCAATCAGAGCATTAGTGTATTCGACATAAAGATAGAGTGCGCAAAAGTAAATATAACCCAATCCTTTAATTCAATTGTAACCTTAAAATACTTCTATTACAAATTCACGTAATGGAAATGCTAAGACTCAATAAAATAAAAGTACAATGAGTGACTCAAGAAAATTAGAAAGATAAGACTAGTAGACACTTGGATAGGCAGATGTAGCTCTAGTCTCTTCACTCTTGACTTTTCCCATCCGATGAGTCTATCAGACAGCAAATTGTAAATTCGACCAAGGCCAGATCTAGGATAGTCAAAATTCTTTCTCTATCCATAGATCGAAGTAATTCAAGTCAGCTTTCTAACGGTACCTCTTTCGCGTCGATCCGACATCGGGAGTGATCGCAGCAGCTGATCTCGCCGGGTTGCGTGCTGTAAAAATAGAGCCTCAGATCCGTGGGTAGCAACTCCAACAAGTGGAGACCGGAGCCGACTCGCCTTCCACAAGACGAACCAGCATGTCGTCGTCCTAGGGAGCACCTCTCCGGGAGCCACCATCACAGCGGTACCACTCCGGGCTCACCCGGACCCATAGACCAGCATGTGGCCCCACGTTCGTGAGTACGCGTGCCCCCGAAGCTACATCAAAACGCTGCCCATCAACCCAAGATCGATCCTCTCGGATCCACTTGTGTAGCCCTTTACCTCCCTGCGTGGAGTGGGCATCAAAATTCACTGTTGTAATTTAAATATTTACTGTACTGGGAGTTACTGGCTTGACCGGGATCATCTTTCCCACGCCCGACATGTGGAGGTAAATCTGCTCCCTCTCTCTTTCGCATTTACTTTACTCGTATCTATTTGTATATGCCGCTGTGAGTGTTAAGATTCTTAACTCGATATATTGTTATCACCGCTGCGAGAGGGCGAGAGTGAGTGACCCGTCCCATGACTCAATCCGAGTACACGTGGTAAGTCGATACCCGAGACTCACTGTCAGTTTCTCAACCGCGCATGGTCCCACATTTCCCTCGCTTAGGGACGATCGTGAGCTAGAGTCCCAGGTCGCGTGTCCATCCCACATCAAATTGGTATCAGAGTCAGGTTGAGTCTAGGGTCGTCATTGCATAAAAAGGGGGAAAAAGTGTCTTAAGTCTAGGTTGTGTCTAGGTTAGTAGAATGTCTAGGGTCGTGTCTAGTATCTTGTCACCAAGTGTCGGCATGGCCATCCCATAGTTTCCCATGTCCCATGGATTACCAAAGGCCCACATCCTATGAAAGGTGGCGATACCCCCAAAGATGGGAAAACCAACCCGACTGCCCCCGTAGGCCCGTAGCCCGGGACTTCTATGGCTCCGAAAACCCGAGTGACTACCTAGAGTGGGAAGTCGTTATGGACGACTACTTTGAGGTGTACATTATGTCCGGTCCCATGCAAGTTGACTATGCCAAAAGGTGACTTTTTTTGTGCGATCTTTCGACTGCGATTTCTATTCCGCGATTGGATCCATTCACCCCCCCTTTGGATCTATTATCTGATATTACAGTTCGTGTTTCCACGCCCTTTCCAACACTCTCGACTCCACCCTCCTCTCTCCTACTCTCCGCCTCGCTCTCCTCTTGAGGGTGCGTTTGTGGAGGGGGCATGGACCCTCCGGGAGGTGACGGGGCTCGGGCCCGCTGTTCTGCATCGTCCCTCAGGCGAATCGAGGAACCAGTCATGTAAGAGGCGCTCTCAAAAGTGCTCGAATGCCCGGTGGCCCGTGCCCGCTCCCTGCCTCGCTGGAGCCACTCCTCGGTGATCCCCAGTCGCTCCTGCACCAAGCCCAACTGCATCCTTAGGTCCGCAAGCTCGTGCTCGCGTGCTAGCTGCTCCTCTCGCTCATGAACCCATTCTGCTGTCTGCTCCTCCCTCTCTCGAGTGCGCTCCCTCCGCTCCATAGCAAGGAGCACCCTCAGCTCGGTCACCTCAGTAGGAAGCTCCTCCTGTTGACCCTACGCCTGCTCAAGCTCGGCAACCCGCTGGTCGCGGGAGGTAACCTCAGAACGCGCCGATGATAGTTGCTTCCTTGCCTCTGTCAATTCTATCGCCTACATAACATCATATTATATCATTAGCTTGGAAAAGGAAGAATGCATGAATGTTGATTCGCAAAGCAAAACAAAACTCACCAGCGCATTGCTGTTGTAACGCTCCCTCACAACGCAGGCAAACGACGCCTGTAGCTCCTCAGTCTGAACGGGGTAAAAGGAAAAGAAAGTCATAAGATTTTATGAACACATAATGGCATAATTGAATTCAAATTTAAAAGCTTACCCGAGCGGCGAGCTCACGCTCCGCCTCCTCTACTCGAGCAACTGCCCCTACAAGCTACTCCTCCAGCACGTCAGTCCTGGTGCTTGGCCCCCTCGAGCTGGAAGCACCGCCAGTCCCTCTCCCTGCTGCTCCCTACTGGGCACGCTGCATCCAGAAGAAATGATCATTAGTGGCTAATCATCAATAATTTAAGGAATCATTTGCATATGCATAATAAACACTCACCAGGGTCTCTAGGTCAGCCCGTGTGGCTGCTAACTGGGCCTCTATGCTGTGGAGATGGACCTGCATGTCCATCGCCACCAAGTCCCGCGCATCCTACAATCATCACATGATTAGTTGCATAATAAGTATCCCCCCTCCACTTGGGCCGCCCCCTCTCATCTCCTTCCTCCACAACCAGCGCGCCCCCCTAACCCTAGCCAGCCCGCAGCATCCCACGCCCCTACCCTCTCTCCCTCTGCCACCCAGGTTCGCCACCCCTCTGCTCCGTGCGTCCACAGTAGTTCCGAAGTCACTCTGTCATCGCTACGTCTTCTCGTGGATCAAGAAGTCCTATTCTGCTGCCCTCTGCAACAAGCCTGCAACAGAGCCTCCATTGGCAGACCTTCCAGCAGCATCCACAGTGTGAACCAGCCAATGTTGTCTTCTATGGAGTCGTTCTTCATTGAGCCAGCTTCGCTCCAAAAGTGGTCCCGCTGTGATTCGACCTCAGCTCCAATCGCGTCGCCCATTCTAGTGCAACTGCACCAGATTCAGGTCTGAACCTGAGCACCATTTGGTCGCAGTTCCACCGTCCACCCCTGTGTGAATCAGTCAGAGCTCCCTTCATGAGAGTTCTTCTTCTCCGAAGCGCCGATGAACCAGAGTGGTCCCGCCTGCTATCGATAATGCCTCCACCCGAGGCGTCCATTCTCCCTCAGTCGCGCCAGACCTGGAGTCCTCTGATCACCCAGGATAGACTGCTGCCAAGTCGGCCATGACACTCCCTCCTCCTCTAAGTTTCAGGTCAAGTGGTCTTCTGCAAAGTTGCGGATTTCGATGAAATGAAACCAACTCAAGTGGTTTTGTCTCGTTCTGACATCAGCACTGGAAGTTCTACCATGACTATTGGTGACCTGTCTTACTGTTCACCCAAGAACCTGATGCCAACCATTCCGGCGACCACGTCCAGCGAGGAGATCTGATGGCCACCAGCTTTTGAGGGTTTGTAGTACCCCCTGTCTGCTATGCCCACGAACTGGTCCCGCCATGTTTGGAGTTCATCAGCGAGCGTACCTACCGACGCACGATGACTGCGCCATCTAGTATTGCGAGGCAGAACTGTGCAGGCTAACGGCAGTGACCTCCTCCACCTTCCAGCGACATCGGCTCAACGTCAGACTTACTGGAATCCTTCGGCATCCTTCCAGCTTCATCCCTGCATTGGTAGCACCACGATTGGGCGTTGGAGCGCATCGTACGATCACTGTTTGGGTTCCCCTCCCCGGGGGGGGCGGGGCGGGGGGGGGGGGGGGGGGGGGGGTGGGGGGGGGGGGGGGGGGGGGGGGGGGGGGGGGAGAGCGAGCTTGAGTGTTACCGTCCCGTGACTCAACCCGAGTTAACGCGGAAAGCCGATACCCTCGACTCACGGCCGATTTCTCAACCGCGCCAGGTCCTACGTTTCCCTCGCTAAGGGACGATCGTGAGCTAGGGTCTCAGGTCGCGCATCCGTCCCGCATCAAGAATCGTCAGAATAAGGTGACCATATAGCTACGTTATAATGAAACGTAGAAAATTTACCTACGTAATTTAAAAAATGTCAGAATAAGTCGTATATACCTACGTTTTCTTGAAACGTAGGCAAAATTCATGGCTATAGGTCGAATTTCTTGTAGTGGCACCACACATATCCTTTTAGCCCTTCCGAGCCCTCCAGCTCGTGGGTGGCGGGCAAGGATCCGAATGGTATCGGGTCATTTCCGGTATCCGGATCTTGGGTCGTTGCAGCAATGATCGTCGGAGGACCCTCTGATGACCGACCGTTATCCCCCACAACGCTGGCTCCTATCCCATAAGAGGCGAGCACGCCTCACGAGTGTCGTAAGACTCGCCCAGGGATCAACCAACTCTGTGATACATGCCCCTCAACGAGAAACTCCTGTCACAATCGCAGGATACGTTACTCACTACTTACGTCCTTCCCTGTTAAGGGATAGGTCTCCAACTTCAAGATAACCCCCTATAAAAGGGACCTCTACAGAGGAGAGAGGGACAAGGTGGAACTTCTGTCAAAAATCTCACGTAGGGAATAGAGCCACTAGCCTTGCTACTGCGATAGAGAGGTCATGTATGACCACTCTCTGAGAGAGAAACCCCCTCCTACACGACCTTACCACCCAACGAGCACTCGCTAAGTGCCCACTGGGAGCGGCAAGCACTCGTGTGGAGGGCCTACGCACCTTTCAGATCTACTACAGCGACCTCTATCCTCTTCTCTCTTCCTTCTGCTCTTCTCTGTTCTTTACTTAAACCGTTGCTGACTTAAGCATCGGAGGGTTGTCCCCTGGGGTAACACCGAGGGCTGTTTCTGACGTCTCTTGGGCTTTTGGTGTATGCAGGCTTCCACGGGTGCTAGACGACTTCCCGGATAAACAAATAGAGAAGGTGGTATGTGGCATAGAAATCAGATTTTTACCTCTACAACCGTTTTCGCCCAAAAAAGATGTCCCGCATCAGACCTGTATGGTCCCACATCAGACTTGAACGGTCTATTTTTTTGCTTATTCATTCTTATTTTTTGTATATTATTTTTTTATTCTTATTGTCGTTACTATTATTATTATTTTGTATTTTTTTTATCATGGAAGAGTGGGCCGCTGAAAGGCCAGGGGAGAGTGTGCCGGCGAAGCCTGGCTGCGCGCTGAGGAGCATATCGGCGAGGGGCTGACAGGCGTACCGACGAAGGGAAAAGGACAGATGCACCAGAGAGCTAAGGAACCGGAAGGGGTGCACCGGCCAAGGCTAAAAGGGGGGGGATTGTGCCGGCGAAGGGGATGATTGGGGCGTACCAGCGAAGGCATGGGAAAGGTGCACCGATGAAGGATGAGGCCCGTGTAGGTTCCTCACAGAGGGATCAAAGTCCATGCATGGTGGGGGCAAGGTCAGTGTAAATGGGGTAAGGTCGACGCACATACTGACTAAGTCAGTGCACGTGTAGGGGAAGTCAGTGCACATGCAAACTAAGGTCAATGCACATGCAAACTGAGGTCAGTGCACATACAAACTAAGGTCTATGTACGTGCGGGGGAAGTCAGTGCACATACAAGGGAAGTCAGTGCACGTGCAAACTGAGGTTAGTGCACGTGCGGAGGAAGTCAGTGCACATACAAGGGAAGTCAGTGTACATGCCAACGAAGTCAGAACACGTGCAGGCTAAGGTCAGTGCACATGGGGATCGGGGTCTGTGCATGGTCCATGCATGTATGCAAAGGTAGGAAGGCAAGGTCTGGGCAGGATCCATGCAGAGCTTGTGTTAGGTTCATGCAATGCAAACCAAGTCCATGCATATGAATGCTGGGCCAGCGCAGGTTCATGCACATGAGGGCAAGGGCTAAAGAAGTCAGTGTACACGAGGTAAGATCGGTGTACGTGGAGCCAGGCTGCGGGTGTATCGGCCAAGGAGCCCAAGGGCGTGCTGGCGAACGGTAGGGTGGAGTATGCCGACGAGAGGTATCCAGGGTGCACTGTTTAAGGGCTGGAGGGTGTACTGCTGAAAGATGGGTTGAGTGGTGGTTGGGGTGTTTAAGTAGTGTACCACTGAAGGGTCAAGGGTATAGCGGTAGGGGAGGCAGGTGTATTGGTGATGGGTGTTTGGGGGTTGGGTTAGTGTACTGGTGAAGGATTGGGACAGGTGTACCAATGAGGGCCCACCCCTCCCCCATTTCTCTTAAGGCCTTTCTTTTCTTCTTTTTTTATTTTTTTTTGTACGCGGAATGGAATCAACTCTAGACCTATGGAGAAATAGATCGAACTGATCTAAACACGGGCCTAAGCAAGCATCTAATCGTTGACTGAAATAAAGACAAGCAAATCACAGAATGCACACCACGGGAGACAGGAGTTTTTAGGTGGTTTGGTCCTCCAGACCTACATCCACCACACACTCAATCCCAGAGTGTGGCTTACTGCTGCGCAGCACAACTTGCATCTGCTGGGCCTCACAGCTTGCCTACAAACCGCTGAGCTTCATGACATCCGTCAACTAGTATAAACTCTAAACTCATGCTCTTTCAATTAAATTATCCCTATGTTCACTGACACCATGATTTGCTATATGCAGCTAGACCCCCAGGGTAGGATAGCGGAGCTCCAGGGACTCCGTCACGCCACTGTACAGAAGAGGGATGACCTCCAGCGCGCGTTAGAACTTCTGGTGAGCTTCCCTGAACCTTGGACTTAATTTATACTATGCAACTGACCCTGACTCTCTAAATGTAGCGAGCTGAGGGGGCACAGCGATAGGCACCGGACGCGCCATCTTCCCCGTCACAACCTACGATAGGCAGAGCTGAGCGAGACGCTGACTTCGCCCAGGCAGTTGATCGGGCTGAAGAGGCCGAGGCTACTCTTATGGAGAGGGTAAGCAAAACCAAACTGAGTTCCTTAGACTTGAGTGCCTTATAATGAGGCCTAACTATGCTGAATGCTTATGTAGGCGAGAGAGCTGACCACAACACTGGCATAGGCAGAGAGGTGGCGATCAGAGGCAGCCGAGGGGACCCGTCTCCGTGAGGAGGTGGCTCGACTAAGAGCGGACACTGCACGGGTGAGGAGCGAGCGAGAGCAGTCTTGGGTGCCGGTCATCGAGATAAGGGGAGTGATAGTGGGCCTAAAGGATGCCCTCCGACTTCTGGGGAAGAGGTCGGAGTCTAGCAGGACTGAGAGTGCCGCACCGAGCAGCGGATATCGAGGCTACCTCACCGGTTCCTTCGACTACTGGAGGAATGAGGAGGAGGAGCAATGACATCATCGTGAGGAGGAGAGTAGTGCTATGGAGCCGTCAGTGAAGCGGCATGTGGGCTCAGGCAACAGTGGTGGCCCAAGGGAGGGACCGACTGAGTGATTTGTACTCCTCCCTTTCTTTTTTGACACACTTGTACATGACTTTTTGTTAGTGGAATGAAATCTTTTTTTCCAGGGGTTGACTTCTCTTCGCCGTTGTGATTCCGGGGATGGCTCCACGTTGGCATGGCGTCTCTTCGGAGGGTCCGGACAGGACGTGTCCTCCAGGGGTCTCTTCTATTGAGGATTTGTTGTTGCTGTTGGACTGGCGTGGACATATGGGCGTGTGGTTTTGCACGACCACAGACGTCCGGAAGAAGGAGCTCATTCCCTACCATGCAGCCGTCATGAGGCTCAAGGAAAAATTTTACCTCTTTGAAATAGGTCATGTCCCTAGAGACAACAACTCCCAGGCTGACGCTTTGGCAAAATTGGCAACAGTCCTAAAGCTCCCACCTGAGGGAGAGCTGAATACTACAGTCAGACACTAAAGGCTCATGCCAAGTGTGCTCGAGGAAGACTCCGGCCTCGCTGTTCATGAGGTCGACAATATTCAAATAGGGAATACTCCCGAAGAAGAAGATTGGCGCGAGCCGATCATAAAAATAAAGAATGGCTAGCTCCCTCCTAATCGGGCTCAGAAGGTGCAACTGCTACGCAAGGCAACATCCTACCAGCTGATTGACGGCCTGCTCTTCAGGCTTGTCCATGAAAAGGACAGGTCGGTCCTCCTACGCTGTCTTTCCTCCAAGGAGGCAAAGACCGTCATGCACGAGGTCCACTCTGGACTGTGTGGAGCTCACCAAGAAGGAGCCAAGATGAAAACAGCATCAAGCTTAAAGGGTTTTATTGGCCCACCATGTACGAAGACTGCAACCAGTACACTCGTGCATGCCACCAATGCCAAGCATTCGAGCCAGTGCCTCGGAGGCCTCCTAACCCACTCCATCCGACTGCGCCTACTTGGCCATTTGCGGAATGGGGCATGGACATTGTGGGACCATTCCCACCATCATATCAAGGGCACAAGTTCATATTGGCCGCCACTGACTACTTCTCGAGATGGGCAGAAGCTATTCCGCTACGGGAAATTACAGGGGAGATAGTTACCCGATTTGTGCCGCATTACATTATATACAGATTCAGCACCCCCAGTCGGATTATATCTGATAATGGCGCGCCATTCAAGAACAAGACGGTTTATGCTTTGGCATCCAAGTTTCCCATTGACTGGAGGACGTCGTCGGTCTACAACCCCCAAGCAAATGGGTTGGCTGAGGCCTTCAACAAGACCCTTTGCAAGCTGCTATCCAAGATAGTAGGCGGCCGCAAACGATTCTCTCTCTCGTCTCTGGGTCTCTCGGCGTGGGGTGCACACAGTTACGGAGCTGGGCAAGGCAATGACGCGATGGAGTGATCGGGACGCGGGATAGAGTGGCAGTTTGAGCGTGGTGTGGCGCGATCCCTCGGTGGATTCCGAGAAGGTGTCGTTCGTGTTTCGAGTAGTTTTTGGCATGGATTAGTCACTTTGGCACACGGTTTCTTCGGTGGAGGTAGGGAGATGGATCACCTACCATTCCTGCACGTTTTCCCTGAGGTTTCACGTCATTCGGTGCTAGAACGAGCGAGTTTGGGCTCACTGTAGTTTTTCGGTGTTCGTAGGCTTCGCCGAAAAATGGCGACGGTTCTGTGATCAGTTAGTGTCAATGGACTCCCTAGAACGTCAACGTTCGATAGTCACTGATTTCGTGTCGATTGGCGGTCATTCATGGCCGTTAGGAGCCCGGCAAGTCCGGTTACTCCATTTGGGTCAATTCTGTAGAATTGCCCGTTTCTCACTGTTTCTCAGCCGATCTGACTCCCGTTGGATTCTATGTGTTGTGTATGACTATCACCATTGTATCCCCTTCGTTTTGAAATGAACGGGGCATGGAAAGGCCACGATCGGGCTGATCCCATGTTTTGCTCGTCGTAACGCCTTCGCGGTTCAACGGCAACCGCTTAAGGTGCATGGGCGGCTGGTTTTGGACCATTTAACGTGTCTCAATTTTTAGGTTGAGTGGTCAGTCGATAGACCGCTCTAAGGCATGAGCAGCCAGGAGTGGTCCACCCATCCCTCCGTGAGTGGCTGGTCCTCAGCTGTTCATCTTTCCCATTGGGTTGAGCGGCCAGGTCTTGCCAGCTTATCCCAGTTGACCTTTGGTCAGCAGTTTTGTGTTGGTTCAGACAGGCGGTTTGGTCAAAACCATTCTGACCGACACTATAGTAGGTCGATTGGCCTGAGCGGCTACTCCTTAACCTCTCTAGCCTTTGGGTGGGCCTGCCCTAATCGTCCATCCCTTTTAGTGTCTTGGGGTTAGTTCTTTTTAGCGGTTGGCCCCCAACCGTTCATCCCCCTTGAATGGTCTATTCTTGACCGTTCATCCCTCTTTGAACGACTTCCATCTGGACCGTTTATTTCACCGAGCAGCCTTCTTCTGACCGCCCAGTGAGTCTTGTCCGTTGTCTCGTTCGTTGGCCATGATGGCCTGTCTCATGTCTTAATCCGCGCTCGGTGCTCGATTGGAGCCACGGAACGGGCACTCACAACTCACAAACGCGGTGATTGTTGAAGCTAGATAATAGTCCTAATCTCACAAACGCAGCGATATAGAAAGTATACTAAACAGTAAATGAAGTGAGGAACGGATTGCGTACCTCCACGCCTAGGCGTGGGGAAGAACTCCCGGTCGATTTTCGAACAACCCCGATATACAATTGAGATAATTTCCAAATTACAGATCTGATTACCCACTCCACGCAGGGAGGTAAAGGGTTACAATTCACTGATTTGAAGTTGCTGGAATCCGGGTTGACGGGCAGCACTCGCTGTAGCCACGGGAGACGAGTCAGGGCCGATCCGGACAACGATCGGGTACCGAACCGGTTCTGTCCACGCTGGTTGCCCTGCGCAGCAATCTTGCGACGGTCGGTACTCCTAGATCCGAGGCCCGATTGGAGTTCTGTTTGTTGGAGAATGTCGACGACTGGTTGAGGTGTCTCCACTCCGAAGGGCGCGTTCAGATCTTTTCAGATCTGGGTGCATTTTTGTTTCTTCCGAGCTTCTGGTTCTGAGCTCTCAGAACAACACAGTGACACGGTAAAATAACTGAAAAATACTTTCCAATGTTGGATCGAGGCGTTCTTTGCGGGAGAACGCTGGCGTCGTGAATAGGAAGAACTTCACTGAAGACCACTTGCATAGATCTTGCACGGATAAGGCGGTGCAGGCTCAGAAAGTTGGTGCTGATTATGAGCCAGATCTACTCAGATAGATTGCGCGATCTCACAATAATTGGCGCCACGGATAGCACGGTGCTGGGATTGAGGCAAGGTTGGTGGCAACGCGAAGAGAACTTGAAATTCTATGATCTCTCTTTAGATCTTATCTGCAGATGGCATCGAGGTTGGGCTGCAGTAATTAAAAGACAGGTATCTTCAGATCTGGGCAGTAATCTGGAGTCGATCTGTGTGCCTCCACAAAAAGAATTGTTCCTGTCGCTCACGAACTTGGATCGACACGAAACCAGCGCTCAAAGTTTGCTAACTCACGGATCTATCACATATAGTTTTTGTGGAAGAAGAAAATAGAAGGAAAGGGGAGGATACAAGGTCGAGTCTCACGACCTATTTCTATCCCGTCACAGAATAGACTCCAGGGAATCACTCCCAAAAGAACACAAAGAGAATCACTCTCTAACATAATTGGGGCTGTGTTGTAAACCTCGGAGATGTTGAGGTCTCAATGTTTGTCAGACTCCACATGTGCTGCAGATTCGACGTATAGAAGGGCTCCTCCGCCCTTGCGTGCCTTGTGATTCGGGCCTTCTCTTTAGTGACCCAAATTTTCTTCAAGTGGAGCTGGCGCTCCTCAATCGGATTGCCCCCTGACCGCAGTTGGGGAGCGGGTGGTTTGGAGCATTGTACTGCACCCTGATTTGCCGCCAGAGCAGCGGGCTTTTTCTTTTTTCGCTCCGTCTTGCCGGATCTCCATCGAGCCGGATGCGAATGTCTCTGGCAATTACGGTTTTGCCGGAGCGAGATGTCGTCGCTGCAGGCTATGTACCCTTGCGGCTATGGCGCTGCCCCCGTTGAGCAGGGGCGGCGCTGGCGACGCTTGCCATAGGCCTGGCGTCATTGTGGCGGCGTCGCCGCCCCTGTTGTGCAGGGGCAGCCTCTCTGAAGGTGGCCGCCGTAGAGCTTGTGCCGTTGCGGCGGCGACGTTGCCCCCATTGAGCAGGAGCGGCGCCAAGAGTAATTTGATTGATCGAGAAAACTCAGTCATTTGCTAAGGCAAAAGGCTTGACACCTTCGGCCGCTATCATGGCAGCCGAGCGATCTCGGCCAGTTGCTGGGACGAAGGGCTCGACACCCCTAGCCCGCGAAGAGTTGGTCAGGCGAAGTCGGACGACTGTTGCAGTAGAGGGCTTGACACTCCCAGGAGTTGACCTGTTGGCCGAGTGAATCCGACCAATTGTTGAAGCTGATGGCCTAACACCCCCAGTGGTGGCCTTGTTGATCGGGCGGACCCTGCCAGTTGATGAAGCGGAGGGCCTAACACCCTCAGTAGTTGCCTTCTTGGCCGGGCGAACTCGGCCAGTTGCTGGAGCTGAGGGTCTGACACCCCCGATGGTTGCTGCAGTACGTGTGGCTGAACTGACCTCAGCCACTAGCACTACGCCCAAGAAGAAGGGCGAGCCAACGACTGCTGGGAAGTCGCCGAAAATGATGGGGGTCGCCAGGTATCCGAACCTGGCATGGTTGGCGATGACCTGAGGACCGTAGGTAACGGCTGCCATTGTCGCCTTGTTGTTGTTGTCGGTGGTGGTGGTGCGTAGCACGGATGAAGAAGTGCGCCGATGCACAAAGAGCTCTGAGATGAGCAGAGAGATGTGCCCTCCTCTTCCCGTCCGATCGCTCTGGCGAAGCAGAGGCACCCAGACTTCTGCCTTCGCTCGACGACTAAACGGAAGAATCAGTGGTATCTTCGTTCGAGTCATAGCATTTCCCGAAAGGAAAATTGAGCTCTCCGTGTGCCTGTTCATAGGCCAGAGCGGTCGCTCGACTATAGCCTTTGGAAAACCCCTTCCGCAGGCCCCGACGATAACCCAGCTCGTAGTAAGCAAAGGCATCCTACTGGAGCGCTGCCTGGTAACTCTCCGAGCATTTGTATTGCTCGAGCGCTTCCAACCCGGACAGCTTTGCCTTCACCTCGAGCTCGGCCGCCTTTCATTCCACCTCGGACTACCTCTGCTCAGTTTCGGCTCGCAGGACTTTAGCCTTCACCTGCTACCGCTCAGCCTCTCAGACCTGGCCCTCAAGCTCTTCACGCTCGGCCTCCCATTGCTCATCATGCTCGGCAGGAAGCCTATCTTTTAGCCCGACCATATATCAACTCCTCGGTCGCCTCCTGAGCCTCTTTCCGGCTCAACTCTACTTGCGCCTTGAGCTAAGCCGCCTCCCGCTGGAGGTCCTCAAGGTCGACAGTCAAGCGTTTGATCTTCTGGTCAGACATGTCACCGGTTGAGGACAAAGATTCCCTCTCTGACTCTAACCGAGTGTATAAATCGGCCATCTCGGCCCCCAACTGGGCCACGATCAAGTCACCCTCCATGACTCGTTCGAGAATCACGGAAGGGGAACTACATCCTAGGTCTCCTCGAATTGCCTCCGACATCGCAAAATGACATCTACGATACAGGGAGGCTCAGACGGCGAAGGCTCCCGCTGCGGGAGGGAAGGTCCTCTCTGGGACAACCAGGATTGGGGCATCCTCCCCGAGTACCCCTACCTCTGGGGCCCCGCCGATTGTGTCACGTCTCGAGCGTGGAAGATTACTCGAAAGCGGTGTGACGATGTCTATAACGATCATGTCAATCAGAGCGTAGTGCATTCGACACATACAAATAGAGTGCGCAAAATAGAATTAACCCAAATCTTTATTCATAACCATGTTTCTATCAAATAGTATGAAGACTAAATGAGAAGAAAAGTATAATCTTTTGACTCAAGAAAGTAAAATTACATAATTGACTAGAAAATAGATAAAACTACAAGACTCTCGATAGATGGACGGCTCTAAATATCACTCTTGCTCTTCCCCATCCATGCTATGTTGGCGTCCGTGACGGGGCCGGTGGTGATGAGGGTGGCCGGAGGTGTTGGGTTACGATGAGAGAGAGGTGCAGCGGGGGGTAGTGGTGTGGGCGCGTGGGCACGGGAGAGTTACACCGGCGGGAGGGAGAGGTCAGACGCGGGAGGGGTGGTGGCTGGCACGGTGGTCGGAGAGTGGGAGGGAGGTGTCCGTGACGGTCACTGGCGGAAGGCCGCGGCGTGCGGGGTGCACTGCATGGGAAGGAAAGGAGGGTGCAGTAAGGGGGAGGGGAGGCCAGCGTTCGTGGTGGTGAGTTGGGGTGTGAGTGGGAGAGCTTCACGATGAGAGGAGGTGGAGGGACACGGTGGCCGGAGGCTGGCTGTGGGTTCGCTGAGGGCCGGAGGGTGGCGACGGGAGGCCGACCGGTGGCTTGGGGAGGCAAGTGATGGCTGCCAGAGGTAGGGGATGGTGGCCGGTGCAGGTAGAGGTGGCGGCCGGAGGTGTGGTCGGCGGCGGAGTAGTCCGCAGGAAGGGGAGGTGGCCGCGTGGGGTATACCAGAGGGGGTGGATGGTCGACGACAGACGGGGGGCCGAGGCGGTGACGGGTGTTCATCCGGTGAGAGTGTGGGCTAGAGAGAGAGAGAGAGGGTCACCGGCGGGGACTGCTGCTGCTGCAGGAGGGTGTGGAGGTCGGGGTGTGCAGGCGAGGGGCTGGCGATGGTCGCCGGGGGTGAGATGGTAGATGGTGTTGTGAGAGGGAGGGGAGGAGAGGGACGGTGGTTCTCTGCTGGGTGTCCAAGTGAGGGGGGAGATGGGGGGGTTCCCTGCGGTTGGTGGGGTCGGGCGCGGCGACGGTGGTTGGCATGGGGAAGGAAGAGTGAGAGAGATGGGGAGAGTGAGGGGGGGTGACGGTGGAGGGGCGTGGTAGCTCGACGGTGGTCTCGTGTGGATGACGGCAGGGAGGTGGCCTGTGTGGCCGCGGCGGGGGTGCAGGGGAGTGAGGCGGGGAGGGCATTTTGCGGACAGGAGAGATGGGCAGTGGGAAGAGGTGGAGGCGGGAGGTGGTGACCGGCATGGTGCACGGTGGTCGGAGGGGTGTCTGGGTGTGGTGTTTGCAGGGGGTGACCGCGGCGGGTGTGCAAGGGAGTGCGTGCGTGTGTTGGCAGGAAAGGGACGTAGGGGGGGTCCGGTGAGGTGGGTTGTTTGCGGCGAGGGTGTTGAGAAGGGAGGACCGACGGGCGTCCCAGCATGTATACGCAAGAACGTGCACGAAGGCGCAGGCTGGGGTCGTCATCCTCCCTGGACGTTGAGACCTCAAGTCCAACCCTGAAGAACCAATGCACCCACGGGAACTGCCTGGCTCATCCTTCACCCGCGCTACCCATGGGTGGGGGGCATTGGTGGACGTGTAAAATCACACGTCCGCATGTCCCGACCAGTCTAGCATCAATAACAACTTCCACCGAAGAAAATGTAGAGAGCGCGTCCCATCCAGACCCTCCGAATAAACACACACTGCGGTGAAGCCGCCTCCGGAGTCACAGCAGTGTAAAGGAACCAACCCCCAGTGAGCTCACGATTCATGGGCCCCGAAGAAAATCAGACGGGTCTCAAGTCATGCTCTTGACGGGCTTGGACTTCCCCTTAACGGCACACCTATTAGCCTTCAATGGCACGGTCAAAGGCCTTCGCTGGCACATCCGCGGTGTCGCTTTCCTGGCACACCCGCGGTGTCACTTCCCCGACACACCCACGGTGTCACTTCCCTGGCACACCCCGACGGGTCTTCCCCGGCACACCCCCGGGGGTGCCCTCAGCGACACGCTCCCTACGTGCCCCCCTTCGTCGGCACGCCCCTGCTGATTTCCTCAGCGGCACACCTCGCCTGCGCCTTCACCGGCACACCCAGCTGGGTGTTTTCACCGGCACGCCCCTGCCGGCCCCTTCAGCGACACACCCTGCCACCCCTCAGCGGCACACTCACCAAGTGCCCTTCGCTGGCACGCTTCCAACGCTCTTCAACGGCACGCTGCAAATACCTTCAGCAGCATGCTTCTTCAACGACGCGTCCGACAGGGAAGATCTTACGCCATTCCCCTACAGATTTGTGGCGTGCAACGGGCTGGTCGAGGTGTCGAACGGAGAGGGTGGCATGCTATCTACGCTCCCTGTCACTGAGAACGGCTAGAGTCAAATCCTCATTAATGCCCCACGTTCTCGCCTCCGCCATTCTCGCGTTCAAAGGCCCTGTGCCGTTGGGGCATAAAAGCCCCTCTTCTCCGGCGAACAAGAGAGACCACGAAGGCATACACAGATAGAGACAAGCAACACAAAGACAGAGCGCAGAGGCAGATAGAGAGAAGAAGAAGAAGAAGAAGAAGAAGAAGAAGAAGAAGAAGAAGAAGAAGAAGAAGAAGAAGAAGAAGAAGAAGACAGACTACAACACCGGTCTAGGAAAAGGGCTAGAAGGGACAAGTCCATCATTTTCCACAAAGGAGACATGGTCCCTCTAGCCCTACCAGAAGATGATTTCGGCTGGTCCAGGCAAGTCGACAATGTCCCTGAAGCCGTCCAAATTCTGGATGACCTATCACCTTGCATCCGGGAGATGTGCCTCAAGCAGCATATCCCCCAGTGGCAGGACACTGCACAACAGAGATATTTCTAGAATCTCTGGACACCCTCACAAGTCCGGGGGCAACCCCCATTCTCCCAAAAGGACACCAGAGGTCTTGGCTATGACCAAGCCCCAGACTTTTGTGTCTACCATGCGGTCCACGTCATGGGACCGATGCAGCCAGCCATCGACCCGGCTGTCGCCAACACCAAGTTCGACAGCGCGGGAGATGAGGGAGAGGAGATTTTAATCCCACTCCCCGCTAAAGCCAGTACCCCAGTTCCAGCACTTGATGAGGCTTCCTCATCCGTCTACGGGGACGTCAAGATGAAGGAGACCCCCGCGGCCTCCCTGCCAGTTAAAGAACCTAGTTCGCCACACTTTCCCCATGAGGAAGGTCCCCAGAGTGAAGATCGTGAGGCGCCACTGGCATTGGCAGACAACCCCGGTCAAGCTTCTGGGATGCCAACCGATGGCCGTCAGCCCGACAGGGACGACCGGGGGCAACCTCAGGTCGGGTCTAACAGTGACAATCTTCCAGTCCCACCAGCTTCAACTATCGGCTCTGAGGACCCACAGGTGTACGAAGTCGACACCGAAGATGAAGATTTCATCGACTTCCAGCCAGCACCTCCCGAGCTAGAGGACGGTGGCCAGGCAACTGTCGACGAACTCGCTGAAATTGATTTGGGTGAAGATGAAGCCCCTCAGCCAACATTCCTCAGTGCTCTTCTCACCGAAGAAGAGAGGCAGGACTAAAAGCAACTCCTACTCGAATACAAAGACTGCTTCACTTGGACATACAAAGAGATGCCAGGGTTAATGATGTGACACGACCTCGGACCTACTAGCAAGCACAATTTGCAACGTAAAGGGGCCGTAATTGGCGGCCGGCTCACCCGACACTCACCCAAAACCCGGGGTGACTCGGTGATGCCGAGGGAAGGATGTGGGGCTGATCCCTTGCTGGTAGAGGGCCAGCAAGGCCAGAGGGTCTCCCAAAGAGGTGGAGCTAAACCAACCTCATCTCCCCACTATCATCCCCTTCCACCACCATACCTTGTTCAGTTCGTAGGCAGTAGATCTGGTGCCTAATTGTAGAGCCTGCCCCGGAGCCATCACGCATCTCCAGGTGGCGTGCCATACATATATGGAAAGCGCGTCGAGATAGCTTCGCAGCCGATGTGGTCTCGCCAGAATCTGACATCTCTGCTGCCCAGAGAATCCATTCTCCCCCGACTGCACAGGATCACTCAGGCAAAGAACCAGAGCCCTAGAGAAAGTTCGACCACGGCCACTCCCTTGCAAGTCTGGGGGTAAAACTTGGTTGAGAGCTTCCTCTACCAGTCCTCTATCATCCCCAGGAAGCGAAACAAGATTTGGACTTCGTCATCAGGAGTTCTGAATTTTCTCCCCCAGGTGCGCAGATTAGACCAGTCAGGGCCTAAACAGACACCCCTTCACTCAATGGGCTCTATCTCTCTACTCTGACTTCCTCTGGTGTTCTTTCTAGTCACGTTTCGAAGAGGACTCGCCAATGGTTCCAGCAACTCTAGCCACACTTGATTCAGAGGTCAGGAGTGCTCGTGGCGGCCCCTTCTTCCTGCTACTGATTTACCTTTGCTGTCAGAACCATCACTCAGGGACCCTGTGTGCGGCCTGTTCCTGACTAGCACCAGCAATCAGGGAATTCAGCAAAATTTTGACGTCACCCTGATCCAATTACGAAGATTCTCCAACTGGTCTCATCATCAGCATAATTCAGGAGCAGCTGCAGTAACGTCAACTCCGACTATCTGTCCCCTATTTCAGAGAGCAGACAGAACCAACGACGTCCACCCGTTCGATCTCACTTAGGCTTTTCCCTTCCCCGCCTGGCTGGCAGACTGCCCCTCCCTACGTGGAGGTAGTTTATATGTAATTTCAATTAATCCCCACCCCGAGATCCCCCTCCTGCGAGAGGTGTAGTGTTCTACTTCTCTGATTTTCAGGTTAGAGCTACATCAGCGCAGCGTGCGGGCGCGTACCCACGCTTCCCCACTCGCCTCATCTCCGACCGGGATCGGTGTATTCACACCGATCAGGTGAGCTTCTGGCCTCATCCCTTGCTGGTTTAATATTGCTCATTTAGTATTATCTTTTAGCTCCATCGGACGGTGAGTGAGCGCTCGATCCAAATTTCTCGTCATTTGAGTGGCCACCGCGGAGTGAGGTGAGAGCAACCACCTTTGGTCGTGCCAACCTCTGTACCTTCCTCCACAAGGGGGAGACCATCATCATCCATGCCCTCCCTCCCCCTACCATGCCCATCCTCCAGGAGGCTGCAGAGCAGCACCCACCTTTGTCCTAGCTACCCATCATGTCCAAATTGATCCCGACCCCAGTCTCGTCCCATCCCGATTTCGCCACCGAGGATGAGCTGGATGCCACACCATTCTGTGACGCACCTCTAGCTAAGCCAGCATCAGTGAGTGCTAGGAGGTCTAGGAAGCGAGAACGTGCACACAAACTCCACAAGGGCACGCAAGTGATCATTCGGATGGAGAGGCTTCCTGCGCGGATCCCTCCACAGGCCGATGTTGCGGGAATCGGACCGTTTCGAGTCGTGAGGAGGGTAGGCTCAGATGCTTATATGGTCGACATTCCTAGGGGATACCAGCTGGGTCCTGTATTCAACAGGGCAGACTTAACACCATATGAGGAAGCGGCAGCAGAGACCTGTGAGTACCTTGAGCCGAGCCTTCCTTTGGAGCATAGCCCACCCTGTGAGAGAGTCACGCCCACTGAGAGTGACGCAGACAGGAGGAGCCTCTACTGGGAGAGCAGGCGTTCGGAGTATGGTAACACTCGCCCTCGGCCAGATTCGAGATCATGCTTACGGAGGAAAGATCGTGGGCCTATGGAGCGTCGACACCCTCGGCCAGTGACACAGTTGCTCGACGAAGTCGAGTTTTTCACGCCCCGAGAGGATTGATGGGGACATCAGGCGACTTACCCCTCCGGAGGTTCCAGCAGTGATCCACATTGGCATAATTATATTTTCAGTTCAATACCAGCAATTTTATTCTTATTTGAGTCCTGTAAAGCCTTATTGGGCCAGTCATATAAGGCCCACAGGGCCATTATGGAGTCTAGCTTGGTTATTGGTCACCATTGGTTTAAAGTCACCACTTAGGTTTGCAGAGTCAACTTATGATTGTACTGGGTTTTGATGGACTTTTCCACCCTTGGCCTCTCCCTATAAATAGGGCCCAGGGATCATGGGTAGGAGGCTAATGAAAATTTTGAAAGAATCCAGTTGGAAAAATTGAGTGCCTCCTCTCTCTCTCTCTCTCTCTCTCCTACGCCCACTCTCTCTCTCTCTCTATTTTCTCTCTCCCCCTAGGGAATCCCACCCCCCTCTCTCTACTCTCTCTTGGCCGTGGCCAGCTGTTTGAAGAACAAAATAGAACCTACAGAGCAAAGTGTCGACCCAATGGGTCGACACTTTTTATCGGGTGTTCTGTTTGCATTAAAAATGTAACCCACAGAGCAAAGTGTCAACCCAATGGGTCGACACTTTTTCTGAACATGGGAAAGTGCAGTTAAATGCTATGAAACATAGACGATTTCAGTCTCCACACGACATTCCAGTCGCTAGTCTAGTAAGACCCAGTCCCAGCCTACCTCAGACCTCCGCCTTTGCACACTACCATATTTCATAGCCCAGTACCCCCAGTCACATTTGGCCAGGGTGATATACCCCTCGGTCTCACAGTCCCACTACCTGCAAAAACCCCGGATTGGGGCAAAAGTCATGCCTCATCGCTCACCTTTCCCGGTCCTCAGACACGTCCCTTAACCATGCTATAGACAATGATCCCCAGAATAAGAAAAAATAAATCAATCGAAATGGAGTTAAAAATAGAGATACCTCGGCGGACCCAGTCATTTCCCTCCTCCACGAGGAGGTGACTGGGGGCAAAAATTACCAGCAACCCAGTTGAGGTGAAAACTCGAAAGGGCACCTCAGGCAAAATCGGGTCACCTATGGGTATGAAAATCTGTAAGGGCATACTGGAAAAAGCTAAAGGGGGCCGCTCTGTTGAAAACTCGCAAGGGCGGTAGAGCTGGAATAGAGAAAAATAATAAAAATTCTCTCCTTCTCTGCCCCTCACTGACGAGGGTCGTCGACCCCGACACTCTGTCAACGGTGACCTCGACGTCACTCTACGATGACAGCGACCACTACACTCTTGAGAGCCGGACCACACCAGTCCCAGTACCAGCTCCCAGTCTCAGCACCGTGGCTTCAATGCCTTTAATGGCCAGCCACCCAGTCCCAGCACCATGGCTTCAATGCCTTTACAGGCTAGCCACCCCAGTCCCAGTGCCAGCTCTCAATCTCGGCACCGTGGGTTCAATGCCTATATAGGCCAGCCACCCAGTCCCAGTACCAGCTCCCAATCCCAGCACCATGGCTTTAACGCCTTTAAAGGCCAGCCACCCTGTCCCAATACCAGCTCCCAGTCTCGGCACCGTGGCTTAAACCTTTATAGACCAGCCACACCAGTCCTAGTACCAGCTCCCAGTCCCAGCACCATGGCTTCAACGCCTTTACAGGCCAGCCACCCAGTCCCAGTACCAGCTCCCAGTCCCAGCACCGTGGCTTCACCGCCTTTACAGGGCAACCACCCCAGTCCCAGTACCAGCTCTCAGTCCCGACACCGTGACTTCAACACCTTTACCGACCAGCCACCCCAGTCCCAGTACCAGCTCTCAGTCCCAGCACCGTGGCTTCAACGCCTCTACAGGCCGGCCACCCAATCCCAGTACCAGTCACCAATTCCAGTATCGCGGCTCCAATGCCTTTACAGGCTAGCCACCTAACCCCAGTACTAGTCACCAGTTCCAACATCATGGCCACAACGCCTCCACAGGCCAGCCACTCAATTCAGGTGCCAGTCACCAGTTCCAGCATCTCGGCTATAATTCCTTCACAGGTCAGCCGACCAACCCCAGTCCACAGTCCTACCTTTTGCCTGCGATGCCTTTCAAGGCCATCCAGTTAGCCCAGCCCTAGTCTCTCAAGCTGTTACAGACTACATTGTCAGCCAACGACATAAAGACAACCAGCATTCAGACGTCGACCCATAATCGACACATTCCAGAATCAATTTTCAACCCTAACCCCGTAGGTCGCCACATCTTAACGAACCTATGCTAACTCCATACAACACGGGCCCTCCTCTACCAGGAACAGGCCCCTAGCATCTGGTCTCTTTCCCTACCCCCAAGTACCCAGCACTTAACTCCCTTCATTCAAAACCCAAACCCAGTTCTCTGTTTCAACGCCTGAAACACGGGTGAACCTGGCTCGCTGGCCCCTGTACCAATACATGGTAGGAAAGAATCAAGCAGACTAACAGCAAGTGGTCGCTAGTCCCTACATCCGACATTGTTTCATGGAACAAGAAGTGGAATAGCTCAGCAAATAAAAACATCAAAATCCAGAATTGGTCATTGATACTTTGTAAAAGGGAGCCCAAGACATGCCCTTGGGGTAACAGAAGATGTACAGTCTGGATAACAAAAAAGGAGGGGAAGAAGTGATACAATCACAGCCCAGACTCGCTCCCCTCAAGCGCTGCCAGGCGAGACTCCGTAGCAGCCAGCTCCGTCTCCAAGGTCGACGCGAGCTACTCGCTCACCTCAGCCCCTGTCTTGGCAGTCTGCCACTCGGCCATAGAGAGCTCCACGTCTCGTCGTTGCTCCTCCAAGCCTCCGCCCTACTCTCTGCCTGGCCCAGTCACAGGACACGGTCCCGAGCAAGCAACACGGCCGCATCTACGCACCTCCTCTGCTCGGCAGCCGCCAACGAAAGCCAAGTCCTCTGCTCCCACACCTATTAGACGATCGCTAGCCACCGAGCCCTCTACTCCTAAGCCTCCAGGAGCCACAAGTACTCCGCCCAAATGCCGTCCAATCCAGACATCTAGAGCTCATGAGGGAATCCAAGGCTGTGGTAGCCTTGTGTGCAGTCCCTCAGTCGCTGACGAAGCTCCTTTGGAGAAGGCAGGGGGTCACCTCCTACGTAGCCCCAGGCTTGCTGGAGTAAGGCCACACCCACGCTAGCGTCCAGTAGCGACTTCGGCAGTGAAATAGACGTGGGCCACTCGATCCCCAGCTCTAGGCAAGAGCGACCCATCTCAGCCAGCACGCCAGAAGGACCTATACAACCCCGCCAAACATAAAATGGGTCTGCAATGTTCAAGGCTTCCCTATGACAAGACAAGGTGAAAAACTTGATAAAGGTCCTAACTCTCACCTGATGTGGCTCTCGCAGTGCCTGCAGCTTCCCCACTCGGGGTCAGTGAGGGTAACCTCTCCTCCACCTCGGCAGTATCTCCTGCTAGAGTCAGTGAGGGCAGAGGCTCCCCTATAATTCGGTCATCCCCAGTGGCCATGGGGGAGATGAAGGGCTCTCCCGATCCTCCTCGACAGGAGCCAGCATGTGCTCCTCCTCAGACTCCAGCCCTGGACATAAACATAAGATGTCAACACTCTGCCATAAATTCTAAATCAAAGCCAATCAGGAGTAGAGAAGGTGTTGTATATACCGTCCAATGTCGCCTCCATCTCGACATCCCTAGCAGAAGAGGCCTCGAAGGAAGAAGAGCTCAAGCTTGAGCTCTCACCGGTTTCCATCGTTGCACTGCCACTACCTGAAGAACCAGATGACGTCACTGGTGAACCCCCGGCTGTGGGCAAATCAGAGACGCCTGTACATTGAGAAGTCAAGTTAGACTACTATCAATCCCAACCTCGCATGAAGATAGCTCCCTAGCCAAATGTGCTAGGCAAGAAGCTCACCAGCTGGGGCGTCACCTTCAGAAACCCCCTCAATGTCGACGAACTCCTCGTCGCCCCCAGCAGAAGCTACGATGGGAGGCTCATCTCCTGATATCCAAGCCATGCCTCGGGGAAACTCTGCCTCCTCCAGAGGGGAAGACGTACCTATAATCGATCCCAGTCAAAACTCAGTATGGGTGGGTAATGCAAAGTAATCCACCCTAAAGGGATCAAGTGCTCAATTACATACCTGATGGTCCCACACTGGAAGACTCCACCAGCCCCACCGTGCAGGCTGACACCACGGTCAGCAAAGGTGGGAGAGGCAGCTTTGTCAACAGCTGTGGTAGTCTACCTAGTGTGTCCTCAACGGTGGCTAGGGGCATAGAGGTCACCGGTCAAGACTCATCCCCAAAAGATGGCAGGGCCACTGAAGGGCCGACGCCCACCAACTCCTAGACCATCTCCAAGGTGGCCGCCACATCCTCACCTGCCAAACCAGCAACTCTAATCAAGTCAATAATTCTGGCTTGCAAAAAAGGAGTTCAACAACAACGGGAAGATTCCCTCAACGACAGTCGAGCACTTACCCTGACAACTACTAGCCACCGTGGGTCCTGGCCCACCAGCCTGGCCAGGCACTTCACCCTGTGTCCCAATGGGTACCGCAGTCCCTGGTGCCTCTGCCTCCCCTGCATAATCCAGATAGTCATGATAAATAGCCAGAAACAAACCAAAGCCGCGGTGAACGCCCAAGGTTACAGGATCTTACCTGCGCAGGCTCCTCCTATAGCTTCCCATGACTCAAAGTCGGGGAAGTCCTCCATGTTAAGAGGGGGTTCGCTCATCAGGCGCATAAGCTCTTCTATGTCAACCTCACCCCCGGGTCCCTCCTCATGTGGAGAGTCCACCTCCCGAGGGGGTGAGAAGGTCGCCTCCACACCAACCGCCAACAGAGCTGCAAAATATAAACAAATCTAGTAAAGCCAACCATCCTAGCTAAACCAAACAAGGACAAAGGGGTCGAAGCGACACTTACTCAAGGCCGTTCCTGCCTCCACTTGCTCTTCAGCCTCGAGTCCCTCAATGGACTCACTAGCCTCAGTCGTTGCAGCCTCTACACGAGGGCATTTCTGCCTGTGTTGCAGGCCTCCATCCCCACTCCCTGAGGATGCCTCCGTGGAGGGCTGATCCCCCTTTGCCACAGAACCTGTCCACAAGCATAGCATTATACAATGCTCCAATCGCACACCTGGGAAATAACAAAGTAAAGACGGGGAGTGCTAAAGGGAAGTGCCTTACCGAGAGCCCCGAAAGGGGTCGACGGCAAGAGCACCAGCTACTCCGATTTCAATGCCAGCATTCGGGCTGCCATTGCGACGACCTCCCAAATATCCCATAGAGTGTGTGTACACTCGACTTGGGACACAAACTCCACAGGTCCAGCCGACCCGATCGCATGAGCGATGTGCCGTCTCCAATCATCGACTGCTGTATCAGTAAAGCTCCCATGTAAGAGCTCCCAGTCCAGTGGCCCTCTACTCTGGAGGTCACAATTGGCCAAGAACTGAGCACACCAGGCCCTAGGTGCACTCGGTCGAGACACCTTCGCTCTAGTCACCTCCGCCGAGGCCTGTCTCAGGGGCTCCAATGCCCCTCCATTGCTTCGGCTCCCAGAAGGTGAACCCCGGCCACTCCGGGGCCACTGCTCTGCAACTCACTTGATCTCTCGGCGGATCCAAGCAACACGGGTCCTCAGGTACCCCTCGTCCAGTGCAAAAGGAGGCAGATCCTCCCTCAGCAAGTGACTCTCCTCCACCTTCCTAATCGCGGAGGGCTTCTATCGGTAGAGGTGGTTGTGCCCGAACCAGCATCTGGTGTAGTGCACGCCAAATCACCCCCGACCTCCCTTCCCCGGCATTGGGAATCGCTCTATCTCCGGACGGCAGTAAAAGTCCCACCGTCAGAGGGAACTCCCTATTCAGCGGGATCCCCTGGTCGTACCCAAAGTTCCTGGAAAAGTGATATGGGTAGTACGGCTCCAAAGAACTCGTCACCAACTGGTGCAACATCAACACTGCCGACCAGATGCTCAGTATCCACTAAGCCTGTGGCCCTACATCCGCTGCCCCCTGACCGGGGTGGGCGTTGGTCGCCCCTCCACCTAAAGCAACTCGAAAAAGATTGCAGTATCTCACAGCACTATCAAACGGTAACCCCTCCTCGCCCCAGGCGGGCAAGTAGCAAAGGGCTCTCCTGGCCCCCTCCAGCTGGGCCTCTGTGTCCCCGTCAGGCTGGCCAGTAAAGCTAAACAGAAGTGGTGTCGTCAGATTCGCACGGTCCCTCACGTCACCAGTCCTGGAAATAGCAGCCCGACACACACATTGAGATAGTGGGTCGACAAGAGCATACTCCTCTCTCTCGGCACTGAGTGTGTCATCAGAACCCCCAGTCCCAGGTATATGTTGGCCAGTGCAGCAAGAGCCAGGGCCAACTGTCGCCCCTCCGCCAACAAACAAGCCGGCCAGTGGGACCACGAACGTCGCCAACCAGTACGCTAAATTGGTAGCGAGGTGTGTCACATCCAGCAAACCATGGGGGTTCCACCCCTCCAGTGGCACGTAGATATATCTGGTGTAAGTCCGAAAATGAAGCTCCACCTCAGTATACTCCTCCCACGGAGTCTAGTCCCTGCCGAACTCCTGGTAGAAGTAGAAGGGCCCGTTGTAGAAATGACGGACCCACACATTCAGCGGCACCCTAGGAGTCTGTGCAGCTCTCTCTCTCTCTACCAGGGCTAAATCTCTCCATGTCTTCATCAGATACCGGTAGCTGTAAGGTACTTGGTATCTCCCCAATCCATCACTGTGGCTACAGTGGAGGTCATCTAGTACCACCTTCTAGTACCCCTCACTGCTGATCGACAGTCCAGAAATCCGGTACAGAGACCACAAGTCAAGTGAGGTCTCTCCCTAAGCTATCACCATCATGTTCCATCAGCGGTTAAAGCGCTCCAGTAATCCCTACAACAGCCCGATGTAACATGGGTATGCGTACAAAGTGGCAGTCACCGTACCTGATCCCAGCCTGATCTAGCAACACCCGGTAGTGGTGAATGATCCCCATCAGCCACTTAGTAGCACCCTGACGGTAGTAGTGTGACGGGCTCACTGCCCAGCGACCGTACCAGCTAATGATGGCCTGTTGCATAACTCCATCTAGGATGTTGTGATCGTCATAGCCCTCTCCGTCATACTGCGAGCCCGTGGGTTCCAGCACCAACCCAGCGGCCCCCTCTGTCTCTGTGCAGTGGTGACCGTGCAAGTCCCAGGAAGCAGGGCCTATCGGCCCAACTCTGACGCCAGACTACTCCGCCATGCCGAAGAACCCTGACACTCAACATTGGGAAACTAGCGCTACCTCCAGTAGTCCTCCGAGAAGCTCGGATAGCTGTAAAAGGCTACACCGTACAGGCTATCCCTGCCAATCAAGATAGCCCGCTCAAGCCTGCAACGGGCCCCTAGAGTATCTGAGTCGCCCTCCTCCATGCCAGGAGGGATATAGCTCCTGATAAACTCAAACAAGTGACGATCCAGGGGGAACTCCAACGGATAGCCCCCTCTCCAGTCGTAGCTATACAATCCGTCTGCCTCCAGAATCCTCGTCACCTCCACGGTCCCAACTCCAACTGCTCTCTCACCAATGGGACCCTCAGCCACTACCGCATGGCCCCGGTCTAGCAACTCTACGCCAGCCACAGTGATCACTGGTTGGCCCAAAGGGGGCATCTGTCGATCAGTTTACTACACCCAGTGATCCTCCTCCCGAGCCACACACCTCGAGACTCGCCCATCTCTGTTGAAGCGTGCCATCACTGCAAGACAAGGCACAAAAAAGGGTCAAAACGCTAGCAAATCAACATGTATAACACAGCAAAGTAAAGGCACATGAAGTGTCAAAATACAACTATAACAGTTCAAAATAAGGGTCTCACGAGCCGTACGCCCTCGTCTCCGCCTCCGACGCACATCCCGTGGGGGGCATTTATCTATAACCGAGCTAGTCTCAACAATAGCCCTTTGGGCCTTATTTAACTGGCCCATTAAGACTTACATGACTCTATTTAACTCATGTAGACTTAACTAACACTAATAAAAGACAATAAAATGCAAAAGTTGCTAAATGATCCGCTAGTGCCGTGCCGGGTTCTTCGTCGTCACGTGTCGAGCCTTGATGTCCCCATCAGATGCCCACTAACCTAGACATCCAAAGCTCGCGTGGGAACCCAAGGCCGTGATAGCCATGGGTGCACTCCCTCAATCACTATCGGAGGTCCTTCGGAGAAGGCTGGGGGTCGCCTCCTGCATAACCTCGAGCACGTTGGAGCAAAGCCACGCCCACGCTGGTGTCCAGCAGTGGCTCCGGTGGCGAGACAGATGAAGGCCACTCGATCCCCAGCTCCAGACAAGAGTGGCCTACTTCAGCCAGCACACCAGAAAGACCTGTGCAACACCACCAAACACAAAGTGGGTCAGCAACGCTCAGGACTTCCCTATGACAAGACAAGGTGAAAAACCTGAGAAATATTTTGGCTCTCACCTGCTACAGCCCTCGCTGTGCCTGTAACACCCCCGCTCGGGGTCGGTGAGGGTAGTCCATCTCCCACCTCAGCAGTGTCTCCTGCCGGAGTCAGAGAGGGCAGAGGCTCCTCTGACATCCTGGTGTCACCAGTAATCACCGGAGAGGTGAAAGGCTCCCCCAGATCCACCTCGATGGGAGTCGACACGCGCTCCTCCTTGGACTCCAGCCCCGGACGTAACACAAAATGTCAGCCCTGCCATAAACCCTGAGTCAAAGTCAATAGAACGGAGTGAAGGAGCTACATGTACCTTCCAACGCTGCCTTCATGTCAGCATCTCCGGCGGAAGAAGCCTCAGAGGAGGAAGAGCTCGGGCTCGAGCTCTCGTTGGTCTCCATTGCCATACTGCTGCTGCCTGAAGAACCAGAGGAAGCCCCTAGTGAACCATCAATCACGGGCAAATCGGAGGCACCTACACACCCGTGAGTCGAGTCAGGCTACTACCAAGTCCAGTCTTGCACAAAGATAACTCCCTAGCCAAAGGTGTTAGTGGTGCGGACACCCGAGCACTTGACCGGTCCGGGCCGACAAGCCACTGGTACCGTACGAGGAGCACCACGCGAGCCACGGCAGGTTCTATTTGGCTCGGAGACAGCCTGGAGGCGCCCCCATGAGATCTGTTCCTCAATGAGGTATTGGACTTCCTCACAGGACTCGATCACGTGGCAGATTCGCGCATGAAAGGGACAATACTGGGGGTGGTTAAAGTCACACTGAGTGTAGTCTGCCAGTGGATCGCGGGGTAAGATTTTTGCCTGCTCGACGAGGATGTCGAAAAGTCATCAAGTTCTTTCCCTGGGGAAGGAGAGGGGTCTGCGATCATGCCAGGGCCGCCACCCTGGGTACCAGATCGAACCCTCTCTTTGGTTGGTGATAGGCTCTTTCAATTCATCATCAGAGAGAGAGAACACCGCCATCATGTGGATCACATTAACCAGATGGTGAACCACACAGGCTACCTTGGCTGGTCTGGACCACATATGTGGCTGTGGAGGATCGACAAGACCGCTTTTCATTTGAATCAAGCCGTCTCGGATCAGCTTCTGTGCCTGGGTCTTGAAGACATAGCAATCTTCAAGAGAATGACCCAGCATACAGTGGTATAGGTAGTAGTTGGGATCGTCAGTTTTCTGGGCTTCGTCCGGCTTGGGGACTTCAGGCAATTCGATAATCCTTTGAGCCATGCAGAGGTCGAAGAGCATCTTCGTGTGTTCCTTCTAGAAGGAGAAGGGTGTCTTCATACGCTCTGAGAAGGAGAGAGCAGCCGACTTATCAGCTGGCCTTTTGTCGGGATTGCTTGTTCCAGCTTCCTTGCTGGCTTTGGTAGTGGGGGTGAATTCAATGATGTTCACCTCCTTGCTAGACTGGCGTTCCCACGTCTGCTTACCCATTGCTGTAGCGTAGCTTGGGTTGTCAGTGAAGAATATTTCTGTCTCAGTGACTACCGAGTTGAGCTGGTCGAAGCCCCTGACGTTGGTGCCGAGAAGCTTTTCGCTGACCTCGGCTGCCAAGCCTCAACGACGGATAGTGATGGCATCCTCCTGGACTGGTGGGTTGATGCATCTCATACTGAGGTCTCACCATTTCTTGATGAAGTCAAGGGCACTCTTGCCCTTCTTCTGTCGGAGGGAGCAAAGCTCGACTAAGGAGACTTTTTGCTCAGCCATTTGGAAACGGTCGAGGAACTTCTGCTGGAGATCCACCCAGTCAATGACGGAATTGGGCTTGAGGCGGGAATACCACTGGAAGGCCGTTCCCGTAAGTGAGGTGGCGAAGTAGCGAAGGAGATAAGACTCATCCAACGCAAGCTCGCCCATGGGCCGCGCAAAAGGTAGGGGATCGGACTCCTCATCTCGCCAGGAATCCGTTGACGCCCTCTGCGTCGCCATCTTCCTCATTTTCTGTGCAAATCTCTTTTGGGGTGATTTTGGAGTTTATTCTCAGTTTACGTGCCTCTCTCGTTTCCTGGTCCAGACGGCTGCTGATCGAAGCTGGAGAGGTACCGTTGGATTGGTCGCGTCGCGAGGATCGCGTTGACGCCCACCATTCCTCGATTCACGGAGCGTGGATTCGAGCCGGGCCCTGAGGCGCCGCATCGCCCTCTCGTCAATTCACCGTCGATTCATCGTTTTCGTCGTCATCCAGGTAGGGGGATGGATACCTTATCGCACTAGGACACCGCCGGTACCACTTGCGCCGTAGTCCGACGCCCGTTGTCTCGTATTTCGTGCATGTTCCTGTTTAGTACATTTTAATTCATTTTTAGCCTTTTTATGTTGAAATCAATTCCATGGGCATTATATTTCATTTCTAGTGGCATGCTTAGGCTTGTATGATCGGTATGGGTTGGTAGGTTTAACAGGTTTTGTAATCCACCGCGTCCCCCGTCGATTTCGATCGGTCGGGAGGGATTTCCGATTCTGAACTCCGGAGTCACGAAACCCAGGTGACATAACGCGCCTGCCCCAGTGCGTTATGGTCATTTAACGCGCCTGCCCTGATGCGTTATATCATCAGTGTCTGAGTTTCCTGTGGATTTTCATGTTCTGGTAGCTTTAACGCGCCTGCCCTGGTGCGTTATGCTCACTGTGTTTTGAGTTAAAGGTCCGTTGCCTTTAACACCCCTTCCCCTATGCGTTATATCCCATATGGCGCCCCTGTTGAGGTGCGTTATATGTCATGGTTTCCTGTGGAGTTTAGACGTTCTGGAAGGCATAACGGCTCATGATAGGTGCGTTATGTCCATTATAACGCCCCACCCTTGGTCCGTTATACTCCTCGTCTGTTGTGTTTTGGTGGCTGGTGACTTTAACACGGCCGTTCCCGTGCGTTATAGTCCTGTAGCGCACCTGCCCTGGTGCGTTATAGTCTGGTTTATCTGTGGATTTCCTGAGTTCTGTGAAGCATAGTGGTCCTGCCATGGTCCGTTATGGTATATAACGTGACATTTCTGGTCCGTTATATACCTGGAGTTTTCAAAAGCATGCATGTATAATTTCTATGCAACTCATGTTCCATGTGCGCCGTGCGCACCCGGCGGACACGCTGCGTCGAGGAGGCTTGGCGATGTCCCTGCTATTACAATTACTACACTCCACGCAGGGAGGGGGATCACGGGGGTGGGAGCAATCCAATACATGCACTACCCTCTCACAGGAGAGGGGAACGAGGGGAGGGGGAAACCAAACAACGACCATACGCCTCGCTCCGACATCCAACCGAGGTGCAGCCAATGCCAGGATGAAGCTTGGAGGATGCCAGAGGGTCTGACATTGAGCCGATGTCACTGGAAGTGGAGGAGGTCACGGCCATTGGCCTGTGCAGTTCTGCCTCATAGGACTGGATGGCGCGGTCGTGGTGCGTCGGTAGGTACGCTCGCTGTAGAACTCCAAAAGTGACGGGACCAGCTCATGGGCATAGCAGACAGGGGATAATACAAACCCTCAAAAGCTGGCCGCCATCAGATCTTCTCACAGGTCGTGGTCGCTCAGATGGTCGGCGTCAGGTTCCTAGGCAAACAGCAGGACAGGCCAACAATGGCCCTAGTGGAATTTTTTTTGCCGATGACAGAACGGGGCGAGACCATCAGCGATGGTTTCGTGTCTCCGAGTGCTGCAACTTTGGTGAAGACACCTCAGGCCGAAAACTAGCAGAGGGAGGCGTGCTGCTGCTGTTGAGGCTGCTGCAGGTTCTGGGCCCACTAGGTTGCACCAGTCTGGCGCAGCCGTGGGAGAATGGACGCCCTGGGCTGTGATGTCGATGAAAATGGATGGAACCACCTCGGGGTCGAAGGATACTTGAGGGGGAAGAACTCTCATGAAGGGGTCTCTGGCCGATCCACACAGAAGAAGTCAGTGTCGGTGTTGCCAAGGGGCGCTCAGAAATAGGTGCAGTCTGGGTGCAGTTGCACAGAAATGCCTGTAGCGGTTGATGCCATTGACGAAACACGACGAAACCACCTCTGCTGCGAAGAGGACTCGGAGTAGAATGATCCCACAGAAGGGGGCTCAGGCTTATTCATGCAGTAGGCAGAGGTGTGGATGCTGCAAGCACTGTCAATGGTTCTGCTACCAGTCTGGGTGCAGCAGAACAAGGGGAACTTCAACATCGCCGACGGGGATGAGGCCGAGGGAGGCCGGGGCCACCGTGGACGTGCCTGGAGGGGGATGGGGCATGGGTTGCAGGGTGGAGAGGGAGGCAGGGGCATGGGTTGCTGGTGAGGGCAGCTACCCGATAGCACTACCGAATATACCTGATACCACTTGGAACCCGCCAGGCCTCCCAAGGGTAGTAAAGCCCCTAAAGGAAAAAAGGATTGTCATGGGGTACATTGAACTGACAGATATAACAGTAAGCAATAATATTTTATTAGATTGGGTTGCTAAAGTAGCAGAAATAAAATTACTTTTTAATTAACAACTTTAAATTAACAATTATAGCCCAGAGTCAAGTCCAAAGGAAAGACAACAGGTGCCAAGTACAGTCTACAGAAAAGAAAAGACGTACAAGAAAGTCAGGGGAAGCCCAACGAGGGTACCAGTTGGCCACACTAGACGCAACGAGCACGCGCCCCAGGTACACACGGAAGCCGAACGAATTACCACCACCTGTAAAGCAGGGGTGAGCCTCGTGTCACTGGCTCAGTAGGGGTCACGCGGATCCCCACCAAGAAAAATACGCAGTAACATGCTAAAATAGCAGGCAGCAGCAGGTAAACAATACGTAGTAGTAAAGTAGGAAAGCTAAACTACAAAGCTGTAAAAGAAAAGAATAGGGAGTAGGAGTAGGGAACAAGCTAAGGGAGAGGGGGAAGAAGAAGCTATACCAAACAACGGCTACCGAACTAACCTCGGTACCCCAAACTACTCCAAGCAAGGGCAGGAAAGTGACTCGGAGCTGATAGAGTCAGGAGTTGCCAAACTGCCGACGCAAGGAACCTACAAGATAGACACTACCACAAGCAAAGATAGAAGGGTGAACTCTGAACTAAAGAAGTCAGAAGCTTACCGAACTGTCAACATGACGCCAAGCTCCAAATGAAGACCTACAAGGACAATAAGAAAGCCTAGGAAAACCAAGATAGACGATCGACACGGACGACCGATGACACGACAAGGACATCGTGCACACTGCCACATCCACAACCCGAACGTCGTGCAAGTGATAGACACTGACCCTAAGTACGGCCACGGAGGGCTAACCCAAAAGGTCATGACGTACGAGGAACGCAAAGCGAACCGCGAAGGGTCACGTGTCACGTGACTGGAGTGTCCCACACTAGAAGAACAGCCAGTTGCGTCCATTGACGTCTTATGCTGTGCCTACTATCGTCTCGTATACGATACCTACAGACGGGTAGAGACTAAGACACTGTCAGAACCAGAACAGTAACCAAGTCGCGAGTGACTAGACAGGGGAATGCCCGTCGGCATCACTTCTTCTTTCTCTTCACCCCCCCCCCATTCATCTCCTTCTCCGTGCGAGGGGCGGTGGAGCCCTAGGCTCCTCCCATTCCCTCTCTTCCTCTTCTTCTTCTTCTTCATCTCTTCTTCTCCTTTCCTTCTTCTTCCTCTTCTCTTCCATTCTTCTTCACCTTTATCTTCCTTTCATTCGGGGAATGCCGGAGCCCTAGGCTCCTCCCCTTCCCTCTCTTCCTCTTCTTCTTCTTTGTCTCTTCTTCTCCTTTCCTTCTTCTTCCTCTTCTCTTCCCCTCCTTCTCCGATGCTGTGGGAAATGATGGGGTCGCTGGTGGTGCCAAATTGGGAAGGCACAGGGTGTGCCGGACGCAGGGCATGAGGGCACACCGGGTAGAGTGGAGCCAGATGCACCGGGTTGTAAGGGCACGAGTGTGCCAAGATAGAATGGCACCGAGTGTACCGGGGAGCAAGGGCATGGAAGGGTGTTGGGTGAGGGGCACGGGTAGTGTGCCGGGATAAATGGGGGAACGACTGTGCCATTGGAAGGGGGCACGATTGTGCCGAAGAGGGAAACACTCAGGTGTGCCGAGTGAAACCGACAGGGGGCATGCCAGGGAAAGACCACCGTGAGGGTGCTGGGCCAGCGCGACTGGGGTGTACCAGGGAAGGCCACCTCGAGTGTGCCGGGCAAAGGCGACTGGGGAGTGTGCCAGGTAGAGGTGTTAGGGTGGCATACCAGCGAAAGGCACCTGGTAATGTGCCGGCGAAGACTGCCAATGTGCGTGTGGGTGAAGGGCACTCAGGACAGTGTCGGTGAAGGCCGCAGGGGGCGTTCCGGGGAAGGGCACCCATGGCTGTGCCGGTGAAGGCCGTAGGGGGCGTGCTGGGGAAGGGCGCCCAGGGCTGTTCCAGTGAAGGTCGCAGGGGGCGTGCCAGGGAAGCCCAATTCGGTGTGCTGCCGAAGGGGGAGACAAGCACTTCTTCAGCTGACGACTTCTGGTGTTTGTCCCTCGGGGCCCACCATCTCTTTGTTGGGGTCATCACTCCTTGTGGACGTGCACCCATGTTTTCCCCTTACGTCTCTGGCCTGGGAGAAACTCTACCAAAATTTTACCAGAAATTATCGGGATCTTATTTATTTCAATCGTAGCATAGCCCCTTCATAATTTTCTTCCCTTTTTTCTTGCTCGTTCTGACTTTAGATTTATTGTACTTTACAGATAATAATAACAAGTTAAAAGACCGAAGGAAGTAACGAACAAATGAAACGAACAATGTCAAACTGCTCCAATCGAGGTAAGATAACTGTGTGCAACACGAAGGGAACCGGGTCGAACAATGACTAAGTAAATTGAACACTCGTCCTGTAGAGAAGAGAGAACAGGAAATAGTTAAGAAACATGAAGAGAAGATCCCCAAGGCACTACATGAAAGTAAGAAGGAGAAGAAAAGAAAGGCCTTAAGAGAATGGGAGAGGAGTGGGCCCCACGTTAGTTCCGCCCGATACATACTCCAGTCATCCCAGCCCTTCCCCGGGCAAACTAATACAGTCCCTATCCCGCACTAGCTCAGACCTTGACCCTACACTAGCACAGACCTCGTCCAGCTAGCATAGACTCTACCCAGACTAACACAGACTTCACCCCGCACTAGCTCAGACCTTGACCCTACACTAGCACAGACCTCGTCCAGCTAGCATGGACCCTACCCAGACTAACACAGACTTCACCCTGCACTAGCTCAGACCTTGACCCTACACCATCACAGACCTCGTCCAGCTAGCATAGACCCTACATAGACTAGCACAGACTTCACCCCGCACTAGCTCAGACCTTGACCCTATACTAGCGCAGACCTTGTCCAGCTAGCATAGACCCTACCCAGACTAACATAGACTTCACTCCACACTAGCTCAGACCTTGACCCTACACTAGCACTGACCTCGTCCAACTAGCTTAGACCCTACCCCAAACCAACTCTGACCCTTGCTCAGACTAGCTCTGACCCTCGCCCACACTAGCTCAGACCTCACCGCAGACTAGCATAGACCCTGCCCGCTCCGGCACACCCCCTTGGCATCCCTCGCCGACACACTCGAGCTCTCATTCATCGGTGCACCCCAGCTAGGCCTATCCCGGTACAACCCTTAGCACCCTGGCTGGTACACCCTTAACCCCTCCTCCAGTTGTGACGACCCGGGATTCGAGTACCGGAAAGGAACCGGCGCGATTCGAACCTCGGCCCGCCTCCCACGAGCTTGAAGACTCGGAAGGGATAAAAGGATAGGTGTGGTGTACATAGAAATCGGAAATAAAGCAGGACAATAGATATAATAACAGAAATAAACAATCTAACTACAACAGAGTCCAGTCCAATAGAAAGTACAGTCTAAAGTAGTAAAACGTACCACATGCCAAGTGAACACTCATGGGAAAAATCAAATTTTTAACCTACGCACCCCTCTCCCCTCTCTCTCTTCCCGCGACACTCTCTCTCCCTCTCTCTCTCTTACTCACGTTCTCTCTCTCCCTCTCTCCCATTCTTCTCGATTTTCGATCGAAACGATGTCGTACTGGATCGTGGGAGGCACCGTTGGAACGGGCTCGACCAGTAGGTCGAGGCAATACCCTCCATTCCGCTGTTCGGGGAGCGTGGAGACGAGACGGGCCGAGAGGAATCACGATGCCCCGTCGCCTGATCTGCATCATTTTGCGAGTCTCATCGCGATCGAGGTATGGGGATGTGATCCTCGTCTTGCCAGGAGCATTTTGACGCCTCATGCGTCGCCAATGGCGGACGTTTACATCATTTTCCGTGTAAATCTCTTTTTGGTCAATTTTAGGCCTAATTTGGGAATTTTCTTCCCTTCTCCCGATTTTGATCGAAACGGCCGCTGATCGAGGCATGGGAGGTACCGTTGGAAAGGTCGTGTCGCTAGGATCGCATGGACGTCCTTCTTCCCTCGATCTGTGGAGCGTGGAGGCGCGTGCTATCGGGAGGTCGTCGTTGTCCACGTCGCCCGTTCGACATCGAATCGGCTTCCTCGTCGCATCAGAGGTAGAGGGATGGACACTTCTCCTCGCTAGGATCAGTTCCACACCACTTGTACATGCATGCACGGCCGATTGGCCTAGATTCTTTCATTTTTAGGTTTCACCCTAAAATGTGTAAAAATACCATTTTAATTGTTTAAATGTATTTTAATTGCCTATTTGAACTTCAGTGGGCTTGCATGCATGCGGGATTCGTGGGTGATGGCTTGTTTTTCAGTTTTGTAACCGATTCCTGTTGATTTGATCGACTGGGGCGTGACGCGGTTTGAGATTTAACCCGTTCGTCGTCCAGCTCACATGGCGGTCGGACTAGAGACCGTCATGAGCATAACGCACCATCGAGGGCGCGTTATGTAAGCATAGCGGATCGCCTGAGATCCGTTATGCCCTTGAAACCCTCAGATTAGCCATGAGTACAACGCGCTATCGCGAGTCTGTTATGCTATGAGTTTTCTGTGGTGTTTTTAGCGTTCAGGTAGCTTTAACGCACCCTTGGTAGACTGCTATACCCCTTTGACCGATAGGTTTGACCATTGACCGTTGACTAGTAAGGCGGTTAACATGGCGGTCTAAGATAGACGGGGTGTTTTGGGGGGGGAGCAGGAAGTAGTCGCCCCTGCTCAACCTCAACCCCCCCATTCATTTCTTTATTTCTCTCTTCTTCTTCTCATCGCTTATATCCTCCCCTCCGGTGTTTTGAAATGTGCATGGCCGGTCACGGCCCTTGTCTTTCATGAACAAAATTTCCTTTCTTGAAGTTTTCTTCACCGTCTCCGTCTGTTCGGGTTCTCCGGAGTGTCCGATGGCTTCCTTCACTCTTTCCTCGATGATTTCTCCCCTTCTGTAGCCCAAGCCTTCTCTGGCCATCCGAAAACACTACACTACATTCTGGCCCTCAGTCTAACTTCTCTAGCCCTCCAACGACGTACCCCTCCCTCCGAGTACCCTCCAGCGACACACACTGCATACACCTTTAGTGGTACACCTTCTGGCCAGCCCATCACCGGTACGCCCCTTGGCTGGTACACCCTCAATCCCAACCTGACCTCGCCGGTGCACCCTCCATACGCTTTCAACGGCACGCCTCTGGCTCACCCGCTCACCGGCATGGCCTCCTTGCCTCCTTGCCTGGTACACCCTATGCCCCTCAACCCCATCACCTGCACGACCCCTGGCCGGTGCACCCTCAACACCTTAGGGCCTTCCCCGGCATAGCCCCTAATTCACCCATTCATTGGCACGGTCACCCCTTGGCTTCTTGCCCGGTGCACCCTCCAGACGCTTTCAACGGCACGCCTCTGGCTCACCCGCTCACCGGTACGGCCTCCTTGCCCGGTACACCCTATGTCCCTCAGCCCCTTCACCTGCTCGACCCCTGGCCGGTGCACCCTCAACACCTCAGGGCCTTCCCTGACACAGCCCTTTGGTTAGTCCTTCACCGGCACACCAGTCCTTATCCTCCACCCTCAGTATCCATAGCTAGCCTTAGAGTTTTCCCTCTCGCTACTCCCTCCAAGTTTTCCGAGTTCTATCCAAGGTGTTGCCATCTTCGGACACCCACCTCCAATTGTCGAGTTCTGCCACTCCATGTGGACGCGTTCTCCGTATCTCCCTTACGCTCGGGTCAAGGGGAGATGCTGCTGAATTTTTGTCAAAGATAATAATATGATAAGGACCGAAGGGAGCAACAAACGAATGGACTGATAATTAATCAATCACTTTAATTAAGGTAAGTGAACCATGGGCACCACAAAGAGATTTGGATTGGGTAACGACTAAGCACCTAGTCGCAGGGCCCCTAATTTCGGTAATTAATCAAGGGCGTTCTCTCATATGGGGGATGTAAATGTCATCGTGACCTTTATGGTGCGACGGGATTCGGTCTCGACCCGAACCACACAATCACCTGACGAAGTCAGATCGAACACACCATAGACTTCCATGAAGCCCGAATAAATTGTCACCTAGGTGACTGACATGCCCATGCACTTAATAAACTTAACAAAACTAACAAACGACCATCTTAATAGATCTAACGAAACGTGCATCCACACTACCCTCCTGTAGGAGGGGGGAACACGGGGAAGGGAAGTGGGCCTGGCTGTCCTGTGTTATGTCCTATAGGACAGAGCCGCGTTGTTCTCGATGTTGCGCCTCAACCAGTGGTCCGATGATGATGCCGTCAGCTCCCACATGTAGAGGGGAATGTGCAGAAACACTCCAGAAAAGTAGGAGGGAAGCCGATGCTACTGGAAGTCGTAGCGGGGCCGATGGTGCCCGCTTGCAGGTTCTAGTCCCGATTGTGCTGAGCTGCACAGTGGCGAGAGATAGGGATGTAGACCTCTAGTGGCCAAATGATGCTATGCTTCAGAGAGGTGGCGGAGGCTCGCTGATGTAGCCCCCAGTGGATGTGCAGACCCATCGGAGCAAAGGAGTGGAGATAGCGGAGGAAGTGGCAGGCTTACTGTCAGTTGCACAGAGTCGATCAACTGTGCCTGAACTGCAACGAACGGGTTGAACGGGGGCTATAGCATCATCGGATGATGCTGGAACTAGGTGGAGGTAATTCAGGGTGTCAAGGGAACACACCAGTCGAAGGTGGTGGCCAGCAGATGGCCGGATCACTGGTGGTGTCGCTGGAAACCTAGACTGGTCATAGGTGACCCTGCGATGACTGAACACCACACACTCTGTACTATGGTGTGGTACGGCTCATTGGGGAGGCTTCTGGTCACGCCTTTTTGTAGGGATGTCGAGGAAGGAGTCCTCTCTCACCCAGAGAAGTTCCGTGGCCGTCCCAAGTCGTCGGAGGGATGGAAGAGGCGCACAATCTCTGCTTGGGGTAGGAAGTAGGAAGAGAGTCATGCAGATCGCTTCCCGGTGACATGGCGTTAAGGGGCGATGCCGGACTATTGCAGGGCGTGAGGATTCGACCCAAGGGACCCTGGGGAAGCTGGAGATGGCCCTGGATCACTGGGGAGTGTTGTGTATGGCTGCGGGCTTGCAGGCAAAGGGCATGCCGCCTAACATTGCTTTAGGCACAGCCTATAAAATGATTGATGGCTCCGTTTCGGTGCAGGCTACCGTTCTGTCGTATATGGATATATTCCTGTATATAGGCTTTATGTTTCTTGTATTTGTGCCAATAGTACTGATCTTTATAAAAAATTCAAAAACCAAAATGAGCATGGCAGATGCAGGGCATTAAAGCCGTTTCTCAAGTAGTTGCAGCCATCAATCACCCAAATTGTATTTTATTTATGGCAAAGATTATTGTAGTAACTAATTTTTCAGCATCATCCCGCAATGCACTGGAATATGCGTGCAGGTTTTTACATAACCCCACAACAAGTGTTTTGTTACTGAATATTTTTAGTTTTCCTGCATCATTAGCAGGCGATGCCATTGCTATAGCAGCCATGAGTGAAACATTATTAAATGATGAAAGAAAACTGCAGCAGGAATATGAATGGGTAAAACATAATTATCCCGAAATAAATATAAAAGCAGAAATGGTTACAGGTGTTTTTATTGATGAGTTATATATGTTCTAGTCCTCCGTAAATCATAAATGAACCATTTCTTTTTCTGTTTCTGATTCACAACCAATGAACCAAATATGAGTGTCCTTTATCCTTTTTCCCTTGGGTGACATGGATAACCGAGTAAGGGCCGGTTAGGGTGAGTTATTCCGCCTACCCGCTCTTAACCGAGTTTGGTTGCAAGGTTATGGTACCCTGGGTCGATTAGTGTTAAGGCCTTTATTCTGGGGTTAACTCATTCGATCCTCTCACACAGAATGTCCTACCCGACCCTGGTTAGGGTAAAGTTACCAAACCAAAAATCTGAAAACCCAAGGAATATCCCACCCGACCTAAGTTAGCTTATTCTAACCTGTTATCTAAATCGCCTTTTGTTTCTTTTGCCGGATAACTTGTTACTTATGGAGATCCCTGACACTAGAAAATTTTTACTGTTCTTTCAAATGTTCTTATGAAATATCATTGTTCTTATTGCTAATGGTGCCGTTCATACTCATGCGATATGTAGAATGTGTATAACTGCTCTACATGCCTTGCATTTGGTACAAGTCCTGGTAAAGTTCTATTCAGAAAAGTTCTCACAAGGTAACACCTTCTGAGGCAAATCCATGATGAGGCATCAAATATTATTTACTGATTTTTTTCCTTCATTTGATGGGAAACTTACTTGTAGGAGGTTAAACAAAATATCTTTCCTATGTAGAGCTGTCATAAACGTGATGTAGCTGATGAAAAGGGTAATGCTTTATTTTGCTAGGTTGAAATGTGTATGGAATGGTATAGCTGACTGGTGATTTCATTAAAACAGCATTGAGGTACAACGGTGCTCATTACAGTTGGGAAGACTAGAAGCTATTTACAACAAAAGTAGAAGCTTTTATGTATACAACTATTTGTCAAGTTGCAAAGAAATGCCATCTTCATTTTTTTTGACAAGTGGATAGTACCACTGGTATATAAAAGAGAAAAAGTATACATGTAAGGGGGGAGTGCTCCCAAAATGACTCAAATACAAAAGGCAGCAGACAACGCTCTGTCTCAGGAGCAAAAAGAAGTAAACAAACACCTACCCGCTAAGCTCAAACCCCAACCAAGCCCAAAGGGACCCAAAAGTCCCAACGCCTAATAATCTCGGCCACCCCACCAGACAACTTCCAAACAATAGAGAAATAGAAATGCAGATGCCCCAAAGTAAACAAAACCACTCTCCTCGACCCTTCCTCCACCTACTCCTCAGCTTACTCCGCCCCTCCTTTCCTACTAGCTGCTTCAACCTTCGCCTTCCTCGCTATGTCCGCTAGCCATTTACGTTTGATCAAGCATAAGGTGGACCTCAAGCCTTCATCCACGCCCGCATCGGATACACCAATCAACCTAACAATATCACTCGCCTAAGTTTCCATATAGTTTTCCACCTTTGCTAGGATATCTTTGACCTCCTCTTTGTTGAGACTCTCATTGTCAACCATTGCTAAATCTTCCACTTGATAGGTTTCCTTGACTTACTCCAACATTGCGTGCAAATCTTCCGACTCCCTAGGCGGGGGAGGTACGGCTAAGGCCTCCTATTGGACACATCCTTCCAAAGAGCAATGTCTGCCTCCCCCTTGGGGTCCTCTCCCTCCGCTTGCGTGGCGATTACCTCGACTTGGTCTGCCTCCTCTACTGACCTTGGGGGGGGGGGGGTAGCACCGCCTGTTGGCCAATCCCTGCCAGGAGCACAATGTCTGCTTCCGCCTTCGCCACTAGGACCCCATTTGCACAGCGGGGTACCTCCAAGCCTCAGGTCCCACCGGAAGGCAGTTCCAACGTCGGAAGGCATCTCAACACCCCACCTTCCATCTAGGGCACTTGCCCAAAATGCTCTTCAAATAGGAATGAGAGAGAGGGCAGGGATTGAAGGCCTTTGCCCCCACCTCCTAGAATCGCAGTCGTTGTAAGGTCCTTAGCCAGCAGACCTCTCCTTGGAATAGACCCATTCTTGGAACAGTCTTTGGATTCCTCCCCTTTGTCTCAGCCTCGTCCTCGCCTTCCTTCGACTCGCCGAGTAGCGCCTGCACGTGGGCTTGGTAATGGTCCATTGGAGTGGCCCCCGACAGACCTGCATCGGTTGGGATGCGGGCACGACGAGATCTCCACCCTCCCCACATTGCCCCACCACCCTGTAGATAGGGTAGGGCATGTAGGATAGGGGCTGCTTGGGGCCATTTTCCTGTCCACCCCCAACATATTGTGCCTGGTCGCTGCTAGGTTGTCCCCCAGTAGAGACCTCCTGAAGGCCCTACGACAAAGGGACCACACCTTGACCCCCCCTCCATCCTCCAGCAAAAATGTCTTTGGAAGAAGAAGGTCTATCGACGTCGCGAACATCAGAGGATCATCCCCCTAGAGGGACTAGAGTGGCAACGGGTCCATCATGGCCTTCCCTCCCCTTAGTGCTCGCCATGACTACGGCCTGCACTGGAGTAGACAGTTGCTCCCCCACCAGAAGTACTGTCTATCGCGGCTGGTTGTGGTGGTCGTCAAAGACCGCGGGTGCGGCAGCCACCGCCGCAACTGGCTCTCTGTCTTGTTGCGCCAACTTTGCTAGGAAGAGCCCAATAGGGCCGTCAATGGGGCGCGAAAGACGAGTGAGGTCGGGTCTTCGAGACCCGTTAGCCCTGCCCTACTTGACTCTCATGGGTAAGTTGCAGGGAGGTATTGGGCCAGTAGAGACCCACCCTCGTCTAGGTGGCCCGCCGGCCCCATCATCAAACCAGCCCGGCCCACCTCGCTAATTCAACCTACCAGCCTCTCTCACCTGGCCATAGTTGTTAAGGCGCCCGCCTAGGCGCCGCTGCCGCCTAGGCGGGCAGGCAATTTTTGGGGAGCAAGGCGCCCCCACGCCTTGTTGCCCCTGGGAGAGATCTCTACCTTCAAGACGTGATCGGAGAATGGGGATTTCTCCTCATCTTCCTCGGGAGAGGTCTTCTGCAAGCCGCGGAGGGCGCGCTCTTACTCTGTGAAATGCCTCTCAAAGTCTCATAGTCGGAGGGACAACTCCGGTTGTCATTGGGTCGAGGGGCTACGAGGGCGCACCCAGAGGCTGCCTCGACGCCCTTCGAGAGCTTTTGTCTCCGAAGGTGGCCGGTGCGCTCCGGACTTCTCCCTCCTCAGAGTAGAGGAGGCTTCTTGTTCTGATGGAGGGGCTTGCGATGGTCCACCTGATCGGTTGTGAATTATCTGTCATCCTTGGAGGATGAAGCGGCCTCCTGTAATTTGCAAGGAAGCATCCCCACGGTGGGGGCTCTCCTGGGGGAGTCGCGAATGCTCCTCCCTGGCTGCTTGGGTCCTCATTAGATCAATGAGGCTATCCAATTTTGCGTCGAGGGTTTGGAGGTGGTCCGTGCTCCCGGCAAGGGGTTGCCTCTCCACCGTGGGCGGGGGTAGATTACCAGTTGGGTCGCTGGCGTGAGAGGGGGTGTCCCTCGTATGTTGAGACGGTGCACCCTCCTCCGTCGTTGGAGCTTTCACTTTGTCGCCGGCGGCCCTCCTGCTAGAACTTCGTCGCACCATGTCGGCTATTTGCTCATTTCCCACAGACGGTGCCAAATGAAGAGGGATAATCTCGTGCTAGTCCTGAGCCGGAGATGATGACCATGAAGTTACGAACTGCAAGTTAGGGAAATGAGTCAAAGGTGCCCAGGGATGGTTCCCTGGGGAAAAACCCTCCAATGCCTAAGTCAGTAGAGCCTTGATGTGAGTAGTAAGAAGGGGTGAGGGCGCGAGATTCCTCTCCACCAAGTGGTGAAGTGGTTCTTGCTCAGGGAGTTTAGTCTTAGTTTGGCCTTACCTTTCGTCGGGGGGTTTTCCAGGTTTAAATAGTGCACCAGCTGCATGAGTCCTGCGAGCGGAGGAGTTTCAGGAGGGAGTTACGTCCTCGACGTGGTCTCTTTATGGCCTAAGGACAATTGGTCTCTCTTATCCTTGTAAACTCCCTGCTATCAAAGAACTCTCAATGGCTATGGGGATAAGCATCCGTCGGTCGGCCCGAGCATGGGCGCTAGCTCTTACCAGAGCGAGGGGAGCGTAGCTCGGGCGAGGGGGTATGAGGCAGCGGTGGTTATCACTTTTTACTTTGGTATGGATCTGGGTTAAAATATCCCACCTGTGGAGGTGAGGTAGGATAATCTGACTTAACACAAGTTAAGTAACTTTTAAGTAGATTATCTAAATCTACTTCCACCAAAGCAAAAGGTGTTAAGTTACATCAAAAGTAGATTTATTCCTATGTCAAGCCCCAAACAAAGCGACGCTAAAAGTTTGAGTAAAGATCTCATCATAGTTTAGGTATATGTAGATGACATAGTCTTTGGTTCAACAAGTACTGAACTATGCAATGAATTTGCTCAATTGATGTCTGCTGAGTTTGAGATGAGTTTGGTTGGTGAATTAAAATACTTTCTTGGCTTGCAGGTACATCAGCTGGAGGATGGATGCTTCATTAACCAAACTAAATACACCTTGGACATCCTCAAGAGGTTTGGCATGAATAATCTGAAGCACATCGCAACTCCAATGGGTACCAACACGTCATTAGATGCAGATGAATCAGGTAAAGAAGTTGATGCAAAGCTATACCGAGGTATGATTGGATCCCTACTCTATTTGACTGCCTCGAGACCTGATATACAATTCAGTGTAGGGATGTGTGCTAGGTATCAATCTAGGCCTACTGAATTGCATCTAGCAACTGTGAAAAGGATTTTCAGATACTTATTTGCTACACACACCCTAGGATTATGGTTTCTTGCATCACACACTTTAGATTTAATTGCATATATGGATGCAGATTACGCCAGGTGCAAGCTAGATGGGAAAAGCACTAGTGATCATTGTCAATTTCTAGGTGGGTGTTTAGTTTCTTGGGATTCCAAGAAACAACACTCGGTGGCCCTCTCCACTGTAGAGGCTGAGTACGTAGCAGCAGGGAGCTGTGGTACACAGGTTATCTGGATTAAACACCAACTTCAAGACTATCAAGTAGACCTGGGGTGCACACCAATATTTTATGATAATACCAGTGCCATAAATCTTATAAAAAATCCTATCTTGCACTCTCAAACCAAAACACATAGAAATCAAACATCATTTTATTAGAGATGAGGTTTCAAATGGCACTTTTGAATTGATCCATGTTGGCACTGCAAATCAAATAGCTGATATTTTTACTAAGCCACTTGATAATGACAAATTCACCTCATTAAGGAGAGAATTAGGCATTTTTAAAACCTCTTGATCTCTAAGCTTCATGAATAAAATGCTTCCCTGATATTTATATCGGGTTATCGGTACCCTGAACTCTGGGTCGTTACAGTTGGTATCAGAGCGGTGTTGGGGAATTGCATCAGGAATTGAAATCTGTGTTGGTCTAGAACAAGTCCCTTTGAGTCATTTGTTGCTGGCTTAGGGTGTTTCTTACGATTTTTGATTTATTTTTCATTGTCATGTGTCCCTAGATTCAAGATGCTACCTCATAGGCGAAGAGCCCCAGTTCCTCGGGATGAGACTAGTGCTTCACCTGCTCCTGTCGTACCGGTTCCTGCCCAGGCTGTACCTATCCCTATTCTGCCTACAGAGTTGCCCGGTGGGCGTGGACGAGCACTGAAAGAATTCCTACTATTCCATCCATTGACGTTCGAGGGTTAATCAGACCCGGAGGCAGCGAGGGAGTGGTTGGATGCCACTGAACGCGTCTTCCAATGTATGGAGTGCGCTGAAGATGAAAGGGTTATGTTGGCCTCTTATCAGCTTCAAGGTACTACACGCACGTGGTGGACCACAGAGTGGGAGGTTGCCTTCTGTTCCAGTCCACTTTGATAGATCACTTGGGCGGAGTTTGTTGCTGCATTCGAGCATGCCTATACTCCAACCTGCTTGAAGTTAGCTAAGATGTACCAGTTTCTGGAGCTGACACAGGGCGAGATGTCAGTGCTGCAATACTGAGACCAGTTCATTGAATTGGGCCGATATGCACCCCACATTTTTGCTGATAAGACCGTGAGGACTCAGCAGTTTCTGCGCGGACTAAAAATAGAGTTGAGCCTATCGTTGTTCACTACTCGTGTAGCTGAGTTAGATTCTGCATACCAAGCCACCGTCGTGCTAGAGTTGGAGTTGGCGAGGACTCGAGGACTTCCTCAGACTGGGATGGTTCAGCCAGCCGTGCAGCATCAGTCACTCCACCAGTCGTCTGTTCCAAGAGCTCTTCCCGCTTTCTCTACTACGGATGGTACTCCCTTCCCGCAATCTCAGAGCAAGGGATTCCGATTTAAGAAGTCCAAGAAAAAGAGGTTCGATCAGTCGATGTTTTCGGATCCAAGTCAGCAGTCTATTTCCTGATGGGGACATCACTCTTACCCTTTCACTCCGAGGGGTCCTGCTGCTCGCCAATGCGTTCGCCATGATTTGTGGAGTCTAGCTATATAATTTTTATATTTTTCTTGAGTCATAATCATGTAATTTTACCTTTTGAATTTTCCTTTGGGTTGGTCGAAGAAGACACTTTATCCAAGTGTTCTATCCTCTGTATGATTATAATTTTTCTAGATTTTTATAAATTAGTTGCAATTTTACTTATCGTATTTCTGGTGAAATTTCTTATAAATTCCTCTTATTATTTTTATTCAATAATATACCGAGGTGTTACATAGGCTACCAGGTATATATAGCCATGATACAACAATGGGGCCAAATACAAATATACCGCACAATGTGAGCCCATCCAACTGTCCAAGGACAAAATGATGGCTCCCTTCCTCCACATGCATGTTAGAATCCAGGGATGGAGCCTGCAGTTTTAGTTGGGGGTGGGAGGATCATCCATGGTCAGGCTATAAAAGACGTATGCATCATATGTAAATATTGATGGGCAAGTGTGAACATACCACTAATGATGAATCATTATGTCACCTCTCATCACGATCACATTCCCGTTTCCTATCACTCCTACAACAAAGAAGACGATGACACGAGCATGGCCACATAAGGGAAGAACAACAACATAGATGCAAAGTGCTCACAATAAGGAGGACAAGGAGGAGAGTAAGAATCACAGAGCACATCACAGTGTGGCAGCCACTGCTACCTAGCTAGGAGGATGGTCACGGAGAAGAACCCGGGTCCCGAACACTAGCGTGGATGGTGTAGCCACTCTCCAGGAGCAGCTTGATGAGCACAGAGGCCAGGTAACCATTGCCGCTGGTCACATAGGCCCTCCCATTCTTACTACTGTTGGTCATCATCTTCTTTACTGGAGATGCCCACAATAGAACGGAGAGGATGAAGAAGCTACATGCTGTGAAGTGGTCACCATGGGGATGTGCCCTTTTAAATACAGTAGGCCGTAGAGAGCTGCTCGGAGGAAAAGTCGATGACCATGTGACGCTTCCCACCATCACACTTAATAGGTCAAATAGGGGAGGAAGGTTAGCTCACCATGGGATGGATCCTTGGAGAAGCCACGAATAGCACAATTATTCTTTCCAGGGCTTCAGGTGGGGGATGGAGGTTGCAGCGGAGAGGGGGTAGGTGGAGATCATGAGAGTGTCCTTTCACCTCCCCTTGCTATTAGCCTCCGTCGTCGGAACCCCAGCCCCTCCCACTTTACTACCCTCCTCGATCCCACTCCAGAGCCCCCTGCTATGCGCCTCCCACGTTAGAAGCGGCCGGGCGCGCGGGAGCATCTACTGAAACTGCTGAGATGGCGGCGGTGGCGGGAGTGGAGGCCTGAATTGGGACTGAGACGGCTGGGATGGAGCTGCTAAAGCAAACTGCACTGGAATTGCTCTCATCAGACAGTCTCTCACCACATGACCTGGCTGGTCACATCAGTAACACACCACCGGCAATGAACAGGGTTTGCCTGGGTGGCTGCCACCACATCGCGCACAACCTTTAAACTAGCTTTTCGCAGAAGTTTGTCGCTGCTGGAAAGAAGGGGCTGACTGTTGGGTAGCACCAGACGAAGCCTGCCGATCAAATAGCTTCTTGTATCTCTTCTTGTTATTGAATCCTTTAAACTGGGACTTGCTAGAAGAAGCTGCACCACTAGCTGCAGGAGTGGCAGAAGGAAGTCCTGGAATAGGAGGCACATAACCCGATGGAAGTTGAACTATCGGCTGGACTGACAATGGCTGAGAAGGAGCAAGAGATCTTGCCAAATCCAGTTCCAATGCTGCTGCTACCTGATATACTTCAGTCATAGTGGTAACACGGGCAACAATCAGTGGCTGCCTCAACTCAGCACGGAGGCCACGTAGAAATTGCTCTGTCTTTAATGCCTCATTTGCAAGAATGTGGGGCGCATAACGGCCCAATTCCATGAATCAGTACTGATATTCAAGCACTGACATCCCTCCTTGGACAAGCTGTAGAAATTGATGCATTTTATCCATGCGGAGATAAGCTGGGCTAAAAGTGAGTTCGAAGGTAGCGACGAACTCAGTCCACGAGATCTAGCGGAGTGGGCGGGATTGGAAAGAAACTTCCCACTCGGTATTCCACCAAGTCAATACCGTGCCCTGGAGCTAAAAGGTACCGAGTATCACCTTTTCATCTTCCGCACATTCCATAGAATGAAACACGCACTCAGTGGCATCCAACCAAATTCTGGCGGCATCCGGATCGATCTGGCCTTCAAATGTCGGCGGATGAAATAACAAGAATTCTATTAATGCACGACCGTGACTGCCAGGCGCATCCTCTGGAGCTGGAACAACGGGAGCTGGAACAGGAACATTCTGAGGAATGCTGCTCACTTTCTGAGGAACCGGGACTCTCCGACGCCGAGGTGGCATCTCGAAATGACCAGCAAACAGATAATAGATAGAAAAAATCATTAATCACATGGAAAACATCCTATGCCAGCAATGGACAGTGTAAAACTCAGGACAAGGCAACTAGACCTATTCACGTAACGATCCTTGAGTCAGACGACTCGAAGGCAAGATCGTCACTAACAGTAGAACAAGCCACCGAATCGGTCTAAACCTAAGCCAAAGGGAACAACGCTGTCGGAGGAAACGACATGCAAAGACCTGAGGGGACACCGAGAACCCTCAACACATCTGGATATGCAAACTGAGGTAAAACGATACCTCGAGGCATCCAGAAACACGGTCTCGAATTGGATAAAGTTGTCGAGACAGACACAAGGTCACATGTCAACCCCAGGTCTCACCGAGTTGACAGAAACCTGACACGACACATACACACAGACACCCACAGACACACATATAGCATGCACGAGCACTCCTGGCTGTCCCATCATGGTCACTGCCCTCATAGGATGTCCACAGACACCCACGGGTCACAGGCAAACCACGAGATGAAGCCAAGACAAGCAGAAACTGGAGCGGTGGACAATGACTACACTCTGGGCAGAGTGAACTATCACTCGACTGCTAGGCGAACCTGACAGTCAAGGAAAGCCGCTACAAGATCAGAGACAAAGACACTGGTAGGTCTAGATTGAGTCATTTGGGAACTGTCACTGTCAAGGAAAAGACTACACCCAGTCACCTGAACTTACCGATCCAAAAACAACCGACACATAGACACTGCCCTAGAACACAAACCTAAGACAGACCAACACACGAATAGACACAGAACAGAATAACGGCCATCATGGCCACAGCAGGACTGTAACACACCTCTATAGCGACGTTACATTGCTATGACGCGCCAGAACAAGGGCGTCAAGGGAACCAGGCCTACAACTATGAATCGAATGACGTAACGCACCAACCAAGGTGCGTTACACCACCTAACGCACGAAGATAGGGGCGTCAGGGCCAACGTGTCACGCTCCGAACTGATAGCAGCAGAACGTGTAGTTCGGAATGCGGCAGTATAACAGTCGTGAATGATCAGAGCAACCATAGGACACAAGATTTTTGGGCCCATTAATATGGCAAAACATAATCTTTATTGATACTCTAATACTCGAATTACAAGACTGGACTTTACTTACATATAGAAAGAAAAGGACTCACTATTACATTCTTTAAAAAGACTCAAGAAATATAAAAGACACAGGCTCGAATGTCCAGGCACTCATCACTCTTGCCCTTCCCTGTCAGATTGATACGCCTTTCTTCAGGTCGTTATTTATTTAGAAACAGGAACGATAAAACAGTAACTGGGAACAATAACTAGCTATATGTATGCATGCTTCTTACTTTATAATTTGATCTAGTATTTGAAGTTTGGAACCCTACCTGATTGGGTGTTGGACTGGGTGACGAGCTGGGTGTGGAGGAAGAAGGTGTTGCTTCTGTCACGAACGAAGTAACAGCAGCAGCAGTAACGCAGAACAACAGTAATAGCGGCAGCAGTAAAAGGAGGAAGAAGAAGCTTCACGCCAGAGAAGCTTTTGCAGACGACGAAGATGGCAGAGGTCAACTAATCACTGGAGTTCCTGTATCTCACAGGAAATAAGAAGTAAGGAAGTGTAGAAAGGAATAGATTAAACTAAGGAAGATACTTCCTCACCGTAACTTGGCTTCAATTGACGAACAGAGTCTTACGGGTTGGAGGGCAAGGGTATTTATAGGCTTAAGAATCCCTAGTCTGTTGGAGTTCGATTAGGTTAGGCCTTTCCTATCTTTAATCCTTTCCCTTCCGTGATATTACCCCATATTTGTTCCGTAATCGACCTAAACTCCCTGTTCGAACAGAACTCTACAACTGATTTTCGTTTTACAATTCTCAGATGAATGGCGCCTTGTCGAGGGGCATCCTTTAATTGGCGACTATGTAAGGGGCGTTCTTTTAATAAATTGACGCCTAGATGGAAACGCTCATTTTCGTAATTGGCGCCTCTGAAAGGGCCGTTAATTAGTAGTTTTATTCCGAAAAGGATTCTTACTATTTTATTTCAATTGAATTGACGGCAGTTTGGAGGGCGTTATTTAAATAATTGGTGACTTTACAGTAGTCACTATTTAACATTCTTAAGATTTTTGTTTTCCTTAATTCAGGGTTGCTACATCTCCCCCTGACCACACGATGCATCGACCTTATCATGCAAAATATAGACAATGCAACAACATACATATATGAGTATTATGCAAGTGCACCAACCTATATGCATTTTGAATGCAGGATGCACCGACCTGTAAGCTGGATTGCTCATGCAATGCAAGTATGAAGACCAAATGCTTGTGCAATGCATCGACTGATAAGTGTGTGCTGTAGGTGAGCTAGAAGGGGAAGGGTTGAATAGATCACCTCTTAAAAATTTTAGCGTAAAAGCTTAGATCACTTGAGGATAAAATATGAAGAAGTTGCAATAGAAGAAAGCTCAACTAACCCGGTGATAGGAAAAAGAAGAGACTCACTAGAAGGTAGAGACCAGATGCGTCCACTAACGGCTTATACTGCATCTCGAGCAACTCACATGGCTAAAGTCTCCAAGTGAGAGGCGTAAAAGTACTAGACCAAGTAACTAGTCAGAGTGACACTCGTTAGTGTCAGTCCAAGCCTCTGACCATATGTGCACACACTGACTCCTACCTGAGCCAGGCCCTCTAGCTAATTTTCTCCCTCAGTAGGATGCTACTGTTGGCCGGGAGCTCACGGAACTAGCTTAAAAATCGTTTAGTGGGAACTACCCCTCCACCTTTCCCAGGTGGGCTGACACTTCGGTTGCTGGGCTACGACTAGTGGCTCCATCACAAGGAAAGAGAAAGCTACTCTATCAACATCTAAAATAATGGCATAGTTTTATAAAATAGGTTAAACATGGCGTACATGCATAATGGAATGCATTAAGAACTAAGCTTACATCTTTTAGAATGTCAGGGTACGTAACGGACTAAGATCACCCCGTTACAAGGTGTGACGGATCAGGGTAGGGGCGTTACCTTGCTTGTGATGCACCTCCCTTGGTCTGTTACACTCACCTGAATAATTTACAGAAAACACAACGACAGTCACACAGAATGTAACGCACCAAGCATGGGGCGTGACACTCATGTAATGCACCTCCTAGGGGCCGTTACACTTACCAGAATGCCAGGAAATCCATAGGTTTATACAAGAAATGTAACGCACCAGGGCAGGTGCACTACATGACTCTAACGCACAGGGTCAGGTCCGTTAAAGGCACCCGAACACCTAAAATCCATAGTTTTTGAATAGAACATAACGCACAAAAGATGGCACGTTACGCGACTATGATAGACCAGGGCTGAGCCGTCAGACTAACCGCCTATCTCAGTCAACGGTCAAAGGAACAATCAATGGTCAAGTAATAGACTAGGGTTGGCCCGTTACCATTCAGGTAACACACCAGGGCAGGTGCGTCAGGGGACTGTAACGCACCTAGGGTGGTGCGTTACACTGACTGGGTTGCGAACTTGTGGAGTCCGAAACCAAACCTCCTCCCGGTCGACCGAAATCGACGGGAATCATGGGAAAACTAGTTTTTCTAACAAACCACCCTGCCATACCAACATTCCATAACTAAACATGCCATTCAAACTTAAAAACGATCAAAACCCAGAGATAGTTAAGGTAGATTCTTCTTTTAGAATATTTTGACCAATCAAAATTGCATCATGTTTCAGTTCAGAATTGGTTTCCTTGGATTTAATGTGTATGAACAATAAACCACAACAGAGTAAGAGGTTGGGCATTAAAAGCCAAGAGTTCTCTTAAGAGTTGGGTAACTCAGTGATTTCCCTACGAGGAGTACATGTAACAGATTCAAGGAGTTGAGAAGATCTCTTGATCACACAAAGGAGTGTAGAAGGAATGGCAGACTCAGAATGGTAAAGAGTGACAAGATAAGACATTGACGCAAGGCATGGAATGTAGCATCGAGGCACAAGGGTAGCAACCAGATAGGGAGTCAGCTTCATGTGTGCTTCTCAGACTTTTGGCCTTAATGCTTCGACCTTTCAAGCTCAAACAATCAACAGAATGTAACCATCCTTGCCAGATGTATCGAGGCATCGAGCTAATGCATCGACCTATCAAGGCTATATCTTTTCAGTACATTCCAAGTGTTAACCACTGACATAACTAATGAGCCAACATGTGCAGCAATTAGAAATGCTCCCTTTTAAACATGACTTATCTGCTTCTTATCAGCTGACCAGAGTCAAACTCCCCCTCACTTACATAGTTGATTAATCTAGCAGATCACACAAAAAATTGAGCCCAACTCCCCCTTATTCTTTTCAATCATATACCAGTACAGACAAGACTGAGGTGCATGACTTAACAAATGTGTATTCATGAAGATCTAATATACTCAATGCAGTTTGACCCATGGTACTTGGCGGAGAATATAGGTCCGAAGACCACCATCACGAATGAGGATAGTTTCCGGATGGGCCTAACCTGACCTTCCACATATTGTCATTTGATATACCATAGAGTCACGCATGATCATGCAACAATTAATGCAAATTTAGTTGATATGCATAACAATGTCTAAAGAAGATACTTAAGAAGCAGGTTTTCAATTTTGGCAAAGCATTGAGATGGCAATTCATAATATGTTCAAGATCAACCCGCTTCTTGGAGGAGGTGGAAGACTCGTCGAAGAAGATGTCGGCCAAGCCCCTCCTTCAGATCTTCAGACGACTGGTCGTGGCAGCTTCTGCAAGTGGTCTTAGGTTGCTGTCTGGAACTCTTCTGCGCAGTCGGGGTAGATCGCCTCCCCCGGGCAGCCACGAAGTCGGATGAGGGCGGGAGGTCTCTATGACAAACTCGCTAGTCCAAAGGAACGGAATGTCCAATGGAGAGCTTATAAGTCATGGAGAGTTAAAGGTGTAATCGATATAAATCACCGAGAAACGCGGGACTATATTCATGGACTGCAATATAGTGCCAATAACATATAACCCTCATTACATACTGTAGATGACAGGTTACTGTGAAAACCCACGAAAATAGGAAATCAGGAAATTAGCGCCTTCCCCTAGGTCGCTAGTTACATATATAGCGCCTGTCACTATGTCGCTAATTCAATATTATCACAGATTATTATTTCAGTATTTTCAGAAACAGCGCCCTTGTCTGGGTCGCTATTTCAAGTTCTGACGACTGTCTAAACAGTCGCTGTTTAACACATTTTCCAGAAGATTGTGTTTTAAATATTCCAGAAATTATCACAGGTATCACAGGTAAATGGCGACGATTATCAGGGCATTATATTTAAAGGTAACGCCTTAAGCCAGGGCGTGAATTCAGTTTATACAGCAATTGGCCATGAACAGTATCAATAATTTTAACAGAAGAGAATCATGGATCCGGGAACATGATCAAGTAGGGAAAAATCACATGATATCAGGACTATGTTCATGCAGACATTTAACTATCAGGGACTCAAGTTATTAAATTTTGATGATATGTTGATTTGTTAAATACAGTTATAAATAACGCCTTGAATAGGTCGTCTATTAAATGACGCCATTTACAGAAGGCGTGAAATAACGGGATTACTGATGGAAATAGCGACTTGAACAGAGGCGTTTCTTAATAAGCGCCTTGAAGACAGTCGCGTATAAAAGAAAATAACGCATGGTGTCAGGTCGCTATTTATTTAGAAAACAGAGAACGAGATAAAATGTCCTGAAAGTAAGAGATATCTATATGTGTGCATGCTTTATTACTTATAACTTGATCCAGCATTTGAGATTTAGGATCCTACCTCTTGTGAAGTTATCTGGGTGACAACTAGGGTGATTGGAAGAAGAAAGCGGCACTCTATTATGAACAGAGCAATAGCAGCAACTAGCAACAACAGGAAGAAGAAGACACGGCAGCACAATAGCGACAGGACGAAGTTCCTCTTACTGCAGCAGCAACAGGAACAACAGGGGTTCAACAATCTTCCGAAGTTCCTGCATCTCACAGGAGAGAGGAAAAGAAATAAGGAAGAGGAAGAAGAAGAAGATGCTGCCCGTCAACCCACTTCCCGTTACTCCCGGGCCCCACATGTGACCTGTTACCTCCCTGTGTGGAGTGGGTTGAAATATTTGTACCGCTGTAAAATTTGTTAACTGGGAGTACGGATTTGGCTGGGGTCATCTTCCCCACGCCGAGAGCGTGGAGGTAATGGTCTAACTCCTTGGCGTTATTTTACTTAGCTGGTATATGGTCATATGCCACTGTGAGTGCGATAGAATCCTAGCCCGTGAGTCCATGTCACCACTGTGAGTGAGAGAGTGACCCGTCCCCTGACTTGACTCGAGTACGGAAGTGAGTCAACCACTCTTGACTCTGCTGGTTTCTCAACCACGCGGATCCACGCTATCCCTCACTTGGGACGACGAGTGAGCTTGTGTTTTTGTTAGCAATGTATAGCCCATAGGAACTCTTAGTGTCAGGCCAAGGCATCTCTAGTGTCCAAGTGTTGCTGGTCGCATCTCCTTCTAGAGTCTGAGGTTCGCATCATCTGGAGTCGGTCCCTCATTCCGTCCTGCATCAGTTTGGTTTCAGAGCGAGTTAGAGTCTAGGGTCATGTCTCATTGCTAGGTTCATCTTTATTTTAGCCCATGTACCCCAGTCAGTGTGTCTTTTGCATGCCCACCCGTCAAGGCACCCAATACTCACCGCCACCACCTATGGCGGACTCTCGAGCCCGTAGCTCCGATGAGCCCTCGATGACCGAGATGTTCCGAGCCCTCATGGATCATTTCGATACGCGTATGGATGGCCTCAGTATGCGTGTAGACGGCATAGGTATGCATCTAGAAGGGAGAATGAAAGCCTTGGAGGATCGGGCCAGAGCCTCAGATCAGTCTATCCAGGGTCTTGTGGGGAGAATAGCTGTCCTTGAGAGGGCCCCAGTGGCGGCGCAACCCGTGCCGACAAATGGCCAACGAGAGCCGGCTCAGCACCATGCTGCGCCAAGGGCTCACGGGGTAGATGGTGGGAGGCAGCGAGCACCCGAAGTGGATGACTATGCATCCGAGAATGAACATGGGGGATATGGTCGTGACCGTCATGCTCCACGACGGAACCATGACTATGAGGAGGATGAGCGGACCCTTAGGACCGTTCACGCGGACCCACCCATATTTGACGGTTCCATGGCTATGGAACCAAAAGTCTATTTAGATTGGGAGGCCAGCATGGAACGGTACTTCGAGTGGTTATTATTACTCATCTATATGCATGCATGGGAAACGAAAATTATAGGGTGTTGCGTAGAACTTGAGAACACCTACCTTTTGTGATGATTGAGGCGATGAACAGTGAAGAGATTGAAGATTCTGTAACAATATTATCCCAGAAACGATACTCTATTTCAGTTTGAACAGAGGAGGATGGAGAACTTCTGCCGCTTCCACAGCAACAGGAGGAAGCTTTAGTAGAAGAGGTAGAGAAGTAAGGCTTTGTCTGCAACAGCTTTATGGAAGACAACAACCTCCCGATCAACAAGACCAAGAAGTAGTCCCGATGCTTGCCAGTAAATACCCTTCCTTCGAGGGTGGAAGAAGAGGAACTCCAATCTTCTTAACAGAGGAAGTTCTTCTTCTGTGATGGATACTGCAACGAATCGGAAGAAGAAGATAGTGGCTAGAAGTCTCTGTTGTAAATTGGAAGAACTTGGCGGCAGTCGGCAACAGTTCTTATTAGCAATAAGAACGCTTCTTTCCTTCCACCAGAAGGAATAGTGCACTGGTAACAAGGACGATGCAGCAGAGTGGTCACCTAGAGGGAGATTTGCAGCTTCTCTTGATAGTAGGAAGAAGAAGCAAAGCTTCATCTGGCTTGCAGGGAGAAAATTTTAGCAGAGAGGAAGAATCAGGGAGAGAAGCAACATTAGTAGCATAATACTAATGCGTTGGGCGGTATTTATAGGGGTTTGGGAACCCAATGGGTTTGGAGTTCGATCGGGATTAGTAGTTTCCATGGAAGAATCCTATCAGTAGTTAAATTACCCACGTATTAATCCTACTAAATTTCATCTTTTCGAAATGGCAACTTCTTCCTACTTCGAGCAAGATACTGCAACGGGCTATCTATTTTTCATCGACAGGAAATAGCGCCTTAGATAAGGGCGCAGTTTAGAAAAATGATGTCTCATGCAAGGGGTGGCTTTCATGTAATTGGCGCCCAAGAGAGGGGCGCTATTTCAAGAAACGGTGCCTCTCTAAGTAGTCTTCAATTCATGAAATAGCACCTTAAGAGGAGGCACTATTTATTTTTGGTCCTTTTATTAGATGGTTTAAGTATATATATATATATATGTTGGGTCATTGGTTTTTGTTTTTATTCCTTCAATTATCAGGGTTGCTACACCAAGCCTCTCTTAAGCCCGCTAAGTAGTGGCTCTTCAATGATTAGCTTCCCCGACACAGGAGGGGGATCTTGGGGTGGGGGTTAAATGATTACAACCAAAACTACCTCCGCACAGGGAGGGGCCTTCAGCTGGCCAAGCGGGGAGGGGGAAGATGAAGACACGAACTTCACGCAACATTGGAGTCAAATCTGTCCCCTCTCAAAAATAGAGGATCGATGGTCGATGCAGGAATTCTTGTGGGCGCTCTCAGACTCCTTTGGCAGCAGGACCAATGCCAAAAGTTTGTGGATTGGCCTAGGAGGATGCTGGAATTTTGGTAGGAGCTGGGGACGTCATCACTGGTCGTGGTGGAGCTAGAAGCATGGACTCTTATCTCTGGCTCGGACTATCTCAACACCGCAGCTTCTGGAAGATGAAGCCACCACGAACAGTCCTAAACTCCGAATTGTGCACGGTTGGTGGCGTTGGAACCGTTGACAAGCTGCCTTCGAAACAAGACCCACGGGGGTGCCAGCTCATGTCGGAGCAGATCGCAACAGCCTAAAAACTGACACGGTGTCAGTTCTGTCCTAGGGAGGATGAAACTGCACACTCTAGGGAGAAAAGGGAGAAGAAATCGCTCTGGTGCCCGAATGGAGCTCCGCTTCTTGGAGGAGGAGGGAGACTTACAGACAAAGGTCTTAGTGGAACACTGCCTCCAGATCTTCAGATGGGTCGATGTGGAAACTACTGCAATCTATCTCTGGAAGCTGAACAGGGCCCTTCTGCGCATTCGGAGTAGATCGCCTCTCTCGGATAGCCACGAGCTCAGAATGCGACGAGACAACTGCCATTGCAAAGATGACACGAAGATGCTTCCAGGGGTAGCTCCTGTGTCTCCTGGAATATCCGGATGGCATCGCAGCTTCCTCTGTAGTCTTTAGGTTCTCTAGGTGGCAAACTAGACAGTAGGGACAGCCTTCCAAGCTAAAGTGGGGATGCGATGGAGGTGGCTAATGGTGATGGGAGGGGTAGGGAATCCCAGAGGGAGATGTGTAGGGATGTGGAGGAGCTATAACAATGGTGGAATAGGGGAGAAATGGGGTTGGACATAGGGGAGAGAGGGTGTTAGAGCTGGTTTCCCTAGGGTGAGAGGAGGAGGAAGAAGGAAGATGGGGTTGGAGGAGAGAGGGTGGGGGGCGGCCTCCCTAATGGTTTCCCCTCCCTAGGGGAGCTCAAGAGGGTGGGTAGGGGTGGAGGGAAATTCAAATGAGCCTTGAAAGACTAAGCTCATTCCTCATTGAGAAAGGGTACACACGAGGTAAGGTAGACCAAACACTTTTCACCAAGAAGCAAGGTAAGAATATCTTGATTGTTCAAATTTATGTTGATGATATTGTGTTTGGTTCTACTAAATCTGAAATGTGTGAGGAATTCGCTAACCTCATGACTAGCGAATTCGAGATGAGCCTAATGGGAGAACTCTAATTTTTTCTCGATTTACAGGTCAACCAAGGAGAAGATGGGTGCTTCATAAGTCAAGCCAAATACATCAAGGAGCTGTTGAAAAGATTCAACATGACAAGCTGCAAAATAATCGCAACTCCTATGAGCACCACAACATCACTGGATTTGGATGAAAACGGTAAATTAGTGGATACAAAAGTCTATAGAGGTATGACTGGATCCTTGCTTTATTTGACTGCATCCCGACCAGATATCCAGTTTATTGTTTACCTCTGTGCTAGATTTCAAGCTAGTCCTAGAGAATCCCACTTGACTGTCGTCAAACGTATCCTTAGATATCTTGCCAGAACTCAAGATTTGGGATTGTGGTATCCGCCATCATGTGATTTATCTCTTACTTCTGATTCTGATGCGAACTACGTTGGATCACAAGAGTACTAGTGGCTACTGCCAGTTTCTGGGAGGGTGTTTAGTTTCTTGGGTCTCCAAGAAATAACACTCGGCTGCCCTCTCAACTGCAGAAGCAGAGTATGTTGCTGCGGGGAGCTGTGGTACCCAAGTGTTGTGGATTAAACACCAACTTCAAGACTACTTAGTGGACCTCGGTTGTGTCCCAATTCTGTGTTATAACACCAGTGCTATCAACCTTGTAAAAAATCTAGTCCAGCACTCTAGGACTAAGCATATTGAGATTAGGCATCACTTCATTAGAGATAAGGTCCTTAAGAAAAACTTTGAACTGTATTTTGTTGATACACTAAATCAGATTGCTGATATCTTCACCAAGCTCTTGTGTAATGACAGGTTTACAACACTCAGTAGGGAGCTTGGTCTTTGCAGACCTCAGGCTAATAAAAATTGAATTGATGATCTTCTTCAGTTTAGTTGTGTGTTGTGCTGATTGCTATCCATGCATTGTTCATATGTAAATATGTCATTTTGCACTCATTTGCATAATAAAGTTGAATTCATGATCACGATGCATTGCATGTAGTGTAGCATCATTCTTGCATGGTCACGGACTTTGGACAATGTCCACGGGCTTTGAAGAAACTACGTGCACTGACTTAATATGCACGGACTTAGTGTATGCATGGACATAACAAGTGCATAAGAGAAAAAATGCATGGACACAAAGAGTGCATAAAACAAAATATGCATAAGAGAATGCATGTGCACGGACTTGTTTTGAATGCGCACGGAGTTAGTTGTGTAGAAGCCTAAAATGTGCACGGATGCACAAAGTGCACGGATGCACAATGTGCACGGATGTAGTTTCTCTACTAAGTCCAAAACATGCATGGACTTATAAGGACGTGCACGGACTTTGCAACAGAAGAACCAACGTGCACGGAGTTAATAAAGAGTGTACCTATATGCACAGACTTGGAAATGCAAGACGGAGTTAACACTGCACAGTAATGTCTTCAATGATGCACAGTGCAAAGACCAAATGCACAGACCAAATGCACAGACCAAATGCAAGCAAGTTTTGTCAATTATTTAATCTTCCACGCAAACATATGGTGACTCATAGTGTCTGCTATCATCAAAATCACAGGGGCACAACAATCTCTCCCTTTTTGAAGATGGCAACACGATGAGTCACACTGGCTCAAGGCAAACTATTCTCCCCCTTTGACTTCATCAAAAAGATATGAAACGAGAAATGCATGAAATGAGAGAATGTAAGGTCTCCCCCCGAGACATAAACATGAAGACCTATACGAGCCAATACTCCCCCTGGATGCAAGAGTGGAAGTGACAATCACAGGGACAGATGAATAATTCAAGCACAATATCTCCCCCTTTAAGAAGCAAGCAATGCAAACTATGGAGTTAAGGGTAGATTGAGGACAAATGACAGAGCAACAAGCAGAACTCAAGAGCAGTCAGGAGCAAGTCAATAAGAATTAAGCAAGATTTATCAACCACAGGGCAAGTAAGGATTTAGAAGCAAAAGTGCAAGATGATTAAGTTAACAGAGGTAAAACTGATCATAAGAAGTTGTATAGCATGTGCCACTGATTTAAGTCCACATAATGATATCAATTAATAGACATTCCTATCATAAGGGGTTATGAATTAACCTTCATGACCCAACTGGTTTAAACATGATGTATACCAAGTTTGACATTTAACATCAGAACTCATATCTGAGACAAGTCTTAATCACGGTGAACCAATAAGTCATGCAACATGCTAGATCAGACAACTTCCAATAAATGACGCAGTAAACTAGAGACTTGACCCAAAACAAAGGAAAAATTACATCATATAGACTCAATAAAAGAAGAAAAATACACCAAGATGCCTCACTAGCTAGTCCAAGTGATGGTGTGGACCTGTCGAGTCACCGAACCGCACCCTACCCTTCTCCAGGAGGGAGAGAGGTGCCGAGCCAGAGGGAACTGTGGGTGATGTCCCCATCACTATTCCCCGAAAGATCTCCTCCAGAGGAAGAATCCCGATGCAAGGGAATTCTGCCATGTTGCACAGTCGATTCCTCTATTCCTCGAGGCACGTTAGCTCAGATGTCACAGACGTTGTCTCGACTCTGGCAATGGCAAGTTCCTCGGTCTCTCTGACCACCACCGCCTCGGCTTCAACTAGCTCGGCCTCGGCCATGATGAGGTAGCCCCTTAGCTTTTCTATTCTGCTTGTGAGGGTGCCGACACGATGGTGGCCTTCGTCCAAGGCCTTTTTATGCTGCTCTTCATTGCCTTTCTGCACCCCCAGGGCCTGTACGTACTCGTCCTCCTGAGCACTGATAGCAGTAAACTCGCTGGGAGCCCAGGCCTCAAGGAACTCATGGCAGTTGACGTATTTCAGTAACAGCAAGACTCGCCGTGACCATTCCTCTAGATGGCAGCCCAAGATCTGTAGTGCCCCAGTCAACTGCGCCACCACACTGTGTACCCCCTGATATGTGAGGGAGGGATTGGTGAAGATCATCGACGGCAATGCCAGCAGCATCTGCCGGATCGGCGCGTCTGAGGTGGTGTGGCCAATGGAGAACATGGCCAGAGGGTCAAACTCGACCAAGCAATCCACAGCCACCCACAAATCCGCGTCCACCGCACCAGAGGAGGACAGAAGAGTGGAGGCCAGCTCGCTCGAGCATTCGACCTCGACGAATAACTATTGGCCAGCCATCGCCAAAGGAGCCGGCAGAGCTGTGATCGAACCACCCGACTCCCTCGTCATGAGGGGCTACTCCACTCTGCCCTCGGTTGGAGGAAGGGCGTAGAGCGGAGCTAAATTAGATTTCACCACTGACCAGAGGGGGGGTGAATGGATCCCTTTCAATAAAATTTACGGAATTAAAATCTTAAAGCCAAAATTAGTAAACCCTTAACGGATAACCCTAGCAGAGCTAAGGAAATAATCTCAACAGAACAAGATGGACAGTGAGGCTCCAAACAGTGTGTTGCCTATGGGGGTAGGCAGTGTCATCCTTGGGAGGCCTTGGTTATTTGATCGGGATGCCACCCTTCATGGCCAGTCAAACACTTGCACATTCGACCATAATGGCCATCGGATTACCCTTCATCCCTCCCCGCTAGGGAAGCCATCCGTCTGGGGTCTTACCGGGCCTAGTGCCGCTAGTCCTTCTATTTCTGGGCCCAGTACCCCGTCACCCGCGTGAGCCACGACCACTCCTTCTCAGGTCCCCGCCTATATTGATCTGCCACCTCGGCAGTTGATGCTAGTCAACTCTCGAGAATTCGAGCGTGATTTCGTTAGAAGGGACCCCATTTTTGCTATCGTGGTCCGAGAGGTGGCAAGAGAGACAGAGAGTGATGTCCCATCTGAGGCTACTGATGTCATTTGGGAGTTTGTTGATGTGTTTCCCGATGTGTTACCCGAGGGTCTTCCACCCATGCGATATATATTTAGCATGCCATCGACCTGATTCCGGGGTCCTCATTGCCCAACTTGCCACATTATAGGATGAGTCCCGTAGATCAAGCTGAGCTTCAGTGCCAGGTCGATGAGTTAATGGGTAGAGGTTCGCTGAGAGAGAGTATGAGTCTTTGTGCCGTCCCTGCATTGCTTGCCCCTAAGAAGGACAGTACTTGGAGGATGTGTGTGGACAGCCATGCTATTAATAAGATCACGGTGAAGTATAGATTTCCCATTTCCCGCTTAGAAGACATTCTTGATATGATGGCGGGATCCACTATATTTTCCAAGATCGATTTGAAAAGTGGCTATCACCAGGTGAGGATCCGGCCAGGTGATGAGTGGAAGACGGCCTTTAAGACCAAAGATGGTCTTTGTTGGGTCCCGGGGTAGGCGAGCGGACAAGAAGGGGGGTTGAATTGTCCCTCACACTAGATGGCAAATTAAAATACTACCCGTAGTGAAATTTACAATATTAATGAGATTGAAGAAATTAACTAAACAAGTTAACTAAATTCTCTCAATCTCTCTGATCACACACGATCACACAAACGGATATAGCAAGTAAACTACACACTCTTGCTCCGATCACACATGCATAAATTAAAACCACAAATAAGCAAACCACAAATCACACCACAATGCTCAAGGATTTTTAAGGTGGTTCGGGACCACGACGGGCTCCCTACGTCCACCCCTCACCAAACCCAGTGAGGCTTCACTCGTGTTAAATTTGAATTTAGCATGTTTCATCTCCAGTTACTTGATGTTAATGATAAGCTAGCAACCGACATGAAAATGGATCATATGAAAGATTAAAGGTTATAACTGTTGGTTTATTTTTCATCATGACCTTGGTTTATTATTTCAATAAAGTTAATTTCAAACATGATTATATAAAACATATTACTAGGATTGTTTGACAGTCGTTCTACTCCGATAGGATTGACTGACCGCTACACTGGTTTTTGATGTTTTACTAGCCTCATTTCCTAGTAATGGTTGGGACTTTCCATCGGATATTCCTTCCGTCGGACTAGGACCTTCATTACAGGACCTCCGTAAGTCCCTGCGAGCTTGGGATTCCCACTAGGACGCCGGGCAAATTGTACCATCAAGACTTAAACCTGTTTACATGATTGAACCACTTGGATTGCCGTGTTGTGAGTCACGGCTCAATTTGGACCGATTGGGACTTGAACGGCCGGAAATAGAGCGTGTGTCTCAATAGGTGGCCCATTAGAGACCGTGCATCCCTGGCTAATTGCCATTTAATGATGGGCGATTATCCTTGTTCTTTCTTCGATCAAATCATGGTTTGATCGACCCAGTAAGCCCTAGGCTGACCAGTGGATAGTGGGCTAGACCCTGGTTCAATTCTGCCCCACTTATGGCAGCTCGGAGCTCATTTTGGGTGGATTTCTAGTTTGCTAGCTAGGCCTATTTATCCTATTCTTGGGCTTCAAGGCGTTCTGGCCATGTGCGGCCTACTCGTGACCATCCATACTAGTTTAAAAGGCCCATTGTTGACCGTTCTTACTTAAGAGCGACCAAGAATGGTCTGTTTATACTTGACTTCGATGAGGGCTGTTCCTCAGCTCAATCCTTTCCCGAACGGCCCAGCATGAGACCGTTCATCCTCTGTGCGGCCCAATATTGACCGCGTACCTTCCAGCTTTCTGAAAAGTAATTGTTTCATGATTTTGATTTATGTGAGCTACTCTAGCCTATCTAGGCTATGTCACTTCGAGTTGTGACCTATTGTTAGGTCCATTGACTACATTATCAATTCTAGTCATTCCTTTGAATGACTTTTCCTCTCGATCCAGAGCTTATTGTTGGAATCTCAAGAAAATCAATATTCTTATGTGCTTTACCTTGATTACATGAACTTGATCTTGGAACTCTTGGCCATTATTAATCGTGGATGTATGTAATGGGTGAATTTGGACATACTGGTCCCCCAGAGTCTACCACATTTAGTCAGACACTTGTGCATGATAGGTACGACTCTGGATGTCTAGGTTCTCCTCATGTTGTCCAGTCAGGTAGGCTTCTTAGACATGCTAGATCCATGTTTGGATGTCCAGGACCACCCCTGCAATAGCGTAGGTATGGGTCCGCATAGCTATCTCAGAGTCTGCATCATCGTCACTACCTTGAGTCTAGTAATGCACGATACCAGGAGTTGGCTGATGCCCATAGACACCACCGTGAGTTTCAGGAGGGTGCGTATATCATGATCAGGGTTAGGCCTGAACGATTTTCCTCGAGAACCGTAAAGAAGCTACAAGATCACAGTACCGATCCCTTCCGAGTAGTGAGGTGTGTTGGTCCTAATGCACACGTTGTAGATCTACCAGAGGAGTACAGGATCAGCTCTACTTTCAATGTCTCAGACCTAGTCGCTTGTAGGGACCCAGCGGTGATACCCAGTAAGCCCTTTGAGCCGTCACCCCCCATTGTGAGTGACCCCACTCCCGAGCATGCACCTCTAGCTTTGCTACCTCAGCAACATGAGCAGATAGAGCGTATACTAGACGAGCAGATGACTACTACCCGGGTTGAGTGTACCAATGCTATCTGGTGCGTTGGAGGGGACAGCGCACGTCCGACCACACTTGGATCACTTGAGCTGAGCTACAGAGCATAGATCCAGATCTGCTGGATCGTTACCAGAGCGATCAGGACCCCTACTTGACAGGGTCGAGCTTCTCTCACCCGGGGAGAATTGGTGAGGACACGAGAGCCAGTCACCGATAGCAGACACGCAGCACGACTCGAGCGACTCTGACTTCTTTATGGTTGGGCGATAGCATGGAGTCTCCACTTGAGTATTGAGTTTGTATGTATGGGACACTAGTATTTTTATTTTTATGTCCTTTGGTTTATATTTACGTCCTTGTTTAATTAGGTGTGCTATTATAGGGTTTTAGCAGCTAATGTGTCAGTCCATAGAAGTCATTGGGTTTATTTGAAAAAAGGTCTGTACGTCTAGTAGAGGCCCTCCACCTCTTCCCCATTGATCCACCTCTGCCCTAGGGCCCATGTGGGGCTAGTCAAAGTCCTAGGTGGATATCCTTTCCTTCATGGACAAGGCAAGGGAACAAGGGGGGTAAAAAGTCCACCCTCTCTATTTTACTCTGTTTTTTTCTCTAGTGTTTTAGTTTCTAGTTTTTATGAAACGTGAAACAAAAGAACAAAAATCTTAGTGTTATATCAGCCCATGGAACGAACAACTCGATCTAGTTCTACTGACCATGTCCTCTTTTCCGCTTTGACAGGTTTTTCTGTTACGAGGGGTGGGAGCTACGCCCATGCAGGAGCAGAGAATGTACATGCCACGGACAACAGGAGGCTCAAGTCCCAGCTGAGCTTCTCCTCCAGGCAGGATTCCCTCTCTCAGATCTCCGAGGTCAGCATCCCAGATGTAGGGGAGAGCGTCGGCGGAAGCAGCAGCTCCGACGAGGCCGCCGGGACCGTCGGCCAGTCCTTCATCTCCTCCAACTTCCATATGGGCTCCTGGGATGAGACCAACTCAATAGTGTTCTCAGCCCCTCCAGGCAAGAGGGGGAAGGACAACAATGGAGACATCATCAGTTCTCTGGGCAGCATAGACCCTAGTCAGGTACTCTCTCCATATCTATGGGTCCAATTAATGTGTAATACATACTGTGTTTAGGTGTTGGCTGGAAGTTCCTAGTTGTAATCTGTTCCAATATTTCTTGTTAACTGATTCATTGTTTGAATGGTTTGGTTCCTGAGATAAAGAGGTGTTCAGTAATTGATTAAGCAATGATTCTTACAGCTGCCTTCTGTAGCTTGCCACCACACATCAGATGTTTTGGGATAAATTATGATGGACAATCTAGATCAAGTCCTATTTCACAACTTATTTTGACTATCTTATTGTCAATGACTTGTCTTATCAAACTCACCAAATTTCAAAGAATGAGCTAAAGCTTAAAGCATGCACAACAGCACACGACTAGGTCCAATTTTTGAAGCTCCCCAATATGGCCTCACCAGCATGAACCAGTACTACTTATGATTCTTCCCTTTGGCTGCAAAAGATCACTTTCTCTTCGTTGCCCTTTGACTTCAAATTTTCCTGTAAATCTCTTCTTAAATTTGTTTGCATAACGAGATGAATAGACCATGCACACAAGTGTTCCTCTGTATTGCATGGTAATCTTGCAATTGTGAAGCAATAGGTTCACCAAATTGTCATCATATGCTTTTAATCCTGAAAGATCCATGGCATACATATATATGGTTCCACCACATGGATGACCGTTCCAAGTTGTAGCATCCTACGAGAAATCTTGTATTAATTAGCAGAGACTGATTGCCACGCGTGAGACATACAATGTAGAGTGCTGCTCTGTATATGTGTGCGTGTGTATTCTGGACTTCCTACTTTATTTCTTATTACATCCATTTTCTTAAATATTTTGTTTCTGGTTATGTCTCTTGCAGTTTGGCCTGCAGAACTCAGCTTTAGAAATGGAGACGCTTCTCCAATTACCCCAAGATTCTGTTCCTTGCAAGATCCGTGCCAAGCGGGGATGTGCAACACACCCTAGAAGCATTGCCGAGAGGGTCTGTGATGTTGATGAGATATCTATAACCTTCTATGCATGAAAACTTGAAAGTACATGCATCTGTTTTATCTAAGCATGACAGTAGATGGGAGTTGCCTACTTGTGTTTTTTCTGTCCACGTACGTGTTCATGGAAGTACTTAATGTGTATCTGGATGAATTATTACTGAGTTTGTGTGCGGTTCTGCACGTTCATCTGCCTAAATTTGTTGTTTATGCATCTTGTTTCTTAAAGGAGAGGAGAACCAGAATTAGCGAAAAATTAAGGAAGCTTCAAGAGCTTGTGCCTAACATGGACAAGGTAACATACATGTGATCAGTTTCAACTTGTGATTTGATGCCATACATGTTAGTTTGGTAGATGGAAGTTGTATACTCGACTAAATAAGTGGTTTTGGCACTTCTAATTAAGGCTGAAAGTTATAACCATTTGTCTCAAGTATCTCATGATTTGGCACCTTCATTGATCTTTATTCCTTTCTCTCGCTTGATAGTATTTCACCTCTTCAAATTCCGATATATGCACTCTGTATCTTTTTCTAACGGAAGACCTTTCTGCAGCAAACAAGCACATCAGACATGTTAGACTTAGCTGTTCAGTACATCAAGAACCTCCAAGGCCAGATCCAGGTATTTTACGTATGTAGAGTTGGATGAGCGATTAATGCCCCTATAGAATCTTAATCGAAGTCTCAAATTTTCACAGTGAAACAAAAGCTATTGTATAGTTCCCTTGTTGGTTTTTTTCTCTATCAAAAAAGGGTCATTCTATCCATTTAATCAATAATAATGTGATTTTTAATCATCATTGATTCTCAGCATAACACTACTTATTCATGTAGATTCGTTGAGTTAGAAAGAGAAGATCTGAGAAGAAGATATCAAATGTCAAACAAACAATTCTGTTAGACAATAAAATGGTCACAGCATTCTACACAAAATTGAACTTGTTCAACTTTCGAAAGGAAAGTTGTGATAAAAGTTGAGTGGGAGGTGTATATGAAGTTTGAAGTAAAATCTAGTGGCTATACAACTTCACTTTCCTTTGTTTGTTTTGGCACTTAATCTTGCTGCAGCCTTGTTTCTGTTAACTTATTATTTTCTGGTCCTCCATTACCAATGTTCTTCCTGTTCAGGAGCTGAACCAAGAACGTGCAAGTTGCACATGTGCTGCCAAGCATGAGACATCATGATCAGAGAGGAGCATGTGTAGTGCTGTCATTAATCAAGAAAGATTCTGTATTCCTGGTGTTTCTTCTAAGACCCGAGCAGGGTGTTTCTTCAGTTATGTTCCAGGCAAAGCATGCTAAAACAGATGTCCCCTCTATCTATGCCCTTGTGGCACCAAAGTTTTCACTTTCTTGGTTCTGTGGCACTAAATGATTCTCATAATAACTGAGACGCAGGAAAGCATGGTCAAGAGAAAGGGTGGATAAGAAGAAACATGACTTTGTGAGAGGAAAAATTATGAGGCTGTAGAAGATAACTCTCACAAGTCCCAAAACCTCGTGCTCAAGGCTCCAGTCCTTCTTTCCTTTCCCCCTCAAACGTATCTACCCTATGAGGTAGAAGGCTGACAGGAAAATGGTAATTTTCTGGCAGTGGTATGCATGCAATGTCCTCCAGATTTTAGGGAAATCTCATCATGTTTTTGATCATGATCTTTTTGTACTACCATGTTCAATTTGTGAATTGTGATCTAGTGAAGTAGTTCATGAAGCTCTTGAATCGAGCTAATAAAGTTTTCCCTTTGGAAGCCTACGTGTTCACGATGCACTACAGTGCCCTCCCTCACTCTTAGTAGTCTCAAACCTTATCTCATATGTTGTCATCAAATGAAGTATCTGTTTGTTTTTCTATGCTTCTCTGAATGTTAATAGCATTAGGGTGAAAGTTCAACTTCTTTCTGGTCCACTAGTCCTTAATCAAAGGCAAAACTTTGTGCTCTTTCTTGCTGGGCAAGGTGGATATGCCTTTGCTTGCCCTTTGCGGGGGTAGCTGCTGGTACTTAAACCACTGCATGTAAGGGGCCCTCCAGTCGGGTAGGCTGATGGCTTCTGCTATGACAACCTCCAGCTCCCCTTCTTCCTCCAATTCCTCTTCCACCATGCTAGGCACCTGGCACTGGTCGATCACCCGAATGTTGAGTGATCCGTCTGGCGGGACTGCCAGTGAGCTTGCCAATTTTGCCAAGGCGTCGGCCTGGGCGTTCTCCCCTCTGGCGACGTAGCCTATCTCAAGGAGGTAGAACTGCTCCATGAGCCTTTTCACCTTAGCATGGTAAGGAAGTAGTTCGGGCTTCCGGACATCAAACTGCCCTTGGATTTGCCTGACAACCAGCAGCGAATCACCAAACACCTACAACATCTTGATCTCCATCTGCAAAGCGACCTGGAGGCCAATGATCAGGGCTTCATATTCTGCTTCATTGTTCGTACATGGTTTGTTGATGCAGTAGGAGGTGTGCACTACTTCCCCGTCGGGAGATTTGAGGATGATGCCTGCCCCGGCCCGTACTTTGGTGCGCCCGGAGGGGACTGTCTCCGTTCTGGAAGCCCCGTTGAAGTACAGCTGCCACACGGCCTGTTGGACCTAGTCCGCTTCCAATATTTCATCTTCGGGCAGCTCGGTGACCAGCGGGGAGTCTTCGGGCACGGGGTGCGCCGTAAAGAATTTTGCGACGGCTTGCCCCTTGATGGCTTTCTATGGTGTGTAGGTGATGTCGAACTCCATTAGTAGCACGGCCCACTTGCCGAGGTGCCCCCTCGGGACCGACTAGGAAAGAATGTACTTGACGGGGTCAGCCCGGGAGATCAGGCTTACCTCATGAGACAGCATGTAGCGTCTCAGCTTCTTGACCGCAAAGACCAAGGTGAGGCAGACCTTTTCGATGGGGGTGTATTTGGCTTCTGCCCCCACCAGTCTTCAGCTGAGGTAGTAGAGAGCTTGCTCTTTTCCCTCGTCATTGTTCTGGGTGAGCATTGCCCCCAGTGAATATTCGGTGGCCGCTATATAGAGAATGAGCGGTTTGCCCTTAATAGGTGCCCCTAGCACAGGCGGAGTCCTCAGATATTCCTTCAAGTGGTGCAGCGCACGCTGGCACTCATCGTCCCAATTGAACGGCGCGTCCTTCATCATCAGCTTGTGAAAGGGTTGGCAGCGACCCGACAAGTTGGAGATGAACCTGGCGTCAGTCTCAGCTGAGTCTTTTGCACAGCATATCAAAGAGTTGCATGATGACATCCGCAAGCATATAGGGAAAAGCAATGAGGCTTACAAAAGGCAGGTAGACACTCGACGATGTCACTACGAGTTCCAAGTGGGAGACTCGGTGATGGTGAGGATGGAGTGACTCTTTTCGGGGCCTGCCTCCAAGTTGAGGGCACGGGGTTCGGGACCCTTTCCAGTTTTGAGATGACTTGGCAGTAACGCCTATGAGCAGGACCTACCTGAGAGTTTTGGGGCACACCCTACCTTCAACGTGGCAGACCTGATACCCTACAAGTACAAGGGCCCCGCGATGGAACCTAGTGAGGAGTTTGAGCCTTTACCCCTCCTTGAGAGAGACACCCACGGTCGGACCCCACTTCATAGCTTGAGAGGTCGACGTGAGCAGGTAGAGACAATACTGGATGAGTAAAGTACCATTATCAGGCACAAGGTGTACCAGCGCTATTTGGTGAGGTGAAAGAACTGTTCCCTGATAGAGAACACTTGGGTGAGCCAGGAGGACCTATTGCACCTTGACCCGGATATTTTGGAGCGCTACCACAGTCAGGCAGGCCCATACTCGACTGGGTCGAGTTCTCCCCACCTCAGGGGATTTGATGAGGGCATCTTACAGTGCTCTCTTTGGCTCGGATCGCCTGCATCACTTTGAGGAGGTCTGACTATGTGTTCACATGTTACTTTCCTTTTCTTTGAGTCATTTCTTATGTAATTTTCATTATTGAGTCAAGTTGTTTTAGTCCATTTCCCTTATTTTACTTAATTGGGCCTTAGTACCCTAGTTATGGGCCCATAGAATTGAGTTTAGGACATGTTTGGTCTTTTGTCTAGTTGTCAAGGATATTTTGATCATGTAAAGAGTGGATGCCTATAAACAGGCCTCCCCACTCTCTCATTTGTAACCTTTGATGCATTATTGAAAGAAAGAAAATTCCTAAGTCTTTGTTTCTCCTCCACCAAAATTCCTCTTCTCTCTCTCTCTCATCAAGGGAGGGGTGCACCCCACTCTCTCTCCTCCCTCTCCCACCTACTTTCTCTCACTTTCCCCCCTCCAATAACTCATCCCCAACTCCCCACAACCCCATCTTAACTCCACCCCAGCCCAAAGGGAGAATCCACCACTCCCTACTCCACCCTCCAACCACCAACCACCCCCTCCCCTTTAAGAAAGACGTGCATAGACTTTATATGAACAAAGATGCACAGACTTTTCATTGCTCGGACCTTGAACAGATATGCTCGGACATGGCGACCCAAGGCATGCATGTAACAGATTAAAACCTGCACGGGGTATGGCTTGCACGGACATTGTATGCAACCAAATCAACGATGCACTAAGTCCAGAAATGTGCACGGAGTGTGGCTTCCACGGACCATATGAAGGCGTCCACAGACTTTGTGTTAGGACAGAACATGCATGGGGTTTGTCTTCCACGGACCTTGTAAGGGCATGCAAGGACTTTATATGAAACACAAAACTTGCACTGAGTTTTCCTTCCACGGACCATGTGAGGTGAAATCTGCATGGACTTGATGTCTCAGACTTGATGCAGACGTGCAAGGGCTTTAGAGAAAGTGCACGGACTTGAAGGACAAAGTGTGTACAGACTTTGAAGGATAAAGTGTGCATGGACTTTGAAGGATAAAATGTGCACGGACTTTGAAGGATAAAATGTGCACGGACATGAAGGATAAAGTGTGCACGGACTTTGAAGGACAAAGTGTGCACGGACTTTGAAGGATAAAATGTGCACAGACTTGAAGGACAAAGTGTGCACGGACTTTGAAGGACAAAGTGTGCACAGACTTTGAAGGATAAAATGTGCACAGACTTGGTTTACAAACCACCAAGACATATGCATGGACTTTGCTTGGACTTAAAACATGTATGGACTTTGACAAGCAGATGTGTATGGACTTGGTGAGAAATGCATGGACTTGAAAGTTTGCTCGGACTTTGGCTTAAGCTGAAAACAAATGTGCACGATGACAAAGAATGCACGGACTTCATGTAAGCACGAATGCACAGTGTGCATGGGCTTTGTGAAGAGGAAACAAAATGTGCACGGACTTTTTAATGCATCCACACTCTAGTAAGAAAGACGTGCACTGACTCTAAGTCTATGCTAAGACATGCACGGACTAGTCATGCGATGCACAAACCCAAACATGCATAGACATTGGACAAGGGCAACGTGCACTGACTCTAAGTGTGCACGGACTTAGTGTATGCGTGGATACAACAAGTGCATAGGACAATGAATATGCACGGACTTTCCAATGGTGTGCATGGACTTGATCGAACAATGTGTGTGGACTTAGATGTATGCATGGACTTACAGTCTGCACGGACTTGTGATCACACCAAAACATGGAGGGACATCAAGTACTTCCGGGAAGATAGGAGGCTAAGGCCCATCGAGTCATGGTGGGAAATGAAGAGAGCACTTAGGAGGGTCTACCTTCCCCGCCCACCTACCTCCAACCACGGGGGTCATACCACTAGCCAACCCCACCCAATCACCCACAACCAAGTGGGCCACACCTCCAACCAACTTCCCCACCCCGTCACCTTCGGGCGACTTGAGGAGCACGCCAGCACCACTACCGGTCGAGTTGGAAGATCCGTCTACGAACAAGTCCCAGACGGCTCCTTGTGCGGACGAAGGTTCTTCCTTGACCGGGACCATGCTCTTTGCGATGAAGTTTGCTAGGGCCTGTCCCTTGATGGCCACGCGGGGGCGATAAGAGATGTCATAAGCCCTGAGCATGATGGCCCACTTGACGAGGTTCCCTGAGGCTTCTGGGTGAGAGAGGATCTTCTTCAAAGGTTCACCGGTCAGCACAACGATAGAATGACCTTGGACGTAGGGTCGGAGGCGCTTGGCTGAGGTAACCAGTGTCAGCACGAGTTTCTCGGTTGCAGGGTACCTCCTTTCAGCCTCGTTGAGCACCTTGCTGGTGTAGTAGACTGGCCTCTCGATTCCCACGTCGTTTCGCACTCAGACCGAACTTACGGTAGAGGGAGTTGCTGAGAGATACAATTGCAGTGCTTCACCCGGGACTAGCTTTGATAGTATCAGGGGCGAGGTCAAGAACTCCTTAAGCTCCTCAAAAGCCTTCTGACATTCCTCATCCCAGGCAAACATAGCAGATGCCATTTTAGGTCGCCTCAACAGCTTGAAGAAGGGTAGGCATTGTTCGGCCACCCGAGAGAGGAAGCGGTTGAGTGCGGCAATGCGCCCGGTAAGACGCTGGACATCTTTGACACAAGTGGGTGGTCGCATGTCCAGGATGGCCTGGACCTTGTCAGGGCTAGCCTCAATCTCGTGCTGGGTCACCAGGAAGCCAAGGAACTTCCCCGATCTGACTCCGAAGGCGCACTTGGCGAGGTTGAGTTTCATGTTGTACTTAAGGAGGGTGCCGAAGGTCTCGGCCAGGTCGGTAAGATGATCATCAGCCTTTGGAGTCTTAACGAGCATGTCGTCGATGTAGGCTTCGTGATGGGAATCGACTCCGGACATTTATATTTTTATTTTACTTTTTTGTCCTTTAGGTTTGCATTTATATCCTTATACGATGCATCGAGCATATGACACTCAAAGACTTCAAAGGGGTGCAGATCTGCAAACACCCTTTCCTCTTTGCCATGGTGACAATACTTGATACACTGGTGCAATGTGGATGGCACTATCTGATACTCGTGCAACCACGGCCGTCCCAGCAAGGCCTTATATGTGGTGTTGGAGTCGATCACATAGAATCGCACCGTGGTAGTGAAATCCCCCAATGTGAGGTTGAATTCTGCCACCCCTAAAGGAGTTTCGCACTTCTGATTGAAGCCCGCGATCCTCATATCTTTGACTTTGGTGAGGTGCAGATCGAAGTAGTACTTCTGGTAGATGCGGTATGACAGAATATTCACAGCAGCCCTTGGATCTATCAATATCCGGCTCAATGGCTGACAGTTGAGATATCCTCTCATATACAGTGGCCTGTTGTGGATGGGATTTGGAATCAGCATATCATCCTCAGTGAAGGTAATTGTCGGCCCAGAATTGACTTCTGTCAACAGTGCCTCATACTGCGCTAGTGACTGCAGGGCATGAATGATAGCTTGGCGAGCTTCCTCACTCAAAGAAAGAATTTCCCATATAGTGAATCTAGTGGGGAGCTTCATCAACATCTTCATAATTCGGCTTCCCACTCAGACATTGGATAGCTGCATCTCTTCTGCCCAGCGGGACTTTGGAGGTTCATGAGGAGCTTGTGGCATTGTCTACCCTTCCCTTGCTTCATTCTTCTAAGTGAGTTGCTGAGGGGCCTCTTCTTGAGTAGCAGCCCCCAATGTTGTTGGGGCACCAATGCTTTCTTCGTCCTTCTCTTCAGGTATCAGGACAAGTGGCTATTGGTGCTTGTTGCTTTTGGCTGGGGTAGCTGGTATTACTTTTTCATTTTCTAGACTAGACAGAAATTCAAGGAATGATGGAGCTTCATCCATTTTCTTAGTTTCTTTGTATAGACCTATAGGAGGAGGAATCTGGATGCCTCGCACCTCTGGCTCTGGAATCTAATAGGGTTGTTCCCCTCTGAAGATGATATTGTGGTTAGCCAGAGGCGGATGCCCCCATCTTCTCCCAGAGTGGGTAACATGTGCTGAGGTCAAAGCCTCGGCATGGTTTGCTTCCAGCGGTGGGACAGACGCCCCCACATCATCATCTTCCCTAGGAAGAGTGAATAGTATTGAAAGGGTGTTGCACTGCACTGTCACCACTTTCTCTCTCTGGATCAGGGGACAGCAAGCCGAAGATGATGCCGCTGTAGTCACTCCCGAGCTCTGTTGTTGATGGGACCAGTGGCAAAACCTCCCTGATTGGTCCAGGAGGGCCTCTGAATTTTTGCAGGACTATTGGAGGACAGCGCTGGTCGGGGCAGGACTGTGATCAGGGACTCTATTTCTTGCTCCTGGCTGTCTCAGAACTGCTGTAGCAGGAAGGCGAGGCCGCCACGGGTGCTCCCGAACTTGGATTTGAGTGAGGCCAGAGTCGTTGGAGCCATCGTCGAGTCCTCTTCAAAATGGCACCAGTGGGAATGCCGGCGGTGATCGGAGATGATCGGAGCAGCCAGAAAGGTGGGTGGGGGTCTGTTCAGTTTAGGAATAGTCAGAATAGAGCACCTGAGGGAGAGAATTAAGAAAATACTCTTCCGGATGCCGAACGGGACGCCGCCTTTTGCTAATGGATGCTGACTGGTTGTAGTAGCTCTCGGCCAAGTGGCGCCTTCATAAGCTATGGGATGTGACCGTGGGAGCTCTAGTAAGTCACCTCAGATCCCTAGTAGGCCCTGATCAGTGCAGTACAACAGCAACTGGATGTAGACGCCACGATCGCTCCTGAAGTTCAATTGAGACGGGACCAAGTCGAGGATGACCATGGACAAGTCTTCTTCGAGCAGCAATTAGGGGAAGCTCCAGACGATGTCGTAGCAGGAGGAGGAACCCGTTGAGTGAGAGGGGGTCGGATCAGACTGATAGGAAGTAGAACCGCGCGCCAAGAGGAAGAAAATGAGAACTCTTGGTTTCGTGCACCAAACAGAGCTCTGTTTCTTGATTCTAGAAGTAGACTTGTCGAAGAAGCTCCTGGCCAAGCCTCGCCTCCAGATCTTCAAGGGAGTGGTCATGGTAGTCTTAGGAGTCAGCTTCCTGTTTCTCTTCAGGGAGGGGATGCGCAGTCGGGGAAGATCGACTGTTCAGGACGACCCCAAACTCAGAACGTGATGAGACCACCTCCATTACGAAGTAGACTGGGAGAGATTTGGACGATATATGGTATGCCCTTTGAAGCCTCCAAGTGAAGTCGTGGAAGCCTCTGCAACTGGGCGCTCCTCTGCTGCCTACAGTCTGAGATCTGTAGATTGAAGATGATGGGGGGAAAATGAGATTTATGGTAGGGGAAGTGGGGTGGATGGGTATGGGGGTGACTCCTGGAGTTGGGTATCAGGAATTGGAGAGTGGAAGCTGGATATTGGGAACGAAGTACTGGAAATTGGATACCAAAAGCTAGATGTTGAATTTTGAGTACTGGAGGCCTACCTAAATGAGGCGTATCGACCCAACTGGTTGGAGACTAGAAGCTGAAGGATAACCCATAGGGTGGTATTCATCTGAAGAGCTGGAAATGGGAAGCTGGGGGCCGACTCGTGAGAGTGCATTGGCCAATGTTATTGGAGGGTAAAGGCTGGAGGCCGGCCCGTAAGGGTGTGTTGGCCTGTGTCGTTGGAAGCTGGGGGCCGATATAGCTGGAGACTGGAAGCCAGAGACCAGCCCGTGACGGTGTATTGGCCTATATTGCTGGAGACTGGAAGTCGAAGGCCAACCCGTGAGGGTGTGCTGGCCTATGTTGTTGGAGTCTGGAAGTTGGAGGCCGACCCGTGAGGGTGTGCTGGCCTATATAGCTAGAGACTAGAAGCCAAAGACTAGCCCATGAGGGTGTATTGGCCTATGTTGCTGCGGACTGGAAGCCAGAGGCCAACCCGTGAGGGTGTGCTGGCCTATATTGCTGGAGGCCGACCTGTGAGGGTGTGCTGGCCTATGTTGTTGGAGACTGGAAGCCAGAGGCCGACCTGTGAGGGTGTACTGGCCTATGTTGCTAGAGTCTGGGAGCTGGAGGCCGACTCGTGAGGGTGTGCTGGCCTATATAGCTAGAGTCTAGAAGATGGAGGCTGACCTGTGAGGGTGTGCTGGCCTATGTTACTGGAGTCTAGAAGCTGGAGGCCGACTCGTGATGGTGTGCTGGACTATGTTGCTGGAGTCTGGAAGCTGGAGGCCGACCCGTGAGGGTGTGCTGGCCTATATTGTTAAGGCTACTAGGGTGATTCTGGAGTGTGTCGGCTGTAGACCAAATGGTGGTGTACCAACTGTTGACATGTTGTTAGCCGAAAATGTGATTCACATTAGCCTGGGATACTGGAGCTGGGCTGGCCAGGTGTGTTGCTGATGTGGCACAGCCCAATGATGCTATGGACGCTCCAAGGACCTAAAATCCGCAAGCATACAAGCTCTCGCAAGGGCTCACCGCGTAGCCTAGCTCACTCGACGCACACGTTTTCCCGGCGGGCCGGGTGATAGCGGCGAGGGTCCGGGGTGGGACCCGATGGTTTCCACCGGCTTGGTGGGCTTAGGCTGACCCCTGTTGTAAATCTCTTAACCCCCACCCCGAGATCCCCCCTCCTGCGAGAGGTGTAGTGTTGTAACCCACTTATTTTCAGATCAAGTGCCATCGCCGCGGCATGTGGGCGTATGCCCACGCTTCCCGGCACGCCCTCGTCTCCGGTCAGGATCGATGTTTTCACGCCGATCAGGTGAGCATCTGATACCCCCTTGCCAGGTACAATCTTTGCTTATTTAGTATAGTCTTTGATTGCCGTCGGTTGGTGAGACGAGAGCCTGCACTCGCACACCACCTTAAGTGTGCCCACCGCAGACCATGAATGAGTGCCTCCCAACCCACGCCCTGGCGTGCCAGCCGCCCATGAAGTTGGGAACCCCAGGCCCTTAGGGGTCAGCCTAAGCCCACTGGGTCTTTAGAAATCGATTGGGTCCCACCTCGGACCCTTGCCATCATCCCCCGGTCACCATCGGGAGATCATGTGCGCCGTGCGAGTAAGTCGCTAGCGTGAGTCCAACTTCTTCTTTGTATGCTTGCGGGTCTAGGTCTTTGGTTCAATAAGTCATACCTTATCACTCTTGGGCTGTGCCACATCATCATGACTTCATTTCTAAGCCATTAAATATCCTTGTCTGGTGTCATGGCTTTTCGTCTAAACTGGTAAATATTCTGCCTTGGCGTCATGGCCTTCCACCTAAGCCAAGCTGTACGACGTCATGACTTCATGTCTAAGCCATTAAATATTCTTGTCTGGCGTCATGACTTTCTACCGAAGCTGGTAAATATTCTTCCTTGGTGCCATGGCCTTCCGCCTAATCCAAGTAATGCGACATCATGATTTTATGTCTAAGCCATTAGATGTTATCCCTTGGCATCATGGCCTTCCACCTAAGCCAAGTTATGTGGCGTCATGACTTTATGTCTAAGCCATTAGATATTATTCCTTGACATCACGACCTTACGTCTAAGCCAAGTCATTCGACGTCGTGAGTTGTAAATAAATTTTTATAAAGGCACGTGCTAGAAATGCTAAAATATCTTGAATGTCCCTAGTTTTATCATCATCAAAAAGGGGGAGATTGTTGTACATATCCCAGTGATTTTGATGATAACAAAACCCAAGACGTCTAATTCAATTCATGTGAATTCCTTTTATACTCAAGCCTAATCTCATCATGACTCATGTTATGCAATTCAGTTCCTCACACACACATACATGTCTATTCCATGACAAGCCCCTGCACATGTTTTAGCATACACTTAGAGTCAGTGTACATGCTCGATGCAAGTCCGAGCATGTTGCACGCTTTCAAGGCTAAGTCGGTACATGGTCAGAGCATACACTGTAGCAGTCTTTGCATGTAAAGTCTTAAGCTAAGTCCAAGTCAGAGCATGCACTGTTGCAAGTATTTGCATGTCCGAGCACATGCAGCACGCCTGCTTTGCAAGTCCGAGCATACACTGTTATTAGGGGGTTGCAAGTCCATGCACATTCCACCGTCTCGCATGTTTAAAGTCCGTGCATGGTCTGTGCACTTGCTACACGACTCACTTTCCAAGTCAGTGGATGTCTTAAACAAGTCCGTGCACGTCACACTTGTTAAGTCCATGCACGTCTTGACTCCTCTTCACAAAGCCCGTGTAAAATTTTGGCTTGACCACTAAGTGCGTGTACTTTTATTTTTGGTCTGAGGTCAAGTCCGTGCATGTTTTTGAACTTAGTAGATCAACTGAGTCTGTGCACGTTTTTAGTCAAGTCCATGCACGATTCAGCATTGTTACACTCTAGTCCATGCACATTTCTATAAAGCCCGTGCACTTTGTGCTGAGCTTAAGTCCGTGCATTTCAATGTCCATGCATGTTTCTTAGTAAAGCAAAGTCCTTGCATGTCTTCACAGAGTCTGTGCATATCCAACCCCGTGCATATTTCTTTGGAACATAAGTCCTTGCATCTTTTGTATTTGAAGTCTACACATACTGTAGCAAAGTCCGAGCATATGAAAGTCCGTGCATATTTTTCTGATACATGAGTCCGTCAAGGTCTGAGCATATGAAAGTCCGTGCATGTTTTTCTGATACATGAGTCCATCAAGGTCCGAGCATATGAAAGTCCGTGCACATTTTTCTAAAATATGAGTCTGTCAAGGTCCGAGCATATGAAAGTCCGTGCATGTTCCTTAGAACACCAAGTCCGTGCATCTTTAACTTTCTTGCAAGCAGAACACCAAGTCTGTGCATACTCTTCTTTATGTGAAACCCCATGCATATTTTTCCCTTTGAGAGAACTCAAGTCCAAGCATGTCAAAGCCCGTGCAGTTTTCTTACTATTATCAAAGCCCTTACACGAATACACAAATCTCGTGGACATCAAATCCCGTGCAAGTTTCTCATTGAGACAAACTCTTTGCATTCTTTCATAGAGTCTGTGCACGAAATCAATGAAAACTCACCCAATTGGGGTCTAATTGGGTTGGGAACTTAACCACATGCTCCGAGGTTCCTAATGAACATGCTAGGGTCCTAATACAAGGATTTAGAACATGAAATTGGTCAAAAATTGATCGATTCATAACCTATCTATGGTGAACACTTAAAAATCTAGTTCTTTGCATACTTCTAATAAAACATGAAATACTCTAAGCATGGTCTATGATCTCACTTATATCAATCTTTTAATTCTCCCCTATATTCATCACATCGGTATGATTTGGCATTTTGGGCACTCTTGATTATCATCTCTCCATGATTCATGTCGAGTTGGATTATTCTTGCCATTCTGAGCAAGTCACTGTCAAATCTCCTGATTACTCTCGCCGCCCTACACATCATTCCCCTATGAGGCATTCCTGCCAATTCTCTTCTGGGCATTCAGATCATTCAACTCTAAATCTTTCAATTGATTAGCCAAGTTGGTCCTCCTCATGGCTTAAGAGAAATAATGCTAAAGCTCTGATGATATACATGCTTTGCATGCTTTGATGCTATCCTTTCACGCTATAATAGCCTTTGATTTGATGTTTTACTATGCCATGCCTTTTGGAATAATTCATGCTTCATATGCTTAATGTTTGTTCGAATGCTTTGATTCATGCTATTCATGTTATGACTACTATACTTTAATTCTTTTATCATTCATGATATCTTGGCTAATCAATCTTTGAGCACAAGAAGAAGCTCTTGGTCCCACCGTCCGGGCATCATCATCCATGGTCCCACGGTGTTTGCACTTCATGCTTTAAGTTTCCTTATGCTCACTGCTATCACCATCTCCCTGTATGCATTCCTGCTATATGTTATTTACGCTATTAGATCATATCAAGGTCCTTGTGGCTTTGATAAATCTGGAATTTGAGTTCCCCTTCATTAAAAATAATGATAATTTCAGAGGAATCTTAGTCGCATGGATGGGCCGTTGAGCCATCCAAGACTGGGGACGATGGTTCCCTTTTGTGAATTGGTGCGTGGATAAATGGGTTTCGGCTCAGTATCAGCTCACAAATCGATTTCTTGACTCAGTCTGGGCAGCTTAAAAATATTATCATTGATTATCTTCTATTTTAATTTATTTTAATTTTTCCTTTAAACCCAACATGCATTCATATAGGACTTTGAGTCAACCATGGAAAATCATTCTGATTCTTCGTAGTCTATACCTTCTCGTTGGGTATAACCTTTCGCCACAAGTCGTGCTTTATACTTGTCAATAGATCCATCCGCTTTACGTTTTAGTTTGAAAGCCCATTTGTTTCCAATTACTTTACATTCAGAAGGAAGATCTATTAAGTCCCATACCTCATTCTGCATCATGAAATCCATCTCATCTTGCATGGTAGCTTGCCATTCTTTCCCAGATGGTGATGTAAGAGCCTCTCGGATGGATTTGGGCTCATCATCATATGTGGGTTCACAAATGAGTGCCTCGCCTTCAATTTGAAAATGTCGACGAGGAACATGCCCACGTTGGCTACGGCGTATAGAGTCTTGAGTTTCTAGTGGTTCTACTGGTGTACTTCCATTGGGTACACTCCCACTAGGCCGATCATCTTTACTATTTCCAGCGGATATCAGGTCAGGTAGTAATTCCCTTCCCTCGCTAGAAAATGGTAAAAGATCAGATTGCTCATTTAATTCATGGAGATTAAGACTCTGTCCACTTTTGCCAAGACTAGGAAATTCCTGCTCAAGGAAAACAACATCTCGAACTTCTTTTTCGGTCATTCCCCCATTAGGGTGTGGCCCATACATCATATAACCCGCCGAGTGCTCAGGATATCTCATGAAGATAAACTTTTGAGCTTTAGGGCCAAGTTTTTAAAACTTGCTGAAAGTATCAACAACATACCCTCCATGGTCGAAGATTACTTAGATTGGGCTTGTGACCATGCCACAATTTGTATGGAGCAGAGGGAACTGACTATGAAGGTATACAATTAAGGATGTAGGCGACAGTCAAAAGAGCATCTCCCCAAAATAATATCGGGAGGCTGGCATGTGCCATCATCGACCTAATCATATCCAGTAATGTTCTATTCCTTCTTTCAGCAACACCATTTTGTTGCGGCGTGTATGGAATAGTAAGTTGTCGTCGTATACCTCTCTCCTCACACAATGCTCGGAACTGATCTGATAAATATTCGCGTCCACGGTCTGTCCGAAGAGTTTCAATACTCTTCTCTTTAAGATTCTCAACCTCAGCTAAGAAGTACTTGAAACAATTCAACTCCTCAGAGCGGTGAGCAATTAGATATACATATCAGTACCGTGAATAGTCATCTATAAATGTTAGAAAATAAGAATAAGCATGCCGAGTCTTAATGCACATTGGTCCACAGATGTCGAAATGGACTACCTCTAATGGTTGTAAGGCTCGTGGAGCCTTACCAAAAGGCTTTCGACATGCCTTACCGGCTAAACATGGTTCACATCGTGGCAAGTCGATTTTACCGAGTGATCCTAAAAGGCCTTCTCGGGCTAATCGGGTCATTCGATCTTGTCCTATGTGACCAAGACGACCATGTCATGTGGTGGAATCAGGATTTTTATTATGCAACACATATGTTGTAACAGAAGAACAAGGGATGGCATCATCAATAAGATCCAATTTAAAGAAACCATCACTCATATAACCACACCCATAAACAACATCATCCAGGGTAATATTTACATAACTGCCAACAAAAGTTAGACAAAAACCAAGAGCCAATAAACTAGAAACGGACACAAGATTATGCTGGACTCGTGGCGCATAAAGTACGTCATGCAAGATCAACGTTCGGCCATTTCTGAGATGGAGTTGGTATGAACCGACTCCCAAGACCTCCTCGCTGGTTCCATTGCCCATGAAGACTCTTTGTGTGCCAGTCGAGATCCGTCGATAATTTACAAATCCTACTCGTTCCCTTGCGATGTGCCTTGTTGCTCCTGAATCCACAATCCACACACGATTAGGATGTGCAACAAATATGTGTGAACAAACATAAATAATTGGAGAGCTAGAAGTGTAAAGTACCTTTTTCGGCTCAGTGCATTCACGAGTGAAGTGGCCTCGTTTCTTACAGTTGAAGTATCTAAGCTTGCTCTTATCTTTCTTTCCACCACGCTTACCACGACGCTTTTTGAACATGCTGTCTGCCTTGGCACCTGGTGCAATCTTTCATCTTTTTTGTTTCTTTTGTGGTCCCTTCCTGCCAAACGGTCTGCCCCTTTGGGCCACATTGGCAGTAGCGCGAGCCACTTCTTCGTGCTCAGCTTCTAACTTTACATGACGAGCAATATCTACAAATGTTGCTATATGCTCGATGTGTGTTAGAACTAATTTCACAGGGGTCCACGAATCAGGCAAAGAGCAAATCACAGCCTGCACTTGCTGCTCATCAGTGATATCATTTCCGACAGCCTCCAAATCACGGATCATACTTGACATCATTCTTACATGTTCAGTCATCGTATGACGTGGATCTTTTCGACAGGTTTCAAACTTTAGGACAAGAGCCCTCAACCTAGTTAGGGAAGTCCCCCCAAAGGTGAACTTTAACTGGTCCTACATTTCTTTGGCAACTTCATATTTTTCAAATTTGCCGCGTAAATCGTCTTGCATGCTACTAAGCAAAGTAAATCGTGTACTACGATCTTTATTGAACCAGATGCGGTATGCCTCTTGGTTTCAGCGGTGCTGTGTAGTATTTCCTTCTGAAGGTGGTGGCATGATTATGGTAGGATGGTCGAGCAGCTCTTGCTCATTCACTAAATATTGAATCTTACATTGTCAGTTGTCATAATTAGTGCCATTCAACTTATCACCCTTAGTGAGGTCTGCAATCACGCTCTTGGCAGCCATTGTATTACTACATATCAAAATAGAAAGTTTTTAATGACATCATCTAACACATCCTCTAGAAACTTGAACCAATCTTATTAAACTCTCATATAGTGAGATCGAAAATAATGCCTGGCAAGCTATAATCATCTCTCACTTATATGAAATGATTTATTAAGATTAGAACAATTTCAGGCAAATTCTTCGTGTGTCAGCAAGAAACATATATTTCACGCATGATAGACATAGAAAACTGTTGATGATTTATCCATGATCGTATTCAAATCTCTTTCTAAAGATGCTTGTCTAGTTTTAAGTTACATAAGCAAAACATATTTGCATATTAAATAGACATAAAGCGTATTAAACTATGCATGTTGTAAAAAGAAAATAATTGTCTATTATATTCGTAATATTTACACAAATATATACAACATGCTCACTAGAGTATATGCGCAAAAGGTGATGCACAACACTATACAAGGTCTACATAATCATATATATTATGATTATGCATAGTGTTTAATGACATACCTTGTCCGTACAAAATAAACAATAGAAGCGGAAGCAGAAGTCAAAGCTGAAGCTGAAGTTGAAGTCGAAAATCACACGTAGAGGTGTAAACGGGTTGGATCCGGGTCGGATCTTTTATGATCCTAATTCGGATCCGATAACATCAGATCCGAACATAATCTGAACCCAAAATAAGACATTGTTTTAAAATTAGATTTGATCCGAATCTGAATTTAAATTTTTGGATTCGAATCTAACGCAATCTCCCCCTGATTCATTGTAAGTTGCTATCATCAAAACAAACACTCAATCATCAAAGCCAAGAGGGCACAGCAGTCTCCCCCTTTTTGATGATGGCAACACACAATGAATGGCAACACACAATGAGACATTGTGACCAAACAATTCTCCCCCTTTGACATGATCAAAAAGGAGATGGTTGGCCAGAAGTATATAGCAGTGCAAGAGACAAGTACCCCTGAAGAACTAAAAGCCTCCCCCTTGAAGGGAATCAACCAGAGAAATGGTTTGCATGTGAAACATTTTATAGCATGAAATTAACTGACCTGTTGGATACAAGCGAGATAAACATGAAAGCTTAAAGAACTGATACTCCCCCTTTGACATGAAAATATAGATCTCCCCCTATCACAAGAGCGCAGGACTACTCTCCCTCAAAGAGTAAAATAACCAGACTACATGAATGAACACTGGTTATCCAATGAATCAAGTCTGGAAACTGCCAACACAAGAGTTCTCAAACAAGATTGGCCGTGGCACCTCACACTAGAATGGTCAGAACAAGGCAGGTGGAAGGCCCACAGAACCACAAGTAAGATGGAAGATTCCAACAGTGTGGAGAGTAAAACAGTTGTTTATAGGGAAGGAATGTGTGGTCCAGTATGGGGGTAAACAACAGAGCTTGACAAGACACACGACTCTCCAAAGAAGACTCAATAATCACAAGAGCAGAGATTGACAAGCAGGGTTCAGGTGATCAAGTTGTCAGTTGAGAAACTGATCATGAGAGGTTTTAAGCCAAATACCACTCCAAACAGTCCATATAGGAATAGACTCTCCTATCATAGAGAGTTATGAAGTACCAATCATAATCAACCTGATTTAATTGTGATGTATACCAAATTTGACTTTTAAATTCAATACTCATATCTGAATCCAAGTTTTAATAAAAATGAACCAATTTGTCACAATGCATTCATGATCAACCATCTATCATCTTAATCAAATGAACTCAAAGGGTTCTTTATGAGTTACACAGATCAGTATTGAGATTAAACACTTTATCATGAATATGGATTGACTGTTTTAACCAATTGTTGGTTGATATTATGCTTTTAACCACATTATGTCTTCCTGAGCAATTTGAGTCAATCAACACCTTTTTACGTGAGGCACAACACGTCTGAGGTGAAGTGACCCAGTTACTCAGTGTGATGACTGTCTCCGGGTTGGACAATGGGTCCAGTTCTTCTTCGGGGGTCCGCTCAGATATGCAGATTTTCCTTCAGTTGGGCCAGCTACCAGCAAGTAGATAAGAGCTCCCCGGTATAAGTCAGCACTGCCGGCTTCATTGCGACGTGCGGGCAAAGACGGTCCGAACCCAGCAGGGGTGGACCCCATCACACACTGTGCTGCCTATCTGACATTTTAGTTGTGCACTTTTGCTCTCCCCCAGGGGGATGAAACAATTATCAGGCCAGAGACTATATATCCAGCTTGTCAGATGGCCTGGGGGATGAGGTTATCACTCTGTCCTGTGGCTGTTTGTCTAATTTACAAATCATTGGGGGACCTGTACAAGCACCGAACCCCCCGTTCTTCGAGGACTGTGGGTCCTTTCCATTTCTTCAATGCCTGGGTATGCAGTTTGTTTCCCGAGCTGGCTCCGAGAACCCTACAGGCGAACACACTGTCCCCAGGATGATTGAGTTTGCTAGCACCGAGCTCGGCTCCTTTGCTGACCAGCTGTTCAAGATGTGGGGCGGACTGATCAAGGTGCCAGTGGATGCAGCTGGGAGTATTTATTTTTGGAGCATGGCAGCAGGTTCGGCTCCCTTGGTTCATCCGCAGAGGGAGAGTAAGATGGAAGAGACCGAGACTTATGTGCACCCAATCTCTGGCATCAATACTATTTGGTCTCTTCTCGAACCCGAGCTTGTTCAGTGGGCCATGGCAATCCGGCCTAGTGTTCTGGTTTACAAAAAAGGTGGCCTTCTAATCTTGGAGCCATACTATCCTTTTCGCTTCGAGAGAAACTTCGGTTATGACCAGCATATTCCTACATCTGTGGCTCAGTTTTTCCTGGACAGTCGGGCCAAGCACGGGTCCACTATTGTCGGTGATGGGCGGTTGTGGTGGGATTTCTTTGATCGCCAAGATGGTGCAGCTTTCAGGATCCCAACCATTTCCAACCGCGTTCCCCGAGTTGCATCAGAATACATCAAGTGAGAGAACACCCGCACCAGTTTCTACAGGGGAGGTGATGTGGGACGGACACGGGAGACCGACTCTAGAGACTACGGACCTCGGACTCTAAGTGAGACACGACCAGCAAGACACCGACATGAGGACTTGGGGCCCGACACTAAGAGATCCTAGGGCTAGCGTCGCTAACAGAAGGCAAGCTCACTCGTCGTCCCTTTAGCGAGTCGATTGGGTGTATTTCCCCTGCGCTACGGCGTGCATGGGGCGTGGAATGGGCCGATTCGGCCGTTTCACCATTTTAATCGTCGAATGGCTTTAACGGTCCTACCAGGGACCGTTATGGTCTATAACGGTCCCACGATAGACCGTTATAGTTCGTCATTTTTCATCTTCTGAGGTCTTGGAGCATAATAGATCAAGACTGGTCCGTTATGTGAGCATAACGCACCTATTCAGTCACGTTATGGTTGTGTTGTTTTTGAGGCCGACTGTTGTTGTCAGCACTCGACGACCATGTCCACCTCGAAGATCGTGTTAGTTGGTTAGCATAACGGACTCCTCCCCGTGTATTATGGTCAATATAACGCCCAGGTGCAGATCCGTTATGGTTTGTTGACTGATGGTTGACTGGGTATGGCAGTTGATATAACGCCCCTAACCCTGTGCATCATGTGGCTATGACGGACTCATTCTGGTCCGTTATATTCTTCTTGCCCGTATTAGTGTTTTGGGTCCGTTGGCTTTAATGCACCTATTGTAGTGCATTAAGTTGGTATGACGCGCCCATCGAGGTCTGTTATATTCCTCTTCGTTTGTGTTTTTATCTGTTGGCCCTAACGCCCCTGTCCTGGTGCGTTATGATGATATAACGCTCTTGTCTTAGTGCGTTATATTGTCTGTCTTAATGTTTTCGATCTGTCTGCCATAACACCCCTTTTATGGTCCGTCATAGTAGGTAATGCCCCTATGCTAGTGCATTATAGTCCTCTTGTTGGCCATGATGGCTGTTGTCCCATTCTACGTCTGTTCTGTGTGTTGGTCAGTCTTAGATCATATTCTAGGGCGGTGTCTATCTATTGGTGGTTGTCTGGATCGATCAATTTAGGTGACTGGGTGTGATCTTTTCCTTGACTACGACAGTACCCTAACGAATCAATCTAGAACTACCAGTGTCCTTGTCTCTGGTTACGTAGCAGTTGTGCCTTGACTGCCGGTTTCATCTAGTAGTCGATGTTGGGGATGCGAGGAATGAGCAGTAAACGGATCCAGAGGGGGGTGAATGGATCTATTGACGGTTTTTAAAATTTGTTCCTATCCGATAGAGAAAAACCCACAATGCAATAGAACGAAAGATCAAGCAGCCAATATACTCATGACCTGATTGATCGGCCAGAGATAAACAGAACTACCAACCAGTTCTGATCTGGGAGGGATGTCAAGTTTACTAGCTACTTTTGGAAGACTCTTTGGCATTTGATGGGTACCCTCCTTAAATTCTCCACGGCCTATCACCCTCAAACTGATGGCCAAACTGAGGTTGTCAACCGGAGTCTAGGGAACCTCCTTAGCTGCCTTATTGAGGATCAGGTAGATGTGCAGCATAGTAGAATTGGGAAGTAGGTTATAGCACAACTTTACTTCTGTTGGAAAATGGCTGTGAAGATTTGGCTGTGTAAAAGTTCTCATTCTGGAAAGTGATTAGTACTGTGTAAGGGACAACCATTATCAGGGGTTCTCAATTTTTTATTTATTCTTTTCAAATCAGTACTGTGTGTCCCCTATTTGGAGAGGGATTTTGCAGCCTGTTCCATTGGTGGAGAAGTGCCATAAAATTAACTTTTTTGAGATGGCTTTCATACTTTCTTTTGGTGGGAACAGTGGACTGGCAATCTCTGCTTCAAGGATATGTTTTTTTTTTTTGAACGTGGGTGGTACCACTATTGTATTAAATGAAAAAAGGATTTACAAGTATAGTCAGTAAGTTCCCAAAAAGTCCCTTCACTTGTAGGCCACACCAAGAAAGTGTGGATCACTCCCCCCTGCACCCCCACCACACACACACACACACACAACAAAACAAAAAGGGAAGAGTTGAGGGAATTTACATTAGAAAGGAGCTCCTCCCGTTCCCCCAATCTATTACAAATAAAAGAGACAACAGAATCACATGGTCTAGCCTCCCTCCTGAACACCCTGTTGTTCCTCTCCCCCCATAAAGACCAAAGAGTAGCATGATGCTTCAAGGATATGCTTCCAATAGTTTTCAGACTAGTGGTAGATAAATGAGTGACACTGCATGATTGTTAGATGAGCCCTTAAGAATGATGAAATTACTGAGTGTCTCTTTGTTATCTACCTTGTCGTCTATCTACATTAACTGGGAGGGTAAGGACAAGGTTGTATGGAAATGCAAATCTCTGTATCAGGTCATTGAAGTCAATTGACCACCTTACAGTTATTATAAGGAAGTATGAAGAGCGAAGGCACCACTCTAGGTAAAGGCCTGTTGTAACCAGAAAATTTTATGAATTTTTATTCATGAATCTGTACATTTATATGTGCATACGGGCGAGCCCTACGGGCCCCCGTCGACGGTGTTGACTCAGTTCAACCCGCTCCTTCCCTATGGGAACAATGGTCAGTAAACAGCATATAATAATCATAAATTGACCAAGGAAGAGTTTGGGAGTGTACCCTCTCGGCAAGCGCTGCCTCCGCTGCCTCAGCCCTCTCCACCGAGCCCCGCAGCTCGGCGTCCTGCTCCGCTCGGTCGGCTGGAGCCTCCCTGGAAGAAGAAGGGGCATCAACCCCTTGCCGCTGTGTCTCCTCGCCCCGCTGCATTCAAGAATTAGAAGTCAGTCATGTCATAGATTAAGCGTATTAGAAATTGCATAAGTCAAAGCTTTTACCAGTAGGGCTAATGCCTGGTGGGCCTCATCTCGCTCCATGATGGTGGAGTGGAGCAACCCCTGGAGCTCCGCAATCCTCCCTGCTGGGTCGATCTGCATTTAGAAAGAAAGTTTTAGTGCATGGTCACATATAGGTTGCAATTGAGGAAATTTTAGAGTTTAGAAGTCGTACCGGTCGGCGAGCACCCCGGAACACCTGGTCCCAGTAGTGCTGGGCATATGCCGTGTAGTACGCACTGTCACTCGCCGCACGGGCTGTCACCAACTGCCCGTGTGCTGCCCAGTCAGCTAGCTGGTCAGCGGCTCACACCATCCAGTCTATCACTGAAGCCGCTCCCCGTGGGTGTCGTCCCACCAGCTCCCCTGGCCTCTCTGCAGGAGGGAACTCAACTGCGGGCTGATGGATGTCGATCGTCCTCAGCACCAGTCGAGCGTAGAGTGGCTCCACCACATTCAAGCAATGGAGCCACATGTCCCTGCCAGAGTAGGCAAGGGCCCCAACCACCCAAGGCTGGTCTTGATGTCCCTCCTCGGCGTAGGGAGTCCATCGTACCTGTCAAATAGCAAAGTCGAGTCAGCGTCATAAGCAAGGATAATTTTTAGCTAGGAGTCTAGGTTCAGAAGCGTACCGAGGCGTACAGGAAGGCGTCCAGCTCATCCTGCAGGGCACGAACCTGCGTCCGAAGTCCTCCTGTCTCACGGGGTGCAACCCACCGTCTCGCGATCGGGATCGCACTAGGGAAGGCCATCTCCCCTCGCCCGAGCCCGGGTAGCCGGAGGTAGGCCCAAACCTGCATCGCCATAGCAAGTCAGCATCTAGAAACGCATTTAGAAGTCATGAAAATCGGGCTGAGATCAGAACAAGTACCTGGAGCAAGGGAGAGAAGCCCCCAAGCATCGTCCGCCTGGTCGTCGAGCTGAGGGTCTCGATTGCATTGAAGGCATATCCAGCATCGTCGGACGACAGTGATGGAAAATCAAACATTGACAGTGAGGAAGAGGAATTGATGGCTCTTGTCACAAGGAGAGCTAGAAAGTTCTTTAGAAAAGCTAAGCGGGAAGGAAATTTCCCAAGGAGATTTTTGAGAAGAAACAACTTCAAGAAAGGAGAGCCGAGCAAGAAAGAGGAGATTATTTGCTATGAGTGTAAGAAGCCCGGCCACATGAGGGGTCAATGCCCCGACCTTCAGAAGAAGTTGAAGAAAGACAAGGCAAAGAAAGGAAAGGCAATGAAAGCCACATGGAGCGATGAAGACTCGGATAGCACAACATCCGAAGGGAACATGGACGGACTGGACGAGCTAGTCCAGAACCTTTGCTTCATGGCGGATGAGGAACACTCCGAGGTAAATTCTGATTCTGAAAATCTCACTTCTGATCAATGGCAGATTGTATATGCTGATTTGTACCAAAAATACAAGAAGTCAAAAACTGCTGTCAAAAACTTGAAAATAAAATTCCATGATCTGATCAGTTCAACAAATCCATGTGATAGGTGCAATTTCTATGAAATGCAAGTTGAAAAGTTCAAAGAAGACAAAGAAGATTTTCAATCAAAATTGACACTATATGAAGATGAATTGTCATGCTTAGAAATTGAAAAATAAAGTGCCTATGAAAAAGTGGACAATTTGAAAAGGGAAAATGAACACTTGGTAATTGAGTTGGGTGAGCTCAAAACTAGATTGAATGAATGTGAGAAATCAAAGGGAGAACTAGAAACCAACTTCAATGCCATGCATGTTGAATTAACGAAGTTGAAAGATGAAGTTCAAAAGGAATTGAAAGGAAAAGATAAAATTGTTGAGATTGGTGAATCTAGCAACAAAAATGCTAGGAAAGAAAAGAGAGGCGTGGGACACTCTCCCACAAAGAAAAATTCACATGTGAGAAATGAATTCCAGAAAACGTTTGTTTCATATGGTTACAATCATGTTGACTCATGCATGAACTCTTTTGTTGATAGATCATACATGCATAGGAGTCATTTCAGAAAATCGAATGTCACATGTTTCTATTGTGGGATGTTCGGCCACTCAATGTATGTTTGTGATTTAATGAGGGCCGATGATGAATATTTTGAAAAGAAAAATAGAATGTACTTTTCTCATGTTAGGACTAACACTTCGGGACCTCTTAAATGGCATTTATGCACTATTTGAATTAACACAATGACAGGCCTGCTAATGAATATCTAGGAGAGATATTTTTGCAAATTCACTTCTAACAATGATTGTCATGCAAAAATCCCATTATGTTTTAGGGTAAACCTATAGTCCATGATCTAATACCATGGATAAGAGGTTCAACAGTCCTCTATGCTTTCTGAGAGGTTGTGTGACTTGGTGTGAGTCTTTTGTTGTGGTTATACTGTTGTGACCAGACTCTCCTTCATAGAATGCAAGTTGCTCTCCTTTTGATTACTTGTACGTGTGGACACCAGAAATGAACTGGTATTTAGCACCACGGATCTATCTTTCCATGTGGAAAAGTCTGTGACATGATACATGGAAAAAAATAAGAAATGAGCACTTTAAAAGCTTAAATCACATAAATCAACCCATCCTTAAAAATAAGAAATGCAGAGTAGATGGGTTCAGGGGTTACCTTTGTGATTGCCAAAATGATTTAGCCCTCTTCCAGGGTGCCAATGTGGAGGATATCACGCGAAGGTGATGCTGCGGGGATTAGCAGCGTAGCTGGAGTTGAGGTTCTTCCTTCAATCTTGGCTGGCCGAGTGAAGTGCTTTTGCCTTCAAATCAGTCCTCTGGTTCCGTTGAAATTTCTTAACCGTCCTGCATTCAAGCATGTAAAAACTGACATAGAAATGGGTGATATTGTGCCATGTGTGGCATCCATTTTCATGCCACAAAGAAAACACAAAATGAACATGATATAGACCTCGGGTTGGTGATCTAAACCCCTTACGGGTGCTAAAAAAAGGTGGGTGTGCACATGCGTTTGATGTAAAGCAAATATAAAGGAGAATCAAGTAACAGATGAGATAAAAGCCTAGTCGAACATGATGTCATGAAAGGAGAATGAAGGAGCATGAAAATAAATGAAGAAAAGAAGGGAAAGGAGTTGCTTGGGATGAGGAAGAAGCCATCTTTTTGTCTCGTGCTCCCGTGGAACTGACATAGTGGTATGGCTTCCGTAGAGTGTTAACGCGATCTCTTTTTCTCCCCCTCTCCAAGGTGGATGGCCTAAGGGATATTTGTAGAGTTTATAATACTTGGAATTTGTGATAAAACTAAAGGCTCCACTATGAGGAGAAGGATTATGTCCTTAAGATGAGATGGTTGCTATCTTTTCCATCTGGGAAGAAGATTTTGTCACCATCCGAAGGCTGCAATCGCGGCATCGACTGCCGCTGCCGCCTGCGTCTCATCGGTAACGTCGAGCGGCGCCGTCGCGAAACCGCCAGGCCTTCCAAGCCCAAGCTTTTCGAGCATCGCTGGATCGCGCGCCGTCGCTAACAAATTGTCGCCCGCGTCGAGAACCGCATCTGCCATCGCGCGCCCGAAACCGCGCTCGATCAGCATCGCGACGCTCTGGCGCCACTGGACCGGATGGTCGACCTGTTCGACGAGGAGCTCGAACACGACCGAGGGTTCCTGGGTCAGCTTCGCCGTCCGGTTCGGCACGTAGGGAACTCGGAGCGTCGCGGGTTTCTCCGCCGCTCCGGCCCGGCCGAAAAGCTCGGCCATCTTCGCGCGCGCGGGCGCCATGAGCGCGCAGTGGAAAGGCGCGGAAACCGCGAGGGGGATCGCTTTCCCCGTGAACGCGGTCCCGGCTTTCAGGAGCGCGACCGCTTCGGCGACGGCGTCGGCCGAACCGGCGATCACGGTCTGCCCGGGAGCATTGAAATTCGCGGGCGAAAGGACGCAGTCGACGGTGGAGGTCGTGCCCGCGACGCGCTTTTCCTTCGCGGTCAGGGCGGCGGCTTTACAGAGGCGATCGATCGTATCGTCGTCGACGCCGAGGATCGCGGCCATGCCGCCCTCGCCGGGAGGAACCGCGACCTGCATCGCGCGCCCGCGTTCGCGGACCCAGCGGATCGCCGAAGCGAACGGAAAGGCGCCCGCGGCGACGAGGGCCGAGTACTCGCCGAGCGAGTGGCCGGCGACCGCGGAAGGCCGGAAGCCTTTTTCGGTCTCGGCGACGCGGAACGCGGCGACCGAGGCGAGGAGAAGCGCCGGCTGGGTGTTTTCGGTAAGCTGGAGGTCGCTCTCGGGGCCGTCGAAGCAGAGTTTCTTCAGATCGACCGAGATCGCGTCGCTCGCTTCCTCGAAGAGCTCGCGAACGCACTTGAAGTTTTCGTGGAGGTCCTTCGCCATCCCGACGTGCTGGGAGCCTTGGCCGGGGAAGAACGCGAGGGGGAGTTTCGAATCGCTCATCATTTCTCCTTGGATCTGGATCAGTAAGTGACGTAAGCGGCGCCCGCCGTCAGGCCCGCTCCGAAGACCGGCACGAGGAGGCGATGACCGCGTTTCAGTTTTCCGGAACGCACGCCCTCGTCGAGCGCGGTCGGCACCGTCGCCGCCGTCGCAACGCCCCCGAGTACGGGGCACCGGCACCGGGTCCCACGACCCTGGAGAGACTGGTATATGGAGCGCGGGTGGCGCGCACCCTGGGCCTGCCGGTGCTGGTGTCGGGCAGCCGCCTGGAGGCCGCTTCCATGAATGCCTTCCTGCGCACCGACCTCGGCGTCACGGCGCACTGGGTCGAGAACCGCTCGCGCGATACCCATGAGAACGCGCAGTTTTCGGCCGTGATCCTGGCGCGTGCCGGCGTGCACAAGGTCGTGCTGGTGACGTCCTCGGCGCATATGGCCCGCTCCGTGGTGGAGTTCAACATGGCCGGCATCGAAACCATCCCCGCGCCGACGTCGATGTGGACCCGCCGTGATGACGGGGTGCTGGACTTCGTGCCCAATGCCGAAGCGCTGGTGCGCTCGCAGCGGGCCTGCTACGAACTTGGCGGCTGGCTCGTGCAGCTGCTGCGGGCCCGCTTCCAGAGCCTCACGGGCCTGTTCGAAGCCCGGCCCGCGGGTGCCATTGCGACCTGAGGCGGGCTGGATGACTGGCACGGTGCGGATCATTCCTTGCCAATCCTGAACAGCGGCTGGCCCATGCGGATGGGGGCGCCGGTCTTGAGGCCTTCGGCCAGCTGTACGCCTTCGGGCACGAAGGCGATGATGGTGGAGCCATGCTGGAACCAACCCATCTCTTCGCCGCGCTTGAGCGCGGCGTCGCAGGGGATTTCGTTCGGTCCCTTGTAGCGCAGGTGCAGCAGCACGTTGGCGAAATGCAGACGGATGCTCGCCACCAGGATCGCGGCCACCGGCACCAGCGTGATCACATGGCCTGAGTCCTTGAGGCGCAGACGGACGACGGCGCGCTCATTTTTCACGAACAGGTTCTCGATACGGGAAACGGCAATGGGATTGACGTTCCAGGTGTCGCCCGAGATGTAGGTGACCTTTTCCACGCAGCAGTCCGCCGGTGCATGGAAGCGGTGGTACATGCCAGCCGTCAACCGCAGCGTCACATACGAGCCGGTCTGGTACTCCCGCACCAGGTCGCGATCACCCAGCAGGTCCATCAGGGTGTAAGGGAAGCCCTTGGCCTGCAGACACTCACCGGCGATGACCTTGCCGAAAGCGCCGACGATGCCGTCGCTGGGGCTGACCAGCGTGTCCGGGTCGGTGGCAATGGGGCGGGCGCCGTCCTTCAGGGCGCGGGTGAAGGGAGTGGCATAAAATCCATGATCGACAGAGACCCGAAGTCCTGTGTTGGCCATACTCCCATGACCTACCTAGCTACAATAGAAATCCAACAGGTTTTCCACTTATGCATTCAAAGAGAGTGTCGAGGTCCATCAAAGAAGGGGGGACTAGGGTTTGAAGATTTACATCTAGTAAACTTATGTTTGATTGATCGGGGAATGGGTTTCAGAGCTGCTAGAGAAAAAGGAGGTTATGGAAAAGGATAATCTTACATCAATGCTACATAGAAGCTTAGAGGTTTCAATTGGTGGCATGTAGCATCTTAACATGACCAGTATCTCCAATTTGGAAGGGTGTTCTAGAGGCACCCAAGTGGATGGAGGAGGAAATGTGGGACATAGGGAAGGGGAGACAACTGAATTTGGACACCTAATTAGCTTATAGTTGCGGAAAAAGCTTGACTTACAAGTTGAGGAAGGCATGAAGAAGTGGAGACAACTGAATGCTGTCAAGCTGTTGAACTTACTGTCACAGAATGAAACCTGTCTTGCAAGTGGAGGAGAATGGAGGTACCTTTTCAGTTAAATCTCTATGCCAACTGATTCTGGAAAATGAAAGGGCTACTCAGTGTTAAGGTAGTTTTGTAGTTGATTAGGGAGACGAGCAAAGGTGAAGCAAATGCCATGCAAATCAGGATGCTGTGTGTTCTTTTTGCAGAAATAAAGGAGAATATGTAGACCACCTGATGGTAATGGTTGCTGTTCACTTACAAGTTGGGAAGCTCATGATATCAATTATACATTTTACTCTCTTATTTTCCTCAGTTCTGGAGACATGGAACTTTTCAGAGATAGTAGTGTGAAACCACCTAGAGGCCCTTGTAAAAGAATCCTGCAAATTTTCCCATATGCAGTCAGTTGGTGCACTTGTGGGAGAGAAATGAAAGAGATCTTCCAAGGCAAAAGGGCATATGTTGAAAATGTCTTCTCAGCAATCATATCCATGATATGCCTGTGGACCCGTGCTTTGATTAGGCTACCAGAGTGTTGTCATGAAGTTCATTAAGGGGGAAATTCTAAGGGTTGTATCTTTTATCCTTTTGGTTGTATGTGTTTTGACTGGGGGATGTATTGTCCTTTCTGTTTGCAAGGGGCTGAGTGGGTGGCGCCTCACCTTTCACCATGTTTACACATATGTGCCATCTCTATCTAATAAAGTTGGTGGTATTATAAAAAATTTATAAAATTTGAAAACATACAAAAAATAGGGAAAAATTATCTCCTTGATCCTCGGAACACGCTCGACGTGCTGGTAACTTCCCGGAGTTGAAAAACGTAACAGTTCACCTTACACGGGATTCCAAAGGCTCGTCATATGAAAAACCCGAGTGAATTGGAAAACACGCTCTGGGAACTATGAAAGCGATCTGAAACCTACGGATCCTGATCCGAACAATTCCAGGGCGTTACAACTACTGCCTTGGAGAAGAAGAAAGCTGAAAGAAAGAGACAGAGGGTGCCTTAGCTTGCAAAAGAAAAAGAAAATCTGAGAGAAGAAGAAAGGGAGAGAGGAGTAGCCCAGCACTAGGTCTGACCCAGCCCTGTGCTGTAAAGAAAAAGAAAGGAGAGAGCCAAGATGTTTTGTGATAAAGAGTTCTTGCAGCCAGCACAAGCTTGAAGAGAAGAGTTAAGATCTGACTTCAGATCTGGAGATACAGCTTCATGATATAGCTATGAAGCTACATTTGTTTCTCCTTATTTTGTTTGTGTTTTTCGTTTGTAACTTCTAGTCTGTATTTCAGTGTGTGTCTGATGCTCTTGTTAGGGACCAGAAGTGTTTTGGGTGGTGCAACTACCGTGTGTGTGACTGGGGGTCCGTCCCCAACTTCTTGTTACACTTCTAGCATTTTCTTTTCTTTATTTATGTGTTGGGGGGGGTTATCCGCGTGAGGAGCTTCCTCCTTGTGTGTGTGTGGGGTGTCATCCCCCTGTGGTGCTACGAGTTTGCAGCATGTGGTAAAGTCTCACTGGATTTCGTGGGGGGTGGATGTAGGTCTGCAGGTTTGCAGACTGAACCACCTTAAAATCCCTGTGCAGTGGGTTGTGTTTTTGTACGATTTCTCCCTATCTTCTATCCCCATTCACAGGTGTTTGCATGTTTTAGATTTGCACAGTTAATGCTTTGTCTGTGAACACTAAATACACACTCTAGCTTGCTCGGTGGTCACACTACACTCACATTCCCTAAGCTGCTTGTTCCATACTTGCACACAAGCACAAGGGAATCCACCCAAGCCCGTGGCAAGTTATTCTATTCACTATGTGCTGGGTCTATCACATGTCAAGTCTTGCTTGTAATTAGCTCAGCACATCCTGTAGGGAACCTTTGTGTTCCATCTACCTACAATTCCGTTTGTGACTGGACTGTGTGTCATTAAGTAACCGAATTAGTTAGGCTAAGTTTTTAACTGGGCATTCTTTTAAGGGATCTATTCAATCCCCCCTTCTAGATCCAGTGGCACCCAAGAGACCCAACAGTAGAGGTATTGGAGGCCAACACTGCAATGGGATTGCACGGATTACATCCAGAAGTGTGATCGCTACCAAAGATTTGACCACCTGATACAATAGTTAGCCTTGACGCTCGTGTTGCTCATCGAGCCTTACCGCTTCACTTAGTGGGGAATTGACATCTTCGGCCCCTTTCCTATGGCCCAGGCACAAAAGAATTTTACCATCATTGTCATCGACTATTTCACTAAGTGAATCGAGGCAGAAGCTACTACGAAAATAATGGAAGGTGTAATTTGGTGTTTCATGTGGCGGTCAATCATAAGCTACTTTAGCATCCCCCAAGAGATAGTGAGTGATAATGGCCTGTAGTTTAATTGTGCTTGTTTTAAAAATAAGAGTGCTGACCTACACATTTGCAATCACTTCACTTTGGTAGCCCACCCAGCTTGGTCAAGAATGCTGAGAAGATCCTTCTCAAGGGATTGAAGACCTTGCTGGATAGAGCTAAGGGAAATTGGCTTAAAGAATTGCCTAGCATGCTATGTGTAGGCATTAAATCTGCCCCCAAACAATGATTAAGTGAGAATATAGGCATGAAAATAAGAAAGGGGAGGGGCGATGAAAAGAGAAAGGAAAATATCGTGATCGCCACCAAGGATAATAGCACAGAGGATAGGAAGAAGATATTAACAGTGCTGCGTACCTTGGAAATCAACGAGGAAGAGAATGTGGTCGGCGCACGACCGCTACAATAAGATCACAAACCTAGTGCAACCATGTTCAACACGGGATGCAACAACTTGTGGTTCAACTCCTCCTCATCTTTCTATCAGCTAGAAAGCAAGGGACTCATGTCCACGCCTGCTTATCCTGCGAAACAAAGCAGTAAGGAAAAAAAACATTAAAAACAAGGATGGTGTAGCATCAATCCCATAAAGAAATGAACATAAAAGAAAGGGAGAAGAATGCACCAGGGAGGGTTTTTAAGGCCTGTAGAAGGGAACAAAAGATAGGTGTATGTGTGTGTGTGATGATTGAAGAGTGTAAAAGAAAGAGAAAATGCAGTAGAAACCCGTGGTAAAGAGAGTGAATATGCATGCATGTAAAGATGCAATAATAGAAAATAATGCAGAGAAAAGAAGAGAATAGAGAGAACCCTAAGAGAAAGAGGGCTTTAGAACTTCACTAGATAGCCTAGGGTCGAAGAGAAGAGTCGGCGGTGCAACATGGCTTCGTCCAACATCAAAGCATGCCCTCTGCCTGAGCTCATGCCCATGGGGGCTATTTATAGGCCTTAGAAGCCCTAAATAGGACTTGGAGAATAAATCCCAAAAATATAAGATTTTGGGAGATAAATCCATGGGATATTGATGAGATAATGGCCCAAGAAGACATAAGAACTGATCTGGCACGAAATCCTCAGAGTACGTGGCTTCAAATAGGACTCTAAGGCATTCTCGACTGGAGAAAATGGAGTCGGGATGAACAGGACTCTGTACTGAGAACACGGTCAGTTGCGCGACCGCTACCTAGAGAACGCGGTCGGTGACAAACCGCGACCATGCCACAGTAGAAAAAGGACAAAGCTACATCGACTCACAAACAGCAATAGGTCGACTCACCCAGTCCCAGGCAAAGGAGAACGTGGTCTGGTGGTCCACCGCGATCTCATGATCACAGTCGACCGATAGACTGCGACCACGGCAGAGGGGAAAAATAGAAAATCAGTCAACTAAAATTGTCATCAATCGACTGAACTTGGATATTCAGTCTACTGAAATGGGCTAGAACACGGTCTGCTTGTCGATCACAATCTCATGATAGCGATTGACCGAATAACCATGACCCTGGTTAGGCAGATGTGGGCGCAGGTCGACTGAACTTGGGAATAGGTCGACTGATTTCAAGAATCAGTCAACTGAATTGAGCAAAAGGTCAACTGATTTTATGAAAATCAGTCTACTGAACTGAACAAAAGGTCGATTGATTTTCTTGAAATCAGTCGACTAAACTAAAAAAGGTCGACTGATTTTTAGAAATCAATCGATTAAACTAATAGAGGTCGACTAATTTCTAGAAATTAGTCAACTGAACTTGTCTTATACCAAAAATAGGTTGGCTGAACTTTCAGGGAGACGCGATTTGATGAAGACCGTGGCTCAATCTTGAATATATAGCATCTGGGGATGGCTATTCATTCAGGATGGCCACTCCAGCAACCAGATGCATTATGGATCTCTCAAACTTGGTTACATAAGGAAATTAGGCTCGACAGTTATCTTTGTTAGGTGTATTTTTATTCTTGTCAGGGTGTATTTTCATTTTTACAAGAGGGAATTTTCAATTCATGTGTCAGGCTGTTTTGAAAGGCATATTGCCTCTCATGTCATGTCTTTTGTTGTTTGTATGTACCACACCTTTTTATGGAATAAAATTGGCTTGTGCCTGACCAGTCAAAGGTTTTGGAACTCTACATGAATTAGATGTATACAATCGGAAATGTCATGAATTGATGCTCAAGTGATTATGAACTGAAACTTTAAAATGAGGAATCGATTGCATCTAGGGAAGCTTTAGTGTAGGTACATGCACACAAAGAGTGAGGATAGTTAAGCTGTCCTGTGCATGTACATCCTACCCGATGGATGAGTCAGATGGGGCTTGGATGGGGGAAAGAACATGTTATAAGTGAGTGGAAGCATGGTATCGTAGTACATCCTATCGCATTGATGACTTAAATGAGGGGGAACTATTTAGCTCAAAGTCTGTGAAGAGAAATGTAAGACGAAGAAGACTGGGGTGGAGTCAATGAGATGTAATGATAGAGGGGTTTTTTGCATATAAACCATTATTAGAATGAAAATGACATATTTATCACTCTTGCATTTGAATTTGTGGATATGTCTTAAAAATGCCAATAGCTTGCTAAAGATCATGGAATGGTCTTTTTGCACTGTTCTCTATGTGCAAAATGACTTCTTGAACATGTGCAAAAAGACCATCCTATGAGGTGAAATAGGTTGAATTTACTTCCATATTAGAGCCAATTTTTTAAGTCTTCTATATACAAGCCATCTTGAAAAAAAAGGAAAAGAAAAAGGTCTTCTGCATAGAACATTGTCTAACACGCGGAAAAAATTTAGGAGCGTTCATTTATTGAACATAAATGCACATTTATCAGCTATTTAAATAGCATGTGCACTGTTAATTTCGCGGGTTTAGGTTTATCAGACGATTTAGGGTTCGGGTACTGGACGTTTTCCCACCGACGACGGTCGATGTTTATTTACATCGGCATAAAATCCGAACATCTTTGTTTAACTATCAAAGAAATCATCAACCTTCACAATATTGGTTGTGATATTGGGGGTCTTTCAGCCGGTTAAAGTCCACGGAGTCGTTCACCATCAGGATGGACATGATTCCCAGCCTGATCCGGTGGTCAAATGTTTTGTTGATATCTGAGATGATAATTGTCATTTCTTATAATGATCTGTGCCTTTGCTGAATCTTACTTATGCTAAATATTCTTTCCTGGTTCATTAATTGCTTCGACAATGCTTGATATTCCTTGGAATTTTGTCTGTTCTCACTTGATACTCATGCATTTTGTAGCTGAAGATATCATGGTCCTGTCCATGTCCTCATTAGAGTAGGGCACCTTAGGAGTGATGCTGGCAATGAAAGATACCTGCTTGATGGTTGAGCTGCCCACATCCTCTAACCTCCAAAACCATCACCACCGCCAACTAACAAATCAAATTCTCAATTTGTCGGCTGGTCTGTTTCTGTTAGATGCCTGTTTACAGCACGTGGAAAAATAATTGAAAAAGAGGTTTAGGTGTTCATTTAGTGAACAACGATGCACATTTGTTGGCTATTTGATTAGCTTGTTGGTTATTTGATTAGCATGTGCATAATTATTTTTGCGCTTTATATTTAACAGACGATTTAGGATTCGTGTACTGGACTTTTCTCACCAATTGTAGTCGGTGTTTATTTACATCGGAACAAGTCCGAACGCCTTTAATTAATTGCCAAAGATGTTATTTAACCCTTACAACATCCGTGGTGATGTAAGGGATTAGGCCCAAAAAGAACCTCCTACCGTAAGGCAGGGGTATAATTGCAATAGATGATATTCTTTATGGACTCTCGGACGTGTATTTAATTTCCTCATAGGTTGGGGTTTATTTGCAATTTTCCCTTGAACCTGGCTTTATTTGCATTTTTTTAAACTAGGGTTTATCCCTTGTGATGAGAGTTTAATCCCAATTTCGTGATGACCAGAACATTCTGCTGCCATCCTGGTAATTTCCAGAATTTTCTTGTAGTTTTTCTGGATATTTATGTAATTTTGAAAAGATCCAGGGTAAACATGTAATTTTCTGATCTTTTGAACGAAATGGGGGGTGGGTTGGAGGATATTTCTACAAACTTGAACATTCTTGTTCAATCTCTCAACTTTCAGCTTGTTCCCCTGAATTTCGTGGGTACTTATGCAATTTCATAAAGTTGCATGGTATTTTTGTAATTTTGCATAAATGCAGGGTACTTCTACAATTTTTGCACTAAATTGCGGGCTTTGAGGCAATCACTGCCGGCGATGCCGTTACACTCGAATCGGGCGAGAGCTTCGACAGCAACAACGGCTTTACGCTGCTTGGCGATGCCAATGGCGGCAGGCTTCAAGTTCACGAGACGGGCGACCTGTCGAACGTGGATGGCGTATCCATTGGCGACCAGTTGCGAATCCTTCTCAGCCGCGACGGCAGCGGGGATATCACTGGTCGAATTCTGATTTACGGCGTCGTGCTGTACGAGGAAATCGCAGCATCCTATTCGCAGTGCGAAGGCCGGCTAACGGTTGTCTCCGGCGATCCGCTGCCATCCTCCGACCAAACGAGCAAGACCACGCTCTACTTCACGCCGCACAAGGGCAATCTGATCGGTCGATATAACGGAACGCGATGGGTGCTGGCCGCATTCACGGAGAAGTCGATAACCCCGAGCGCAGCAGTTCCGTATAGCGTGCATGATGTTTTCGACGACGGTTCGCAGAGCGATGTGACGCTGGAGCTAACCGCCTGGAATGCCGGCCCGACTGGCCCCATCAGCAACGCGACCAACGCCACGCCTATCGTTATCACCGACACGGCGCATGGCCGGTCAACCGGAGACGTTGTTTCCATCAGCGGCGTCGGGGGCAACACGGCGGCCAATGGCGAGCATCGCATTACCGTGCTAACGGCCGACACGTTCTCCCTGCAAACGCTCGCGGGCGTGAACGTCGCTGGCAGCGGCGGATACACCAGCGGCGGCAATTGGTATCTGCGTGATTACACGGCCACGCGGGCAACAGCTCTTGCCTATCAAGATGGAGTGCTCGTCAAATCAGGAGCGGCAACGCGGCGGTATCTTGGCACAATCCGCATGACGGCAACGACGGGCACGACGGAGTTTTCGCGTGCCAAGCGGCTCGTCTGGAACTTTTACAACCAGTGGCAGTATTCAATCTTCAAGCAGCCATCTGCGTCGTTTCACGTTTACGACACGGCTACTGACCGTTACTGGGGTGACGACTACTCTAGCCGCATAGAGTTCGTCACCGGACTTGGGCAAGGCGTGGGCGGCGGTCTCGTCGGCTCGGTCGATTTCGCAGATGATGTCGATGTCGTATTCGTCGTCGGTACCGCGCGTGGAGATGGTGGCGTCGATCGCCATCGACCCCTGCGGATAGAAACAGGCCACCCGCCCGAACAGGGGGCTGCCGGGACGTTCGGCTGCCCATGGTGCGGCAGCGTAGCCTAGACTCGTGCCGGTGGCCGACCCGGTCAACACGCGCGACGAGCAGCGGGCTCCGCGGGAGGCGCGCCTCGCCGCGCTGTTCGCGTCGCCCGCGAGCGTGCTGATCATCCTGCCGCTGCTCGTGATCTCCGTGGGCGTGGTCGTGCTGCTGCTCGGGCGCAAGGCGACGCGCGAGAGCGCCGAGTCGCTCGCGCGTACGCAGCTCACCGGGCAGGCCGAGGAGGTCAGCCGCGACGTCCAGGAGGCGCTCGATCAGTCGTCACCGGTGCTCGGGAGCTTGCGCGTGCTCGCCGACCAGGCGCTGCCGACGCCGGACGCGGTGGCGCGCCTGCGCGACGTCGTCGTCGGGCGGCCGGGCATCGCGAACGCGACGATCGTGTTCCCGACCGGCGTGATGTGGGGGACGTACTTCGAGACCGACACGCGCGAGCTGCAGGTGCACGAGACGCGCGTCGCCGATCACCACCGCACGAACTACGCGCTGCGCAATGGCCAGATGGCGGTGCAGAGCGTCGAGCCGTCGATGTACGAGCCGCGCGAGCGCCCGCAGTACAAGCACGCGATCGAGCGGCGCCGGCGCGTGTGGGAGCCGCCGCGCACGTTCTCGACGTCGCACAAGACGGGGATCACCGTCGTCGAGCCGGTGCTCGGCGACCACGGCGAGGTGACCGCGGTGATCTCCGTCGACTTCGACGTCGGCGAGCTGTCGAGCGCGATCGGCAAGTCGCCGTTCAAGGGCGCGCGCACGGTGATGTTCACGCCCGACGGGACGATCCTCGCGTTCCCGGGCGTCCCCGTGCCGCGCACCGCGATCGCCGAGAAGCGGCTGCTGCGCTACCAGGACTACGAGGATCCGGCGCTCGACGCGCTGTTCGCGCGGATCGCGACCCTGCCGCGGCGTGGGTTCGCGCGGCTCGACGCGCGCGACGGCACGCACTACCTCGCGTCGCTCGCGCCGGTCGCGCGCGAGGGCGCGGGGACGTCGGCGACGCGCGACTGGATGCTCGCGACGCTGGTGCCCGAGACCACGCTGTTCGGCGCGACCCAGCGGTTCGGGCGATCGGCGATCATCGCGTCGGCGGCGGCGCTCGCGATCGCGCTCGGCGTCGCGCTGATGTTCGCGTGGAACCTGGTGCGCATGCGGCGCGCCGTCGGCGTCGCGCGCGCGGAGGCGCGGTCGAGCTGCTGGAAATGGAGCGCCTGCGGAGCGCCGACGACGTACCAGACAGCGTCGGGATTCCACTGCTTGTGGCGGTACTCGAGCGTCGCGATATCCGTGGTGGCGTAGAGGTAACCCCCGTCACTCTTGCGAATGAGGAAGGGCTTGTCCTCCAGCGCGGGATTGTCGCGGAAGAACACGCAGAGCGCTCCCTCGCTGATCTCGGCGATGCCGGCCTGCTGGAGGCGTTCGCAGACCGAGGCCAGGGCGTCGTTGTAAAAACTCTCACCGAGGCGCTCGTCAAAACGGATGTCGAGGAGGTTGTAGAGTTTTTCGAATTCCTGCCACGAAAGCTCCACGGTGCGCTTCCAGATCTCGAGATTCTCCGGATCGCCGGCCTGGAGCTTCACGAGTTCCTCGCGCACGGCCTTGCGCGTCTTGGGCTGCGACTCGCTCGAAGACTTGGTTTGCGGCGGCGGCTCGGGCTGCGGCGTCTGGTTGACGCCGCACGCGGCGAGCGCGAGGACCAGTGCGAGTGCGACCCTCATGCAGCTTCGCCGTGGCACTTCTTGAACTTCTTGCCCGAGCCGCACGGGCACGGCTCGTTGCGGCCGACCTTCTCGGCGGCGACGACGGTCCCCTGGCGCTCGCCGGGGCGGCGGCCGCTCATCGCGGCGTCGAACGCCTCGATCACGACCTCGGTCGGCTTGATGATCGTCGACGCGGTGTCGTTGGTCATCGCCTCCTCCTTGACGTCCTCGGCGATCAGCTCCGCGAGCTTGGCGTAGATGTGGGGCTGCGCCTCGACGAGGTTCGCCGCGACGCGCTCGTGGATCGGCCGGTCGGCGAGGCCGTCCACCGTCGACAGCTGCTCGGTCACGACGCGGTCCGCGTCGGCGAGGTTCTGCGCGGTGATGCGGGGCAGCGTGCCGTCCTGGCCCTTGTCGAACATCGCCCAGATCAAGGTGGCGTAGAACACGGCCGCCTCCCCCACCGAATCCCCGTGCTCGGTGCGGATCGCGGCGGCGTGCTGGAGCAGGAAGGGCTGCTCTTTCTGCAAGCGTTGCGCGAGCTTGTTCATCGCCTTCTTGTCCCCTCGCTGGTCGAGGCGGGTGAAGGCGGTGATGGTGCGTTCGACGATCTCGGCGCTGACGACGTAAGCCATGACGGCCAGATCTTCCCCAGGGAGAGCCGCAGGTCAAGTAGCGTACTATCTCGGCGATGCTCCGTCCAGAGCGTCTCGTACATCTTGTCTTCCCAGTCTCTTTTGTTGGAACTGACTGTCTGTGCCAAGAGGGTGCAGAGCGTTTTATTAAATGCTTCTGCCAGCCCATTCACCTGGGGATTGTATGGAGTGGATGTTCTCCAATCAATCTTATACTTTTCGACCAATCTGTAGACCTTTTGATTACGAAAATGGCTTCCGTTGTCTGAGACAATCCGACTGGGGATGCCGAATCAGAATTTACATTTTGCTAGATAAATCAGGCCACAATTTCTCCTGTCACTTCTTTCAGGGCTACAGCCTCCGCCCAGTGAGAGAAGTAGTCTATTATTGCCATAATATACTCGCATCCTGAATAGGATAGGGGAAATGGGCCCACAACGTCTATTCCCCATTGGGCACATGGCCAGATGAGTGCCGTCGGATGTAATTGTGTTGGAGGTCGCTTGGGGACTGTTGCATGGTTTTGCATTTCTGACATGACTTGGCATATTTACAGCAATCGTCAAACATTGTCGGCCAATAATAGCCGAGTTTCTTGATTTCAATTTTCATCTTCGGTCCCTCCTGATGCGCGCCTGCTGTTCCGGCATGAACCTCCCTCATGACCATCCAGGCCTCCTCGATGGATAAGCATCGAAGAAGCACTTTTCTTCTGGCGTCAGCCATAATTCTAAATAAAATCCCATTCCGGACTTCACAAGAGTCTTTTGTTCTGATCAGCTTGATATTCTCTTCTCTCTGCTTGGGTAGTTATTGGTATTTGAACCACTACATAAGAGGTTCCCTCCAGTCGGGTAAGCTGACTGCTTCCGCCGTGGTGATCTCGTGCTCTTCTTCTTCAAGTTCCTCTATCATGCTAGGGACCTGACGTCAGTTGATCACTCGTATGCTGAGTGACCCATTTGGCGGGATTGCCAATGAACTTGCCAGTTTTGCCAATGCATCGGCTTGTGCGTTCTCTCCCCTAGCGACGTGGCCTATCTCAATGAGGTAGAACTGCCCCATGACTCGCTTCGCCTTAGTGTGGTAAGGGAGTAATTCGGGCTTCTGGACATCAAATTATCCTTGAATTTGTGTGACGATCAACATTGAATCGCCAAATACATGTAACATCTGGATCTCCATATGCAGGGTGATATGGAGGCTGATGATCAGAGCTTCATACTCTGCCTCATTGTTTGTGCAGGGTTTGCTGATGGAGCGCGAAGTGTGTAGCACTTCTCCTTCTAGGGATTTAAGGATGACGCCGGCTCTAGCTCTTATTCTAGTATGTCCGGATGGGGGTAGTTTCCGCTCTCGAAGCCCCATCAAAGTACAATTGTCATGTGGCTTGCTGGACTTGGTCCACCTCTAGCGTCTCATCTTCAGGCAACTCTGTAATTAACGAAGAATCTTCAGTCACAGAGTGTGCTACGAGGAAGTCCGCGATGGCTTGACCTTTGATGGCCTTCTGCGGCACGTAGGTGATGTCAAACTCCATCAGCAACACGGCCCATTTGCCAAGGCAACCCTTTAAGGCCGGCTGGGACAAAATATACTTAACAGGGTCGGCCCTCGATATCAGCCTTATTTCATGCAATAGCATGTAATGCCTCAGCTTCTTGGTTACGAAGACCAGTGCGAGACAGACCTTCCCAATTGGTGAGTACTTCAATTTCGCCCCAACCAGGCTTTGGCTAAGGTAGTAGAGAGCCTGTTCCTTTCCCTCATCATTATTATGGGCGAGCATTACCCCTAATAAGCATTCAGTGGCAGCTATATACAAGATAAGCGGCCTCCCCTTGACTAGCGCCCCAAACACGAGCGGAGTCTTCATATATTCTTTCAACAGTCAAGAGCCTTTTGACACTCCTGGCTCCAGTAGAAAGGTGCATTCTTTGTCACCAGTTTGTGAAATGGCTAGCAATGTCCCGATAGGTTGGAGATGAACCTGCGTATGTAGGCCAGCCGGCCTTGCAAGGATCTCAACTCTCCCAAATTCTTTAGGGGAGGCAACTCCTGGATGGCTTTTATTTTGGTGGGATCGATCTCGATCCCCCTATATCGGACTATGAAACCAAGAAACTTCCCACTAAAGATGCTGAAGGCGCACTTCATTGGATTTATCTTCAGCTCATATTGCCGCAGCCTCTCGAAGATAACCCTAAGATCATTGAGGTGATCTTCTCTCTTCTTAGTCTTGACAGCTAGGTCATCAATGTAACACTCGACTTTGCTGTATAGCAACTCATCAAATGTCTTAGTCATTGCTCGCTAGTACGTGGCGCCAGCGTTCTTGAGGCCATAGGGCATTCTTTTGTAGTGGAATATCCCCTTGGGTGACCGGAAGGCCGTGTGAATTTGGTCGTGCTCCGCTATCCAAATTTGATTATAGCCAGACGACCCGTCCATAAACGATAAAGCCTCATGGCCGATAGTTGCATCAATCATCACTTTGGTGATAGGCACTGAAAAATCATCCTTCGGACATGCCTTGTTCAGGTCGCAAAAGTCCACGCAAGTCCTGATCTGTCTATTATTCTTCTTCACCGACACGATGTTGGCCAGCCAAGTAGTGTATTGATTTTCAGATACAAAGTCAACATCAATGAGCTTGTCAGCTTTTTTGTAAATTTGGCTAATCAATTCTGGCCTCATGCGTTGGGGCAGCTACTTCACTGGCTCGATCTTGGGATCGATGGCCAAAATGTGCTGAGCCACGACGGGGCTAAGGCTGGTCATCTCTTTGTAATTCCAGGTGCAATAGTCCTGAAATTCCTACAACAGCTTCATATATTGCTCCCTCTCTTGGGGAGACAGAAGGGCACTTAGAAAGGTCGGCCTGGGATCACTCTCCATGCCGAGATTGACTTCGATGAGTTCATCAATGGTGGCTTGGCCGCCGTCTTCAATTTTCGGCGGCATTGGGAGTAGGTCGATGAAGTCCTGATCTTCTGCCTCGAGGACATCATACACTTCTTCTTGCTTCACCTTGCCGGAAAGCGAGGCGTTGTCTGCTTCTTTCTCTGGCTCTCGGGTCAGCATTAGCGTGGATGGCACATTTCTCGGGCCGTCAAGGCACTAGCTCGTGCACTACAAGAAAAATGGGAAATACCGATGGTAATTTTCAACGGCAAACTATTCGTTGGAAATACGTCAGAAATATTGTAGTTTGTGACCGAAATATATTATGTCAAAAATTTCTCGATAATTATCGACTATTTTTTAACATAATTAATTTGTCGTAAATACGTCAGAAGTTTTCTATCGAAAAAATAGTGCGTCGAAACTACGTCGAAATTTTTTGACTTATTTTCGACTAATGAAAGATTCGTCAAAAATAAATAGTATCGGGTTAAAATTTATGAACAGATTCTGACGGATCAATTTAATGTCAAAAATTCATCGAAAACTTTCCGACGTAACTCCGACGAACCAGAAATCTGTCAAAACATTATGGCATATTTTCGGCGAAGAAATTAACTTTTGTAACTGTTGTAAAATTATTTTAACTGGGAGTTACCGTAACTGGCCAGGGTTGTCTTCTCCACGCCCGGAGTGTGGAGGTATCGTCTCCGCTCCTCTCTTTAACATTTACTTTACTCGTATATTTTATATATGCCGCTGGATGTGATAGGATAATAGCTCATTTTACATTCAATCACCGCTGCGAAGAGAGAGAGAGAGACTCATTCTGTGACTCAATCCGAGTATAAGCACAGAAGAGCCGACTATCTGACTCATTGCCGGTTCCTCAACCGCGCATGATCCCACGCATCTCTCGCTAGGGACGCCCGCGAGCTAGAGTCCCAGGTCGCGTGTCTATATCAAGTTGGGTGAAAATAATTTTCCTTTTATCTTTTTACGTTATTCAATTGGTCAAGCATTTGTATATATGCCATCCCATGTGACATCTCTCTTCTTATGTAAATCTGAGTCGATAGATTATCGATACAATACAATGTCTCTTATGTAATGCGGAGGCTCAAAAAATAACCTAAAAAAAAGTCAAGTCTGATCGGCACAAACTAATACGATACCATATCATACCATCAAAAAATTAGATGCCCAACTATACGGTGAACATTGCATCTACTTTATCTCCACATTTTCTCTTCTTTTCGTTACACCCTAAAAACATGTTGCCTGCCCTCTTGCACAGCAATTGAAAAATCAATTGAAGAGAAAAATGATGATGCAAAATGATGCAAAATCATACAAGGAATGTGACTCTAATTCTAATTTTGATTTTGATTCTAACCATGTTGTATGTGCATAAGGAGAATTCTACCTTCTTAAAGAAAAAAATCAACAAGTATCATTGAAGATTCAAAGGTAAATTTCGCTCTCACTCCGATGCACCCAATATTAGCAACATGCATATTCACTTTGAAAAGATCTTACTTAAACTTGCATGCAACTCGTGCTTTGATGACTATGCATTTCATACCTATCTGTATAGCAGACCATTCCTTACATTCTTTAGATTTAATGCAAATTATTCATAAGGAATTTGGGGCTATAATAAATGCAAAACAAGAAAAGGTATGTATGCAACTATAGTTAATTTTTGTTCAATATGTTCAAACGTAAACATTAACATAAAAATTATCTTTGTGCATTTGAGTGGAAACTATCTGAAGAAACCCAAACGGATCAACTCTGTTTGGACATTTTCGTATTTCCACAGCGCCGGCACGCAGGGCGTGTTCGGCTTGGGCGGGACCAGGGCGTGCAGGACCTCCCACAGGGGGGTGAGGTTCAGCGGATCCATCTCGCGATAGAGCTGCTCGCGGATCTGCTTCGTCGGAAGCGGTGCGTTCATGTCGCGACATTTTAAGTTTGGGAGCAGGACGGGCGCAAGCGCAGGAAACAAACGGCAATTTTCCGATATGAATTCACAGATTACACCATCAGGGCGAGGTCATTCAATCTTTCGACTGGGCTCTGACAAATTCATGATGCAGCCGCGCGTAAATGCCGTTTTCGCGCAGCAAACTTTCGTGTGTGCCGCGTTCGACGATTTCGCCCTGATCCAAAACGAGAACCAAATCGGCTTGCCGGATCGTGCTCAAACGATGCGCGACGATGAACGCTGTGCGTCCGCGCAACAGATTTTCGAGCGCGCGTTGCAAACGCGCTTCCGTCACGGTGTCAATCGCGCTCGTCGCTTCATCCAAAACGACGATGCGCGGATTCGCCAGCATCGCGCGGGCGAAACAAACGAGTTGGCGTTGCCCAAATGACAGCGACGTGCCGCGTTCCGTGACGTGCGTTTGCAAACCTTGTGGCAAGGCATCGAGCAAATCGGCGCAGTCCAGCGCGTTCAAGGTTTCGCGCACTTCGGTTTCTGTCGCGGACGGACGCGCGAAACGGATGTTGTCCAGAACTGTTCCTGTGAAAAGGTAATTGTTTTGCTGCACGCTGCCCATTTGGGCGCGCAGTGAATTGCTGGTGACGGCGTTCAAATCCACGTCGTCCACCAAAACGCGTCCGCCGGTCGGCAGATAAAATTTTTGCAACAGCCCGACCAAAGTCGTTTTGCCGCTGCCGGTGTGACCGACGAGCGCAACGGTTTGACCGGCTTCGGCGGTGAACGAAATGTTTTTCAAAACCGGACGACCGGCTTTGTATTCAAAATTCGTGTTTTGAAATTCCACGCGTCCGTTGATTTTCGGCAACGGCTGGGCGTCCGGCGCATCTTTCCATTCCGGCGCTTGATCGAGCATCCGAAAAAGTCGTTCACCGCCGGCCATCGCCATGAACGCCTGATTTAGTTGGTTGCCGATGTTTTGGATCGGATCAAAAAATAGGTTCGCCAAAAAGAAAAACATCACGAGGTCGCCGACTTCCATGTGCAACCAGCCATGCCAGCGCAATGCACTTCTACATCGATGCACTCATACATGACGAGTGCATCAAGACTTATCAAGGAGAAGTGACGCCCCGAGATAGGGCTGGGCGTATATATATATAACTATGGTTTGTCGACTCGGCCTGACTCGGGTCGACTCAAACGTACCGTATCAGGGCAAACTCGATACATTGTGGATCACCCTTAGGATCGACCGAGTCACAGTGAGAGAGAGATAGAGGAGGGGGAGAGGGGGAGAGAGAGGGCCGAGTCAGACCAAGTCGAATGTGAGTCGAATGCGACTCGGACGTATCGTACTGGATCAGAAAGATCCCGATCCGATACGGATCAGCGAGTCGACGAACCTTGTTCCAAAGGACGTGTAGTTCTTGTACTTAACATGTGATATCTGGAACCCGAATTGATGATTTCTACCTTTGGGTCACTTAGATAATAGGTTAGGATAAGTTAACATGGGTGGACTCAGGGTGGAGTATTTCTAGATTTCATATTTTTAGTTTGGTATCTATTCTATCCGGAGTTGGATAAGATATTTATGTGAGAAAGGTGAAATGATTACCCTTAGATTAAGGGCATTAACTCTATCCGACTCCAAGTGATGTATTATGATTCTCAAATTTGAATAATTCACTCACCAGCAAGTAACTCATCCTAATCCATCTTTTTCCGTTATCAAAGTGGCCCTATAAAATAATTGAGTTAACGCACGACAACGTACTGGAGGAGATGCCCTAGTCCGCCTCAGAGAAGGCCTAATCGGAGTTAGTGGGACGCCTCATGCCCGTGAGATCACACACCTTAAAGTTTTTTCCTCTTCGAGAGTATTATTTTTAATGTGTTGGTCAATTTCATGCAGATAATACTTTTGTTTAAGATGCCCATATTTGCATTACGCATGTATTTATTTATTTATGTAATAACGAATCAATGGTGAAAGATAAAATTGTACTAATGACATCATTAGGTTATTTTAGCTTTCAAGGGGGCGCTTTGATAGCGAGTTAAGCTGGGGAGCAGATGAGAGAGAGTTGGTGGATCTCACTGCCCTCCTCACACAGAGGAAGGTTAATCAGGATCTGTTAGCGCAATCAATGCTTGCGCTAACCTTACCTGGTCAGACGTCACTTGCACCAACCCTACCCTATTAACAAAGCGGTCCTAACTGATATTAGGACGACATATCCATAATACAATGTTGTGATCTCTGAGTGCCAAATATTCATGATGCACAGAGTATTGTTATAGTTATATCTTTGTGATTCTCAGACCGTCAACGCCAACAAATATTCCCGAAATATGCTCGCAAAAATCATTTCAATGAGTGAAATACCAAACATGTCTCTCTCTATATATATGAGAGAGAGAGAGAAAAGGGTGCCACCCTGTGGCCCCTCTCCCCCACCTCTAGTAAGTCCCATCCCCCACTTTCGACGAGCTCCGACGAGCAAAATCACCCTGACCCCTCCTAGCCCTCTCAGTAAGCACCCTCCCACCCACCTCTTCTCTTGGCCATCCATCTCCCTCTCTGGCAAGCAACCCCCCACCATCCTAGCCCCCACTCCCCCTGTTGGCGAACACCCCCCTTCCAAAGACATTGCCTCCACCTACACATCCTGTGCGAATGTCATGGCCACCATCTGCGCCTTGCCCTTGCTCTTGTAATGAGGCTTGGGTGGGAAGAGAGTGGCACTGTCGACCTCCATGGAGTTGGTTGCCTCAGTCATGGCAGCTCTCTCTCTCTCCCCCCTTCTGTTGGTAACCATGTCTTTCCCCCTGGGGGCTCGGTAACCATGTCCTTCCCCCTGGGGGCTCGCAAGAACCCCCCAACACCCCATCCCTCTCGGCCCCCTCTCCCCCACCCAATGAGTAGACCCATCGTAGTCAGTTATCCTCTCCCACTCACTAAACCCTAGTCCCCACCCTGCAACCCCCTTTGTGCCTCCCACCTTTCCTCGTCGCACCTCTTCTTCTCTTCATACTCTCGGCCCCCGAACACCCCCTCCCCTTTTTCCCACCCCTGCACCACCACCTATCGATCGAAATGACCCTAGGTCAGTCTTCCGGCTGGCCCTACTCATGGAATGCCGACGGCCTCAAGCCATAAGCGCTCGAAGCTCACCAGCTTGATCGTCGCCCCTCGTTAGCAAGCTCCTCGTTGTTGTCGGTCGCCCTAGCTCTCTGGCCCAATCACATTGACCCCCTGTTGATGATGCCCCTACAAGTGCCTCTGACCAACCACCACCATCGACACCTTGTTAGGGCTGCCCGTTGTGTGTATGCCAGCCGACGCTATCCTCCTCACCAGACTCGTTGTAACGTCCTGAATTTTTTGGATATTTTTCGGATCAGGATCCGTGGGTTTCGGATCACTTTCGGGGGTCCCGGAGCGCGTTTTGTGATTCACGCGTATTTTTTCCTACTTACGGTAGGCCCCTTTTCTTTTTTGTCCCCGGGGGCACGAGAGCTTGATATCACAGGATGATGAAGAAGGGTCTCCCTGCGATTCCTGAGCTTGATCGGGCTTAGTCGCCCGGGCTCGTTTAAGGGCACGGGCCTCTTGTTTGGTGACCCAAATTTGTTTCATCTTCGGAGGTCACTTGCCCTCGTAATTGACCATAGAAGCCTTTTTATAATGGGGTTTGTCCTCGCACACCTTTTGGAGGGGCACGAAACGGTTGGAAATTGGGATGGTTGGGAACGGATTGTCCTGTGGAATTATCGGCTCGCCACAATCGAGGCGAACTCGCATGCTCCCAACGAGGACCTTCTTACCGGAGCGAGAAATGGCCACTGCGGGCTTCTTATTCTGATGGACCCGACGGCGCCCCCATTTAGCAGGGGCAGAGTTGCTTGAAATTGTGTTGACCGAGAACACTCGGCCTTACGGAACATGGAGCTCTGCGTCGGTGAATGAAACCGTCTCGAGCTGAGCAGGCGTCTCGCTCGGCGCCGCGGGAACGACCCCCAGAAAAAAAGGGGGAGCCCACGACTGCGGGAAAGTCGCCAAATGTAAGTGGCGTTGCCAGATATCCATATCTGGCATGGGCAACGATCACAAGCGGTCCGTAGGTTACTGTAACCATTGAAAAAGGAACCTTCTGATGTTGACGGTGAAGCGGGGAGCTTTGCTAATCCCTCCTCCTCTTGCAAGGATAAACGAGGGGAATTAAGATCCTTGCAAAGGCATACAGAATCTGTGGCCGAAAGATGAAAGGCGGGAAAGGTCACCCGGGTGTGCCAGTCTGTTTACAGGCGAAAAAGTTTCGGACACACATATCCAATTTGTTGGATAGATAAGCGTGTATTTTTAGCTTATTAGCATGCATATTTGGATTTTCGCGTGCGTAGTTTGTCAGACGATTTAAGGTTCGAGTACTAAGACTGTTCCCCACCGACCAGAGTCGGTGTTAATTTACATCAGAACGAATCCGAACACCTTTGATTAACTGCCTAAGACTATTTTGCCTTTACCGTATCAGCTTTGCCAAAATTTTAGCCCCGGGAGAGGACTCCTATCCCTTAAGAGAGGGCATCATTATAATTATCTCTTTTGGGGGGGTTTATATGCAATTCTCCCCTATGGAAGAGTTTCGATGCAATTTCTCCATTTTAGAAGAGTTTGGGTGCCCGTCCGAGGAATGGCGCCAGCGCCGGGCGCCGCAGCATGACTGGCTTGTCGAGGGTGCCTTCCTGAAGGGCACTGTGGCTATCTTGGCGGGCGATGGCGGCCTCGGGAAATCGCTGCTGCTCCAGCAACTCATAACCGCTAGCGCCATTGGTGCGCCATGGCTGGGGATGCAGACACAGCAGATGCGGTCTCTAGCTATCTTCTGCGAAGACGATATGGATGAGCTGCACCGTCGTCAGGAGCGAATCAACGATCATTATGGCTGCCGGATGTCGGACCTGGAGCCTGTTCTTATGGATGGCAGACCTGGCCGGGATTCATGCCTGATGCAGTTCAAGCAATGGGGTGGCGATGGGTATGTCACTCCCCTTTTTAACCAAATTTGGGAAGTTGCGACACTTCAGTCTGCGCAGATAGTCATCCTTGATACTTTGGCGGATGTGTTTACTGGGAATGAGGTTGACCGGAATCAGCCCAGGGTTTTTATACGTACTCTCAGGAAGCTTGCGCTGGCGCTACAGGGCGTTGTGATCCTGACCCAACATCCTAGCGTCGAAGGCATGAACAGCGGCACAGGACGATCTGGAAGTACGGGGTGGCACAATAGCGTCCGCTCCCGCCTCTACCTGACAAAGGAAAGGGACGAGAATAAGCCTGACCATCGCCTTCTAAAGACCATGAAGCAGAATCATGGCCGATCAGGCGGTAAGCTGCCGATAATCTGGAAAGACGGGGTGTTCGAGTTAGTCCCAGATGAAACCGTTAAATATCATTGGCAGGATTAGTAACTTAGGTTAACGTGCGCTTAATTGCCGGAGGGGCTGTGATTAAAGAAGATACCGCCATAGCGGTTATGGCGCTTCTGGATAAGCTGAAAGAGCGCGCCAAAGATCCTATTGTCGATCTTTATAGTGACGAGATACGTGCGCTAGTCCGCTGTGAAGCGGCGCCTCGTCTTGGAAAAAAGACAAATGAGGTATGGCCTTTATAGGCTCCATTACTTTTTCAGGTAGTGCTGAAGAACGGTGACAGCAGAGAGCAACTTCTCTTCCCACCTTTGGCGACTGATGATCTCTGATGTGCTCTCGCCACAGTGACCGCCGCTGCACTCGTAGTCGCTCTTGATCTTCGCAAGGAGGTCTCGACCAGCCTTGGCACGAACGCTGTCCAAAAGCTTGGGCAACTTCTCAGCGAGAAAGTCCTCCCATTGTTGTACTCCCTTAAGTCTATTTTTGCTTGCTCTGTTTTCCCTCTTCCCCACATTGTACGCTTCTCCTGTGTATTTTACTCTTATCAATAGTGAGAGAAGGAAAGAAATCTTCAGTTGTAAAGGATATTGTGGCTTCTGCTCTACTTCCCCTTGTGTCTCCGGTATGACTCCCCATATCCTTGCGTTCAGTTCAGGACATGCTCGTGTTTTATCGTCGCTCCCACTCACCTCATGGTGGGCGCTTCGGGTCCCTCGGGACCTACTCTCTCATATGGGTCATGGGGAACCCCCTTCGGAAGCGAATAACAATGGCCGAAGGCCGACAATATGCTGAATTTTTGTCCCAGAACTCCAACGTTACTGCCCATGGGTTGCCGGAACCCTGTCACAGGCCAATCCTCAGGACTTCCGCACCCAACCCGGGCCATGGAGTAGCTGCTCCTGGCTTACTCATCAGTTTTGGAGGTCATCTAGGGTCTCTCCGTGGGTGAGCCTTTATTCTCACACTCCACATATCTCGGGTGCGGGGGGAGTGCTGTCGAATTTTTACCGGAACCCGAATTGATTACTAAACTTGTTAAGAATAAATGCGAGATTGCAAGAGAGGCTCTCTGCACTTTGAAACTAGCATGGACAACAAGCTTTCCATTCTCACATGCACCAAAGTACGGCATCACCCCATGCATGAATAAAAAAGGGGGGAGAGAAAACTAATCAAATCTAATCAAATGAGCATGATGAGATGAGGAGAATATTGCATGTGTTTTATCTTAACTTGGCAAAAAAATATGCTCGGAGAGGAAGAGAACAAAAAAAAAATGAATGTGACCTGTCCACCAGATTCGGTCAATCAAAATGAGTCTTTGATCGACCGAACTTCCGTTTAAAACAACAAAAAGAGAAGAAAGAAGAGCGGAGATGGGGTGATCCGACGCCAATTCTTGCACCGGATCAATCCCGTTCTCACGCCGATTCACTCATTCCCCGATAAAAAAACAAGACCCAAAGTAAAGGCCAAAACAAAGGCCGGAGAGATGATCCGGCGCGCTTTTTATACGCCGTATCATCAAAAGCACACCGGATCACCCCCCCGCGCCATTTCATCTCCCTCCCCCGCCGTTTCACACCCGCTCACCTAACACACTGTCACATATCACACACCCGTAAACACATATGCCTCCCATGACACACGTAACACCAGACCGCCATATGGCATTTTATTCTAAAAAATTTAGATTTTCTTGTTTATCTCTTTAATTGGCCTATTTATCTTAGTGTAAATCTGAAAATAACTTAAATTATGTTTCTAGTAATGGGATTGGGTTAAAAGGCCATTACATTGGGTCTTTGGGCCTATTTGAATTGGTCTTAGCCCTTTGGTTAATATAGGGCCTTTAAATTGATTTAATAAGCTCTTAATTCATTTTAATAGTCCATTGAGCCTTTTTAAATTCTTAATAATTATATTTGATCTCAGAAAATTCTCGGACGTTACACTATAGAAGGCAACAATCTCCCTGTAAATATCATATACCTTGACATGGAAGGTTACGATGCCAGCTTAGGTGTAGATTGACTATGTGAACACTACGCCGATATTAATTATCACCATAGGCGAATTTTCTTCTACAAACTAGACCTTCCAAGATTTTTCTTCCTTGGCATCAAATGCAGGAAGCATCCTGATCTTATTTCTTCTCTTCACGCCTGCAAACTCATCTCCCAAGGTTGTGAAGCTTTTCTTTCTTTCGTAGTTATCACCAAGTCCAAGGAACTCATTTTAGAGGAAATCCCTATTGTAAGAGACCTTCCTGACGCCTTTCCCTCCGCACTATCTGGTTTACCGCCTGTAAAGGAAGTAAACTTTTCCACTGAACTAATCTCTAGAGCTGAACCTATCTCCAAAGCTCAATACAGGATGTCCCCCACAGAACTCAAGGAGGTGAAGAAACAACTTCAAGAATTATTGGAGAAGGTTTTTATTCGACCAAGCACATCCCCTTGGGGTGGTGCGTCAGTTCTATTCATCAAGAAGAAGGATGGATCCCTCAAGCTATGTATCGATTAATGGCAATTAAATCAACTCACAAGCAAGAACAAATATCATTTGCCACGTATTGATGAACTGTTCAACTAGATCTCTAGAGTAGAGTCTTTATCCAAAATAGACCTCAGGTCTGGGTACTATCAGCTGAGGATTAAAGATGAAGACATCCACAAGACTACTTTTCGTAGTAGATATTGGCACTATGAGTTCGTGGTTATGTCATTTGGGTTAACCAACATCCCTATAGCTTTTATGCAACTCATGAAGAATGTCTTCAGCCCCTATCCAGACTATTTTGTGGTCATTTTCATAGATGACATCCTTATTTATTCCAAGACCCAGGAAGAGCATGAAGAACAAATCACTCACGGCGACAAATATGACATAGATAATAAATAAGTAAATTAAGTTAAACAAACTAGAAGTGACGGTAAGAGTACATATACTGGAATACGGGTTAATATATATGAGAGTATATATATGGGACCTTAATTTTTCCCTGACGGGCATCCCCTATTGGAATACCGACATCGGAGGTTTTTTTGCCTCGGATTTCGTGCATAAGGGTGGGATAGACAACCCGGAGTTCCGCGAGCTCTATTGCCGCTGGCTGGAGTTCGGCGCCTTTATGCCGCTTATGCGTTCACATGGCACCGATATCCCCCGAGAGATCTACAACTTCGGCCATCCCGGGGATACGGCTTTCGACGCCATTGCACGCTTTATCCGCCTGCGTTACCGCCTTCTTCCTTATATCTATTCCACCGCCCACGATGTTACCGTGTCTGCAGGCTCGATCATGCGAGCCCTGTTCATGGATTTCCCGGGCGACCCGCACGTATGGAACAATGGCGAGGAATATCTTTTTGGCAAGTCGCTCCTGGTCACACCCGTGACCCAAATGGGCCAGCGGACAACTTCGGTCTATCTTCCTGACGGCGCTTCCTGGTACGACTTCTGGACCGGGGCGGTCTCTCGCGGCGGCGACAGTGTACAATGCCCGACCCCCATCGACAGGATGCCGATCTATGTCAAGGCAGGAACCATCCTTCCCTGGGGACCAGAAGTCCAGTACGCCGCTGAAAAAAAGTGGACCGACCTCGACTTGCGTATCTATGGCGGAGCCGATGCGCACTTTACACTCTATGAAGACCAGGGTGACGGCTATGCTTACGAAAAAGGCGTTTCCAGCGAGATCGGCATGAATTGGGACGACGCCCACCATACGCTTACCCTTGCAGCGCGTAAGGGGTCCTTTCCGGGTATGCTCACAAAGCGCCGCTTCCGGGTAGTGCTGGTGGATGCGCATAAAGGAGTAGGCGACCAGCCATCGGCCCATTGTGACAAAACAGTCACTTATTCCGGCAGTGCCGTTACCGTTCGGTTTTAGTTTAACCTTTCCAACCCATGTGCCATATGATAAAGTTCCTATCCCTGCTTTGCATCCTATCCTGCCTCGACGCTACGGCGCAGGAAAGGCTTTATCCCAACGAATTCCCCTTGGGTGATGTCGTGCTGCTGGCAGGCCCCTTCAAACAGGCGAGAGACCTCAACATTCAAACGCCCGTTGACACCCCAAATGACCCAAGAACGCCTTCTATGGTTTCAAAACCTCGCCTTATCCATTAAAACACATTCCCTAGAATGGCCATGATACTTCCTAAAGCCTTCTGCTTTGCAAAATTACCACAACACCCTTTAGGATCAAACCAAAATACCTCATAACACCTCACAGTGCCTTAAAACTCATTTCAGGACATGGGAGAGCCTTTCTCCATCTTAACTCATTTCCATGTAGACAGACTTGCACAACTTTGTAGTTGTAGGAGATATATCCAGGCCCATCAGGTTGGGTCCAGTTAACTTATATCCAAGGGGGTGGGTGCACAGAGTGTGTGTACACTGGTCATTACCAGACCCATTCAGGTGGACCCGATTAACTTTAGTTCTGTTATTTCTTACAGGAATACCCTTGATATGTGTCCTCTGTAACAGGGTCATTCTGGTCTTTTGCTCCAATTAGGTTAATTAATAAAGGTGAAGGGTGCGGCTGTGTTCTCATGGACAGCTGCAACCCTGTTTGTGCAGTCACCTTCTTTCTCCTCTTCTTCTTTCCTCCTCTTGTTCTCTCTCTGCCATGTTACCATGGAAATCAACAGTGGTCAATTTTTACATAGGGCATCACCATAGGCAATTAATCAATAGTTTTCACTCATCATACCGATTTGATTATGCTAGCTGAGGACTGTGGAGAAGATAAAGTTTCAATACCCTTGTTTATCTAGTTGGGCAAAACCAACACAATATGTTAAAATCGAAACCGAAATTTTCAAATCAGATGTTTCCTTTTGAAAACCTAATGGTTTTCACTCATGTAGAGATGAGCACACTCTTGTCTTAATTAGCCCCTGGTTATGTATCTCTAGACATAATAAAAAGGCAAAATGAGATACAGAGACAGTTAGAAGTGAGAGAAGTATTTCTCATGCTATAGTCAAATTAGAAACAATGTGATTGTCCCTTTGCAGAGATGTCCACAAAATTACTTATTTTCTTGACTCTGGAGTCCATTCCACATAATTGCATTTCTCGAGCCGCATTTTTTAGTTGCGTCAACACAGCACAAAAGAATGGGAACATATCCCCTAAACCATAATTCTAAGATCTAATTGAATAGCCTATGTTAAGCATGCACAAAGTCTGTAAGTGTGAATAGATGGGTTGATGTCAGTCACACGAATCCTTTCCAGGGTGCTATTCCTGCAAAACTTTCAGGATGCTATTCCTTCCCATTACTTTCTCCACAGGTGAATGAGGTAGAGATGGGTTGACATTTGAAAAGTGGCTAACTTTATCGTGTGGCTCCTGCATGTTTGCGAGAAGGCTTCTAAGATGGGAGATGCAATCAATTCAGGTGGACTGCCACCAAAAATTGGCTTCATCATAACAGAGATCCAGATGATGATGTTTCACACCACAGAAATGCTGGCCAAGGTACTGCTATCTGATAGTGATGGTTAGTACCACAGGCAAAAGGGCTACACAAACTTGGGTGTCTGTATGTGAGGGAAAATGGCTGGTGATCCCACAAATGTCATGCACTGAGTGAGGTCCCAGCAGGTAAACATGCTGATTGTGATCCTGCCCTGCTGGGGTCATGCCCCCATTCCTTCTTCTTCTTCTTCTTCTTCTTCTTTTCCTCTTGGGGGTGTGGGGTGTCATTGGGGGTTCTCATAGTGGTGATACACTGATAATACCACAGCAGGCAGCTGGTAAGTAAAGGTGCAGGACTGCAGGGCATGGCATAATGGAGTTGGTGGTTGAGAACGGGAGGACAACTGGTTGGGTTTTGAGGAAAACAAGGGCCTCAAATACTTAGAGCAGAGGGATGGAACTTTGGCATGGAACACTATCGAAACGTCACTTAAGGACAGGTCATTATGCTCTCGCCAGCTCCATCGATGCCTTCTTATCTTTCCCATGTTTCTTGTGGCATAACTGTACGATTCCTTCAAATGGCAAGGGCCGTAAGGACGATGAAAATGCTGGAAATGTTTGAAAAAGAGGGAACATACTGAAGCAGCTTATACGTGTACATCTATATATGTTGTATATGTATGTATGTATATAGTCTGCCCTCCCCTATTCTCAGTGCCCATCCAATTGCCCCCTGACAACAGCCTGAACCCTGCACAATTAGCCGACTAACTAAGGGCCTCCTCTGTCCTTCCTTTTTACTTTTAAATTTTCAGAATAACCAAGCCTCATAGGTCAATTAAAGTTGGACCCGCATCAGGCAGATTAGGTCACAGTGGACTGACTTAGATCAGGTTAGACCTGTCAGAATTGACCGATCCCAACCCATGTGCCATGTTCTGATATAAGGTATACTCTGAAGAGACAAAAGATAGTGTCGCGTTGATATGTTCCCCACATGGAGCATTCAGTGGACCAGCATGCTGCAAAATGTGAAATCACATAGAAGAGAGGGCTTTTGTTATTGAAACTTGCAAATTGTAGAAGGCAACTCTCAAACAAGGAGCCATACCTGTAGTTGGGAAATGTCTGCAGTTAAAAATCAGATCAGCAATAATCTCATTTTTCATTTTTCCGGCAACATCCCAAAAACCGAACTTAATTTCAAAATAAGGTTGTCTTTTCCTCCTCTGCTAGACTCTTTCTAAAATCTAAGCGAACCTTTTAAGGCACCTCCCTACTTCCATGACCAGGACCTTTCTAATTTCTAATTGATCCCATGGGACCCATACTGAACATCCCACATCGTAAGTTAGCTTTGATGGGTACCTGGCACCACCTTACAGAACGTTGGCATCGTGGGTCAAGTAACCAGCCACAGACCTTCATCAAATCTTTGGATCCCTTGTAGGGTTTAGCATTTCCTTGATTGATAGGAAATGGATATGAAGACATTATGGGTAGATGTTACCCAGTTTGCCTCACCTTCAAATTGCTTCATCATGTAGAACAATGAGAGAAAACCAGTAAAGAAAACAATTGTGAACTGATATTGTGAAAGATAAGTCAGAAAATGTGTCGGAAAAAAACATTCCTTTCTTTTTCCTTTTCTCTGTACTTTCTTCATTTAATGAATTGCGTCCTTTGGTCACCTTCCAAAAAAAATAAATAAACTGTTGATGAAATTCAGCTACTGAGTGCATCATTGATGAGCATGGCAGTCGGGGAGGAGGGTGTTGGTGGAAATTTCCATCAAAAGGAATACGCACGTCCTGCCACACAGTCCCAGACTTCTGTCTCAGGATGCTCATAATATGATAGGAAATTTTCTGTCCTGCACCGGAGTCCTTGACTTGTTTCTCACATATCAGAAGATCGAGGTCCTCAAACAAAATTACATGCAGAGTGTGGCTCATATAATAATCCAATAAACTACATTGTGAACATCTTCCTGGGTATCAACTATTTTGGTTCTTTTCATAACTCAATAGCTCATGATCCTTCCCTACAAATCAAATAGTACTGTCTAGTGGCTGATCCCAGCCTCGCAGTGGAGGATGAGACAATGGCGGGATCGCCGAACCTCAAGCTTTACAATCCGCATGGCGACTACGTTGCCTGCTTCAAGCATGCGGAGGATGCGGCAGCGCTTGCTGGCATTTACGGTCACGGAGCCGAGATTCGCGACGGCCACAATCGCCGCAACCTCGTTTGGTCCGAGGGGCATGAGGAGTTCTCGGCGGCTGAGAGCTACGACGCCGTAGCCACACTCATCTACGAACGCATCAACGCCCGCCGGTCGTCGAGGGCACGGGCATGACTTTCCAGCCCCACACCGCGCTCCTGACGCCTGCCCAGATGGCGACCCAGCGCTCCGAACGCCGCCGCTCCGTGCGGGACGACAACCTTGACCGGATCGAGACGCTGGAGACGGCGCTGGACGATCTGAAATGGGAAGCGCGGATCAACCCGCTCGGCATGTGGTCATCGTCCGCCGCTCTGGAGTTCCTTCGCGCGGTCGACCGGCTGACCTGTGACGACGCTCATGCAGAGTGGATCGACGAGATCACGGAAGACCTCGCCACCCATAGCCCGGAGGAGAGGGGATGAGCGCACGGTCCAAGACGTGCCCGCTGTGCGGGGCAGCGCCGCATCATGGTCTCGGCAAAGTCGAGCATTGCCAGCTTCACGGCGAACCATTCCAGCGCTTCTCGATCTGGTGCCCAAAAGGTCACGTCAAGGTCACCTCGGCGAACGAGGCGAGTGCCAATAAGGAGTGGAACACCCGCGCCTCTGACGCCCACATCGAGCGCATCGAGGCTCTGAATGCGAGCTATCGGGAGGCGTTGGAGCCCAGCGGCGACACCAAGGCTGCCTACATGGGCGAATTTACGTTCACCATCATGCAGGCAGAAGAGGACGAAGAGGGCGACTTTGTAGAGCGGCCTGTCAACGTTTATGTTCCGTGGACGACGATAAAGGAAATCATGGCCGCGATCCGCACTCGCGCCGCCCTATCCAAGTCCGCCACCCTCAACACCGACGCCTCTCTCGGGGAGACGGAGTGATGGGTAATCATCTCGCAACATGCGGCTCTGTCGGCATGTGGGGCAAGCGCGTCGGCACGTCCTACGCATACACGCCACAGCAGGTTCGGGCGATCATCGGACAGCCCTGGTTCCGCTTCCGGAACGACGAGTGCGCGCGCATCTGCCGGGACGAGTGGGCAAAGCCTGCGCCGACCAAGATATTAAGTTGTTCTAGATGTTATTTTCATCATTAGTCTTGTCCACCTGGAACTATGGGACAGGTTTGAGATAATTGAATTTTTTGTCTATTAATTGATTTTTTGTAATAAATTATAAACTTCAATGTACAACAAGTATTTTGCATATTTTAAAAAATAGGTATAAAGCGTAATCAGCCTAGGCTGTCCCAACCCTACCTATGTTTAACTTTGGCCCAAATCAATGTGCAATTATGGTTCAAACCGAATTAATTCGGTTTAGTTTGGTTTGATTTCAAAGACGTTCGATTTGGTTTGGTTCGGGTTGACCACTCAATTCGATTTGGTTTGATTTGAGAAAAATTCTCCTCGAACCAAATCAAATCAAATCAAATCTCACCCATAGAGGGGAGGGCTACGGTTCCCAGTCGCCTCCACTGTCTCTCCCTCTCTCCCTTCCGCGAGCTCTTGTCCTTCTCCCCCTTTCTCTCTCTTATGCACCTGTACGACCCCGTCGGACAGGAACCGCACACTCACCCCCTCATTTTCCCCCACTCTCCCGCCACCTTAACTCTGTCTCTCCTACCCAGCGTGATCGACCCGCTCGGCACGACCCCTTGTAATCCCCCCCTCCATTCTCTCCCTTTGGCTCCTTTATGTTCCCCCTTCTCTCCATGTGTACGGCAGCGACAACAGCAGCAGCGGAACCCTGCGCCAACCTCCTCGGTTGAGCACGCTGCAAGATGCGAACCCAGCACCACGCTCGCCTCCCTTGCCAAGCGCATGCCCTCAACTTCTTTCGTCCAGCGGCCCAGTGCGTGCCCTCGTGCCTGCCGAGGGTGGCCTATCCGGCCCTGACCCGCACTACCCTGTGGGAGTGCACCAATCTATCAATAGTAGAGATAGCATGAAGGTAAAGAATGTAAGTGAGATGTCAACAAATGTTTTTCATGCGATCAAGCATGACATATGATGAAAATTTTGTCTATTGACAAATAAAAGTAGTGACCACAGCAACATTAGAGAGTTCAGGTTAGAGTTTATGCGCTGACAAAGAAAGATGTTCGAAATGCCAATACAGTAGCTGAAGGTATTGTTCCTATCAATGACATGTATGCTAGAATTTTATTTAATCCGAGTGCTACACATTCTTTTATTTATTTGAGATTTGCTGAGTCATTGATAGAAAGGCCGGTTGTAGAGACATGGAGAATGTCCATTGATTTAACGCATTTACCGGTACGAGCAAAATAACGCGTGAATTTAAATTACTCAATACTGCTCAATATCTACAACTGAGACGGGAGGGATTTATTAATGACCAACAATCTTTGCCCGTTTTTAGTAGCAATCCCTATAATAACCAGGATCTTAATGGGGCATGGGATACTACACGATACACAGATTGGCAACAAGTATTTATAGGTAATTCTGCTCCTTTTTCTAATGTAAATTTGAATATCTCGGGAGGCGATGGAGGCACTCAATTCCTTATTGGATGTGGTTATAGCAATCAAGGTACGGTTTTTCCTGGTCATTATACCGATCAGAAGGCATCTGTACATTTTAACATTAATCATATATCCGGCAATCAACGATTTAATGCCCAATTAACAGGCGGGTATTCCAATGATGTCAATAATATGCCTTTAACAGATCTCACTGGTTATATCACATTAGCTCCTGATGCTCCCGCCTTGTATGATAAAAATGGAAATGTAAATTGGCAATACTATCAAGGGGTACTTACTTTTGCAAACCCAATAGCTGCTACGTTTAATCAAGCAAAGGCTATTGGCGAAAGCATCTCCAGTAATCTTTTATTAAGTTACCAATTGACCAAAGAGATACAGTTAAAGAGCAGCTTTGGATATACCCATATGCAGATGAACCAATCCCAAATTACCAGGGCTATTTCGGCTATTCCTCCACAAAATACTAGTCCTTCTAGTCGATCTCTAAATTTATCAACTAACGACGTTAGTACTTGGATCGTTGAACCTCAAATAAATTATCATAAACAACTCAATCAACTTAGTATTGATGGATTGGTAGGCTCTACTTTTCAAGAAAATAAAAACCAAGCTCTTGCAAATTCATATGGAGGTTATTCAAGCGATGCACTAATTCCTGATCCTCAAGCTTCTTCTGGGCAACTTTTCAGAGGATTTGACTATACCTTGTATCATTATGCAGCCTTATTTGGGCGTATAGGCTTTTCATGGAACCAAGAATATTTATTAAATTTTACTGCTCGTAGAGATGGCAGCAGTCGCTTTGGTCCTTCCAGGCAATTTGGTAATTTTGGTTCAGCAGGTGCCGCATGGATCTTTACTAAAGAGCCCATTGTAAATGCCAGGAGAGAGCAGACGTATGGTGGGCGTCTGTACTCAGAAGTCAACATGACAGGCTGGAGCATGAAATTACTTGTATTTTATTTTTTCTTATTCTAAGTCGGGTAGGATAAAACTATCAAGCTCGACTAGGCTTGACTCTCGAATATCTTACCCAGAGTTACCCTAACCCAGTCTTCCCCTATTCTATTGTCAAAACGGACCTTAGAGAAGCATTAGAATTATAGGCAGAGGTAGTCTTTGGGCCTCTAGGGCTGATCTTATTTTTGCCTAAACCTATTATTATGGTCTTACTTCTAGTTTGAAGATTGAGACTATTGACTCTTCTTGATGGCTTGGGATATTGTCGAGAAACGCACGTGCATGACTTTTTAAGTGGAGTGTGTCTCTTCCGCCCTTGTAGACATTGTTTGTCCATAAAGATTTCTTCTCTTATGAGACTCATCAAAGAGTTGGTGGTTGCTGTTCATATCATCATTCAACACATCAACAGAGAAGCTAATCATCTTGCTGATAGATTAGCTAATTATGCTTGTTTCTCACATTGCCTTTCCTCCTGGGATGAGTTTGCAAATCTTTCACATGCATGTGCATAAAATTGGACATCCTTCTCTTGAACTTTAATTAGCCCTTTGATTTCTTTTGCATACCCTTTGTATTGTGAAAGGTATGATCTGATGCATTTGTCTTATCTCTTTCTTTTTAATAAAGTTTCTATCTAGGTTGTTTTGGTGGAGTGAGACTATATGTATAACTCTTCTCTAAAAAAGTACCGTGCACTCTCTCGAAACACTCTATTCTATGTAGTTCACTAGAAAAAAGAAACATTAAGCAATCAAGATCTTCAAATAGTTTCCAATGGCAACTAAGCTCCTAATGTAGGAACATCATGAGCATATGCTTCTAATGGCGTTGCTGTGGCATCGCAACTTTTAAGGCCCGTATTCACTCGTCATGTCCTCAGAACTCCAGTGTCCTTGCCAAGGTACTCCCAAGAAGTCGGAGAGAACATGTACTCCTCCTTAATTAATTACCTGAACGCCTCCAATCCAATCAACTCAACAGATCTACGTTGTAATTGGCTTTATATGTCCAAACACTTCAGTTCAATTAAAAGATGATGGCATGACTGAGGGCATAGTAAAAGGCGGCTCAACCGTGGGCATTTGAGCACACCCATGAAACGCGCAGGGCACCTCAAGACAACTAAGGCACCGGTGTAAAAGATGAAAAATCTAAATAAACATCTATCTCAACAAGTTGGGTAAACGCATAGTTGTCACGCGATCCTCGAAAAGAGCACAACACGCTGGTAACGTCCCAGAGTTGGAGAACACAATGGTTCACCCTACACAGTGTTCCAAAGGCTCATCAGAAAAAAATACATGTAAATATCCAAAAAAATATCCAAAACACCTGGGACATTACACCATGTGGCAGGCTGGGCCTGCTGGAACTCTGATAGCACAAGGAAGACGGCCCAGACAATGGTCCATGAGATCCAGGTGCACGTCGTGCCCTGCAATTAAGAAGAGGATAGTACTAGGTATCATTCATTCAAAAAAAAACTCCCCTTTCCTGAATGCGGTTGTTAGTGGCACCACGTTTAGAATGTGGTGTCTGCGACAATCGCGTTCGGCCCTTCTTCACTGACCGGTGGTTTCTCCTCTTTGGGGGATTTTCCCACGGGCATTTTCCCCTCTACAATGTGCCAAGGGCACAATTTTATCATTCCCTTCATCCATCACATTTATAGAAGAGAAAAAAATAGAAAACAAGATTCAAATTTAAATCAAACTTACCTCCCTCGCGCCACATTCCATCCCGGCTCCAGCGAGTTCCTTTGCGCCTCTAGCTTCCTCGACCGCAACAATAGCCTCTTCCACGTTCATAGCCTCTTCCCCATCACCTTCGGTCACCCCGGCCACCATACTCCCATTTCGCCGCTATCTGAGGCGGCAACCATGGGAGGGGCTTCTTCTTCCTCTTCCACCCGAGAGCTAGGCCGTGCGTGGATCGCCTTCCTCTTCGACCGCTGGAGGCCCTAATTGTGGGAGGCCATGAGATGGGGGTAAGGTGCAATGTTGTGGGTGTTTGAATGTGAGAATGGGGGGAAGTGAGAATGAGGGGGGAAAGAAGAGAGGAGTTCGGTTATCTGAGTTCCCCATCTTGAACACGGTCCCCAAAGGGACTACGATCAGATCGCGGTCATGTTGGAGATCACATTTAAGCCTATTTTAAAAAAAATAACAAAAATGGTCCATTTATCCATTCTAAATCATACATTCCCTAACTCCTTGATTCATCTCCTCACCTCGCCAATCCTTCTTCATCTATGATTAATTTCCCTCATTCTATGATTCGATGAGAAGGCTCTCATGTTTGTGAACCCGATGGTTTTTTGCTCAATTTGAAGTATTAATTGGGTTAAGTAGCTATGTTTATTTTTTGTTTTTATTTTTCATCTTTGCTATCCCACCATGTTTTTTAATAATTAATTCAATAAATATTTCAGAATATTACAACAGGCTTTTAACATGAATAGCAGAAACACCTTGTATTGAAGAAGCAATTCATTATTAGACAAATCAAAATTTAAATTTATGAAGGAATCTTCTAGATTTTCATCAAATCATCAAGATGTACAGCAGGGACAAACTGGCTTTAGATAGGTAACTTGTTACATTTAGACTTTCTACCAATCTTGACTCATCAGACTTCTCCAAACTGTGAGTCAGACTTCTCCCCCTTTGTCATCATCAAAATACTAGGAGGAATCTACAACGTGATGTGGGGAAGCAGCGACGGAAGATTGCACTAGGGAGTTCAGTAGACTGAAATAGGAGTTCAGTAATGGGATTCAGGTCTAAGACAAATCTCATTATTATTCCAAACTGACTCTTAATTCTGACACCTTCCTCCAAAAGAGCCTTGCATGGTTTAAAATTTTTTATTGAAGGGTTTAAGGGAAATAACTTCAGAAGGGTTAGAAGTCAAGAAGGCAATCCAGAATGTATAAGCACAGGATTACTAGATCGAAAGCACATTTGCATACTGAAGTCCTTGATATTCATCTTTCAGCCTTTCTTATTAAGATCCAGTGACCTTTTAGGATTAACTGCCATTAGTATTGAAACCAAACAATATGATGCAGTGGAAGTTTATCCATTCAAGCACCTTTGATTTTCAAAAGAAAGCATAAAGCAAATTTACTTTATCCGATGACAGTCAAGTTTAGCTGACACCTTTTTACGTGAGGAATCACATTGGCTAGATGCAATATTCCCCAGTTACTCAGTGCAGTTAACCATTCTGCCTCATTTGGACAAGAGATAGCTTGCCACCTCATGCCTTAACCCTTATCACTTTTTTTTAATAGACTGAAGCCATTGCTTTGCACTTTTTTTAATATATTTGATATAGTTGAAACCAGATCTGAGTTAGTTAAGACATTACCTTTTGACGCGAACCACCTCATGTCTCAGGTGAAGTGTGCTCGGTTACTCAATAAGTCTCTACCATTGCTCTCTTTAATGTGAAGTTCATCAACCAAAACTGTTATTAAATTCTCAACATCAAACTAAAGGAATATTAGGGCTCAACACACTTGATGCTTTAGCAAGAGTAAGCTTGAGGAGACCTTCCTTAAATTTCTTGGTTTCAAATCTCATGGTGTTATTATCCTTAAAGCCTCAAAATGAAAGACTTTAATAAGGATCAACTTTTCCATGTGAATTTGACAACATACTAACGGTACATAGGAAACCAGAATGATCTCTCCAGCTGATAGAAAAATAAATCAGCTGATAAAGTCCAAATGACTGTGTTCCTGGTTGAAGAGAAACAGAAAAAGACCGAGCTGGTCACCAAGGAGGTCAAAAGAGTTCCAGGATGGGACAGCTAAGACATGAGTCAGCAGCTTCTTTGGTGTCAAACCCCTGGTCAACATCATGAAGCTTCAGCTGTTGCTCCCTCAGGAGTCTCGGCAATCGCCCAGATATGGTTGGCTTGTCTTGCAGTTAACCATTCCCCTGTTCCTTGCAGGGGAGAATTTTACAGGGGACAGTATTTGGACGCATTGTATAATCAGATACAGAGAAGATGAAAGGCACAAGAATATGCCTCTTGTATAGAAAAGGTTTCTGATGATAGAGGCATGTGTGGCATGCTCATGCTTTTACATGGGAGAGTGGAATGATAGGATGCTAGAGCCATGGATGCATAAATGCCTGCCAGGGAATGTTTTAAGAGATATGAAAGTTGTTTTTAAGATTTTAGGAAGTTGTCAATATTTTGGTTAATTGGCCTGATCCCACATCATGCTGGGTTGGGCCCAAATTGCAATGTTTTGAGTTGACTTTGGACCATGCATAGGCTCAAACCAGAATTGTTGTGTTGGAAAAGCCCAAAAAACATGTGGTATTTTTGGACGATTTCTTAAGGAAGAATATTATCACATATCCAATATGACATATTTGTTTCATTTTTTACACCAGAAAAACAAATAACCACACTAACCCTGACTTTATCTTGACCCAACTTAGGCTGCACTGATCAAGTTGAAGTATCAATTCATGTCGTAGCAAAGCTTCAACCTCTCATGTTGACCTTTGGATAGATCAAGCGACTGTTGTTCCCAACCTCATGGATTGGTTGACAATTGATATCACTTCAAGCTGACTCAACTACTCTTTAACGCTACCACAAGCTATCTTCACTCCCATAAATGCCAAAACCAAAAGAATTCCTATGCACCATTTTCAAACAACTTCCTGCAGCTTCCTCCTACAATAACAACTTCCATATGATTTAGAACAAGAATTTCATAAGATTGCTTGTTGAGAGCGTTGCTTGCCCATGCCCACTCGCAATGAGTAAAGATCAGTGTATGACTCTTTCTAAAAATTTTCTATTCTTTTTGGATTTGAATCTGTCGGTTTCGGAATGCCTTTGCGGATCTCCAAGTGTGTTTTGTAGCTTGCTAGAATTTTTGTCTAACGAGCCTTTAGAACCCTGTGTAGGGTGAACCGACGCGTTGTTGGGCTCCGAGACATTGTAGGTGTGTTGTGCACTTTCTGAGGATCATGGGGAGTATTTTTCCCTAGTTTTATATGTTCTGGATTTTAAAATCTCAAAAATATTTCCTATTTAAACAACCCTCACCCCCCTCTCTCTCCCCATCTCTAATTTCTCTCTTCTCCCTCTCTCTCATGTCTATCTCTCCCCCTCTTCTTCGGGAAGTGGAAGGAGGTAGAGGTGGGTGAGGTGGAGATGGCGCGAGGGCAAGGAAGTGAGGATGGGTCGAGGATCAAGGAGGCATGGCGTGGTGAGCTCGATCACGGAGTTCATGTTCCCGGTGGGGTTTCTAACTGTGATTTTACGTGCAAATGGTGATCTCGACATGGCAAATCATCGATGGAGATAGGGGGATGATTCCCTAACCCATGTACTTTCTTTCCCACGGATTGGGTAGGCCGAGGTGAGCCGTGAGTGACTTTATTTCACGTCGAGGGGTTAAAATCATGTTTTAGGGTGTGCGACAGATTCGTCAGATCGTGCGAGGTTTTTTCATTTATTTGCATACTTTTTGGGGTTTTAGGACCCATGGAATGGTCCTTAATGTTTTCCCCCTTGACCGGGGTCAAGTGGGTGTGGAAATCGAGCTTCGAGGTTGAGCTCGGATGGTTTCCCGTCATTTTCGGTCTACCAATCGACTGGCATTAGTTGACCGAACAGCGTTCACCACAGAAGGGCACCCAGGCTAGTTCGATCAACCAAACTGCCCAGTTCAGTTGACCGATCTGGGCCAGGCACCAATGGGGCGTTGGTTGGTCAAACACCCACTTGGGGCTGGTCGACCGCCCCAATTGGTCGATCGACCCTAGGGGATTGGTCGACCAAAATCCCCTATCTTGGCCCATTTGGCTCCTAGTTGACCCGATTGAGACCGAATGGTCGAGCCTTGGCCCTGTGGTTGTCTCGGATGCCCCGTGGGGACCGTGACCATGTTTTTAGGTGTCCGTAGGTGCCATGGTATCTCAATTAGCATGTCCATAGATTTTAAGGGTCCGGGTGACCCTCTTGTGTTCGGGGCTTTTGTGTTATGCTTAATCGAGTCCCCATGCATTGGTTTGAGTGCAGAGGGTCATTCCCGCATGTCGATAGCTTTCTCAAAAATTGATTTTCGTGTAGGCCATGCATATGGTCTGAGAACTGTGAGTCTCATGACCCAGCCTGAGGCTGGATGGTTTCTTAGCCTACCTTTGGAAAGGGATTAGGTTTGGCAGTCGTGAGCCGTCACATAAATTATTGTACTATGGTTTCTGACCTAGGGATAGGCCAGATTGACGGCATGGAGCTATCCTGTATGACGGCCTTGACCTGAGTCTTGTGACTCAAGGGCTGTTGGATTTAGTAGGTCTACTAGACTACCCAGAGTCCGGTGGCATCGTGCCACCCCTGTTCTAAGCTAATCAAGAAGGGCTAGTGCATAGCCTATCTGTATTCCTATGGTTTCCATCGAGAGTCATCTGCTTAGTGGCCACCACTAGTTGTAGCTGACTGGGAACGCGGGTGCCGACCCACCTGGGAGTAGGTGGAGTGCTACACTTGGGACAGATGTTTTTTACATGGGTTTGACGTAGGGCCTCCCACTGTAGCAGCTCAAGTCTGGGCCAGAAAGAAAATCAGCTAGAGGGCCTGACGTAGTGTAGTTATTCAACATGTGTACACAAGGTCGGGGACTTTAGACGTCTGCTAACGAGCATGGCCCTGACTAGACCCTTGTTCTATGGTTACTGGTGCAGTGTCTTAGTGTTTGCCTAGGGCAAGTAGGGAGACACCTGAGGCGCGGACTAAGTCATCAGGGGACACATCTATCCTTGCTTCTAGTGGGCAGTACTCCCATTACGTGATGAGACTCTCATGACTCAAGGTTTGGTTTTTCGTCTGTGAGACGTGGTTTTACGTGTTTCCCCTGATATATAGGTCTAGGGTTTTCGATAGGGATTATCGTGGGTTTTCCCTAGATGGTGTAGGGTTCATAATAGTGAGGTCATGATTGTGTTCCTAGACCACGTGGTCTTGGGCTGGGCCTTAGTCAGCGAGGATAGGCATCCACGATAGAAATGTTGTGATGTTTCTTCTGGCGGCATAGCCAGGATTTTCTCGTGAGTTCGGTGGTCCCCCGACTATGAGATCGTGGTGTGTTTTTGGTATAGTAGGAGTAGCTATGCAGCCGAGATTTTTTCGGCCACCGTGTTTGCTGTTCCTGTGATTGTTGCTACTTTCTTTACAACTGTTATTTTACGGTTGGGGTTCCGCGGGACCTCTACTGAGCTAGTGATATAAGGCTCACCCCCTAATTTTCAGGTGTGGTGGTTCCTCCTCAAGGGTTGGAGGTGCAGCGTGGAGGTTCGTAGTTGCTACCTCGTCGGGTTGAGTGTTCACTCAGCATTGAGTACGTTCTCTTTCCCTATAGACTATACTTCTTTTGGACTGGTCTTTATAGTTAGATTGTTTAATTGTTATTATAATTGTTGTTCCTACTTTATTTCATATTTATATGTACCTCCACAAACACCTTTAGCCTTCTCGAGCCCGTTGGCTCATAGGCGACGGGACAAGATTCGAATGGTATCGGGCTATTCCCAACATCCTGATCTTGGGTCGTTACAAGAATATTTAGTTTAAAAGAATTCAGATGTGGTGGGCCCCCTCAAGAGAGATTGGATCAAGAATCACGCATTAGCCATCCTTCTAGGAGTATATCTGATGGCGGGAACATAGAGCGTAGAAAGGGGCTGATAGAAGAAGCTTAGAGCAGAAGCTTGGAGAACAAGCTCCTACGAAGAGTCAGAGATTTCAAAGATCTTCTTCCTCTCAAGAGCCTGTGGAGCGTGCTGCCTCCCAGGGAAGTGCCGCTGGGTCCAATTTCAAAACCAGAGATCCAGACTTCGCTCGACATCGTCTTCCGTTCAACCTTGTTCGTGGTGATCAATGAAGGAAATATTTAAGGCCAAGGAGGAGCTGCACTGTGGAATTTCATCCCACATTATAGAGATCGAGGTAGTCCAAGCACCTTCAGACTGACCTCGTCACAGATCGAGACTGCAACATTTGGGATTTCCTCTTCTCACCTAGATCTACTCTTTCATAAATTTGTTTCTTCTACTATTTTCTTTAGCTCTACATTGTACTGGGTTCCTACTTGGGATAGTAGGAGGGTTAGATCTAGTAGGGGTGCTTAGATCTGAGTTGTTGGGCCGAGTGCCTGCAAGTAGTGTGGCAGCTATTTTGTGAGAGGACGAACCTATCTAGCAAGCTATGCATCAATAGTTTTGTGAGAGGTGTCGATGATGACAAAAATCGTCGGTATGATTTATTCATCAGCATGGGTTAAATGTCGAAGCAAAGGAAGATTTTATTTATCGACATGGATGAAAGGTCTAAGTTGATGGTTTGTTAAATTCAGATCTCCAGTGGGACGTGTGATGAATGTTCCAGTCAGAATTTTCGTAATGATGAGTGGAGAGAAGAAATTTTCATTACCACATTATCGACCCAAGCGCCCTTTTGGGTTTTTTTCCGAAGCTAGCCCCCTCTTACTTTTGCCTATATGCCCTCTCGGGTTTTCACGTGATTGGGTACCCTATTTTGCCTGCAGCACCCTTTCAAGTTTTCGCCACAGCCAGGTTAGAGCCATTCTTGCCCTTGTCTAGGATACCTAAACAAGTCCGGTGGGACACCTCTATTTTAAACCCTATTTTTTCTAACCAAGAATCGAGATGGATTTGTTCATGGACTGAAACTTGGTTTTTAAGCCCAAGTAGCTTATGCATCAGCGTAGAACTATGCGTTTCACAATGTATTCATGAGCGCGGGGTAAATGCCAATGCAAAGAAATGGGTTTATGCATCGATTCAGACGTAAGGTCCAAACCGGCAGAAACTCATATGATTTGGCTAGGGCACGAAGCCTTTTGCCAATAGAAGTGTGTTTTTGTTGATGCAGGGATAGCGTCCGTGCCAAGGAAGTGGTTTATGTGCTGATCTGGACGTAAGATCCAGATTGGCGGTGATGTGTATATGGTTCAGGTAAGGTGCAAGACCTTTCGCCAGTGGGACTATGTTGGTTGATATGAGAATGATGTCAACCTGCAGAAAGGTTGAGCCTCGGCTCAGATGTGTATTTGTTAGCTAAGACATGTAGCCTTTTGCCAATAATATGTGCATTTGTTGGCGTGGGGATAACAACAACGGAAAGGAAAGGTTAAAGCACTAATTTGGACGCAAGGTCTAGACCAGTGATAGTGCGTATGCATCGTTTAGGACACGGAGCCTTTACACCACTAAAGTGCATATTCGTCGATGTGGGGATAATGTCAACGCAAGGGAGAAGGTTTAAGCATCGCTCCGAATGTAAGGTTCAGGTCAACGATGTGTGTAGATCGACTAAGGCACGAAGCCTTTGTCGAAAGTTATATGTTTTCGTTGGGGTGGGGTTGACGCCAGCGCCGGGGTGGGGGGTGATGCGGCGATCCGAACGTAGGGTGCGGACTCGTTGGCCCCCGGACTTGTTTGGCCAAAAAGAACTTGGTGCCTCCATTATGAATGAGATTAGATGCTGAATTGACCAAGAATCTGCCCCTGCTTCTTCATCTCCAGCTCTACGAGTTTGACTAATCCTGCTGTAGAGACGTCTTCCGCAAAAGACACACAAGCTTTTGCCAGTTGTTTGATTTCTACATCCCTCAAATCCCTTTTGAAAGAGTGTCCATTCTCCATCCCAAAACATTTGAGCAGCCGTAGCCAAAGGGAGAGAAGCAAGTTTGTAGAGTTGCTGGAACCCTATTCAAAAGGATTTAGGTGATTAGGTCGCACCAAGCATCCCTCTAAGAGTGGCATTTCTGTCCATTGCCAAGGGCCACCTGTGTGCCACAGTGAATAGCATCCTGGGCCCACAAGTACCCACCCTAAATAGATGAGAGATGACTTGCGGAAAAGGAGGGGACGCCCCAAACCTCATCCTCCTATAAGACTTCTGCCATGCTACCTCCACCCACAGCCTACTCTCCTCTGTGCCAATCTTTCACAGCCACTTGCTTAGAAGGGCCAAATTAAAATCTCTGATGCTTTTTAAACCCACCACCTTTCCTCCCTGCTCTAACATACTATACTGCAATTGATGTCATGCTGTCCCTTACATTGTCCTCCCTCCCATGCCAACTCCAGCTTCCTTAGCACTATCTTTGAGATCCTGAGTATAGATAGGAATCAAGGGAAGACTGTTAAGAACTGCCTGGCAACTATGTTATTCAAGGTGCTTGCCTCGCTCACCTAGGCGATAAAGTGGAGCAAGTTGAGACAATGACTCCTTGCCTTGCTTTGCCTCGCATCATGTTCACCTTACTCACTAGGTGCTCTCCTATATTATCCGTGCCAAATGTCTGTATTTTTTAAGTATGTGGTATTGCCTTTTCTTATTATTACTTATTCCAAAGTGATTAATGCCTCTTTTAATAATGTCTATTGCCCTTTTTCTCGTACATGTTGCCACATTTTTTTTAATCCTTCTTTATCCTTGATGATTCCTAAGACCATCCACCACTTATATGAGTGCTTTATACAAATTGGCCTTTATATATTGGGCATGATCAGTGTATCCCTAACCCTTACTTATCATCGTCTTAGATGTTTTATTTCTTTTTCTCCTACTGTTATTTCCTTCTTTCATGCTTATTTATGGGAGAAAACATCACCTTAAAACAAAATCAAGGGTCCAATAGATGTTTTTAAAAGAATGAGTGCTGAAGATTTTGTTGATCCACGGACTAGAAAAAAATGCAAAGTACTGTGGAGTCTAGATTGAAAAAAGAAGAAAAGACACTTGAGAGAACTATAGCCACATGGTTCTATGAAGGTGGAGTTCCTTTTAATGTAGCCAAATTGAGGAATTATTGAGATAATGTTTGAACTTATAGCGTGATTTGGAGTAGATTTAAGCCACCAAATTACCATAAGTTGAGAATGCCTCCCTTCAAAGAAATGGTAGAGGAAACAAGAAGTTTCCATGCTGAATATATGCAACATTGGAAGATTTATAGGTGCCCCATTATGTGTGATAGGTGAACAAACAAAAGACAAAGGAAGTTAGTCAATTTCCTAGTGAATTGCCTAAAAGGAACATATTTTATGGAATCAATTAATGTTTCACATTACCAAGAAAATGTATGATTGTTATATGCATTGTTGGATATGATTGTTGAAAAGGTTCAAGAGGAAAATGCTGTGCAAGTTGTCAATTGTGATAGATAATGCATCATGTAATATTGCAGCAGGTAGATTGTTGATGGAGAAATGGAAAAATTTGTTTTTAACACCGTGTACTGCCCATTGTTTTGATCCCATGCTAGAAGACATTAATAAATTGAAGCATTATGTCGACACTATCTCAAAAGCCAAAAAATTGATTACATACATATACACCTACATTCATTTGCTTGACCACATGAGGAAGGAGACAAAGCGAAGAGAACTTGTAAGGTTTGGATTTATAAGATTTACTATTGTCTTTCTCACATTAGGAAGGTTTCATGGTGAATCAATGAAGAGAGCTTTATGCAAGTTGTTCACTTTAGATGCTTGGCATAATAGTGCATTGACAAAGACAATCATGGGAAAGAATGCTTCTTCTGTTGTTTTCCAAGTGAAGTTTTGGCATGCAATAGAAGAGATATTAAGATCTTCCCAAACCATTTTGCAGGTTTTTGAGGTTAGTTGATGGAGATGGGAAGCCTACCATGGGATACATCTATGCTGCAATGGACTATGCAAAGAAGCAAATAATTAAGAACTTTGATTCTAAGGAAGCTAAGTACCAACCTATCTTGAAAAGTGTGGGAGTGACGTTGGAAGGATCAAATGAATCGTCCTCTATGTGAAGCAGGATTTTTCTTGAACTCCAAATTCTCCGACTGGCGTCGCATGGTCAGAACCAGGCCAATCGCCGAACGCTCTCGACGAACACCTCGGGGCTAAAGGGTGTCACCTGGAACAAGGCGAGCCAGAAGTGGCAGGCCGCGATCAAGCACGACGGCAAGAACAAGTACCTGGGCCTCTTCGCAGACCCGATTGAGGCGGCGAGCGCCTACGACGCCGCTGCGGTCGAGATCTTCGGCGAGTACGCCGCAACCAACTCGGAACTCTCAAGGAGGGCTGCGTGATGGGCACCGCTGACCGTGGTGCCTGGCTGGACGAGGGCGATGCCCTGTTCCGTTCGACCTCGGCGCGCTGGCCCTTCTGGGCTGCGCTGATCCTGACGCTCTCGTACGTGGTGGTGGGCCCATGAGCGCCCTCGCCTTCCTGAGCTTTCAGCGCGTCCCGCTCGGCCGCCATGGCGTGCCGGTCGTGCCGACCAACGAAGAGCGCGTGCGCGCCTACCGGGCGTATGCGCCGGTGCAGTTCGCGAACGTTCCGCTGCTCGAATCCATCCGCGCCGCCGAGTACGCCAGACAGGCGGCTGCGGACAGCGCCCCGACAACCGACCAGCAACTGGAGTTTGACCTGTGAACGCATTCGACCAGGCCGCGTCCGACTACGAGGCCGCCACCATCGCGCTGAACGCAGCGCAGCAGAAGCGGGACGACGCGCTGTACGCGATGCTCGCCCTGATGCCCGCCAAAGACGAGGGCAGCGTCACCGAGCGCGGCCTGCGCTACAAGGTCACCGCGATCTACGGCATGAACCGCACGGTCGACGCGGCTGTCGTCTCGACCCTGCTCGGCGATGAGAAGTTGCGCTGGGCCGCCGAGCGCCTGTTCCCGATGAAGCCGGGCCTGAGCACGACCGAGCTGCGGTTCTTCGCCGGCAACGAACCTGCCCTGTACGCGCAGCTCGCCGCGGCAATCGTCGCCATGCTCCGGGGTCGGCCGCGGCTGGTTGTCGTTGATCGCCGGAACCTTTGGACGCCGACCGACTCGTGCCATGCGAATACCTGGACTGCTGGGAGGTCGCACCGGGGAGCTTCTTCGCGGGAGTTGCCGCGCCTGCCTGAACACGGCCCGAAGCTCACTCCCCGGCGCTGACGAGTTTGTAGCAGCCTTCTCGGTCAATTGCAAATCATTCTCATTTGAGTTCTAATCCTGCCGCGCCGCACCACGCCGTTGCCGGGACTGGTATAACATTTGAGTCGTAATGTATGAAGCCAGTTGGTATTGGAAACCTTTTATGCTCTCTTAGTTATGAGTAAATTAGTATTTTGGGGGAAATTCCTTCTCTTAGCAATTATATTCTTTAAATCTATTATTGCTCTGCTTATCATGAATGTATATAACTGCTGCGTTCTGATTTTTTGCTTCGAGGCGTGATAATATAGCTTCTACTAAATACTCACTGGGGGCAATGCTATCCAAGAACAATGACGAAGGAATAGAAAAAGCCCTCTATTACCTCAGTTAAAAGTTGATTGGGGGCATAAAGAAAATATACCCCGATTGAGAAAATTTACTTTGCATGGATCTTTGTGATCGAGAAGATAAGGCACTACATACTATCGCATGAAGTACAACTAATATCAAGATCTGATCCAGTCAAAGATATACTTTCTTAGCCCATCCTGAAGGAATGGCTGGGTAAATGGGCCATCATCCTGATGGAGTTCACTATCACTTATATGTCGCAAAAGGCCATCAAGGGTCAGACCATTACGGATTTCTTCACAACGCACTTGGTGTCTAAAAACTTTTCATTAATCATGGAGCTTCCGGAAGATGAAACCTTAGAAGTGGACCAGGTCCGTTCGGTCGTATAGCAGCTATACTTTGACGGGGCATCCAGAACAGAAACATCTCGATCAGGGCAAATAAGACAAAGGCTGGAGCAGGTGTTGTCCCCAAGTCCCCAAAGGGAGAAGTGCTACATACATCATGCTCGATTAACAAGTCCTGCACGAATAATAAGGCAAAATATGAAGCCTTGAGCATCGGCCTCCAGGTCACCCTCTATATGGAGATCAAATGCTGTAGGTATTTGAAGATTCAATGCTAATCGTCAAGTAGATATAGGGATAGTTTGATGCCTGAAAGCCCAAACTACTCTCCTACCATTCCAAGGTGAAGTGGCTTATGGGGTGATTCTACTTTATCAAAATCAACCATGTCAGCCGAGGCCAAAATGCACAAGGTAATGCACTAGCAAGCTCGTTGGCAGTCCCACTAGATGAATCCCACAATATACTTGTGATAAATAGGTGCCAGGTTCCTAGTATGATAAAGGAACCAGGTGAAGAAGAATGCGAAGCTATGATAGCAGAAGTAGCCGGCTCACTTGACTAGAGAGAGCCCCTGATGCAATGGTTCAAATACCAATAATTGCCCAAGCAAGACACGAGGCACAAACGCTTGTCCAGCAGCGGCAGAAGCCCGAAGAGAGCAAGCTGCTGCAACGCCTCTGCCGGCCCTTGCGCGTTGCCGGGCTGACGCTGGCCGGCAACAAGGGTAATCAGCGCGCCGCCGGAAGAGCCATCCGGGCGACGAAATCCCACGAACACCAGGCCGCCCGGCTTGCCGGGATTGGTGATTGCAGCCCATTGCGCTCCGCCAGTGTAGGGAGTGCCGTTAAGCGACTCGATGATCGAGCCTTGCACTAGACCAGCGCGTTCGGCTTCCGGCTCCAGACTGACGATCTTATCAGTGTCCGCATCAATGCTAAAAGGGGCGCGGGAGTGCTGTTCGAGGTGTAGGCCCATCTCGAAGCGATCGTGAGTACCCGTTGCCCAATAACTCAGGCCAGCTAAAACGACGAGCGCAAGGACCAGATAGATGGCGGTCGAGTATCGAGAATGTCTCATAAACTCTTCGCTCTCATACTAACCTGAGCCTATTCCATGATCGTCCGCTCAAGATCTTCAGATCCATCGATGCTAACTCGGAACTCTCCCCTCAGACGCCGACGCGTCTTAATCGCAACGACCTGTTCCTACGACTCGTTGCCCTGTTAGAGGAGTTTCGGTTGTTCAAACTGTCATCAAGGCGACGCTCCCAGGGCAAAGACCAGACCCGGAAGCAGTCATGGAATCTCGAGGGGGAGACTCGGACGCATTGGTATCAACGATTGAGAAATCGCCAATGCACGTTTCCTGCTGCAGCGGTTCTCGAAACATGATTTGCCTTGTTGGCTTGAGTTGAGAACACCCGGCCGGTTGGCTTACGAGAAGCCGACTTATCGCTACTTATGGACTGAACGGTTAGCTCATTCATTTCATCCCGTCCCTCGCGAACGGCGGACGATAATAACGTTGACGGTGATGTCGATAACAAAAAAGTCCATCCTGCTAGCATCTGTGAGAGATGAGCCCCAATAAGAATGAGTGGAAAGAGATAGAAACTGCGATATAAGCGACTGTGGACAGAGATCTAGCCATTGTCGGTCGCGTTGCCGAAGACGTACTGCCCTTCACGAAGCAACACAGGCGTGGCGGCGGGCGCCGCTGTGGCCAATGCTCCGTCCGGTGGTCGACAAGACGGCGCAGATCACCGCCATGAGGACGTTGCGCAACTGGACCGCCACGGGCTCGGTCAGACTGGTGGCCTGCATATGAAATGCTATATGGTTGGAGAACACATGAGAGGTTAGCATATCCTTACTGTATGGAAGATACTAAATCATTTGTATTGAAACATGATGGGAAAGCATTTTAGTTTGATTGCCATCGGCGGTTTCTACCAAGTGACTATCCTTTCCGAAGATAAAAGGACTCATTTAAAAAAAATACTATTGAAATAGATGAAGCAGACTTACAACAGGTGTCTGGTCGACATATGGCGACACGGGTACAAAATTTAGTAGATGTAGTACAACTGTCTAGTAGCACACGACAATGCCCTCGATTTGGAAAGGATCACAATTGGAATAAGAAAAATATTTTCTGAGAATTACCTTATTGATTAACTCTTCTTGTACGACACAATCAAGATGTCATGCATATCGAGAAGAATATTTTTGATAATGTATTCAACACGATCATGAACATAATAGGTAAAACAAAGGACAACGCTAAAGCACGTATGGACTTAAAGATGCTTTGTAAACGTCTAGAACTAGAACTACAGAACGTACATGAAAAAATTTTACAGCCTCAAGCTACTTACGTGCTTAGTGATACACAGATCAAGAAAATGTGCCAGTGGTTAAAACAGTTGAGATTTCCAGATGGATATATGTCCAACATAGCCCGTTGTGTGAATGTTAATTTGGGGAAAATATACAGACTGAAAAGTCATGATTGTCATGTGTTCATGGAGAGGCTGGTGCCCATTGCATTCCGTGACTCATTGTTGAACCCCGAAGGTTTTGATTTTGGCTTAAATAGTTTTGATGATGACTAAATGCCTTATGATCAATTGTTGGTTTAAATTTTAGATCATCTAAATAATTGAGCTATGATTATCTAATTTTTTATGCAAGTGTAAATACTTTTGGAAGGAGAGAAAACACTCATTGACTTGTGCGGTGTCTTATCAAATGACTCCGGTGATACAAGAATTGATTGTGAGTGAATTGATGGTTGAATATTCAAACAGTTTATGTAAGTTGTATGCTTTTTGAATTTTTATGTGGACGGTCAATGATGCTTTTACACTCAAATCATTGATGAATTCACTATTAATTTTCATATTTCTAATAGGCATGGAATGACGGTTGAGTATATTGATCTAACATGATGCTAGATGGAAATTGATTAAGTTTGGATATTTTTATATGTTGGAAATCAATGCTAACACTCCATTTAATTTATCCACCCCACACTCAAACCGAGTGTGGCTTCACTGCTGAACCTTACAGTTTGCGTCCGCTGGGCACTACAACTTGCCTACAAGACGCTACCATACAGCTTGAACCGAGGGAAACAAATCCATCAACTTGATCTTGCAACCCACAAGATCAGCGACCTAGTTTTGCAAAAATACTGGCCTGATCGACGTGCCGATTGTTCTAGCAGGACTTGGGAGGTAGAAGTGACTTGTGAGAGCTGACAGAATCCAAATTGGATATCCGGTTTGAGCCCAGCGCTAAAATAACTCAATTCAAAGCTAACTTAGTTTAGAAGAGTTCAGATAATTAGGGGTTCGGGGGTAAAAAATGTAAAATACTAGCCTGATCACCGTGCCGATCTTTTCAGCAGGACTTGGGAGGTAGAAGTGACTTATGAGAGCTGACCGAATCGAAATTGGATATCCGGTTTGAGCCCTACGATCAAATAACTAAGTTAGTTTTCAATACTAACTTAGTTTACAAGAATTCGGAAAATTTGGGTTTCGGGTGTCCAAAATACAAAATACTGGCCTGATCGGTGTGCCGATCGTTCCAACATGACATGGGAGATAAAAGTGACTTGTGAGAATTGGCAAAATCTAAATTGGATACCCAATTTGGGCCTGGTGCTCAAAAGTATATTTTGTAAATACACTTAGTTTAAAAATAAAGAAGTCGGGTCCAGGGGTCTAAAATCTGAAATATTGGTCTAATCAGCATGTCGATCATTCCAACATGACCTAGGAGATAAAGTGACTTGTGAGAACTAGCGGAATCCAAATTGGATACGCGACTTAAGCTTAACGCTCAAAAGTGTATTTTCTAAATGTAATTAATTTAAAAGATAAATAACTAGGGGTTGGGGGTCTAACATCTGAAATACATGTCTGATCAGCATGCTGATCATTCCAACACGACCTAGGAGATGAAAGTGACTTGTGAAAACTGACGGAATCCAAATCGGATATCTGGTTTGGGCCCGACACTCAAAAGTGTATTACCTAAATATAATTAATTTAAAAGACATATAACTAGGGGTTGGAGGGTCTAAAATCTGAAATACCTATCTGATCGACATGCCAATCATTCCAACACGACCTGGGTGATAAAAGTGACTTGTGAGAATTGGCGGAATCTAAATCGGATACTTGGTTTGGGCCCGACGCTCAAAAGTGTATTTTGTAAATGGAACCCCAGCCAACTTAAGGTATTGCAATGCAGCATTACAGTTCTAGACATTCTTTTCCTGAGTGTTCTTCGATATCACCAGTAGGACACGGGATCTAAACAAGGTAATGGTTAAACTCCGCCAGTCTCGAGCTGCAAATCAGAATAGGGAATGGTTAAACTAATGTTACAATAACGATACATATATACATGGAATAATTGACCCCCATTAAATCCACTCATTGCCTCTATATATAGTAATTTTTTTAAAGTCCAGCAAACAATTTCACACTACTTTCTGGTCACTCCATACAAACATATTTTATATACACGTTATCCTAGCTAGCACACTATGGAGATTATAAATTAATTTCACAATAATGGGACCTAACAGCCACTTACCAGTTACCGGGGGTAGGTCATCTCCACCAGGGAAGGTAAGTAGGCAGGCAGGGAGAATGGTGGGAGTGATTCCTCTGGCCGTGCATGGAGAAGCGTAGAAATAGTCAAAACAAAAACGTAGAAATAGTATCTCAGGGTAGCATTCCATGGTCTCTTTGTGGGCGATAGTATAAACTTTGCCAGAAAAATGGCTGAAGCAGCAATTAGTGATGGAGGATAACAAAGCAGACCGTACTCAAGAAGTGATAACTCTGCCAGGTAGTTGGCAAGGAACTCTAGCTGCAACAGTGGGACCTGCGGCAAAACCAATCAGCATCGTTCCAAGAAGAAAAGTAACCAAAATGCTGATCAATTGAACTTTACCTCATCTGAGTGCTGAGCGGCTCGGACGAATCTCCTTTACAATGAGATAAAAAGAGAATTTTAAGCTTCAGATTCAAGTCCAGGCAGCCGGAAGAACGTATAAAATAAAGAGTTACCTTAAGAAACACTTTGCCGTCGGGGCTGTCATTTCAAATTTCAAATATCTTAATACAGCAGCTTCCATTTGCAAGACCTGAGCAGCTTGGTGTCAGAAGCAACGCCAAAACCTGGTACAAAAGATACCTATGAATGGGGCAGACAAAAAGTTAGAAACTCACCTCCTCCTTCACGTATGTATTATCAGTAATATAACAAAATTCCTCCACCTGTGGGGCACATATCTCCTCATATTTCCTGTTTAGAACAACAGAGTTACTAAAAATGTTTGGAAAGAAAGAAGAAAAAAAAACAGAAAAAGAATCAAGCTTACGCAGCAATCAGCATACAAGCAACGCCAAGCAACTTCTCTTGTAAACTTCATTTACTACTTATCCTTGGAAATGGAAATGAAAATATGTACTTTACCTATAAACTACCATTTGGGAGTGTAGGAGCTAAGTGCCAGGCGGAGAAAAATACTATGTTATGGGAGCCACCTCTTGAGGCTGGAATAGTGTAAAGTGCTACATGACGGGAGCCACCTCTTGTGCCTGTAGGGATCACCTCTAGACTCCTCCATAACTAAATGTCTAGTTGTGCGCTATACTACGCGTCTTAAACTTTACCTTAAATTTCTTTGGCCATCATTATTACTCTAATGTGGATGTCTAGATATTTACATTCTTAGGTCATTGATCCAAAACCTCGATGCCTGGCATTAATAGGGCCTGGTCTGGTCCTAGGGGAGCACCCAAAAGTACTCGTGACCATGGGAACTATTATTGACTCAGTGTGACATCACACCAAAGTACTATCTAGTTAGATTAATCTATAGCATCCCACTCACTCATAAATACTTACACTTGCTTAACTCGCGTGAAACACTTGGAATAATTGACTTGTACACTCTTGCGTGATATGGCGAATTAGATGTTTAACATTTCTACTTGTTCTTTCTATACTTGCTCTCCTTTTTATTACCTTGACTTACTTGATCACCAATTGCCTGCACCTTATATCATCCTATTCATATTCCATGATTTATTACATTTCCTCGGCATTAGCAAATTTACATTATCAACCTGTTAATCACGTAAAGATGCCTGGCGATAGAGATATAAATCTTACGGAGCTTCTTGCTCACCCAGTTTCCTCTAACATTTTTCAGGTAGTATGGAAGTTGAAATGCACACCATTGCGGAAAGGGAAGAGTGACCTAGTGCTGTCATATTAGAAGACACGAGTCCTTTCTAATGAATTAAGTGTAGCTTTGTAGTTGAGAGTCTTGTACTTTGTGTCTTTTCTTTTAAATCCTAAAATTGTGCTATTTAGTCATCTAGAATTGTAATAATGAGTGTATTATTAATAGATAATCTTTTGTCAAATTGGGTTTTACCTAGTTACTTCCTCGTAGTAGTTGACCCTCCAATGCCTTGCTTGACTCGATTGTTTCGCTGCCACGCTCTGAGCAGTTTCCGCTGCTACCGATTCAGGCGTGACAGAAGTGGTATCAGAGCCTCGGTTGTTTAAACCCTAGGTTCTTAACTATAAGTATAGGTTGCTAGATGGAGCGGATCGATCCAAAGGACGGCTACGTTTACATCAGCGTGGACGAGCCGAACCCGCACACCGGCTATGAGCGGCGCTATGTGCTCAAGCACCTATGGTTGTGGGAGAAGGCCAACGGCAAGCTGCCGGAGGGGCATTGCCTGAAGTGCCTTGATGCCGACAGGACGAATTGCGACCCGTCGAATTGGGAGGCGATCCCGCGCGCGCTGCTACCACGCCTCGCTGGCGGCAATCGCTACCGCAAGGTGTTGGCGTTCGACGATGCCGCGCCGGAAGTGCGTCCCGCTGTCTTGGCGATTGCCAAGCTCGAGCACGCGGCCCGCACCAAGAGGCGCGCGTGACTCCCTCCATCCTCCTGACCGAAGCGGAGGCGGTGAACGCATGAGCGCGCGCCTGCGCCTTGTTCCCGATGCCGAGCTGCGCCGCACGCTGGACACGCTGCGCGAGTATGGCATTGACCTGGCGGCCTGCTCAATTGACATCCGGGGGGACGGGGTAAAGGTTTCGCCGCCTGCCGCGAATCAGAACACAGGCGAGAACCTTGCCAGCTACGTCAACCGGCCTTCACATCGTTCGAAAGCAGCTTCGTGATGGGCCTCGGTATTACTGCTACGCCTATCGCGGCGGCCCCTGCATCCATGTGCAGGACGGAACGCGACCAGCCATCACGCCAGCCCTGCTTGATCTGGCTTATGCCGAACGGCGCCATCGAGGCCCGTCTGACGCGCTGGACCGGGTCATCGACCTGTATCGCGCCAGCCCTCAATTCGACAGGCTGCGGCCAGCGACCAAGGCGGATTACCGCTCATGGCTAGATCGCATCTCCGGCCGGTTCGGGAAGGTGCCGACGCGCATGATCGCCTCGGATGCGATGCGCTTCGAGATCCTCGAATGGCGCGACGAGATGGCGGACACTCCCCGCGCGGCAGATCGTGGCGTCGGGATGCTCTCGACCCTGCTGACGTGGGCGTGGGACCGGGGGCTAGTCACCGGCAACCCGGCGAAGGAATACGTACTGATCGGGCGGGCCTACTGACCGGGGTAGTCAGTGGCCGGGCGGTGACAGGGCCTCCGGGCCCGGTGCGCCGCAACGCAATCTAGCCCGAATGCCGGGGTAGCTCTCCCCGGCCAAGGCGATCGAGGGAGTACGTGGGGGATGACGGCGGCCGCTTCCGATACCAAGCCGTTCGCGCTGTTCGAGTGGACAAGCCGATGGGGCTCGCGGTGCAGGGCGGCTCCGGCACCACGCGCCATGTCGACGGCCTGCTGGAAGCGCTGCGCGGGCCGGGAAGGGATGCGCAGAAGCCGCGCCTGGTGCACCGCCTCGACAAGGATACGGCGGGCTGCCTGCTCATCGCCCGCAAGAAAAATTTTCTGCTGGAAGCCCAGGCGCTGATGGCGGCGGGCGGGGCGTACGCCGCGCTCTACGCCAGCCGGGCCAGCTTCTGAGAACCTCCCTCGCCCCACGATATGGGGCGGGGGACCTTCAGCCGCTCGCCAACCGCGCCACCGTCTTGTCCAGCCACGCCAGCAGATCCCGCACCACCTCGGCGCGGTTGGTCTCGTTGAGCATTTCGTGGCGGCCGCCGGGATAGACCTTCAGGTCGACGTTCAGCCCGGCGGCGCGATAGGCGTCGATCAGCGGGCTCAGGCCGGCGAGCTTCTGGTTGATCGGGTCCTCGTCGCCCACGAGGACGTGGATCGGCAGGTTCGCCTTGACCTTGGCCAGGGCTGCGGGGCCGGCGTCGCGTTCGCGCAGGGCCATGAAGCTGGCCATGGACTCCGGCTTGAAGCGGATGCCGCAGAACGGGTCGGCGATGTACTTGTCGACCTCGGCCTCGTCGCGCGACAGCCAGTCGTATTCGGTGCGCGGATTGGCGTAGCCGCTGTTCGGCCCGCCGGCCGGACGCGGGCCCGGGCCGGTGGTGCCCGACAGCACCAGGGCGTCGATCAGGGCCGAGTGGTCCAGGATGTAGGCTTGGGCAAACATCGCCCCCATGGAATGGCCCATCAGGATCAGCGGCAGGTCCGGGGTCTCCGCCCGCGCCCGGCGGCTCAGCACCGCCATGTCGTCGACCGCCGCCGGCGCCCCGCCGGGGCCGAAGTCGCCCAGGCCGGTCATGCCCGAGGTCAGGCCGTGGCCGCGGTGGTCGGCCGTGTAGATCAGATAGCCGGCGTCGACGAGCGGCTGCAGCGGTTCCTTGTAGCGCCCGGCGTGCTCCCCGGCGCCGTGCGCCAGCTGCAGCACCGCCTTGGGCCTCGCCTCGCCGCGCCAGACGAACCCCGCCAAGCCCGTCCCATCGGCGCCTTCGTAGCGGAAACGGGTCTCGGTGATGGCCATGGGTGTTCCTCCTGTCGTTGAAAGTGTCGTATGCGGACGCCCGCACCGACGTCCAGCCGAAACCATGCCCCTCCTCGAACCAATCGGCAAGGTGCGCAGCCACCTTGAAGCGGCCGGTCTGCATACGCTCCAGTAGCTCAAGGCAACCCGCCTCAACGCCGTTGCCTCGATCGTCGCTGAATTGCGCCCGCTCTGGGAGCATGGTGACGCTATTGCGGCGGTAAAGGTCCGCGATTTGCTCGCCAGAGGTCTTGTCGTGGTTCAAGCCGTCGTGCGGCCACGCCATGGGGATTTTCTGGCCACGTGCCTTGATCGCAGCGGCGTGGATAGCCGGCACCTGCTGGCGCTGGCGGTAGCAGTCGTACAGGTGGATCACGTCGGCATCCCGGTCCCACGCCAGCCAGACCACGGCCGTGGGATGGTCCCAGCCAAAGTCCATCCCGGCAATGCGCGCCCAGTGCGGCGGGATTTTGAGCCCCGTCTCGGTGATCATGCTCTCCAGCACGGGATAGACGCGGCCCTTGCCGCCGCCAGGGATGCCCTTGGTGCGAGCCTCGCGCTCGTGCTCTGGATAGCTGTTGATGATCTGAACGCGCTGCTCAGGTGTGTAATGCTCGGCATCGTCGATCGTCATGGTGACGACGCCACGATCGGGATGCGCCCCATCCAACACCCCAGGCTCCATCAGGAAGCGGCGCACGACTTCCGACATGCCCAGGAGCGGCGTGAACGTCAGCCACACCATCGCATCGGCCACCGTGTTCGTCCGGGTCAGGCCCTCGGTGTAGATATCCAGCGGCGGCTCCTCGTCGAACATCACGAGGTCCACGGTGTCGGCCTGCCACTTCTCGCGCCCCATGTCGTAGGACTTGAAGATCAGGGTGGATGGTGAGCCGTTCTCGTGCTTGATGCGGGCCACGGCGATGCCGTCAGCCACGCCCTGCGCGCTCAAGGTGTTGAGGATCGCATCCTTGGGGATCATTCCGGTCCCAAGCTGGCCGGGGCGACCGAGGAGCAGGCGCTGCAACGCGTCAAGCTTTCTAAATATTTGATCAACTTTCGCCATGACGAGTACTGGCCGTTCTACCACGTCGAGCACAAGTTTGGCCGCGTACTACTGACGATCAACACGGCGCACCCTTTTTATGCGCGGCTGTACGGGCCGTTGCGACAAAGTACCGTGAGGCCGCCATCCGAGGCGGACGAGATCGCGGGCGCGATCGACCAGCTCGCCGTTGATCTCATTCCGCTCGTGGTCGACGGTGATCTGGCCGCCTCTGTCTTGGCCTATGAGGGGTAAGTCCTCGGGTCTAGTGTATATGCCCCTAAGGAGTATTTTTGTAATTACGCCTTTCAGCGGGTCATGGTTGTAAGTTTCTACGTCCCGGGGTGATTGAATTATGTATTTCTATCCCTATGACGGAGGAATTACAACAAAACCCCCCGAGTCTGCGAGAAACAAGAAATGTCTTGTCATTTGCAGTTCTACCCTGTAACTTTTGTAATTGGGGCTACGCCCCTACCTTCCCCGTTAGTACAGATCTTTGTACAGTCGACAGCTCGCCGACAACTTTTGCACCCATTGGGGTCATAAATTTGTCTGATGTATTCCACAGATCTTCTTTGTACAATGATCGGAAAAATTATAAGAAAACCCCTGACTTGTGGGAATCATGTGTATACCCCTCCTTCGGCCAAGTTGACAGATAGGTGCCTTCTATGAAGCCTTTTGTTATTCCTTCGGTCTGAAAGTGTTGTCAGCTTAGTCCGACGCTCGGGTGCCAGCTCAAACCTAGGTCTATGTAAGGTGTGATAAAATTACCAAAATATCCCTGTGACCTAGAGATGACCTAGCCACCCCCTAAAATCCCCCAGAAATGGCCTTAGTGCGGCGGATAGTCAGGTGGTCGGTTCTACTTCCGTTCCAATTCAAAGTTTCGGGGGTACCCTTGGCCTGGTAAAATTACCAAAATACTCTTAGGAAGGTAAAATTACCAAAATACTCTTGGGGTACAGGAAGCATCCCGCCACTTCAAGAACGCCTATGGCTTTCGCATATTTGCATTCATACTCCTAAACCCTAGGGTTTGCCTGAACTTAAAAGGCCTCTGATGAAACGCTAAACTCTAGTCCAGTTAGTGTGCCAGTGGTAAATGAATGGACACTGTGAGCCCTCCCAGTGAGAGTGCCATTGACATCAGAACCTATGGAGAGGACCTTAGGGATTTTCTTGACAGTTAAACAAAGATGTTCAGACGTTAGGCCAATGTAAATCAGCACTGACTGCGGTCAGTGGGGAGTGGTCTAATACTCGAACCCAAATCGTCTGATACTATGCGCACCCACGGAATAAGACCTCTATATATATAGGTAATGTTTCTTTTTAAAAAGAACATCCATGTCTTTATTTTTTATCTACGATAAATTTTTTTTCCGTGGTCCTACAGGGGGCTAGTGTCGTCTGCACCATCTCGGTGTTACCTAGCGCATAAAATCTTTTTCTTGCATTGGCATTAGCTTCTTGCCGATGAATGAACCTTGTCTGGTGCAATTCATGCAAGTCCCACCAAAAATTTGCTTTTCATATAATGTTAACTTGGACCCTTCATCCTCGTTAATGAATAAATCTACCTTTGCTTTGGTATTTAGCCAATGCCAATGAACAAACCAATGCTGATCCTCGTCAACCTCGATGAGATCATTGAATATAACATTAACCTGGACCCTTTGTCCTCATTAATGAATAAATCCACCTTTGCTTCTGCATTTAGCCAATGCCAATGTACAAACCAACACTGATCCTCATCATCATCGATGAGATCGATGAATATAACGTTAACCTGGACCCTTCATCCTCGTTAATGAATAAACCCACCTTTGCTTTGGCATTTAGCCAATGTCGATGAACAAACCAACCCTGATCCTTGTCATCATCGACGAGATCGGTGAATATACCATTAACCTAGACCTTTTATCCTCGTTAATGACTAAACCTACATCTTGCTTCGGCATTTAGCCAATGTCGATGAACAAACCAACCCTGATCCTTGTCATCATCGACAAGATTGGTGAATATGCCATTAACCTAGACCTTTCATCCTCGTTAATGACTAAACCTACCTTTTGCTTCGGTATTTAGCTAATGCCGATGATCAAACCATCATTGACGACTAAAGTCATCTTTGCTTCGGCATTAGTCTGATAATAGTAATTAGACCAAACCATCGCTAGACAACTTGTTGGGAAATAGCAAATATGTTTACTCAAAAAAATGAGGCTTAAAATAGAGATTCCTCACCGGACTTGGCCAGACATCCTGGACAAAGGCAAAAATGGCTATAACTTGGCTGTGGCGAAAACCCGAAAGGGCGCTGTGGGTAAAATTAGGTACCCCACTACGTGAAAATCTGAAAGGGTGCATAGGGAAAAGCAAGAGGGGCCTGACTCCGGTGAAAGCCCGAAAGGGCCCCTGAGTCAGTAATGTGGTTTAAAAAAATGATGATTAATGAAACCTTCTTCTACTTCAATTATTATTCATGTCCCACGGGAATCCCTGTGTGCGACAGATATGCCATGTCCCACCGGCATAAGCCTTACTCCTATGCTGTAACAAACCCCTTTGCTTCGGCATTTAACCTGTTGGATCCCCTAGTTGATTTTGATAGTTATGTTTTAATGATGACAAATCGTCCCCGACAATCTGTCCAGATTTTCTTGTCCCTGAACAAATTTTGACAGTGAGGTGTTTAAGTCTTGGACTTCATTTTCAAGTGTAGAGATGTGCTGTTGTGCGTTGGCCAAATCTACCTCACACACGGCAAGCTACTCATTTAACATCTCATTTATTATTTTACAATAATCAAACTCCTTTTGGAGAGCAATCAATTTTTCTGTTTCATCAGTGCTCTCACCCTTGCCTTTCTCACAAGCATGAAGCTTAGCAAGCAACTCATGGTTTTGCCTTTTCAAACTTTCGTTTTCATTTATGAGATCTTGATTTTTAGTAAGCTCATTGAGTGTGTGTTGATCATTTGACACATGCTTAGGCTTATCTTGAAGTTGTCTTATAATTTCTTCCAACTTTGTTATTTCAGCCTGCAATATATCATTCTCATCTCTCAAAAAAGCAATGCTCTCTTTGTGTAAATCTAAATTGACCATGAGAGTTTCATTAAGCTCCTCAAGAGTAGAACATTTTTTACAAGGTGAGGTTTCACAAGCACTACCTTCAAGCTTCTTTTTTAATTTTTTATTTTCACATTTTATCTTTTTGTATTACTTAGCTAACTCATCATATGCATCCATAAGCTCTTCAAATGTGAAGTCTTCAGATTCAGAGCTTACTAGAGATGAAGAGGGATCACTAGACTGTTCTAGACGGTCAGCCATGAGACATTCATGCCTCGGTTTTTCTTCTTCATAGATCCTGGCCAATCCATTTAGGATCTCCTTGGCGGTGCTGCAGTTGGAAATAAAGGGAAATTTGCTTTTATCAATTTGAAAGCAACAAGGTTATCAATATTTTTGGTCCTGTGTTTAGTAGGCCATTCATATGCATTTGATGGTAGCTTGGGCGAACCATGGTATATGAGATTCCATAACCTTGAGTCAATAGAGTTGACAAAAGCACACATTTTCCCTAGCCACGTGGTAAAATTAGAACCATCAAACAAGGGCGGGGAATTCATTGAAACTTGTTCCATGGATGAAGCCATTAACACAAATGCACCGAGATCTTTCTCTACAGATCGTTAGATCTAAGTAACATAGCTTGGCTCTGATACCAATTGTTAGGTCCCTTGGTGCCAATGGTGAATAGATCTGGAATAAAACTTTGCCCACTTAAAATCTAAGCCTAATTGAAATACAATCTACAATTTGATATGCAAATGACGAATAGTTTGCGCTTGATTTCAATCCTACTCTAATAATCTAAATCTATTGAGCTATGATCTGATTTCACATGTCACTAAATTTCCTACCGTGCATGAGCGCCATCATAGCTATATTACATGCATTTGCTTGGTCTCCTTATTTCTGATATGATAGCAAAACTTGAACATAATCTCATGTGTCAGATGTCAAGATAAGTGCATGTTCTAGACTGCAAATCAGAAATTCTTCCATCCTATTTGTGACATCATTTTAGATGCATAGTCTGAAGGTTTGCCAATCAGATGTTGTTGTTATGTAAGCCTAGACTGCATGGTAATGTTTTGTAACTTTACCTCTCAGTCGTATTGGATGCATTTCTGAGAACCAATTTTCTTGTCACTTGGTTTGTAAGTAATTCTGTCATTTCAAAATTAAGGGTGATGATATGCTATGTTGGATAAATCATTTGGTCATTCAGATCTGTTAGCATTTCATCACCCATCTTCTATTATTAGTTTGGGTGAAATTCTGGTTGTCATGCATGGTATGTTTCTGCTATTAATGCTTGTGATGTTGTCATTAGACCTCAGGAGAAGCAGTTGCGTATGAGTACATGGCATAAACTACATCAAGTGCCACTCATCCACCATTAGATAGATGCTAGATATTTCCTATGTCTATTTACTCTGGCCAAGTCTTTTAGGTCTCTGTTATTCTGAGACTCATAGTCTGCCATTTGTGATGAGTCTTCTCCAAGTCAGATCTGAGCGCAGGAAATCATATATTAAACAACTTCTAACACATATAAATGTGTAAATCAAATCATATAAACAAAGTCATAGCTCACGTAACCATATTCAAGTTAGTGTATTCTTATTATATTAAATCATAGTTATTCTTGCACAAAATTATTAATTTATTTCCACTTTAAAATACGGACATGCATCCAAAATATGACATAAAGGGATGAAACATGCAAACAAATATCTACGCACCTAACTAATGGTACAATGGGTCTTCATTACCATGCAGAATCATGGATCCCATACACATCTTACCACTAGACCAAAGTTCAACTATAGGATTTTAACGAGTTATCTTGGATCGCAGGATGATCCATCCTATTGAGGATGCTTGTATTGAATAAGGTCCAAAATTCCCATAAGATGGTAGTATCCTTCCACATACAATAAATTTTATATTTTTATTTTTTTCAGGTTTTATTTGAGCAACTATGCAAAAGAACTCATGCTAGCTAACATTTAGATTGTTCTATGTGCAATTTGACCCATGGTACTGGGTGGAGGACTTGGCTCTATGCATGATGTGGGTTTCCAGACAGACATAATATGTCCTTCTCCCAACGTACCATTTTATATATCCAAGGTCATGCATGTGAATGTAATTCACTAAAGTATGACACCTGCTAAGCATTAATGCATGCAAATGAACACACTGTGTAGCTAAATGTATTGTTGTAGAGACATGAATGTTTTGACGTAGGGACCAAGGAAAACAAAAAGAAAAACCGTGTTTTTGCTAGACAGTTCAAAATTCAAGGAGTTTTGAAAATACCCAATTCTCTTCTCAGAGTTGTGAATTTATCATTGTCCAGAGGCTTAGTAAAAATATCAGCTAGCTGATGTGCAGTCACTACGTGGATCAATTCAAAAGTTCTTTTTGACACGTCATCTCTTATAAAGTGATGTCTTATTTCAATGTGCTTGATGAGTGAGTGTAAGATAGGATTTTTTACAAGATTAAAAGCACTTGTATTGTCACAATATGTGGGTGTACAACCCAGATCTACTTGGTAGTCCTGAAGCTGGTGCTTGATCCAGATCACCTATGTACCACAGCTCCCTGCAGCTACGTACTCAACTTTTGCAGTGGAGAGGGCCACAGTGTGCTGTTTCTTGGAAGCCCAAGAAACTAAACACCCACCTAGAAATTGACAGTGCCCATTAGTGCTCTTTGTATCTAACTTGCACCCAGCATAGTCTGCATCCGCATATGCAATCAGATCTAAGGTGTGTGATGTAGGATACCATAATCCTAAAGTGTGTGTAGTAGATATGTATCTGAAGATTCTTTTTACAGCAGCTAGATGCAGTTCAGTAGACCTAGATTGATACCTAGCACACATACCTACACTGAATTGCATATCAGGTCTCGAGACAGTCAAATAGAGTAGGGATCCAATCATACCTCAGTATAATTTTGCATCAATTTTTTTACTTGATTCATCTGCATCTAACGATGTATTGGTACCTATTGGAGTTGAAATGTGCTTCAACTTATCTAGCCAAACCTCTTGAGGATTTCCAAGGTGTACTTGGTCTGGCTAATAAAACATCCAACTGCTGAACCTGCAGACCAAGAAAGTATTTCAATTCACCGACCAAACTCATTTCAAACTCATTAGACATTGTGTCTGAAGTCGTGATCTTATGCATTTGTGATCATTATTACAATGAAATAAAGTTGCAATTTTGACCAATTATTTGTAAAGTCTCATTATGTGTGATTGTCTTGCGCTCTGATTATCTTACTTGCAAGAGGCTTTCCATGCCAGCTGTTCATATTTCCCGAGAATACTTCTGCTATATCAAAAGCTTGGGACGTGACAGGAATTGTTAGATGACAAGGTGTCCCTGTGTCGATCGTGTGCGACCGAGACCTGTGCTTCACTTCTTATTTTTGGAAGGGTCTACAACTATCCTTGGGGATGAAGCTCAACTTCAGCACTGCCTTTCATCCACAAATAGATGGTCAGACTGAGAGAACAAATCAAGTAGTTGAAGATATGTTAAGGCCGTGTGTCATTGACTTCGGTGGAAGCTGGTATGACCACTTTCCCCTAGTCGAGTTTACTTACAACAACAGCTACCAGGCCAGTATCCAAATGGCACCTTTTGAAGCACATTATGGAAAGAGTTGCCATTCACCAATATGCTGGGATGAAATCAACGATAGATAACTTCTAGGTCTGTATATGGTATGAGAGATAATCGAGAAGGTCCAACTCATCAGAGAAAGACTCAAAATAGCCTAGTCCAGGCAAAAGGCATATGTTGACACTAGAAGAAGAGAATTGGAACTCCAAGTTGGAGACCATATTTTTCTCAAGGTCTCTCCTGGATGAGGTATTTGAAGATTCAGTGTTAAGGGCAAGCTTACACCCAGGTATATAGGTCCATTTGAAGTGCTCGAAAGAGTCAGTGAGGTCGCTTACCGCATTGTCTTGCCTCCACAATTATCTGAAGTGCAGAATGTGTTCCACATTTGTATGATGAAGAAGTATGTGCATAATCCTTTCCATGTCATCAACCATGACAATTTGGTGATTTAGAAGGACCTTACCTATGAACAAAAGCCGAGGAGGATCATTCACCAAGTGGCCCAAGTTTTGAGAAATAAGACCATTCCCATGATAAAGGTATAATTGAATTAGTGATTGGAACAAGAAGCCACGTGGGAAACTGAGGAATCCATGCGGAAGAGATTTCCAGAACTATTTTAGATTTTAAGTACTTTGCACCCTCCACGTCTCCAAGCATGCAGTTGAATTTTGGGACCAAATTCTTTTAAGTGGGGGAGTGTGTAGCACCCCAGATAAGATTATAGGAATTAAAAAAATGACATGGGCCTTCTTGGTAAATAACTTAAGATTTTAAGGAGTTACAAGGAAATAGGTTGTCTTTAAGGAGCTGGAAAAGAGAATTTATGATGTCTACATCAAGTTAAATCATAGAATTTATGATGTCTACATCAAGTTACCTGCTTCCCCTGACATATCTGAAGTCCACAGTGTAAGATTGTCTTTAATGAGCTGCATTATATGCATACTATCCTTGTAAGATTCCTCACTGAGTGCACTGACTTCTGTGATAGCCTCATCAAATGCTTGCTTGGCCAACTGACATGCTCTGAAAAAACAGAGTCCCACAGAATAAGCTATGATCAAAGAGCTTTTAACCGGATAGCAGAGCTTATGAAGGTTTCAATGGGAATGGGGAAGAGTAAAAGGATAAAGAACCATTCATACATACAGAGAACAAAACAGTAACGAATATGAAAATGTACAAGATAAATAAAGAAGGCTTAAAACCCCTTCAAAGAGTGAAATTCATCTTCCACATACAAGCATGTGATGTAAGAGTAGATTAAACTGAATTATCAACCTTGAATAATCAATGTACAAAGCCCTCTGTAAGTGGCATGCATTCATTGTCCACAAGCACATGATAAACCAGAGTGCAATAAATGATGTTATAGCAGATGAATCATTGAAGAATGTACTCTAGTTGTTCAATTTCAGAAAACACAATGCAACCAAGGGAATTCTATAACATTGGATTTAGAGTGAGCAAAACCATATAGAAGGATATGAGTAATTCATGCTAACCTCTCGGTAGAACCAATGATCTCATAGTAAAAAACAGAGAAGTTTAGGGCGAGACCAAGCCGTACTGGATGTGTAGATGGAAGATCCGTCGTAGCGGTACTTGTTGCAGCCTACATCATGAAGGCTCGTTACTTGTCAGTGTGACGGCATCACATGATAAAATCAAAAACTATATAAAGAAGCAACAGTTGGAATATTATATACATATAGATTCATAAAAAGAGAACATAAAATACCTGGTACGCCCTCTGTGCTTCATCTACTGCTTCTTTACGTTCATCCCCAGTTCTGAACTCAGCCAAATACCGATAATAGTCTCCCTTCCTAAGATTAACAACACGAGTCATAAGACAAAAGAACATAAAATTGATAAACAAGACAAACTGATGAAGGCACAAGTTTCTAATTTGCAGGTTCAGCATACAAAAAAGAAACCCCTTCGTCTAGACACGAACAGGGCGTGGAAAGGCCACGATCGGACGAACCCTTAGGCTTGTTCGTCGTGATGGTTGAATGGTCGAACCAAGGCCCGTCCAAGGCATGGGCGGGTAGCTCTGGACCGTTCATCCCCTCTGGGTTTTGGGGCTTGTGCGGTCGCACGATAGACCGCACAAGGTTGTGCGGCCCGATAGGGTCCGCCCATCTCCCCCTTGGGCAGCCAGGTTCTAGCTGCCTATCTTAGCGTCTGGGTTGAGTGGCCAGGATCTGACTGTTCATCCCTGTTGACCTTTGGTCAGCTATTGTGTGTTGGTCGCATTAGGCGGTTTGGTCAAGATCGTTTTGATTGACACTGTAGTAAGTAAGTTCCGCTCAGCGGTCCGGTCAATACCATTTTGACCAAGAACTATTTGGGGTTGTGGGCTTGAGAGGCCAAGGCTTGACCGCATGTCCCCTTGGGCGGTTCTGCCCTGACCGTTTATCCCCGTTAGGATCTGACCCTTGAGCGGCCAATCCCGGACCGTTCATGCTTGGGCGATCTTGCCCTTGACCGTCCATCCCCCCTTTGAGCGGGCTGTCCCAAACCGCGCATGCCCTTGTGCGGTCATCCCAAAGCCGCTCATCCCTGTGCGTTGTCGGTTTGCCTTAGTGGCCTATTCCGTGACCGTTTGAGTGTCGTGTTGGCCTCCGGTCGACCCGGTTGTGACCCAGTGGTCGACTTTCAGTCTTGTGATTGTCTCAGATGCCCCGGAGGTTTCGTGTCCGTGTTTTGAGGTGTCCGTATGTAGCGACTCGGGATCCGAGCACCGAAAAGGAACCGGCACGACTCGAATCTCGGCCCGTCTCCCACGAGTCTGGAGACTCGGAAGGGAAGAAAGGATGGTGTGAGGGTGTGTAAGAAGCTAAAGCGACTGTAAAAATAGCACAATATACAATGAAATAAATATGTAAAAATTAAATAAATAAACTGTTACAAGGTCCAGTATATCTCATGTCCCAATTAAAGTATAGTCAACTGAAAGAAAGTACAAGTACATGGAGCATACCCCGGCTCTGGCAACTGGCACTAACCTCGGCTACTGGAACCGTGCTGAACGCCTTTCGCACCTCCTGAAGTGTCGGCCTCGCCTAAAACACGATGAAAACACGCAGAGGATGAGCCTCCAGAACGAAGGCTCAGTAGGGATCCCTCAAACCCTACCTAGCTCCACCAATAGTACCTTGGCCCAAATTTTATTGATAGTGAAAAATCATGTACAGCAGTTCATCGGGGCATACCCCTGAAAGGGCTGCAAAGGAATATAAACTCTGACAAAAAGGACCTAACTACAGCCGCCAACTAGGTAAGCCAGTGGCATCAATGGTAGCACAGTCGCGAGCCTGGGGAGGGAGATCTTTCCAGCACTTGTATTCCATATTGCTGCGAGTGGTGCATGCTAAGGATGCAAGAGCATCCGCAACTGAGTTACCTTCCCTGTAGATGTGCTGTAATTTCCACTTTGTGCTATTCAAAATTGCATGATTTCCTCCCACCATTTGCAAATCATCCAAGGAGGAGACTCTCTAGAAAGAATCATAGAGATAAGAGACTTAGAATCAAAATAAACAACAGCAATTGGGAGTCCACTTTTCATCGCCACTCTCAGGCCATCTAGCAACGCTCGGGCCTCAAGCACCAGGTTCGTTCCCATACCATAAAAGTAAGAGAACCCATATATAAGTTCACCCCTACTACTCCTCAGACAGCCTCCTCCACCGGACAGCCTAGGGTTGCCTTTAGAAGCCTCATCGACATTGAGAGCATAGCCATTAATAGGACAGAACCACCTGATAAGCTTAGGAAGCGTTACTTTGCAATTATAAATGAATCTATACTGCGCCAATACTTGCATATCAGAATTGCAGGGAGTCTTTTTGAAATTTATCTGCTGGAGAGAATAAGACACTTGCCCCATGATATATTGTTGAATCATTTGGTTGGAAGGCCTTTTGCCTTCACATTTGATTTTACAGCGAACCTTCCATATCTCCCATGAAATGTGCACCATTGCAAGTATGACAGCGGCCCTGATTGGAGTTTGTATATCAGCTAAGCGGATAATATCCCAGCATGTAATTGTGATTGATTTTGAGACTCTGCACCGAGGATCGAAAAGCGGCCTGAAAAAATTCCACAGTGGGCAAGCAATCTGGCTGTTCAAAAATAAGTGATTCATACTTTCCTCCTTATCATGGCAGCAGACACATTTAGAAGGAAGGACCTTGCTGACTGTTGACAAAAAAAATAGAGAATAAGAGAGGAGGAAAAATAGAAGAAAAAAAGAAAAAAAAAGGCCAAACCCAATTCCAAAAGAGTAGAAGAAGAAAAGGATAGATGGGCCAATTGTGATTCAATCCTCACAACCCCTTGAATGGGAGACTTCTCAGGAGGTCACCCATCCCGGCACTACTCCCCATTAAGCATGCTTAACTTCGGAGTTCTTTTCAAGAACTGAGCCGATACATCAAAAGTCACCTCGATGATATAGAGTATAACTTAGCTATATTTGAGAGTGTTACAATATATATATATATATTGGTTATATAGATGCAAGTTAACCCTGGTTTGTTTAGGCTGCCTACTGAGCGTCACACTCACCCCCTTTGTGACATGTATTTTCAGGAGACATAGAGGAGGAGGTTAAGGAAGAACCTACAGCTGAGGTGTGGTGCTAGGTGATAGCTCATCTAGGTATGCTATGGATGAATGACTCTTTTATATGTATATAGGGTGGTGGGCCTATGTGAACTCATGTTCAATCTGGAATAATGTAAATGTACCCACTTTCGAAATTATGAATGGTTGAGATGTTACCTACATTTCTTGTAATCTGTGATTTCTCTCTCTCTCATGTGAGCATATGCATGTTTATATAATTGTGCTTCCGCGATACATGCGAAGTAATGCCTTGAGGTCCAATGGAAGGAAAGAAAAAAATATCCATAATTTGGGGATTGGATCTCGGGGGGTTATAGAGTGGTATCAGAGCACGATATACAAGCCATAGTTATGACCATTCCAATTATCTAAAGAGTAGAAGAAGTGATAGTCAAGAGTGAAAAAGGGTCGAGCATAATTAGAACCCATTTTAAGCTAACCCTCACAGGTAAAAATTGAACCATAAGGAGTTAAGGGACATTGAGTTAGGATCTAATGAATAACTATGTATAGGTTTACCAAGGAGTAGAAGTCGATGGGCTAAAGGCCTAGGTGGGCAGAAGGAAGGTAGAACAAGGAAAAGGTGGCACGTTAGGAGCCGGTACCAAGGAATAGGCTGGGGGTGCCAGTCTGTGTATATTGTAGGCGCACCCATCTAGGGCTGGAGTGCCGGAAGATAGAGGGCAAATGCTACGAATGCGGCGAGGTTGGACATTTTGCGAGGGAGTGCCCTGAGAAGGCTTAGCTAAAGCTAGTACCACTGTAGGAGAAATCTGATAGAAATTAGAAATGTCGAATGCTATTTTTTTTAGCATTATAGATTCTTGAGTGTAAATAGGAGAGGTTGTCCTTTACTCATGGTTATCCCAACTACCGGTCTGTTAAGCCTTCTGAATTGATAAAGGATGGACAACCCTTCATTCCATCCACTATTTAGCACCCCCCTTCTTTCAAAGTACAGAGCGATGACCCATTTTAGTTTGCAAGTCTAATAACAAGTTGAATCTTAGAATTTAAACTGATAAAAACCCTATAGGCATACACTGTGTGGCATATGTTGTAGGTTACGATTATCTTAAGAGAGATGATATCCAATGAGCCTTTGAAATGCAGCTTGTGCATTACACGTGTGAGCTTCTTTTCCAGAACAGGAGAAGGTAAACTGATCATTAATGTCTGAATTAGGAAGTAAAACAAGCAAGCCTAAACTAAAAAAGGGGGGGGATAATCCAGCCTGATATAGTATAGCGAAGAGGACTGCCCAGGATACCACCAAGGTCTAGTTAAGATAATTGTCAGCCCTAAACTTCAAGAATTTGATATCTAGGGTCATGCTATTCCTGTCTCTGACATATTTAGTGCCTCTTAAGATATCTCATTATGTTGATGCCTTGGATTTAAGGCAATGATGCCCATTTGCATACGTTATGCTGATGACCTTGCCCCTCAACTATTTGGTAAGTAATCTTAAAGTTTTCAAGTCAATTTTGAGGACAAAATTATTTTTAAGGGGGAGAGGATGTTATGACTACCCATTTGGGCACTGGCCCAATTCAGTATAATCCAGGCCCATGCACTCAACAAGCTAGAAATCTAGACAGATTATTGGAGGATCATTAGGAAATTCAGAACTTAATGTTGGGAGGTCAGAATTATGTAAAACCAAAGACCATACAATGATCACTGGGTAAGAAACAACTTTGATGAAGAGTATAACCTCTGAAAAATAGGCCTAGTAGGGGGTAAGAGGGAGTTTGTGATAATGGGTCGAAATAGTTATAGAAAACATAGTCACCTATTAAAATAAGGATATCTTGGTCCACAGTCCACCAAATTGGATGAAACCAGGCACATTAGAAAACTTGGGCCCTTATCCCAAACTCTTATGTTTAGGTGGAAGCCCAATTCGCATCAGAACCCAAGGTTCTGAGCCCTTTTGCTGCCAACTATCATGAAGAGGTGTGACTATTAGGAGAACTCGGATGTAATTAATGAGAAATTCATAACTTCATCTATGGTTAATGAAATGACCTGAAACCAAGGCCAAAATTCTAAGTAGGATGTTGTCTACAACTCCTATTTTGAGGTCAAGGCCGAATATAGCCAGGATACTAGGGTTATCCCTAGATTTCTTCGGGCTATCAAAAGGTCATGATTGGAATAGGGGGGATGTTAATATTGTGAAAATCATAACTCAGGCTAGGAATGGGGAAATTTGATGAAACCATGACCCAAATTTAGATCAAGAAGTTTTCTGAATTTCATCTGAAGACATCCCAATCTGAATCCCAACCGAAGAGCATGCCCACTTGCATTTATGACTAGGTAGATGAAGGGTCGTGACTAAAACAGAGGAGAAATAACATTACTATTGTGAAAATCATAACACATGCTATAGTTGATGAACTTCGATGAAACCACAACCCAAAGTTAGATCTAGAAGTTCTCTTCATTTCATTTGAAGACATCCCAACCTAAATCGAAAGGGTGCTTAGCATTTACCCTCTTTAAACCATCGACCATGGGAAGTGATGGGAGCCTTCTGGGTCGTGGATAGAACCATGGGAGACTTGAGAAAGACTATAAAAAGAGGGGGGCGTCATGGGTGGTCATCCTTTTAGCAACACTAATCTTCCATACTCTGCCACCTGTAGTTTCTCTTGGGTAAGGAAGAGAGGTGAGGAACCTTGGCATTTCGTAGAAGGGTGAACCTGCAGCAGAGTCTTGGGAGGGTCTGGGGTGTAGATCTCATCCTTGGATCGAAAGGGTAATGTTGAGGAGGATCTGGGGTGTCGATATTATCCCCAGATCATTGGTTAACATCTCAAAGGTAGGCACCTAACCTCAAACTTTAGGGGGTCAATGACGTGTTATAATGATTTCAAATATATTATATACAACTTAAAGAGGGATTACGGGCATGTGGGGACCACCATCATGTTCATTTTTGGTCTTCGGTTTCATCAAGTTTTAGGCTTCCAGGAGTTACCTCTGAGTCTCTAAGGATTAGTACAGTCCCTGGGAAGGCCAACCTTTGGGGAAGGTCTGTGATGAATAAAGTTTATGATTCATGTGTAATAAAATTACTTTAAAGTTTATGATGAATAAAGGATTGGATTATCTCTACTTTTGCGCACTCTATCTATGTGTCAAATACACTTATATAGACGTTGAGGACAAAAAACCCCTACAACTATAAATTGTTATGTATATCTAGTCGACTAAACTAAAAACATATTTCTAAATATAAAACATGAAGACACCAACATTTGATTCTTGTGACTCATGAATGTACGGGATCATGTACGCAACAATTTTCGCACATATTCTGATGCTGCCTTCTCGGGTTGCCCATTCCGAGTCCTGCCTTCACGTTGGCCGTACCCTCTTTTCCTATGAAAGTGGCGTCTCTTCTCCTCCAATTTATTGTGCCGGCTTTCTTGTTCTGTTCTTTTCCACCTCGGTTTAAAATTCCCTCACCGTCCACCATTAAGAGTAGCGCCAACAACCAGCGCACAAGTCACAGTAGTCACGGAATCCTTCTCGTCACTGGCCCCATTTATTCCTCACGGGGTCACATGGTATGCTCGCGCTGGCCGCCGACACGGGCCCACGGTGGATTCCCATGTCATCCCCTTGGGAAATTAGGCCACATGAGTGTGCACTATCCGTCGCCCGACAAAAGGGGGCCGGGCACGGATAATGGGACCAAAGAGTTACGGATCCGGGGTATCGGGATTCTCTGCAGTCAAGACTGAACTTAGTTTGACCCAGCCTTATCTAAACTGTCGATGAAAAAAAGTTCTTTTATACTTATTTCTGTTAAAAATAAAATTACATTTCACATTTACATGTATGTACACCTTTCTTACTCATATGAACTAAATCTCACACATATTTTATCATCACCTTTTATTATTAAGAGAGATAAAGTAGAAGACAAATATTTTTTGAATATATTAACATAAGTTTATCACCAAGGTATTCATGACGTTAAATTCATGCATGGTAGATATACACGAAAATACAAATGTGGGATATAATTGCAAACAATTTATTCTTGATATATAAACTAGGGTTCCAAACCAGCCGAGCCGATAGTGCCTGTGCTCAAATTCGGCTCGTTCAATGTAAATTCGAGCCCCATACTCGACGAGTATCCACACCGGCCATTTGAACTTGACTCGTTAGGTTGCTTATCAAATTCGAGCAACTTGTTGAACAAGGCAACTAGACAAGTTTCTGTCAAGTGCCAACTCATCGAGTCAAGTAATTTTTCAAATTTTAAAATAATATTTGCTTGCTGAGTCCTGCAGGACCCACTTGTCGGCCGTAGATAGAAGAGCTAGCACAATTATAGAGCTTATGGGTTTTATTTTGTTTAATTTTTTTTCATGAAAAAAAATGAGGTTGTATATGAATCCAACATGTGCAACATGAGTTTCGTCCCCCTAACTTAAATGACATTGTCCTCAAAGGCATGAACAATAGAATATGGAACAATGTAAATATGATAGAGTGTGTGAAAGAACGGGACAACCTGACGGAGGCGAACTTCGACGGGATCGGCTTTTGAATAAAAGACGGTACTTGACCGTTAAAGATGAAGCATAGGTGCAAGCAGCCTTCTCTCTCCCCCCAACTTATCCTTTATTCACTCCTAAAAAATAAATACAATACCACAATAAAAACTTGGGTTGCCTCCCAAGAAGCCATTCATTAGCACATGAAAATCACGAAAATGTTGGGTTGCTTCTCAAGAAGCGCTAAGTTTTAACGTCTTCAGCCAGACCCATTAAAACTCTATAACCAACGAGTTGATTTTAAAATGAGCCACCAAAGAATTTTATTCTTATGAAAATATCATTTTTCATACCCTGAAGAAAATGAATGTGGCTGGTGAATGCAAGGGCAAGACAAATATCGGGGTGGGGGTAGCTCAAAAGAATCACCGCGACTAAAGAATGGAGGAGGAACATTGCTCAGGATCATATCGTCAATAATAAAATATTCCTCTTGGAGGTCTGCAAAAGGTGTATCTGGAATGATGCAGATCTTATTATCTTCCAAAAAATTTTCTTCCACCTTAATTGTGAGAATTTTAAGAACATTCGTGAGGTGGGGAGAGAATGGAGGGTGAGAAACTCCCAATTGATTGGTGTCGAGGAGGTTATCAACATCAAGAGTCAAAGAAATGTACTCCTCAACACAGTGGTCCTGAGATTCAATGGGATCAGATAAATCAGTTAGATGTAGAGCAAGATTAGACTAATCAGTTGGAAGCGTTTTAAAAGAATCATCGTGTTCAAGAATTGACATAAGCTCTACCCTCTCCTCTAGATTGAAAGTATCATGCGGCATATTCAATTCCTCATTAACCTTTATAGCATCGTTCAAATAAATGTTCAATTCTTGTTCCATCTTCACTGCTTCTTCCTTCCCATCTTCAATGAAAATTTTATCAAATTCGGGGAGAGACATGTGATTAAAGATTTGAGATTCATTATACTCTTCCTCTCCCCCTAACTGGAGATCATCCACCTCTCTAGCATTCTCCTCACAAGGATAATCAAATTATTTTGATCGCTATTTTATAAGATCATTTCTTATCTAGAGTCTTTTCTTAAGTACATGACACATATTTTGCTACGGAAGTCATTAGGTACACTTTGCACATATGAGCACACAATCTTGGACTTTTGCTCCTCTCCGTTAGATATTCCTTCTACCAGACTAGGTGATCTTGTTTCAAGGCCTCTATAAGTCTCCGTGAGCTTTGGATTCCCACTTGGATGTTGCGCTGGTTATACCCTCAAAACTCAATTGTCTAGAAAGCACTTTCACCAGAGTTTTTCAGTGTTCTGGACCTTAATGGCCATATGGAGACTGCAAGAGCTTGATTAGCGGCCATTTACATGACGGCTAAGGATTGCCTAGCCGCCTTGCCATGACCATATGGCTCCAGTGCATCCATTGAGTCCAGTACGTTCACAAATGATCCAGTACTGACTGCGAATCACTGAAAATGGTCTAGGAAATGACTGCATGGTTCTTGACCTTGTTTAACCCACGGTTTGACCTAAGGGTTGAATTTCCTATGTCCCTAGATGGTCTACAGATTATCTAGAACTTAACGCCATGTTCAAAAGCTATTTAATAAATAATGGAAGGTAAAGAATATGCCATTGTGCTGTCGAATTATCTCCATTGCATGACCTTGTTTTAAGTCATCTTTCAACTCTTATACTCGTAATTGAGTATTTCTACCTTGGTATTTGTTATCATAAAACTATAGTTTCAATTGGTACATTATTGGCCTACTTTATTGATATGTCTCGTGGAAATAGCTAGATCTATAACTTGAAGATGCAGATAGGGCACTGATTATGTCCAAGGGCTCGACTCTAGCCCCCTCGGCTGATTACCGAAAATATGCTATAAATCATGGGGTATGTTGAATACTGGTATCGCATTGTGTTAGGAGTACTTTTTTTACAGACGGGTGAAAACCACAAGGCTCTAAATGAATTTATACGTTCTTGAAATACTTGACTTTCAAGAGCATGACCTTCAAGATTGTGAAAAGTACATTCTTGATATATGCTAGTACATTCTTATTACATGAAAGGCCACTATACACTGTTGATTGATTGTTCTCTCAAATTTCTATATCAAATCTTTATCTTCATAATCTTGTCTTGTTACTGGCGTGGTTATTTTGATTTAATTGCGTATTTCATCGTATTGTATGTATTCTTCTTTTCTAGAGCTAAAATGCTAAAGAGAGCCTAGCGGTCCCTGGAAGGGCCGCTGTAGACATGGTTTCCTTCCTTTCCTTCCTTTTCCTAATCCCTTTTGACTATATCACTATAGAAATAAACAAGAATGAAGCTAGAAGGGAGGAGGGACGTAAGTATGTGATCGTGATCGCCACCAAGGTTTGGAATGCAACATGGTGCACCCTTACCTTGGAAAAGGGAGAAGACACTCGCCTGAAGCAGCACTGACAGAAATACACAGTCGAGAAGAGACCACCCCGTGGATCACACGGCCGCTCGATAGACCATCCACCAGTGCTGGAAAGAACCCAGGACGAAGCCTGGCTGACAACGGGATGTTCCGGAGGAGGCCGCAGGAAGAAGTGGAACGGCTCTATATGGACCGCTCTCTTCTTCAGACGGACAGGATGAAGACCGTTCAGTGCCACCAGGTTTCAAGTTGTGGGATCTGAACCTCCACCCCTTCCGACCGGCTAGACGGAGTGGGCCTCGTGCTGTGATGATTGCTGACCTGCAAAACACGTGGAGAACACAAGAAACAAACCCAAATTAGAACTGAGAAGCGTAGTAACTATAGAAGAAAATAGAAACTAAACATAATAACATAGGGTGGGGGATGCCTGAGATTTTTAAACCCCTATGGGTGTGAAAAACAGGCAAGAGTGAGTATGAAATGATGTGCAAAGAGTAAAAACATGGGGAGAATAGCAACAAGATGAGCATGCAATGAGATGAAGCAATGGTGCGACGCTTAGACTAAGACTCAATTGACACGACTACTCCCTTGACCGGAGGTTCCGCAGACGTGGAGAGCCTCTCTCCCTGACTGTAGGTCACTCTAGAATGCGGCAGGGCTTCGCCGTCGACCTAGGATCTCCCCCCTCTTCAAAGCCTGGACTACGGGTCCTATTTATAGAGCCCAAAAGTCTAGCCCCGAAATTAAGATTTCTAGTGGAAATTAGGGCAAGATATTCAAATAAAACCCATAGATAGTTGACTTATCTCCCACCAGGCTCAAACAGTATCTCATTTGGTTGAGATTCCATGGAGAAATGGGTGGGAGAAGTTAAAGATTCCACCACGGATGGAGAGAGAAAACTCATTAAAATCTCGAAAATCAGGCCCATACACGGTCGTGCGATAGACCACCCAGTTTATTGCACGGTCCAAATCTAAACCGCTCAATGCTATCGGTGGAAAATAAGTTGTAAACGCGCATACATTTGATTTCCCTTGAAAACACCAATGAATTGATGAATGCCAGCCGAAAGAAGAGAAGGCGATGAGTATGAGATGAATGGTTCAGATCCGTTCAGCATGAGCTGAGCAAGAGTCGAGATGGCCTTTATGTAAATCTATGTCAACCATAAGAGTTTCATTTAGCTCCTCAAGAGCATAACAATTTTTACAAGAGGGGCTATCATTAGAGTTGTTTTCAAGTTTCCTTTTTAATTTTTTATTTTCATATTTTAATTTCTTGTATTGCTTTACGAACTCATCATATGCATCTATAAGCTCTTCAAAGGTAAAGTCTTCAGAGTCAGAACTTGCCTGAGAAGATGAGGGATCACTAGGCAGATCTTGGCTCTCACCCATTAGGTAGTCATGCCTTTCTCCTTCTTCATGGATGCTGACCAAGCCATCCAATATGTCCTTGGCAGTGCCACAGACGGAAACAAAAGGAAATCTTGTGACATCTACTGCATCTTTCAGCAGATTTAACACAACAAGATTGTCAAGATGTTTGGTCCGATGTTCGAAAGACCATTCAGATGTATCTGATTGTAGCTTATGAGGATCATGGGAGATAAGGTTCCATAATCTTGGATCAATGGAGTTAACAAAGACACAAATCCTTCCCAACCAAAAAGTAAAGCTAGAACCGTCGAAGACTAATAGAGAAGCCATAGAAATTTATTTTGCAAACGAGCTCATGATGGCAGGCGCACTAGGATCTTTCTCTGCTAAATTGTTGGATCTGTTTGGCAAAGAACCCAGCTTTGATACCACTTGTTGGGTGCGCTAATAGGATCTAGAGGGGGGGTGAATAGACCCTTTCAAAACTAATGCTTGATCTAAAACTTAATCAAATCAATTCGTTGCTTAATGAGATGTTGAAAAAATGAACAGTCAAGTTTACAACAACCTGTGCTAAATGGGAATGAGGCAGAGCTTCAGAGAGAGTGATCAAAGCATTCCATGTGGAAGATGGCTCATGCAAATCTATATATGTGATCACAGTGCTGAAAATATTAACGCTCGATAACTATCTTTGTGTAGGACAGTATGTAAGTGTTTGAGACTGAAAGGGAACCGAGCCAGCTGGAGACAGTGTGTGCAGTGCATAGATAAAAGAGAAAGTATGCAAATCTAAAACAAACAAGTACCTACGAATGAGGATAGAGGATAAGGAAGCATCTGCAAGCTGATTTGCTTCTCTATATAAATGGATAATGGGGCATTGGAATGTAGAGAAGAGTTGTTGCAGACAATTCCACCAAGGGAGGAGTGACCACGGGGGATCCCTTTTATTATTCAGCAATTCAATCAATGCCAATGAATCAGTAAAACTGACTGAGATCGGAATAGCATGCAGTTGTGCTAATCGATGACCATCTAATAAAGCCCGACCTTCTGCCACCATGTTAGAACCCATTCCATAATAATAAGAAAAACCCAACTTTAGTTGCTGTGGACATCAAAAATGATGACGAGGATCCCACGGCACCTACGGCACTTGCGTCTACGTGCGAGTCGAAGATGGGAAGGCCGAATAAACCCATACCTTACCCGGCCAGGACGAGAACCCGCTCGGCAGTCTGCTACCCATTAAGGGAGCTCCCGGGCAGAAGATCTCTACGATCAGCCGTGCCGAGAGGTGAATCAAAGAAAAGCCAGAATTTTGACACAGTCTCAGCTTATGTCGGAAGGCACTCAAAGTCACAGATCGAAGTGCAGAAATGCAGAGGAAATATTACAGATGTCATGCGTTGCAACCAAAACATCCCGGGAGTGCCGACACTCATATAAATGGTCGCGACTTCGAAACAAATCCGTTCGGTGCTTAAAATGGCATGAAAAGGCCTTAAAACGGCACGGCGAAGCCCTTAACCGGCGCCACCTTATACGGCGCACCCATGTTCCTTGGCCCCTTTTAGCTTTGGTTGAAACGGCCCGCCCCATTTGATGATACTAAAATGGCACGCCCCTTTGATGAGTTAACCGACGTGGGTTAAAACGGCGCGCCCCCTGGCCGCGCCATTTTAACCCTCATTTTCAAAATGTCCAACAAGTCTTTCTTTGAAGCATTGAAACGGCGCCGCGAACAATCCCATCAGCCGCCCACCCATGCTCTGAAAGTGATGGCCATAATGACGTGGCGAATGGGGAAGCTCGACACCAAATCATCACGACGTGGGCAAGCGGCTGGCGCTCGTCGTCGAGCAAGAAAGCTAGGGCACTCCTTCGCGATATATATACTCCAAGCATTCAAGAAAAGTGGGGCTCCGGGTTGGCTTTCCGGCATGCAAGGAAGAGAAGAAGAGAGTCCCCCCCCGGTTGGCTTTCCGGCGCGCAGGGAAGAGAAGAAGGGTTTTTCTTCAGGTGGGAGTGAAGAGGCAGATCGGAGCAAGCCCGTGCAGGTTTGAACAAAGGAGCAAAGGTTCGTGCAAGGCTAAGTCCGTGCAGGTGTATGCAGAATTAGGAATGAAGTCCATGTACATCTAGGTAAGGTCCATGCAGATGTCCAGGCTTTGGAGTGAAGTCCGTGTAGGTTTGGACTAAGTCCGTGCATATGCACGGGGTTGAAGAGCGAAGTCCGTGCATGTCATGCACGGGGTTGGAGACCAGGTCCATGCACGTTCTGCACGGGGTTGAAGAACAAAGTCCGTGCACGGTCCATGCGTATGGGAACGAAGTCTGTGCATATAGGGCCGGGGGTTATGCAAAGTCCGTGCGGGGGCTTGTACAAGGTTTATGCACGCAAGAGGACCAAGTTCGTGCATGTTTGCACGGGGTTGGAGATGCAAAGGGGATGAGGTCCGTGCATGGGTTGCACGGGGTTGAAATTGCATGGGGTTGGAGTCCACCGGGGGAGGCCATGGGCGTGCCGGTGAAGGGCTTAATAGCAACAAAAGAAGGGGGCACCGCTCAAGGAGTGTGCCGGCGGAGGAGAATAAAGAGTGCAATGGCGAAGGGGCCCAGGGCATGTCGTGGAAGAGTTTTGGAGCGTGCCGGCAAAGGGAGTCTTAGAGCGTGCCGACGAAGGGGGAATTTGAGCGTGTCGGCGAAGGAGAATTTGAGCGTGCCGGCGAAGGGGGAGGCGGTCTGCATCGGCGAAGGGCCTACTCCTCCTCTATCTTCTTAAGGCCTTTCTTTTCTTCTTTTATTCTTCTCTTCCTTCTTTTCTTAATTAATTTTCTATGTGATCCATGAGGGATCCCTTTTCCCGTCTCTTAACTATTGTTCAGTCCGGTTCTCTTCATATTACCCATGGTTCCTTTCACCTTGGTTAAGGTATTTTATTGCTGATTATCTCATTTGCCTGTTGCTTCATTTGGTCTTTTATCATATTATTATTTCTAATAAAAAAAATTCGACAGCATCTCCCCTTGACCCCTGACGTAAGGGCGAGACGGGGAACGCACCCACACGGAGTGGCGGAACCCAATAATAGGAGATGGACGTCCGCAGACGGCAACACCTTTAATGAAACCTCAGAAAGCGCGGAGGGGACGGTGAGAGAGAGACAACTCCCGGACTGGCTTTGGGTGACTAGGGCAAGGGGGTGAGAAGGTGTACCGGCCAAGGAGCACAAGTGTGTACCGGGCAAAGGGAAGGGAGGCGTACCGCTGAAGGACTAGGGCGTACTGCTGGAGAGTGAGGCTGGGTGTGCCGCTGGGAAGAAGGCTAAGGGGGTACCGCTAAAGGGTTGTTCAGGGGTGTACCGGCCAGGGACTGTGTCGGTGAGGGCATGCAAGGAGGACTGTGTGTGCACCGGTGGAAGGGTTGTTCAGGGGTGTACCGGCCAGGGGCTGGAGAAGCTAGACTGAGGGCCAGCTGAGTGTGGTGGAGCCAAAGGGAAGGAAGGACCAGGGGTGGATCCCGGCACTCGGAGAGGCAAAGGGGGAAAAAAGGAGTGAAGATATTGGCCTCGCAGAGAGACTAAACCATCGTAGAGGAAGAAGGTGAATGAGCACATAACGAAAGGAAAAAAAAAGGAAAGGGACCCAAGTCCAGCAACGAGGAATGAAAAGAAGATTTTCATTCATGAAAAATTGGAAGCCGTAACTGGCTAAAATACATCACCACACTGGGGTAAGGGATATGAGCGACGGGCAGAAGAAGAAGAAAGGAAGAAAGAACAGAATGGGGGAGGTTTAGGTTGAGCAGGGATGACTACTTCCTGCTTCTCCCCAACACCCCAGCTACATGATCTCTCTCTCTCTCTTACTCTCTCTTTGGGTGGTCGTCAGAGAGGAACCTTACGGCAGGGCTCTCTTCTTCTTTTCCTCTTCTTCTTCGTCTCTTCTTCTCTTCCTCTCTGTCTCTCTATCTGTCCCTTTTTTTGTCCGTCTGTGTTGTCTGCCTTGTGTGTGTTCGTTCGCCAGGAAAGAGGGGTGTCTTAAACTCCAACGGTAGAGGCTTTCGAGCGCGAGATGGTGGAGGCGAGAACGTGGACGGCATTAATGAGGATTTGACCTTGGTCGTCCTCAGTGGCAGGGGGTAGCCAGCGTGCCGCTCCCTCCATTCGACACCGCAGCACACTCACTGCGTGCCAAGGATTTGTAGGGGATGGGTGCCATGTCCGTTTTGCCGGTGATGCCAGTGAAGAGGATGCTTGCTCGTGCCGTGGGATGCCATAACCAGCGTGCCACTAAAGGGATGGCAGGGTGTGTCGTTGGACGACCACCCTGGGCGTGCCACTGAAAAGGCCCGCAGGGGCGTGCCGCTGAAGACACTTTTGGCCTGGGTGTGCCATTGAAGGGGCGTGCCGCTGAAGGCCGTAGGGTGTGCCACTGGAGGGCATGGATGTGTGCCATTGAGCAAGAGTAAGGGCGTGCCGATGAAGGCCATAGCGACCATGCCGACGAAGGTGCACGGGGGCGTGCCGGTGAAGTGGCGCTAGAGGCATACCGGCGAAGGCCGTATGGGCATGTCATTGAAGGGGGCGCGAGGGTGTGTCGGCGAAGGGGCCACTGGGCGTGCCAGCGAAGCCTCCTCTGGGTGTGCCACTAAAGGGGTACATGGGCGTACTTTTGAAGTGGACCCAGGCCCGTTTAGCACTCGATTGACGATCCACCTAATTCTCTTTGGGGGCCCACGATTTGCGGGCCTCCCTAGGGTTGGTTTCACTTCGCTGCCGCGACTCCGAGAGTGGCTTCACGATAGTGTACTGTTTATTCAGAGGGTTCGGACGGGATGCGCCCTCCATGATCTCTTCGGTTGAAGTTGTTATTGATGCTGAACTGGCCGGGTGATATGGGCGTGTAATTTTACACGTCCACAGGCGCCACAGCCTCTAACGGACCAGGACTGGTGTGTTAGAAGACACGACAAAAGGGAACATAACGCACACCTCTAGGGGAGTTATGTACATAACGGACCAACCATGGTGCGTTATATCACGGAGTGAAAACAGACTATAACACACTCCTCTAGGGGCGTTATAGACCTTAACGGACCATCTCTAGTGCGTTAAGTGGAAGGCAGGGGCGTTAAGCATAACGCACCTTCCCTGGGGCGTCACAGGACATAACGGACCTCCTTAGGCGCGTTATCTGACCAGGACCCCCAATGGTCAAAAATCAATGGTCGGAAACCCATAACGTACCAACATAGGGGCGTTATGTTGAACATAACGGTCAGTCCTGGGACCATTAAACTCACGAAAGCCAGACTCAAAACCCACGGAGCATAACGCCCCTCTCTGGGTGCGTTATGCACATAACGGCCACCGGGATGACCGCTATGTCATCCTGGCGACGAAACGGTGAATTAGGCACAAAAACGCCGGCCACACCCCCATACCTCTACGGGAGAGGGGAAAATCAAGGGGGAAGCTCTCCAGGAGAGGGGTGTGGGGGGGAGAGAGAATCATTTGCCAAGGAATAAAAGAGGGAGAGGCCTGTACAGGAGAGTCAGGAGACAATGCCTTCAGTTGATTGCACATGGCCCTTATGGGATCCTTTCTTTTTTCTGCTTGAGTTGAATGGACACAATGTCTTCAATTTTTTAAAGGTTGAGATGGTTTAAGACTTCAATAGCAAGATTCAAGCAGAAGTGTCTTCAATTTTTTTATTACATAAACAAAATAAACTGGGTTTGTGGGCCAGACCCTAGACACAAATGCGGCCCCTATATCTCATGGGTCAGTCGGCAGTGCCAGCAACTGTCTTAAATTTTTGCCCATGAGTGAGCTCAAACAATGTCAAGCAGCCAAGGCCAGGCAAGCAGGTTGATGCTACTTACAGCTTTGCAAATACATTTGAGTTTATATATTTTCCTTGGCATTGTTCAAGAAACAATGGATAAGCCAACTTCAAATGCACAACTTAGTTCTACTTTTAGTCAAGATGAAAGAATTTTAACAGTTTTGGGGACCTATTGCACATGGACAGAAGATATACTTGTATCAAATATTCATAATATACGCTATTTTTTGTCTAAAAAACCTAAGGTCCTGTTTGATAAGCGAACAGAAAAAGCTGGCCTGCTTGCCCTTCCCAGGCAGATACCTTACTCGATCCCTCTAGCGGGAATACGGTATTCCATCTTGTTCGAGCAAAAGAAGCCATAAAAGGCCTGTTCGACCCGGTTAGGCTAGTGACCATCAAAGCCGGTTTTGGATGCTACCGGCGAATGAGCACTGGAAACCGGTGGTGAATACCATATTCTGCTCGGCGTATTCATTTACCAAACAGGGAGTAAGAGTGTCTTTGGCAAAGCTTTTAGTTGGAAGCCACTTTTGGCCTACCATCCTCCCCTGAAAACAACTAGACAAAAATCTGTGAAAGACCAAACCTATTTCCATCTACAAGCTATGCCAAACGCAATAGATATACATAGCAACTACATTATTGACAAACTGAGAACTAGTGCAACTCCCTAAAGAGATGTTTCAAACTCGATACCTAAACAAGCTAACAATAAAAACCTTCCAACCAGAAACTATGCCAAAAATAAAAGGTATGTGAGCAAATACATACTTAGTAACTACATTATTGGCAAACTGAGAACTAGTTCAACTTTCTAAAGAGAGGTTTCAAATTTAATAATAGAAATAGCTATCTATAATTTTCCATAAAGCATGCAAAGTAATCCTAAAGTTTAGAAAATTCATAGAAAACTATGAGAAAAAGATGATGCATGATTAGAACATAATAAGCGCTCAAACATGGGACTCATTGATTGAAGTACAAACAATCTGCAACAAGGTCAATGATGGGATCCAAGAGAGAACTGACTCAGTAGGGAGTTGCTCTGCTGCTTTAGGTAAGAAAGATGGAGAAGAAAAATCCCATGCAGTTGGTAATACAAAAATGGATGAATTAAGGTGCAGATCAAAGAACAAGCTCATAGAATTGAACTCTAATGCATCCTTATTGATGATCTAAACAGGTGAGCTTTGGGGCAGGAGCGATAGATCAGTGATGTTCATATATAAGATGGAAGCATTTCCCATTTGGAGAAAGCCAAAGTGTTATGTAGGGTTCAGTCGTCCTCAATCAACAGAATGGGGACTTGGCAAAAAATGAATATCTGAAGGGTCTTGTTTCCTTTTATGGGTTCTAGGGTTGTTGAGGTAAGTGTCCATCTACCATGGTAGATGTCATGTGCTTTTTAATGAGATACATCACTTTTCCTGTTTTCTACCTTTCATTCAATGAAATGTGGCCCCTGGTCACCCTCCAAAGGGAAGGGGCTACAAACATGATGGGAGGGGGCCATGTCTGAAGCATCCACCTGCTATCATCCATTCTGAGACATCCATAGAACTTTGTCATCCTTTTAATCCAGTCTTTGAGCCATCTCCACATTGTATCACTATTGCCCAAATAAGCTTCCACGCTCCTCCTGGGTTAGAGCTCAAAAATCCAAGATTCAATCACATCATGAATGTCCCTGAATCTTTCTTCAGTTTGAAAATGGATCCTGTTTCTTTCATTTACACATACTTACCTTCAACCTTTCACTATGGTTTTTGACATTCCTCTAAATGCATCTAAATCTTTTATGCCCAACACATTCATAAGAAGTAATTGTAGACATTTTGAAATATTTCTGAACCAACAGTTACTATTCACCACAGCCCAGCCCAGTGCCCGAGCTCCCCACCAATGTGGTGTCTAGAAGAGATCAATTACATGCAGTCTACCACTGCTTTTCCAGAAAGGATATTCCAGTGTTAAACACATGACCTTCATGTCACGATGGAGAAACCTTACTGTTGCACCAAGTCCCCCCCTCACCCTCCAAAACAAGGTATGAGAGAGCGAAAGGGAGCAAGAGAGAGAGGAAGATGAAGAAAGAGGCGAGAGAGAGATCTAGAAAGCGAAAATGTGGACACATGATTTTCACTAACTAAAAAGACAAGGTTTATGATTTTCACTAACTAAAAAGACAAGGTTTACAACATGAAGTGTGAAAATAAAAATTACAATCCCAAATAAGAATAAATCCTAAGTAACACCAAGAGGACGAGGGGCAATGAGATTGCGGCCGTGGTGTCGAAGTGACATCATCTCCTTGAGTCTTTGATTTCCACTCAACTCGGAGTCGATGTCACCCGTCTTGCATCATCTTTGGAGGGATTAGAGAGAGAGAAGAAAGGGAGAGAAATGTGGAGAGAGAAAAAAAGAGGGATAGAAGTGGAGAGGAGTTAATAGAAATAAGAGAAGAAAATAAAAAATAGATTGAATTAAGTTGAAATACTGTGTGTGTGAGAAGAGGGAGACAGAGGGAGGGTATAGAGAAGGTGAGAGATGGACGGGGAGAGTTGGAGAGAGAAAGAGAAAGGGAGAGAACGGAGAGATTAGAGATGGGAGTTGAGGAGAGATCTGAGAGAGGGAGGTGCAAAGGGATATGTGTGTGCATGTGTGTGTGTACGGTGTGAGAAGATGAGAGTCGGAGGGTGAGAGAGTAGAGAAGGTGAGAGTTAGAGAGAGAAAGAGAGAGAGGGAGAAGTGAGGATGGAGAGAGGGGGAAGGAGACAGTGAGAAGGGGGAGTAGGGAAGGGAGAATAGAGAGTGGGAGAGAGTGCAGAGAGGGGGGAAAACCGTGCGGTGCTGCGGTGCTGCGGTGCATGTGTGTGTGTAGAGAGAGGCAGAGAGTGGGAGAGTAGAGAACGGAAGGTGTGTGTGTGCGTGGATGTGTGTGTGCGGTGCGAACAGGAAGAGAGGGAGAGAAAGGTGAGACGAGAAGGAGAAGGGGAGGTGAAGCAGTGTCCGCTAGCAGTGTGTGTGTGGAGAAGAGAGATGAGAAGAGAGAGAGGGGTGAAAGGGAGCCGCTGTGCCTGCGAAGGGGAAGCCGCAGTGCCGACGATGCCTCTATGTGTGTGTGCAGAGAGAAACAGACAGATAAGAGAGTGAGTGAGAGAGAGTGGTCGAGAGTTAAAGGAAGAGGGAGAGACCACAGTGAGAAGGGGGGGTGAGAGATGAGATCAGCCAATGGGGGGGATGAAAATAGGGCTTCGTGGCCTGGGTATCGATCGTCTTGCCGTTGGCGAGCTTGCAGCCCTGGACGAGCGTCGATGGTTCGCGCAGGCCGTGATTCGCGATGGTCTCATAGATCTGGGCGATTTGCAGTGAGGTCGCCTCGGCACCCTGGCCAAACTCGACGGCCTTCGTCGTGACGGTGTCCCATGGCAGCTGGGGAAGTAGTCCGGCACTCTGGCCCGGGAACGGCCCGATCGCGGTGTCCTGCCCCATTCCGAACTTCACCATGTACGCGCGGCGGGCGCTCGCGCTCATCTTCTCCGACGCGATGGAGATTCCGATATTCGACGAGTTCTCGAGCACGCCGGCGATCGTGTAGTGCAGTGTGCCGTGATAGAACGAGTCCTTGATCGACCCGTGGTCAGGCAGGTAGAGCACCGGTGGCACCACAAACGGTGTCGTCGGCGTGATCTTGCCGGCATCGAGCAGGGCTGCGGCACTCATCCCCTTGAAGGTTGACCCGGGCTCATAGCGGTAGGTGATCGACTGTGCGCCCTGGTATTTACCCGGGGTCGCACCCGGATTGTTCGGGTCGACGGCCGGGTAGTCGGCGACCGCCATCAGGTGACCGTCTTTGACGCGCTCGACGATGGCGGTCGCCCATGGGGCACCGATCTTCCTGGCCTGCGCCGTTATCGCCTGCAGCACCTGGTCCTCGAGGTCGCGGTCGATGGTCAGCTGGAGAGTTCCGCCATTAACCGGGTCGGTCTGCTTCACCGTGCTGCCGGGAATCGGTGTCCCGTCGGCGCCGGTCTGGTACGTCGACACCCCGGGTTTAGCTGCCAGGCACTTGTTGTAGGCGAGCTCGAGTCCGGCCTGCGGGCCATCCGTACCGACGAAACCGAGCAGGTTACCGGCGACGGCGCCGTTCGGATAGCTGCGCGCCGGATCCCGGCGAGGGTAGATGCCCGGGATCTTCAGCGCGTTGATCTTGCGAAGCACGCTGAGCGTCGCCTTGCGATCGAGATCGGCGAACTGCGACTTAGGGTTGGCCTCGATGATCGCCTTGAGGTCGGTCCAGTCCTGGCCGGTCACCCTCGCGATGCGCTTCAGGCTCGTTTCGAGCGGCACGAAGACGCGACCGCTCGACGTCGTCTTGCTGTAGTTTGTGACTTATGCCTGCATATCCAAGGTGCCAAATTAATACCACTTCCCTCTTAAACTCTAAGATGTAGACTCTTACGTCTTATGATTAAGTCTAGTCGAGTATCTCATTGTAATCTTTCCTTTATTGAGTCTTTATTTTAATGGGTCCAAAATGTAATAAACTTATAATTGAAATGGAATTTCTATTTGTTCAATTATCTGAGTCTTATTCTGTTCTGATCGACACGACTGTTTAACTGCCATGTTCCGAGCAAACGAACACGTTCCGCTGCTATCGATTTGGGGCGTGACATGGATTTTGCATGGAAGCTCATATTTTGAAGGGTCATTACGACTACCCATATTTGAGACCTCTCGTCAGGGAGCGTCTTAGTTGGGCATCTTATCCATCTACCTCTTGCCCCTGCACTTGGCCGAGCAGAGAAAAGAAAAGGCCTTTGTGTACACCCAAAGTATGGCCAAAGTAGCAACAGTGTTGCATCAATGGAGTCGACTATAGCTTGTCATGTAGTGTCTGAAAACCATGCTCAAAGGTCACCCTCAATGATCAGGGAAAGAATGTCAGATTCCTAGCACGGAGCTATCACCAGCTTAGGATGCTGTAGAAGCGAGCTAGACTTCGAATTAACTGAAACTCCTAAACCACTCAAACGTGTTAAGTAACCAACATTATGACCATGCGCAGGGCAATAGAAATAATAGAAACGATAGCATATTTTTATGCAATTAAATGATACCTTGCGCTCCATGGAGTGGAAGTAGTAGCCTGAAGCGATCTTGATCAGCGGGAGCTTTATATTCCTTGCTTGACATGACCAAGATGGAGAGGATAGCAAAGGTTTGAAGATTCCTTGACACGGAGGAGCGACAGACACAACTAAATAGGACAATGAAGGATCAAAGGAAAAGAGGTGAGGGCTAGAACTCCCTCACGAGGGCGTAGAGACCTTGATAACAAGGAACGGTCTACAGAAGAATCCGAGATTAACTGAGATCAAGGTGGACTAAAGCCTTGAAAATAGCATGAGAAAAGGTGAAAACCCCGAGAGGGTGTCAAAGAAGGAATAGAAGAACAACGATTGGATTGCTGCAATAGCGAGGAGGAAGAATAATCGGATGGAGTAGAAGAAGAATCGGACGAATTGGCAGAGCTTGGCAGTTGTGAAAGAAAGGGATGCGATAGCGGAGATTTGGAGGAATGAGGAAAAGCAAAAGACTGGGGAAAAGCTAGAGACACCAGATGAGCAGGGTGTAGTAGAGAAGGAAGCCTGGAAAGACTTAAAAATGAAGACACAATTAAATTATGCAAACATAACCCAAATAATGCATATGATATATAGACTGAAAGACAATACAAAGGGCTACAAAATGGGCCCAAAAATAGAGCAACCCGACCCCGGGAGGTCAACTAAATCGCCCAAGAAAGATGCCCCATAAGCCTATGCGCAGACCTACCAGAGAGTAGGTAAAGGTCTCCTAGATGACCGTTTGCAATGGGTTGCGGTCTCCTGTAAGACCGCTAAGCCAGCAGAGAGGCCTAGCGGCCCTGTGATGGCCGCTAGAAGTGTTTGGCAACCTCAGAGAGGACTACAACCCCCTGACAGACCCGAAAACACCCAGAACAGCAGGAAAATGGAGAAAATGCTATCTAAACATGTGCATACACACACTCAACTTTCAAGAGAGCATGAATAACATGATGGGCATGTCATTGTCCCACCGTGATTGCCAAAAAATAAGGGTTGTAGATGGTTTATCCTACCCCGCCCCCTCCAAATTATGCAAATAACATATGGTGCATGAAAGCATGAACAAAGCAAGGGCGATAAGAGATAGAAGAACTGACATTGATCACCACCAAGGGTTGAAAATGCCAAAGAGGTTGTGAAGTAGATGCAAAGGTGATGCGTACCTTAGAAAAGGATGAAGAAAAGACACGACCAAAGGAGGCCGCTACAACGTGATCGCGCTTGACAACGGGGTGTGGGAAATGGCGTGGGATCAATCTCCTCTCCTTCCAGCCGACTAGAGGAAGAGGGCCTCATATCCTATGCATGCTCTCCTACAAAATAAAGTCAAAGATAAGGATAAAAACTCATGAGAATATGCAAGTGTAGTATCCATCCCGCAGTGGTAAAATAGAGGTAGAAATTGAGAGAGAACACACCAGGGGGAGGTTTTTAACTACTATGGAAGGGTGGAAATAATAGGTGTGTATGTTGTAATGAGAATAGCACAAGTAGAAGGAAAAATCACGTAGCATAACTGCGGGAAACATGCATGCAAAATGGAGAAAAGTGCAGGTGTAGCAGAAAAGTGTAGAACTGTGATGATTTTGAGAAAAGGGAGGACTAGAACTAAGAGTAGGGAGAGAGATAGACAATCCTTGAGAGTGAAAAATGAAGATTATACTTCCCTCTTCAGGCCAGGGTTGAAGAGATGAGTCGGCGGTGCAGCATGGCTTTGCCCTGAACCAAGAAAGCTCTTTACAATTTTAGAACAATCTGAAATTTAGACTGGGACTTCTGTCCACCAAATACATCTTCCATAATTTTTTTCACGAATTTTAGAGTTCATTTACCCCCCCTTAAAACATCTATGAAAACTAGTTTCTGTTCTATCCTGTGCAGTCCAGATCTGACCCCTGTCCACCTTAAAATCAATTCCACCCCCTAACCACGTCCAACAAATTCCAAAATATTTTTGTGTCATCCTCACATCCCCCTCTCTCACCCATAAAATCTCCAGCTCCCAGATCCATTGTCTTCCCTCCAGTCAAATCAAGTTCTCAGGCAGATCCCAATCTGCCCTGTTTGTTTTGAGCCTGAGAAGTCCGCCCGTTTTAAATTCAACAACGTGAAACACAGAGATAGGAAAATTCCTGTAACAATAGGTGTTCATAGATCTTCGAAGGAGCTTCGCAATTGCACTCGTCTCGCATCAATCTGACATCGGGTCTAATTGCAGCAACTTTTTTTGCGGAGTTACGCAGCCCTGAAACTACAGAACAGGTCCGTGGACAGTAAGCAACAACGTCCCCCAGTCGGACCGCCTCGCCTTCCACAAGATGATCCAGTGTGTCCCCCTCCTTGGGATTGTCCCTCCAGGAGCCCCCTTCGCAGCGGTACCACTCCCAGCCCGATCAGCCCTTCGACCAGGATGTGGACCCCACGTTTGTCGGCACGCACTGCTGTTGGAGCTGCCCCAAAAAGCTGCCCGTCAACCCGAGCCCGCTACTCCCGGGTCCCACGTGTAGCCCTTTACCTCCCTGATTGGAGTGGGTAATAAATTTATTTCTGTAACTATTGGGTATTTACTGTACCAAAAGTATGAGTCTCGACCGGGGTCATCTTCCCCACGCCCGGAGCGTGGAGGTACACTCGCCTCCCTTTGTCTCATTTACTTATTTCGTATATTTTTGTGTGCCGCTGCTTGAGTGTTAGGATCTAGCTCGTTATATCATTTCAATCACCGCTGTGAGAGAGTGAGTGTGACCCATCCCGTGACTCGATCCGAGCACAGAAGAGCCGAGTACCCTTGACTCGTTGCCATTTCTCAACCGCGCACATCCGCACGCATCACTCGCGTGGGACAATCACGAGTTTGCCTAGAGTCTTAGGTCCCGCATCAAATTGGTGTCGAGTCCACATCGTCGTCCTACATCAGATAAGTACAGTGGTATCTTACACCCTCGACGTGGCCATGATCCGAACTTATCTCGGGCCAATAGTTCGTTAACTTGACCCACTTCTACCGGGCGTCCGTTCCCGCATCCTCATTAAACTTACCATGTACGCGGTTGACAGTTGCTTAGTTTTATCATCATCCTTTTCGCTACAAATGCAGACTTTCATCCGAATAAAAAAAATGGTCCGCAGGTGACTGACATATATGTACCTGTGAATGTTTACACAACAATGCGGGGTTTGCATAAGTACAATTTGTAGTTTCACTTCCACTTCGTCAGTATGAAATTCAGGCCATAGGGCCCCTTTTTTCTGGTGATTAATCAAGGGTTTTTCCCTCTCCGAGGGGATGTAATTAACATCATGACCTTCATGGCATTACGGGTTCTCCGTCTTGGCACGACACACATAATTATCTGACTAGTCAGATCGAGTGCACCAAAGGCTTCCTCAAAGCCCAAATAAATTGTCACTTAGGTGACTGGCACGCCCTTGCACTAATAAACTGAATAAATGAACGAAGAAGCCCATAAACGAATAAACAAAATGAAGTGCCCCTGAAAGTGCATCCACAACGAGATGCTCGATCTCGTCCTTGAGCTGATGACAATCTTCAGTATGGTGTCTGTGGTCATTATGAAACTGGCAATGCTTGCAGCCGCTACGATGCTTTGGGTTGGCCTTCATAGGCTCGGGTTGTCGGAGAAGGCCAGAGCCCTTAATGTCTTTGTATATCTCATAGACGAGGGCAGATAGAGTGTGTATCGCTCAAATTTTTGAGGGGGCTCCCTGTGGTCTCCGTCTCGATTCTGCCTTTTCCCCTGGCCCGAGCTTTGCTCGGATGGTAGCTTCTTGTCCCCTTCTCGACCCGAGCCTATCGTGCCGCGGCAAGCGTTGAGGAGTCCTTCGCACTGTGTGTGACATAGGGCTAGGGTCACTAGATCGATGAGAGAGGTGGGGGGATGGAGGACTAGCTCTCGCCAGAGGTTCTTATGACGGGTGCCTCTGGTGAATGCAGTGATGGCTGATGCGACATCCAGGCGAGGGATACGCAGGGATTCCAATTTAAATCAGTTGATATAAGCCCGAAGCTTTTCCCCCTGTGCCTGCTTTAGTGCCAACTGCCCCGCCACTGACCTTGGTGGGCCACTGCTGACGAAGCTTTCCTTAAAAACTCACCCAAACTATCTGAAGTCGTGAATACTACTGATTTGTTCAACTGTAAAAATCTCTAATTTTTTAGTGATCCTCACACCATCCTAGAGGTATAATTAGCGGCGGTGTTCCACAAAACTCTCATAAAACGTGACGAGTCAGTTAACCTTTGTCCCACGTTACTAAATAATTTAGCTATTTTAGAGGGAACCACAGTAGAAGTTGAAGCTCATCGAACTTAAAATTCTTAGGTGAACTTGCGAGACTGGAGAAATAAGAGAGAGATTTCATTGGTGGGAACGAGGGAATATGAAAATGGCTGCCAAACAAATGCTTTCTCGGACACAGATTGCTTAACACCCCATACTTCAAGCGTAACGCCATACATAGCTTTCTTCGTTCAAGGTGGACACCCATGCATGAAGACCGAAGGGAATCGATGTCTATCAGAACGGGAAACGATCAAGACCGGTTGCAGCCCAAGCAAGAGAACATCCTGTTGGCAAACGTCCTCTTGGTCGCCGGCTGCGTCTCGTCGTCGGCGCCGGGGATGATGATCTCCGACTCGTCCGCCCCTTTCTTGAGGTGCCGCCGGCACGCCCCGTGGAAGATCTCCAGGGCGCCTCTCACGTGCTCGGCGGCCGAAGCGACGGTCATCTTCTCCGCCACCGTGTCCAGGTGGACGCCTCTGGTGTGATCCCCCTTCAGGGCGGTCCCCAGCTGCACCAGCTCCTCCTGGAACTCCGACAGGTTGGCCTCTTCCTTGGCCTCTGTCCTCCTCAACTTACTGGGCTCCGGCAGGGTAACTGCAGCAGCAAAAAGAGAGAGAAAATCATATGGGTATTACCCATCTGCATTTATATTTAATACGCACTGTCACGGAACTATGAATATTGGGTATGACAGCTAGCTGTTTGATGCTTGGAAGCAAGGTTCGCAATATCATTAATGGGGAGGGATCGCCCCAGATACGTAGTTAATCGGTTCGACTTGGATTGACTCGGGTCTACTTACGTAATTGAAATCTTTCTATACGTTGACAATTTAAAATGATTTGGATCAACTCAGAACAATCTATTTGTTCGTAATATGGTACAGATCGACTGACTCAAACACTGGTACGATGATCCGATCAGGCAAATTATGCTCGGAAGATGCAAACAACTTGCAGCAAGTACTCCTTGTAGATGTACGTGCGTGTATCTCTGCAGGCTCAGTTGGCCCGTACAAACACAAGCACCTCGCGAAAGGCAGATGCTACATGCATGAATATGGTAGCTCAAATATTTGATGCCACCTGTTTCTCTTTGGCACCTCCCACTGTCAAAACACTATTCTTGTGTGCCCGGTGGAATGGAATTATATGGAGAGTTAACATGGTGGTGCGAGCAGATGATTAATTAATTTAATTACCTGGGCAATCGGTCCTTGCGCTCGTCCGGTTCAGAACAGTGACAAATGTCCCTGCCCAGGCATCTCGCTTGTTGAGGAACTCCTTAAGATTAAATATCTTCTTCACGGTGGCAGGGATGGAGGAGTGCTCATACTGCGAGTTGGGGTACGGCCCCGATGGTTCATGGATCACTGCAGTACGTACGTGTGTCCCATAATTTACAAACAAGGCAACCAGATGATACGAGATGAAGCTTATTCTGGGGATGGATTCAACGATACATTTAAGAGTACAAGCACTCATGCAGGGGTATGAGAAGAGAGATGATAATTTCATGCTGGATATAAACCAAATAAATTCGGGGAATATATATATATGTATATATATGTATGTATGCATGTATGTAAAAGAAACCTGTGCCAGGGTCGATCCATGGGGAGACGAGGATGGTGGGGACGCGGACGCCCAAGCGGTCGAACTTGAAGAAGAAGGGCTCCGGGCCGACAATGTCGTCGGGGTTGGGGACGGCGACGGGCGTGGGGACGTGGTCGAAGAAGCCGCCGTGCTCGTCGTAGGTGATGAGCAGCAGCGTCTGCTCCCACTGGGGGCTCCCCCGCAGCGCCTCGTACACCTCCTTCACCAGCTTCTGCCCCTCCGCCACGTCGTGCTTCGGGTGGTCGTCGTTGGCCGGGAACAGCTTCTGGTCGAAGTACCGCGGCTCGATCACCACGTAGTTGGGCAGCTTCCCCTCCTTGCAGTGCCTCTTGAACTCAAGATCGAACTGGTGGAACTTCCCCACGTACTGCAGCTTCCTCAGGTTCCTGCCGGCCAAAAAACGAAAAATCCGATTTTTCTGTTAAACCAGCTTGCAATAAGATGGAAGGAAGAAGGTGATCTCTGTTGATGAGCAGAGCTTACGAGTTCGTGACTCGGACGAGTCGGCTCGCTGTCATGGTGTGTGTCACCTAGTGAGGCAGAAGAACAAGTGGGTTTGGCAAGTGATTGTCCGGATGAGATTGGATTATAATCAAGGCGTTTTAATAGATCGGCTCTAAAACATGAGCTCGTGGGAACTATGATAATTAAATTGGCACGTCTACATTAATAAGTCTCGATATTATCTATATTAGGGAATGGAGAGGGAGAAATTTATGGCCTATTATTTTCATAGTCCAAGAGTCTACTAAGGCACGCTCGGCCTAGTAATTGACAATCTATTTTAACATACAAGGTCCACTTACGAGAAGCCCGAGTGGTAAGGAATCGAAAAGTGCCATTTAACCCCAGCTCGGGAAATTGCACAAGAGTAGTCCCCTAAGCTCGGGAGAAATCCTAACGCGCCACCAATCCGAGCGACCAGAAAGCTATCGAGGGAACCTCCTTGAAAGGGCGCTAGGGATCGGAGTAGTGCATGGCAGTCTTGGCCCCCTAAAGGAGATAACCCTTATCCAGAGATAGATAGACCCACGACATGGATTCCCTCATAACTCAGGGAAAGCCAATGTAGGCCAAACACTTATCCAACATAACTGAAGGCGAATTAATCTCCCGCGATCGCATGAGAATAGAGAAGGCAGAGGGGTTAAGAGAAGGGCAGAAGTCCTATAATGGTACGAGTCCATATCTGAAGACGTAACGTCCCCACTCAACGACCCCTTCATGATCTCCGTGGAAGTGAAGATAGAATTTGTGACTTTTTAATCCCAGAGATGCCCCCCCAAAGAGGTATATTTTGAGTCCAGCCCCTCAACTGGTGAAGAGCGATCTCGTACCCCCAATTTTCTTACTTCTTCTTGCACTCTGCTCTTACTCACACTGACTTAAGCATCAGAGGATTTTCTCTTGGATCTCCATCCCAGGCCCCGACCTCCTGATCATTGATCTTCTTTGGCAAACTTGCTCTTGAGGTGGCTTGGAGTAAACACACCGGAGGTTTCATCCTCCCGAATCTAACGATCTGCAATAATATATGAGATCTTGCCTCTTCAGGGAGTTTTAGATTTCAAACACTATATATAATCTTCCATATTTATATATTAGTTCCTCCGATTCAGACATTCATTTAAAAATCTCGAAGGACTTCTTCGCAATGATATGTACATCCATTTCACAAGAATAGCAAGTGCAATATTATAACAAAACAGAAACAAGTAAACAACCAAACAAGTCAATTACATAATCCCATAACACCAAGTGTTTAAAATAGTCTACAATCATAGTCAAAATCTCTCTCAACTCTCGAGCCTCCTCAGTATTCATAAAAGAGAAGTCCTTATCACTTGGAAGTTCATTCTCCGATTGTGTCTCCTCGGAGTCCATCTCTCACATCTTTGGAGTCAAATGTGGAAATGCCTTTTCCATTTCTTAGGCGACGCTTTTTTGGTTGTCGCCCTTGTGGTTGGTCCTTCCTCTTCATTAACACTTGTAGCGATTTCAACATCTAGCCATGTGAGGTCCCCCCCTTCGTGCACAAAACCTTCATTTCCTGGAGGATTAGCTATCCACTCATTGCGATCATCAATGTCATCCAATGAAATAGGATCATAGTCACTTTGCTGAAGGCGCAAATGAAGAGCATGAGGGCATTGATTATATTGCACAAAACGAGATCATTCAGCTTCTTGTGCTCCAACCTATTCCTTTTCTTTGTGTGCACCTTGTGTACTTAAATATGGAATTATTCATCTAACCTGCTTAAATGTACTCCAATTTCGTTCACAACTAGACGCATTACATGTCAAACTTAAGATCCGAATGGTAAGTTTTTGAAGGTGAGATGTGGCAGTGCCAAAGTTCAACCACCAAGTAGCTACATCATGAAGAAATCGTAATTCACAATAATTCTTACTCCGTGATTGCAATGAAAATTAGACTTGAAAAGCATCCATACTCGGAACCATAGGAGTTCGTTGCCTAATGGCCATTTCTTTCCCAAATAACCCTTGGTCATATTGATGAGTTGCAAGCTCCTTGAACATTGCATCTTGGATCGAGACTTATGGAGCTAGTTTTTCAATCCAATCATATAGCCCTTGCTTAACTTCTTGATTATACTCAATTTTTTAATTAGAGAAATAAAGAGTCAGATTGAGATAAAGGCTAGCTGCATGTAAAGGACGGTGCAATTGAAAGTCCCTCCGTCTATTGATGATTTCCCAAATTAGACCATATTTGTCAAGCTTTTCATTCAATGCACTCTTATTCTCTCCTTTGTACGATCTATAGCCTCATAAATGTAGCCCATAACTGGCTTTTCTCCATCAACCAACCGTAGAACCATAACAGGGGCTTGAATATTTGCAATGAATATGCCAACAACCATAGAGAGGCCGGAGTCGCTCGAGTCGTGCTGCGTGTCTGATATCGGCGACTGGCTCTCGTGTCCTCACCAATGAAGGGTTCGCTCCACCCCGGTGCAAGCTCTCCCAAGGCCAAACTTTGAATATAATAGGCTGAGTGCTGGAAGATAAAGGGTGTATCAGCCGATAGGGTCAGGGGATGAAGCCAATAGTCTGTTTAAAGACTTTGCCGATGGTGACGAAGTTTGTGAATGACATGCTCGTCGGTGGGCTTGAGTGCCAAAGACAAGGAGCAAGTTTATTCTTCAACAGGGACGAAGGGTCCGAGTCAGGAGCGAATTCATTGGCTTTTGCGAATGAAAATGAGAGACGAGGGTAGGTTTGCCCATCAACATGGGTGAAATGTTAAAGTAAGAGGTTTGTTCACCGACGAGGACGGAAGGTCTGAACCAGTAGTTTGTTTATCGACTTCGCCGATGACGTCAAAAATTGACTGTGGGTTTGTTCATCGGCATGGGTTAAATGCTGAAGCAAAGGGGCTTGTTTACCGACAGGGACGGAAGGTCCGAGCCAGTGGTTTGTTTATCGACTTCGCCGATGATGGCAAAAATTGACTGTGGATTTGTTCATCGACATGGGTTAAATGCCTAAACAAAGGGGTTTGTTTACCGACGGGGATGGAAAGTCCGAGCCAGTGGTTTTTTTATCGACTTTGCCAATGATGGTGAAAATCGATTGTGGGTTTGTTCATCGGCATGGGTTAAATGCCGAAGCGAAGGGGTTTATTTATCGACAGGGATGGAGGGTCCGAGCCAGTGGTTTGTTTATCGACTTCGCTGATGATGGCGAAAATTAACCGTAGGTCTATTTGTCTGCATGGGTTTAATGCCGAAGCAAAGGAGTTTGTTGCAGCATAGGCATAAGGCTTATGCCAGTGGGATGTGATTTATCTATCACACACGGGGATTCCCACGGGACATGACTGATAAATCAAGTAGCAACATCATTTCCTTCATCATTTCATTTTTTTTGAATCACAATACTGACTTAAGCGCCCTTTTGAGTTTTCATCGAAGCCAATCCCCTCTTACTTTTGTCCACGCATCCTTTTCAAGTTTTCACGTGACGGGATACCCAATTTTACCTGCAGCACCCTTTTAGATTTTCGCCACAATCGAGTTATAATCATTTTTGCCCTTACTCATAGTATTTGGGTAAGGCCGGGGCCTCCACCCATCCGCGCCGATGCCTCCTCTTCCTCCATCGCCGCCAACGCTCCCCGCTCCCCCCTTCTCCCCCACTTTGGGAGAAAAAGGTCCGTAACTCCCCCCCCCCCCCCCTTTTTTTTTTTGTAATGACAATGGAGAAGGGAAGCCCGTCGAGGAAAGAGTGACTATAATTATTAAAGGAGGGATGAATTATGTAGTGTCATGAGAACGAACCCACGTGAATGGACCTTCTCTTTCCTTTTTGTGTGACATAAAAAAAATATCTTTTACACTGTCATCGATAAATTCTTGATGACCGATAAAAGCAAAGAAACATAGACTGTACTTCACATGTCCGCCGACTTGCTTAGCCCGGCATATGCGCATGTCGGTCTACTTCCATCATGTTCAGTCATCCTGAGAAAACTTCTCACTATTTTCCCTGTTAAAAGGTAACCCTCTCTTTTTGGATAGCCGACCAGAAGTGTTAGTCTCGTTGAATGAAGTACGTTGTTCCACCCTGTTTCTTATTAAAAGTTAAAACATTAAACAAGAGAATCGATCTCGCACTAATACACAGCCCATCATTTTATTTTCTGCGGTTGTGTTTGAGAACTATATGGCCCTATTTGACAATTGGTTAAGTCCGGGTAAGATAAGTTAATTGAGGTTGAGTGAATTATTTCTTATTTGATATTTTTTTTTAACCGAGTCCAGATGAGATTAAAGTTGATAACACATTCCTAAGAAATAGGTAGAAGGTCGTTAATTTCTGACGTAATTTTTTTTCGTCTCAAATTCATCAGTAACTTTTGACAAAATTAGATGTCGAAATTTTCGTTAGTACTAATGTCAAATATTAATAAAAACTTTTAATTAGTATTTACGATAAAATTTAGTGTGATCGTAAAAATATCTATACATTTCGATAAATTACCAACATAAATTGGACTTCGAAGGAAAATTGTGGGTTAAATTAGTTTTGACGAAAGTTAGTTTCGTCTCTAATCTGTTGGAACACTTAAACGGATTTACGACGGACAAGTAATATGTCGAGAACCTGTTGGTCAGTTAATTCTGATGAAGCAGTTGTTGGTCCCAACTACGCCGTTTATTTGTGACCTATTAGGGACAGAATATTATTACGTCGAAAATATGTGGGTAAAAGTAGTCTTGACGAAGCGTCGTTGGTCGAAAATACGTCGTTTATTTGTGATGTATATAACGTGAAGATGCAGATCGGGCACTGATTATGTCCTAGGGCTCGATGCTAGCCCCCTCGGCTGATTTTCAGAAACATATTATAAATCATGGGGTATGATGAACACTGACATCGCATTACACTAGGAGTACTTTTTTTATAAATGAGTGAAGTCCACGAGGCCATCTCATAAAATTTACATGCTTGTTATTACATGCTTGTACATGACATTCTAGTGCATAGCCTTTATGGTTATGAAAAGTGAAAAGTGAAAGTGCATTCTTGTTAAGTGCATTCTCGTTCGTGAAAGGCCAATTTACATTCTTGCTTGATCATACTCGCATTCTACATGAATATTCGTATCTCTATGATCAAGATCGTATGTTTTTACCGCATTTTCTTTTTATCTTACTTTCTAGAGCTAAAATATTTACCATTTAAATATTACCTTCATATTGATACGAAGATACCTACTGGACAAGTGTGCTCATTATCCTACTTTTCACCCTTTTGAGGGAATACTAGTGGGTCAGTTTCGGACGATACAAGTGACGAGTCTGAGAGTGAATGAAGACCGAGAGAAATCCCTAGATTATTATAGAGTCATGAGTCAAGATTATGTAATTTTCCTTTTATTGAGTCATGTGGTCATGTAACATTTGATTATTTTTTCAATAAAGTTAGATTTTTGAGTCTATATCCTTATGCATTCCTCTTATGTGGATGTTTGTGGTGCTCTGGTTATAATGGTAGCTTGAGGCGTATTGCCGACTGCTCACATTCCCCGAGGTTACTTTCGTTGTACATGTAGCTCGGGGCGTGACAAATACTTTGCTCTGTCCTTCAAAGAGAATGGAAATAGAGTCAATCAAATGACATCTTCAGAGAAGTTTTAGATTTTGACAGTTGAATAAATTTGGAGAAACTCATCAAGGTGTTTATAAGGATCTTCATTTGTATTGTCATAAAATGATGGCAACATTTGGATGGTGCTTGATTTGATTTCATATTGGATGGCCTATTTTTGTGGTGCTTGAACATAGAAGGACGGTTGATATTGATTGGGCATGAAATAGTCATTCATTTATCATCTTCGTCCAACATGTCTCCTAAGCGAGCACGAGATCAAGCCGCTGCTGCCTCTTCGATGCCGTCCAAGCGCTCCAAGCATCGGACCGCGCAAAGTTCCTCTTCGGGCCTTCCGCGGTCGACCATGGCGGCTGCAAGGTCCCAGCTAATCCTTATTCATTCTGTATTTGGTTCCTTGTTATCAGGGTCTCTGTGCCTTAATGAGGGAGTTCTCGCCCTCATCTCTCTTCCTTTCATCCTTCTTCATCCAATTTGGTGTCTGTTGCTCCTCCGTGTAGAGTAATCTTTGATCCTTTGCCATCCTCTTCTTCTTTTGTCCTGTCAAGTAAGGAAAATAAAGCTCGTGCTTCTCAAAGCTCGATGACCAAGCTCTTGCTTCAGGACGCTAGTTTTCACTCCATGGATATGCAATGTATCCTTTATATTGTGCAAGAAACATGCTTTCATTCCCATTATTTCTATTATTTCTATGCATGGTTATAATGTTGGTTCCTTAAAACATGGTTGAGTGGCTTTAGGCTTTAGTTAGTTTGCTTAATCAAATGAGTTTGCTTCTGCAGCACCTTAGGCTTGTGAAAACACCGCACTGGGAGTCCAGTTCTTTCCCCGATCATTAAGGGTGACCTTTTGAATATGGGTTTTTTACACACTACATGGCAAGCCATAGCAAATCTCCTCTCGAGCACACCGTTGCTACTTTGGCCATATCTGGGTATGCACAAAAGTCTTTTCTCTTCTCTACTCAGCCGAGTGCAGGGGCAAGAGATGGATGGATGAGATGACCAACTTAGGTGCTCCCCAATACAGGAGAAGTCTCAAATAGGGGCAGTCTTGACTCTCAAAAGAATAAGCTTTCATGATTTATCTAGCCAATAAGGGTTGTTATCTAATCGAAGAAATATGTCAATCAAAAGTAAAATTAAAAAAATCAAAGGCATGGCAAGAGTGGCGAAGCCCCGTGGGACGTCATGAGATCGATCGTATGCATGCCTAAGGGTCTAAAAAGTAAAGACACAAAGTCCCGATGCAACAGACTATCTCTTTGAGGGGTAGTGCCCAGGAAAGAAGTTCAATCCTGACATCTCTCATCCTGCATGAAGCTTGTCTCCATTTTCTTCCATTTATCCCTTTTCGGCTGGGTTGCATCCCGGGTATGGCCTTAGTAGGGGCACCGTTCTTTAAGAGGTGGTTGGTTGTGATAAGCCACCCTCAAATGTACGCCGTGCTCAAGGGAAATCATCAATGAGAGGGGGAGGAATGGCGATCACTGGCCAGTAGTTTGAACCCGTCCTTAGTTGTTGCAGATAGCCTTATTTTCAAAAGAAAAATAAGAAAAAAAAATCGTCACGGTAGTGACTGGCACGCTTAATTAATAAATCAAATAAACAAGTAAATAAATAAATAAATATAAATAAATGATAAAAAAAGAAGATAAGACGTGTTCCACCAACGCCCTCTCTTCCTTTTCATTGAGCTCTGTCCTTCCTTAGGTTAGGATCGAGTCAATCGATAGGTTGATGCCAGAGTCTTAGTTTAGATTGTCATGTTTTGAGTTCGCTATGTCATCACCCGGTAATGCTTGATCGCCTCAACACCTTCACCACCATCCATGAATGGCGTCATGACGATCGGATGCTGCTTCAGAATTGCAAGTTGCCCCAGGGAATTCCTGACGATGCAAGGTACCTTTATAATTTTGCATGTGCATTCATTTTCATATCTTATTTTCCATGCATATTTAATAACAAAGGTGTTTTAAGCGTAAGTTGTAATCTCAGGATAGAGTGAACTTGAAATGTTGCTTCCACAACACTTAGGCTAATGATGGCTCCATGCTGAGAATCTAGAATCCCTACCCCCTTACTAATGGTGGCTTTGAGCATGGTTTTCATACACTATACACGGTAACCTATGGCTGACTTCTTTGTAAAACAATGTCATCACTTTGGCCATACTTGGTACACACGAAGGTCTGTTCTCTTCTGTACTTGGCCACATGTAGGGGCAGGAGATGGAAGGGTTGAAATAACCAACCTAAGCACTCCCCATGAGAGGAGGTCTCAAATAGGGGCAGTCTCAAGGACCTGAGAAATATGAGCTATCATGTAAAATCAGGCCAACAAGGGCTATCATAAATCAAAGCAAAATCAAAAGCAAACTATCAAAGAAAAGGCATGGCAAGAGTGGCAGTATAGTTTCTCTGTAGGACGTCATAAGCCCGGTCGTATGCATGCCTTGAATAAAATCAGCCCGAAAAATAAAGACACAAAGTCCTGACGTAACAGATAGAATCTCCAAGGGTAGTGCCGTGGAAGGAAGTTAACTCCAAACGTCTCCTAACCTACACCAGGCTTATCCCCAAATTTTCTTCTCTTTCCCCTCTAAAGCTGGGTTGTGTCCCGGGTATGGCCTGGGTAGAGGCACATTTTATTAAGGATAGTTGGTCATAGGTTGCCACTTTATATGCACGACTTGCTCTAGGAAATCCTTAGCAAAAAGGGAAGGGACAAGGACCCCTAGCCAACAGCTTGAACTAGTCTTAATGTTGTCGGATGAAGTCCGACCCGAGCACGAGGAGCAAAAAGAAGTACTGCCTCTACCATCACGACCATGGCCAAAATACCGCCGACTGCATCAACCTTAGGGATGCCATTGAGGACATCGTCCAGAGGGGACTCCTCGACAAGTTCCTCACCAAGGCGATGGAACGGCGGCAGAAGACGCCCCCGTCAATGGACAACCGGCCCAACGAGAAAGAGATCATGATGATCTCCGGAGGACCGGCCGCCGGGGGGGATAGCGCGAGTAGGAGGCGACAGTACGCGACGGCAGTCCGCACCATGGGCCAAGGCGACGACGCTTCGCGCTGGGAGTCCACCCCTGGCTGCCCAGGAGATCCCATTATCTTCTCCGACGACGACCTAGATGGTGTAGCTACGCCCCATTCTGACGCCTTGGTGGTCTCAGCCACCATTAATCAATGCACCGTACGTTGCATTTTAGTAGATAACGGAAGCGGGCCTGATGTTATTGCCTACGACTGACTTGTCCTCATGGGTGTGGATATGTCTCGACTAACACCATTGAGCACACCATTGTACAGGTTCTCGGGAATGACGGTCAGCCCGGAAGGGCGCATCTCGCTCCCGATCACGTTCGGGACCGCGCCGAAAGAGGTAACCTTCCTCGCCGACTTCACTGTTGCTCGTGCGATGACAGGATACAACGTCATCATAGGCTGAGGGAGGGGTTCCCTCCTCTTACCACCAAAAGCTTAAGTTTCCTACCCCTCGGGGGGTAAGGGAAGTCCGGGGAGATCAAAGGGAGTCCCGGAGATGCTACCTCATCTCCACGCGCGACCGACGCCCCGAGGACACACCGTCCGAGAAGAAGGCCAAGACCCAGGATCCAGGCCCGAGCACGAGCGCCCCGACAGAAGACTTATACCTCATTCAGGTGGGAGAAGACCCAGACAAAACACTAAGGATCAGTGCGAACCTCTCCGAGCACTACAAGCAAGCCTACGTAAGGTTCCTCACCGCCAACCAGGATGTATCTGCCTGGTCCGGGGACAAGCTCCCTGGAATCCCACCAGAGGTCATCACGCACCAACTAAGGTTGGACCTCACTTGTCGCCCGGTCTAGCAGCGCCGATGGCATTGTAACCCCGAGCGGCATGCCATTATCAGAGAACAAGTGAATGAGAAACTACGCTCGGGCCTGTTACGGCCTACTCAATATCCAGACTGGGTAGCAGAGTCTATGGACTGTCTTCAGAAAATAAGGCGGTAGAAAATCTTTTATAACTTTCAACCTTCCTCTCATGATTATGATAGATAAGATTCTCACAGTATCTAAAAATGACAGACATAGTGAAATCCAGGCTGAGAAACTCAGAAAATGTATTATTTTTAAACAAGTCACTTTGAAAACTAACATGGCAGCAACAATAAAATCATTAATGAAAGGAATGAACAAATACAGTGGTAGAGTAATGACTGAACTGCACTAAGAACTGAACACTCCATCAAAGAAGTGGAGAGGAACTCATGTCATAAAGTACTTCATAGTACCTCTATTCATATGGTCAAATCCTATAGCGCTGGTTTCACTTAGTAACTGGGGGTACTGGCATCTGATAAATGTGTACCCTTAATGTCAAAGGTGTAAATCATCTGTGTAGTTTTTGATCAGAGACAGATATGGTAGTTTATGCTTAGTAATCGGGGGTACTAGCGTCTAACCCACGTGTACCCTTAATGTCAAAGGTATAAATGACACATGTCTGTTCACTAAGTTTAGTTTCAAAATTAAAAGTGAAAAAGATTTACTATAACCCTTTAAGTTCTAAGCTTCAATAAGTGTTAATTTGTTTAACCTCAATGCATATTCTAGTCACTCTCTAATATTCATTGATTCTGAAATCAATAGGATACAGTCTTGATCTAGTCTATCATAATTTTGTGACTTAGGTCTATTGCTATAAACAGGTGCTACAGCCCTATTTCAGAAAGTTAGTGAAATTTTCTCTACTCTTTATAAATATTAAACCTGATTTCTGTCAAGAATGCACAATGTTGACTCTTATATCTGAAGAATTGCCCAATAATTTACTTATCTACTGAACTCCTGCACAGATTGTTACCATGCTTCATTGTTTCTACTCTGGCAACTGTGGACAGGCTTCGAGCCATTTTATGAGCACTTTCAGATCCCCTGAATCAACTTTTCTTAACAAAGCATAATACTTCAAAAAATCATCTTCCTCACAACACAGTGTCCAAATTTGACCACTTTCATACATCTCTTTGAATTATTGTCATTCAGATTCAGGATATCCAAAGGTTTCATTCTTCCCTCCATAGTATTTCTCACTCCTTGTTTGCTGATGGCAAAGGGGGAGAGTGTGTGGTATTTTAAGGTTGGGGGAGAGATTAGTCAAAGGGGGAGAGAAAATGGCATTCTGTTTAAGGGGGAGAGTAGAGTCACTCATTCAGGGGGAGAGCTTGTGGAGTCACATCTGCATTATCTGACTGTGGTTAATGTCTCATCAAAATACATCATTCCTTTGTGTTGCCATCATCAAAAAGGGAGAGAATGTTAGGTCTCCTGTGGACTTGATCAGCAGTGTGTAGACTGCTGTGTGTTAAGTGTGTTTTGACTGATTGGCAACAGTGGATTTGACCAGGTCAACTGTAGAGGTGATCTTGGTGATTTCATCTTAACATTAATTATATTGTGTATTTTGATGAATCTTTTCATGTCTGATCATTACTTAGATCATGTTTGCATCTTCATGCTGAAATACAACATTCCATCAAACTGTTTGCATTCATGAGTCTTCACGTTCATTTTATTCATCTATAGTCAGTGCATATCGTGTTTACTCAGACTCGAAGGTCCGTGCATGTAGGCCATCCAGCATATAAAAGGTCAATGCACTGTTTACCTTGTGCATATTATCTCGGTGCAGGTTCTCGTTTAACTGCATATAGGTTGGTGCAAGTTTGGTCATAGTCCGTGCATATGCTCACAAGATCAGTGCATATTTCCGTTCAGCGTCACTTATGTCTTTGCATATTTTAGTCTTTGTTGATACCAAGGTCTGTGCAAGTTCCTGTTGAACAGCATATACAGTCGGTGCATAACGTCACTTGCATACACTCATGTCAGTGCATGTTTTTGGATTTTACATATAGAAGTCGGTGCAGACTTTTGTCTCGCACACTTAAGGTCGGTGCAAATTCTATCGTGTGCCTAGCAAAGTCTATGCACATCATTTGCTGCAAGTGAGGTCGGTGCAAATTCTTGTACCTTGCACATAAGATCCGTGCATATCCTTGAAGCAAGTCAGTGCAAGTTTCCTTTGTGCACACTGAGGGTCTAAGCACGTTTTGGCTTATGCATATTCAGGTTCGTGCACTTCATTGTTGCATTATCATTAAGGTTGGTGCACGTCTTATTTCTTGCACATGCAAGGTCCGTGCATATTAGAATTATGGCATATAGAGTCTGTACATCTTTTGCATTATGCACACATGAAGTTTGTGCACCTCTCAGCCCTACCGTCATATTAGGGCTGTGCAAGATTTCATGTCTGAGCATACTTGCTATATAACACGATATAGTCTGACCAAGTTTACTTTATGGACAGTTTAAGCCCGTACACATTTTTCCTAATGCACTATCAAGTCGGTGCAATTCTTATATTTGTCTGACTGTCTTATGCTGACTAACTGTTTGACATATTGATAGGACAATTATTCGTAAACTTTAAGGAGGGCACGTCATCTGAGGTAGAAAGTAAAGTGATGCTCATGACACGTGAAAAGCTCTCAAGATCAGATTCTGCCACGTGGCCAATGGAGAATAAATCTGGTTGAAAGTTTGGGCGGGAAACGTGGCTTCCACATGCCCATCTCTCTGGTGCCTATAAGTAGAGGAAGATTCACAGAGAGAATAGGTCGATCGTAATAGAGAACAGAAGGAAGCTCCAGCCAAAATGTGCAAGTGCAATCCATCTGAGTTACAGCTAGCAAGATCAGAGAGAGCAGAGAGAGAGCTTTGAGAGGAGAAGTGTCTGTGATTGTTGTCTCAGTCTATTGGTTTAGAACCAGAGCCGATCTGCTCTTTGTTAAGAGCTACATTCTCGTTGTATGTTTTGATTCTCTATTTTCCTTCGTTTGTTTTCAAACCTCGTTCTTCACGCTGTGCGTCAGCGGTGGGTAAGCTGTAAACCTCAGCGGTAGAGGAGGATTCCTCTGGTAGCATAAGCTGTAAGGCTCAGTGGTTGTAGGGAAGTGTCTCCCCAAAGCTGTGAATCAACGGAGTTGAAGCTGTGAATCAACAGTGAAGCCACACTTGGTTTAAGTGCGGGGTGGACGTAGATCTCTGGATAGAGATCGAACCACCTAAAAACTCATTGTCTCGTGGTTGCTTGATTTACTCTGTTTTGATCGCTTAGATGGTTGCATAGGACCGATAGAAAATCAACTCACTTGAGCTGTTCTATCCTACTTGTCTGTCCGTTAGAAATTCCTGGCTATCCTATAGTAGCTTGTCTTAATTCCGCACCAATTTAGCTGTTGTAGAAAATTTTAAATATGTGATTGATCTATTCACCCCCCTCTAGATCCACATCACATGGTATCAAAGCCTAACTCTTCTGCAGGGACTAACATCCTAAAGAGATTGTTAACATAGATCACCACCCCCTATTCCACATCCATCCAAGGTAAAAGGAAAGCTGCTCCCGATCCCACAACACCTCAAGCCTGCATTCCCAAAAGAGCTAAAACAGACCCCCCCACTCAGTCCCTCGTCTTCTTCCACCGAGGGAATTCTCTAGAATCACCCTCAAAAGTCAACCATAAGAAGCTCAAACATGCAGCCAGAGCCAAACACTCTGCTTCTATGAAGCCCCTTCCCAATTCAAGCTATCCTCTAGAAAACAAGGTTCCAACGACCGACCTTAAGGAGCCGCCAAGCCCAAAATGAAGATATTGTCCTAGAATTGTAGAGGGGTGGGTGGGCCCTCCATAATTCCATACCTCAAATAAATAACCCATACCATCAAACCTGATATCCTCTTCCTTTCAGAAACTAAAGCCTCCCCTCATGCTAGTATTTCCTTCTTCAACACCAAAAGCCTTGACTCCTATGTCTATATTGACCCCGTTGGTAGGGTTGGAGGCATCTGGGTGTGGTGGGACCCAAATCATAAAATATGGGTTATACAAGTTAACCCTTATTGGATATCCTTGGATATTGAGGACCCCCCTTCGACTACCTGGAGACTCTACTACTTATATGCCCCAGCTAGAAGATCCAGCAGGCAGAAATTTTGGCTGAATTTGGCAGATGACATCAGCACCTATAGTGGTCCCATATTAGTCACGGGTGATATGAACTCCATTCTGGAATCGAAGGAAAAAGTTGGAGGCTCCTTGGTCAGTTACCACCAGATAAAAGATTTTCTGAACTTCTCTCTTACAACTGGTCTACTTGATTTGGGCTTTGATGGCCCTGCACACACCTGGACCAATCGCAGGATGGCTCAATGGCACATCAGAGAAAGGTTAGATAGATCTCTTGCAAACGTGGAGTGGAGAATGTTGTTCCCGCAGGCTATTGTTCACCATCTTCCTAGAATAACCAGTGATCACAATCCCATCTACACAAATCTGCAAAGGAACAACAAATTCAAGAGACTTTCCTTCACATTCGAATCTATGTGGACTCAGCGTGAAGACCTGGAAGCCTTGATCAGTGACAGATGGACCAATAGCCCCCCTTTAGTCTCCAACTACCGACAGAAGACTCAGTCTATGTAGACCAGTATAAGAAGATGGAGAGCTGGCAATTTCAGCAACCCCCTGAAAAGGGTCAAGGAGATCACTAACGAAATGAAAGTTCGGCCTTCCCCTCTTCGACTCGCACGTAGACGCGAGTGTCGTATGATCGTCACCGTCATTTTTTGACGTCCACAATGACACACTCAGATCACACGGATGAAAATGCATTCAGAATTGTAAGCCAACTGATAGCGGTCCTAATAATACATCTAAACGGAGCAATAAACAGATAGGCAATCGCACAAGGGACAAAGGAGTTTTTTAGGTGGTTCAGCTTAACCGTTGATCCACAGCTTCGGGGATGAATCCCTACAACTACTAAGCAACATAGCCTGCTATCCGCTGACTAACAGCTTTAACCGCTGAGCCTCACAGCTTACTGACCGCTGAGCCTCACAGCTTGCTGACCGCTGAGCACCACAGCTTGCTGTCTGAGGAGTTGCTCCTCGTCACTGAGCATCACAACTTGCTCCACTGCCTAACAGTTTGAGAAAATAGAGATAAAAGAAAAATACAACGGACTGAAAATAATAATCTGATGAAGCATGAAAACCAATATAGCTCAAATGAGCAGACGATTCTAGATCTGATCTAGAAATTGTGACTTCAGCAATGAACACTTCTCACACTTCTTCTCCTTTTCTCCGATGCTCTATTCTGGCACTTCTTCTCTCTTCTGCAACTAACTCTCTCACTCTCCAGCACTTTTCTCTCTTTGAACTCTGGCATTCTCATTGCTCTGAATTTTCTATTCTCCTTCGATTACGCCTCTTCTTCTATTTTCTTCCTCTTTCTATATGTATGTTTCACTCTTAGCTTCGACTGAGAGATCCCCCTTTTTATATGCGCAAGATAGATTGAGTGGTCCCACATGAATTCATTCCGACACGTGGAGAGTGTGTTCCCGCCAATGCTTTTCAGAAAAGTGGCTCGAATAGATCCACGTGTCAGATCTTGAAGATGAGGTGAGACTTCATGGCTGATCGTTCTTGAAGAGCTGGCCGTCTTGGATCACATATCTGTTTAACTCAATTCTAGGTTCACGTGATCACTTAAGTCTTTGCTACTCTCTGCCCTTTAAGTGCTTGATTGAATCTCTGTCAATAAAATATAAAACATTTCATCAAACACCTTTTTCATCATAATTGCTCAAGAGGATGCATACTTAGAAAATTCCAAAAACATTAGATGCTCAGATCAAAAGAATGTATGTTGATGCAGATGCCTTAAAGTACAGGCCCAATGCACAGACCTGATGACCTGGGTACTGATGCGATAATAGTCCACATGTTTTTGGGCAGTCTTGAATAACTATGATTGTGAAATGCATAATTTTCTTAGTTTCTGGTGGGCTTAAAGAGCTATTGTTATGGTAATAGTTCCCTTCTTTTTTCCATTAATAAACTTGTGGTACTGTCCAATTTCAAAATAAAAAGGAAAACTTTTAGAAAATGGCATAATGCTCCTGTTCATATTTTGCATAATTCCATGGCCCTTACATATTTAGATCTCTTAAAGTTCCCAACCTGACATAAACCCATGCAATTTGCATAGAAGAATGTTCACTAGTAATGTTCTCACAGTTCCAATTTCCCTTATGTATGTCTTTTAAAGCTCCTTTTCTTCGGTTGTTCTGCAGGCCAAGGTGCTACAATATGAAAATCTATTATATTTTTGGAATCATTTTGGTAACACACGTTACAGGTTGTTAGCAGATGTTGGGCATGTCTATATGAGCATGAAAGAAACAGGAAATCTGCGGGAGGCTTCTGCACTTCAAGATGAGGTTTACACCCATATGCAAAATTTTCTTTTGAGTGTTGTGAAATGAGAGAAGCATTATAGAAGAAACAAATGTCCTGGAGAAGCTGAGTATGTGCAGACCTGGCAATTTCTGACCTGAATCATTCAGCTGATCTGACCTGTCCTAGAAAGGGCATGGTTTGATGCAATACATTCAAGGCATTTGTCCAAAATCTAGATCAGTGACTTGCACATACAATTGTTGTTTAGGTCTAACCCAACCCTACCTGAACCACTTCAACCTGAGGCGAATGTGGGTTGGTGGCTTCTGACCCAAAGCCAGATTGATGGTGAGTCATGTGCTTCTCCCGTGTCTTAAGTTAATCTGGCCCATTACTACATGTAAACATTTTGGCGTTGATGGTGTCCTTGAATTAAAGAGAAGAAGGGAAGTCATCGTCATCATCATCATCAGAGCTTTATCCCAATTATTTGGGGTCGGCTACATGAATTCTGTTCCGTCAAAGATTTCTATCAAGTGCTATATTCATATTTAAACCTAAGAAATTAATATCATTCCTAATAACATCGCACCATCTCATTTTAGGCCTTTCTCGAACTTTTTTACTAGCATCCACTAAGATTCGGCCACATCTTTTAACTGGCGCTGAGTTAGGGCGACGAAACACATGTCCAAACCACCTAAGTCTATTTTCTCTCATTTTAGATCATTTGAAGTTCATATTCATAAAAGGTCTCTCGTTCAGGAAACCATCATAGGAGAGAAAGGAGAGGCCTTGCTGCTCTTTTTCTTGACAAATTTGAACATATAGTTCAAGGAATTTTGGGGGTCTTACAATAATATCAGCAAATTTCTTATAGGTGAACTGAAGGCACCAGTTAGCAAAAGGGATCAATGGTTGGTGCTAGGCCATCTGTTCAGCCATTTCTTGATGATATTTGTGTGCATCTTTTGAATCACGATGCCATTCTGGAAGGGAACGCATGTAGTAGTGAAATTTAATCAAGGCAAGGGCGTCTGGAGTGGTGTGTTTTTCTCTAACAAACTTTAGAAGAAAGGAATTAAAGCCCGGAGTACTTTGGCTTTGGAGAAATAGAGCGGTGTTTATGCGGAGCATTCGAATGAACAAGGCTTTGTGAAGATCATCTATCACAAATTGTGTTTGGCAAAGTGGAAATTTCTGATCATCACCTAGAGGAGGGGAGACGAGTTCAAAGGAATACCGAGCATCAAATTCTGGATATATTGACATAGAAAACTAGTTTGGCAGCATAAAGCATGACACATTGACCATGTAGTGGGTGAGGGGAGGAGGTGTAGGTGGGTGTTCAGAAGGAGGTGCAACATCGGATGGTGTGGCTTGGGAGGAAGACTCAGGAAGGGAAGAAGGAGGGAGAGATGATGGTTCTGCAGCGGGCAGAGCATCCCTATATAGGGAGGAAATGCGATGAGTTTTTTTGGGTTGGGAAGAGGAGAATTGAGGTTGTGCAGGTGCAGTAGGAGTTTGATAGAGAACTATTGTAGTGGAGGGATCAAGAAGTGGAGTAGAGACTAGAGAGGTAGGTGACTTGACTCGTGTAGTGGGGGAGGGGCCAGCTTGGTCCGGTGGAGATGTAATGAGAGTAATCATTGGAGGATTGGAGGTAGAAGAACCAGCATAGTCCAGGAGAGCTACCTGTGGAGATGGAGCTAGAGAAACTAGATGTGGAGCGGAGGTGGATGGTTCTAGAGTATGGTGAGGAGAGGGTAATGGAGAAAGTGAGAAGTTCAGTTATGGAGGATGTTGTGCCCCGGCTTGTTTTGACGAAGATCTTGCTTGCTAAAGTCTCGAATTCAATTTACATGATTTGCATATATACAGATTTGATCAATGAAGAAATTGAATGACTTGCTTTAATTGATCCTTGATTCGGGCATTCTTGATGCCCTGGGGGCACATGGTGCCGACGCTAGAGGATATTACGAGGATCACAGGGCTGAGGGTTGACGGGGAGGCAGTTAGTGGGATCACCCTGCCCGACTATAGTGAGGCAGTCTGTAGTCTTCTAGGGATAGATGTTGTCTATGAGCCCGTCTGTAGGATGATAGCCCGTACAAACTTGACGAGGGCCATGCGGTTGGGGGATGCGAGACAGAGGTCGGGGGAGTCCTTAGTAGCCTATGTAGCCCACCTGACTGCTAGTGCTAGAGCCACCTACTGCAAGGACCCAGCCGATAGGGCGAGAGAAGACGTAGACCTGAGGAGATTTCTTTTCCTGATGCTGGGGAGGTTACTCCTGGGAACGAAGGGAGATGATATCAACTGCAAGTTCCTGGGAGTGTTGGAGGACTTGGAGAGCGTCGGGAGGTACGCCTAGGGGGCTGCCCTATTGGCACACCTGATAGCAGGCCTCTCTTCGGGGACCGGTCGAGAGGCGACCGTTAGTGGCTTCTCTCCCTTCTTACAAGTACATATTTTCCTTTAAATTCAAATTCAATTCAATTTACAATTATGTTTATGAATACATGAATGCGACTAATGATAGCTCATGATTGCAGGTGTGGGCTCATCTCTACTTCCCGATGGACCGGGTCAAGGCTCGACCTGGAGAGGAGGCTGCCTACCCCCTAGCTCGATGTTAGGTGCCATACCAGACTGGAGCGTCGCACGACTACGAGCTCCTGGTGACAAGGCGTGAGTTACGGGATTACCCACCCTCACTGGTACATGAATGAATGCATTTCTTTTAATCTTCTGCCTTTCAATTCTTGCCATATGTGATGCTTTTGCTATGTGACATGCAGGTTGTCTGGAGGCCCTATGAGGGGATGCCGGTTGAGGGCCAGCCATGGGTCATAGTAGGGTGACCTCACTTTAGGCATGACATCTGGGTTCACTGCCTGAACGAGATCGAGCCGTTACGGCTCCGACTGGTCATGAGGACACTCGGCCATCACTAGGAGTGGGTTGATGTGGACGAGCCTCGGGGAATCGGGAAGAAGACTCACGGATGCACCGAAGCGATCGACTGGAGAGTGTGATTTACAGAGCAGTACGTGGACTGGCAGGTGGGCGGAGTCCCCGTCATCTCCTATGCTCCAGACAGCACAGCTTACCTTCGGCGCTTCTGGGAGACCTACGGCCGATGGGACCAGATGAGGCCTATCGGGGGACGTATGAATGTACTCCAGTTCTTCCTTTCTTCGTGTGCACTTGAAATATGTTCTAATGGATGCAGGATGTGAGGGACAGAGCAGCAGTAGACTTGCACGCCCACCTCCACATCTTGGAGGCCTAGCTGGCGAGCACTCGTGCCGATTTGGAGGTCCTGGTAAGTGTTCCCTAACTACATGCTCTTCCATTTCAATTGATTATCTGATTATTGTGATATAAGCGACTGACGGTCTCAATGAAATTGCAGCGTGCCCAGAAGGGAGCGGTGGTAGCAGGAGGTGCCGAAGGCGCATCGAGTTCGTAGGGCCCGGTACCTGAGGTTGCCATTCTAGAGCAGAGGCTCGTAGGAGCCATCACATGAGCCGAGGCGGTAGAGCATGATCATGCTGAGCGGGTAAGCTTTTTTGTCAAATTCAGATCGAGTTCAGAGTTCAAGTTCAATTTATGCATCTGATGATATTGAATGTTGTAGGTGGCCGAGCTGCAGGCTGCTATCACCGAGACTACAGCCCGCTATCGTCGGATCGTGAAACTGGAGGAGGATGGTAGACAGCACGGTATAGAGGTGAGCAACATTTTTCTTCTATTTTATTCTCTTTGTTCTTTATGTTCCATTAATGATGTGACTAAATGATGCAGGGAGCGCAGCTACGGGACGCTTTTGAGCGGGTAGCGATGGTAGCTGCCAAGCTCGCAATCTGGGATCAGCAGATTGCCAAGCTTGAGGTAGCACTGAGGCTTCAGGAGGTGCTGCCCAGCGACGTAGTGGAGCTGCCGGTCACCCTAGACATGGAGCGACGGGAGCGTGCCCATGAGCGGGAGGAGCATCGAGCTGAGCGGGCGGCGCGTGAGCAGGAGCATTCAGCTGAGCGGCTAGCGCAGGAGCGAGAGCTTGCAAAGGTGAAGATGCAGACAGCCACCCTCCAGGAGCGGCTACGAATCATGGAGGAGCACCTTCAGAGAGGCAGGGAGCGGGCTCGAGCTACGGGATTCTTGATCGGCTCGACGTACTTACCGAGTTCCTCCACCCGACAGAGGATAAATGTCGGGTAGGCCGCTAGATCTTCATCCTCTCAGGGACCGATGGGGCCTCCATCGGCTCCTCGTAGGGACGGGGATGATGGACCAGCAGAGAGTGGTGGGGAGAGTTAGAGAGAGACTTTGTACCCCACTCCTGTTCTTTTGTACACACAGATATTCATCATAGATAGATATATATAGATATGAGTTTTGATGTTACCAGCGTGTCGCTTTCTTTATGTTTGTCCCTTGTATGCTCCTCATTTGTTCCTATGTCTACTTTTCCACACTCAAACAAACAGATTAATTCATCTACCCGACTTGGCCCCTTGCTCGATAGGCAAGGGGGTTTGTCCTTTTCTAACCTTGATACGGGGTGAAGGGGCCAAGCCTTTAAATCAACTAAGGCAAAACAATATCGGTAAAAGATGGAGGGAAAATGCAACATGCAAGCAAGCAAATGAACACTAAAAGTAAAAGATGATCAAGCAAAGTGCAATCAAGCAGATGACATTTTTTTGTTGATTTTTCTTTTTTTGTTGATTCTTTTATTATTTTGTTATCTTTTTTATCTTTTTTTTGTTTTTTTGTGTTTCTTTTTTTGTGTTTCTTTTGTGGATGATAAGGTGCATATATCACGCTACGCTTACTTGTTCATTACCTGAAATTTATTAGTCATTCTTAAGCAACCTAATGGAGGGTCAACGTGCTTTGAAGGTTGCTCGTCTAGCCCCCTCGTACGACACTTCTTCCTAAACGTATCTTGACCGCCACTTGAGCTTAGGGTGTGCCTCAGAGGAAGAGGGAAGACAATAATGTGGGAAGTTTACGAGAGAGGGGTAGAAAGGGTTAGTAGATGACCTTACATAACCCTATTACCCTTTGGGGTTTGGTCTTTGGCTTAGGGTGATTTTAGTTGCCCCTTCCTTAACTTTTACATGCTTACGTCCAGGGTTTTTCCTGCAGGGACTTTGCCCTCTTGGCATGTTAGAATTTTTATAGAAGGGACTTTTCTCATGCATGCTTACACCCAGGGTTTTCCCTGCGAGGACTTTGCCCTCTTGACATGCTATTCTTCTTTTTCTTTGAAGGCTTTTAGCGGATATACCCTTTGGGCCTTAACTTCCACCTACTAGGGCGGCGGGTAGGCTTGACGATCTGACTAAGTCCTGACTCCCCCTCCCTCCACTAAAAGCTCTTCTTTCATACTGTGAATTTTCTTCTATTTGGAGTCGACTTGAGAGTCCTCTTGAGTCGACTCTTCTTCTTGCTTTTTAGGGCTTTCACCCTGACAACCTATTATATAGCCTTAACAACCTATTTGTCACCCGTAAGGCTGTCTTTTACATCATTATTCTCCATCGGTGATAGGTAGTGGCCCTTTGTCACGTTGAAGCTCTTTATCACTATGCTGACTTTGACTGACCAAAACACTGACCTTGACTGACTAAATAAATTGGACCTTGACTAGCTAACCTTGTGAGATTTAACTGACTTGAGAGTTGACCTTGACTTCTTGATATTGACTTGCTAGACTTGACTAGAAACGACTTGCTACAGTGCCTGCGTCGACTCTCCTTCACAAAGTTTCCTTCATTGTCAATGTCCAACCTATTTGTCACCACTAAGGAGATATTTGTCACCCGTATTGTGTATTTGTCAGCCGTAAGGGATATTTTTCACCCTTATTCTTCAGCAGGTACAAAGCTACCTTTGAGATGATTTTCACCCTTAATTCATCAGCAGTTGGAGGCTTCATCTTCTATATTTCTTTGCTATGTTCAAGGCTTCTTCTTCTGAGGCTTTTCTTCTGCTGCTACTTTGTTGATTACTGTTATACTACTGTTGTGCTGTTGTGAGTTGCTGATTGCTGCTTCCTAGTTAACTCGAGATGGGTGCTGTGTTGTTGACCTAAGTATGTGAGGTCTGCCTTGGACTAGCCTGATCTTCAGGCATACATAGCCCTTCTTCAAGCACATATGGCATTATCATTCAAGCTGGCACACATCATTAAGGCATGACAATTCTAAAGTAATGCAAATCATGATATTCAAAACATTAGCAAGCACACAGCAAATTCATGATATCAAAATCATGACACCATATGATTCATAGTGTTTGACATCATCAAAACCACAGGGCTCAATAGGTCCCGTGGGCGTGCCCTACTATGGCCACGACCTAATCTCACTTAGGGGCCGATAACCCTTTGGATTGGACCCACTCTTGCTAGATTTCAACCACTTTCTTAATATTAAACTACACTGAATCACAGGCAAACATGTGTCCAGGGGAGTAATGGGGGCATTCCTTGCCGCTCCACATTTTTTTCAAAGCTTGGATTGTTCGTCGGCATATGTCATTGTGTTCGTCATGTATTTCTAAGTCTAGTCTAGGCGATGGCCTAGGCGTTTGAGGCATGAGGGGACCCCTTGGTAACCTCGGTCGCCTCTCGCCTCTGACTACATAACACCCACTCCCTCTCATGTTCCTATTCCCGCTCTAAAATTATGAAGACAAATATTTCTTGATCTCAGCAAGATCATTGGATCTCTTTAAAGATCCCTACTCTTTGACCCTGAAAAAACTTCCGAGCTTCATCACACGAGTACCACCACAACTCAAGTAGAAAAAGGTGAGGTTGTTTTAGTGTTTCATCTAGACTGAAAGTAGAAGTGCAGGCCACCACCTTACGTGATCAGCATTCATTCCTTCTCCTATGGGCACTAGACCCATAGCCCTGAGAAGTATAACCAACTTGAAGAATTATCATATAAGAGGAAGGCAAAGTATGGAAAGAAGTCAGGTCAAGAATTATGACAATGTGACAGTGTGCACAAAAAATGTAACCAAATTAAAAGCATGGCTCTAAAAAGAACAATATTCATTAGGATCGGGATAATACATCACAATCAAAGATGACGAGCAGATTTGCAATGGATACAGGGTATCTCCAATACCACATCTGATAAGCAAAACCACTATCCACAAACATACTAAATCCAAAAAGAAAAAGTCTATCCAATATGGATCCATAAAGTTATTGGTATCGGGTAAGGTAATAGATGATCTGATAATATTTAATTCAGCATTTTAAATTATTAATATCGGTCACTTAATATTAAATTAATGGCTAAGTATTAAATAGATAATATATGAACATATATGACACTAGATAAACTGTTGTTTATTCAGTTCAAATATATGCAGACCCTCTTATCAACACCTTCATACCTGATACAAACCCTCCATTGGCGCATGAACAGCACCTTTTAACAGAGCAACCAAAAGCCAGAATGCATCTTCTTCACTCATATAGAGAAGTAGTAGACCCGCTAAAAAGCCCATTCCCTAAAATTCAACCAGCTCATCAGATGCTCCAAAACTTCGAATTGCAATTCAATGTTTTGTTCTACAGTCATTAAACTCGTCAAGGGCAACTTAGAGATAGGAATACTTAGATTTGACCTGAACATATCCAACATCTCTGTCATATACAGAATATGCCTTGAGAACATTGTAAAGGGACCTTTGACCTGGTCCATGTCTCTGCTGGAAGAAGATGTGTGTAGGAAAAGTACGTGAAATATCTCGAATTCAAGAAGAGAAAAGCTCAGACTCGGATGTTCGTGTCACATCAAACTAGATCTATCCATTCTGGTTCCATAGGTAATGGATCAACAAACTTCTTCGAAATAAAAGAATGCGATGCATCAGTATCAAACAAGATATGCGCAGACTTGGAACAAATCTTTAGTGTACCTTCCACCAGCCCTCCTTCATCTTGTTCCGCCACTTGGAGAGCATGGAGGCGTGCTTGCTTCTTCACCGGGTGCTTCTCGTCTCCAGCTTGATCATTTATTAAAGGGCAGTTGGGAATCCGATGGTCACGACTCTCGCAACGGAGACAAGCTCCTAGTCTTCTCCAGTATTCTTCGGCCCTATGGCCGTCCTTGTCACAATATTTGCACACCTCTTTGGAAGGTAAGACAGTAATGGAGAAGGGTTTGTTGTTCTTCTTGGGCTTCTTCTCTTGGAAAGAAGTACCTCCGTCATTGGTTCTCTTCTTCTGGAAGGAGGGCTTAAAGATACTAGAAGTTGTCATCGGCTCCTTCTTGTCCTTCCCACGAATTTTATCTGATAACTCTGTGGCATCTTCTAACAGCTGGGCTCTACAAACCATCTCTGAGTAGACTTGAATGTCCATCGGTGCTAGTTGGGTGATGTACTGGGGTAGAAGTCTATCAAGGAACCTCCTGGCTTTCATCTTCTCGGTACTCACTAAGTGCTTAGCGTATCTTGATAGCCTAGAGAATTGGGCCTCATACTCGGCCACGAATAATGTCCTCTGTTTTAATGCTGCAAACTCCACAGCCTTCTTCTCTTGAACGCGATCTGAGAAGTATTTGCTGTTGAAGTGCTCAACAAAATTAGCCCATGTAACAGGGTCTTGTTCTAATGTGGCTTCTATGGACTCCCACCAGAAATGGGCGTCCCTTTTCAATTGGAAAGTGGCTACTAGCACCTTCTCTTCGTCCATGCATTGTAAAACACAGAACATCCTTTCAACCTCTCTGAGCAAGTGCTCAGCATCATCGGGGTCGGATGAGCCAATAAACTTTGGCGGGTTCATATTATGGAAACTCTGCTAGAGTTCGCTTGCTCCTCGATTTACTCTGTCTTGCGCTACTTGTTGTAGCGCCTGAGTAAGGCCTTGTACCGTGTGTTGCATGTTACGCCACTGAGCACGTTCGGCGGCCATGGTCCTATAATTATTTAAAATAATTATATTAGTATATTATTTGAGAAATGAAATGACAGGAATAGAAATTGCGTGAATGAAACTACCGCGAGAAATGATTCTCCGTGGGATTTAACAGAAATGAAAATTGCAAGAATGAAACGCCGCAAGAAATGATTCTCCGCCGGATTTAATGAAGATGAAATGACAGGAATGAAAATTACATGAATGAAACCGCCGTGAGAAATGATTCTCCATGGGATTTAACGGAAATGAAATGGGGATGGGATGTTAACTGAAATTAAAGCTAGGGAAGGGATGTGCTAAAATTAAAATGGGGGAGGGATGTGCTGAAATTAAAAATGGGAAAGGGACCACTGTAGGAAGTTACTCTCCACGGGTTTTGATGAGGATGGGAGCAAAGGAAAATGAGGAACGTGTGTGTGTAGATAGTGTGATTGCCAGGGGCTGAAGACCACACAATAAAGAAGAGTGTGATCGCCAGGGGTCGGGGACCCCGAAATGAAAGAACGAATGATCGCTCTTACCTTCAGAAGTGGGAAATGATGTGGATTCCTTCTTCCTCTTCCTTCACCCGGTCGACAAAGAGGGCTTTCTTTAGTTACCCTTGCAAGAAAGATGAATAGTGGATCAAAATAACGACAGTGCAGAATTAGTCCCTTGTGATAAAAATGATGAAATCATGAACAAACATACACCTAGTTGGTGTTGTTTGAAACCCCTTTTGGGCACAAAGGGTGTGAAATGAGATGATGAGTGAGACAATTGTGAAGAAATGCACAAACAAAATCCTCTCAAAGAGAGAAGCGTAGTGTAAACTGAAATAATGAATAGTTCATGCAACTAACAAAATGAAAACCAAGTAGAACAAATGGGAAGAAAAGACTTATTGTGACGCCGGTGGCAGGCTTCGAGGGGAGCTCCAGCAGCTTGAGAACGGCGTGAGCGTACAGCGGGACGGGGCGGCCTTCTCTCGTATGTGTAAACACTCGAAAATCCAGCAGGACCTTCCTTTAACAATTCACGAGCTCAGGAATGGATCGGGCAGAGTTTTCCCTTCCTCTCTCCAAATTTTGAAGGCTAGTTAGGGGCATCACGACGTTAAGCCAACCCAGTGTGGATACCGCCATAAGAGCTTTTCTTTTGGTAGGGATTTTCTTTGGAGAGAGATGATAAAAGAGAAGGGAGAAAAATAGAAATAGAGGGAGGTGGAGATGAGGGATTAATAATAATGATAAAAATATATTAGATAGAAATTTTATGAAATTGTCAAGAGCAAGAAGCCCTAGGGGCGCCCCTCTCTCCTCTCTCCCCCATGCAGATGGATTTCTGCCCTTTTTCTGAGGTGTGAAGTCTCCCTTCCAACCCCCTTCCTGAGTGAGAAGCTCAGCGCCGCCGCCACCATCGAGCCGCCATTGCGTCGCCACTGCCACCCCGATGGAGTTCTGTCCAAATCAGGACAGAACCTCAAATCTGTATTTCTATCTTTTTTTCCTATTTTCTGATCGAGTCGAGATTTTGAGGGATTGTTCCCCTTCGTTTATCTTTCCATCCATATATATATAGTCCCATTTGGCGATCGTTTGCTATTTTTCCCATCTTTTTATCTCCACCCTACATAATCTACCATTCTGCAGATCTGCGGGATAGTGTCTTGTTGTCATATTTTTCCCACCCCCTTAGCCATGTTTAGAAAAATCCCAAAGCTTACCACGTGATCCTCACATTCCCCCCTTCCATCAGTAATTTTTACAGCACCCATAAAATTTCCTTACTCTCCCGTCAAAATTTGTTTTCAAGCAAACCCCTTTCTGTCCTAACTGTTCTATAACCTATTCCAGAAAAACACGTAGATTGTAGAGCTTCCCATTTCCAATCCTCTTATTTGATTGCTCTGAAAAACATATATGTTTGAGTCCTCTTTCCAACGGCATCAATCACGCCTCGATCCGCCTCTGGATCTGAGCACAAAAATTCCAATCGTGGAGGCACGCAAATCTGTTCCGTGAACATACTAGCGGAGACAATAACAAAATAATTCTCAATGAATTATCTCTGCTAAGTTTCAGGAACCGCCACTTTAGAGAGTCGACTAGGGATGTCCTGCCATCATCCCAGCCAAGCACCACCTTCATAAGACTCAAGGAGGATGACATCCCTTTGGAGGCCATTACTTGTTGTCCTACAACTCAGAACCGAGTCGGCTCAACACTGAGTCGGCACAGTACCGAGTCGGACCAGCAACCCGAATCTGCCCCGAGAGCCCTCCTGACTTGCAGCCTGTCAACCCAGGATCGGTCCTCCCAGGCCCACTTGTAGCCCTTTACCTCCCTGCGTAGAGTGGGCAATATAATTCACTACTATAATTAAATTTTAACCATTGTACCGGGAGTTACCATACTTGGCCAGGGTCGTCTTCCCCACGCCCGGAGCGTGGAGGTACAGTCGCCACCCTAAACTAGTCCTCTTTTACAATAACCTGATCATGCTCATTATGTTGTGATTAGTCCACTTAAACCATTTGAAACTTGTCTGCTATATTAAAGTATCATGCTAGTCATTGTAAAATGAGTATGAATGTTAATGCGAACACGATATGAATGTTATGAATGGAGCGCAGTAGCATTCTGTGAGGTAGGACTTCGGTCCCTTCTGTGGGACAGTGATACGTAACACCGCGGAAGTAAAAGATCCCAGGGGACGGCGATACATAACGCCCTGGTCAAAACCTATTGATTCGGCTAGTTCATTCTATGGGACGGTGATATGTAATGCCACAGAACCTGGGGGATAGTGATACGTAACGTCCCATGCAGCAGGAGTCTAGGTGGGAGTTCACTCCCAAGTCTACGCTGTACTCTTTCGTTCGTTTGTGTGTGTGGGGGCCTCCTATGTTTGCGGTGGCTATTCAGTTCCATGAATAACAAAATGTGAAAATGTGACGATGAGCAACTGCTCATTTACTGAGGTCTTGAGCATGCATGGGTACCTTATATGTTAGCTCAGAATATGTATTTTCCTCATATGAGTTATTTTAAGTAGATGATAATGAATGGAGTATGCTATCATTAACATTTGAAATATGTATATAATTTGGTTATATGGATTCAAGTTAACCCCGATTTGTTTAGGCTGCCTACTGAGCGTCACACTCACCCCCTTTGTGACACATATTTTCAGGAGACATAAAGAAGGAGGTTGAGGAGGAGCCTATAGCTGAGGAGTAGAGCTAGATCATAGTTCAGCTGGGTATGATATGGATGAATGTCTCTCCTATATGTATGGTTATGGGGTGGTGAGCCTATGTAGGCTCAGGTTTATTTTGGGACATCTGATATGTACTCTTCTTTGGAATATGTACTCCTCTTGGAGATTATGAATGGTTGAAATGCTATTTTCATTTCCTGTAATTGTGGTTTCTCTCTCTCTCTCTCTTGCGAATGTATACATGTCCCTAAATTTGTGCTTCTGCGGTATGTACGAAGTAATGCTCAAGGGTCCGATGAAAGAAAAAAAATGTGCCCATAAATTGGGAATCGGATCCTGCGGCGTTACACTAAACCTCCTAAGATCGCCACCAAATTTGGTGAGCACGACCCCCTCATCTCCCTCCCTCACCCACATTCACCCCACAAACCTAATCTCTTATTTTCCCCCCAGATCTCGCTAATCTCCCGTTCTATATACTGAGCGTTATATAGTTTGATCGAAAAATAGTGGGACTAACTAAGATAGAAAATCACATCTAAGTTAGAATTTGAAAATATGCTAAGTTGTCTTTTATTTCTTATCCAGATTACAATGTCATCGTCCAACCCCCACCGTGGCATCTTGGATGCCAACAGACTGACTGGACCAAATTTCTCGGATTAGCTGCGTAATTTACGCATAGTCCTCACAGTCGAAAAAATAGCCTATGTGTTGGACACGGTTCATTCTGAGCCAGCTCCTAATGTCGACGAGGGTGACTTAATCACTTATACCAGATGGTCAGAAGACTCTTCCCTTGCCCAATATTATATGCTGGCCTCTATGGCTCCTGAGCTAAAGAGGTAATTTGAAAAGACTGATTGTAGAAGCATACTTCTTAATCTATGCTAGTTCTTCGGGAGTAGTGTAGGATTGAGAGGTATGATATCTCCAAGAAACTTTTTAGGACACAGATGTCAGAGGGTGCTTCAGTATAGGTTCATGTATTGAAAATGATGGAGTGGATTGAGATACTCAATGCACTGGGATTTAAGTTGGATCTTGAATTGTGCATTGATCTTATTCTCCAATCATTGCCCGACTCCTTTTCTCCCTTCTTCATAAACTTCAACATGAATAGGATTGAAACAACTCTTCTAGAGCTGCTCAACATGTTGAAAAGTGCTGAATGGACTATGCAGAAAGATAAACCATCTTCAGTAATGATTGTTGGTCGGGCCTTCAAGGAAAGGAAAGCCACCCAGATATCCACCAAAGGTGACAAAGGGAAGGGAAAGAAGGAGGCCAAGAGTAAGGAAGTCACCAAAGTTGACAAAGAAAAGGGCAAAAAGAATGAAAAAGAGGACAAGTGTTTTCGATGCGAACAACCTGGGCATTAGAAAAGAAATTACAAAGAAATTCTAAATAATGGTGGTAAAAAGTAGACTATTATGGAGCATCTAAAGGCAACCCAAGACCCGCTGGTGGGGGTGGGTGCATTAGAGGTCAATTTATATATGACTTTTCATACTGTTATGGAGTTGGAACGAACCTAATGGCTGAGGCTAGGGCTCATCTTGATGGGTTGAGAATGGTGGTTAAAAGTAGACTCCCAATTACAGTGATATATACTAATTCAAAAATTATTGCTACTATGACTCAATCCAATAACCCCCCAGTAACCCTGGCAGCATGAGTCACAGTGTCGAAGGCCGAATCAGAGCAAAACTTGAGAAAGCCAGTATGGGTTCGGCACGTGCCGAAAATCACTGGAAATCCCGAATCAGGGCTTCAAAGTACATTCTGAGGCCGCTGAATCAACTCCAGGGCTACTCTGGATGACAAAATCTCACTGGGTCAATTTTGGGGAAAAATGTCAAAATTATGAAAATACTCATCATTGAGTCGGTGCGATGATTCAGTGGCGCTTAACCCCCTTGATTCAGTGGCACTTGAACACCTTGGTGATGATTCGACGGCGCCCCCCTTTGCGACTGAGTCAGTGGCGCCATTGGTAGTGGTGGGTTGGTGAGTCGGTGGCACCCTTGGTAGTGGCGGGTCGGTGATTCGGTGCAGTCACCACGCCCTTGGTAGTGGCGGGCCAGCGAGTCGGTGGCACCCTTGGTAGTGGCGGGCCGGTGATTCGGTGTAGTCGCCACTGACTCCCCTGCTCCCAATTCTGCTATAAAGAGTTCACGTTCGTCCTCGATCAAACAGAGAGAAAAAAAAGGAAGAAGAAGAAGAACAGAGAAAGGAGAATAGGAGAACAGAAGAGAAAAGAAGAGAGGGAAGGCAACATAGAGAGAGACGAACAAAGAAGAGGGCATAGATGAGCTGAGAGCAAAGAGGAGGTAGGTTCCATTCCGAAGAGCGGTCATCTGTATTGTCATCTTTTTTGTTGTTAGGTTTCTCTTCTCTAAATTCTATACCTTCTTTTCTTTATCCCCTCTGCGATTGCAGAAGAATAATAAAAGGATTTCCCCTCGTCGATCTGTTGTGGGTGGATTGGTTATTTCTCCCTCTGTGTGTTTTTATTACTTTGGTTCCTCCTCTTTTATTTGCTCGGTTGATTCTTCTTAGCTCCTCGAGTGTGAGGAGGCCCTCCAGGGCTACAGCCATCACAGATCCTAGGATTACTCAGTGGGGAGGACTTTAGTGGTTTATCGCAATGGCCTATGGCCATGCCTGATAAGGGCAATATCAAACCCCCTCCCTGGGGCTCGATGCTTTTACCGATGATACCATTGATGTAATTGATATAGATGGATTGACCCACACGTGCATCCTATTTACTAATGGATGAACTACGAAAAATGCTGAGTACCCTTTCATTCCAGCCTATGAGTTGTGAGGGTGCCAGTGAGCTCCAAAAGTAGTTGCGGCGTCAATAGTATGTTTCCAGCCATCTGTCAAGGGGGCTAGACTAGAGCCCTTGGACACTGTCCATGCTCGCCCTTACATCTTCAAGTTATAAATCAAGCTATCACCACGAGAATAAAAGTAGGCCAATAATATCAGGTGCCAACAATAGTTTCATGGCAACAAAAACTAAGGTAAGAACGTACCAAAAGAACATGTGAGGTCAATAATGATTTAATGATAATATCATGCTATAGGAGGAATCCCATAGCATAACGACATATTCATTTATTCCCAAAGTTCATTAATGAATTAATGTATAGGATGTTAGGTTCCAAACAATTAGAAGAGAATCTAGGAATAGAGTAGAATCAACCCTTAGGTGAAACCTCGGGTTGGACAACATTTAGATAGAACGTGGTTCAATGAGGACAGTTATCAGGAGCTCGTGGTCAAGTCGAAGCCGCGATCAAGTGGAGTCGACGCAGAACAAAGGAAAAGGTTGACTCAATGGAACAACTGGCAGAACGTGGTCAGAGTCCAGGTGCTATTTGAAGGTAGCGGTCACCTAATGGCCGTGATCATGATAGTCCATAGAAAATGCAGAATTAACGACGTGCTCTCTAGACTTTTGAGTTTTTAGGATACAACCAGCTCGACGTCCTAGTGGGACTCCTAGGCTCACAGAGTCTTATAGAGGCCTTGAAACAAGATCACCAAGTCTAGCAGAAGGAATATCCGATGAAGAGGCTCTCAAGTCCAAGAAAAATTTCCTATCAAGTGGAAGTGATCTAATAGCGTCGTAACGAAGTATGGGCTATATATGAAGTAATAAAACATAAAGGGGATGAGAAAGGAAGGTGTCAAAGCATAAATCAAGGTGAACTTAAGTCATCAAAATTTTCTTTTAAGTACAAAACTATAATGTTTTGGCATGAAATTAACATACATGAAAATAATCTTTTAAAATATGCAACACTAGCATGAAGTTATGCCATGATCAGGAAAGGTAATTAACGAACTAAGACATGTATAATAGCATAGATATATTGTAGAAATAAATGGGCTTGATCTAGTTACAGGAACCAGATCGCGGTGGGTCGAAGACCGCTACTTGAAGGTAGCGGTCTTTGCAGGACCGCTATCTATTTGCATTAGACAAAAGCTAAAATTTGGCACGCAGAGCCTATTCTATGGCAATTAATGAATGAAGGCTATACAAAATAGAAAACCCCCCTTCTTGTCCATTCGTAGATCTAGGTTCAACAATCTGGTGTCAGAGTGAGGTCTCTGATTTTTAAGAAACCTCACAGTTGCAGAGAAAAGATCATATGCGATGGCCAACAAGGGAATGCTCCCCGAGGGACATTCAATCCATAAACCACCTTTTTTTGATAGGACTAATTATGCTTACTGGAAAAATTGAATGATTGTGTTCTTGCGAGCATAGGATTATGACACCTGGAGAGTCATATGTAAAGATCCTTATGTCTTACCTGAGAATGAGGATGATTGGGGAGAATAGCATATTAAGAAGTGTTGTTCAAATTACAAAGCTACGAACATTATCCAATGGGCTATACACCCAGATGAATACTCACGTATTTCAATGTGTTCATCTACACAGGAAATGTGGGAGAAGCTCCAGCTAATGTATGAGGGTACTTCAGAATTTTGTGAAACAAAAGCAAACCTGCTTGTTCGTGAATATGAATTATTTGCAATGAAGCTCGAAGAAAACATAAAGGACATGTATGCAAGGCTGAGTTAGATTACGAACCATCTATAAGGTTTAGGAAAGGAGTACTCAAATCAAGAGCTAGTAAGGAAGGTGCTACGGTCACTCTCACCGCCATGGCACACAAAGGCGACGGTCATAGAAGATTCAAAGGATCTCACCACACTCACGGTGGATCAACTGATTGGGTCGCTAATGACGTACGAAATCAACGTCATGAAGTCGGTTGAGGAGGAAAGCAAGAAGAAGAAAGTGATTGCACTGAAATCCTATCCATGATCTTCAGAAGAAAGTGATGGAAGGTCATCTATCGATAGTGAAGAAGAAGAGCTGATGGCTCTCGTCACAAAGAGAGTCAGAAAATATTTCAGAAAAGGAAGAAGAGAAGGAAACTTTCCAAGAAGATTTTTTAGAAGAAACTCCATCAAGAATGGGGAGCCGAGCAAGAAAGAAGAAACCATATGCTACAAGTGTAAAAAGATTGGTCATATGAGAGGTCAATGTCCCGAGCTCCAGAAGAAGCTGAAAAAGAACAAACCAAAGAAGGGGAAAGCGATGAAAGTAACATGGAGCGACGAGGATATAGATAGTTCAAAATACAGATGTGAAAAGGATGAGCTGGATGAGCTAGTCCAGAACTTGTGCTTGATGGTGGAGGAAGAAAGTTCAGAGGTAAATTTAGAATCTAAAAACCTCACGAAAAGTTCACAAAGATGCATTCCAAAGATAAGCGGTCCAAAATGAGCCGCTTAAAAACATGAGCGGTCAAGCATCAACTGCATTATAGCAGGACATTCGTAAGGCAATATCGGTTGATGTGTGGCCCATGATAGACCGCCTAAGTGGTGCGGTCTATTGTGAGATCGCACAACCCTGAGGATTTTAAACTGAACCAACCCTTCGTCTCCCCTTCCTCCACCGTAACCGGTAGAGGGAGAGGGAGAGCAAAGGGCGCCTCATACCACCGAGGATTCCAAAACCCTTCTCCCCTCCACTCACTCTCGACCTCCCTCTCTCTCCCTTCCTTCGATGAGAACCAAAGCCCAAGCCCGCCGACCACCGCTGTCGACCGGGGAGGAGGAGCCGCCACCGTTGCCCATAGAGGAGGGAACACCGGCCACTATGCCCACCACCGTGGAGGAAGAGATGGCGACCGCGCCGCCCGTCGTCGCCGAGGGGACCACCGCGGCGGAGCCCGTCGCGGATGAGGGGGCCGAGGAGGTACCGCCGTCAGAGGAGCTCGCCGCTGAGTAGGCGACGACGGGGAGGATCGCACGGGACCCTGAGGTAGGCTTCTAAAACCCTACCCCATCATCAAAATTTTTTTTTGCATGTTTGTTAGGGGGGTGGGGTTTTCTTTTCGAAGGCCAGGAGCCGGTTGGGGCCTACGGATGGCTCCCACCGGTGGGGAGGGCCGTCACCGTCGTCGGGGGAGACGACGATTGTGCGGTCCTCAATCGTCCGCATAACCCTGAACATGCGGCCTATATAGGGCTGCACAAACCTCATGCGGCCTAGGCACGCCCGCACTAAATCTGAAAACCAACATAGGAAGGGCGGACCATAGGTGGCCGCACAAACTCATGTGGCCTACATCAGGCCGCACAAAACTCTTGCGGCCCAGGAACGGCCGCAACATGCTTACCAACTGACATACGAGAGGCGGTCTTTAGGGGACCGTCCAAAGATCCTGCCGCCTACATCAGGCCGTTCAAACCACCTGCGGCCTAGGAACGACCGCCCTTAACTTGGAAAACAACGCACGAAGAGCGGCCATTAGTGTGCTGCACAGAGAACCTGCGACCCTCCTGGGGCCGTACAAATGTCATGTGGCCCAGGACAGACCGCGCAACCCCTAGACAAAAATGGCCTAACCCTGACCGCATGTGAGTATGTGTGGTCCCGCATGAAGCAAGTCTTTTCATGAAATATGTGAAATTCTAAAACATATGAATTATAGCCATGGTCATGAAAGCACAATCATACAGAAAGTTTGTTATCAATAAAATCATATACATAAAGTTTAGTTATCATCAAAACAAACCATATGCAAGGCACACAACAAAAGTCATGAATAAGAAAGTACTAGCAAGCATGTCATAAATTCATGATAATCCCCGTGGATTTTACCATTTATAAAAATAAGTACTCCCGGCACAATGCGATGCCAGTATTCATCATACCCCATAGTTTATAGCATATTTCCGATAATCAGTCGAGGGTGCTAGAGTCGAGGCCTTGGACACAATCAGTGCCCGATCCACATCTTCAAGTTATAAATCAACTACTTCCATGAGTAAATATAAAGTAGGCCAATAAAGCCCAATTCAAATATAGCTTCATGATAACAAATTCCAAGGTAAGAACGTACCAACAAGAGTATGAGAGTTTAAAGAACGAATTAAAAATCAAGGTCATGCTACGGAAGGAATTCGACAGCATAACGACATATTCTTTAACTTCCATATTTTCATTAACATATTATTGACAAGATGTTAGGTTCTAGATAATCAATAGACCATCTAGGATCATAGGAAAATCAACCCTTGGGTCAAGCCTTGGGTTAGACACATAGAGATAGTAAGCGATCATGTTTGGGCCATTTCTAGACAGATGTTGTCGAGCAGGGACCGCTATTTGGAATAAGCGATCAGGGGATGGCCGTTTCTAGATAGAGTCGACGCCAGAATAAGGAAAAGGGTCGACAAGAGAATGTAGTCTGGGGGAGGCTTCTACTTGAGAGTTGCGATCTTCTTGATGGCCACTACTAGCTAGAATACAAAAAGTGCCGGTCAAGTGAGTGCTTTCTAGACAATTGGGGTTTGAGGGTACAACCAGCTCGGCGTCCTAGTTGGAATCCTGGGCTCGCAGAGACTTACGGAGGCCTTGGAACAAGGTCACCTAGTTCGACGGAAGGAATATCCAACGGTGAGGTTTACAAGTCCAAGAAAGTGTCCTTATCATGTGCAACGTGTATCTAATGACATCGTACCGTGATACATGCCATATACTTAAGAAAGGCTCAAAAGATTAGAGAGAGAGAGTGTGTCATGAAGAAACAACGATCAATTCATCCATGAAACAAGTGGATAACTCATATGAAATATAGTATAAATAAATAAATCTAAATGTGTAATGAATGAATCAAAAAAAAGAAGAGTGTGTAATAATAATAAAATAAATATAATAGCAAACCATTCAAAAAATTCATGAAGGGAAATAAAACAACAAGAAAAATAGATAATGAAAATCTTGAACAATAAAAAGAAGGATAGGGTCCACATTGCAGCCCCGTCTCTCCCCGTGACCCGATGCTGAAGGAACAATAATGCTGCCCTCGTAGGCCGGGCTTGAGTCTTGGGAATTATCTCGACATGGCCATGACCGGACCTTGCGTCAGGCCGACATTCCGATTAAGCCAGACCCGATTCTTAGGCCGGATCCTTTCTGACCTATCATTGGAATCGCCGTGCATTCGGCAGACATTCGAATGGATTTATTTCAGTTTCCACCGAGTTTCCATTACAGACCTTTGTCCGAATATAAAAGGGGTCCGTGAGTGACCGACATGATCGACAGCTCGCATCCCAATGCGGGCCATAGTGTGACTTATTCCTGCCTCTTTCTCACGTAATTAGTATTAATTTTTTCGATCGTAGGGCCCCTAATTTTGGTAATTAATCAAGGGTGTTCCCCCGTACGGGAGATGTAAAGGACGTCGTGACATTTATGGCATGGCGGGATTCGGTCCCAACCCGAACCACACAACCACCTGATGAAGTCAGATCGAGTGCACCATGGGTTTCCATGAAGCCTGAATAAATCGTCACCTCGGGGAGTGGCATGCCCACACACTTAAAAAACCAAATAAACCCATCTCAATCAACCGATAGACTCACAAATGACAAAGCCAATGAAAAGTGCATCCATAGCTCCTCATCTTTACTGTTGGTTATGGAGTCTGTCTCACTCCCATCTAGACCTTGAGGGATTATCTTCAATGCTAATGTTGTAGCCACTTTCTTCTTCTTTTGATCTTCCTCTCTCCTTTTGATGTTGATCTCGTACGTCATCAAGAAGCCAATCAACTCGTCCAACGTCAAGATCCTAAGATCCTTCGAGTCTTCAATTACCGTGGCCTTTGTATGCCACTATGGTGAGAGGGACCTTAATACCATCCTCACAAGATTCTAGTTGGAGTATTCCTTACCGAGTGCTTTCAATCCGTTGGTTATCTCCAACATTCTAGCAAACATCTCAGAAATGGTCTTGTCTGGCTTCATCATGAATAATTCATAGTCTCGGACGAGCAACTTCCTGCCCCAACACCCCATCCACTCAGCCCCTAAGCCCTAGCTCCGCCCCCCCTTCACATCCCAGCCACCTCCATCACTCCTAGACTCCTTTAGCAACATCCCCATCACCACACCTATCATCTTCAACCTGTAGTCTCGATTTACAGGCAGCAAGCAAGGGTCCTGGAAGCAGCATCATCTCTAGTCCTTACCTGAGTTTTCTGGTGGCAAGTCTTATACCTCTGGAAAGGTCATCCGGATATCTTTCCAGGCGAGGTGGTTTCATCATCGTCCGAGCTCCGAGCTTCCCGTGAGAATGAATCTCCCTCGACTGTGCAGTTCTGCCTAGACAGACAACCAGAGGAGGATTGCAGAGTCTCCCACAGATCCCAGGGATTCTTGGAGCACCACTTGGCTGAAGACTTCCCCCTCCAGTCCTATTTCATATCCAAGAAGCAGAGCTAAGTTTGGACCTCGTCATCAGAAGTTCTAATTTTTTCATCCAAGGTGTCCCAGGTCAGTCTCCCTAAGCCTGCACCAACCCGCCACCACTTTTCTAGCCACCGCGATCAACTCCAACATCTGCCGATGGGGACGTTGGTCTCGGATTGAAGAGGACTTGACCACGATCGCAATGGCTCTGGTCTCGCCTTCAACAGATCACGGGGCTGTTCATGGCGCCCTCATCTTCCAGTAGCATCAGCCTGAGAGCAACCCAAACCAGAGCGGTTGGGCCCTGTTCCAAACCCTACCCCGGCCAGCGACACTAACAGGAACTTCCACGAAAATTCCAGCATCCTCCTGGGTTAGGTCAGAGAATTTTGGCACCAGTTCCACCCTATTCTGAGCTCGGGGGAGGCCGTGACGGCACCATCTTCAACTATGTATCCGACTGTTCCAGAAGCTGGCAGAATCGATGGGGATCGGCATAACGGCTTCTAACCTCACTTCCCCTCCCCGCCTAGCCGGCTTACAGCCCCTCCCTGCGTAGAGGTAGTGTTTGTATGTAAAGCTCTTAACCCCCATCCCGAGATCATCCCTCCTATGTGAGGCATAGTGGTGTATTCACTTTTAATTTTTAGGACAAAGTGACTCCAACGCGGTGCGCGGGTGCGTACCCACGCCTCCCCGCTCGCCCATGTCTTTGGCTGGGATCGGCATCTTCACGCCGATCAGGTGAGCTCCTGATCACTCTCCTCTGCTGGTATCATTATCTTTGCTGGCTTATCAAAGTCCAATCAAGGGCTAGTATTGTTCTTAAGTCACCTGAAGGTGAAGTGCTACATGCTTCATGCTTCATGCTCAATGAACAAGCCATGCACCAATAATGAAGCTGAGTATGAAGCTCTGATAATCAGTCTACAGATCACTCTCGACATGGGAATTTGGATGCTCCAAGTGTTCAGTGACTCAATGCTAATAATAAAGCAAATGCAAGGGGAGTTTGAAGTGCGGAAGCCAGAACTAAACCCTTACTGTCAAAAAGCACTGCGCCTTATGGCAAACTTCTACCATATTGAGCTCAATCATGTGGGCTGGGGGCGCAATGCTCAAGTTGATGCCTTGGCAAAATTGGCCAGTTCACTAGTAGTCCCGCCAGATGAAACACTCAACATTGTTGTGATAAATCGACGGTAGGTTCCTAGTGTACTAGAATTGTGCCCGGAAGAATGTGAGCTTAATATAGTCGAAGAAGCCCAGGAGCTAGATTGGCGACAGCATCTGATGCAATGGTTCCTCCACCAACAACTACCCAAGAGCAAAGAAGAAAGAATGAAGCTTCTTAGAACTAAAGATTCCTATGAGTTCAAAAGTGGGACGTTGTTCCGAGTCATGGCGGATGCCCGCAAAAAGATTCTGCTCCACTGCCTATCCATAAAGGAGGCTTGGCAGGTGATGAAGAAAATACATGTAGGAACAACTGGGGTGCATCAAGCTAGACCAAAGATGAAAATTGAAATCGAGAAACTAGGCTATTATTGGCCTACTATGTTTGAAGATTGCCGTCAGTTCGCAAAGTCATGTCAGAAATGCCAAGAGCATGCTGCTGTGCCAAGGAGGCCTCCTATACCCCTACACCCAACAGTTCCCAGGTGGCCCTTTGCCCAATGGGGAACTGATGTGGTTGGACCTCTTCTATTGAACCCCCTCCATGTGTGAACATTTAAATGTGATAGCTTTTGATGATGACCAAACACTATATGTGCATAAATTATCTATGAACTGTTCTAGCATAAAAAGTCTTGGATGTGCTCAACATATTTCATGAAGTCATGGTGTTTTGAAGGCTCAAGAACAACTTCACCAGGTAAGAGTTTTGGATTCAAGTTGAAAGACTATATCTAACTCAGCTTATATGTTTTTACAGGACAAGGAATGTGGCTCAATGTTTGAGAATTTCGAGGATGATTGGTTAGATCAATCCTAACTTATTCACCAAAAACAGAGAAATCTTCTATAAAAAACTTCTAAAAATTTACCCACCATTTCAGAAAAGATTGACATCATGCACCACTGAAAGGTGGCTGGGGCATTGCACAGCCCAAATGACATTCTTCTAAAAGTAAACATACTATAGGGACACGTGAATTTTGTCTTCTCTTGATCCTCCGAGTACATAGCAACCTGATTGTACCCAGAGTAGCCATCCAAAAACTAAAAATACTTCTGCCCATCCAGTTTTCCAAGATTTGATCCACAAACGGGAGTGGGAAATGATCTTTCTTTGTTACAGAATTCAATTTTCTATAATCTATACAAACTCTCCATCCCATCTGTAATCGCATGGGCACATCTTCTCCTTTCTCATTGGTCACAATGGTTAGCCCTGATTTCTTAGGAACAACTTGAGTTGGGCTGACCCACTTACCATTCGAAATGGGATATATAATCCTGGCATCCAACCACTTTACTACCTCCTTCATATTGACATTTAGCCAGCGTTGCATCTCTCTGCTCGGTTTGGCATTGTCCTCTAGATAGATATAATGTTTGCAAACATCTAGACTAATACTCTTTAAATCTGCCACAAACCATCATATCGCCCCCCTGTACTCCTTAAGGACATCTAAAAGCTGAGACTCCTGAGCAGAAGTGAGTTTAGAAGTAATGATTACGGGCAAAGTTTGGTTGGGGCCCAGATAAGCATACATCAGGCAGAGGTTTCAATCTCAGAATGAGTGGTTGATCCAAAGATGGAAGAACAGGTTTAGCTTGCAATGGAGGGAGTGGCTCTATCCTAGAGTAGGGCGCACAAGAAATAGGAGAATCCTGGAGCATTCTACCCTCTTCTAGACATTCCTTTTCAACTTTTAGACTTTCTTCAATCAATTCTTCAATGGCATCAATGATGTTACATTCCTCCTCATGGTCTGGGTATTGAGATGCCTTGAACACATTTAAAGAAACCTTCTCACCTCCGAAAGAAATATCCATCAATCCCGTGGCATAGTTTATATTGGCCTTCGCCATAACTAGAAATGGCTATCCCAAAATAATTGGAGTATGCTTTAATTCTTGGGATGAGGCCATATCTAAAATGAGGAAATCCACCGGGAAATAACATTCATGCACTTTTACAATCACATCTTCCAATAAACCCCTCAGAGTTTTCACAAATCGATCTGCCAGTTGAAGGATGGCAGCGCCCCTTGCGGGGGTTTTTGTTTCAATGCTTTTACTGTGTTTTTTCTTTTCTTTCACCCATAGGTTGGTTCAATGGTTGATTTGCTCATTCTGTTGATGAATCAAGCCGGTAATGGGGAGGTTCTAAGAGCTTTAATCATTTATTAAGATGAATCAACATGGGCATTTAAGTGTTTTATTCAGTTGGTTTGTTCACAGAGGCTTCGGTCTATTATTCATTGATTCAGCTTGTTCACTTGTCCTTGTGTGTTCTTAGCCCTGGCGAAAATCGGGCAGCACCTCCCCCGAACCAGGACTTGTCAGAAGTAATAGAAGGCCACCAAATGGATTGCTCTGGGGTGACCCTAAAAAATTCAGAATGGCCTCATGGTGGTCCGACAACCCAAGTGTGAATGTGGAGCGCTCGAGGGCTAGCCTTCAAGAGCGACTATGACTCACGGGCGATAATTCTTTAGCACGGGACAGATGTTTGCCACAGGAGGGCAAGAAATATTCATCCGTCGAGTGGGTTACTTTGAAGGTCATGCCATGGAGTGGCAGACCTCAAAGGCCCCTGGATGATCGGAGAGCGAGGAAGGGAAATAGAGATTGGAGCAAAGAAAATTGAGCTTATAAAATGACTTTTTCTTCTTTTATTCATCCACATGACTGGGGGGAGGCTTAGCATAAAAAGAGATTCATCTCAGGACGGAGATGGAATACATTGCCAGGGGGTAAAGGGGATACATTACCGGAGTAGGGGGAGAGAACATTTGACAGAGGATGGAGAGAGAGCACAGGCTTCTCCCCCTCGGACCAACCTCTCACTCCCCTCTCTTCACTTCATCTCACCTCTCCGACACGAGGAAGTAGCTCCTTCACTCTTTGGCAGACTCTTCCTCTCAGAAGATCTCACCTCTCTCTCCCTTTTTTTACTCACCCCAGAGGGAGGATGCTCTCCTCTTCACAGAAGCGCTCCCCCTTCTTCGAAGCTCTCTGTGCACCACCTTTCCTTCTCCTCTGCTCGCTTGGACACCCTAGAGGCCGCCTCCTTTTTTGTTTCTTCAGATGCTTGTTATATATCTCCTAGGGGATGTTCTGACTGGGAGTCTCCTCTGTCGAAGGAGAGCAGGCCTCACCGCTTACCCACGTCGCACTGGTGATGCTGTCGTGCTTCCATGCTCGCCACGTTGTTGTTGTCGCTTCGAAGAGAGGCGTGGGTAGCCGGCCAATGGAATGGGTGCTTTGTGTAGGCTTCGAGAGTTTCCATTCATGGCGTATCCATCCTTGCCCGCCGGTTTGAAGCAGAAGTTTTAACCATTTCAATCCATTCGCCGACGTGCTATTCCCAGAAAATAGGGGACCAGCATTGATGACGGGATGGCCTGATTGTGCGCCGGATAAGTGTTTGAAAGAGGATGCCACTGGGTTAACCTTCAAAGAGGAGCGCGCCATTTTAGTGATCAGACAAGTGCACGCCGGTTTAGTAAAAGCAAGGGGGCACGCCAATTTTTCCATCCACAAGGGCACGCCGATTTAGCAGAATCAAGGGGGCGCGTCATTTTAGCAATCCACAAGGGCGTGCCGGTTTGGTCTCTACCTCGGGATCGCGGCCATTCGGATGAAGGTTCATGCTCCCGGAATGTTCTAGTTGTGATGCATGGTGTCCGCAATGTTTCATTCGTAGTCTCTGGGGCTCGGTCCCAGACTTTGCGTGGCTTTCGGTGCATGCCGGACCTGTGCCCGAGTTGCCAGCTTTTCTTTGATTCAGCTTTCGGCATGGCCAGTTGGAGAATTGTGGCCGTATCTTCCACCCGAGGGGGCTTCCTTAACGGGTAGCAGACCACCAAGTGAGTTCTCATCCTAATCGGGCGAGGTATGGGTTTGTTCGGCCTTCCCATCTTCGAGTTGCACTTGAACGCGTAGACACGAGTGCCGTATAATCATCATCGTCATTTCTTGACGTCCGTACCACCATGAGAGTTTTCATCCCCACGGGATAGCTTTTCAGTCACTTATGGACCACTTCGGCCTTCCGGGCGCCCTGATCAGGTCATCCAGATTTTCTGCTAATTTAGCCTTCAGCTCCCTATTTTGAGGAACCAGGGGCATTTCTTTATCTCGGGAGGGCTTCTTTATCAGGTGGGGAACCACCTGGTACATTCTCGTCCTTGTTGGACAGGGTGTGGAGATATATTCCACATGATTGCTTCGTCGTCGATTCATTGGCTATGACTGTTATCTGGCCTTAGTGAGCTATGGTAGATGTTTTTACCTCGAGATGATGAAATGTAGAGTCCTAGGGATTTCTTATAAGGTGACTTGGGGCTTCAGCGATCCGAGTGGACCCATCTTTGACCTTCAGTTGACTCTGTTGTACCCAGCCGAATGGTAATCAAGAGGGGAGGGGTGAATTGGTTACCAATAAAAATTAAGCGAGAAACACCCCTCAAAAACAGAATCAGAGAATGCAAGTAGTAACGATGAACAAGCACTCCCACTCACCGGGATATGAATCACACTCGTTGATGCAACAATGACGATAGCAATTAACTTCCAAGCAGAAGAAGGGATTCACTCAAACTTTCCGCAGAGCCCACACGAGATCGATAGATAAGGCAAACCATAGAGTGAACTCAGGGATTTTTAGGTGGTTCAGGTCCACAATCGTGTTCCCTACGTCCACCCCTCACAGTGTGAGGATTAAGCTCCACTATATAGTGAGGCGCACACACACACACACCGAGTACGGCACAACCACACACAAGTGCAGCCTACCCTTGCCGCACAAACACACACAACCGCAGCTGACCTTGGCCGCACAACCACCCACCAAAAATATTCTCAAAAGTTGGAGAATGTAAAATAGATATTCAAGAAAATATGAGCAACATATGCAGAAATCAAGATCTAAATGATTCTAAATATATCTAGCTCCCCCTTTCAATGTTTCTGATGGAGTTCGAGCTCCCATTCTTGAAGTCGGAGATGGTGGGCCGGATGAAGAACTCTAGCCACGTCCCCTTGATAAAGCAGGCTGAAGGTATCACTGAAGGGCGCTAGATGGAGACATCTTTCTCTCTTGAAAGATCTTCAGCTCACAAGGTGAGGAGGAGAGGCTGGTTTGCCATCGCGCTCTTCCTGCAAAGACCAAAACTGGATAAATGTGAAAACCCCTTTTTCTCTCTTGTGAAATCACCCTATCTTAAAGCTTATATACCCCAATGAAAGGAGGGACACGTGGAGGGGATATTCACCCATGGACCAATCAAAAGGGGGCACAAAAGGAGTGGAATGTCTTTAGGGCACCGAGCAAAACTCGATCACTGAAAGGTGTGACTCCTTGAGTTGACACTCATAGACGGTCAACACTGGAAACCCATAAAACAGAACACAGGGTAGACAGTGTCGACTCTTAGTGTCGACACTTTCTGCCTGAAGCATTTAGAAACACCCAAACAGAATACGGGGTGCTACACCCTCCCCTACTAAAAAGAATTTGATCTCCAAATTCAATTCCGTAACTGGAGACATGGAGGGTGAGAAATACTTACAGACTAGCAAAATCCTGGGAATCTCCTTCTCATAGACTCCTCGGTTTCCCATGTGGCCTCTTGTTCGGGGCATCGATTCCATTAGATTTTCACCATAGGGATCATCTTGTTCCTTAGAACTCGAATTTCTCGGTCGAGGATCTTCATTGGCTTCTGCTCATAGGTAAGGTCCTCTCGTATCACTAAGTCGGTGTGATCGATGACGTGGAGAGGATCGTGCACATACTTCTTCAACATAGAAATATGAAATACATTGTGCACCTCTGATAATTGTGGAGGCAACGTAATGTGGTAAGCTACCTCGCCCACTCTCTCCAATACCTCAAATGGACCAATAAACCTCAGTGTAAGTTTACCCTTAACATCGAATCTTCTAATACCTCGACTAGGAGAGACCTTGAGAAAGACATGGTCTCCAACTTAAAATTCTAGATCTCTTCTTCTATTGTCAGCATAAGACTTCTATCTGGACTATGCCATCTTTATCCTTTCCTGAATGAGGTGTATCTTCTCCGTTGAATCTCTTACCATATCTGGGCCTAGGAAATCATAAACTCACTTATGTTTGTATAGAACAAACAAATATGTGCTGATAAAAGCTATATTTACGGCACCGCTATTCAAATTTTCATAAGTGGAAGCCATGCGCCGCTAGCCGCAAGCTCGTGGGCGTGGAAAGCTTCTTTGTTTTCGTCCAGAGGACTCGGTCTGATGGCAGCATTTGACGTTGGACTCTAGTAAGTCTTGAAGACTCGAATCCTTTTACTTAACAAAAATCGCGGCATGCATGTGGTGTGTCGAGTTCTACCAACGGCTCGAGGGGCCTGCCATTGACTTCAAGCTTGCTTGAATCCTGTCAAATCATTAGCTATCTGAATATTCTACTTTAATTCGGTACTTGGTCAGATCAGAAAAGTAAATAAGAGGAAGTCAAGTTTAATATTTAGGAGAAACATTAAGAGAGAAAGAGAGGAATAAATTAGCAGTCAATTCAACATCCCTATTGCACGTGTTAGACTTGAATTTGTCTGACTAGACCAAACGAAGAAGCCAAAAGTAACAAACAACAACGGTGAACGCTGAGGTCGAGCATCAGGGAAGGTTTCCTAAATGCCAGATTGTATACGTTGATGATATGGTTATCACCGGAAATCATGTCGAAAAGATATAGTCCTTAAAGCATAATTTGGCAAAAAACATTGAAATCAAAGATTTGGACATTCTTCGGTATTTTCTTGGTCTGAAAGTTGCCTATTCTGGTGATGACATTTATGTTTGTTAGCACAAATATGCTTTAGACTTACTTCCAGACACAAGAAAATTGGGATGTTACCCGGTCGTCACACTTATTGAAGTCAACCAACAGCTGACTAGCACAGATGATGAGCTTCTTCCTGATGATGATAAAAGTCACAATCAGAGATTAGTTGGCAGACTTTTGTACTTGACACTCACTCGGCCAGATATCGCTTATGTTGTCTGTGTTGTTAGCCAGTTCATGCATGCTCCCCGAGTACCCCATTTACAGGCTATGGACAGAATTTTGCGGCATCTCAAAAGTTGCCTCGGTCGAGGTCTTCTATTCACCAAGTCTAAATTCTTCACTCTTGAGGTGTTCACTGATGTTGATTGGGTAGGATCCAAGGAAGATCGTCATTCTACTTCTGGTTACTGTGTGTTTCTTGGTTAAAACTTAGTTACATGGTGCAGTAAAAAGTAAAGTGTGGTTGCCCGATCTAATGCTGAAGCAGAATATCGTGCCATGGCACAGGGGCTTACAGAACTTCTATGATTAAAGCTGCTTCTTCAAGATATTGATCTCAAGGTTGATTTGCCTATGAAATTGTACTACGACAACCAAGCTACGATTAACATCGCCAACAACCCAGTGCAACATGATTGAACCAAGCACATTAAGATGGACCGACACGTCACCCATGAACGGCTTGATTCTGGGGAACTTTGCCTTTTGTATGATCAATCTGTGGATCAAGTTGTTGATGTGTTCACCAAGGGTCTTTCTCAAGAGAAGCTTCTCTCAGCATTGGGCAAGTTGTGCATACAAAATATACATCCTCAACCTGAGGGGGTATTGTGTGAAGTCAGACCGGCCCAGCCTGGTTGGCCTGGTTCTTAGGTGACAACCGCAAGTCCCTCTTATTGGGACTCTGGTTCATTACCATACCCAATAAGAGGAATCCAATTAACTTATTCATGCCTTTTTTTCCCTCTCCCATAAACACCCCTGCTGGTCTCTCCATGTAACAGGGGCAGTTTAGACTTTAATGTGATGTGTTTAACCAAATTTTCAATGCTAAAAGTACTCAGTAGTCTTCTATTCATCTATCTCATTGTGAGGGATGTACATTTGCTAAGCATTCGGCCCTCCCTTTTTCTTTTAGAGAGTATGGATCATCAAAACCTTTTAATTTAGTTCATTCTGATATTTGGGGTCCATCTCCTTTGCCTTCTATGATAGGTTTTCTCTATTATGTTAGCTTTATTGATGATTGTTCTCGTTTTGCTTGGGTGTTTCTTATGCATCAGAGATCTGACCTCCTTTCTATTTATCGTTAGTTCTTTGAGATGATCTACACCCAGTTTTATTGTTGCATTAAAATACTTCGCACTGATTATGCTCGTGAGTATCTCTCCACTGATTTTTGAGACATCTTATTTTCACATGGCACCCGACCTCAACAGTTCTATCCTTACACTCAACAACATAATGGAGTTACCGAGCACAAGCTTTGTCACCTCCTTGATACTACTCGAGCACTTCTTCTCTCTACCTCCGTTTCTCGTGCCTTTTGGACAGAAGCTATTCTCACTTCTATTTATCTTCTTAATATCACACCATCCTTCTTTCTTTCTGGGTGTTCTCCCCACGAGCGTCTTTATGCTTCACAACCTCCATATAGGGATCTTCGTACCTTCGATTCCACGTGCTTTATTTTACTACCTCCTCATGAGCACACAAAACTCTCTTCACGAGCAACTAAGTGTGTTCTCTTTGGGTATAGCACAGAGCACCATGAGTATTGTTGCTATGATCCTATCGCTCGTCAGCTTCGTATCTCTCTTCAGGTCACCTTCTTTGAGGATATTTCTTTCTTTGCCTCTTCCTCTCAAGTTTTGGCCCAAGATCTTTTCTTCTTATTTGATCCTAGATCCTCACCTCCAGCCATTATTCCAGGCTTTCCTCTTGTTGACCCTTCTCCTGCTCCTTCCCCATTGCCTCTCGAGCCTTTCTCACCTCCTCGACCTCAATTATCCATGATCCAGATGATGTTTCTATACCATTGGTTGACAATGTGGTGACTCTCAGGGACATGACACGCCCACTCCTACTCCTGTTCTGTCACGTGCGGATCCTCCATGATGTAACCCTACTTATAACCACCATCCTCCTAATAAACTTAGTCTTATTTTGGTTGACTCCTTGTAATGTCCCAGATTTTTTCGGATATTCTTCAGATCAGAATCTGTGAGTTTCGGATCACTTTCGGGGGTCCCAGAGAGTGTTTCACCACAAATGTCCCCCACCCGCGAGTGACGCGGGCGAAGGATGAGCGGAGCGGGGCACACGGGTGCAGCCCGTTTGAGAGATTCATTATCTTGATTAGGAGAGCGGGTCCACAGACCAAGGTTGAGGTCGAGAAACTAGACCACGTGGGCCAGAATCGAGCAGCGGGCTATGAGAGCTGAAGCTGAGCTCGGGCCACTAGAGCCGGGAGGTATTAGAAGCGCAATGGGACTGGGAGAAGAGTTTGTCCATTCAATAATCTGGCCAGGAGGTCCGGTCAGTGTGACAGGAGCTTTGTTCTTCAATGCGCCGGAGGTACGGGCTACGTGAAGGGCTGGACGGCAGGTCCAAGTTAAAGTGGAAATGCTCTTTTATTCTTAGGATGTGTAGAAAGTCTGGGCCGAAGTGACAAGGAGACATTTATTCTTCAACCGGACGGAAGGTCCGATCTAGGGCAGGAGTGACTTTTGTTCTCTCGTCAGATGGAAGGTCTGATCTGGAGTGGAGGGGTCTTTTAGTTCTCTGACCGGATGGAAAGTCTGATCTAGAGTGGAGGGAATCCTTTGTTCTCTAGCCGGACAGAAGGTCCGATCTAGAGTGGAAAGGATCTTTTGTTCTCTAAAGCATCGGGGCACCGGCTATGAAAACCGAACCGGGAAGGTGGGCCACAAGGGCCAGAGGTGATGTTGCCGAATTAGGCCGCGCAAGCTGAAATCGGGGAAGCGGGCTACGGGAGCTGAAGCTAGGGGACTGGTAAGCAGCGGGGGCTGGAAGCAGGCCATGAGAGCTGAGATTGGGCCCTACGAGGCAGAACTGAGAAAGTAGGCTACGATACCCAAAATTGAGTTTCTTTCCTTTCTTCTTTTTTTTTTCTTTTTTTTTATACAAGCATGCATGCATTCGTCAGCCAGCACAACATAAATATACGTAAGGTAGCTCCCTCTATAGGGGATGGGATAAGGACATCGCCCATAATTCGCAGACACGGTGTGGACCAGGAGGTACAACTAAGGGGTGGTGCACCCATCAAGAGGATATTGCATGGTTCTCTTACATAGCTCGAACTTACAGTCTTCGCCCGAGGTAATTCTCTGTGGCGTGGAGGAGTAAACATGTGAACAAAAGACCTTAAACATTGGGATATGCAAGATTTTCAAGTAACACTCGAGGATTACTCTAGCGCCTACACATGGGCTTCAGGCTCTCGATTCATAGCTTCCCTAGGACATTGGCATGCTTCATTTTAAGGTTTTATTGCTTTTGTTACTGTGGGATTTACCCCCCCCCCCCACAATATCACTTACTATCTAGAAGGGCCATCCCGTGCAGGGGTTGACCCCTGCACAAAAGGGGGCCGACCCCTGTGCCAGGTTGTTTCTGTCCGCTATAAAAAAAAAGAAGAAAAAAAGTATGAAAAGTGTGCATCTGTGTAATGACCATTATGCAAAAGATTTTTTGTAAGCATGATAATATGCTTCACATTGATTTCTCAATAGGACTCACATTGATTGCTCATCTAAATAACCATGCATTTTGCATGATCATTGAGCTCCCATGAGCCTTGAATACAATTGCCTTCCCCATATGGTCATACGTTCATGCACATGAAATTAAATTTGTTGTTCATATATGTTCATACATGCACCTGCATACGTATTGCATTTAGAAATGCACTCGTATGCCCGAGCTAAGGAAATGCATTCCCATGTATAGATTCACAAGCCTATGCGCATTTTGCATACTTTTGTTCATATGCAGGAAATAAAATGATGAGAAGACAAAAAATGAAAAAAAAAATGACGAAACCCCAAAAATGAATGCGAACTAAACTCTCACTTTCCGTGAAGCCAAGAGGAGTAAAGGAGATCATATGAGATGAATAAAAGAGAAGGAATAAAGGAAGCAAATCTACTACACTTCAAAAAAAATGAGGATGCATGAATGAAGGGAGGAGGAAATGATAAAATGATAACAGCAAAAAGAAAATGAATGAACGAAGATTGAAGAGGGATCTCATTACTTGATCGAAAGAATGAATGGCCCAAAAAAAAAGTCAGAAGCCAAACACCATCGAAGCCCCTGTCCGATAGGCTTTCCTGCCACTAGCAGGATCAATCAACCGACCAAGAATTTCGATCGACCGAAGCACCCTGTAGACACACAAAAAAGAGAAAAGAAGCATTCATAAAGAGACCAAAAATAAAAAAATAGTTTTGGATTTGCATCCCACTGAATTTCTCGTGCAGACGGTTGTTCATTCTGTAGGTTCACTGAATTTCCATGGGCTTTGGGTATGCTTGCCCTTTCTACCTCATATGCATTCGCATGTACATGGTAGTTCATGATTGAATTTCAAAGGTTAATAAAGCTTCGTGTGCGATGTGAATGGTTCTTTTCACGATTGAATTTTTGATGTTTCATCCATATCTGGATCGGTATGGACTGATCCTTGTGGATTTTTGATCGTAAAACTTAAGTTTTCTAAACTTAGGAAGAGTCCTGATTTCTTGCTTTATATGCCATTTTCTCTCTCTTATCTCCTCACTCACGTCTCTCACTCTCTTCCTCTCATTCTTTTTCCTTTTTCCTTTTCGACGTGAGGCACACGACCGTGCCGAGGTGACTGAGGGAAAGACGAGGTGGGACTAACATAGGAGCGTGTTGGCATGGAAAATGGAGTGATGCGTTGGCTTGATTCCTTGGTGGGTTCTAAGCTGACGTATCGGGTTCGCTGGATTTTGGCGACGGTTTTACCGCTAGCTTAGTTTCATAAGAATCTCCTAGCAATTTTCTTGTGAGTCTTGTAGCATGGACATTCCTTCTGATCTGATGACTGCTATGTGTGCCAGTCTTATTATGACTTCAGTCGTTTATCAGCAGATCAAGGTGGTTTAGTAGGCAGATTCTGATTTGTCCCGCATTGTGTTATCTTATAATGTCATAGGTCGTCTGCTTCCGTGGCAGATTTTATGTTCTAGCAATTGTTGAGTGGTGCCCGTGGATCCGGTCTTGCCATTTCATTTTGGACTTCTCAAGGCTTCTGTGGAGTCTGGCTGTTGGTTGGTCATCTGACTAAGATAGCCAGGTTCTTCCGCTTAAGATTGCTTGGAATGTGCAGTTGGCTGAGCTTTGTTGTGCCATTCCACAGAATTCTAGTTTCCCTTGTGACAGTTGGTGACCGACGATTTACTTCTGGCCTCTGGCACTGTTTTCAGAAAGCATTTGGCTCAGAGATAGCTTGCAGTTCTCAGCGTGTCATTCACAGTCTGATGGTCAGTCCGGGAGGATGCTTTAAACTTTAGAAGATATGCTGCGATCATGTTGCCTTAATGGCAGGGTTCATGGTGTCAGTATTACCACTTGTGGAATTTGTCGATCTCTCCGCTGTGTAGGTTCTCTAATGCCTTGGCTTGACTCTGTGGTCTGTCCACTGTCCTGTGGATGTCTCCTGACGTCCTATGAGGGCTATAATTACGTTACGAGATAGCCAAGCATGTCAGTTTCTATGTTGCTTTCGAGTCAATTTTGGGTTCTGGTCAACCCAAGAAGCTCTAGTGATTGAGTCATTCTGGACATCTGGAGGTGTTGTCTTACCTCGATTTATGTGTCCAGGTGTGCTGACTGGAGCGTATGATGCTAGTAGGTCCACCGGCATTCGCCGCGGTAAAACATCAAACTTTCATCCGTCCGGATGCAGCGACAAGAAGTAACGAACCATTCCTGCTCTACCACTGAGCTACGCCACCCCAATGTTGGTGACGGCGGGGGTCGAACCCGCGACAAGGAGTTTGTCTAGTAGGTCCGTTGGCATTCGCTGCCGAACCGATATAACAAGCGCAACGACAAAGATGATGAAACCATCCTGCGTGAGCAGGCGGGGACTCGAACCCCTGGCCCGAAGGTTTACCAAGTAGGTCTCATCGGCATTCGCTGCAAAACAAACACTTTCATCCTTTCAAGCCTGAGCCCGGCCCGGCGGGCCCATTCCCGCCGGGTTAGCTCGCTGCCTTCCCTGGCAGCTACAGATCCATCATGTCGATACGACGCACCCAGCGACGTTCCTGCTCGCCCTTTGCCACATCCGCCAGCAGGGCGAACACCGCGTCGCTGAAGCCGCCGATATGCGTGACATCCGGCGATTCCTGCGCCTGGCTGGTCGCATACGGCTGCAGGTCGATACACACCAGCCGTGCCTTGGGATTACGCGCCTTCAGCGCAGCCCACTGACGCATGGTTTCGGTACCGCCGGCGCGACGCGTATCCACCCAGCTCTGGTTATCCGACACAATCACCACCAGATCCGGCGCCGCGCGATCACGATTCAACTGCGCCAGCGGTGCGCTTACGCTGGTGCCGCCACCGACCATGCGCGCCATCTGCTGGGCCTGGGTCAGCACGCTGTCACGGGCGTTGAGCTTCAGCGCACGCACCGTTTCGGCGAACGGAATCACCCGTGCCCGCGGATTGCCGCGCTTGATGCACGCGACCATCAACGCTGCCACTTCCACGCAAGTCACCGCGGTGGTGCCGCCCCGGCGATATCCCGTAACCGGCGACGCCATCGAACCAGAAACGTCGATCGCCAGCGCCACCTCGCCGCACAACACCGGCACGGATGCCGTCGTCAATTCCATCGCGTCCTGCAAGGCCTCCAGGATCTTCTCCGGCATGCTGCCGACTGCGGCACGGTAGGCCACCATCAATTGGTACGGGAACACCCGCGCCCGCTTGATGGCTTCGGCATTGCGCAGACGTGCTGCAATCTGGCGCACCAGTTGTTAGTCCTCGAACACCCCCTTGCGCAGGAACGTATTCAAGCTCATCCGCGTCAGAGACCGTGTCGTTGTGTCCTCTAACGCACCAAGGGAGGTGCGTCAGGGAGCTGTGACGCCCTGAGGTAGGTGTGTTAGAGACAGTTTCGCCTTGCACTATGGCGCTCCATTGTTGGACCGTCAGAGATTGTGATGGCCCAAGGTTGGACCGCCAGGTGATTTTTCCATGTTACTAGGTTTTTCGTATGTCACGTTGATCTTCAGTCAACCCGGTTGGGATCCAGTGGTTGCCCTTCGACCTTGAGAGTGTTCCGGACACCGTGAGACCAGTGTCTATGTTTTGAGGGTGTTCAGGAGGGTCTGGGTGACCCTGTATGTGTGGAGGGTCCCTCCCGCACATCATGAGATTTTCGGATCGGTGGGCCATGTGTATGGCCTCAGACTGCGAGCCCAGTTGACCAGCCTGGGGCTGGGGATTTTCTGTGTGTCACCGTGATTTTAGACCTAGGGATTAGGCCAGATTGACGGCTCAGTGTTGTCATGTGCAACGGTCTTGACCTCGAATCTCGTGACTCAAGGATCGTTGAGTTTAAGAGGTCTAGTGAGTTTTCCAGAGTCTGGTGGCCTCGGACACCTGTTACTTCGTGTTACTCGCAATGGGTGTGTGCGTGATTTTCAGTGTTCACGTTTAATGAACCCCCACTAGTCGTAGCTTTCCTGCATACGCGCGTGCAAACCCACTTGGGAGTGGTGGAGAGCGTGACCCGAGTTAGACGGTGAGTAGGCTGGTTACCGTAGGGCCCCCACGTACTGCCGAGTCCGGGCTGGTGGGGAAATTACCAGCAAGAGGATAGACCTAGGGCGTATGGTCTGAGTGTGCACACGAGGCTGAGGGTTCGGACCCGTGCTGATGAGCGTGACCTCAGCTAGTCCTTGTTTTGTGGTACTCCTGATTACTGTGCGTGTCTGAGTCTCGCGCCTAGGGCATTGTAGCTAGACACTTGTGATGCGGTGTAAGACGTCAGAAGACTCATCCGGTCATTCTTCTAGTGGGTGGTGCTCCCGTCACGTGACGTGAGTTGTCGTGTCCTGGGTTTTTATTTCTCATCTGCGAGACAGGGTTTCGTGTGTGGTTTCGGGAGCGTTCCCGTAGTCGAGGTCTGGGGTTTTCGGTGAGCGTCACCGAGGGCTTTCCCTAGACAATGTTGGGTTTACGATGACGAAGTCGTGACTGTGTTTCCGGATCGCGTGGTTTCGGCTCAGGCCCTGCTGTGAAGGCAGGTTTCCGCGACTGAGGCAGCGTGGCATTTTCCTGGTAGCGTGGCTAGGACGGCTCGTGTCTGGTGGTCTCTCGATCGTGGAATCGAGATGTCGGGCGCGTGACTTGGCTGTCCCCCGACGGGAGATCGGGTCATGTTTTTGGTACAGTAGGAGCTGTAGAGCCGAGGTTTTGTCGGCCACCGTAGTTACTTTCCTGTTTTCGTAGTTCCTGCTTTTCGTGCCGCCGTTGTTTCTCGGTTGGGGTTCCGTGGGATCACTACTAAGCCAGTGATATGAGGCTCACCCCTTATTTTCAGGTGCGGAGGCTCTTCCTCGAGATTCGAGGGCGTTGCGTGGAGGTTCCTAGTTGCCAGCTTGCCGGGCCGAGTGTTCACTTGGCATGTGGTACGTTTTACTGCTTTACACTGTACTTTCTCTTGGACTGAACTCTGTTGTAGTTAGTCATTTATTTCTATTATTATATCTGTTGTCCTACTTTATTTCTTATTTCTATGTACACCACGCCTATCTTTTTAGCCCTTCCGAGTCTTCGGGCTCGTGGGCGGCGGGTCGAAGTTCGAGTCTCGCCGGTTTCTTTCCGTGCTCGGATCCCGGGTCGTCACATGTATTGTCTCCCAGCCAATGGGAACTCAAGAGTTTGGGGGAATGTGTTGATAATAGCAAAATTTTCAGACAAACCGGTGCGAAAAATATGGCTCCAAAATAGCAACGCTGGCCCAGTGTAAGACAAGAACACTAGGGCGAGTACTCTGAACCCACTCTACAAAAGCAAAACAGGACCGCTCCTGTTGATCGGGTAGCCTGTAAACCACATCATCCCCCTCCTGTACAGCATCTGGGCAAAAGTGCAAGCAACAACAATCAAAGCTGAAACCCTCCCCGTGACACATGGGGAGAAAAGATAGGCTCTGGCGGGCGCCTCTCAACTGGGTGGCCATATCCTACTCCGGCAAGTTAATAAAAGAAAAGATCAGCGGCGCAGCAAGATTATCCACCTCGTCCCACATTGAGAACTCGTGAAAGAGAAGACTAGCCCAAACGCTCAAATGATGGGTGGGCATCAAGATACTTTTGTCCCGCGGTGAAGGATGGGCATTAAGAGCCCCAAAAAAGTGGTAAATATTGGCTAATGCTATAGGAGCAAGAGCCAACTCTGACCGCAGGCCAGCAAACATGCTGGATAAAGAAACTCAACCCAGAGGACACCCTCCTCCCCGTGAGGGATAACAAAAGTGGCCAGGCAGTAGGCCAAATAAGCTGCAAGGTGAGTAATATTCAGAAGCTCATGTGAGTCCCACCCCTGCCTTAAGGCATAAAGATAGCATAGGTGCCACCCAAAATTGTTTTCCAGCTGCATATAATGCTCCAGGGGTACACCCTCCCTGGCAAGGTCTTTATAAAAGTAGAATGGGCCATTGTAGAAGTGACGAACCCAGGACTTTTGAGTAACTCTTTTTATATAAGCCAACTTCTCCTTGCCCGGGTAGGCCAAAACTCTCCAGGCCTTCATAAAAAATCTGTAACAGTGCAACATCTGGTACTGCCCTTCGCCATCCATGTCGCTGCGATGCAAATCATCGAGGGCCACCTCCTCGTAAGCTCGGCCTACAATAGGCAAACCAAAAATACGGTGAAAGGCCCATAAATCCAAGGACGTTTCACCCTCAACGGTGACAAACGTATTCCATCAGCAATTGAATTTCTCCGCTAAAGCTTGTAATAGCCTAGTATGGCAGGAATAATTGTACAAAACAACAGTCACGGCATACCGACTCTCAACCTTCTCCAACGGCACCCTATAAAAGTTCAGGAAGCCCATTAGCCAGTTGGTGACCCCCTGGTGATAGCTGTGTGAAGAAATCACGGACCATCTACCATACCAGCTTGGTACCGTTTGTCACAACATGCCATCAGTCAAACACAAATAGTCATACCCGTCCTTGGTGAACTCTCGGTCGGATAGGGCCAAAACCATGCCCTTCACCGCATCGTGTGCAGTCCAATGATGCCCATGCATATCTCAAGTAGGTAACAAGAAAGATGGAATCTGCACATGGAAATTTTCATGCTTGCTAAAGAAACCCAAGCAATCCTTGCTCGGAAACTGTGGCTGCCTCATAAAATCCATTGGGTAGCTCAGGTACGAGAAAGCACAAGTACCCGCCATGTTGCCCTAACCCTGTAAAATAGCCCGCTCCAGCCGGCAACAGTCATCCTTCAAAAGATGCTTGGGAGGAAGAAAGAAGACTAAAGAGGATAATTGACTGAACTAAACCCTTGGAACCAATACTCCCTGGACTTAGGAGGCAGATGGACGTGGAAAATAGTTCTCCTTGGTTGGTTCTAGCTCTAGGAAGTAGCAGCACTTTGACGCGAACTCCAAAAATCTCCTCTCTCAATCCATGAAGCCAAGGGTTCTATTTATAGACCCTCAAACTCTCTGGACGAGTTGGAGAGAATCCAGCTAGAAAGTAGGATGAAACTTAGCAAACTCTTGTGGATAATACTCCCAAGAGCCCATAGAAACAAACAGAAGGTTCTGAGGATCAGAATTGAGGGAGAAATCATAGAATCAAACTCTCAATCTGGCCACGACGTAGCAGAGAAAGAGCAGTTATGCTAGAACTCACTATCGAAATTGACGGCCTTACGATAAACCGCCACAGCCATTTAACGACCGAAGGATGGACAGTCAACGTGCGTTATCCAATAAAAGATAAGGCCAACGAGTGAAGTTTTCGTGAGTAGGACACTGCAAGGAATTGGCGGCCCAAGGCTCAATAGCCAAATGACTCTGACGGCCCTATGATAAACCGCTAGAGCACAACGAATAAGATAAGACTTGAAGAAGGACGTTGTGTTTTGGACTCTGGCATCAGCAAGCAGTTGAAGGGAGGAGCGCTACATGTCAGCAAACGCACCAAGGTAAGGCCACCAGAGATAATAGGGTAGCAAATGAAATAAAGGTTTACTAAGGCTTCATCCAGCGGACAAAGGGTGAGGAACAACACCCAACCAAGGAGAAATGACCCACGAAAATAAGCCTCAAAACTGACCAAGAAGGCCCAGTAAGGGTGAACAACTTGGAGCATCATAAAAATAAATAAGGAGATGACCCAACTCATTGGTCATAAAATGAGTGTCAATAAGGGTGAGTGTTCTCTATCCATTCTTATTCTACACATATGTCCTCTCTACTGAAATCAGACTCTGCTTTATATTGTTGTTATGCTATGTTTTGTCTTGGGTCTAATTTGCTTTGGATTGTCTGGAATCTACCATTTCTTGATTCATCAGTTGAATGTTTCCATAATTCCTTGAATGCCTTCAATGTCTTGGAGGATTCTAGGTCTGTTGTTGAATTCATTTATCTGAGTAAATCTTCTTGAAGAATCTTCCTTTATGGAGCTTTATGACTGCCCTAACCATGGGATCAGAGGCATTTACTGAGGGGGAGTTTTAGAAACTCTTATAGCAGACATCTCAGAAGGATCACTCATTCCTTCAAGTCAAAAAAAAAGAGGATGTATAAAAAAAGGGAAAAAGGAGGATGTATCAAAAAAAGGATGAAAGTGTTAAAAAATGAAAGATGTATAAAAAAATGATGAAAGTGTTCAAAAAAATGTTGAAAATTTGGGGGGTCGACTAGTTTGGTCGACCGACCGACCAACGTTGGTCGACCAAAATCGGCGAATCGACTGGCCAAACCCACATCCGAAGTCCATTTTAAGGGTGTTTTCACCTCCATTCACTCACTTTCTCACCTCTTCTCACTCACACAACTTCTCTCCAGCCCTAAAAACCCCAATACACCTCCTCTCAAGCCCTAGAACCCCATTCTTCTTCCATCCGCACAAGATTCGACATGTTCGTCATCACATCGAGATGAAATCTCCACGGCGGATTGTGCGACCTTGAAGCCATTCCTAGGGCTCCAGTGTGCGGAGCAACCCATTCTACGATATCTTTATGCATCTTTTCATTCCATTCCACCCCAAGGAAGGATCTTTGTTCCTCTTAGGTTTTCTACTACGATTTCTATCTAGATGGCGCCTAGAAGAAGTACTCGGCATTCTACCCTAGGGGAGTCCAGTGCCAGAAGAGCTGAGGCTCTAACTCCTCCACCATAGCGGGCAGCTGCAACTTTGCGGGCACAGCCGATGTGCCCACGACTTATACTCGACCCTCGTCTGGTCGATTTTCGTGAGCTTAATGACATCCTTCCTGATATAAGTGTGGCATTTGAGGTTCAAAGTGGATGGATTGATTTCGCAATAAGATATCCTTTATCTTATCCAAGCTTAGTTCAGGAGTTCTATGGCAACTTGAATATGAGGGTTGACCATCTCTTTACCATTGTAAAAGGAGTGGAGTTTACAATCAATCTAGAATTATTTGAAAGCGCACTAGGTGTTTCAGTTAGAGGGGAAGATATGGCATATAGTCATAGTGTCGTGGAGGACACATTCATGCTTATGACGTGCTGTGAGTATGTGCACAGTTTCAGTAATTTGATCACTCTAAATGCCAACTATTTCCCACCATTGCAGCGGATTCTACATCACATCTTCACCACTATTATCTATCCTAAGGGTGGGAGCAGAGATGCCGTAACTGAGGTGCACAAGTTTCTATTGTTACAACCATTTTTGCCCTTGTCCAGGATGTTTGAACAAGGCCAGCGAGGCACCTCCATTTTAAGCCTCATTTCTTTTTTTTTGAACATAATAACAAGCTGGCGTATGGTGCTCCATTACAACCATTTGGTTCAGTTGTGTGGTAGCGACGTGTAGTTGTTGGCTAGGGCCCAAAGCCTTTCGTCGAAAATGTTTATTCATTGACAAGAGGATAATGTCAACGCAAGGAGGAAGATTTATGTGTCGATTCAGACGTAAGGTCCGCAATGGCGATAATGTGTAGATACGGGCTAGGGCACAAAGTATTACATTGAAGAAGAGTGTATTCATTGGCAAGAAAGCAATGCCAATGCAAGGAAAGATCTATGCGCTGATTTGGACGTAAGGTCTATAATGGCGATAATGTGTAGATAAATCGGTTGGGGCATAAAGCATTGCACCGAAGAGGGTTTATTAATCGGCAAGAAGGTAATGCCAATGTAAGAAAGAAGATTTATGCACCGATTCAAACGTAAGGTCCGTAATGGTAATAATGTATAGATACCAACTAAGGCACAAAGCCTCACACCAAAGAAGACCGTATTCATTGGCAAGAGAGCAATGCCAATGTAAGGAAAGATATATGCACCGATTCGGACGTAAGGTCCGTAATGGCAATAATGTGTAGATACATCGGCTGAAGAGGGTTTATTCGTCGGCAGGAAGGTAATGCCAATGCAAGGAAGAAGATTTATGCGCCGGTGCAGACGTAAGGTCCAACATGGCGTTGATGTATAGAGTGGTAACCCAGTGGGACTATGCGGGGCTCTTAAGGGACCCTAGGATTAGCGGGCACTGGGGAGCTTTTGCCATTGCGAGCCAATGCTCTCGGAATTGATTCGAACTGGGTGGATATTTTGGAGAGCTCAGCCAGGACGGAGTGCCACTAGGCCAAGATAGGTTCTAGTCATGCTTCGAACGCCTACCGGGTTGCATGGTACAGCTTCAGATGCTTCCCATTGAGAGGGAAAAATTGAACTACTCCTTTGTGGTCTACAAGAACGTAGGCACCACCTTCATAGACTCGGTGGACGACATACAATCTAACCCAGTTTTCAACCAACTTCCCTTTGGGATTAGAGACCATTACTTCTCTTCATTTGACCATCACTAGGTCCCCCTTCTTGAATTCTCACCCTTTGACCAACTTGTTGAAAGCACGGGCCATTACTACCCTCAGATCTAGGGTTAGGGAGGGGCAATTAGGGGATGAGAATTCTAATTTCTCTCCCATGTGGTCAAAATAAATACAAACAATATAAAAAGGGGGAGAATGTGGGGCGCCCTCCTCAAGTGGCCAAATGGGATTTTTCTACCTTGGTCCAAGTCCAACTTGGACCATGGACCAGCCCCTATGGGCCCTAGAAGTCAGGTGGCCCAATGGGAGAGAGGGTAGGGCCCCGCTGGACCTACTTGGCCTTTTTACAAAGAAACTCACTAATTCTGAATGACTAACCCATTGGCTTATAATTGTCTTACAATTGAAAACCCAATTGACTCAAGGATACAAATGAAAATAAAATGTCCGATGCCTTGCTTTGATGTCCCCGTCACATGGCCCACATAGAAATCACTTTCCGAAAAAGCTAACGATGTGCTAGAATAGCATGACACACTCACGCCAACCCGCGGCGGCTCGATTAAGTGTAACATGAAAGCCCAAAATACCAGAGGGTCACCCAGACCCCTAAAACCCGCGGGCATGCTAATCGAGGTAAAATGATACCTTCGGACACCCAAAAATATTGTCATGGGCCCCACAGGGTGTCTGGGACAACCACGAGGCCATAGGTCGACCATTAGGTCTCAATCGGGTTGACCAGGGGGCCAAACAGGCAAGCCCACTACATTTCGGTCGACCAACACCCTTGGATTGGTCGACCAATAGGGGTCGATCGACTGACCTACACTGGGCGGTCAACCGGTCCGTAGCAGAGGGGAAGCTCCACCCTGGTTGGTCGACCAAACTAGGCTGGTCGGTTGACCGAACTGGGGTGGACACCCAATCTGTGGTGAATGTCGTTGGTCAACCGAACCACTCATGTCGATCAATTGAAAATGGTAGAAAACCCTCGGAGCCCCACCTAGGGGTCCGATTCCATGCCCACTCGACCCCAGTCGAGGGGGAAAAAATCGAGCACCATTCCCGGGGTCCCAAAACACAAAATGCATGAAAATAAACAAGAAAACGGCACTCGATTGATGAATCCATCCCACGCCCTAAAACATGCGGTTTAACCTCCCAGCGTGAAACACTACAAGAAAATGGGAAATATCGACGATATTTTTTGACTAAAAAGTTTTCGTCGAAAATACGTCAGAATGATTCGACTTTCTGACAAAAATGTATTATGTCAAAAATTCATGGGTAAGACAAATGGATTTAGGGCGATGGTTCCAGCTTTAAGTGTGAAAAGAGTCGAAGGCAACAGCTTCAGAAAATAAGGCAAACAAATATCTTCATAGGACTGACAAATATAAGTTAAGGCCGATAAATAGAACATTCAGGGTGAGAAATGCTGAATGGTAATGAAAGAAACGCTCTTGTCTACAGTTCTAACACCAATGTGGAAACAACGGGAAAAATTTTCAAGGCAGCGACGATAAATAAGTCGCTAAGGGTGAAAAATGAGTTAGCATGACGGCTTCAATGTAACGGGACAAATGCTAAGGCGATGGCTATCAGCCGTAAGGGTGACAAATAGATGCCTAGTTGTGAAAAATAGCCGTGAATGGTATAAAATGGGTTCACAATGGTGAATAATGACTCAGCACATTGTTGACACCCGTTTTAACTCATAAGTCACGTTATTTCTCTTATTTATCTCTGTGATACCCTAAATTATCCATTATTTTGGATTCTTCCATGGGAGAATTTCGAGCCCATTTTCATTGTTCCATTCTCTTTGAGACCTTGAGATCATGATTCCATTGAGTTCTGGAGCTTATTTTATCAACTTCTGACTTCCAAGTCAACTTTCGGCCCATTTAGGCCGGCTTCCTTCAAGCATTCAGCTCTCTTTCACTGTGTAGTCTTAAATGTGACCCTTTTTCATCCTCTTCCAATCCTCTATTGAAAATGTGCCCTTGAGTTTGATAGTGAAGAACCGACGACTGAAAAATCCAATGTGGAACATGATGAAGCTCTGCAAGCACCCCTTCCAAGTTTCCTTCGTTTCCCACTACCTCCACTACCACTAGATGAACCTCCTACTTAGGACGAAGCCACTGTCCCCAGTCCAACCCTTATTTTTGAGACGCTTTGGTGTTATGACAATGGGTCGATATTCCAATCACTCATGCTGGTGCATCATGAGTCTCCTTCTACCACACACACCACTCGCCCCGTTTGGCATTTCCTCCGTACCAAACCTTCCACTTTTACACCTCCACCAGCTATGCCATCAACCTCTACACCATCGATCCCCGCCAAACGTTCCACTAAACCTCCATCCATTATACTGTTAGTCTCCACTCCATCCACCAAACTCACCCCTAAACCTTCTCCAGTTAACCTCCCATTACCGCCACCTCGGCCCTCCATTATCCCTTTAAACTCAAAACCCACTTTGCCTACTACGCCATCGACCCCATCTATTATTTCTTTCAATTGCAACTCGACAAGTCTTACAAAAAGTGAAATATCGAAGCACACTTTTCGTGCAAATATGAAGACCCGGACACATAATTTCTCTTTCATACTGTTCTCATTTTGAAAAATATAGTTTTGAATGATGTCGATCATAGTGGCACACTTTTTATCTTCTCATTTGTCACCCTAGTCTTGATTATCCGACGATGGGATTGGGGGATAGATGAATAACCTTTATTTGATACTTCTGAGCTCAGAAAAATTGAACGTAAGAAAAAGAACGTTGGAAAAAGAGTAGTAAAAAATGTCCCAAAGTATTACTTGTAAATCGAAACCTTAATTTGCCTACCACACAGTAGATTCCTAAACAGTCGTGAGGCGGGGGTATCACGTCAACCCATTCAGGTCTGCCTGGTTGATCCAATACGGAGGCCTAGTCCTCCGAAACTACCATCCCGTGCGTCAGCCCAACATGTTTCCTACTCCAGTGTAGGCTTAGCACAAGCATCATCCTCACATGCACCTCTCCGGGAGACATTAATAGCATGAGACACACCGGCAACAAGAAGGGAGGACACCGCTCACGTTATTGTCTCCGATGAGTCAATCTCACACCCCCTCCAATGAGCCGTACTGTTTTAACGGTGGAGTTGCCCTTCCGATGAAAGAACGGTGAGTCAATGTTCACGCATCTCTACTTCGTCAAGCACGCGAGTTGGACGACTCACGTCTCCTTTGATCACGACAATCCAACGGTCAACTCCACAGTGACGGTATAAGTAGAATCATGACCTAACGACCAGAGAGGAACTTAACTCTTTCAAGTGCTCACTCTCTCACTTAGAGTGCGCGCCACTTGTCTCTCTCAATTACTTGACCTAACTGTTTGAGAGTTATCTCCTAAGGTAACTCTCGAGGCTCCTAATCATCAATTGGTGGCCACGGGTCCTTATTTGGCAAACACTACTTCCTTCCCCAATCAAACAAATCTTTGAGAATGTGGATCATGATTTAGGTAACCAATTCTAGACCACTACAAGTTGAGAAGGCCTAAAAGCAATATTCTGGGAAGGCCCGGCAAACCAAATAAATGAGGCTAAGCTCTTGTCACATGATCAGTTTAAAGGTGTTAATTTGTTACAAAAATATTCAACATTTTTGATCCCTTGGTGCCTTTGTTTCTCTATCATGCGAAGCCCAGAAATTTTTCACTGGACACGCCAAAAGCGCACTTCATCGGGTTCATCTTCAGCTCGTATTGTCGGAGCCCCCCAGATCGCATTTTGCAATTAAATCAAAATTTTGGTTATCGGGCCCTCGGATCCCTGTATGTGATGAAATATTGTGTTTTCGAGCTCTAAAACGTTGCAGGCGAGTTGCGCATTTTCTGAGGATCGTGAGGATGATTTTTTCCCTATTTTTCCATCTTTTGGATTTTTAAATCCCCAAAAAGTTTTCTCTTTAAACCCCTTAACCCCCCTCTCACCCTCATTCTCTCATTCTCTCCCTCTCTCCTCTAGTTTCTCTCCCTCTCCCCACCCATGCTCCGAGCGGCCGACGGAGGACAGTGTGGGCGAGGCGGCGGGTCACGTGGGACGGAGAGGATGAAGCGAGGAACGAGGTGGTGGCGCAACAGAGTTCATTCGCGGATTTTCGAGCCTGGCATTGGTTCGAGGGGCGATTTCACGTGGAATCGGCATCCTCAGTGAGGGAAATCGTCGTGTGAGGAAGAGGGACGGATCCCTAGCCCGTGTATTTTATTTTCCCGTGATTTGTAGGCCAAGGAGAGGCCGAGAGTGGGTTTTCGTTCATGTCGAGGTGGTTTTTCCATGTTTAGAGCGAGTGACGATTTTCGTCGGACCGGGCGACGTTTTCCCGTTTATTTGGATGCTTTTAGTGGTTGGGAGCCAGGGCGAGGTCCCCGATGGGGTCAGGTCGTGTTTTCGCCAGTTTCGGTCGACCGATGAGGTGGATCGGTCTACCAATCTAGGTTCGCCACGGAACAGGTAACCGTGCTAGAACGATCAACCGACCCTTACGGCGGGTCGATCGATCCAGGGCGTCAGTCAACTAACCCCCTGGGTTGGTCGACCGACCCATCTGCAGTAGGTCGACCGACCCAATGGTCTGGTAGATCGAAATGCAGCCCCTTTCGCCCTTTTGGCCACCGGTAGACTCGGTTGAGACCCACTAGTTGACCTTTTGCCTCGTGGATGTCCCGACACCCCGTTAGCCCGAGTTCGTATTTGTGGGTGTCCGTGAGAGTCATGATACCTCGAGTAACGTGCTCGTGTGGTTTGAGGGTCTGGGTTACCCCATGTATTCTCAAGGATGGCAGTACCGATTTCGGTACCAGTTTCAGCCAGGACCGAAACCGAAACGTACCGATGTCGGTTTCTGGATCTGTCATGAAGACAATCCACGTGGATTCACCCTACTACAGTTTCTCAGATGAAGACTTTGTGTTGCCCGAAATTGAAACTCAACTAGATTTGAAAAACAGTGAAGAAAACCGGCGTGAACTGACAGATATTCATCAAGATAAAATAAGCAGCACGGTCACGAAGGTTAGTACATGACTTTCTCTTAGCCATTGAGCAATGATCCAGAAAGTGAAACTAACTTTTTAATACCTCAGGAGGAACATTGTAGCCTTCATTTGTGGTGGAAACATCTGCAAGATAAGTTGGATGAGAGAGATGCTGATACTTTGGTTAAATTTGGGCTAGTAACAATGGTTACGTTGCTGGGAGTCTCTACATGGCTGTCGGCATAGAGATCCAGAGGGTTGATAACTAATCCCGTTCATGCCTGCCTGTGCAGCATCTTTCATGGCAACTTCCCCTCCCTGCTAGGTTTCTAGATTTGCATAAATCATCGATCTGTTTGACTAACAATTCACTAGATTTAAAATCTTGTAACCCTTTTCATTTACCTGCTGGGGGCAAATACATGGTAGCCGGGGTCCACTGCTACTCAACTAAGACCTAAAACTGGATGTGAGACGAATCATTCAACTTCTACTTTGACGTCGGTCATTCAGCATTGTGTGTTTCAGATAATGTGGCATGCATTACCGAAATCATTCATTTTGTTTACATGTGATGTGGGGCACATCAGAAGTCGGTATCTAAAATATCTGACTTGGTTGGTTGATAGTATGCTGATAGGCAGCGGACAATGTGTAATGGCCATGGGTTTTGGTGTACGGCATTTGGCAAAGGGACGTTATCATTCCTTTGCGAACGCCGAGCATGGGTGCCTAGAATAAGTTTGTAATTAGCACTCGCTAATTGCTATTGGAATGTGCTTTTATGTTCGTTATTGAAATGCGTGGATGGAAGATAATTAGCAGGTGTTAGGTTGACGAGAAGCTCTACCGTTGTGGGTGGGAGGCGCTTTGGGAGGTGCTTAGGGCCACTGTATTTGGTGAACAAAGGGAAAGAAGAGCGAGTGAAATAACTTTCGTCCCTATTCCTAATTAATCTATTTTGCGCTTTCTCTTCTCTTTCTTTCGTTTGGAATAAAAATGGCGAGTTCTCCTAGGTTAGCAAGCCATCATCTTTCAGAGTGAAGGGATTAGCTTGTGGAGTAGTTCTCTTTTCCCTCCTCACTTCCCCCCTACTCTCAGTCGCCGAGCACTACGTAGGGGGCTGAGAGTCGATCAAGAGAGGGTCTCTTGTGGAGCGCATGGTCCGAAGCTGGACTCCTCGTATCATAGGTGTTGGAAGCTTCGGAGCTAGCTTGGCACCCAAGGCACTTTTGGCGGTGACAGCGGCCACACGGGTAATGATGACCCAAGTCTTGTCCCGTTTTGAGAGCGCGGGCTCCAAATGGTTGCCTAACATTGCAACAGGTGTCCTTTCACCTGCCCCGCGAAGAGTGGCTCCGACTTGTCGTGGGCAGTTATAAAGGTGAATGTGTGATCTCCTCACAATCTCCATCCACATCTTGCCAGTTGCAGTGCTCGTCGTAGGCATCTTCTTCCCCTGGCTCGGTGAGGATCCCTCTTTCTCCCTTGTCTTTTGTCTTCTGTAGTCATGCCTCCCTGTAGAGAAGTCCCCCAAGCCAGTTCTTCTTCTACTGAAGAAGTGCCTCGTCGCCGAGGTGGCATGCCAAGCACTTCGGGTGCCGACACAAGTCGGCCTAGTTCTTCGCCGATGATGTCCTACATGGTCATCCACGGCCTGCGGGGAGCTTCCCAGATTCCCCCTGAGTATGACATCATCTTCCCGTTTGTGGGAGATGAGATAATGAATTATCCCAACGGGGGGATCATGATTCCAGTGGCCTCCTTTCAGGCAGGCTTCCGTGTTCCGATCCATCCCTTCATCGCATCTATCCTCCATTACTATGGATGGCACCCTAGGGAAATAACCCTCAATTCTTATAGCATCCTTTGTGGGTTTGTCTATTCCTGCCATCCGGCATCGGTGGAGCCGACCGTTGATCTGTTCCGACACTTCTTCCTTCTCTAGAGTTGTCCGACCGACACCTACTTCGCCTATTTCAAGGTCATTCCCATCATCATTTCATCAAAGTCTCCCATGCCGCCTCTAACCGCATGAGTTGGGCGGAGTGGTATGTATACCTCATCAAGTCGGAGGACTGGGAGAGGGCTTCTGATAGATGGATGTGTAGGGGCACCCGCTGCACTTGGCCTGATAGGAGGCCTTCCCTCAGGGCCGAGGACTGCCAGAAGTTGAAGGAGATCAAGCGGTATCCTCTTGGTGATGTGGATTTCATTTTGACTCTAGCGCTACTCCAGGAGCTGGGGTTGTGCCCCTCATTACCGTAGGGTACTATCCCTGAAATAATTAATTATTTATTTTCTCAAGCACCTTATTCTCACAATGGCCGCTAATCATTTGAACTTGGAAGCTATGCAATAAATTGTTACGGGTCTCACCTAGGCCCTTCAAGCAGTAGCTCAAGCTGGCACGCGGGTTGGCACCGGGGATCTCCATAGCAACTTCCGAAGTATGAACCCTCTACGATTCTCGGGCTCCTCTAACCCTCACGAGGCAGAGAATTGGATTGATGAGATGGAGTGGATCTTCAACGTTATGCAATGCTCGGATCAGGAGAAGGTCCTTCTTGCCATTTTCCAGCTTAATAAGGATGCGCGTATATGGTGGAAGGCCACCTCGACCCATCTAAAAATGGACAAATTACTTGGGAAGAATTTCTTGAACTCTACCATGCAAAATATTTCTCTAAGCATGTCCGCGAAAGAAAGGTAGCGGAATTTACCTCCTTAAGGCAAGGTATGATATCGGTGGTAGAGTACAAACTCTAGCCCCTTATATCCCACATCTAGTAAGCACGGAGCTCCTCAAGGCCAATCATTTTATGGATAGATTGAGGCCCATCTTCGTTAAGTAACTTGGACCATAAAACATCCGGACCTATATTGAGATGATCCACCGAGCCCACCTATGTGAGAGCATCTTGGAAAAGGTAGAGAAATTCAAGGGAAATGATGAGCAATCAAGTCGGAAGTCTGATAGGCAAGAAGAAAAAGAAGAAAGGTGTAGTGTCACAGAGGATTACGAACCCCATAATAACAAGAAGAGGTCCCGCAATGGCAATGGTAACGGTAAAAGGAACGGCAATGGAAATGGCAAGAATAAAAGGGTCAAGGAAGAAGAGGAGAAGCAAGTCATGGTGGCTTACACGTTCTATGAGAAGTTCGATCATTCACCTGAAGAATGCTGGAAGCATCTCGGTGCTTGTTTTCAATGTGAAAGACGGGAGCATCGCATGCCTGCGTGTCCCCTCATGAAGGAGCATTCCTCAAGGGATAATAATGGACACAAGCGGCAAGGCCGACTAAATGCCGTCTTGGATAGTGAAGGTCAAATGATTGAAGGTACCATCTTAACCTATTCGCACTCGGCGTTGTCTTAATTACTAGGGACTAATTAATTATAAGTAAGATGCACTCTCCCAAAAAACTCCCTGCGATGAATTTGGGGACCAAATTCTTTTAAGGGGGGGTGGGTGTAGCACCTTATCGCCCCAGCTAATGATGTCTTCTTTTTTCTTTCTTCTTCTTTTTTGTTTTGGAATTCTATGTACATCAGAGCATGCTCCGAGACTCCATGTATCTTTTCTATTTATGCAATGAAGAATTTTCTTCCAGCTTTACAATTCTGATATCTGGTTGTGCCTTTTGTGCTTCCTCTCTTTTAATTTGGGCATGATGCTAATTCACCCAAACTGGGGTATGTAAATTTGTAAGAGCAGTAGAGCACTTACACCTTCAAGAAAGGTATGAGGAGTTCGCTCCACTGTGTCACAAATTTCCCCAAGGCTTAGGCTACGTTAGCTTGAATAGGGGATTTTTAGGGATGGGTGTTTGAAAGGCTATTGTGTTCATCGGCGTTGAAAGATATGCCGAGGCAATGAGATGGGTTGCATTCGTTAAGAGGGGTGAAAGGCCCTGATTAACGGAAGATTTACCGGTCTTGCCGATGATGACAAGGGTCAATGGTAGCTTGTTCATCGACATTGGTTAAATGTCAAAGTAAAGGTTTGTTCATTAATGAGGACGAAAGGTCCAAATCAAGGGGTACTGATCGATCTTGTCGATAATGATAAGGGTCAGAATAGGTTTGTTCATCAACATTGGTTAAATGTCGAAGCAAGGGTCTGTTCATTAACGAGGACAAAAGGTCCAAGTTAAGGGAGTACTGACCGGTCTTGCCACTGGTGACAAGGGTTAGTAGCGGGTTGCTCATCGACATTGGTTAAATGTCGAAGTAAGGGTTTGTTCATTAACGAGGACAAAAGGTCCAAGTTAAGGGAGTACAGACTAGTCTTGCCGATGATGACAAGGGTCAGTAGCAGGTTGTTCTTCGACATTGGTTAAATGTCGAAGCAAAAAGATTTGTTCATTAATGAGGACGAAAGGTACAAGTTAAGGGAGTATTGACTGGTCTTGCCGATGGTGACAAGGGTCAGCGACAATTTGCTCATCGACATTGGCTAAATGTCGAGGCAAGGGTTTGTAGCATAGGTGTAAGGCTCGTACGGGAAGCTTTGTGGGAATTGAATGGACAAATGAGAATATGACCTCATTATTTCATCATTATTTTCATCATCATCATTTTTTTATCAATTTTTTTGATATCACATTACTGACTTAAGTGTCCTTCGGGTTTTCATCGAAGCCAGCCCCCTCTTGCTTTTACCTACATGTCCTTTCTAATTTTCACGTCTAAGGATTTCCTTGAGGTGAGCACTGCTCCCCTCGAAAATTAAAAGGATAAGGTAACCTAAGGGTTTCCTAGAGGCGAGCACTACTCCCTTCAAAAATCAGAAGGAGACCTAAGGGTCCCTTAGAGGCAGACACTCGTCCCCTCGTAAACAATGGCTGCAAGTTGACCAGCCCAAGGGAAGGCGCAAGCACTGCAAAGACATGCATATAGAAAAGCAACAAGAAGCACATCATACGAGCGTCTCCCATCTAAGAGATGACCTTTCCTTGGCTTGCTTGTTTTGAGGAAGTGGCATGACAGAGGAAGCCGCCTATGCCCGAGAAGAGGGATGAGCTCCACACCTGGCATCCCTTTTGATCCGTGGAAGCGGACCAACTAGGGATACCGGCGGTAGAGAGACCTACACCGGGAATGGAGACTGGTTGATCCATCCACCCCTGGCTGACAGGGGACACTGGAGCAACAAGGCCCACCCATTACGGAGGCCGACCCAGCGCACTGGCCATGCCTACAAACTGGAAAGCAAAGCTGACAGCCTTGCCTGTTGACATCTTTAAGCAGAGAAGCACACCCCTTAGCTCGAGGAAATATCTCATCACGCACCTGCAATAATGAAGGAAAGTGGTTACAACCATGCGACAAGAAGAAGATAAGAGGGATGATATTCACAAGCCAAGTGGTTGAGTATAAGGTCATCCTCTGTCCCCTTAAGGATGGAACCTATCCGGCTTAAGGAGCAGGACTCCCCTGCCAGCATACAAGCAGTTGACCTTCTCCAAGACCTCCCGCCAGCCATCCAAGTATCCGTTCTGGTATTGCTCAGAAACAGGACTGTTCGCTCCCGGTTCCGGCCACGGCTGCAAAGAGCCGACGGAGGTGCCCTCCGGAGGTTTAGGGGTCGACTAGGGGCCTGTGAACCGTCGTCGTCTGACGAGGTACCAAACTCCCCTGATGACATCCCGTAGAAGGACTCCCTCCTCAAAACTCACTACTTTAGAGATGGCCATGAGTTCATCCCGAGAGCCACTATTTATAAGGAGAAGCGAAATCCCTAGAAGAATAAGGACTCCTACCGCCTCAAGTAAATCCACAGAAACCGAAGTGGTGGATCCCAAAAGTTGCACCTTTTTAGAGCCACCCTCAATGATGCCACTCTGTATCCCGATAGAATCTCAAAGCCATTCAGAAGGGAGGAAAAGTACATGCCAACTATGATTGTGTTTTTATATATATATATGGGTTTGGGTATGATGCTAATTCACCCAGCCTGGGTACGTTGATTTTTTGGAGCAGGAGAGTGCTCAAGCCTTCAGGGAAGGTATAAGGAGTTCTCTCCCCCGGGGCACAAATTTCCCTGAGGTCAAGGCTACGCTAGCTTGAATAGGGAATATTTAGGGACAGCTGTCGAAAGGTTATTATGTTCACTGGCATTGAAACATATGCCGAGGTAATGAAAGAGGGGTTGCATTCAGTGATAGGGACGAAAGGCCCAAATCAATGGAATACTGACCGGTCCTTTGGATGATGACAAGGGTCAGTGACAGTTTGGTCATCAACATTGGCTAAATGATGAAGCAAAGATTGGTTTATTCATTGACGGTGATGAAAGGTCCAAGTTAAGGAGTACTGGTCGGTCTTGCCGATGATGACAAGGGTCAGTGACAATTTTTCATCGACATTGGCTAAATGCTAAAGCAAAGATTGGTCTATTCATTAATGAGGAGGAAACATCCAAGTTAAGGAGTACTGATCGGTCTTGCCAATGATGACAAGGGTCAGTGACAGTTTGTTCATCGACATTGGTTAAATGACGAAGCAAAGATAGGTTTGTTCATTAATGAGGACGAAAGGTGCAAGTTAAGGAGTACTAACTAGTCTTGTCGATGATGACAAGGGTTAGTGATAGTTCATTCATTGACATTGGTTAAATGCTAAAGTAAAGATAGGTTTATTCATTAACGAGGATGAAAGGTCCAAGTTAAGGAGTACTGACCGGTCTTGCCGATGGTGACAAGGGTCAATGATAGTTTGTTCATTGACATTTGTTAAATGCCGAAGCAAAGATAGGTTTATTCATTAATGAGGACAAAAGGTCCAAGTTAAGGAGTACTGACCGGTCTTGCCGATGATGACAAGAGTCAGTGACAATTCGTTCATTGACATTGGTTAAATGCCGAAGCAAAGAGTTTGTTACAGCATAGGTGTAAGGCTTATGCCGGTGGGACGCGACTTTGCCGGTCATACGCGGGAATTCTTGTGGGATCTAAATCTCAAGTGAAAATATAACATCATCATTTTCATCAATTTTTTATTTTCATCATTTTTTCTTTTATTTTTTTTAAAAAATCACATTACTAACCTAAGCGCCCTTTCAGGTTTCCAACGAAGTCAGCCCCCTCTTGCTTTTGCCCACTACATGCCATGACTCAAAGAAATGTGAAGAACACGATGGCACATGCTGATGATCCATCCGAGCTTCGAAAAATGTGGAAGGGGTAAATGATGCCCCCATCACATGTTTACTACCATCATTACTCTACAAGGAGGCGATGGAGGGAGACTTATTGAGTCACAAATATTTATATTTTTTTACATGTTTTAGAGGATTAGGGTGTGCTTGTTAGAATTAATGATTCAGATTATGGGAACTTGCAAGGAGTCTAGAAGACATTTGCCTTATGCTGCCCACCTGACAGCTATTTTTAAGAAAGTGAATATTTCCTTGGAGGATGAAACTTTCAAAGAGATCCCTAAGGTAAATGTGTATAGCATGGACTTCATCACAAAGTTTATGAAGCTTAAGCCATCAGGTGGTAGAGTCCAATGTCAGGGGCCAGCAGGCCAGGTTCAGCAAGAAATGGCAGTACAGCCCATCCATCCAGTGGAAGAAGTACAACAATCTCTGTAGGAAGTAGAAGATGAAAAAGAATCAGAAGTGGAATAGCAGCAGCAGCAATAACAAGTTATGGAAGAGATTGATCAAATTCAGTCAGATACACAATGTCAGGGAGAGGACCAGCCTCAAGCAGTTGAACAGGAAATGGAAGAAGAACAATCTGAGCTAGAATTACACCAGCAGCTAGATGAAGAATCTGAACAGCAACAGAATTAGCAACAAGATGTTGAATAGCTTCAGCAAGAAGCGCTAAGTCAGGGGGAGCAGGAGCCACCACCAAATGAGTAGGAAGTGGCAATGCAGCCAGAACAGGAAGTACAACCAGTGTTAAAACAACCTATTCCAGAGGTCCAAGAAGAGAACCATTCAGAGATAGTTGAGGAAGAGAATCAGCCTGATCAACAGGAAGTTGAAAGGGAAGAAATGGACATAGATGAACAAGTTCATGAGGAGCAGCAACCTGATCAGCTGGAGGAAGAGATGGAAAGAGATGAACATCCTAAACAAGTCCTCCATGAGCTTGAAGAACAATTCCTATCATATGAATGAGTAATGCAACAATTGGATCAACACATTGCTAATGTCATTGAGTAAATAGAGCAGTAGTAGCAGCAGTTATATGAGAACCAATCTAAGCAACAACCTGAGCAGCAAGGAGTGGAAGAGCCACTAGAAGAACAACCTCAGGAAAACCAAGAAGTTGAGGCTGAAATACAACAAGGTTTGGCAATTGCCCATGAGACATCACAACAATGAAGATAGGATAGGCTCTTTCTCCAACCTCCCAGGTATCCTGAGTGCACATCTAGGCTAATTTGGGCCTCTAGACTCCTCGAATGATGGTCTCACCGGTTAAGACTTATCCTGATGACAATGCCGTCATGCCAAGCTTAGGCTCCCAGTTGCTTCCGACAACGGAGATACACCCAAAAAGTGTTCAAGGTAAATGATTTGCCCGACCCAGATCTATTTGCTCACAACCATAGATAATATATGATGGAACACCTTGGAACCCTAATGGCCAACCGCGTGATGCTGACCCGAAATCAGACGCCGTCAGACCAACATGTGACGCGCATGCATTGACCTAAGCCTGAGGTTGATGAAAGAAAGCACTAAAGGTGGATAAAGACATTGACATACTAGAAGCATGGAGATTTCCTGTAGTAAAGGCTTTTGTTCTTTCGGGGTAGACAATCAAATAGTGTGTTTTCAAAAACTAGCTATAAGCCATCAACAGAGTTATATCCCTCGAAGTTTCCATCGGATTCTGAGTCCTCAAAAGAAAAAAGAATGTTTGGGATAAACCTCAAAGAGGATCGACAAAGTCGTTAAAACAGTGAGCTATGAGCGAGCTTAATTCACTCCACCCTTTCAGTGATTTTAGACCACCTTCGGGACATTGTGTTTGAGTATTACCCCTTGAATTTAGACTTGATTTTTAGGGCTTTCTTTATCTTGACCAGGCATGGTCATGACCAGTCTTTTTTCATTTGCTTCCTTTTAGAATTTTTCTTTCTTTTCATTGCTTCGAATTTTGAAATTTTAGAACTTGGGGAATTTTGCTCCCCTTTTGACTTTGATTTTTCCTTTGCCTACGGGGACACTGCCCTCTTCACGTGCTCTGGTTTCATTTTTGTAGGGAAGGTTAGTCCTACTCTCACCTGAAGGTATTGTATTTCAACTGCTAAGCTCAAGGCCTTAAGAGCGCCGACTGTCTTGATCGGTGAAGAAGAGTGGAAAAAGTGGATTTTGGAGTCTTCAAAAAACTCTTTGGGATAGGCACCCATTTTAGGCTATTGCCAAGTTTTGAAACCACGTGAGTGTGTGCATATTGCCTGTCCCTTGGAGCATTGGCTACTTAGCTAGATAGAATTCCCCTCAGTTCCAGTAAATCAAAGTTCTAATCACCGAGGCTCCAATGCAAGCCCCTTTCTGATAATATAATGGTGTGGTGTTGAATGTGGCAATATCTCCCTGCGTCCCCTCTCTTTTCTCTGGCTGTATTCAACTTCCAGTACGTGTGGTGTTGTGTGGTTTCCTTCATCGGCATCGAATGAGCCCTGGTCCTCTCCAGGGCAACATTAAGGTTATACCCCCCATTTCCCGGGGTTTTGTTTTCTCTTCTCACTAGAGTGGTTTCGTCGAGCCCCCTCTTGTCTATCAAGGTTTTATCTCCAGAACCACACACATATGTGTTTCTCTAGCTATCTCTGGGATCGCTCCATGGTTCACCTGTCCATAACTATGAGGTGGACAGAACATGGCCGTCCCTATAATTTGGGTATAGGGTTTTCTGATGTAAATAGCTTCCCGTGTGTCACCTACTGGTTGTTCAAGGGTTTGCCCCTTACAACCTCCGTAGCTCATATGCTAACCTGCTAGCCCTCTAGATGCTAACTAGCTTATACTGCGTTCCTCTTACCCTGTATATGTGTCACAATACTATGTTTTGTTTTCTTGAGGTTGACAGTCTGATAACCCAGGAAGGGGGGGGGCATTCCCCATGGGCACCTACGCCCCAATCTTTCTCTACATCACCGGAAGGTCATAGGGTCTTGTCCTCCTATGACATATACCCCTATGGGCCGCCAAAAGGTGAATAATGATAGGGCTTGCGGCCCAACACTAAATTCACTGTCCTAAAGGGAACTAGTGGTGGCCATGGGTTGTGTACCCCTCGTAGGCTAGCCCTCGGAGTTCCTCCCTCATTGGTCTTCCCTTCCGATTGTGCTTTGACCCACGGAATACCGGTGCCCCTCGTAGGCTAGCCGTCAGGGTTTTCCATCCGTTTGGGTCCGCCGGCCATCGTAGTGCCACCCGATATTAAGGGAGCTTACCCCAATTCTGTGGGTATGCCTCCGCTTCTCCCCCGTGACCCCTTGGGTATGGGGAGATGCTGCCCAAATTTTGTCAAACCCAATTAACTAATTGCTTTCACTATTCAGACTTAATGAGACATACTTCCAAAATAACAAGTTTCCGTGCTCAAGTATGAATCTCACACGAGCTCTGGCCCCATTTTCAGGACATTCAGGACTTGAATTCACTCATTAATTAACTTAATTAACATCAAAAATGCCAACAAACTACTTTATAACTCACATAGATTGAAAATGGTAAGAAAATGGCCAAATCAAACATGCCATTAATATCAAAACACAATACTCATGGGGACAATTTCATGATTTTACAGCTAATTTACACTAGCATGAAAGATTACATGAAAATCGAGGAGATTGGCGTCGGACCACAGTGCATGTGGTACGGGCAAGTTCCTAGCGAGGAGAAGATTCCATCCCCCTACCTCTTACGCGACGGGAATGTCGTTCGAGGCACAAACACACGAAGGGGCACTGTGGCTCCACTCGGCCTGACCCGCCTCCACGCTCCGGGAATCGAGTGCCGACCGCCCACCTACTCCAGTCACCACTGTGCCAACGGCACCAAATTACTCCAGTCAAAGTGAGGCCTTGTGGACGTGTAAACCAATCCAGCATCAATAAATAACTTCAACAGAAGCGATTGCGGAGAACACGTCCCGTCCAGACCCTCCGAACAAACAGTACACTGCCATGAAGCCACTCCTGGAGTCATGACAGCAAAGAGGAACCAACCCCTGGGGGCTCACAACTCGTGGGCTCCGAAGAGAACTAAGTGGATCATCAAACGGGCTTAAAATGGGCCCAAAGCCACTTCAACGGTGCACTACCAGCCCTTCAATAGCACGCCCGAGTGCTGCTTCAATGGCATGCCTGGCAGGTCATCCCCGGCACGCCCCTGTGGCCTTCGCCGACATGCCCCCAGTGTGCCTTCGCTGGTACGCCCCTCTGGGTTTCCTCAGCGACACGCACTGGTGGCCTTCAATGGCATGCCCGTGGGTTGTCTTCAACGGCACGCCTACAAACACCTTCGCCAGCGTGGTCTGATCCCTCAGCGGCATGCCCTGGGCTCCCGTATCCATCGCATCTGGCAGACAAAATCTTATGCCCACGTCCTGTGGATCCTTGGCGCACAGTGAGTGTGTCGAGGTGTCAAACGGGGCAGAGGACACACTACCTACGCTCCCTGCCACCTAGGACCGAAGTCAAATCCCCATTTAATGACACACGTTCCCGCCTCCGTCACTCCGCTCTCGAAGGCTCCTACCATTGAGGTTTAAAAGCCTCTCTTCCATTGGCGAACAATAGAAAAAGGAGACACGAGATAGAAGATAGAAGAAGAAGAAAGAGAAGAGATAGATGAGATAAGACACACAAAAGAAGAAGAAACACAGAGACAGAGCGCAGAAGCAGATAGAGAGAAGAGAAGAGGAAGAAGAGGAAGGGGAAGAGGAGAGACCCTATAGTTTAGTCACATATTTAATTAAATTTAAATTCCTTTGTAGGATCATGGCTACCAAAAGAGCTCAATGGCACAGCATGCAAAGGACCGTCCAAGGCCTCACCCAAGCGTTACAGCAAGTGGCACAAGGGGGTATGAATCGTGGAGCTGGAGACCTCCACCGATGCTTTAGAAATATGAACCCACCGAAGTTCACCGGTTCATCCGATCTGGATGATGCCAAAAAATGGATGAAAGAGATTGAGTGGATATTTCGTGTCATGCAATGCACGGATGAAGAGAAGGTGTTATTAGCAACATTTCAACTAGAGCGGGATGCTTGATTTTGCTGGGAGTCCGTGGAAGTGACCTTACTGCATGACCACATCACATGGGGCGAGTTCGTGGATTATTTCAATAACAAATATTTCTTAGATAGAGTACAAGAGAAGAAGGCTGCAGAATTTGCCATGTTGAAACAAAGGAACTTGTCTGTGGCTGAGTGTGAGGCCCAATTCTCTAGACTATCCCATTATGCATCACATTTAGTGCATACGGATAAGATGAAGGCCCGTAGGTTCCTAAACAGGCTTAGGCCACAATATATTGCACAACTGGCACTGATGGACATACAAGTCCACTTGGAGATGGTAAGAAGGGAACAATTACTAGAAGACCCCACACAATTGCCCAACAAGATCTATGGTAGGGATAAGAAAGAACAAGTCACCAGTTCGGGAACATTCAAAGCTCCATTCTCCAAAAAGAGGCGCAATAATGGAGGGGATTCCTCCAAAGATAAGAGGTCTAAAAAGAATGACAAGCCATTCTCTATAATCCAAAGAAGTCTACAAGCATTGTGATAAGGTTGGACACAAGGTCGAGGAGTGCTGGTGAAGATTGGGAGCCTGTCTTCATTGTGGGAGCCGTGATCATCAAATTCCCGATTGTCCTCTACTCAATGAGCAAACTAGTGACAAGAAGCGCCCAACAAAGAAGCAAGGCCATCTCCAAGCACTACAAGAGGTGGAACCAAATGAAGGAGGAATCGTGGAAGGTACACTGTCTATTTGTTCTAAGGCTGCAAGTGTCTTGTTTGATATTAGTGCAACTCATTATTTCACAAACATTTGTTGCTTCATTACTTATGGAACCTGTTTGGTTAGAAACAGATCTAGTTATCTCCACTCCTCTTGGAAGCAGATCCAAGATTACACACTATATCTACCATATACACATTGTTAACTCTATGACCCAAAAATTTTATTGTCTCTAAATTCTTTTAAAAAATTTTACATTCCTTAGCATTAAATTCTACTATATGACCATTGTCGCACAATTGGCTAATACTGAGTAGGTTATGCTCAAGACCTTCAACCAATAAAATATTTTCAATAAAATTAATAGGATTCTTACTAATGTTACCTGATCCGACAATTTTTCCTTTGTTCTTTCCTCCAAAAGTCACATGTCCTGCTTCTTTTTCAACAAGTAAGCAGAATTTCTCTTTGTCATCGGTCATGTGTCTTGAGTATCTGCTATCGAGATACCAACGGTTGTGAATTGCTGCAAGACATTCCTGCACGATAGAAATCATTCCATTGATTTGGGGTCCCAACCAGGGTTGGATCTTCCCATTTCAATCAGACAGGATAAAATACTTTTGGGAAGCCACAAGTGTCTTACTTGAGATGTTTTTATATGATTCCTGCAATGTGACTTAACATTCACAAATTTTACATGATCATCGCCCAACTGTCTGAACTGAGCAAAATTCCTGTTATACTTATTAGGTGTGTGTGAACTCCTTGACCAAATTAACTGATGCCGATAAGACCAATTGTGATTTTTTAGATTACCATGGTTGTGTTTTTCATCATGAGTATATTTTTTGTTGACTCTATAATTTGACTTGAAGGTCTTCTCAAATCTACTTGGTTGTGACTAGCTTCTACCATGATTATTCCTGAATAAGGTCCAAGTCGAGTTACCCCAGTGTTTGGGTTGAATTGTTTGATGCCCTTGTTGTGTATAATATCCATCAGATGATGTCCAAGTCGACTTATAGTTCTGTCTGGGTCGGCTTGAATAATAGGCATGTTCTCTGGATTCATTACTGTGAATCTCAGAACTCGACTTGAATAGATTTTCAAGTCCAGTTTTCATCTCTTCCTTTTCGTTCAATTTTGGTGATTGACTGGCCTTTTCAACTTTTTGTTCTTTCTAAAGTTCAACTGTCTTTATCTCATCATTCTGATTTGATGAACTCTCTCATTCAGTATTTTTCTTCACATCTTCCATATTAATCAGTGGGGTGAATCTTCTTTGATTTGATTCAGAACAGAAAGTAATTGTCTTCATCTCAAACTTCTTTTTCTTGGTTGGATTAAAACCTAGACCTTCCTTCCTAAAATTAACTCTAGTTCCTTGACCCTACTTATTTGATTTAAGCTCTATCTGAAAGCTTGACATATTCTTTCAATGTATTTCCTTCATTGACATCCTTTCATACATGAATATGTTAAAATATGCAAGAATAATTTTCGTTCGATTTACATGATTATGTGTTTCTGACAAACTGTGTAGCTAGCAAGTTTACCAAGAAATACTAGTGTCCAAGGCTAGAGGTCCACAGACAAATGCCTTCAGTAGATAAGTGGTTATTTAATTAGGATCTTACAAATGAGAGGAGAACCTCCCACTATCCCACCTCTTATCTAGCTGAGATCTCTTTGATTTTCTGCTAAGCACCCGACTGTGAAAAACTTGATGTAAACCTATTTTACAAGATTTTTTGTGAGAGCTGATTATGTATGCATTGGCAATTCATTCTCTTCATTGTCTTAATGTCATTGAATATGATGTCTTAAATCATCGTTGAATTTCTCTTATAAATTTCATTTTCACTTCACATTACATGCCCTTGGAATGAAAATTTTGCTAGATATGTACTTTAACCATAAACTATCATTTGGGAGTGTAGAAGCTAAGTCCCATGTGAGGTAAAATGCTGTGTTTTGGGAGCCACCTCTTGAGACAGGAATGACGCAAAGTGTTACATGATAGGAGCCAACTCTTGAGCCTGTAGGGGTGACCTCTAGAGTCCTCCATAACTAAATGTTTAGTTGTGTGCTATGCTATGCTTCATAAGCTTCTCCTGAAACTTGAATTGCCCATATTTTAAATGAATCGCTTTGAAAATTACATGTGACTCTTGGTCCACCTGAACACTCAATGCTTGGCAAATTTTGGGCCCTGATATGATCTTAGGCTAGTAAAATTTGAAAGTACTTGTACCCGAGGGAGTTAAATGATCAGGTGTGGTATTTGTTGAGTCCCAAATGGTGGCAATCAAGAGGGGAGGGGTGAATTGATTGGCCAATTAAAATTTCTTCCAAATGAAAACTTCGTTGATTAAACACACAAGCACTTGCCCTCACTCGAACATGATCACACTTGTGAATGCGTGTGAATACGGGTAAGTGTTTGATGATGAAAGTGGTGTACGCTCAACTCACCGTGAAGCCCACTCGACAACGAATACGAAAAATCAAACTACAAGTGACACACGGAGTTTTTAGGTGGTTCGGGTACACTGATGTGTCCCCTACGTCCACCCCTCACACGTGAGGATATGACTAAATTTACACCTATTTCTTCAGTGCAGGCTTATGTTGCCTCATCATGATCTGTGGGTGAAGCCCCATAGCGGCCGATTATTCCAGCCATATTGCAGGTAAGAATCTAAAGTTGCTTGCTTCTTTGGATCATCCTTCTGGTTGGCTGATCAAGGATAGTTAACCTATCAAGCACCGAGATCGTCAGTGTAATATCTTTAAAGAGGGGTGGCTCGTAGCAACGCAATCCTGCATTTTTCATTTTCTCCAGGTCAACTTGCTGCCCCCAGTCTTCGTTTGCAGCATTTGTAGCCTCCAGGAGTTACTGTGCCCCCAGCCAGCCTGAGTAATATCATTTCACCCTTTGGTAGGGTGGGTTACAACTTGTGGCACGCTGGCTCGTACTAGAGATTTGTAGGCAAGGCAACTTTGTCCAGTCGTCTCACCATATCTTCTATCGTATAAACAAATATTCACCCGCCGAGCGTAGGGCCAGACTGCTGGTTTGCTAGATGCCTGGACCAGCATCTTGGTCTTCTCTTCCCACTTTTCTTCTCTTCTTGAACTCGGGGCCGATGCCTGCTTGGGCACCCATATTTGTTTGACTCTGGTTGGTTTCGGGGCCAACCCACCCTTCAATCTAGACTCGAAGCGGTCCATTCTGCCCTGGGCTAGTGCTTGGAAGGAGTTATGCATCGGCACGGTGAAAATCACCCTATCGGGTGTGATCTTGGCCTGTCGACCATTTAGAAAGACTCAGACTCCTCCAATGAGTATGGATTTGCCCGAAGTGGAGAGCCGACTCCGTAGTGTGCCAACATTCTTCTTGACCGCCCTCCTGGCAGCCGGTGTGCGCTTCTTGCCATTTGAAGCACAGAAGTTAGCATGGTGGACATTGCAAGCCACTGCTTCAGTCTTCTTTGGTGTCTCCATTGTAGCGGTGACAGGCTTCATCTCCTAGACGTCCAGGAGGTCCATGAAGGCCACCCTCAAGAACTTGGCGAAGCCGACATTAGGGGCAAGCTGCCAAATCAAATCGATACGGCAAGATAGCCATGCTTGGCATGGCTAGCAACCACGAATGGTCCAAATGTGACTACCATTGCGTTTGTTGGAATTCAACCCCCTGTAATTTTAAATTGAAGGAGGTTAGAATTTTAGGAAGAGGCCATGGGGCCCCGAATCCTGGCAAAAAGATGAAAGGCGATTCTGTCCCACCGGGCATACAACCAAGTCATGGAAATTTTCCTTTAATTACAAAACTATAAGTTTGGCATGAAAATAACATACATGAAATTAAGCTTAAGAACATGCCAACATGCAGTATGAAATATGCTATAATCAAGAAGTATAATAACTGGGCTAAGGCATGCTTAGCACTATTAATATAAAGAAAATATACGGGGTTTAATGCAGCTACAGAAACTAGAACGCGGTCATGAAGGGACCACAACTTGCAGGTAGCGGTCTCTATGTGACCGCCTTCTATATGTTATAGACAGAGATGAAAGTCATCGGGCAAGGCCTATTCTAGAGCAATTAATGCATGAAACCATAAGGAAACAGAGAGATAAGATAGGATAACATGTGTACAACGAAGGAAAAGCATGGGGAAGGCATAAATCAAGCTAAAATTCTTATCTTTTGATTAGAAGTGTAGGGATAATATGTAGTGAAGAACACACTTGCACAGTCATGATAAAACGTAAAATACTCTAGGTATAATGTGTGAAATCATGAGGTAATTGAGGGTTTTTGTTCCTAACTTGACATTTAAGCCATTCATGAGATAACCTACCTCTGGGTATGCTCCTAATCTGAGAATTTCTCGCAGGAAGACAGTGCTGGTTCTTGCGTATCCTGCGTAGAAACTGCAACTTCCAGATCTCCTAACTTCTTAACGGCTTGTTCTACTAGCACGAGATTCAGAAGGAAGCTAGAATACACTAAGGGTAATAAAAACTTCTAAAGGACTAGGATGAAATACTAACACCTTACCTTCGAACCACATGATCCAAAATTAGGATTCGCACAAGTCAAATTTGGGCTCTATTTATAGGGTTTGACCTAGGGTTGAAGGATTAGATTGAATTAAGAGTCCTATAGGGCATCAATCCGATCCCCTAAGAGTCCTAGACAAGTTCCCATGCTCGATATCATCAATCCATGACAATTGGGATGACAAAAATCTATTTTTTTCACACCTCTAGAACTCTCATTTTCGGAAGTAGGTAGCGATCGCTGCGAGAATGCCTTTAGTAGATAGCGGTCGTGCGATAGACCGCATCTTACCTGGCGCTGAAATTTGAATTTCGGTCTAATTCCTCCTATAATTATCCCCTAATTATCCACTATTTATCCAATAAAACTAGGAAAGTATCTAATGACGTTTCTAGAATTGGGCTTGGACTTAAAAGGTCTTAGAATTGTTATTTTATTTTTTATAATTAGTCTACTTCAGGGAACACTGATGGTATATGATGATGTAGCTATAGAGCTACTACTATGTCTCGAGGGGAGGGCTCGACATTGGCATTCGGTCGTGGCGCCACTGGCTCGGCAGTGGCAGCCTGTCATGAGCACAACCCCTCTATCCTACCAGCTAATGACATTAAAGCGTGAGTTGCAAGAGTTCCGTGTAGTGATGGTGTATGGGAATGAGATTTTATTAATATCTTATTTATTTATTTATTTGTTAGATTTATTAGATTTATTTATTTATTTGCGTAGGCGTGCCAGTCACTAGGTGACAAGTTTATTATGCGCATCGTCTGACTGATCAGACAAAGATGGGTGATCATGTCGGGACTCAAAACCCGCCGTACCATAAAGGCTACGACGTTAATTACATTATTCTGGAACAAGGAAAACCCTTGATTAATCGCCAAAATAGAATGACCATAGGGCCGATAGAGTGTATGAAAGATGTTATTGCGCATGCAAGCATACGCTATGATAAAATTTGTTTTATTAAATCGATTCTGGGTACGGGATGGACAACTTAGGTTCGAAGACCACCTAACGCATAGTGAAAGCCTCCGGCCAGACATAACCCGACTTTTCGCTAGTCACCATTTAATATACCAGAGAATCGGATCATGCAAGCATGCAGGGTAATGATATTTAGTGTTATTGTTTGTTTGGTTATTTATTTGTAAATTCAGGGAAGATTTTGACAACACCTCCCCTGAGTATAGGGGAGAGTATGAGAGAATCGTCCATGAAGGGTCAAGATGATCTCTTGAATGACGGTCATGCTCAAATGGCAACCTCCTACCCTATGATGAGCAAGGAACCCGAGGGCTAGCCCTCTAAGTAATCCATGTCACTCACAGGGTTGTTAATTAGTTATTACCTTTTCATTTTTTGAGACTGCGCATGGCACTACAGGGCACGCATGGGGATCCACAAGGTGGGCCCAGCGTGATCGTACTCGGACATACTCGTCTGATGTCGGGACAATGTATACCAAGGAATGGTAAATTTGCTATTCGAGAACCGAGGAAATGCGGTCAAATCCTGGTCAAAATGAATCGAATTTAGTGGGCTATTGGTCCGGGACAAGGTCATGCTCTGGCCATAATAGGGTGGATCACAGAGTCCGGGCACGACTTGTCAGGGCATCACTAATATTCAATGTACTCATCAAGTATCATCTTGAAAGCCTCATACTCTGAGACTAGCATATTTGCCTTAGTCTCCATAACCTGAGACGTCCCTTCATATATCACCTCCAGCTTGTCCCACATCTCCTTAGCTGTGGAGCAGGAGGAAACTCTAGAGAATGTGGTGGGATGAAGAGCTCACTGCATGGCATTTACAGCACTCCAGTTCAGGGTGGACCTATGGATCAGCTCTCTGGTCCAAACCTCCTCATCCTCAGGTAATTCAAATGAGCGTTTACTCACTACCTTCCATATTTCATAGTCTTTGGCCTGAAGGAAGACATGCATACGGTTCTTCCAGTAAGTGTAATTGGATCCATCAAAGAAAGGTGGCTTATTGGTAGAATGGCCCTCAATGGTTAAACCACTAGCATCCATTTTCTAAAAGCTCTCCGGGATGTAAAGCCCTAAGGGAGAGGTAGGCTCTGATACCAAGTGTTGTGTGTGAAAATGGATGAGCACAGATCTAGAGGGGGGGTGAATAGATCTACCCCAAATTTAAAAGTTCACACAAACATATAGAATAGTGCAAAAATAAGAAAACAACTATCAATGAAAATTGCCAAGACAATATGAAAAGACTATCAGAATATTTGATAAGGAATTACAAACGGAGAACTCCAAATGTAAAGATCAATTAATCTAGTAAGGTACCTGGCGGAGGTTTGATCAAAGATCTCCTCACGCAAGGGTCAATTTTCTAGATAGGCGTGACCTATCCTTCTGACTGAGCCTTTTATATACCACTGAAAAATTTGATCACAATGCAAGTGCAAGATGAATGAATTTCAGAATAGTTCTCAGTAATGACGATGTATAAGGAGCTGTCACAATTCAAGTTCAGGAATTAGTCAGACATCCAGATTTGGTACTCGACGGAGGTTTGATCAGAGATCTCCTCACGCAAGAGGTGGATTTTCAGATAGGCATAACCTATCTTCCCAGCCACGTCTTTTTATATACCTATTGGATGAAGGACTTAGACATATGCATCAGATGAATGTATTAGATAAGTAAATGCATGCTTAACCATAAGCGATCCTACGCATTCATCTAATCAAAGAGTAGAATAGAAATCCAATCACACAGGAGACAATAGGTTTTTAGGTGGTTCGATCTCGAGCTTGAGATCTACGTCCACCCCTTACTCAACTGAGTAAGGCTTCCGCTGCCAAATGGATGAGTAGCTTGTAGTCCACATATTCTAACAAGAAGTAAATGTCATATAACTCTTACAAGAACCATTGGTAAGACTCAAAATTCTCAAAATCCTTCTATTGGTTGAAGATTGCGTCGACACACACTTTTAGTGCGTCGACCTCTTCTTGCTTCCAGCAAGCCATCTATGCAGGTTACTTCTATTGCCTCGACCCCACCCCATGCAGTGCGTCGACCTCACTATGCTCATTTCACGCAGTTTTTGTTAATGCACTTCACTCATGGTTTCTATTGCTGAAATCTTGAATCGAATTTCATGCCTTTCATAGAGTCGACCCATCAAAGGATGGAGTCAACCCCATGCCTTAGCATCAAGCCAATGTGTTTAAGTCCTTTACATCATTCATGGTGAATTTTGATTTCATGATGCTTTCATATTGCATTAAGTGCATAGCAATATAATCTTGATGTTTAGATATGGATAATTAAGTTTTCAAATATTTTTATGCTCCTTGTTAATGGGTTTTCATGAGTGTGATTCATGCATTTTTAACTTGGGGCTATTGAGCTTGATTTCTTACAATTTTCCCTTGATTTAGGCTTCTGCAGGAATTTCGGTCGACCAACATTGTGGCTTAGGTCGACCAAATTGGCCAGACTAAAATAGTTCACAGTTTGATCGACCGACAAGTAGATTTAGGTTGACCAAAATAGCCAGAACCAATAGTCAAAATAGGATTATAGTTTGGTCGACCGACTCCCAACTTTGGTCCACCGACTGTGACGAACGTACCCAATAAGCTAAGTTCAAAACCCATCTAACCTGATCCATTTGGGTTCTACTTTTGACCCCTTTGCCCCTAGGGTCTTCATACATATCTAGGAGGGGTATTACAAGGGTTTACCATGGACTTTTATGGACATTCATATATCCTTTTGTGCCCATTTATATGAGTTGCGATTTCAGGTTTTGACAAGAACGGGAGAGAAGGTTTTGGCCGCAGGTGAGAGAGGAAGAGTGTTCTTGAGTGATTCATGTTTTTCTTTCTCTTGCAAGGGTGTTCTGGGTTGAAGAAATCAAAGCTACATCCATTCCTATCAAGATTCCATGTGTCAAATAAGCTGAATCTGCAGTGACGAGTTCGTGCGGCTTTGATCTGTTGATGTTCGACCCCTCTCACCTTGGAAGCTACAAGGAAGATTATCTCCAGGCTGTTCTTATATGAAGGATACATTTCTCGAACCTTTCTTCATAGATTCTAATGATTTATATTTAGTTTATGAGCATGTATTGAACATATTTTTATTTTTCTGAACTCTGAATCTGTGTGTTGAACCATCTGCGTACGGTTGTGGGTTTATTGTGCTACGATTGTTGTAGCTTGTGTGTGTGTGTTTTGATCCGTTGTCGGATCGTGTTGGAGATATCGTCTCCGTGTGTTTGGAGTGCAAGCTCCATGTGCTTCAGTTCGAAGCAAGTGGATCCTCACCGATTCGGTGAGGGTGGATGTAGAGAGCCCATCGTGGTCTCGAATCACCTAAAAAATTTGTCTCGCACTATGTGTTTGTGGTTTTCTTGTTCATGTTGTTCATTCTAATCATGTGAGAGCGGAGAGTTCGAGAGAACTGGTTCATGTAGGATCTAAATTTCATTTCACTATATTTCATGTTGGTAATAGTTTTTATTATGCTGTGTAAATTTTAAAAACTACCATTGCACTTGGCGAGGGACAATTCACCCCCCCTTCTTATCCTCGCGTGTATCTAGGGACAACAATATGGTATCAGAGTGGGTCTTTGATTTTTAGGACAATCTCACGGTTGTAGAGAAAAGATCTATCCTAATGGCCAACAAGGGAATGCTCCCCGAGGGACATTCTATACACTGACCACCTTTCTTTGATGGGTCAAACTACCCATATTGGAAGAATATGATGACTGTGTTCCTAAGGGCACATGACTTTGAGGTGTAGAGAGTAGTGTCCAAAGGTCCTTATGTATTATTTGAGGATGAGGATGAGGATGAGGATGAATGGGAAGATGAACACATTAAGAAGTGTTGTGCAAACAATAAGGCCATGAATATTATTCAATGCGCAATACACCCTAATGAATACTCACATGTTTCTATGTGTTTGCCACGACCCGAGCGCAGAAGGAACCTGGAGGACGTGACAAGTTTATATTCAATCATGTCAATCAGAGCAATAAGAATTTCAACAATGACAGAGTGCGCAATAAAGTAAGACATCACTAACAATTAATCTGATACCAATATCGTCAAATAACATCGAACCATAATTGACAACTTAACAGCGGAAGACTTATAAGGAAAAATATCCAACATCTCGAGGACATAAGCCTCATACATCACGACTCAATAACATAAAGGATAACGACTCCAAAGAAGATAGACATAACAACTCGAGGGGAAGACATGACGCCGCAAGTCCTTTGTAGCAATATGTTGATTTTCAGACGTGATGTGACTTGGGCTAATGCTTGGAAGCTCTACTCTCATCACTCTTGGTCATCCCCATCAGGTGGCGAGTCAGAGTCCGAGTTACCCGAAAAATATTGGAAAACACTTGATGAGCGAACGCTCAGTAGGAATTATATCTCTAGCCCCAAACTAGCTTTAAGTGGTTAATACATTATGCAATGTGGCATGTTCATGCATGAGATAATTGCAAGTAAAATGACGAGAGGAAAATGGCAATAATTTTCAAGAACGAACTAGCAAGAATCATGTGTATTAAGTAAAGCTTATCACGGTTACCAATCATGTAATATCAAGTCATGTCATGTAAGGATGGCTACTCATTTATTCAAGTACTTGGCCATTCTGGGCCACGCAAGTCAAGCAAGTCAAGTCAAGCATGAGAGAGAGTGTGGAATGTCGAATTCAAACTAGTCATGCACTCCGGTGCAATGTCACTTTGTAATCATTCAACTCCCATACGCACAAGTACTTTCGGGTGCTCCTCCTAGGACCAGATTGGGCCCTATATGCGCAGGCATTAGTTGTATGATTTGACATCCACTATAATTTTAGTAGCCAATAGAATTCTAAGAAAAATAGATCATTGTAGGATAATAAGGTAGATTCACAGAATTTAAAAATTCAAGGCCGATATCACGTGTAGAGATGACTTAGCTAAAAATCTGAGACATTTCACAAAACTGGGTAAATGGCATCCTTTACAGAGGCCGCTGATAAGAATTGGCGTCCATAGTAATGGGCGCTCATTCTGGAAAAAGATAATAAGGCATGAGTACATAGCGTCCACCAAAAGGGGCGCTATTAACAAATGGCATCTGCTACAACAGGCGTAAATTACCAAAAGGTGACAATTTCTCAAAAATGTCAGAAACAGTATTATTTGAGGGCTAGATCGTCATGTTTCTTTAGAGGGACATGACAGTGACACAGTGTAATGGGTTTTTAGGGTACAACCTGCTCGACTGCGCCGAGGCGGCCGAAGCGGATGACGAGTGGGTGAAAAGGTATCGGCATGCGAAAAAGCAGTAAGCACTCGCCAGGGAGATCCCAAACTCACGGATCCTGATCCAAAAAATTTTCAAAAAATTCAGACATTACACGAAAAATGCGGTCCATCTTTTTAACCCAATGCTCTGCCTCATCTGGGTCTGAAGAGCCACTGAATCGTGGGGGATTCATGCCTCAAAAATTACGGTGAAGATCACCAGCTCCATGGTGCGCGCCTCCCTGCGCCACATGCTGCAAAGCCTGGGTCAGGCCCTGCACGGTCCGTTGCATCTCACGCCACTGCACGCGCTCTGCCGCCGTTAGAAACAAAACATACAATGTAGTGAGAAGAATTAAGAATGTCCTATCGAAATCTTTTAAAGTTTGTTTATTAACGAACTTAACCCAAGGGTAGGTGAAAGGGCACCTCTCGCTGTCAAGGTACGATCACCGAGCCCAGGCACCCGTTCAAAGCCTGCGCTCCCAGATAGATGGGACCTGCATCATGATTACAAGATTGGTGCCTGCCATCGCCCGGGGCGCCTTGCGTGCCAAGCACACGACTGGGACCACTGGTCCCCACGATACCAGGAGATCACCCTCGATTCCATCACTCTAACCGACCCTCTCATGCTCGACTCTCAGCTCCCTACAAAGTGCTCGGCAACTGAGAGTAGGGGGTTGGTGAGGAGGGTAAATCTGGTTCAGCCCATAACGGGCCCATCTACCGTAAGCCCAAGCCGGCCCAAGCCCTGCCAATACGCATAAGGGTCCGCAACAGCTACAGCCCATGAAACATGGCCCAATACGACTCGACATCGGATTCGACAGTGCTAAGGAGGCTACGGCCAAGGTGCAATGACGGCCGGAGGATTCTCCGACGACCAACCCTTACCCCCCACGACATTGGCTCCTACCCCATAAGAGGTGAGCATGCCCCCAAGAGCGCTGTAAGACTCGCCTAGGGATCGACCGACTCTAGGATACTCATCCCTCAATGGGAGACTCCCGCCACGATCGCGGGAGACGTTACTCTACTACTTACGCCCTTTCCCATTAAGGGATATGCCTCAAACTCTAGGACAACCTTGTAGATCTATTAAAATCCACTTAAAATAAGCAAAAGAGCATGCGTAGGATGCGAGTGTGAGTGTGTGATCGCCAAAGACATGCGGGGCTTAAATGTCTGATTCAGTTGATTTTCCGGCGATTTCGATCTGGTCCGATGATGTGACCCAGGCGTTGATCAACGGGAGTTGTTGACTCTTTCGTCACCCGCTTCGAGGTTTGAATCTTGCGCTCCGGCCACTGTAAGCCAACCTCGGGGATCAGCGTTTCTCGATTTAGATCCGGTGCATCGAAACAGCGACACGACCACTATCCGCTGGAAGTCGTACTCCATGGCGGGCGAGTGGAGGTAAGCGCTCCTCTGAAAGTGTAGGTGCGCGACCTTCTTCTCTGAAGGTTCGGTTCCTGACTCCACGTCACTCGAACCTGATGGGGCGGCGTCGACACGAACCCGCCAAGCTGAACATCGTCGACTGCACCGTTCCCTGCGTCGGCTTGTAGGAGCGGTGGTTTGCCGTCGAGTAAAAGCCAGAACTCATACGATTCGGCAAACGCCAGGTCCAACCGTCGTTCAAAGTCGTTGATCCGTTCACCGCCCATCTCTATGTCGACATCCAGGGCTGCACCGCGCCCCCGGTTTTCAATCCTGAATCGAACTGAGTTCGTTACGAGTCGCAGCATCCACGGCTCGTGCATGCGGTCGTCCCATGTCACTTGCCACCGCGGGAGCGGGAATTGCAGACGGTGAGTTCGGATCGTGTTCACGATCGCCAACGTGAGACCCGCTACGGCCACGAGCATGCTGAGACCAGCGATGCCGACGGTGATTTCTGCCGACGGACTCCAGCCCCCACCGCCAGCGTTCACGAGAACTGAGGAACCAACCGTGTGTTCGTCCGACGATGAACCTCTGTTATCTGCTCGAACACTGGGTCTTCTTGTATGAGTTCAACGACGTGATTCGAGAGGTAACGGTAGCTTTGGGGTGGCTCGACTCCCCACGCCCTTAGCTGCTGGAGACTTATGGGCGCGCTGAGGTGGAATGGGTCCTCGATCCCGATGAGCGTCCCGTGTTGCACTCCGTCGAGATAGTCGGATATTTCTGCCGATGTGAGCGTTGTGGCGCGCCTCCGTCTTCGCGCGACTAGCCAGCGCGGCATCGTGTCGACGGTGCCAATCTCGAACGCACCGACCAGTTGCCTGACCGGGCTCGACGCATAGATGAAGACCCTCGTCCCTGGACCACCTCCAGCGTTGGCCGACTCCTCCGGTTCAGACACCGAGACCTTGGATATCCGCCGACTGGAGAAGGTTGGCACGGGAAATCCTGCAGAGCATCAAGCTGCCAGTAAGCTTATGCTCCCACGGATTCTAAAGAATATCATAAACATCCGTGAACCCCTGAAGTATGACCTCCCATCAATAATTTCACGTATGTATGAACACTACTATTTTAGATAGTAGTAATGTTATATTCTGACGCTCAATGCTATGCTGCAAGAGTAAATTTAACTTTGTGCACACATGTCCAGGAGATAGATTTTCTTGGTTGCATGACAGTGAGTTTGCTCGCCAGACGTTGGCTGGTGTGAATCCAGTAAATATTGCAAGACTAACGGTATGCAATAGACTAGTCTGGGAATCTATGCATAATGCTAAGGTTCCACTGTTATTTGTGTCTTTTAGAAAACTTATCCTGAAAGATTATTCCAGGAGTTTCCGATTCTGAGCAAGCTAGATCCCACAATTTATGGCCCTCCCGAGTCTGCTATAACAAAGGAAGTTATCGAGCATGAGCTGAATGGAATGACTGTCGAAGAGGTATGGATGATGAATCTGAAGATTTGAAATATCTGGTGGATAATAGCTTTTGCTGTTTTGTACACCATTTAACTTAACGGTGATGTGTGTTCCAGGCAATTGAGCAGAACAGACTATTCATACTCGATTATCATGATATTCTCCTGCCTTTTATCAAGAAAATGAACTCTATCAAAGATAAAAAAGCCTACGCTTCAAGGACAATTTTTTTCAGCACGGCTGGTATGCTTAAGCCCATAGTTATTGAACTTAGCCTACCATCAACTACAACTACACAGAGAAAGAAGGTCTGTACCCATGGACAAGATGCTACAACTCAGTGGATTTGGAGATTGGCAAAGGCTCATGTTTGTTCAAATGATGCTGGCGTCCATCAACTAGTGAACCACTGGTAAGCATTTTAAACTACAAATTACATGCATAAATGTGTATGTTGCATATATATGTCTTCTCTTGCCAGGAAAAGAAAGCCTCAGAATTTACCGTGCTCAAACAAAGATCCCTCACAGTGGCAGACTACGAGGCACAGTTTTCCAGATTATCTCGGTATGCTAAACACTTAATTAGCACCAAGAAGATGAAGGCTAGAAGGTTTTTGAACGGGCTCAGGCCCCAGTATATCACCCAACAGGCTCCGCTTGACATCCAAGTTTATTCCGAGATGGTGCGACGAGCGCAGTTATTAGAAGATGCCACGGAACTATCTGCTCACAGAATTTAAATAATAAAGATAGGGAATAAAATTGCTGTTCAAAATGAAAGAACGGAAACGTTCGTTTATTGAACATATGTGCGTCGGAGCCAGCCATGGCATGCACGTTATTTATTCCGTGGATTGGATTTATCAGACGATTAGGGTTCGGATACTAGACAATTCCCCACTGACCGCAGTCGATGTTTATTTACATCGGTTTGAGACTTCGAGCCCGAATACCTTTGATTAACTATAAAAGAAAATCGTTAACCTACACAGCATCGGTTATGATACTGAAGGCATAACCGCAGGCGCAGTGCCATACGACGCTATGCCAACTGTCGGAAGCGTTTGGGAATTTCAAAAGTTTTGCATGCCCATCCGATGCCGTTATGTGGATTGAGGTGCTTAGTGACCTCTACCCATCGAGGGTGCGCATATAGTTTCAAGGTTAAAACCTATTGTTTGTTTGCCATTTGGCCTCTCGCCGAGGTTTGGTTGAAATTTGTTGACAATTCGGGGGAATGACGTTAAAGTTCCCCAAAAAGCCATGACCTGATGACCATTTGACCCCCTGTCAGGACCCAGACTCTTATGCCCATGGAGGTGCTGATTAAAATTTGGGTTAGTCGAAAGGCTCCTTTAATAGACGAAGCCAAGTCAACTTCGGAGTCCACCGTCGTTTGTTCATGCTACAAGACATAACATCCTTTGTTGATAGCATTCATGCAATTTTGGGAAACTCGCGGACTCACATATTCACAAACACATTTTTATGAATCATCGGAGCAAATACATGGCATTGTAGTGATATCTGTAATCACAGAGTTTTCTCGACAAGTTTTAGGCTGTACAAGGCCCCTTTTACATAGGCGATCAGGGCTTATACCCATTTCGTGGACATACCCCATACGTTTACACGATTACAAGGCTCATAAGGGCCTTTCTACAAAATTACGAGTTTGAGGAGACATGACACCATTTTCCCAAATAAATACATGAATTACATGAATCACATAGATGTTTTGTGATGTACATGGGCCAAGAGAGGGTTTTTTTTATGTCAGACCCTAACGGCATGAGGACAACAAAGCACAAACACGAACAAAAACCCAAGGATGGGCCTTCAGAAGCACCAACACAAAGCACAAGTAGTCTTCCTCTCTCCTGCGCTCTCCTGCCTTATGTCTGTGTGTGCCCCCCTGGGTCTCACTAGAGGGTGTCAAAACCTGACGACTCAGCCAATGCAGCAATCTCAGCAAGCTCCCAGTCCAAGTCTTCGACGGTGAGCCATGTGATAGCCGGCACCATGGGTAGGGGAGCAGACTCGGCACCGGTAGCAGCAGGGGCGGGGGAACCACTAGGAGCAGCCATTTATCTGTAAGGTGCAAGAAATCCAAGGTCAGAACAAGCCACGAGCAAAGAAAAGGGAAGAAAATTATGAAGGGGCTATGCTATAATTAAAATGAACAAAATGTCGATAATTTCTTACTAAATTTTGACAGAGCTTCCCCTAGGTCGGAGGCGTAAAGGGAAAATACGGGTGTACGTCCACAAGGAGTGACGGCCCCAACAAAGTCACGGTGTGCCCCAAGGGTGACACCGAAAGTTTTGCTAGTTGAAGAAACTCCTGTCAGCCCGATGCGCTCCCTGAAGCCTCTACCCGGCACACCCTCAGGGGGGTCTTCACCCGGCACACCCCCACTGAGCGTCTCCCCCAGTATGCCCCCAGGGTGCCCTAGCCCGGTACACCCTGAGGCGCCCTCACCTGGCACGCCCTCATGCCTCCTTCTCCGGCACGTTGGCCTAGACAGCTACCTGGTACTCTCCCTGGCACCTCTTGCCCGGCACACCATCTGGATGCTTCCCCCGGTACACTTGGCACCTCGCTACCCGGCACACCCGTGCCCCTAGCCACCGACACACTTGTGCCCTAGTTGCCCAGCACACCTGTGCCCCCGCCACCCGGTACACACCCAAGGGCCCTTGCCCGGCATGCATAGCGCTCCCGTCAACGGCATGCCCGGCGCCCCTCTCGTCGGTACCACTGGCGACGCCCGACCGTCTTCCACGGTACTAGAGAAAAAGAAAGAAGAAGAGAGGAAGGAAAAGAGGAGAAGAGAAGGGGAGACAGGGGGAGAAGAGAAGAGGGAGCCTAGGGCTTCGTCGCCCTCCGAAGTAGAGAGGAAAGAAGAAGAATGAGAGGAAGAGAGAGGAGAAAGATAGTAGGGAGGGGAGCTCCTCCCTGACGGCCTCCTCACCCGGGCGAGGGGAAGATGACGATGGTGACCGTGGCGCTCGGCGATGGAGAAGGAAGAGAGAGGAGAGAGACACAGGGGGCAGTTCGCCTGCCGCGGGAAAGAGAGAGAGAGAGAGTTTGAAAGGAAAAGAGAAAAAAGAGGAGAAAAGAAAAAGAAAGTATGTACTAACTGAAAACCAATTGATAATGAATGGAGAGCCCCATCTTCTTGTAAACCTATGAATGAGTCCATCCACAAATGATGTGAGAGTTAACACCCCCTTTCACATACAGGTATCACAAAGGGCCTCACATTTGAGAAACAACGGATGAGGGTTAGACAGGAAAGAAGATAGGGACATCACGTTGAGTATGGATTGGCTCTGATACCATGTCAAAACCAATTGACAGTGAATAAAGAGACCCATTTTCTTATAAAACACGGCCTGAAAACATACATAATCTATGTGGAACTTACCAAAAATAAAATGAGAAAATCATAGACCATAAGGAACACAAACCATAATAGCAGCATTAGAATCTGGCCGCACACAAGCCGAATAGAAAATAAGGATTCTGGAGGTCCGATCGCTCACCGGCAGAGCAACTAGATCAAATATCTCACTGGAGCAGCCTCCAATGCACGCGTCCGCGACCAGCTTCGTGCCCGAGGAGGCCTCCACTTCGAGCCCCGCTTCGACCGAGGCCACGAGCACGTCAGCCCCGGCCCGCCGGAGGACGTCCACCAGGATGACGGCCTCCATCTCCTCCGTGCCCATTCCTATCGGCACCAAGACCTGCTTCCGAACACCATTTTCCCATATTTTTACTGTTTCCGAAAAGGGAAGAGACGGAGAGGTGGTGGGTTCGGAGGTAACCTTCTTCTTGGGAAGGGAGGGGGCGGGAGCGACGGCAGTAAGAGGGGCGGTCGGCGACTTCGCCGTGCGTCTCGAGGTGGTGGTAGCGGGGCCCGCGCCGACTGCGGTGGCCGATCTTTGGCCGGGTGGGCGGAGCTGGATGCAGGGAAGCGGGAGGAGCACCGCCGTGGCCGCCATCAGAACTGTTTTTTTGGAATGCCAGGGACGGAGATAAGAAGGGTTTATGGCGGGCCCCCGTCGCAAGACCCGAATTGGTTTCTCATACAGGCCGTTTGGAAGCCATTTACTTCTTCCTACAAGTACCAAAATCCGAATTGTGGCTTCCATCAAAATCTGTGCTCATATCACATTAATTAAGCGCAGAACACCTTTCAAAATCGCTTCTACAGTTCCACTTTAGCCGACTCAGTGCCTTCTCCCCAGAGGAAGTGGGTTGTATTTTCTATTTTTCTGGAATTAATGAGAAGAAAAATGAAAAAATGTTACATTTGCACAAGGATTGCCCAAGGGCGCCAAGGATCTCAAAGTTCTCACCATACAAATAGTGTCTCCATATTTTTAGTGCAAAGATCACCGCTGCAAGCTCTAAATCATGAGTAGGATAATTCTCTTCATGATATTTTAATTACTGGGATGCATAAGCTATGACTTTACCATGTGGCATAAGCACTGCACCCAAACCTACACGTGAAGCATCCGTGCATACCACGAATCCACCTGAGCCAGAAGGCAAAACAAGCACTGGAGAAGAAGTGAGTAGCCTTTTCAATTCATTGAAGTTCTGTTCACATTGGTCTGACCACACAAATGGCACATCCTTGCGAGTCAGTCGAGTCATTGGCGCGGCAATCCGTGTAAAATCTTGAATGAATCTTTTGTAATAACCAGCAAGACCCAGAAAACTTCTGATCTCTGTCACAGTCTTTGGGCTCTGCCATTGAAGAAGAGCTTCTATCTTAGTAGGATCAACTGCAACTCCATCGCCAGAAATCACATGGCCTAGAAAATGGACTTCCCAAAGCCAAAACTCACACTTATTGAATTTTGCATAAAGCTCGTGATCTCGCAGAGTCTGTAATACTACCTGAAGGTGCTGAACATGTTCTTCTTCAGAAGCAGAATAGACCAAAATGTCATCCACAAAGATCACCACAAATTGGTCCAGATATGGACAAAACGCACGCTGCATCAAGTCCATAAAAGCTGCTGGAGTATTGGTTAGCCCAAACGGCATAATCAAAAATTCATAATGACCATACCTCGTGCTGAAGGTAGTCTTCTCCACATCAGATTCTTTAATCCTCAATTGGTAATAACCAGATCAAAGATCAATCCGTGAAAAGACAATAGCTGACTGGAGTTGGTCAAACAAATCATCAATCATGGGCAAAGGATACTTATTCTTAATAGTCACCTGATTCAATTGTCTGTAATCAATACACAGCCTCAAGCTTCCATATTTCTTCTTCACAAATAAAACCGGAGCACAGCTAGGATGAATATAGCCTTTTTCCAACATATCAAGCAACTGTGCTCTCAATTCTTTCAATTCTGCTGGAGCCATACGGTAAAGTGCCTTTGCTAAAGGTGTTGTACCTGGAATTAATTCAATTACCATCTCTATCTCTCGCTGAGGTGATAAGCCTGGCAACTCATCAGGAAACACATCCGAAAACTCATAAACCACAGGAATATCACCTAACTCCTGCTGTGGTGCCTCAGATACGTCTTTCTGAAGATGTAAGTGCTATTTTAATGAATCATCTACCTAAGAAGTTGAAGGATCCCAGAGCTCCTCTAATTTCATGTGATATAGGTGGAGTCACATTTGATAAGGCATTACTAGACTTAGGTGCTAGTGTGAATCTTTTGCCCACCTTTGTATATGAGCAATTTGATTTGGGAGAATTGAAGCCCACATCCATAATCCTTCAACTGGCAGATCGGTCTGTGAAAACTCTGAGGGGTTTATTAGAAGATGTCATTATGAAAATACATGAATGGTATTTCCCGGTGGATTTTCTCATTTTAGATATGGCCACGTCCCAGGAATTAAAGCACACTCCTATTATTTTGGGACGACCGTTTCTAGCTACGGCGAATGCCAATATAAACTATGCCATGGGAATGATGGATATATCGTTTGGAGGTGAGAAGGTTTCTTTGAATGTGTTTAGGGCATCCCAATATCTGGAACATGATGAGGAATGTAATGCTATTGATATTTTTGAGGAATTAACCGATGAAAACCTGGATGAAGTAAAGGATAGTCTAGAAGAGGGTAGCATACTGCAGGATTCTCTATTCTCTTCCACACCCTACTCTAGGATAGAGCCACTCCCTTCTTTGCAAGCTGAACTTGTTCTTCCATCTCTCGAACAGATTAAAACCTCTACCAGATCCCTTAAGTATGTTTATCTAGGCCCTGAGCATACTCTGCCCGTAATCATTACTTCCAATCTCACTTCTGCTCAGGAGTCTCAACTTCTAGATGCCCTTCAAGAGCACAAGGGGGCGATAGGTTGGTTGGTGGCGGATTTGAAAGGCATTAGTCCAGATGCTTGCATGCATTATATCTATCTAGAGGACAATGCCAAGTCGAGCAGAGAGATGCAACGTCGAAAAAATCTAAACATGAAGGAGGTAGCCAAGAAAGAAGTTGTCAAGTGACTAGATGCCAGGATTATATATCCCATTTCGGATAGCAAGTGGGTCAGCGCCCACGCAAGCTGTTCCAAAGAAGTCAGGGCTGACCATTATTACCAATGAGAAAGGAGAAGAAGTACCACAGAGATTGCAAACGGGGTGGCGAGTTTGTATAGATTATAGAAAATTAAATTCCATGACAAAGAAAGATCAGTTCCCACTCCCATTTGTGGATCAAATTATGGAAAGGTTGGCTAGATAGAAATACTTTTACTTTTTGATCCTCCAGAGGTTAGGACCAAGTGAGGTTGCAAACTTGCACAATTTTCCTAGCCAGTTACTGAAATTAGAACCATCGAAGATCGGAAGGGAAGGCACTGAAAACTAATCAATGGGGGAAAACATGATTGAGTTACACTTGGATCCTCCCTGCAGATCATTGGAGATCTATGAATGATAGAGCTAGGCTCTGATACCAATTGTTGGGTCGATAGGTGCAACTGGATCTAGAAGGGGGGCTTGAATAGATCCAGCTGAAAGACTATAACCAATTAAAACTTCAACTAATTAAAACATAAACAACAAAAACTAGAGTGAACATGAGGCACTTAGACAAAAAAACACAGCAGAATAAGTAGATGGCTCAAATGAGAAAGGCAAAGCATGGTCCTACGGGCTTGAGTGTGTGCGATGGTGATAACCAAGATTGCATACGTTGGAACACGCACACAAACCTGTGAATGGGGATAGAGAAGATGGAGCAATCTCACAAAGCCCACAAACCACAACACAGAAATTTTTAAGGTGGTTTGGTTGCAAACCCGCAACCTACGTCCACCCCTCACCAAACTGGTGAGGCTTCTCCACGCGCTGCGAATGCAGCACCACACGACGATGACGCCCCAACCACAGATCAGAGAATACCCTCTGTCTATCTTCCTGCACACAAATCGACAGGGATGGTTTACCACATGAGGATGAAATCCTCTCCACACACACACGGGACAAGCCCCCCACACACACACTCACAAGAATAAGCAAACAAGAAGCTACAAGTGCAGCACCCATACTTGGGACTGACTCCCAAGAACCCACAAGGCTGAACACAGCCAAGGACACACCGCCAATCTCTAAATAGAGTACCAGACACACACTTGAAACATGATTTCAGAAAGACAAAACAAAAGTCTAAAGACAGGGCAGGAAGAAGGCACTATGGCTTCTTGATCAACGTGATGAAGCCCAACTAAGCTTGGGGCTGGCTGCAAAGAAGGGGCTGCACTCTCATTAACATCTTCTTCTTCCTTCACCACTGGTTTAGCTCGAACCAGTGCTGGGTTGTTCTCTCTCCTTCTTTTCTCTCTCACAGATACTCTTCTTTGAATGCTCAAAGCCGTGGCTTTTTCTCCCTCTCAACTGCTTGCATGGATGCTCTTTTTAAAAGTTTAAGGGTGAGGCTCTCTCTCTAGGTAGCATCAGTAACAGCAATATAGGAGATAAATACTCCTTGTTTAGATAAATAAAAGGATAAATGAACAAAAGAGCTTGATTTAAATTCAAATTCAACACTCAAGACCCTAAGTTGTCTATCGGGCGACCGCCTAGCTTGGTAAGCGGCCCATTAGTGGACCGCATACCAGAGTCCGATCGCGATCAACTTAGGTTGCGTGAAAACTCTATTTTCTCCAGACCAAATCCCTAGAGATTGATGCAATCTATCCATTAGAAGACTCTAGAATGGGTTAGAATCAGATTGGAGACCTAATTAGGACTCCGAGGTCGTTCAAATCCATGAAACCTAGCTAAACCCTATAAATAGACTCCCGAACCAACTTGTGCGACCCTTACATTTGGCTCGCGTGGAATTAAGGTAACAAGGTTTTATTTCACATAGGTTATTTAGAAGATTTTATTCACAATATTAAATTCTAACTCCCCTCAAAATTTCATTCTAGGAGATCAAGTCTATAAGGAGTTAGAGGCTTCCAAAGTTGCTAATCCTACACCAATAACCCAGGAATCTATGCAATGGCCTAGTGAAGATCAGGATATTAGAAGCCCTAAACCAGGTATTTAGTAATTGAGTCTTTAGAACATTATGTTACCATTTGTATCTTCTATCTACCCTCCAAATTTTCACGTCCATAGGTCAAAGGAATCAGGAGATATAAGAAGGTGAAGTTGTTGGTTTAGCACGGGACGTGCAGAACTAAGGCACTACTTTCAAACAGAAATCTGAAGTCTAGGAGCTCTAATTGAGGCATGTTATCTCATGAACGGTTAAAACATGGTTCTAAGATTAAAAGCCCTCTTATTACATTTGATTTCGTACTTTTTGCATGGAGTATTTATTATTTTTTCATGACTTCTCATAACATGCATGAACCTTAGCCCTAATTAAACAAAAGTGAACTTTCTTGTCATTACACATAAACCCATGCATATTGTTGGCCTATACTCGTTGTATCATGCTATAGTGTTTATATATGTTGATTTCTAGGCATGATATGTCTTAATTTAGCATTTTAATCTACCAATATTTAATTTCAGCTAATACATGAAGAGACGGTCTTCCTGTAGACTGCTTGATAAAGCTAGCGGTCCTACGATAGGCCGTTAGTTATAAGAGACAGTTACACAATAGACCGCTTCAATTTATGATTTTTGTATTTAAGTTAACTCAAAACTTAATCGATGACAGTTGGTCTAAGGACTTTTCCCACAGACTCTCACAACTCTCTGAATCTTCCTGGCTCACTTCTGAAGAGTACTTTTCAGGCTCTGCCTCTCTCTGATTCTCTTTTCTTCTCTCTCATTTAATCTTCTTTTCTTATCCACTTCTCTCGTCTCTCTCCTTTTTGAGCGAACAGTTTCCTATATATATATCCAGCAGATAGAGGGCATGTGTAGAACATGTTTTTCATTGAAGCTTTTTGTCCCCCTCTGAGATTCACTGCCATGTGGCAGCATCTGAGCTTGACTACTTTTCACGTGTCACAATTAGGGCTTTTCCTTTGTTCTTGGATCACATGCCTTCCTTAAACTTGGAGAACAAGCGTCCTGTCAAAAGGAACAATCAGACAAGGATAAGGAATTGCATGGACACAGTATAATGTCAGAACAAAATTGCATAGACTCAATATATCATTATGTTAAAATATGCACAGGCTCTGCATGGACTTGACTTAGCATAAGGCAAACATGTACTATTCATGCATGGACTTGGAATGTGCAATGCAAAAAGATTCACGGACTTAAGATGTGCAAATGCAAAGAGATAGCACGGACTCAAGATGTGCAAATGCAAAGAGATAGCATGGACTCAATGGAGTGTGTTGGCAAAACATGCACGGACTCAGGATGTGCAGGCAAACATGCATGGACTTAGTTTTGCACAGGGCAAAAACTTGCACAGACTCAGTTTTGCACAAGGCAAAAACTTGCACGGACTTAGTTTTGCTCAAGGCAAAAACTTGCACGGACTTTATGCAGCGTTAAGCAAAGTATGCATGGACCTGAATATGCATGAAGGAAAAACATGCACGGAGTTGAATATGCATGAAGCAATAATATGCACGGACTCAAGGTATGCACGGACTTCAGTAATGTGTAAAGGAAAAAGATGCACGGACTTGAAATACACTTGTACTTGCTATATGAGACGTTGATCGAAAATGTGCACAGACTTTATGTGTCACTTAACAGAAATGTGCACGGATTCTAAAATGTGAGAGACAAAATGTGCACAGACTTAGTACAAAAAAAAATGTATGGACTTCATGAGACGCTAAAGGAGATCATGCATGGACTTTATATGTAGTTAAGCGAAGTAAGCACGGACTCTACATTTCAGACACTGAAGAGTGCACGGACTCTATGATGTGCATGGACCTCATGTGCAACCAAACTTAATATGCATAGACTTATGAGTAGTTGAGCGACATGAAGACTTGCATGGACTTGGGTATGCATAGAGGAACATTTGCACGGACTCCACATCACACAACAATGACATATGCACGAACTTGAGATGTGCAATGCAAAAAGATGCACGGACTTGAGATATGCAATGGACCTCATGTGCAACCAAACTTAATATGCACAGACTTATGAGAAGCTGAGCGACATGAAGAATTGTACGGACTTGGACTATGCATGGGCTTGGATGAACAAACCAAAAACATGCATGGACCTGGACTATGCACGGGCTTGGTTCGCTTGAGATGCAACATATGCACAGACTATATTCCAAGCACACGACACTAGAACATTTAAATGTAAGAGTGCAAACACTATTTTTGTGATTATCTGACATACACAATGTATCAAAATACATATCATCATCAAATCAAGATAAAGCCAATAAAGTCAATTCTACTGTTTCCATTAAGTTTCCAATCAATTAAAACATATGCAGAACATGCAGCAGTGCACAATGCTGAGTAACCCCAGAGGAGACCCAACACAGAATGTTCCGGAAGGTAGGGGTGGCATTGGAAATGAGGAGCTTAACCTTCTCCTCCTTCGAAATATGATCGGGCACACGAGCAGCCATCTGCCTCCACCTATCAGCATATGTTGCAAAGTCTTCATCGGCCTTCATCTTCTCAGCCACCAAATCAGTAAACGAATATTTCGGGCCGACCCGATCTTGAAATCTCTGGATGAACTTCTCCTCAACGACTTTAAAGCTCTCCACGTCCTCCAGTGGCAGATCATAGAACCATTCTAAGGCAATCCCATCCAATGCGGGACAAATACGCCATGAGGTGGTCATCATATTGGAATTGCCCTAACTCATATAAAAAGTCCCTTACATGGATATAAGGATTGTCATTCCCATCGTACTTTCAGTATGTGGGGAGCTTTGACTAAGAAGGGAAACGAATGTTGTGGAAACTGGGGACTGGGACATCAGCCAAGGACTGTGGGTTGACCCGCTTTTGAAGAAGGTCAAGCTGTTGCTACATGGCAGCCCACTTATCTAGAAGCTCTCATTCTCGAGATGGAGGAGTTAAAATGGAAGGGGTGGACCCGGTGTGTGGGGCCGAAGGATAAGTAGCCAGAGGGGGAAACCCATAAGAAGGATATTGGGCCAAGGATGGACCCATATCCGTGTAAGCTAAGTGGGCAGTCCCAGCCTGAGAATGCAAGAAATTAGCTGGGCCCACAAGAGCCTACGGCGCTGGAGGAATGGACCCATAAGGATCAACCTGGGAAGATGGAAGGAGCCCAGCCTTCCCTTTATCAAGAATTTGATGGGCCAAATTAGAGGACTGGCCCGCCTCTAAATTGGAGAAATGAAGAATTCTAGGTTGGACCGGAGTAAGATCAATTGGAGTAGTAGAAGGGGCCCCTGGCCCATTAACCATGGACTGGGAGGCGGAGGTAGCAGATAAATCTTGAGGAGTAGTAGGAGACGGGGCGCCTAACCCATGCAAGGGTTGACGAAGGACCTGAAGCTGGGTCGGATCCAGCTGGGCTATCATTTGAAGAATCTGGTTTGCAGAACCTTGAGCAGGAGGATTGGAAAGGGAGGGTTGACCACCCTCAATGACATTAGACAAAGGAGGGGCGGTCCCCTGAACCACGACCCTGGGCGGGTCCTCTTGGAGGCCCTGAGGAAGGGAGTCCTCACGGGAGTTGGAGAAATCGTAAGATGACATAGCGGAATCAAACAGTGGTTTAAGGTAGGAAATGAAATGGGGAATGCCCCTAGGAGAAGATCCTATAGGTGGAAAGCAGTTCCACATGCAACGTAGCACCTAATACGGAGATGATGACAACAAACAATAAGCACACCTAATGGGATGACTAACAAGATGCACCAACAAGAGAGGAGATAAGAGGTAACCAAGATCAACCAAGTTATAATGATGCATGAAATTTTTATATTTATTTTCCCTTTTGGAACCTTAGTGATTTGAATTAAATCAATGTTCTCTTCAAAATAAGATTCCTAATAAGGGTGAATTAAGGACTTGGTTGACTCTACGTGTGAACTCTCTCTCACGTAGACACGGGGTGGCAAATGTACAACTTGCCCGACGTCCGTGTGAGAATCCACAGCTCACGGGGACTTACAGAGGTCCCGGATAGGATCACTGATAAGTGTCCATTTTCGATGCATAATTCATCGCATATTCTTCAGTTTTTTTTCCTTGAACATGGGTAGTACCACTGGTAATATAAAAGAGAAAAGATATACATGTAAGGGGGGAGTGCCCCCACTCAACTCCCAAATACAAAAGGTGGCAGACAACTCTTTGCCTCGAGAGTAAAAAAGAAGCAAACAGACACCTACCTGCTATGCTCAACCCCTAACCAAGCACGAGAGAGCACTAAAGGCCCAACACCGATCAACACCTGACCACCCAATCACACAACACCCTAACAAAGAAATGGAAGTGGAAGCACCCCAAAATGAACAAAAACCACCTTCCTCAACCCTTCCTCCACCTACTCCTGAACCAGCTCCATCTCTCCTTTCTTACTAGTAGCTTTTGCCTTCGCCTTCCTAACTATATTCACCAGCCATCCACGTTTGATCAAGCATAAAGAGGACTTCAACCCTCTATCCACGCCATCATCAAATACACCAATCAGCCTTGTAATCTCACTCACCTGCATCTCTATAAAATTTTCCATTTTTCTAAAATATCTTTGACCTTCTCCTTACTAAGACATTTGTTCTCCACCTTAGTTAAACCTTCCCCTTGATGTGCTTCCTCGACTAGCTCCAATGCCACGTAGAAATCTTACAAGCTCCTCAGTGGGGGAGACAGGGCTCAAGGTTGGCAGTATCGGCCGAAGCCGATACGTTTTGGCTGAAACGTATCGATTTCGACCGGCACCAAAACGAAACTGGACCTGCTTACTGTAACAGGTCTGAAACCAAAAAAAAAAATCTTTTTTAATGGTTTCGGACGAAATCGTATCAGTTTCGGCAGAAAATCACCTATTTCAGTCCGAAACCGGACGGTTTCGGCCGAAATCGGAGAGGTTCACTATATTTTTTCGACATTTTTAATGTTTTGAACTGATTTCGGCTGAAACCGAAACCGATACGTTTCGGCAGCATCAAATACACCAATCAGTCTAGCAGTCTCACTCACCTGCATCTCTATAAAATTCACCATTTGTCTAAAATATCTTTTGACCTTCTCCATGCCGAGACATCTGTTCTCCACCTTAGTGAAACCTTCCCCTTGATATGCTTCCTCGACTAACTCCAATGCCACGTGGAAATCTTACGAGTTCCTCGGCGGGGGAGACAGGGCTCAAGGTTGGCAGTATCGGCCGAAACTGATACGTTTTGGTTAAAACGTATCGGTTTCGGTCGGTACCACCTGGCATTTATAGGGCCCGATCTGGTCCTGGGAGGAGCGCCCGAAAGTACTTGTGCCCGAGGGAGTTGAATGATCAAGTGTGGCATTACACCAAAGTACTTATTTTCTTGAGACATTCCACGAGTTCTTGATTCAACATGACTTGACATGACATGACATGACTTGTGTGACCTGCAAAAGGGTATATACTTGATACTTGCTTGAAATTGAAAGTCAATTCATGACTTGATATATATATACGCTTGGTTGAACATCTTGACAATATTATCTTGAGTACATGCTTGATATACTTGTTTATCAAATTTCTATTGATATCATCTCCTGAATATGATTATACACATTCTCTCTCTCGAGTCATTTCATGCGAGCATATATAGCTTATTGCATTTCATGATAAATTGTAATCTACTTAAAGCAATGCTCGTATTTGAGATTTAGCCCTACTGAGCTCTAGCTCATAAAGTTTTCCCCTCTTTTTCAGGTAAGTCCGATGAAGATGAGATAAACTCAGATGGGGATGAGCACGAGTGAAGTCTTAGAGCCATCCAAGTGTCGAGAGTTTCTTAGTCTTGTCCACTCTTTTATTTCTTGAGTCAAACATTGTAATTTTCTTCTTATTTAGCCATCATACTATTTGGAAGAAATATGATTATATAAATAAAGGATTGAGTTATTGCTATATTGCACGCTCTATCTTTGTGTTGAATGCACTACGCTCTGATTGACATGAATGATATAGACTCGGCACGACACCTCCAGGTAATCTTCTGCGCTCGGGACGTGACAAACCTGAACCAATTCACGAGAAAACTTCGAACAACGTACTACAGATTCGAGCCTTTCGGTGAATACTACCAAGTACAACATGGTCGAGACAGACATCATGACAAAAAAGAAGCACCTCGTCACATCTTGACGAGAGCAGGACCATCTCGCACAGTGCTAATCCAGCACGCACAAGACGACCACGAAAAATGAAGCGATCATGAATCACAAAACCTAAGCCAGTTGAAGACTGTACTGGGCTTAAGGACTCTGGAGACTGTATATCTCATATTCCCATGTACTTCACACAACAATGCTCTGATACCACATGTAACGACCCAGGAGATCCGGATATCGATAACCCGATATCATCGGACTACTGATACCAAGAACTCGGGAAAGTCACCCAAGAGGCTGATGAGGCCCCGTAAGGGTTAAAGGGGAAATGACTCTCTTTGAGTTTTAGCAAGAAATATAAAGATGGAACCATTGCGGGAAATGACTCTCCACTGATTTTAATGGGGGACGGAAACAAAAGAAAAAGAAGAGTGCATATGTGTTGATGGTGTGATCGTTAGGGGCTGGGAACCCGAAATGAAAGGAAAGTGATCGCCAGGGGCTAAAGGCCCCTAAATGAGAGAAGAGTGATCGCGTTTATCTCAAAAGTGGGAGATCATGTGGATTCCTTCTTCCTCTTCCTTCGGCCGGCCGACGAAGAGGACTCTCCTTGGGTTACCCTTGCAAAAGATAGACAAAAATGAGTGGATCAGATCAAGAGTAGTGCAATATCAGTCCCTTGTGACAAAAGTAATGAAATCATGAGCAAACACACACCTGGTTGGTGTTGTTTTAAACCCCTCTCGGACCCGAGTGGGTGGGAGAATGCTATGATGGATGAAACAATGTGCAAAGGTGCATAGAAACAAAGCTCTCTTAAGAAGAGAGATGCCGTGCAAAGAGATGACATATACAACTAAAATGACAAAGGAAAGCAGGGGGAAGGAAAGGCTTATTGGAGTGCCGATGGTGGGATTCAGGGAGAGCTTCGACAGTGTGAGGATGGTGTAGAAACACAATGGGGTGGAGCGACCTCCTTTCGAGCGTACGGGCACCCGAAAATTCAACAGGGCCTCCCCTTAGGAGCCCATGAGCTCGGAAATGATTTCGACAGGGTATCCCCTCTCCTCTTGAGATTCTAAAGTCCTTATTTCGAGGGAGGGGGCCCTCTATTTATAGGCAAAAATTTGATGAACGTGTCTAAGGTCTGGGACGCGTTCATGTGGATGCGTCCCGTTGACTAGATGCATCCTTTAATTAAATATTAATTTTATTTACTTAGACGCATTTGAGGTCTTGGATGCATTCTTTAAACGCATCCAGGATTGCAGACACATCTAATCTCTTCCACAAAAATGGCACCAAAGTCACCGAAAGCGTTGAAAGTGAGAGCTTTCGGCATCTAACCTTGACTTTTAAAAATCGCGTTTGGACAACAAGACGTCTCTATATTTTGGATATATTCTACCCATCAAACGGAACGGCCTGAGCAACGTAGCGCACGTGTGGCACGAGGGGCTGAAGAAAGCATCCTGGGTCCCTGACGCCTTTAAAGAAGGCATTAGGCTCCCCCGTCGCGTTCAAAACTTGGTAGGGCGACCCGTTCCCGAGAAAATTTGTGACTGTAAGTACTTGTGAAGATGTGGATGGATTAAAACAAGAAGTTGATAGCCTCAAGAATACCAATGCATTGTTGAATGTCAGGCTTGCTACTTATGAAGAAGAATCTGCCAATGCAGAATTACACATTTCATCTCTTCAATCTGAAGTTCTCGACTTGAATAACTTGTTGTCCAAATTTGTAGATGGTAAGGAAAACCTAGATAAATTGTTGGGGATGAAAATCAATTTTCAAAGAGAAGGGCTGTGATATAATCCTGTGAATAAGAATAAATTTGAAAATAAGTTATAGACTTCATTTATTCACAACACATGTACACCCAGCTCCTCCAAATCTAACTCCCAGCAATACACTATGTCAAGAACTCAACAAGATCTGCGTTTGAGCTTGTAGAAGGAGCGAGGATGCCAGGAAGTTGTTAGAGATTAGAGAGAGAGAAGCAAACCCAAAGGAGGGGAGGAGAGGGAAGCAAACCCAAAGGAGAAGAGAGTGGTCGTTCAACTGTGACGGATTCATAGCCGCCTTAATTTACCCACACTGGTTGAATTACACCTCGCAATGCAGGTAGAGAGGATTAACCAACTCACCCAATTAAAAAAAGACTCACCTTTCTGAAAATTCTCCCCCTATTCCTCCTCCTCCTCCTCCTTCTCTCTCCCCAACCAGCCGCCGCCCGCTGCTGTTGCCGCTGCTCCTTCTCCTCCTCCTTCTCTTCCTCCCTCTTTCCGGCAGCGATCCCGCTCGCGGGGGAGTCGAAGAGCACACCCTCCCCACTCCCCCACCAACTAAAACTATTCGGGCATGGCCGATTCCAAGAATACCCCCGGTGTTGGTCGGGAACTACGAATCGGACCGCGCCGGGGCGTTACAGCTGTACGCCACGTGTTGACAGCGAGACCGGGGGCTTCGGATTTCTGCCTCCCGGGGACACCGCGGATCTAGCATGTGTGGGGGTTTTTGGGCCGCTGGGAGCTGACGTGGACGCTGGTGCACGATAGCCGGGCGGGGATCCCCACACCGGCTGCTGAGGTGAGCCGGCACGTCGCTTTTGCCGCCCCCACGACCGCTGCCCGCCCTGCGGATGAGAGGGTTGGGAGCAGTTAGCGGGGCGGAGGGTGCTAACTTATGTTGTCCCGCGGACTAACCTGATGATTTAATTATATACATATTCTTTCTGAAAGTTGCCTACTTTGGTTATGATATTTATCTTTGTCAGGGCAAATATGCTTTAGACTTACTTTCAGACAGAAAAATTGGGATGTTGCTGGCCTTCACACCTATCAAAGTAAGCCAACAACTGACTAGCACAAATGGTAAGCTTCTTTCTGATGATGATAAAAGTCACCATTAGAGACTAGTTGGCAGACTTCTATACTTGACACTCAACCTGGCCAGATATCACTTATGCTATCAATGTGGTTAGCCAATTCATGCATGCTTCCCGAGCACCCCATTTACAAGCTATGGACAGAATTTTGAAGCATCTAAAAAGTTGCCCTGGCCAAGGTCTTCTATTCACCAAGTCAAAATCCTTCACTCTTAAGGGCTTCACTAATGCTGATTGGGAAGGATCCAAGGAAGATCGTCATTCTACTTCCGGTTATTGTGTGTTTCTTGGACAAAACTTAGTCACATGGCACAGTAAAAAGCAAAATGTTGTTGCCCGATCTAGTACTAAAGCAGAATATCGTGCCATGGTACATGGGCTTACAGAACTTCTATAGTTAAAGCTTCTTCTTCAAGATATTGGTCTCAGAGTTGATTTGCCTATGAAATTGTACTGTGACAACAAAGCAACGATTAACAGCACCAACAATCCAATGCAACATGATCGTACTAAGCACACTGAGATAGACTGACACCTCATCTGTGAATAGCTTGATTTTGGGGAACTTTGCCTTCCATATGTTCGATCTATGGATCAAGTTACTGATGTGCTCGCCAATGGTCTTTCTCGAGACAAGCTCCTCTCAACATTGGGCAAGCTGTGCATGCAAAATGTCTATGCTCAGCTTAAGAGGGAGTGTTGTGTGAAGTCAGACCGGCTCAATAATGGGCCGGTCCGATCTGGTTCTTAGGCCATAAGTCATCGCCGCAGGTCCCTCTTATTGGGACGCTTGTTCATTACCAGACCCAATAAGAGGGATCCGGTTAACTTATTCATGCCTTTTTCTTCCAAAAACACCCCTGCAGGTCCCTCTGTGCAACAAGGATGCAAGGGGGCTTGTGGGGTATGGGTTTGGCGAGGGATTGTGGGTTGGGGGGTAGTGGCCATCATGGGCCTTGGTAGAGGGGTGGACACAGAGTCCATTTTGACTTGTGGAGCTATGGTTGTGGTAGGGTCTTGGAGGTAGGGTGTAGATGTAATGGTTGGGGTAGGAATGGTTCATTCCTTAGAACTCTATATTGGTTATAACTTTAGTGGATGTCAAAAATATACATGACTCAATGCTTGCGCATATAGGGCCCGATCTGGTTCTGGGAGGAGCACCCGAAAGTAGTTGTGCCCATAGGAGCTATAATGATCACGGTGTGGCATTGCATCGAAGTGCATGACTTGCTAGATTAACGTTCCATAACTCGTACCTGACTTGACATGACATGACTTGCGTGGCCCAAAATAGTTATTTACTTGCTTGATAACATGATAGCCAATTCACATGACATGACTTGATGTGTTTACATGCTTGACCCTCTTGATATATACATAGTGTACATGAAAGCTTGAAATTCTGCTAGCTCATTGTCTCTTGCAATACTCTCTCTCTTGTCATTTTCATGCGTACATGCATAGCTATACTTATATTCATTCAACATGTAATTACTTTAAGCAAGCTTGTACTTGAGATATAATTCCTACTGAGTGTTCGCTCGCCTAGTATTTTCCCCTATTTTTCAAGTAATTCTGATGACGAGGTTCACTCGGAAGGGAATGGACTTGAGTGAAGAGATTAGTGTCACCCGATCCTTGAAGCGTCTATCTAGTCATGTCCTTTTTCCACTTTATTGAGTCAGTCACTGTAATTTTTCCTTATTGAGTCAAGATGTATCTTTAGTAAACTATATGAGGTTGTATAATGGAATTTTATAACAGTTATCATGAATAAAGGATTTGGTTATCTCTACTTTTGCGCATTCTATCTATATGTCAAATACGCTTATGCTCTGATTGACATGATTGATATAAATTCGTCACGCATATTAGGTTTCTTCCACGCTTGGGGCGTGACAATTTTTATGGTATCAGAGCCTAGGATATTCAATTCCTTGGAAACCAAGTCTAAGGATAGGTCTAAACCTTTACACCGGTGAGATTGGGTAGAACCAAAGGTTAAGTTAACTTAGGAACTTAGACTCTTAGTTAATCACATATTAATATAGTTGTTTAAAATCTTGTAGGACCATGGCCGCCGAACGTGCCCAGTGGCATAACATGCATCGCACTGTACAAAGCCTTACACAGGTGCTACAGCAAGTAGCTGATGCGGGAGACCGACTCTATATGATGCGGACCTCAGACTCTAGATGGAGACGCGACCAGCAATGCGCCAATATGAGGGGCTTGGGGCCCGACACTAGAGATCCTACTAAACTAAGCAAAAGTAAACCAGCAAGGGTGTAACCAAGTGCTCACCTGATCGGTGTGAAGACACCGATCCCGACTGGAGACGAGGCGAGCGGGGAAGCGTGGGTATACCCTGCACGCTATGCCGGTGTAGCTCTAACTTGAAAATCAGTTGGTATAACACTACACCTCTCGCAGGAGGGGGATCTCGGGGTGGGGATTGATGGATTACCATCAAAACTACCTCCATGCAGGGAGGGGCGGTCAGCTGGCAAGGCAAAGGGGCGGGGATAGCCGAAGAGCAACAAAGAAACCCGACATGGTCGAGGAGAGTTTTGCAGGGTCAGCAAGATAGGGTGCTGGAGTTGAGACGACCACGAGCTCGTCCGGATGTTGATGGAAGCAAGACTAGCGCTGAAACGACTGGGACTGACTAGGGAACAGACTGTAGAAGTTTGGTGCTGCTTGGTGGTCGATGGTGGCCGTTGCAGCTCAGAGTTCAGGGCTGGTCCAAACTGCCCCTATCTGGTGCAGAACCACAGGGTGCTATTGCAGAAGCTGTCCCGGGCTCTTCCAGACTCTGATGGGGGTGAGACTTGAGTCAATGCGACCGTGGTTAAGGTAGCTTCAAACAGAAACTAGCGGGACCCCAAACATAGGTCGGAGAAGAAAACTCTGAATAGAAGAGTGGGGGTCAGTCCAACCTTGGACAGATAGGACCAGTCCATGCACTTTGACGAGGATGGCTGGAATCGGGTGCTCGGGTGGGCGAATGGACTCCTTCTTCTTGGATCTAAAAGAGGATTGGTTGTGGTTCTTCCCCTCTGAAGATTGTGCCAAGAACCTCACCGAGCTGGTCGTGGGAGCCTCTGAACTTGGCCTCAGGTTGCCAGCTGGAGGCTAGAAGTGTAGTGTGGTGAGATCTGTTCCTCCGGGTAGCTCAAAGTCAGATGGATGCGAGACCACCTCGCCTACGAAGCCACTTGGATGAGCTTTTCACCGGTATAGGATATGATACAAGAAGACTCAGTGAGTAGTCGGTGGCGACACTGCAACCAGGTATAACGCCTGTTGCATGCGAACTGGGATCAGCTTGTGGATGAAGATGGGTGTGGTGGTGGGGATGGGCAACAAGGAGGATTTGTGGCAGGTGGGGTGTGCAACAAGGGGAGGGTGTAGAGGCTGGGAGGGGTGTGAGAGTGGTCTCCAAGGGGTGGAGGAGGGAGGTCTTCATGGATGAACCTAGGTATAAAAGCAAGAGGAAGAGGCAAGGGGAAGGGATCCGAACCTTGCTTGCTAAAGCTCCAGTAAAGAGAAGAAGAGGAGAAAGAAAGAGAGAAAAGGAGAAGGGAGAGTGCAAAGTGGGAAGTCAAGAAAGAGGGGGGGAGCCCAAGTCCGTGGTTCTCCATCGTGTTTTCTGTATCCCATTTTTTTCTTCTGCTTCCTCTCCCCCTTTGTCTTTGTTTGGGTCCTGGAACCCTTAGCTTTGTATGAGCCGCCGTGCTCACCCGGTTGTCAAGAAGCAAAGAGACCAGGGTACCCATACCCGGTGCTGAAGTCCCCTCCCCCGGTCATTGCCTCCTGTGTTTATCTCCCCCTTTCTGCTTTGCCTCTCGAGATTTTCTTTCCCATGGTGTGGACCCTGACACTCTCACCCGATGATTCTCAACTCCCTCAGCTTCGACCTTATTTCCACCTCCCCCGACGGCATCCTGTACTCTTCACATGGCGGCCATGCCACTATAGTAGCCTGGTAGCTCGAACCGGCGGCCTCCATCTCCTTCATGGTCCCCGTGTAGTATCTGCCTCCCCTTTCCATGACCCAAACCAACGGCACCAATACCCAGTCGATCCGACCATGTCTTTTCTTCAACCCATCCCCTTGCTCGATCTGGCAGCACTATCATCCACGCTTCGACGGCATGGCTGATCCCCCCGATCCAGCAGTCTTCCGTCCGTCTGACGCCCCTTTGTGCTATCTCGTCCTCTAGCCGGTGGTGTCTCACTGTCGCTCGGCCCGAAGGCCACCCTACTCCTCGATCCAGTGGCGCACTACCTTTCCTTCAGCTCAACGGCCCTCCCTTGTCCATTCGATCCGGTGGTACCCCTTTGGACATCCGATCTGGCGGTGTCCTGATCCGGTAGCACCTTTGGTCCGACGTTAATTACCTATATCTAAAACTCCATGTCTAATGTTTTACCGTGAACCATCTATTCTACATCATGTCTTGGAGCCTCTCAATAGGGTGTTACCGCTATTGAACCCCCTCCTCATGTATTATGCCTTATAGATTTTGATGATGACCAAATGAATTTATATGAACTAAAAATGAGCTTTACGTGTTGGAAGTGTACATTTTGGAAGTGTTCACATCACATAAAGATTCGGGGTTTCGAAGGCTCAAGAACATCATCTCAAGAGTAAGTGTTTTTGAGACACAAGTTAGTGTGTGCTGCATCATCTAAATCTACCATATAGATGTTATTGACTCTTTTACCAGTGAACTTCACAGTTTCAGAATTGGGTTTAAGGATAGTACATGCAAGAGAGTCAAAAATAATCTTATGACCTTTATCACACAACTGACTAATATTAAGCAAATTATAAGCAAGCCCTGCAACTAGTAAAACTTCCTCAATACAGCAGGAAGAGCACTTACCAACCTTACTTGATCCAGTTATTTTGCCTTTAGTATTACCTCCGAAGGTAACATGACCACCATCCTTTCCAACTAGCATGCAGAATTTATCTTTATCCCCAGTCATGTGCCTGGAGCAGTCATTGTCAAGGTACCATCTGTTATGATTGGCTGCCAGAGACACCTGCAAGCAAAATCAAGTGGAGAATTTTAGAACCCAAAACTATTTGGGCCCCATAACAGCATTCAACTCATGCAGACAAGATAGCAAGTGTTTAGGTATCCACATTTGTATTTGTGTTTTTACTTGTGTTGTGGATTTATTAACCTTTTTCTCAGTCTACTTTTTCTTGTCACTCTGAATTTTGATGATTATTTTTGTGGTGTGGCATTTTTATTCTTAAAGCCATGTTGAGAGTTCCTATGCCAGTTATTGGTCCAGTGGGCATTGGGAAATGTGTGTGCACTATGGACCCTAGGCTATTCAGACATAGAATGGACAAAGCCATATGAGTTTTGGTTTCTAAAGTTTCTGAACCCAGGTTGCACAAAGGGTAAGGTCGATGCAACTGAGTCGAATGTGGGTTCTGGATGTTATGCTGCATCGACCTCATATTGAGGCTATCTCGACCTTTCCTACCAGAGTTATAGCAATAGGAATGATGGAATGATGGATAGGTCGGTGCATTATGGTAGTAGCATCGACCTGAGGTTCCCCAACTCTGACCTTATTTCTTGAAGGACCTGAACCCAGAAGAAGTATGCATCGGTGCAGGTTGATGGTTGCCTCGACCTTTTTGTTGAGACTAGGTTACTTTGGCTTTGGGGTTTCCTTGGACTTGAGCTTTAGTTGCTTGACCCCTAACCCGTCCCTTAGCCTGAGTTGCAGTAGTGTGTGTGCATGACTCTCTGGACACCTCTATCTTCCCCTTGCCCTTGTACTTGGCACTGGACTTGATTTACACATTATTTTTGACAGAATTTTTATTTTATTTTTCTTGGAAAATACTCGATGGGGTCGGGGAAAGAGGATGAGAATTAGAAGAATCAGAAAAAGGCCCGAAAGTGGGGTGAAAGGAGTACATAGGCTGATGCCTTAAATGATGAGGATAGGAGAAGATGATAGAAATATGGTCGGGTGGTGGGAAATACACTACCCAGGGGTAGGAAGTAAGTAAGAGAAATGATGAATGGAAGGAAGAAGGAGAAGGAGGAATGGACCCATGAATGTGCAGCTGGCGGCCCTTGAACTTACGTCACCGTCTCTTCTTGGCCAAAATTTCCTTGGAACAAACCCACCTGGCAGGGACTCTGGCCTTTGAGCTTCTCATCTTGAAATATCTTCTCAGATAGCGGGCCCATCTAGTAGACGGCCTGTCCCGCTCATGAACATGCAGTTTTACCAGGGCGGCTACCCCTAGATACTCGGTGCTAACCGTAGGTGGGCATTCTTGAACAAGCAACCCCTTAGGATGAACATCAAAAAACTATGGAACTTTGTAACTCAGTAATAAGACATGGAGATTTAGTAATTCCACTCGGCAATCGGGCATGAAACATAACTCCCTGGCTAGAAGCACAGGATGAAATTGAGGGAGGGTAAGACGCGGCGTCGACGTGGCCTTCTTACCAATAAACCGAGGGAGATTGCATAACAAATACAGAATGCCCCAATCATCCAATGATTATTCTTTTTTAGTCTTTCAGGTCATGGTAAGCACCAAGCAACACTCTGTTACCTAAGAAAATAAAGGGAAAAATCACTCTAGAACCTATCTGCCTACAGTTACTGCACAGTTATAGTCCTTCATTCATATACAATGTCCATGTTCATAATTAAGAGTATAGTCATACTATCAAATCCTTCTTAATTACAACATGATGAACTCCGGACTCTAAGTCTCAATGGAAAACTCCTTTTCTAGGGAACTGTCTATGTATCTTGGCCAATGATTTAATAAAGTACAATTCATAGGATATTTTCTCTCATGTTATATCTGAGAGTGAATGATCCATTATTATCACTCAATTACTTTCGCATGTATTCTATTGTATTCGAATACTTGAGCATCTACAACTTATGGCTAAAGTCTCTTTGCCCGGAATCAAAATACAGAAGTCTTCATGTAATGTGTCTTTAGTGACTCATGTCTAAAGACTAACTATACTGCTGTGACAGAAGAATTTCTTGATTGACAATTAGATAGGAATGCTTAAGGCGACAAACTTGGCATTCTTTTCCTATGACCTTAAAACCCTTTGGATGAGTCATAAGATTTTCGCGTCTAATTCTTTATTGAGAAATGTAGTCTTTACATCCATTTGAAATAATTCCAAATCTCAATCTGTGACAATAGCTAGTATAAGGTGAACAGAGGCGAATCTCACCATCGGAGAAAATGTCTCTTTGTAGTCTATATCTTCTCATTAGGTATAACCTTTTGCCACAAGTCATGATTTATACTTGTCAATAGATCCATCTGCTTTATGTTTTAGTTTGAAAACCCATTTGTTTCCAATTGCTTTACGTTCAGGCATAAGATCCACTAAGTTCCAAACCTCATTTTATATCACAGAATCCATCTCATCTTGCATGACAGCTTGCCATTCTTTCCCAGATGACGATGTAAGAGGCTGTCGGATGGATTTGGGCTCATCATTGTCTGTAGGTTCACAAATGAGTGTCTCACCTTCAATTTGAAAATGTCAATGAGGAACATGCCCACGTTAGCTACAACGTATAGAGTCTTGAGTTTCTAGTGGTTCTATTAGTACACTCCCACTGGGCACACTCTGACTAGGCCGATCATCTTTACTATTTCCAGCGGATAATGGTAAAAGATTATATAGCTCATTTAAGTCATGGAGACTAAGACCCTTCCCACTTTTGCCAAGACTAGAAAATTCCTGCTCAAGGAAAACAACATCTCGGACTTCTCTTTCGGTCATTCCCCCATCAGGGTGTGGTCCATACATTACATAACCCATTGAGCTCTTAGGATATCTTATGAAGATAAGCTTCCGGGCTTTAGAACCAACTTTCCCAAACTTGTTAGACGTATCATGAACATACCCTACTGAACCCCATGGCTACAAATTACACAGTTTAGGTTTGTGGCCATGCCATAATTCGTATGGGGTAGAAGGGACTGACTGTGAAGGGACTCGGTTAATGATGTAGGCAACAGTCAAGAGAGCATCCCCCATAATGATATTGGAAGGTTGACTTATGCCATCATCGACCTAACCATATCTAGCAATGTTCTATTCCTCCTTTCAGCAACACCATTTGTTGCAGCGTGTATAGAATAGTAAGTTGTCATCATATACCTTTTTCCTCACATAATGCTCGGAACTGATAAGATAAATACTCACATCCATGGTCTATCCAAAGTGCTTTAATACTCTTTTTAGAAAAAGATAGAAGATCTTACACATGAGGGTTCTTCGGTTATGTTCGAAAAACTTGAGTAAGAATGGTTTGGACTAACTTGTTGACACCCATTTTTTGCCTATGAGTTAGGTCACTTCCTCTTACCACCATTTGTTGATGTCTCGAGTTGTCCATTGCTCATTGGGCCATTTCCAGGCATGCCTTTGGGCTTATTCTATGGTATCTCCCTCCCTGGCTTGGTCTGCTCTAGAGTTAGGGCTTATTGGGCCTTGATTTCACTTTATTTTTTGAGTAAATGGGCTCATCTATCCCATTTTATTAATTTCAAGCGTCCAAGATGTATGCGGTCTATCGGTCGGCCGCTCAATAACTGAGCGGTCTGTTTGGAACCATTTACAGGCTCAGAACCATTTATTAGATATTTTATTTGATTTTCTGAATTTCCATCGACAAACCTTTGCACGGTTTTAGTTCAGCCGTTTACCCCCACTGAACGGCCTGTCATTAGACCGTTCAGTTCCCAGCGTCCTAATTTTGTGAGTTTTTTAGATAATTGTCTATTTATCCTAATTTAATAGATTTATCACCGACACGGTTCACACGGACACCATTGGACCGTGCCATTTATTGAGTGGTCTATCAGTAGACCGTTCTATCCTAAAGAGTCTAGCACCGTGATGGTCGGTCAGTTCGGTGGATAATTAGATAATTAAGTGTTTTACTTATTTTCCACTGATAGAGTGAGGTGGTCTATCAATAGGCCATGTACGGGGCTGGGTAGCCTATCGAGCGACCACGTACATACCCGAGATCTGTGAATTTATTGGTTTTTTATTCTCTCTCCATCCGTGGCTAAACCTCCACCTTCCTCTGCCATTTTCTCCGCGATTTCTCCACCAAATGGGGTGCCGTTTGATCTGGGAGGGAGATGGAGATATTATCTACAGATGTTGTTTAATTATCACGCTCTAATATCCAGTGGAAAACCCTAATTTCAGGGTTGGACTTCAGGGGTCTATAAGTAGCACCCCTAGTCCAAGCTTGAAAGGGGGGAGATCCAAGGTCGACGGCGAAGCCCTGCCAGATTCTTGAGCGACCTGTGGCCAGGGAGGGAGGCTCTCTACGTCCACTTGAGCCTCCGGTCAAGGGAGTATTTGTTTCATTTGGGTTTTAGTCTAAGTGTCCCACCGTCAGTTCGTTCATTGCATGTTCATTTCTATTGTTAGCACACAGAACTACGGAACACAACTACAAGCAGGGTCACATCAAGGCACAAGAGTAGCTGAACACATGACCATAGGGAACGAGTCATGCATCAGACAGCTCACCAAGAAAAGACCCACAACAACAAGAGGCGACAGGAAGAACCACAATCTCAAGGGATGCATCTGAAGGACTACAAGCACGTCTCGAGAACATAACACCCAAGAGAAAGAAATGCAGAGTAGAGGGTATTCAATCAGTAGGAAAGTCGACAAATTTCCCAACACTCGCAACCGCCGATGCCAACACTAGAAAATTACCAGCAACAGCACGGCAACAGACAACATCAAGGCACAGGAAGCCAAGACGAAGTCACAACGAGAAGAAGCAATTCTCTCGACTGGCCAGAACCTCACGAAAAGATCCTCAACCTGTGGGTTATTAACCCACACGCTTCCGCTGTGCACTCATACAACACACATAGGCAACAGAAGATATCTCGGTATTCGCATCTCAGTACACGCTTGACGTCATCAATATTCAAGAAAATCACAATGTAACACGTCACGAGTACCGATCCAGCGAACAACCAGTCACAAGAAGCCTAAGTGCAACATAGATGAGTACCAGCTTCAGCATAAAGCACAAGGAAAGATGAAAATCTCAGCTTACCTTTACATCTTGAAACAATAAATGAGCCTTCACAACACATCGGTCGTTGGACACGGCACGACGGACACGATATGCAATAGCTCTTAACACAAGAATGTGTCCAAAGCCATGCAGCCATAAAGCAAGGAAGCAGATCAGGCTCAGAATAAAGTTGTCCACACTTAAGCAGACACAGGACAAAGGTATCACTAAGACAGCAACTCCAAGGCAAACCTCGAAAAGACTCTACCAGAAAGGACGAGAAACATCAAGCTCAACCAATAGAAGCTCACCAGGAAGGGAAAATCCTAGCTCACCTGAACAACTTCTCAATCACGAAATCTAATCAAGCACTCCAACAGGAGCGAGACACATCAGGAGTTGAGCAGACTTAAGCTGGGATGACCAAAACAGCGTAAGAATGTGCACGGTCATCACACCAACCCTAAAAGTCAACAACAACCTGAACAAATTACAGAAAAGCCTCGAACAAAGTACCGCAGATTCGAGCCTTTCGACGAACACTGCCAAGTACAACATGATCGAGACAGACACCACGACGAAAACCAAGCGATATTATATGATCTGACTTGCCATACAGATGTTCAGAAAAATGTCTTAGTGCATGACAGAAGATGCACAGACTAGGTAGCATGAAGATAGTAATTGCTTCGACCTTAGTGTAGCATGTGCATTGACTTTGATGTAAAGAATGCACTAACGTGAAACATGCACAGACCATTTATGTATTGACTCTAAATACTATGCATGTGTAAAGGTACAAGTTTGCTCCGACTCTAGATGGGGCGATTAAAAAGTACACCGACCTAGGTATGTGCAAATGCTAATGTGCACCAACCTAGATAGCCGTAGTGTATTAATGTGCACAGACCTTGTTTAGCACAAGGCACAATGTGCACCGGCCTTATATGTTGGATGCAAAATGTGCACTAACCTTGTTTAGCACAAGGCACAATGTGCACCGACTTTATAAGAGTTCTTCCAAAGATTGCACCAACTCAACAATGCATGAGCGTGGACCTTGAAAGAACTAGCACAGAGTATGCATCGACCTAGAGTGTTATATGTAAATGTGCATAGACATTCTATGCATGATGAGAAATGAGCTCCGACCCTAGTATAGCTATGGCAAAGACACGCACGGACCTTGTTCTACACTATGTGAAGACGTGCGTCTACCTGTGTTGAGCTATATGAATAACATGCATCATCCTTGATACTCTAACTGCAGACATGCACTGACTTGATGAGAGAATTAAGAAAATTTATGTCAACCTTTGTTTTGACCCTTAGACAAAATCTGCCTTGTTCAAATGAACATATCCATTTCAGTTTTAACATGATTCATAGCTTGTCATTATCAAAACTAAGGTTCCAACAATCTCCCCATTTTTGATGATGACAACTAAGATAAGTGAGGTAGGTTTTCATTACAGAGAATATTTCACACAATTATTCCTTTTATCACTCAACCAAGTCTTAGCTCAAATTTCAATGACATGCATGTTGTTCATTTCATTCATGTACAATGCAATGTATGATGCAATGCTATATGCTATACTGACTTTTCTATGTTCATTAAGAAAAATAAACTAATGTTTGACTGAAAGTCATAGCACACAAGCTATTTGACAAAGAAATTCACAGAACCTCAGAAGCTTGCCTTTCTCATTCACATAAGTCCACAAGACCAAAACAAGCAGTTCCAAAACAAACAACCTGTTTCTCTTGCATTTCCAAAAGCATACATCAAAGTGTTCTTGTAAGGATTTCCTTTTCACCTTGTGCCTAACCATCTTCTTCTGGTTGGACCACCAGCCATCTGCCTCCACTAATTCACCATCAACCTTAGATCCCTCCCTTTGTCAACTGCACTGCTTTGATGGCCTCTACTAGCAAGTCCACCATCTGCTTCACCCTCAAGAAAGAGACTGAGAACAAGAAAATGGGCAACTTAGATGAGGGCCATCCTTTCAATGAGCAAAATATGATGGTCATCTTGACCATATTGGGCAACCTACCTGTTTCATGTCAAGGTAAGAGAACCACTAGCTTAAAGCCTTCTGAACAACACTTGGAGAAGAGACCGATGATAGCCAACAACCAAACACATCTTCCATCCACATCAATGGAAAATCTCCATTGTCCACTTTCAACTTTCAACCCTTATATTCCAAAACCATGAGCTTCATTCCTGGCATTCAGCCTCCTTATATTCCAAAACCATGAGCTTCATTCCTGGCATTCAGACCTCACATCTACTCCATATAAATTTCATTTTAGGTACTAAATCCTTTTTGCTACCCTTTCCATTTGCCTCACTTTTGTTCATAAGTGCCACATGCAATTATTATTGGCTGAACACACCCAAGCCAAAAGATAGTGCTGCCACCTTTGCCAAAGCTGCTGCCTGCTGGAGCTGACACTGCTACGGTGCTGCCTGCCTCATGAAGCTGACCTCACCAAGCAAGAGTCGCTGTCACCACAGAAGTGCCACACCTACCAGAACCCACACTGCTGTCTCTACTGCACCCACTCAAGCTGCCCAACTCAGAGCTTCCTAAATTGCCAGCAGGGTCAAGCTTGCAGAAGTTGAGACATTCACCTCTCCTGCAGTTACAACCTCTGCCAGTAAGCTTCAGTCACACACATGAGTGAGTGCATGTTCATGTGTGTGTGTGTGTGAGAGAGAGAGAGAGAGAGAGAGAATAAAGAGAGAAAATGACAGAAGAAGAGACGTGGGGAGAGGAGGGAGGGCCAGAGAAAATGAAGAGAGCACTAGGTCCCCCTTCTCTACTGCAGAGAAAGAAGGATATAAGAGCTGGAAAAATGGAGGACTTTTGAGAAAAGAGGGACACAAGGGGAGAAGAAAAAGGGCTTGAAGGGAGGAGAGAGGAGGGTTCAGTCCTCTCCTCTGTCACAGAACAAAAAGTAGCAAGAGCAGGGGGAGCCAATCCCCTTCCTCCGTTTTTTTTCTTTTTCTTTCCTTTCTTTAGTGTGGCCATGAAAAACTTTTTCTTGTGTATATGATGGCGGTTGTAATAAAGGCTGAATTGACTATTCCTTACTGCCTTTGGCGCAATTTGACTACTGTACTTGTAGTTGTTGAAAAGGTGATGATTTTTTTTGTAGATATCTCACGTGTCGATTGGCCAGGCAACTGGCGTGGCGCTGGCACCTGTCCGTCTTCCCAGACTTTGAATGACTTGCCACTTCACGTGTTTGTGTTGAGGGGTGTTTGTGGAAAACGAGCTAACCACCTTGGGGAAGGGGTTTCTACCTTTCGCGCTTCTTCGAGGGTAAATTCATTGAAGGCAACAGCTCCCCTTTGGCCTATAAAAAGGTCCCGAAGGGCATTTCCTCCTCTTTTCATCACTTAAGGCAATCCTCTATAGTTTTTCCTCTCCACGGAGTGTTGGGCTGTTAGTCTTGGTGAGGCATGGAAGGCGTTTTGACGGAGGAAGATGCAGACTGCAGTAGGGGGGAGGTCCCCGCTTCTCTGGTTCGAAAGAGCATTCGACGGTTGGCGGGCAGCTCGAAAGAGGGTTCGACATGTGGTGGCACGTACTCTTCCTTCTTTTGGACCACCGACACTACCTTTGAAGGAAGGTAGAAGTGGACGGGTAGGGGCATCAGGCACCGCCCCTTGTCCTACTCTCGCCTCTCGTCCTCCCCTCCCCTACCTTCTTTCTTTCTGCCTTCGATCCCATCGCCTCGGGGGGCAGCTCTTCAAGCTCCCTCCTCACCTCCTCTGCTCTTCAACTAGCCTCTTTTTCTTTTTCTTTGAGTCTTTGGGGGATGTCTTTTGCCATCCTCTTTTTCATCATATCCCGTAGGGGGTCCTTCCAAAGAGTTGGTAGATGAGGTTTTCTCTGGCAATTCCTTTTTCATCTTCCTCTCTTCCTTTGATACCTTTCCTCTGAATTTCTCGAGCAGAAAGGGACAGTTATCCCGTTATCTGAGCCAATTTTTACACTGGGTACAGTCAGTGGCTCGGCCCGAGAATACCGGTAGAGTTTGCATCGAGTGATCAGATTGTACTAGTGGATGTTGTACTTTTTATTTTTTTCTTTTGATCTATATTGTAATGGCCTTGGCCTATCCGATGTATCGAAAAGGTACAAATAAGAAAAATAGGAATTACTTTTGCTCTATATTACTTACATGCGTGTTCTCCAAAGCTTTCTAGTTTTCAGCACATATAGATCTATGTTTATTAGTCCATTTTGACTCAGTCTTTGGTAGTCTATGTGGACCCTGTGAAATTAATTTTCACAGATCTGGATTAACAGACTTAACAAACGCATGCAGGTTATTAAACCACAGATCAAAATCAATACCATCAAATTGGTGGATGACCCATAATAACGATTTAGGAACAAACAGCAAATGCAATTAGCACCAAGGATCACTGCAGATCGTTAGATCTGTACAACCAGTAACCCACTCTGATACCAATTGTTGGGGGGTGCTAGGTGCAGATTCAGAGGGGGGTGAATGAATCCCTGTTCAAAAATATAGCAGAATAAAACTTTTGCCTACACTCAATGAGGACTAATGAGATCAATGAACTCTCTCACTCGGAAAATTGAAAGTACTGAAGATAGATAGCTCAAGGAAATACATAGACTCAAGTCACAAGTTCGCTCAAGGAACTGGAAGCGCCAAATGCATATAGTTCTATTAAGAACTTTGTCAAACACTTAACAGCATTCCAGATTCAGATCAAAATTACACATGAACGCTTCTGATATAGAACACTCAAACAACCTGAGAAGGGAGGTAGAAGATATGGGAATGCACACCACACGCAAATCACGGCACAATAGATTTTAAGGTGGTTCGGTCCTCCAGACCTACGTCCACCCCACACTCAAGCTAGAGTGTGGATTCCACTGCCTTACAGCTTGAAAATCGCTAGGCCTCACAGCTTGCCTACAAACGCTACCGAATAGCTTGAGCCAAGGGAATACACTCCTCTCTTCTTCCAAACCAGAAGGAACCACTAATGACACCCAGTCACTAGCAACCAGAGACCCAAGTCTCTCTTCCATCAAACCGGAGGGAAACCACAAGCGACGCCCAGTCACTTGCAAACCAGAGACACAGTCTCCCTTCCCCTGAGTCCACAGAAGGAACCCTGACCTCAAACCAGAGGATCGGAAGACACTGATGGAAATTGTAAAGAACAAACGAAAAACAAAAATAGAGACAACAAGTGTAGCTCTGTAGGGGCAACTTGGCTTGGATCTGATCCAGAGGCCAATGCAACTCTAATCTTTAGGGAAAGCTCTCTCGTCTACTCTCTATTCTCTTCTCAACTTGTCTCTCTTTCTTTCTCTTTCTTTCGTGCTGCTTGCTCTCTCTTTTCTTCTCCTTGACAGCGCTAGCCCACAATCACAATCAAGTTAGTCCTCACTCAGACATTACATCCGATTCGAGCCGCATGCTAACTCTGCCACGGCAGAAGAGTATTGCACAGTCAGCCGACATGATCACAGTCCACACAATGCCAAATTTAGACTCACAGGGAGCTCCTCCCAAGCTGAAAACAACCAACAAACCAACAAACAACCTCAATAACACCAGCGAATCCCCGGCTCCATTCTCAACACAGAACCATGGGACACAACTACAAGCTGGGTCACATCAGGGCACAATCACAGCTGACAACATGGCTAAAAAAGAACTATCCACGCACAGCTTACCAACAGGGACCCACAATAACACTCAGAAACATACATCTCTAGGACCACAATCACGTCCCGAGAGCACAACTTCCAAGAAATGTAGACAAAGAAAGGGTACTCAATCAGCATATCTGCCAATAGATTTTTCCAAATCTTGAAACTTCCAGTGCCAACAACCACAATGCCACAAGTAACGACACGGCAACCAATAACATCGAGGCACATACAGTCAAGACGAAGACACACCAAGGAAACAACCCACTCGGCTGGCTAAAATCATCCAACCAACGATCCTCGACAAGTGGGTTATAAACCCACACGCTTCCACTACACACTCTATACAATGCACAAAGGCAAAAGAGACAACTCGACATCTACATCTCAGCACACCTCTCGGCGCCATCACAACTCACGAACTGTAATGTACCATGCCTCGAGTATCGATTCTGCTACTAGCCGATCATAAATCTCCATAGTGCAAGCTATCGTGCTAAGAGTCACAGCACAAGCCACAAAGAACACAAATCTCAGCTTATCCGCATGTCCTGAAATAATTACTAAACCTTCACAGTACAATAGTCGCCAAACACGGCATGTCGAACACGGTGCACAATGGCCTCTAATACACAAACTGGGTCCAAAGCCAGGCCTCCGCCGAAACAAGAGCAGATCAGGTTCAGAATTAACACAATCCACACATAAGTAGACACAAGATGAAGGCTTCACCGACACAGCACTTCCAAAGCTCAACTCGGAATGGCACCACATACAGAATGAGAAATATCAAGCTTGTCTGACAGTAGCTCACCAGGAAGAAAATCCTAGGTTCGCCCGAGCACTCTCTCAAACATGGCATCCAAATGACCACCTCAAAGCACAGCCTTAACACCTCAGGTCATCATCAAGAAGTTACGACACTACCTCCTATCTCATCTGGTCGAGCTCATATCCAAGCATGATCCCCTCAAGTTTCTCCTTAGATAGCCCGTTCTCTCAAGCAGACTAGGAAAATGGGCTCTCCTGTTAATAAAGTATGATATTACCTACATCCCCAAAAAAGTAATCAATGGACAGGGCATGGCTGAATTCTTAGCAACCCATCCAGTACCGGATGATTCTCCATTCAATGCGGAGCTCCCGGACGAGGAGTCTCTTGCTCTTCAACCACAACAACCGGACAAATAGAGTAGAGATGTCCTACATTACTGGCAGCAAGATGCCCTCACAGCCAACTTATCTTGTTGGGAGCTATACTTTGATGACACTTCCCGAGGCACTACTCAGAGCAACCTCAGCTCAGGTGTCACGACAGGTGCCAGAATCGTCTTCCTGACTCCTCAGGGTGGAGTTTTGTACAACTCCTGCACCCTCATGAAAGGCATGACCAATAATGAAGTCGAATATGAAGCTCTAATTATTGTGCTCCAGATGGCTCTCGACATGGGCATCAAATGCCTCAAGGCCTATGGGGACTCTCAACTGATAGTTCGGTAAGTCCTCAATATTTATGACGTCTGAAAGTCAGAGTTGGTTCCATACCACGCCATTGTCACCCAGCTGACCCAAAAGTTCTATTTCTTTGAAATAGATCATGTTCCCAGAAGCAGCAACGCTCAGGCTAACGCCATGGTAAAACTGGCAGTGGCCATTAAACTCCCGCCTGAGGGTAAAGTCAATATCACAGTCAAACACAAAAGACTGATGCCGGGCTCACTCGAAGGAAACTCCAGTCTCACTATCTACGAGGTCCAAGACCTTGACCGGGACACTCCTCCAGAAGAAGAAGATTGGCGTGAGCCCATCATCAAATTCAAGGAGGGGTGGCTCCCTCCGAATCGAGCTCAAAGGGTCCAACTGCTTTGCCGAGCAACATCATACGAGTTGATCGGTGACTCCCTGTACCAACTCATCCATGAGAAGGACAAGTCTGTCCTCTTGAGGTGCGTCTCCTCAATCGAGGCTCGAGCTATTATGCATGAGGTTCATTCCGGGTTGTGCAGTGCGCATCAGGCCGAAGATAGGATGAAGCACAACAATAAGCTGAAGGGCTTCTATTGGCCTACTATGTATGTGGACTGCATCCAGTATGCTCGCACGTGCCACCAGTGCCAAGCTTTTGGCCTGGTGCCCAGGAGGTCTCCTAACCCATTACGTCCCACAGCTCCCACCTGCCCATTCGCCAAGTAGGCTATGGACATCTCGGGACCTTTCTCGCCATCGTCCAAGGGCCACAAGTACATCTTGGCCGCCACTGCTTACTTCTCCCGTTGGGTGGAGGCCCTTCCCTTGTGGGAAGTTACCAATGAGGTGGTTGCTAGATTTGTCCGACACAACATCATCTACCGATTTGGTACACCCAGTCACATAGTCTCCGACAACAGAACACCCTTCAAGAACAAGGTCATATAGCAACTGGCGGCCAAATTCCACATCGATTGGAGAACCTCTTTGGTCTACAACCCGCAAGCTAATGGTTTAGCCGAAGCCTTCAACAAGACCCTCTACCAGCTCCTGGCTAAGATGGTCAACCATCGGAAACGCGATTGGGGTGAAAAAGTGTTTGAGGCATTATGGGCCTACTGTACATTCTACAAAATCCGTACGGGTTGTTCGCCCTTCTCCCTCATCTACGAGGCAGAAGCCGTCATCCCCATCAAAATTCAGTTAGCATCATACTGCGTGGTGGTGCACACCGGCTTGGCCGGTCCAGAGAAGGCTGGAAGAGCTCACCGGTCTGGAGGGCAAACGGCTCGAGGCCTACCAGCACTTACAGATATATCAGGCCCACATGGCGTGAGCCTATGACAAGCTCATCAAGCAACGAGCCTTTAAGAAAGGTGACCTCGTCATGATCAAGGAAAAGGAAGTCATGGCCGGTAGCTCTAGTGGCAAGCTTCAGCCGAATTGGGGAGGCCCATACATTATCCGTGACACCTATGAGGGTAGGGCCTACACGGTTGTAGACCACAAGTGTCACAAACCCTTCCCACCTCTCAACGACAAGCATATAAAGCTATATTATGCACCAGAACACGAATTCATGTGCCACCCAAACTAACGCGAGCACCTCAACTACAACCCGCAGAATCGGTTTTCTCTCATGGAAGACCGAACCAGCCACAGCTTCCAGCTCTTTTCCACGGCCAAGCAACAGGTCCGGCCAAACCCTCTTAGAACTACCGCCAGACACTCTGGGAAGCTAGTCTCCCACCTTTGTTCTGGCGACCACAAGAGCAAGGATGCCTTTGAACTAGCCACAGCCCAGCAGTTAGGCTCTCAGGTAAGTAAAAAAAAAAAACCACAAAGATGGGGTTAAAAATAGAGATATCCTGATGGATTCAGTCGTCCTCTTTCTCGAGGAGGAGGCTGGGGACAAAAAGGCCAGCAACCCAGCTAAGGTGAAAGCTTGTAAGAGCACCTCAGGCAAAATTGGGTAACCCCTCGACGTAAAAACTCGTAAGGGCGAATCAAAAAAAGTAAAAGGGGGCCAACTCTAGCAAAAATTTGAAGGGGCAGCAGAGCTGGTAAAGAGAACAAAAAAAACTCTCCCCTCTTCCATCTGGGGAAACTAGTCACCCACTTTCCAGTAACCATATACATTTCCAGTTAGCCCACACCCGTCCTCGACCAAAACACCTCTCCGGCTCATCAACCTTACACTTCCCTGTTAGCCATATACATCCCCGGTTGGCTCACACCTTCTCCGACCACATGCCACTAAGGTCGGCCTGCATACACCCATAACTCATGCGCCATTCCAATCATTCATTCAAGCAAATTTCAACCTACACACCACCTCAGTTGGCCTTGACACCACAGTTACCAGCTTGTCAGGGTCGAGTTATCATGAACCCTGTCATAACTCCAGCACTACTCCACCAAGAGTTACTGGTTCCCAGACCACCAGTAAAACTCCATGTTACCCGACAACCAGTCGGAGTCACGATTATGGCTACAACGGCTATAAGCCATCAACAGTAGAAACTCCAGGTCACGTCCCCTGACAGCAGCACGCTATGGACGACATCCACGAGGGGTTCCAGGTCAAAAAAAAAAGAGAAGGAAAGACGAGAAAAATGAGGTTAAAAATAGAGATACCTCAGTGGCCTTAGCCAACTCCTTCTATGGGATTACTGAGGGGAAAAATTACAATCAACCCAGCTGAGGTGAAACCCCGCCATGGTGTCTCAGGCAAAATCGGGTGACCCTCAGTGTGAAAACCTACAAGGGCATACTAGAAAAAGAAAAGGGGGCCAGCTCTGGTGAAAACCCGCGAGGGCGATAGAGCTGGTAAAAAGAGAAAAAATAACAAAAAAAAACTCTCTCCCTCTAGACTCCCCACTGATAATAAAATATCTATAGCCATCCAAAGAAGTAACAACGGAAGGTTCCCAAATATTAGAGTGAACAAGCTCAAACGAAGTGGAACTTTTATTTGCGAAAGAAGGAAATTGTGTTCTATAATGCTTTGCCGACTGACAAGTTTGGCATGAAAGAGAAGATCAACTAACTCAAAAAAGGAAGAAAACACGGACTCTTAATGAACGAAAGAAAGATGTCCTAATCTAGAATGCCAAAACATAATTTCATGAGCTTGTTTTACCATAGATGGAGATGCATAGGTTGAAAAGTGTCTTTCCAGGTGTAAAGAAGTAAAGTCCATCTATTTCATGGCCAATCCCAATCTTTGCTTGTTTTTCAGATCCTGAAACACATAATGAGTAGAGAAAAATGTCACAAAATAGTTTACTGTTTAGTAAGACTACTCAAATTAATGAAAAGGGAAGGTACAAACTGTGGAAGAAAGGGTCAAGTGATCAGAGAGTCTAATGGAACCTTTGCCGGCAATAGTAGCACGAGTATCGTCAACAATAATAACCTTGTCCTGACCTGGAGATAGGGAATAAGAATGAGAAGAAGTGGATATACTGGTCATATGGTCAGTAGCACCAGGGTCAATCACTTAAGAATTTTTAGGAGATCGAGCAGTAGCACTCATGACGGTGCCATGTGTGTACCTAACGATAATGAAGAAGAGGATGCTTGGGATGTGCTCTGAAGCTGTGCAAGGTGTTGAAGAGTAGCAATGTCTGAGGAGGGCACTGGTGATGTTGGAGCCGAAAACCCATTTGGAGTAGATGCTCCAGGAACATGAGAAGACTGTGTGACAACCACATTACCCTGAGACTTCTATCCCTTTTTATACTGAGTACTTCTCCCAGCAAAAATCAGAGTCATGGTTGGTGTGGCCATAATGACTACATTTCTTGTCACCATGCTTTTTATCACCAGTTAAACGAGGCCTGTAGGCAAGCGCAGAGTACTCTCCAGCGTCAGAGTTTGCAGAAGTGATAGGCTTGTTGTTCATAACCTGTTGACGTTAAGGATCTAACCTCATAAAACATCATACTTAGAATTCAGCCTTCTCAAGAACTTCACGATCTCATCATCTTCTTGGAGAGAAAGATAGGTCTGCTACTCTGCAAGAGATGTCCACTTGGCAATACGATACACATCCAACTTATTCCAATGAGAAGTGAGGGCACAAAGTGTGTGCCTGTGTGTCGCATTCATCATTTTTACCTTCGCCTTGATTGATAAAGACTTGGCTCCTTGACTTTATCAAGGCCAGTTTCAAAACAATCACCCACTTATTGAGCAAGGGGCCAAGCCAGACCAGAAAAACTAACTTGTTTCCTTGAGCAAGGTGTGTAGGGGTTGAAAAAGTAGGAAAGAGATAGAGAACAGGAAACTGAACATTTCATTTTGTCCTTCCAAAAATGGGTACATTAAGTTTCACCCTCTCTCTCAACATTGCTCCTCTCACCGCTCTCCAGACGAGAAGCCCTGGAGGGTGTCATCAAACCATGTGAGGTGGTACCTCTACCGCCCTACATTCCTCTTTCTGTCTCCATGCTCCACCGTCGCTCTGTGGGAGTAGCAAAGAAACTGCTGACACACCCTTCGGTAGCGCTCCTCACCTCCCTCAGCCATTGTTCGGCAAGACCGAGGCTGGTTCAGAGCTCAAATACTTAGGCCTCTAAGGCCCTCTTCTCTTCTCTCTCAGCCAATCTTTCAACCCTCTCTCTTTCTCTGTCCCTCTCCTTCTCAGCTCTTTCCCTCTCTCTGTCTTCCCTCTCTAGCTGAAGGGTGATCCTCACCTCCATGGCATCCTGAGAAGGGTCATCGTCTGAACGGCACCGCAATTCCTCCTCTCACTCTGCTATCCTGGCCTCCCCTTGTGCAACCCGAGCAAGTGTCTCTTGCATCTCTTTTGTCTGCCATATCCGTCATTTCAGGGATGTGGCGAGACGTGAACAAAAAAATTTCAATGGTGAAACCCTCACCTGTGCAGAAAGTATCCCCTCTGCCTCCGCAGCATGCTACATGGCACGATCAAGTTGCTCATAAAGAAATTTGATTTTCGAGGTAGGGATCCACAAATTAGAGGAGGCACCATTTGTCCCCACTGCTGAAGAGGTTACATCGAGCTGGGCGTGCTATAATAACATGAGGTGACAATTATTGGCTGAACACAGGGAATCTAGGGTCATAATTAGGAATATGCATTACATACACACTCACCGAGGTATTTAAAGTTGCACGAGTGTCACCCAACTGCTACTCCGTGTCTACCAAACGAGCTTGCAAGTTCGCTATCATGGTATCACGGGCATCCTGCAGCCATGGCAAATGAGTTAACATTCCAAAAAAAAGAGAGAAGAGAAAAAAAATAAAAAAAAGGAAGGGCATTCACATGCACCGGCCAATGCAATTAAAAAAAAGGACAAAGTAGACAAATCGGGGCACTGAGTCTTCGCGCCTCTTCCTTTCATAGGTGGATCCTCCCGTAGGCAGCAGCACCACCACCGAACCTCCATTTGAAAGAGAGAGGAACCTCAGTGGAAGATAATGATGAGGGCTTCGGATGGTGTGACAGCACCTTTGGACAGCGGCGACAACAACTATGGACGGCGACGAAGGTGGCGACAATCGGTGGCGAACTCCCATGTCCCAAACAAACCCTAGAGGCATCACCGCATTCGAGGGGGGGTCGGGGGACTTGGGGGTGTCTGGGTGAGGGATTTAAACATATAAAATCAGACTCGAAAAGTAGGATCTGGTTGACAGTTCTAGCAGTCGGGTCAGCAGACCCAACAGAGAAATGGCTGCTTGGCTCACTGGGAAGCGAAACCGAAAGGAGGGGAAGTGGGTATTAGGTAACTGCCCGGTACCATACAGGTATCAGGCAGTATGTACCGATACCGGTATCGGCCCTGACTGGTACCGATTTTGGTACCGGTATTGAAAACCTTGCTAACCACTCTGCCAATCACCCTATCTAGTCTCACAGCTAACAGCTTGGCGATAATCCTGTAGGTTCTATTCAAAAAGCTAATGGGTCTAAAATCTAGGAGGCACTGTGCACCATACTTATTCGGAATGAGGACGATGAGAGTTTTGTTTATGCCCCTCGGATGTGCCCAGCCCTCCTGAAACTCCCATACTGCCATCATTAAGTCATTTTTTATTACATTCTAACATTTCTAGAAGATGGCCAATGGGAAGCCATCTGGACCCGGAGCTATGTCACCTACAAAACAAAAGACTGCCCGATGAAATTCCTCTTCCACAAGAGACAGAAGAGGACTTTGCTTTCATCCGCCAAAGGACGAGGGGCGAGATCATCCGCTATCACAGGCCTAAGAGTAAAAATCCTTCACTTGCACCTTAATATCGTCCTCCATGGTGATGCGTTGCTTGCCCACTCTGATACAAGCGATGGAGTTGACTCTCTTTCTTCTTGATGTTATTTTCTAAAATTAAGAAGTGTTCATGTCCCCTTCCTTTAGCCATTTCTCTCTGGATCTTTGCTCCAAGTAGATCTCTTCCCTTGTGAGGATTTCCTCAAATGACCTAAGTATGTCCTTGAGCAGCCTTTTTGAATCATCCAGTAGCCCTGCTTTGAGCATGTTTGTGAAGTTTAAATAATTCTGCAGCAGTTATAATCATGTTTTTGTTTACTACAGTGACCTATTTGACACAGTCATTAATGTTCGATGGCACTTTAATATCATGTGACCTCTTATGTTGATTATGTATTTTGGAGCTTATTGTTTATGTACTCTGGGTAGACCTAGAATTATAGATTTGCCATTGGAAAAACTATACTCACGTATCATGTACATGTATATATAGTTAGAGGTCATTGGCTATCTTTGACATATGTTTACAACATTCATTATCAGAGGTGACCAACTATTCTTACTTTGCCTTGATAATCATAAGTGCAATACAAAGGTCAAATAGCTTCTTGTTCTTACTTTGCCTTGAATAGGAACCGATGCGAGGGGGATGCGAGAGAGATAATTTGTCCGACCGTTTTAGGTGGGTCAATGTATCCCGCTCAACCGAGGGTTATTTATCCTTTTAAGTGGGCTACTGTTATTCTTGTATTAAGGTAAAAAGGGGATAGAATCTACTCCAGTATGTTTCAGCATGTTTGTTGCCCCCATTCACCTGTGTGAATAGCATGTGCAATCCCAAGTGGTGGAGGGCACAGCCGAGCAACATCACCTCACTTATGTATGCTGTCTTCATATGGGTTTATGGACGATGGTGGCATCACGTCATGATCCACCTGGAGTATGGCAATGATGATTTGGGAGACAATGACATATTTGTTCAATGGTTGGTTGTCTGGTTGTGTCAACCCCATATGAATGGATGATAATATTTCATTTCTCCCTGAGCCCAATCCATTTGTTCACCTTCCAGACACACTACAGTTTTCTAAATTTTTTCCTCCTCTTTTGATACAAGAATAAGTGTAGCTAGGTCTAATTTTCTACATTTATTCCTCATCTTGTTGCTTGCTTAACTTTAGCCGCATATGCTGCATTTAATACCACATGTAGCATATTATAGCCTTCTTTGTTTAAAATGCAAAGTGATGCGGGACGGACACGCGGGGGACTCGACTCCAAGTTGAATGCAAACCTTGGACTCTAGACAAGCTCACTGCTCGTCCCTAATGAGGGAAGCGTTGGATCGTGCGCGGTTGAGAAACCGGTAAGAGCTAGGGTGGTCAACTCACTTTCGCGTCCGGATCGGGTCACGGGACGGTCTCGCTCTCTCTTGCAGCGGTGAATAAATATTTGGGCGAGCTATCTCGTTCGCGCTTCTCGGATTGAGTTTTACAGATCACGCGTATTTTTGTCTGGCGGACCTACGGAACACCGTGTGGGGCGAACCGGTGCGTTCTCCGACTCCGGGACAGTACCACTGCATTGTGCATCTTTCGAGGATCGTAGAGGTAATTTTTTTATATTTTTTTAAATTTTTTAAATTTTTAGATTTTTCTATATATTAACCCCTCCCTCTCTCTCTTCCCTCATTTCTCACCCTCACACTCTCTCTCTTCTCTCACACTCTCCTCTCACTCTCACCTCTCCGGTAACTGACGGATCAGGGTGTGGGCGAGGCGGGGCGGCGCGAGTGAGGAGGATGGCGAGGATGGGTCGAGGATCGAGGCACGAGGGTGCGGTGAAGCCGGTTCGCAGGCGTGAAGGCATCGACGGGGTTTCAAGACGTTTTCTTCGTGGATCGACATCCACAACGCATCGTTTCTTCGGTGGAGGTAGGGGGATGGATCCTTAACCTCTGGACTTCCTTTCCTGTGAGTTTCGTAGGCTGTGGCGAGCCGAGCAGGGTAAACATGGCGTTTTGGGGAAAAACCACATTTTTGGGGAGTGAGCCGGATCTTCCATTTTATGACGTTTTTGGCCGATCCGAGAGTTTAGATGCATGCCTAGCGGCTTGGGGAAGGTTTTCCCTTTTGTTTCCCCTTCACCTGGGGGTGATTGGAGCGTGGAATGGATTTCCCCATGTTTTCTGCCATTTTCGGGTGCGGACTGAGAATGCGCTCGCCCAGGTGGGCGCGTTCTTAGTTAATGCGCCGCCCTGATCAATCGCGTTCATCAAGGAAGATGAACAGTGAGGCAGTCAGGGTCGCAGTGGTGAGACCAACCACGATCAGGTCGCGGCCATCGGTTCTGCCGCGTCAACACGTTGACACGCCAGGGGGACCCGCCACGTTCTGTAGGGTCGCCCCCCTCTTGACGGGCGCGTTCTTCTCTGATCGCGGTCGGGGTGGAGGCCGTGTTCATGAATGTGCCCAGAACGGGCGGCGCGTTGATGAGGGCGATCAAGTTTTGCGGGCCGGAGGGTGGGAGGGTAGCCTGGCGTGCCTTCGTTGGCCCGTGTGCGTCCCGGGACACCCCGTGAGTACCGTGACCATATTTTTGGGGGTCCGAATGTGTCATTTTACCTCGAATAGTGTTCCCATGGGCTGGAGGGTCCGGGCAACCCTCTCACTATATAAAAGAGGACAGGTTTATTTCTAGGCTACACATGCAAAGAGAATGACTTAGAACTATAATTACAAAATTTCTGGGAGCATGAAATCTTTACAGTGAGGTACTATCTTAGTCTTCTATCATTTCTAATTTTTCAAATTTTTATGAATTAAAATGCCCATTCAAAACTCTCTTTTTCTACGTTTCTGGAAATTGGGACAGAGCCCTAGGTGCATCGACCTGTCCAGGGACCTGCACTGACCTGTCCCCAAGTGCATCGACCTTATACCGGCCTGTCCCCCAGGTGCATCGACCTTATACTGACCTATCCCCCAGGTGCATCGACCTTGTACTGACCTGTCCCCCAGGTGCATCAACCTTATACTGACCTGGGGGAAAACCTTATACTGACCTGTCCCCCAGGTGCATCAACCTTATACTGACCTGTCCCCCAGGTGCATAGACCTTATACTGACCAGTCCCCCACGTGCATCGACCTTATACTGACCTGTCCCCCAGGTGCATCGACCTATCCAGGGACTGCACTGACCTTCCCAGGGACTGCACTTTGATAGAGACTTAGAGGAAACTCACGAAAGCCCATAACTTGATGAAAAAAAATAAAACAGAAAATGAACATGGTGGTCGATCCCACATACCCTAAGTCCCTCTTTAAAGTGTAGAAAATATTTTGAAATCATTCTAATGCATCGTTGACCCTTAAAATTTAAGGTTAGGTGCATACCTTCGAAATGTTACACTGATGATCCGGGGATGATATCCACACCCCAGATTCTCCTAAGCTTCTCCTTTCGATCCGGGGATGAGATCCACACCCCAGATCCTCCCAAGACTTCGCCCGACGTCTTAGGAACTGCAGGTTCATCCTCCTACATAGGGCCAAGATCTCTCACCTCTCTTTCTTACACAAGAGAAATCGTAGGTGGTAGATGATTGAAAATAGGTGTTCCTAAAGACTTACTACCCATAAAACCCACCTCCTTATATAGATTTCTAGCCTGAAGAGGAGTTAATGCCATGCACCTCCTTAGTTTGAACAGAGGTGACCCTTCGACCACTTGTCATAAGTGCTAGTGGGCGTGCTCTTCTCTTGGGAATTAGGTTGGGACATCTTCATATGAAATCAAGGGGACTTCTTAATATAACTTTGGGTTATAGTTTCATCGATTTTCATCAATCCCAGCATGCATTATGATTTTCGCTGTTGTTCAAATGCCTTGATGTCAAGAGTGTTTGCTTGTTTAGGCGCTAGGTGCCGATCTGCAGCCTTTGCCTTCTGTGTGGTGGCATTGGCTGGTGCAGGGGCAGGCCTTGCCAGAAAAGCTTCAATTTTGGCCACCACATTATTCAGACAGTCGAACGATCGGATCTCCATGCCGATCATCTTTTCCAGCACCTCCCTCCTGAGGTTTTGCTTGTAGATCTGTATAGCATCATCCTGGTGCGGGGGTCACTTGCACCTTATTCCGAGGTTCCTCCACCTCTTGATATATTCAAAGGTTGTTTCATCTGCCCTTTGCCTTGTCAAGTAGAGCTCAGTCACCGTGACTTCCCTCTCAGTGACGTGAAATCTTTCTGTGAATTTCTTCTGCATGTCTGACCAATTATTGATCGACCTAGCTGGAAGGCTGGAATATCATTCAAATGCAAGCCCTATCAGTGAGGACCCAAAAAACTTCAGTAGATACGACTTGTCTTTGGCTAGGTCACCCATGACGGTCATATAGTATGTGACATGCTCTTTTGGAGATCCCATCCCATTGAACTTGTCAAACTTAGGCAACTTGTTGATCCCCGGCGAGAGCCGCCTGGCTACATGATGTGGTGGGTATGGCACTCGATAATTATCAAATGTGACATAGTCACCTCCACGTCGCTCAGCAAGCATCAATTCAATCATCCTTTCCACCATTAGCCTATTCTCAGTAGTAGGATCGAGTGGCTCTGGATAGAAATGTGCCGAATTTAGGTATGGGGTGACCAGAGTGGTCACCTATGGCAGAAGATGCAGCAGCGGAGGTGCTTGGTGCACCTATGGCAGCACCGGCAACATCAACGACTGAGGTGGGCACTACGGGGTGGCTACTCGATGATGTTCTGCTGGCTGGGGTAGGGTGTATAATGGGGGAGAGTCACACGGGTTGACGCCTCCCCGTGATGACTCGGACTGCATCTTGAGCTGCTTGGAAACAGAGTTTTGTTCCGTCTTCTCCAGCAGCAACTTCTTTAGGAGTTTGATCTCCTGCTGATATTTTTAGAGTACCATCAGTACTGATGGGTCCATAGTTGCTGTGCTAGGAATGCCTTCGGTTGTCTCTCCTGGAGTGCCTTCAGGCGAGGTATTCAGCAGCACTTCCTCTTCTTCAGTTGTCACCACATTTGTAGTCTGGGTAGTGACTTCTTTAAATCACTTGATTTCAATCATACGATCTTTAATTAAGTGGCAAACATAGATGACTTACTCTCGTTATCATTATTGTAGAGGACATAATCTGGTTCTTATGTCTCGTATCACACTTTTCTATTTATTTATTTGTGAAAGTCGTTCGGCACTCATGGAAGCCTGCAAACACCATGAAGAAGAGATTCAGAAGGAGTCATGAGCGTTATCCTAGGGGACAACCCTCTAATGCTTAAGTCAGCACGAGATCAAACAAAAAGTAAAAAAGAATAGAGGAGAGAGGAGATGATAAGAGCCGCGGTAGTAGTTCTGGGAGCCGTAAGCCTTTCGGGCGAGTGCTCGCCGTTGCTAGTGACCACTCGAGGAGTGCTCGTTGGGAGGTAAGGGTGCTCGGAAGAAGATTTCTCTCTCAGTGAATGGTTGTGACCTCTCTGTAGTAGGGAATGTAGCTCTTGTGCTTGTCTCTTAGCGGATGTTTCTTGGTGGAGTTCTCCGTATCTGCTTCGTCTGTCAAAGTCCCTTTTATAAGGGGGTTGTCCTAAAGGGGGTAGCTCATCCCTTAACAGGCCAGGAAGGGGGCCAGTCTTGGGGTAACGTTCCCCGTAATGGTGGGAGGAGTTTTCCGTTGAGGGACGGCTATCCCAGAGCCGGCCGATTCCTCGGTGGGTCTCACGGCGCCCGTGGGGTGTGCTCGCCCTTAGTGGGGTAAGAACTGTAACCGTGAGAGGTAACGCTCGGTCATCGGAGGATCATCCGGCGATCGTTGCGCTAGGGTCAAATCTCCATGTGCTGGTGGACCCGAGGATGATTCATCCTGGGCAGTCTGTGATGGCCCACGACTGTCGAAACCCGACATTTGCGTCGTAGACTGTGGGCCATGTTCAGCCTGGCGAAATGGGCCTCTCATGAGCCGAGCCGATTTTACCCTCCTCACTAGCCCCCCTACTCTTAGATGCCGAGCACTTTTTTGAGATCTGAGAGTCGAGTTTGGAAGGGTGTGTCGAAGGATGGATTCGAGGACAGTCTCCCTGTATTCCTGGGACCGTTTGTCCCTGCCATATGCTTGGCACGCAAGGAGCAACTGGCGGTGGCAGGCGGCCTCTCTGTAATCAGGACGTGGGCTATTTTTATCGGGGAGTGTGAGCATGAATGGTTGCCTGAGTTCGACGATCGTACATTGATGGTGACAAGTGCCTTTTTCCCTTCCGTGTGATTTCGAAATGTTCGTCCCACTTTTGGAAGCTATAAGAGGGACTACAGGCCCCTCAGGGGGGTGGCCCTACATGCTTCTCTGGTGCCTACCATGAGCCCTAGTTGCCCTTCATGTAGCCTTCTCCCATCTTAGTGAGGGTTCCCCCCTTCTTCTGTTTTCCTGTCATGGCGCCTCGTAAGAGGGTCCTCCGTGTTGGTCCTACATCTTCTGAGGAGACAGAAGTTGGTCATGGGGGTGCTCCCAGCACCTCGAGTGTGGGTCCTAGTCGTCCTCGTTCCCCACCGCTGGTTGCCTATAGGGTGGTCCACGGGCTGCGAGAGGCCTTTCAGATCCCCTCTGACTTCGATATTGTCTTCCTAACCATCGATGATGACTTGTGGAGTAGACCTTCAGGTGGCATCAGGGTCCCTGTAGAGTCCTTTAGCGTTGGCTTCAGCCTCCTTGTACACTCCTTCTTTGAGTCTATCCTACATTTTTACAATTGATACCCAGGGGAGCTTTCCCCCAATTCTTGGTGCATTCTTTGTGGTTTTGTTTTTATCTGCAACCAAGCTTCAATTGACCTAATCATCTTCCTCTTCCAGTAGTTCTATAGCCTCCAGTGCTATCCTGTCGACACATCATCTTTTTACTTCCGGGCCTAGAATGACCGGACCCTTGTTCATGTTTCCACCGTTGTGTCCAACATCAAGCGCTGGTCAGAGAGCTTAGTTTCTTCACCAAGGCAAGGGGTAGTGGTCGCCCAGGTGACTGGTGTCTTGCTGCAGGCTTCCACCCTCTTAGAGCTGACAAGCTGTCCAAAGCTACGGTGGAGTAGTCCAGGGTGGTTAATGCCCTCCTTTGCTACCAACTCCTCGATGCTGACATCCGACTGTCCCCGGCGGTGCTACGGGAGCTGGGGTTGAGCCCCCCATTGCCCCAAGATACTGACTCCGTCATTTCTTGTGTTTCCTCAATTGTCTATCAAGCTGATCCTTCCAATGCTATTTTGCAGGGGCACTGGAGTCATCAAAGTTGCAGTATGAGACGATGGAATTACCGTCATTCGCTCCTCACCCCATCGACCACATTGGGCCGGGTGTCGATCAGGTGACGATCATTGCTCCTAGGGAGGCAGTCGCCTTAGCGCTGGGGCGCCTTCCGTATCTGCTCCCAGTAGCGTAGCTATTAGAGTCTTTGTCCGTTGTTCTTATCTTCAGTGTTGGCTCAAGCACCCAGCATGCCACTTCCAAGGGTGTGGAGAGCACGCCTGAAGGAGGTTCCGCCATGTTCCACAGCCAGTGCATCCACGTAAACTTGGATGAGGTGGCAGTGTTGGATACTTAACACTGCCAAAAGAGGAGGAAGAAGGTTTCCCTTCTAGCTCGAGACCGGACTCCACTACCACCTCAGTTTAAGGTCCCTCCTCCATCGGCACCGATTGAGGTGCTTGCTCCTGTACCACCTGCTCCCGTTCCTACTGAGGGCGTCGCGGACAGGGGCAAGGCACCAAGCCAGGATGTTCCCGAGGAGAGCTCGGCAAGCATCCACAAGGTAAGGGCTCGCCTCCTACCACCAGTGGTCCCTCTGACTCCCTGCAACCTGTCGCCAGAGGAGCCTACCTTCGGGCAAGCTAGTCAGGCGGAGGAGTTTGCCCTAATGGACATGGGTATCTAGATGCACGACCAGACCTGGGTGTTTTGCTTTGGGGCCTATAAGGAATTGCTCAACCTATCGGAGAAAACCTTGAGTTCGGTTGCCAGGTCATTCGGCCTATAGGGATACCATTTTACCGACGTCGTGCGGGAGCTGGAAGATAGCCAGGATGTGCGGCGGGGGTTAGAGGCCTAGTGTAATAAGCTCCGGGGATGACAAGTGGCACACGAGGCCGAATGCACTAAGCTTCAGGGGCGGCTCGAGCAGTAGGAGCGGGCCTTGGAGGGGGTCGCACATGATTTTGGATGCTCTCCGCGTCCTAGCCCAAGCTCTGGAGGAGTCCCTCAACGAGGCGACCAAGAAGGTCTACTGTGGAGAGGGCTCGGGTGGTGGAGATGTGGTCTGAGAACCTGCAGGCATCAATGAAGACCATTGGGCTGGAAGCGGTGGTGTGCTACCGCTCATCTTCAGATTTCTAAGATGAGTTAAATGTGGCGGTCGTCGAGGTCTATGGTCCAGTTGTAAATACAAAGATTGTTCTAATCTACCCCGCCCCGAACTAATAAACGAACATGCATAAATATGCGACGTGAACAATGAAAGTAGGGGGAATATATATATAAATATAAACATATATATAAGGTTTCATATTTTGAGCACACTCTCGAGTTTGATTCTTATCCAAAATATAAACATTATAGTAAAAAGACCAACTTGCTTCCTTCCTCTTTCTTCCTATCTCGTACTTCATGGAGAGAGGAAAGGTGGTCATCTGTATGCTTGTTGGAAGTACGATATCTTTCTCAATGCATGAACTGTTTGCTTAAACAGTGCAACACAACTTATTGTTACTTGTAACGAGAGACACAAATGTTTGAAGGAGCACCTGGGGGGGGGGCCACAACAAAGGTTTGAATTATGCCAAGAATGGTACTTGCAGCAGCCCCCTTCTCCGCCATACGATGGGAGGAGACTCAAAACGAGGAGGTCGAGCATTCTGAGGGCCCACGGGAGTCGATTATCCCCCGCTGCTCGAGGCGACGCCTACGGAGCTCGCTGCTAAGTAGGGTGCCTCAGCCGACCGTAGTATTCGACAAAAGTACTTGATTTCAACGTAAAAAATGTTACAATTGCATGTTAAGGGAGGGTTTTAAGAGGGATCAATGATTGTGGAATGCCAAAGTTAAGATATTGAAGATGCTTAGCAGCTTTTTTAAGTGTGCCAAGAAGGCTCTGACAAGCCGAACAAAAGAAAATAATAGATAGAGATGGATTTGAATCTGTTTGTTTACATTTTTGGATTGGTCGGGGGCCGCGCGGACGCAGGCCCCCACCGCCACAAATTATGACGTCCACTCTCCCACTTGGGGAGATGGTAGACGGGCGCTCCCACCCAGTGCAATGTGGGCCGCCAACCTAAGCCATGGGCCTCATTGATCACCCATCGACCCCGTCCAGGTAAGTATGTTTTTATCCAACTGGGAACAACGATTTTACAGTGAGGTTGGTCGGTCTCCGCTCTCTTACCTCCCGATGTGGGACTAATAAACGAACGACTGACCACGTAGAATCCAACGGATAGTTGATGTCACCAAGTACGTAGGTCTTCTTTTACGTTTCTCCTACGAAGATATGTTCCATGCTAGTGTCATCACTAATGTTCGGGAAAGAAGGACTGATCAGGGAAGCTAGCTACCTAAAAGAGGCCAGGACCCTCCCGTTCTCTACCCCGGCCCCACCCCCCACACACCCAACTCAAATGGTGTGTTAATTAATTTGTTCTCTTGGCTGGGGGGTCTAGCTAGGTCTTTCCTCCGAGATTGAGAGAACTTAGTTTATTCTGTTTAGTTTTTGTTCATCAATCTCGTTAAACTTGTTAATTCCACTACATAAGTTTTGAATTTGCTATATCGCGTGGGGGACAATTCGACCCCCCTACTTGTCTGCTCGCTTACCGGGGCCAACAGGCACCTCAAGTAAAATCGGGTAATCTCTCGGTGTGAAAACCCACAAGGGGGCATCGAAAAAAGCTAAAGGGGGCCAACTCTAGTGAAAACCTGTAGGGGCGGTAGAGCTGGTAAAGAAAAATAAAAAATTTTCTCTTCCTCTCTATTCCTCATCGACGAAAGTCGTCAATCGTGACATTCCGCCGACGGTGACCTCAGCGTCATTGCATGACAATGGTGGCCACTACACCCCCGAGGGTTGGTCATCCTCAGTCCCCAGTCCCAGAATTCGACTACACACCTCGACGGTCAGCCGACCAGTTCCAGTCTTTCGGCTATTACACGTCAGCAGTTAGCTGGCCAGTTCCAGTTCTAGCTCCAGTTCCACCTCCAGTCCCAGGCTTCCGGCTACTACATGTCAGCAGTTAGCCGGCCAGTTCCAGCTCTAGCTCCAATTCTAGTCCCTGCACCAGTCCCAGTACTCTGGCTACAACAACTCAGTGGTTAGCCGACTAGCTCCAGTCTCAGTCCCAGCTCCAGTTCCAGTCCCAGTCCCAGCACCAGCCCCAGTACTCCGGCTATAACACCTCAGCGGTTAGCCAGCTAGCTCTAGTTTCAGTCCCAGCTCCAGTTCCAGTTCCAGTCCTAGTCCCAACACCAGTCCCAATCTCTAGCTACAACACCTCAGAGGTTAGCCGGCCAGCTCCAGTTCCAGTTCCAGTGCCAGCTCCAGTTCCAGTCCCAGCCTCCGGCTACAACACCTCAGCGGTTAGCCTGCCAGCTCGAGTTTCAATTCAAGTTCCAGTGCCAGTTCTAGCTCCAGTTCTAGTTTCTGTCCCAGCCTCCGGCTACAACACCTCAGTGGTTAGCCGGCCAGCTCCAGTTCCAGTTCCAGTGCCAGTTTCAGCTCTAATTCTAGCTCCAGTTCCAGTCCCAGTCTCGGCTATAACACCTTCACGGTTAGCCAGCTAGCTCCAGTCCCAGCTCCAGTTCCAACTTGTTGGGTCCCGTAGTGCAGGAACATGGTTCTAGAGGGGGGTGAATAGAACCTTCTGCTAAAATGATGTCCAATTAACTCCACATTTTCAAGTAAAATACTCCACCAAAATTTGGGTTCTATAGCACAAACTCGAGATAATATAAAGGGGAAGAGATAGAAACAAACAGGACTCGATTTGGTAGAGAATTCTAGAAGATATAGTCCTTAGAAGGAGGCCCGGGAGCTAAAAAATCCAGAAACAGTCCAGAACACTTGGGACTCTCAAGGCAGAAGAAGGGAATGGGTGGTCAATAATTGACTGCGATGGTCAATAGTTGACCGTGATGGTCAATAGTTGACCATGCCAGTCAATAATTGATCAAGACCAAAATTTTTTATTTTTTTATTTTTTAATAAAAAAGAAAAATATCCTCCAAGGGCTCCAAGACTTAATGGGCTTAGAAATGACTAATAAATTGGCTCGAAATAAGTTTAAATAAGATTCTACAATAATAGATAATTCGGGACATGATAAAGGAGAATAAGAGAAATAACTCGACTTGTAGGCTAAAAACGTGTGTCAACAGATGTAACCTGAATTGGGAAGCGTAGATGGCCTGACGTGGTCTTACCCTCACTAAGGGCTCTTGCAAGCCGTTGAATTATGGGACTGGGGGCCATGCTACCATGGCAGGATACAACTAGAATTATGACTGGCGAGTCAGAGATGGCAGAAGGGAATTGAGATTCTAATTGAGACTGTTGTGACTGCGCCGAGGCTAACTGGTAGCTGGAGTCTTTGAGTTATAGAGGCGCAGGATGCAGTAGCGTACACCAATGGAGGTCTGGGGTAAACTGAGACAGGATTTTACTGGAATGGTGATTGAGAAGTCGCATAGGGACCGGGACCTACTGACCCGGCATGGCAGGGTAGAGGCCAATGGTAAAATAAGCTGGGTGGGGTGATACGAGGATGATTGGGAAGTGTCGGGCTGACGATCTGGAGACGTGGGTTGATTGAGAACCAGCAACGAGAGAGTCCCGTGGCCTGCTGAGGAGTGGGTGAAAGACCACCCTACTAGTGGGAAAAGAGGCATTTTCTCATTATTGGCTCTACTGCCCATTTGGGTTTTCACCAGAGCCGACCCCCTTTAGCTTTTTTCGACATGCCTTTATAGATTTTCACGTAGAGGGGTTTCCCGATTTTCCCTGAGGCACCCTCCTTTTAATCGCCCTCTCGGGGTTTAAAAACTCTCCAGGTATCGCCGGGCCATGCCCTTTTATATGCTTTTCATTAGTACAAATTTCTAGAATTCTCTTGGCGCAAACATTCTCTCCACGCACCGGATTGAAATTACGTGGGGACCACATGATCTAGTTCACTCGTATATAAAAGGGGGAACTCTCGTCTGAAGTGGAGAGAGTAGTGGAGAAGATAGAGAATAGAGAATGAGAGAACAAGAGAGTATATTCGAAGCAGAAGAGCAGAAGAGTTCAGAGACGTTGAGGAGAAAAGTTGTGAAGAGTTAGAGAGGAGATCGAGAGAAAGAGCCTGTAGCGAAGAATAGCGAGAAAAACAGAGTATCGTAACATTAGAAGAAGTTTGAGGGTAAAGAGAGTGTAAGCAGAGAAAGAGAAAGAGAGTGAGCAAGAAAGAATAGAGAGGAAGTGTGAGCTCGAGGATCTACTTTCTTTTCAAATCTTGGATCAAATCCAGAACTAGTTTTGCTCCTACGTGAGTTATATTTTCGTGAATTTTCTTTTCGATTTTCTTTCTTATTTTTCCTTATCATCTTCTTTCAAGCTATGTGCCAGTAGAGCAAGCTGTGCTGCTCAGCGGGATGAGGTGTGTACCTCAGACAGCAAGTTGTGATGCTCAGCTGTACGCAAGCTGTGATGCTCAGTGGTTCAAGCTATTTGGCAGCAGAAAGCCTCACTCAGGTTTGAGTGGGGGATGGATGTAGGTCTGTGGTAGCAGACCGAACCATCTAAAAATTCCCTGTGCAGGGGGTTGCTCTCTTTATTGATTTGTGCATCGAGTAGGTGCATGCTCTTAGGCCGATCTTAGTTTGCATTTGATTCTGTTATAGTTTTATCTGAATGATTAAGAAAACTTTCAACCATTGAGGAGTATATTAAAAGCATTGGTAGGCAAGATTGGTTAGGACAATCTAGAATGTCACTCCTTGCGTGAGGGATCTTATATCTCATCTCCGCCGAGTACTCATACGTGGTTGCCTGTAATCTTTACCATTCAAGTAAGAATACCCAGCATCACTTGCACACTGAGTATTTGTATTTTGGCTTGTTCAAAGAGATCGTTCGTGATTCACGGTAGATGTATGTTTAGGCTCATTTTAATTGCATCTAATTGGAATACATCATTCTGAGCACTCTCATTGTTCGGGTGTGACGACCCGGATCCCGGATACCAGATATACCTGATAGGACTATCGAATACATCTAATACCACGTGGAACCCGCGAGGCCTCTCAAGAGCGGTAAAGCCACCCCCCCGTGTCACTAGCCTGTATGCTCCTTTGCCGAGTGCTTCCGCTATCTTGTATGGGCCTTCCTAATTCGACGCGAGTTTCCCGGCGGCCCCCCTTGGGTCAGCCACACTTGCTCGCCGTAGTACCAAATCTCCTGGGAAGAGAAGTCATTCTTTGACTCGGGAGTTGTAGTATTGGGCTACCTTCTGTTGATATGCCACGAGCTTCACTTGGGCATTTGCTCTGTCTTCTTCGAGCAGGTCCAAGTTTTCTGGCATTGCCTGGTTATTCCTGGCCTCGTCGAAATGTCCCACTCGTAGATATGGGTTGAATATTTCTACCGGGACTATCGCCTCTGCACCGTAGGCTAGATGGAAGGGTGTCTCCCCTGTGGCGGCTCTCGCGGTCATTCGGTGAGCCCATAGAATGCTCGAAATTGAGTCTATCTAGGAATCGCCTGCTTGATCCAGCCGAGTCTTGATGCCGTGGAGAAGCGTTTGGTTGGCGTTCTCCACCAGCCCGTTAGCCTGGGGATGTCCCACCATGGTATAGTGATTCCAAATCCCCAGTTCCGAGCACTTTTTCTGGAAGGCAATGCTCGCGAACTGTTTGCCATTGTCGGTTGTGAGAACCCTTGGGATCGCGAAGCGGTAGATGATGCTCCGCAGCACGAATTTTCAAGTTGCTTCGCTCGTGATCTTCCTTAATGGTTCAGCTTCGATCCATTTGGTAAAGTAGTCAATGGCAACCATAAGGAACTTTTTCCTCCCTTGAGCCTCGGGGAAGGGACCTAGTATGTCCACCCCCCACTGGGCAAATGGGCGAGGCTCCATCAGGGCGTGTAGTTCAGTAGTCGGCTAGTGGTGTAAGTAAGAGAACTTCTGACACTGAGGGCACCTCCGAACATAGTTAAGGCAGTCTTGCTGCAAGATGGGCCACTAGTATCCTTGCCGGATCAGCGTCCACGTGAGTGCTCATGTGGCGACCCGGGATCCCAGTACCGGAAAGGAATCGACGTGACTTCAACCTCGGCCCGCCTCCCACGAGCCCGAAGACTCAGAAGGGAAGAAAGGATGGTGTGAGGGTGTGTAAGAAACTAAAGTAACTGCAGAGATAGCACAATATACAACAAAATAATAATGTAGAAATTAAATAAATAATTAAACTGCTACAAGGTCTAGTACATCTCATGTCCAAATAAAAGTACAGTCAACTGAAAGAATCATGCTTTGCTTCGCTCAGCTTTTGATCATATCTTTCTGAGAGCGGGCTCTTTGCCTTACGATCGTGAACTCGACGGTTCTGCTTCATCTGATCTCGGGCTTGATTGAAGAACATATTTGTCATGTCCCGTGTTGTTCCCCTGTGGTGGTCGTCCAGGTGTCCTTGTCCCACCTATGGTCATCTCATGAATATTCTAGTTCCACATGTTGTCTCGTTCTACTATGTGTTGCATGTGTCCTTGTCCCACTTGTGGTTGTTTCACATGTGTTATGCCATCTCCCCTGTGGTTGTCTTAGATGTCCTTGTCCTACGTATCTCTGTCCCACGACATGTGGTTTTATTCCGTATGGTGTGTTGTCCCGCTATCTTCTAGTCCCAACTGTGTGTGTTGTCCCGCCGCGTGTTGCCATGCCCCACCATTTTATCTATTCTCATGCTTGTTGTTTGTTCATATGGTGCTTTGCATATGTTGGTACGTTAGTTCATCCTTCGTTATGCCATTAAGCTATGATGTGTTATTCTTCGTTTATTTTGTGGTTATGTTATTGCTATGTTTTGCTTATCTCTTTGTGTGTTTGTGTCATATAAATCAAAAAAATCTAAAAAAAATAAGGTTTCACTTGGCAGGTAAGTCATGTATGGCTCTCTATCCCAACTCATTGATGCATTACTATATGGTATCTACGTTACTATAGCCTCTCAAGGACCGGCTGGTTCTTCGTGTTAATGATTTCTTTATTTTAGCCCAGCATGCATCATGACATTTTGAGCATTCACGTCTCGTGATCTGTTCAAGGTTGTTCCTCAAGAATGGTTGATTGCACTTCAATTCTCTTGGATAAGGGATTCCCATTCCACTTTGAATTTGAATGTCTTCTCTGATCTTGCCGCTTGGTCTAGTTGGCCAGTGTGATTCCTATTTGGATTTTATCTCAGTTTCAATTACTTCTTTTCAGCTTGCGCTATGTTCCTTTCTGATCCCATCATTGTCTGTGGATTGTGTCCTCGATGAGGTTGGTCGTGTTTTCTTTTCCTCCCTTAGTTTAGTTCTCCAGACATATCTCATCCGTGTCAAACATTTCAGGTGGTTAGTTTGACATTTTCAGGAGAATTCCTATCACTTGTTGGTAAAAACGGGTGTCTTTTTGCCTTGATGCATGTTTTTCAGTTCTCTCCGCTTCATCTCTGCGTCACCTCCATTTCAAAGGCTAATATACATGAATAATCGTAAAAAAATAGAATGCAAGTAGATCGATTAAATTAAGATAAGAAATTTCTAGTGAAACGAGACAAGCAAGAGGTAAAGATAGTATCAAGCACGAGATATTGGCTATTTAGAGTTCTTAGCAAGTACCACGACGAGTCACGCACGCTAGTAATATTATGTAAAGTCACGAGAGAGATTAAGTGGAATGTCTCTAGAACGACAAGCACTTCGGTGTAATACCGCACTGCGATCATTACAACTCCCATAGACACTAGTACTTTCAGGTGCTCCTCTCAGGACCAGATCGGGCCCTTATATGCGCAGGCATTGTACAATATATTTTCGACATCCACGATAGTTATAGCCAATGTAGAATTCCAAAAGAATGAAACTTATACGAATTTTAAGGTAGATCTTGTAGAGTATATCGGAAAATTAGGTGGAACTGGCTCCATAGTGGGTGCCATGAGTACTCGAATAAGCGTTCATCAACATATGAGCGCTCGTTCTTTGTACATGACAAGGTAAAAGAATTGGTGTCTACGTGGAGGCACGTAATCCAAGATGATTAGCAATGGCATGGTTTCCCATTCCATTAGCTCAAGAATTAATCTCATGGTGACTATGTAGCATACCATGAGGGCCGGTATACCATGTTCCTATAGGGGCATGGTATTAAGAAGTGTCACGGGTTTTAGTGGTACAACCTGCTCAATCGGCCTTGAGGGAATCCAAGGCTTCGAGGAGACTTACAGAGGTCTCTATGGCTAACTCACCAATTCGAAGGAATGGAATGTCCAACGAAGGGCTCGTATGCCATCGAGAAAAAATGTGGGGTAATCGATAAATCATCGAGAAACGTGATACTATACTCACGGATGGAATATAGTGCCTGGTGTGTAACCCAATGGAAGGGTGTACATGAAACCAACGGAAAAACTCATATGACAGAAAATGACGCCTGGGTCTTTATCGCTATTTCTTAAATAGCGCCTAGGGTACAACCACTATTTATTGAATCATGCCTGTGACCCAGCCGTTACTTTTAAATTCCTGTTCCAATTTCAGTGTAAATAAATCCTAGAATTTTATAACCCTTTTAACACAACGTTGGGTTCTATTTTAATTCGCACCCATAGAATAGCCATGTTTCAAAAATATGCATCCAGTATTTGGGCGCTAGTTTCAATATAGCGACAGGATCATACTCCCCCTCCAACACCTTGGAACACCCCCTCCCAGACCCCCTCACAGCCAGGGGTCTCTCCCATACTTATCCACCCCCTTTCCCCTCCCATTTACCTCATTCCCCACCTCCCTTCTTCAACCGGCAGTTCCCAGTTCACAGGCAACAGTGTACCAGCGGCTTGCAGAGGTGACTGCGACTTCATCCCGGCATCTCAGGAGGCTCAAGTGGTACCATTGTAAGCATCTCTGAGTCTTCTTCGTAACGGCAGTCGTCTCACCCCAACCTGAGCTTGTGACTGCCCGAAGCAGTCGATCTCCCCCGACTGCGTGACTCTATCCTGACTGCCAACCTGAGGCTATTTGCAGGAGCTACTGCGACTAGTCACCTAAAGATCTGGAGGCAAGATTTGGCTAGAACCTTCTACACTGGTTTTCTTCCATCACCAAGAAGCAGAACTACATTCGGCCTCCGGAGTAGTGATTTCTTAATTTTCTCCCCAGGGTGTGTTGTTCTGTCCCCTCTTGGACTGAACAGACCACCTATCACTGTTCAGGCTGCTCCAGTCAACTCTGCCATCTGCTGCTATTCCCGTGGGCCACGTTTCCAAGTAGTCGTGACAACGATTCCATCGACTCCAGCCACACTCGATTCTAAGTCCGGGAGTGTTCGTGGCAGCCTCGACTTCCTGCTACTATGGCTCTGTAGCAGTCAGAACTAGGAAGCAGAGACCCTGTTCGTGTCTCTTACCTGACCGGCACTGACAACCTGGGAATTCTAGAAAAATCAGTCAAGACCCTAGTCCAATTATGCGGAGTTGGCCACTGGTTCCATCAAAAACTGAGTTTGGGAGTGGTCACAGCGGTGCCGACATTGCCTGCCTATCCCCTGTTCCAGAAAGAGGGCAGAATCGACCCCGCCATTCGTTGAAACTCCTCGCTCTATTCTTTCCCTCCCCGTTTGGCCGGCTGAAGGCCCCTCCCTGCGTGGAGGTAGTTTTGGGTGTAAATAATTTAACCCCCACCCCAAGATCCCCCTCCTACGAGAGGTGTAGTGTTGTAATAGCTTGAGCAGGTCGAAGTGACACCGGTGCGGCGAGCGGGTGCATACCCATGCCTCCCCACTCGCCCTCATCTCCGGCTGGGATCGATGTATTCACGCTGATCAGGTTAGTTCCTGAACAATTCTCATTGTTGCGATTTCTTTGCTTAGTTTAGTATTGCATTTGATTGCTCCATCGGCGGTGAGAGAGTGCCTGATCCCGACTTCGATGATATTTGAGTGACTACCACGGGTGAGTTGTGAGCGAAACACTACATCCCACGCCCTTGACATGCTGGCCACCCGTGAGATTGGGCATCCCAGGCCCTTAGGGGTCCGTACCAAGGTAGCCATACCCTTGGAACAGCAAGCTCCCACTTCGGACTCTCCCCGCCATCGTCGGTTCGCCTACGGGCACTATTGTACGCTACGCGAGTGAGTCCGCTCGAGTGAAGTCACCGGTCCGTGCATTACTTGCTTGCTAGGTCCGAGGGGTCTTCAGTCTTGTGACTATCCCCCCAAGGTGGTGTCACATCATCCCGACTGGCATGGAGTAGCTTCGGGCTACCTGGTCCCTCTATAGGGGAAGGAGCCAGGTTGTCGGAGACGATAGCTTCCACTGCTGGGGTTTGAGTCTGGTGCCGACAGAGGTAAGAAATCCCCTGTCAGCTTCACCTCGTGGCTTCTCCCATTGGTACTTATATCAGATGCCTAAAGCATGTTGTACTCCTTGTTTCTTTGCATGCTTCCACCGTATAGGCCGAGGTGATTATGCTGACCATAATTGTGAAGATACCTCTCCCACCTTTGGGTGCAGACTAGCCGACATTCCTGCCGATTTTGTGGCCTATAGCTCTACGGTACCCCAAGGACTATGTTGCACCAGAGGGCTTGGGGGCTCCAGGGGCAATCGTAGGAGTTGTTGCGCCGACTAAAGCTTCGGAACCCCAGCCATCGACTCCTGGCAAAGAGCTGCTTCCGGTAGAAAAGAGTCCTCCCAAGATACAAGCATGGGAGATTATTGAGGAAGCAGCTGAGACTTCCATGGCTTTGGCCCTGGTTACAGAATTGGCGTCCGTAGGAGCTGACCAGACTGGACATGTAGGGGAGATATCCTCCGTCGGTGAGACCTAGGGTGCCGCTAAACTTCTAGAAGTCGGGAGAGAAGTTGCCTTTGTGGGGTCTCTTTCTACTGAGCTAGCAGCAGAGGCCAGTTCCAGTGTGGGTGGCCTGCAGGATATGTCGTCGTCCTCTACCGAGCCAAGCGACGACATCTGGGCGGCAATCGATAGCCAGGTAGAATTCCAACTTCCTGATACGCCATCACTGGGTTTGCAATCATCAAGCGATCTGGTATGGCAATATCTGGAAGCATTACAGTAGACTATGGCCACTCGCCCAGATCTGACTTACGTGCAGCTGAGGCGGTTGGTAGAGCACCTTTCTCGCTCACGGCTAGCTTTCGGCTACCCCATGGAGGATTGGATGCAGCGAGTGATCCTACTTTTAAAGCATGTGAACAGGAGGGAGTTCCTTGTCCAGGGTGTAGCCGATCAGCTGACGGCTATCAAGTTTGAGTGGGCGAAGTGCCGAACTACTCTTGCATCCTTGAAAGCCCAACAGATGCGGGATGCCGCTGCTATCTCTTCCCAGCACCGCACTTCTTTGACAGATAGGATAGCTGCACTTCGCGGTGATTTATCCTGGGCCGAAACAAAGCTGGAGCTGGCCAAGCAGCAGGAGGTCCAGAGCATAGAGGAGGCAGAGTTGGCTGAGGGATAGGCCGCCTCCCTCGAGGAGAAGCTGACACAGTTGGATGCCGCAGAGTCTCGCCTGCAAAAGCTCATTCGTCACCCCTCCTTGGGGATCTTGGAATTCGAGGACATCTTCCGATGCCCGCTATAGTAGATTATCTCTCTTCTTCTTTTTTTTGGTAAACCTCCATGTATTCTGGGGAATGCCCCGAGTATCATGTATCTTGGTCTTTTAATACCAATGAGATGTCTTTGCCATCTACTCAATACATCTGTCGCCTAATCACGGCCCCATTCTCTTTCTTCTTTTAGCTAGTATATTCAGCCCGGATACACGAGTTGCCAATGTAGGAGAACACTCACACCTTTAGCGAAGGTATGAGGAGTTCACTCCACCGCGGCATAACTGTTCCAAGGGCCTGACTTTATCCAGAATTGGTTGAGCACCTAGGGGTAAAGGTGTAGTGACCGCTACGTTTGAAGGTTAAAGTTGGAGAGTCCGTCTGTAGACTTCGCCGATGGTGACAAAGTTTGAAAGTAACACTCTTGTCAGTGAGCTTGAATGCCAGAGATAAGGAGCATGTTTATTCCTTGATGGGGCGAATGGCCCGAGTCAGAGGTGGGTTCCCTGATTTCTGTAAATAACGAAGAAAACTGAGGGTAGGTCTGTTCAACAAAATAGATGCACTAAGAACGATACCAGTTGGGTCGCCGGCGAGAGCGCCTTATCCTCACCATTTGAAAATCAAGGTCATGGGGCTCTCTCTTGTGAGGACTGGGTAGATCTGTAAAGACAGCGGGATCAGCCTGAACAGGATCCTGGATAGCAGGAGGCTGGCTGGAGGAAGAAGCAGCGAACAGCTGCGCGGAAGAGCCATCAGGCACATTTGGAGTAGCCATATCTACGACGACGGAGTGCGGTTTTAAAGGTGGAGCAGCATTAGTGAGTCGACAAATCACGGGAGGAGACGGAGCAGGAATGGAGGGTTACTGAACAGAAGCAACAGTCGCAGCCAAGGAGACAGTAACAGCACCACCACCAAGCACGGGCTCACCAGCAGCACGGACCACAGGGGTGGCTGGTAGAATAGGCAAAGAACCAACAGGGGAGTACCCCACAGGAACGACTAAGTTGGAACAAGAGAAGATTGGCAAGGTATTAATTTCATCACGCATAGCACGCAGGGCAGCCAAGCGAGCTTGACGCGCCGCTTCTTGAGGGGAGTCAGCAGGAGAGGCCACTGGCACATGCAGAGTAGACGGAGTCGCACTAGAAAGAGAAACGGGAACGGCAGCCACACCAGCAAGGAGCGACGAAAGAGCAGCCGCCAAAGACCAGGCTGGAGCAGACAACACCTCAGGGGCAACAGCAACAGGCTCAGGAGCCGTGGGAACAAGAAGAATCAAGGCGTTGGTTGTAGTTGGCACAGCGGCTAGAGAAGAAGAGGAAATGCCATTACCGCCAGTCGGAACAGAACAAGAAGGACCAGAAAGTCCCATACTACCCGGAGGTGGCACCACCTCAACTAGTGAAGAAAGGGGAGCATAAGATACACGAACAGCAGCATCCAGAGGGTCGACTGCATGAGCATCAAGACCCACCGATAGGGGAGGACCATCAGTAGCAGTAGGGGGGACGACCCCAACAAGAACACCAACAGCAATACTGTTAGGATCGATACTAACATAGGGGGGTCAACCCTTTCCAGAATACCAGCAGATAAACCAATAGGGTCCAAACCCGGAGCAACCACAGGGGCCTTAGAAGGATGCCATACACGCTTAAGTGCTGGCGAAATAACATGAGTATATCTCTGTAATTATCCCTTCTCTCTACCAAAGTTTATCGGCCCAATCGTACCGACCGTATCAATTTTTATTTTACCATGGTTTACATAATAGACTTCTGTCCTACCCGACATTGATAGTCGCGGACCCACAGCCCATAAATATTTTAGAATCAGAAATGGCCAAAACAGAGTCAAAGTGTTATGTTCTCGAAATATTGATGAGGAATTTCCCGTAGGGAATAATATGTCATAATGGAATGATCCGTGACATAACAGAGTTTAGGGACAAAAATACATGTAGGGACAATATGTCAATAATTCTCTCATGGAATCCAAGAAACGTAAAACTGGGTAAATGGCGTCCATTGCAGGAGCCGCAGATTAGAATTAGTGTCCATATCGATGGGCACTTATTCTAGAAATAAGATATTAGGCACAAGTTAAATAGTGCCCATCAAACAAGGCACTACTTGTAAATCGCGTCTAGTACACTAGACGCAGATTTCAGAAAGTGACATTTTCTCAAAAATACTGGAAACAACATTATTTAAGAGCTAGATAGTCATGACGGTAAAATGGTGTATAGGTGTTTAAGGTAAAACCTGCTCCGTTATCTTGAGGGAATCCAAGGCTAGCGTAGACTTATAGAGGGCTCCATGATGTAATCGCTAGTCCAAAGGAACGGAATGTCCCGCGGAGAGCTCAAACATCACGGAGAGGTAATGGGGTAATAGGTATAAATCTAAGACAGTCACCTCATCTACGGATTGAGATGAGAGTGCCGAGTGAACCCACGGTGAGGGTTTAAAACTTAGAAAACACTCGAACAGATCAAATTGCATCCATTATGACAGGCACTAATTAAGTCATCGTCTGTCATCACAGCCGCACATACATTTATATATTTTCTTGTTAACAGAATAAGCGTCCTTCCAGGAAGGCACTGATAAGAATGGACGTCCCACATAGTGGGCGTAGATTATTAAAGGTTGATTATTACGAATGTGCCATGCAGAAACTCTTGAACAAATAGCGTCCATAGAGTTGGGCATTATTTCAAATAGCGGCCACTATTGTGGACGCTAATCCCTTTAAAATTAGAACTACAACCGACGATTTTCCAGAGATGAAAGAGGGGTAAACATGCATGTATTAACTTGTCTTAACATGTTTTTAAAACGCTGTTGGGTCTTGGGAAGAAATCCCCTACTGTTATCACGTAGCCGTGTTAATACAAGAGTTTATTGCATGTTAATATAACCATTTACTGTTCATTTGAGGAGTAAATAGTGTCCTAGACATGATCATTATTTTTTTAATTTTTTAAATGGCTTCAACCGGTTTCGACCGAAACCAAAACCGGTACATATCGGTTTCGGAATCGGCCGAAATCGGTACCGAAACCGATACTGCCTTCCTTGAAGTGGATAGTCTGGATGCAATTGAAATTTTAGCTGATGGCCCCACCCATGCATGACTGCTTCGTGTTGACTACCTCCATAACTTGATGGATGTTCATATTAGCTCTGTGAATCATATCCTCCTTCACTATAACTATATCCTCTGTCTGTGTCAGTGTGGAAGGAGGAACATGTCACCACCAGTAGTAGCACCTATAGCTGCACTAGAATCATCACTTGGTGCATCATCATCATCAATCATCATCATCATCATCAACATCATCATCATCATCATCAGAACCATAGAAACCAATTGCCTTTTAGCCTTTGGAGATGTTTTTTTTTTCCTTTGGTGTAACTTTTTCCTTCATCTTTGAAAGCAATCCTTTCCCCCTTGACGTGTATCTTACATAAGCTAACTTCAACTGCTCAACTGTCAAGTCCTCTCGAGCAACAACACTAGTACTCTCAGTCATCTCATGTATTAATGTACTTCTTAAGGATGGAGGTGGCTTGACCATTCTATGAGTGATTGACTTGCTATCTGATTCTGAGTATCTACCTGACTCAATCTCAAACTGCTACTCAGTGCTGTGAACAAACAAAGCTAGGTCCTCTCTCTAGTGCACATGAATCACTCTTGGCCTCTTGGTTGATCCTTTGAAGTTTGGATCCCTTGGCTCATCTTCATCCAATATACCCTCTGCCCATGTTCTGTCATCATCATCAAAAACAGGCTCATCAACCTACGCTCGTACCTCAACCCAAGACTGTAAGGGATTGTCATCATCAAATAATACGTCCACATCAAATTCTGGAGTTGTATCCTCTGTGACGCGTTTGTCCCTCAGCTGTTGTCTCAGCTTCATGTTCTTTATTCTTAACCTCATGTTTTAGTGGCAGTAAACTAATCTTTCCAGTCGTTCAGCTTTTAGGCAATTACGATGTTTTAAGTGCATAAGGCTAAACGTGCTCCAATTCCTTTCACATTGACTTACTGATGTTGTTTGACTCAACACCCTAATTGCAATAACTGCAATGTAAGCCAATGCATTAATGCTCAAATCCCTATTGTTCACCATTATCCACCAATCAGCTGTGGTCAATATTAGACCCGTTAGAAAGAGAACAGGGATGACTCGTATTTGTATCAAGTTTTCAAGGCGGTCCTTGAGGACATAGCAATCTTCTGTAACTTGACCTGGCATTCGGTGGTACTGACAGAAACCAACCCCTTTAATCTTGCCTTCCTTGGTTAGCGTTCGGGGCTCTGGTAGTGATACGAGTACTCGCGCGACACACAAGTCGAATAAGATGCACCTTGAGGAAGGAGTAGGGTATCTCCATGTGCTGTGTCAGGGTTATAACAGGAGACCTTTTCTTGGCATCTTCATAGGTCCTGCTCGAGCTTGTCCTGTCTGGGGAATGTACATCCGTAAGGGAGGCCCCCACGTTAGTTGCCCTCTTCTTGATAGGACGATGGGTCTTAGCGGGTCTGACTTGGTCGGCCGATCCTTTCTCGGGAATGGACATCGGTAAGGGAGGCCCCCAAAGGGCAACCACGTACCTGTTCCAATAATATTGCTCTCTTTAGCTCTGCTGGGAGGGAAGGACTCAATATCGAGGACCCTTTTGGAGCAAGGTTGCTCACTCACAGGGATCGGTCTTACCTCGTCTGGAGACTCCTCTGTCTTAGGAATCTCAACTAACGGCCCTGAAAAAGGAGAACCTATGAAAGGGACGCGAGGAAATGGTTAACACCATAAACAAAATATGGTCACATGTTAACTCATTCATTGATAGATACAGGGAATACCTGTGAGCTGGGGGTCCGCTGGCAAGGCGCTATGGCCAGGGCTGCACTGCTTCTTTGGTGAGTTCTGGAGAACTTCCCCTTTTAGGGTAACCCCACTAGGCTGTTACATGTCACTCTTTGCAGCCTGGCTTGCCGCTACTCACACAAGTAATGTGACAAATATCGGTCAATTCAACAATGAAACAATAAGAGAAAATAACACAAGTCTGCAGGCTTTTTACCTGAAGGGTCAGCCACGTTGGCCTTGTCAGCACTAGCACAGTGAGAGTTCCCCAGCGGATGTGTTGGCATTATGCTATCAAGGACCCCTGGCACTGGGATTTCAGCACCCACCATCTCCATGGTCCTTGTAACTTTTGGATCATCGCCATAACCCAGGAGGTCCATAAATGAGTCAGATTCGACGAGTTGTGAGAATTCCTCCATAGAGCCGGCCTGGTCAACGCCTGTATAATGATTGGTTATATAAACCAAGTAGATCTTCACAAGAAAGGATTATGATTTCACTCTCTCCTATCAGCCGGATAAAATGAATGTTGTGACTGATGCTCTGAGCAGGAAAGTGCAAATCAGTCATTTACTGGTTCAAGAATAGAAATTATGGGAATAGTTTCCTTATGAGACATTCAGCATGGAAATTCCTTGTGATTCGATGGTAGCTATGTGTGCTAGTCTTGTGATGACTCCAGCTATTTATTAGCAAATTAAGGAAGCTCAGCAGGTAGATTTTGAATTGTCCCGCATTGTAATGATGCATGATGTTGAGTTTGATGATGAGTTGGTGGTCAGCTTTAGAGGGAGGCTGTATGTTCCAGCTGATGATGTGTTGAGAAATACCATTTTGCATGAAGCCCATGGATCCCGTTATGCAATTCATCCTGGCACGACAAAGATGTATCAAAATCTGAAAAGGCAATTCTGGTGGCCAGGTATGAAGAGGGATGTAGCTGAGTTTATATCTAAATGTTTGACATACCAACAAGTTAAAGCTGAACATCAAAAGCCTAGAGGAATGCTTCAACCATTAGAAATTCTGATGTGAAAATGGGATCATGTTACGACAGATTTTGTTATGGGTTTACCCCGGACTTCATAGGGCTATAATGGAATCTGGCTGTTAGTTGATCATCTGACAAAGACAGCAAGATTATTGCCTATCAAAGTTGCTTGGAGTGTTCAAAAATTGGCCGAGCTTTATGTTGAAAAGATTGTGCCATTGCATGGAATTTTAGTATCTATTGTGTCAGATCGTGACCCACGGTTTACTTCTGGCTTCTGGCGCAACTTTCAAAAAGCTGTGGGCTCAGAATTGGCATTCAGTTCAGCGTATCATCCTCAATCTGATGGTCAGTCCGAGAGGACTATTCAGACTTTAGAAGATATGCTACGATCGTGTTGCCTGGATTGGCAGGGTTCGTGGAGTCAGCATTTGCCATTGGTGGAATTTGCTTATAACAACAGCTATCACTCCAGCATTAATATGGCACCGTATGAAGCTTTATATGGAAGTCCTTATCGTACACCCTTAAACTGATTTGAGACTGGTGATCGACTGTTGACAGGACCTGATATGGTTCAGCAATGTGTTGATGTAGTTCGTCTGATTAGATAGAAGATGCTGGCAGCTCAGAGTCGACAGAAAAGTTATGCAGATCAGCGCAAGCGACCGTTGCAGTTTGAGCTTGGAGATATGGTGGGTGTCATCTACCCAACACCTTCTACAACACATTGGGCCCAACCAAGGGCCCTAACCGGCTAGCCATGACCCATGACGACATCAACAATTGATTGGGTCCACCCCTGATCACCTAGCTTGCGGCTTTACCAACCTTCAACGAAGCCACCCGGGCCAACCCGGGGGCAACCTGACCACAAGCCACCACACGTGGCACCCAACAACGAGGCCAGGGTTCATCCTCAAAATGCTTCCCATCAGCACTCTCAAGTCAAAGGAAGATTTTCCCAGTCAACCACGGGTCTCGGAAGCCCTTAGCACACCTATGTGGCCCGTACTTGCGTATCGAGAATTTTTTCAAGCACCGTGTGGGCGTGTATGTTCCAGCCATTCTACAACAGGTCGGGGGCCAACCCATGGCTCGAACATACTAGCCACACCCTACGGCAACCCTCCAGTAAGTTGGAGTCACCCCCAACTCTCAGACACGCGGTGATAAGCCATTTACTTTCAGCACCCGGGCCAACCCGGGGCTGCCCTGTCAACTCACCGTGCAACACGGCTCAACCCACGAAGGCCAGGCCCACATGCCCAAGATGCCTTCCTTCGACCCTTGCGAGCTCTCACCCTTATCACAGGGCCAAATCTAGGGCCCACCGGCTAGCTACCCGAGCCATTCAACAACCCAAAGTCTCTCGAGAATTTCCCCGAACACCTTGTGAGTGGCAACAATGACACCAAATCATTGACTCCCGTGGGCCAATCCAGCACCCCTAATGCCCAAAGTCCTGCAAAGGATAACACTAAACAACATCGAAAGCCCCTAGGACCACCCCTCGTGGCTACGGCTCACTCAGGGGGGAGTTTGCCCCAGGCGCGGCTGTGCCTAGGTGGGGGCGAACTCCCCCAGTGGCGGCCCCTCCACCCAGCCCGACGAATCTCAGCGTGGACTCATCTCTGTCCCAGTTCCATGCAAGGTTGATCGACGTACCACCATGAAGAAACTTGCGAAGATGGAGTCTCAAGACAGCGCGGGTCAATCTCCTCGGTCTACGTACACACGTGGCTAGCCAACCAGTTCGAGCTCGTATCCTTGTCCTCTTGCAGTCACATAGAGTCAAAGTGGGCTCAAAAGGGTAGAAAATAGGAGATTTTATAGAATGGAAAAAAACCCCATGTTGCCCCGCATAAACCCCCCTGGGGGTTGGGGTTATGCGGACTAGCCTGGGAGTTTTATACAAGTACCATGTTCCCACCCATTCACATTGATACCCAACGTGGCATTGGCTTAGCTAACAGCCTGACACGAAGGGTGAGGCGGGTGATGGAAGAAGTGCCGATCTTTTGAGTAGGAAGAAGGCAGGAAAGGAATAACTTGCTTTCCAGGGGGTGCGTGTCGACATGAGTTGACACGTGTCTATGTCGACTCGTGTCGACACGGCGGTGGAATCATATTTCTCATGTCCGTCTAAACATAGCATTGGCAAGTGACCATAGGATGGCAGTGACTGGTGTGGGAAGGGATTCATTGGGAGAGGAAAAGACAGAATGGCATGGGATAGGCATCTGAAGCACTTGAATAGCTGTCCATTGATGCAGTGTCCTTAACCATTTTTTTCCATCTTATTATTATTCCATGTTTAGGGGAATGATGGAGTTTGCTCTGGGGTTTAGGTTTCTACTTGAATGTGATAGGAAAAGCAAAGCATTCTTGTATGTGCCTGCACATCAACACATTTCAGCATGCTGTGTCATGTGTATGGACCTGTGATGATTTTAGCAACATTCAGATCCAGCTGCAAGCCTAAGAACTGGTAAGTTATCAAGTTCACAAGGGTAGTTATGTCCGCTTCAGAGAACAGTTTTGTATATGGGGGAAGCCCTCCAGATACTTGAGGTTTGAGGTAAGAAGAGGCCTTCCAAAAGAAATCCAGCAGATTTGCTGGGGAATTAAGAAACCTTGGATATGCTGGACACGTTAAGAAAACCATGGGGCCAAGTTATCTCTTTGATAATCTCTCTCTCTCTCTCTCTTGCGATATGAATATTTGGGATTTAAGCCATGTGGTGTTATTCCCTCTCTCTGAGTTGGATACTTCTGCTTTGTTGTGTTTTGGTGAACTTCCACCTATTTCCTGTAGCTTTCTTTCTTTATAATAAACCATGCCCTTTCAGTCTGGTTTGGCTATATACGATGAAGGATCCAAAAGTTGGTGAACTTTTCTCTTTGGCTACCTTGTTTGACATCAGTCCTCCGCATGACATTGCCAAGTACCGCCTCAAGATGGCTTTTGATTGAAGTCCAAGGAATTGCATGAGACTTGTTAGTTGGAAAAACTACCTTAGTCTTGCAATTTAAGCTCATACAGATGGAGAGTCAAAATTAAGGCTTGAAATTCATATTTCCTAGAGCTTAAGATTAATCTCACAGTCGTAAACAATTGATATAACTCAAGAAATTAGTGTAAAGGTTATATATTTGCACAAAAGTTAAAAATTATATAACATGTCAAAAAAAGATATGATAAGGGAGAACGGAGGACAGCCAGGAGAACGGAGGACAGCCAGTGATACACCTGAATCCCAACTTTGCGCCAGCACATTTCTATCCTGTATATTCCATCATACCGAACACCTTTTTCAGGAGCATAAGACGACCGTTTCTCCTTGTGGGACCTGTTTGGAAAAGATCATTATAGCAAGAAATTGCAAGAAGTGAATATATGTTAATCCCCCACATTTATTGGACAGTTTGTTTCAGGCAGCTATACGAGTATGATTACTTTGGCAAGATTATAAGCAGTACATGTAAAAGAAAAAGACAAAAAATGCACAACAATATCAAGACATTGATCAATCAAATGTTTACTAAAGCATAGTTCATTTTAAAGAAGCATGTAAGAACCTTGTCCAAAAAAGAACCACTGATGAAACAGGAGTACACTCTGCAGGGAAACAATGGAAGATGTAACTTTAATCAAGAAAGGCTTTGGCAACAATTGGCAAATAACATTCATCAGAGAAACCCCAAAAATGAGAATACCTCAATCACCATCCAAAACTGTTCATGGTTACTTTACATGATTGTAGATTGGAGATTGAAACAGTAGAGGCAAATGTAGAAATCTTGAGGGAAGAAATAAACACTAGAACAATCCGGAGTCCGTGTAATAAGGTGGCTTACCTTACAACTCTAACAGGATAGCCCTTCCGGCAACTAACCCGCAATGCCTCATTAAGCTTTTCGAACTTTTGGTCAAAAGACTGCTCCTTGTTTGTTCTTTTGTTTCCACTAAGGTCTCTTCCACCACTGCCATTACACAGTAAATGCCATCACTCACACTAGTTATGTTGTTTTAAGTCAGACATCACCAGAGTAAATAATTCAAATCAGACAATATCTTTGGAATTCAGTGGTCAGCAATGTCGTCAAATGCAGAATACTTGCTAGGAGAACTTTTGTACGCAACCACACCATTCACAAGTAAATCTTACTAGCTAAAGTATGCACACCAGGCACATTTATAAACTTTAAGTTGAATCTGATTTTGGGGAGATTAATTTCAATTATGGCTTAAAAGGAATAACTTCATTATTTTTACATAATAAAAGAGCATGTAATGCATGATGCATACTACTAACGTGGCTCGTATCCTTGCCTCCTGAACCCTCTCTCTCATTTACATTGATAAGCAGAGAACAAAAGAAAATGGGGAGAAAACGATAGAGTCACAGTGGCCACCCACCTACAAAAACTCCAGGAATTTCTTCTTCTCCGACGCCGAAGGAGCTATATGTAGCAGAGGGACGACGAGCAACAGTAGGAACGCTCTCGGGAAGAAGAACTTGTTCGACAAGAAAGAACCCACAGACCCTCTCCCCTTCCTTCTATCTTCTCTCTCCGATTGGTTCCCCTTTTTTTTACCTCACTTGGACGAGTGAGGTGTTTATATAACACCAAGTTCCCCAGCGCCATGGAGGGGCGCGCCGGTGAACATGGCGCCGGGGAAGCACCCCCTTCCTTGAAGCATTTGCATGCCGTTGATGATGGCGCCATTTTAAGTGGCTTCAGCAAGTATTTTTGCATGCCAGGAAGGCTTCTCCAAGCTTTTGCGCGCCGGATTTGATGGCGCCGGGGAAGGGAGACGCACTGGTGAACCGTGGCGCCATTTTAACTTCATTCGCTTGCCGAAAGCTAGCCGACGAGTCCGGGGATGATTCCGAAAGTCACCGTTCACAATTCTTTGTGCCACGGCTCCTAAAAGACCTTGGCAGGGTGTTGACGAAGCTCTCGATTTGTCGCACGACTTTAGTCAGACTCTGTATGTGTTTAGTTCGAGCATGCAGGTTTCCTTGCTGACACGACCTTTGGCGTCATGACTTGTACTTTTGGCTCAGTCTGACTCGTGCTTAGAGCTCCTGTGTGGGATGATGTTCCTCCTCGACCGGCGGTCATTTGGCCTCTAACGGACCCACCTTCGCAAGAAGTCAAACCCATGTCAGGTGACCAGGTCCTTCTGCTGCCAGAGCCTCCAGCTTCCCGTTGTGAAGGGCCAATGACGCTCTTCTTCCTTAGGAGAGTCTTCATTGGGGTGAGAGGCCACCAGGTAGACCACCGTCCTTTGTCGGGCGGCGGCGTAGGGTAGCGGTGCGACAGATTCGACACCAGATCATTGGGCAGGCTTGGTCGCACTGTCGGTTGGTAGTGGAGTCATGTTGGCCCTCCTGAGGTGAAGTCCCCGACACTCATTACAGGTGGCTCGAAGCTCTGGCAGCTTGAGAGGCTTCAGCGGTCTACTTTTCTTCGGCTTCCGTGCTCCCGTAAGCCGTGTCATTTGCCTTTGCACTGTTGGACAGTAGCTTGGAGTTCGATTTAGTCTACCCAATCTGCCCATCTGATTGACACCAAATTTTGAGGCAAGGGTTTGTAGATCTTCAAGAGAGTGTCGCAATGGCATTGGTCTCACCTCGATCCAACATCAGATCTTGTCGCAGCAGGTGTTTTCACCGGGTCGCGCAGTTCTGAATCTACAGAACTAGTTCGGGTCAGCAAGCAACAACGGCCACAAGTTGGACCGCCTCGCCTTCCACAAGGTGATCCAGCATGATCCCTTCCAAGGGGTCATTCCTCCAGGAGTCCTCTTCACAATGGGACCATTCCCAGTCTGATCAACCTTCCATCCGGAGTGTGATCCTCCAGATCGTCAGCAAGTGTCGTCCTATCTGCACCGATTAGCAACACGTTGGCATCGTTGAAGCTGCCCAAAACACTGCCCGTCAACCCAAGCTCGATATTCCTGAGTCCCACGTGTTATCTATTACCTCCCTGCATGGAGTGGGTATAATTTCTATAATTATTGGTAATTGTTTATACCGGGAGTACGAGTCTTGACCCGGGTTGTCTTCCCCATGCCTGGAGCGTAGAGCTACGTTCTCGCTCCTCTCTTTATCGCGATGCTTATTTTGTATATGTTTGAAGGCCGCTGCTTGAGGGATAGGATCTTAACTTGATATATTATCTGATCACCGCTGTGAAAGAGAGAGTGTGACCCATCCCGTGACTCGACCCGAGCACGTGAAAAGAGCCGAACACCCTTGACTCTACGCTGGTTTCTCAACTGCACAAATCCTACGTTTCCCTCGCAAGGGACGACTTGTGAGTTTGTGTTTCTGTTGAAAGGCATATATCCCGTAGGGGCTCTTGGTGTCGTGTCTAGTTAGCTTTATTGTTCATGTCATTACTGGTCGCGTGGTCCAATGAGTCATGTCGTCACCTAGAGTCCTAGATTTGCATCAAATTGGTCTCGAGTCTCATATCGTCCCGCATCAGTTGAAGTAGCAGGTAGTGGGGGAAAAGGCCCCGTGATAAAGCTGAGAGGCCAGGAGCCCGATGTAGAGAACCCACACCCGTGATTGACCTTGAGAAGCCCTGGGGTCGTGTTCTCGGGATGGGCACTGGGGAGCGTCGCACTAGGGGTTAGGAACCCACATTGAGTGACGGCTCTCTCGTGGTTCGGGTCGGAAGACCTGAACGGAGTGCTGGGGATCCTTGACCCCGGGATGGGAAACTCGTGCTTTGGGCAGGCTCGGCTGAGACTCGAGACTAAGAGTCCGAGTGAGGTGTCAGCTTGGCTGGGGCTCAAGATCGAGGACCAAAGTGAGATGCTAGGAAGCCAGGCACCCAGGGGTGAAAACCCGTGTCGAGCGTCGGCTTAGCTGGGACTCGGTGTTGAGGACTCGAGAAACGTGGTGAGGTGGTGGCCGGGACCCGGGGCACGAGGCCCGCACTGAGGGTCGGTCGACGTTGGGCCCGGGGGACTGACGCTTACCCAGGCAGGAGCTGATCTGGGACCCTCGCAGGGGCCGATAGTGGAAGGCCCAAGCTTGATGCTCAGACGGGCCGCCAATGCTAGAGACAAGCGCAGCGTATCCATTGCTCTGATTGGCGTCGGTGCTAAGAGAAACTACGAAGCAGCCACAGGGACCGGACCACACTCAAGAAGTAGGGTGATCCAACGACTAGGGCGAAGCTGCTGAAGGCAATCGGCATTGCCAAGTAGCCCACCCCCGCATGGGTGGCAATGACGATGGGGCCATATGTGACAGTCGCTATGGCTGCTGGAGTGCTGGATGCTGTGGAGGCAACCGTCGTTGACGGTCGCCAAGTGTGGTCCGGTGATTGGAATGTGAACTGGGAGCTGGTGGGAAATGCATGCAAGGATCCCCCCTCTACCTCTCTTGCAAGGACAGGAAAAGGGCACAAGCTTCTCTTCAACAAAAAGAATGAAGGCGAGAGACGTCCCACCGAGCGTGCCATCCTTTTTATTCACCGCGGGATTTTTCTGTGGAGCGTATCCGGTGACTGAGATGAGGGAAGGAACAGAGCTAGGAAGGGGAAATATGGGAGGTCGATATGTCTCGGGTACCCACCCCCTCCGTAGTCGTATTCCTCTCAAGACGGTACCGGGCACTCGCCTTTTACGGAGAGTCGAGGGACGATCGCATGGCACGGGGAATTTCCAGGATTAAGATAGCTAAATCGGGTGTGGGCATGCCAGTCGATTTCTTGACAACCATCTAGGGAACCGAAGGCTGACTGGGAAGCGTCGCCAGGACGTGGCACGTGGACTCGGGAAATCGGGCGACACGTGGAGGGAAGGGAGGTTCTGTAGGTGCGAGTGCGCAGACGATTGTGGGGAACCATGTACTGGATGTCTTTCCCCACCGATCGAAAATAGTCAATGTTTATTTACATTGGATTGAATTCGAACACCTTCATTTTGTGCTGAAGAGAAGTCTATATGTGTTTGAAGCCATGGGTAGAGGCCCAGGGGCATTCCGCAGCTAAAAAGGGTGCATTCGACTAGGAGGTGTAGTTCACTAGAGTCAGGGGTACGGGACACACACTGGGTGATACGAAGGAGGGCTGGGACCCAGATACAGGCACAGAGACATGCATTCAGGCGGTAACATGTTTCATGAGAGCCACGTGGGCTTCACAAGTGGGCTGAGGAGGCCAAATTACAACCATTGCAAGCCGCGGGATAATTCCAACATGTGGGTCAGTTCCCGGGTCAATGCATGATAAGACGGATATCTGCACGTTTATAGAGGCTCTCCGCGAGGCGAGGGACATGCCCAGTTTGCCAAGGGAGGACTGGACTAGATAACAGGGGCAGAGATTGGCCGATGCTTGGAGACGGGCCAAACGTGGCTCGGGATGAGCGGTGTCGGGTACGGATCCCAGGGGGCAAGCATATTCATACTGGGAAGTCGAGGCCGATCCCGGGAGCGCGACTTCTAGGCTAGGGTCCAGCTCGCTCGAATCAACAGTCAGAGCGATTAGCGACTGGCTCGGTACGAGCGATGGGCACGCGTCTCGTGATGGAGGTAGGTGCAGCATCATGGCATATGTGCGGCCATCGTAGGTTCTCATACGCAGGCAAACCTGAGATGCGGGTGCTTTTACCGTTGTCATAACGCCTTATATGCGACAGGGGAGGACTTGTGTGAGATGGCTAGACGTCGTACGAGGGAGGTGTGAGCAACATACCCTCGATGTGTGTAAGCCGATCAACAAGCCAACCACGCGCACTTAGCTCCTTGCATCTGTCCTTGGTTGCCTGCTGGTGTCTGTGTGCCTAGGTCTGTGTGTGTTGTATGCATGCTATCTGCACCCCTTGAGCTCCTAAGGGGTTTTTATAGTGGAAAATGAAAGGTCAGGGAGGGTTTAGGTGGACCAAGTTGAGGGCCACACTTGGTCTGCGTAAACCCTTAGAAAATATATAATCTTGTATTAAGCTCAATAACCGGCCATTAAAACTGATCTAGCTTGATGAAACAGGGTCTAAATATGACTGATGACAGAATGAAGGCCTTTGACCATGGTGACAAAGTGGATTCAGAAGGATTACTACACCGACATGATGGGACAGATGGAAGCAAAGATAGAAATGATAGTGAAGAATATGTATTTGTATTAGAAAAGAACATGTACCAATGAACAGCATCAGTGTCAAAATTAATGAAACAAATCAACCGTTGTAATGTGAAAAAAAAATCAAACAAGCATGTATTAAGGTAAACCTATTTAGAAGACAATTCCTACTTCCCAAGATTGATGCACTTTTCCTCAAGGAAATAAATGATAAGCTAACCATTACACCTGGAGATTTCATATGGGCGGTGGATACTAATGTATAATCACCTTTTCATTTGTCATGAATGTGCATTAAAACATGCATAATAAAATAGTCAAATCCCTACCATGATTTGTTCATATTTGAATGCAGGATCAAAGAAAATGATAAACATGTTTACTTTCAGGGTTAAAACTCAGTCCTAAAACGTAAGGGGAAAAAAGGCAGATGAAACAACTAATACTAACAAGTGGGGTAACCTCTCTATTCTCCATAAGCCTAACAGGATTCCCATAGAAAAGATACCTCATTTGCATTGTAGAGACATCTTCTTTTCTTTGCATCTTGAACTAATTGTGCCCATATAGACGCACTCCTGATCAAAGTATCGGCATTTCCCAAGATCCAAAGACAGTACCTGAACAAGAAGGGTACATGCAGCTCATGAAAAAGTTGGATGTGAGTGTGGAAGATACGGCACTACCCTAAAGAAGAAATTAAGAGTTAGACGAGTGAACGACCTTGCTCTTGTCAAAGCAACATTTGCACGCTGGCAATTGGAAAGGAAACCCACAGAACCATGACTGTTGGATCTTACTGTTGATAATATTATAATGTCCTCCTCCCCACCTTGAAAGCCATCAATGGACTTAACTTTTACTTCAAATTGAGGACGAGACGCATAAGTTTTCCCCAGTGCCTCTTTGATTGCAACAACTTGTGCTGTGTAGGGTGATACGATGCCAACACTAAGCTTCTGGCTCAGTGTAGCTGATACTGTGATGGTACATTAATCATGATCATGACAAATAAACAAGAAGCCAATGTCGACAGTCATTTCCAGATAAGAGGCAAATGAAGAAATTTTTATAAAACCCACGTCGACACCCTCTCTCTCGCCACTCAACACTCTCTCTCCCTCATTTCTCTCCCTCTCTCTCACCCTTTCTCTCCCCTCCGCCCCCCATTCTCACCAGTTCTAGACTGTGTAGATCCCGGATCGAGGCGCAGGAGGTACCGTTGGAACCGACTCGCCGCGAGGATCGCGCCACTGCCTTCCATTCCGTGGTTCGTGGGGCGTGGGAACGGGACAGGTCGAGAGATGTGCCGTAGCTTCGTCATCTACATACACGCTTTTCGAGGGTATCGTCGCGATCGAGGAAGGGGGATGGACTCCTTACTTCACTAGGATCATTTTGGTATCACATGCATGCCCATGCTAGGCATTTACATCATTTTTCGTGCAAGGTCTATTTTAGGTTTTTAGGTTAAAAATACTTGTAAAATTGATTAGGGCCATTGTGTTTGCTTTTTGATGCATGCTTTAGGTGTAGAAAACTTGTTATTCAACTTCTTCTATCCCTTTTCTTTTGTTTCGCACTGATCTGGCTTGAACGGAGGGGAGTTCGGTTCCGAACTCGTCCCTCTCATTTTCCAGTCGATATAACGCGCCTGTCAGAGGCCATTATATGCTTAACGGACCCTAGGGGGTGCGTTATGCATTGCATGGCGGACCACTCTTAGACCATTATGTGATCATGGTTTTCGTAGGTCTGTAGGTTGTGGGGCATGACGAACTAGTCCCAGTCCGCCATAGCCAATATAACGCCCTTCTCGTAGTGCGTTATATGGTGGGTTAAACTGTGAAGTTTTTCTGAGTTTCAAGCGTTCGGGTGACTTTAACAGACCAGTCCTGGTGCGTTATAGTCCCATGGCGTACCTGTCATGGTGCGTTATGGTCTGTGTGATTTTGGATGGCTTTCTGGCGAGTATAATGCGCGGGTTGAGGCGCGTCATACATTGCATAACGCCCCAGAGGTGGCGCGTTATGGTCTGTATGTCTAGGTATTGGTATGTGCACGGGTGAGCATAACAGCCTGGGGGAGGCGCGTTATAGTCGCATAACGCCCCGTCCCTGGTCCATTACACTCTGCTAGTTTGGGAATGTTAGAAGAGCATGTTTAATTCCCGTCTAATGCATTCCATGCTACGTCTATGTTATAATCGCGTTATTTTATGATTATTGGCTCGCTCCTAGAATCCCAATGGAGTGCTTGGACTTTCCATGAGTAAATGGCCAACTCAGGATGGTGGGGTGTAGCAACACGGGTGGCCTTCTTGACACGGCAGCGTGTTCTTGACATTTCTGACAAACTTTGGTGAACTTGCAGCAATCATCGAACATAGTGGGCCAATAGTAGCCCAATTTTTTTATTTTAATTTTCATATTCGGATCGGCCTGATGTGCCCCGACTAACCAGGCATGAATTTCTTGCATCACTTGCCAAGCTTCCTTTGTGGACAAGCAATGGTGCAAGTCTTTCTTTCGAGCATCCGCCATTATTCGGAAGAACATTCGTTCCTCATTTCATAAGAATCCTTGATTCTGATTAATCTCATTCTTTGTTCTTTTTCCTTCGAGAGCTGTCGGTGCTAGAACTAGTGTAGGAGGTGCTCCCGCCAATTGGGCTGTTGGACTTCCTCTACAACCATGACTTCATCTTCTTCTCCATTTGCTATGATTTCTATCATGCTTGGGACTTGTCATCTGTTAATGATAGTTATATTTAGGCTCTGATCTGGCGAGACTGCCAAGGAACTAGCCAGCTTTGCGAGGGCATCTGCATGAGCATTCTGTCCTCGCTTAACATGCTTCATTTGGATAAGGTAAAACTTCACCGCCAAGCGCAACACCAGTTGGTGATAGGGAAGGAGCTCTGGCTTTCGGACATCAAATTCTCCTCCAACTTGCTTTACGACCAGCATGGAGTCCCTGAACACCTCAAGCATTTGGACTCCCATGGAGAGGGCAATTTGCAACCCGATGATTAAGGCCTCATACTCAGCCACGTTGTTTGTACAGGGCTTGTTTATCGGGCAAGAGGTATATATGACCTCCCCCTCAGGGGACTTTAGGACTATGCCTACACTAGCTCTGACTCTAGCTGCTCCGGTCGCTGGAGTGTCAATTCTGGAGGCACCATCAAAGTATAACTGCCAGAGGGTATGCTGCACTTGATCTGCTTCTAGGGTCTCATCTTCAGGGAGTTCCGCCTCTAATGGGCAATCTTCAGGCACCGAGTGAGCGGCAAAGAAATTCGCGATAGCCTGTTCTTTGACGGCTTTCTACGGCACGTAGGAGATATCAAACTCCATAAGAATTACTGCCCATTTGCCTAAGCGGCCTTTGAGTGTCTGTTGGGATAGAACATATTTTAGCAGATCTGCTTTGGATATCAGCTTGATCTCATGCGACAACATGTAGTGTCGGAGCGGCTCAACCTTTGGAGCCCACCCGTCAGAAGCGACCCGCCCCAAGGCCTCTCCCTCCCCCACCGAGGGATATTCCACCTGGACCCCAACCATCTGCACCCATTGCCCAGCCCCCGGCACCCACACCTTCTACTTGTCCCCTGTTGCCAGCACCCCCGGCACCCACACCCTCTGATCGTCCACTGTTGCCTGCACCCCCTGTCCATCTGGAGGAAAAGGGCAAGGGGCCACTTATCAGGGAGACTAGTGGGTCATGATAATAGTGTTATAGTTGCCATGGGTTTGGCCACTATGTAGCCTAATGTCCCACCCGTACATCACTCATCATTGGGGACATGCGAGTCAGAGAAACATCAACTTTAGGGCTTGTGCCTATCAGCTATAAGGCCGAGCAGGAATTAGCTAACAAGTTCTTTTGTGAGGGGGAAGATGTCCAGGGGGATCCACCTGACCTCCAAGATGCTCAGTAGCTAGTGTACTAGTTACACATATGGGTGGCCTAGACCACCACTGCATTATGTATAGGTCTAGGGTCATGTGTGAGTCTTTTCTTTTTTTCTTTCTTTTTTCTTTCGTACAGTCTGTTGGGAGTCTGCATACGTCGAGTCGAGTTGGTCTAATGCAAGCTCGCGGTAAGCGAGTCAGATCCAATGCATATGTTGTGGGCTTACTTGAGAAATATGGGATAAGCTCTACCTTTAGTGTGTTAGATCTGGTCACCTACAGGGACCCAGCGGTGATTCCGAGTGAGCCGTTTAAGCCATCTCCTTCCCTTGAGAGTGACCCCACCCCAGAGTGTTCACCACTAGCCTCATTCGAACAACAGCGTGAGTAAATAGAACATATACTGGATAAGTAGGTGATGCTTAGGAGTGGAGCCTACTAGTGCTACCGGGTGTGATAGAGAGGACGGCCCGTGTCCGATGACACTTAGATCATCCAGGCAGAGCTATAGAGGACAGGTCCAGAACTACTGGATCGGTACCCGAGCGACAGCACCCCCTTACTTGACGGGGTCGAGTTCTTCCCACCCGGGGAGAATTGATGGGGTATCGGAGCTAGGCCACTAAAATTTTTGGAGTGTTGTATTTATTTTGAGTGTATTTGGTGTGCCCAGGGTAATCTTAAAAAGTTAATTGATTTAAAATCACACCCAATAAAAGACAGAAGAAAAGAAAGGCCTTAAGGCCATCAAGGGGAATGGATAGGTTAAATAGATCCTTTCTAAAACTATGGCTCGATTAAAATCTTAACTAATTAAAACATAACCCACTTCTATAATTCAAATGAGATACTTTAGGCACAATGCACAGCGGATCAAAAGGGAATAGCTCAAATGGAAATGGCAAAGCACAATGCACTGACTGCCGAGGTCGACGCCACTGTACAGTGAGGTCGACACTCCTTTAGAGCAAGTTCAGAACTAAGGGAGATTTGCTGCCCTAGTCTGCAAGGATCTCACTAGACTCTAACAAGATGAGTGAACAAGCTACCTGTATGTGTGAAGTCGATGCTAGAGTATGTGTGTAGACAAAGGTAACTCCCCCGGACCTAAGTAGACACCGTAGTGCTCGTGCGCAAGGTTGCAGTAGGTAGCTGAGGAAATACAAGTGTGGCGTGAGGGAAAGCGGTGTGCATGCAAGACAGACAGTGTGCAGATCAGAAGGCTAGAGTGTGCGATGGAAATTGGTTAAAACAAAATATGTTGGAGCTCATGCGTACCTATGAATGGGGGTAGAGGATATGGAGCAAACACACAAATCGCAACCCATTGCACAGAGATTTTTAAGGTGGTTCGGTTGCAACCCCTCAACATACGTCCACCCCTCACCGAACCTGGTGAGGCTTCACCACACGTTGCAAAGCAGCACCACACGAGGATGATGCCCCAACCACACGAGGAGCAAGCTCCCCATGAGGACCAAGGCCTCACGCTGTAACAACAGTACATGGGGATGAACCCCACTTACATATGCGAACAAAGGAAAAAGAAAAAGAAAAGAAAGTATGCTGCAAGTGCAGAGGAAAAAAATAGAAGAAGGAACGAAACACCAGCTGTGGCTTCAGATAGAGATCTGGAAGCTGGTGGCTGTAGCTTCAAATTCAAATCCGAAGATCGATCTTTCTCTTAAGGCTCAGGCAACTGTAGGGCTGCTCTTCTCTCAAGGCTAATCTCGCTTCTTTCTCTTCTCTCTTACAGCACTGGACTGGGTCATCCTTAGTGCTGGGCTGCTTTCACTCCATTCTTTTCTATCTCACAGATTTTCTTCTTGGATGCCCAAGGAGACGTGGGCTCTCTTCTAAGGCAGCAACAAAATAGCAGCAGTAGCAACAGCTCCAATAGAAGCTTCATGTATTTATAGGAGAGCCAGTGGAGGATTTTCCATCCAAGAAAATCTGTAGAAGATCGATTAAGGAGAATTGTGTGTGGGTGACTTGGTCTTTGGCTAAGGACGCCGGGGGTATGTCACTTGTACTTCCCTCGCACCGCCCTTTCCCATGACATATAAGTCTATGCCCACCATGCGTCAGACGTTATGACAAGGGTGCGACCATGCACGCACGTGACATCACGCTTCCCAATACTCATGAGACCATGTCCGACCGCTCGATCTGAGCCATGATTGACCCTCGTCCAAGCACCAGTCTGATGCACTCGCCAGTCACCCAATTACAAGCCCCTCGTTTTACGGAGCAAACACGGCCCACGCCACGAGAGGAACCCTCTGTAAAACACGCGGATACCTGCTTTGTTACGCATTGACCCGGGGACCGACTATTGTGTCGGAATTGTCCCGTGGCTTGCGCCTGTTGTACTTCGGCCACCATGGCCTGCCTGTAAAGCCATATAGCTCTCAGAAATTGTACATCGATTTGGACGTATGCACTCACATCCACGTTCGGGCCCTCAGTCCCCCTTCTTTTTGTCACCTAGTGTGAGTCCCCTAGCACCTCTGACCCCAACTAACATCATCCCATCTAGTGCGAACCCACAGCTGCGAAGTGCTCCCTGCTCTCCACCCAGGACTCCAGGCCTGTACAGACCTTTCTTCAGCACAGAACGAAGGTGTTCGGATTCAATCCGATGTAAATAAACACTAACTGCTTGCAGCCGGTGGGAAAAGACATCATGTACACGACTCCCCACAATCGCCTGCGCACTTGCACCTACGGAACCGACCTTCCCTCCACATGTCCCTCACCTCTCGAGTCCATGTGTCACACCCTGGTGGCGCTTCCCCAGTCAGCTTTCGGTTCCACATGTGATTGATGAGAAATCGACTGGCACGCCCGCATCCCAGTTACGTTTCCCTCAAAACCTGAAAACCCACGTGCCATTCGATCTCCCCTTGACTTTCTGTAAAAGGCAAGTGCACGGTGCCACTTTGAGAAAGATATGGCCATGAGAGGGGGTGCCCTAAGCACATAATATTCCGACATCTCTCCCGTAGTTATATCCTACCCCTCACTCTGGTCACCGCACATACTGCGCCGGTGAAACCTCCGCCGCACGCGAACATACACATATGGGCTTTACACAGATAGGGGACCCAAAAATGGGCCAAGAAGATAGGGTGCCTCCCCTTAGGGCGTCATTTAAAGAAATAGGGCCCCCATGCAGCTGCGTCCACTGACGTCTTACACTGCACCACAACTCACTCCACAAGTGCCTCGACTACCAGCCGAACGTGGTCTGCCATAGCTAAGGCCGAGTCGCAGGCCCATGTGGAAACCACCACTACAAGGACCAGTCAGGGTCACGCCCGTCGACGTGAGTCCTAAGCCCCTGATCCCATGTGCACACACTGGCTGTAAACCATTAAGGCAGGCCTCTAACTAGTATTCTCCTCCGCGGATGCTACAATAAGGTCGGGAGCCCACGGAACTAGCTTAAAAATTGTGTCTCGGGAAGAGTGCCCCGCTACAAAAGCCATCACGCCAAAGCGTGCCGTAAGGCACCAACCAAAGAGGAGTCACAAAACCCGAAGACTCTGAAACACAAGTGCCAGAGTACAGACAGGCTGTACTACGCGCACCACGGCAGTATAGGAAACTGCCGACCACTCAGGGCAAGGAAAATTAGACCTACAACTACAACGGTCCCTGAGTCCTATGACTCTGAGTCAAGATCGTCGCACACAGTGGAACAAAGCCGCCAATCGGTCTAATCCTAAGCCAAGAAAAATAACGCTCCGCGAGAACCAAAACACGGAGACCTGAGGGGACACTGAGAACTCTCAGCACACCTGGACATACAAATCGAGGTAGAATGATATCTCGAGACATCCAGAACTAATGTCTCGAATTGGACAAAGTCACTGAGACACAATAAGACTTCCTATCAACCACTACGTAACCCCGGGTTGACCGAAACCAGACATGACACCGACACACTAACACATCCACCGCCATAGCAGCACAAACAAACAGAACCAATAGGAACAAGAGCGGTAGACGATGACAACACTCTGGGCAGAGCAACCTATCAGTCAACTGCTAGGGGAAACCCAGCAATCAAGAGATAGCTGCTACGCAACCAGAGACAAGGATAATGGTAGCTTCTAGATTGAGTCGTTAGGGTATTGTCGTAGTCTAGGAAAAGACCACAATCAGTCACCTAAATCGACCAATCCAGATAACCACCGACAGACGGACACCACCCTAAACAAGGACCTAAGATAGAGGGACACATAACACAGAACCAACCAATGGTCATTACGGCAAATAGGACTATAACACACCAGCATAGGGGCGTTATACCCACATAACGCGCCAATGGAGGGGCGTTATGCCAACCAGACCTGAAACCACATGCAAATGATATGGTAATAACTCTGATGGGAAGACATCGGGGAATTCTTTGACAATAGAGATTTCTTCTATATGAATTTCCTTGGACTCGGTGATAATTACGGAAGCAAGAAAGACTTCACATCCTTGCGACATGAGCTTGCAAGCGTGAAGAGAAGAGATGATAGTAGGAAGTTTCTTATACTTGATTCCAAGGAATGAGAAATGCAGGAGACTAGATTTTTGAAAAGAAATTCTCCTTTTGCGATAATTTATGTAAGCATCATGGTCGATAAGTCAATCTACACCTAGAATGGCATCGTAGCCTTCCATATCAAGGCATACGAGGTTTGTAGGAAGATTGTAGCCTTCTACCATTACCTCACTATCAAGGTAATAGGTTGTAAGTTTGGTTCTAGGACCTAAAGGTGTTGTGATTGCTAGGTCTGATGGTAGAGGAACGGGCGCAACTGATAATATCTTTGCAAATGTATTAGATATAAAAGAATGAGAAGCACCAGTATCGAATAGCACAAATACAGGATGTGAATACATATGAATAGTACCTTCTATCAGCCCATCATCCTTGGGCACTTCATCATCATCCAGAACTGCATTAAGACGTGCTTGTCACTTGTATCCACTATTAGAGGGTTGTTCCTTCATAAGAGGACAATCGGACATACGATGCTCCCGACTTTCACAACGCAAACAAGCACCGAGGTGCTTCCAGCATTCCTCGATTGAGTGGTCAAATTTCTCGCAGAATGTGCAATCCGATGTGACTTGGGTTTCCTCCTCCTTTATCTTCTTATTCTTGCGGTTATTTCTCCCATTCCCATTATGGGACCTCTTCTTGCTATCACGAGAGTTGTAAGTGCCTGTGATGCTGAACTTTTCATCTTTGCTCCCTCGCTTGTCAAACCGGTGGCTTGATCCCTCACTCTTGCCTTTATACTTCTCGACCTTCTCCAAGGTCTTTTCACACAAATGAGCCCGTTTGACCATCTTCGCATAAGTCTAGATATTCTGAAGTCCAAGTTGTTGAATAAAGCCAGGCCTTAAACCGTCCATAAAATGATTGGCCTTTAGGATATCAGCGCTAACCCGATGAGGGGCATAAGGTGCTAGACGAGAAAATTAGAGTTCATACTCCGCTACAGACATCATGCCTTGACGAAGAGAGGCGAATTCTACGGCCTTCCTCTCCTTAACATGTTTGGAGAAATATTTTCCTCGGGAATCTCTCAATCAACCAAATATAAAGACATAGGAGCTCAACCATTCAATCGCATTCTTGTGTCTACCATTACTTCAATATCAAAATGCTTCAACATGCACATGTAGACAATCATGCCAAATGCAAAGGGATGCATAATAGTATGGGAACTCATTCATTCAAATGACATTCTTGTTGATAGAAACTAACATTCATGAAGTATTATTTTCACGAGGGGCATTATTTTCACATGCATTTGACACATATGTAGATGGGCATTCAAACAAGCATGTTTTCCACAAAATCTTTCTCATTCAATACTAAGTAATCTTACCCAAGCTTTCTCACGCAAATATAGAGTTATGTTACCACACACACATAAAGTTTTGTTTCCATCAAAATAACACACATAGCGCAACAAAAGGTCACTGCTATTGCTTGGATAGCCCCTCAGGGCAATCACATGCCAAAAGTCCTACCTGACCAAACTTGCAGCACCTCCCAGGATTCAAACGCGACTTACTAAGTCTAAGGCAATTCCTGAACACATGCACATTTACACATATATTCCATAATGAAATCATAAGAAACATCAGAAGTAGGCAAAAGCCCAAATGAAAATCATAACTGTACCTTCTTTACACTAGTGCCTCAGCATGAGTCAAAACATGATCACCTACATTTGGGACCTTGGCCATGCTGAGGCCACAATTGAAACTATCATGGCTGAGGTTGCAGTTGGGGACACTCACAGATGACATGCCCGAGCTATCCAGACCTATAGAAACTCCTCCCTTCCGTGCAATTATGTATCACATGCCCCACTCGATAGCACCTAAAACACCTCAACTCCATTGTGTCCACCGTACAAGGCTGGCCAACATGAAAACCACCACACCTCGGGCACTGCCCCGGCTACTCTACTCAGCCATGCCACTGTCACCTAGCTTTCAGCTATTGCACACTTCCTTTCGAAGCTTGCTCCTACTCCTAATGCCTCTGCTACTAACGCCTCTACTCCTAGCATCAGGAAACACCTCTCTTGATCACCTGCCTATGCCTCCACCCGACCCATTGAAGAAGCCTACCAGGGGTCGAAGAGGATGTAATTGGCTGCTCTTGAAGTTTCTGACAAATGCCCTGATGTGAAACGGAGTGGAGGGGTCTTCAAGATTCGGTTGATAGTCGCGCTACCTGCTCCTAGCGCCTTCATGAAGAACACGCTTGAAAAAAGGTCACGAGTAGGACATAGGATGGAGTGAAGAAGCAAGAGAATGAATTTTATCAGCGTGCACTTGACACTTAACACACCTTCGAACATAGATGGAGCAATCCTCCTCTAGAGTGGGCCCATAGAAGCCTAATCTAAGGATCTTCTTAGCTAGCATCTGGCTATTGACATGGCCACCATAAACTCCAAAATGCGCCTCTTCCACAACCTTCTAGGATTCATCGTCATCAAGGCACCTAAGAAGAACACTAGTGAGACCCCTTCTATATAGCATACCTCCAACCAGAGTGTATCTTTGAGCCACTCTCCTAATGGCCTTCTTTTCTTCAGCAGTGGCCTCTTTAGGATAAGACTGATCATGGCAGTACTTAGCAATCTCATAGTACCATGGCTTCTCCTCATCAGCCAATTCTTCTTCCAGATCGATAAGCATGACCTCTTTATTCTCAATAACTTTTCCCTCCTTCTTAAGCACCTCGTCCTTAACACTAAGAAATGTAGGATCCTTGATAGCAGGAGTGAGACACTTCTGAATGATAACAGAATGAAAGTCCCGCTCATGGAGAAAAATCAAGGAAGAGACAAGTGAAGCAAGAGCGTGAGCTAAGATGTTCTGGCTGCGAGGCACATGGACAAAGATCAGCTTAGTAAAGAGCTTGGCATAAGCAGAAGTAAGTTCCTAGTAGGGTTTGAGCTTCGGATCGAGTGTATGGCATTTGGTGAGCACTTGGCGAAGAATAAGCTGACTATCACCGACGATTCGCAACTGAGTGACACCAAATTGATGAGCGGCCTGAAGTTCGGCCAGAAGAGCCTCATACTCAACTATATTATTTGTAACAGGTAAGGTGAGCTGAGAGGCAAGTGGAATGGTGATACCCTCAGGTGTTAAAAGAACCATGTCGATCCCCCTACCATGAGAATTCAAAGTTCCATCAAAATGTAATGTCCACATGGGATCTGAAGGTTGATTAATGGACATCAGTTCCTCATTTAAAAACTCTGAGTGAACGAGATCGAATCTTGGAAGGGATGATGAGCGAGATGTTCTGCGATGGCATAGTATTTAATCGCCTTTTGCTGAATGTAGATAATGTCGAACTGAGAGAGGAAGCTTTGCCATCATGCCAGTCGATTAGTATGTACAGATTTTTCAAGAAGGAATTTGATAGGATTCATGCGAGCAATAAGATGGACCTCATAGCACACAGAGGATTTTTAGGTGGTTTGGTACTCAGACCTACATCCACCCCACACTTAATCCAGAGTGCGGATTACTGCTGACTCACAGCTTAAAATCGTTGGGCCTCACAGCTTGCCTACAAACCGCTAGGCTTTATAGCTTAGCCGACCGCTGACTAACAGCTTGACTATTGGGCATTACAGCTTCTCTGACTGTTGAGCATTACAGCTTAGCTATCCAGAGGAATCCACCTCCATTGCTGGGACTTACAGCTTATGCCTCCGCTGATACATAGCTTAGAAGAAATATGAAAACTGAAAAATAGAAAGATAGAAATCAGTAACAGAAAGCTGGAAATGAAAGCAGATATAATGTAGCTCTCTCAGGAGCAGACTAGCTTAGATCTAATCCAAGGGCTAGTCGAACTGATCTTCAAGATCTTTAGATTCCACTCCTCTAGCTTGTGATCTGTTGGAAAAACACTCTCAATCGGCTGCTGACTCTCTCAAGATCTCTGCTCTCAAAACTCTCTCTCTTCACATCAGAGCTCTCTCGCTCTCTCTAGACTTCTTCTTCTTCTTCTTCTCAGCTATCTCTACTTTTCTCTCTTAGGCTTCACTTCTTTTCTTTCTGGCGGCCTACTTTCTAAGAGGAAAAACACTCTATACTTATACCCAAAGATAGGGGCTCCGTAAACCTTTTTGGATAAGGGTTATGATTCGATAGATATATCATTGGGCCACGTGGTAGGAGAGAGAAGAATATTCTCAGCTAGATTGCCCTTGGATCACGTGCCCAATACTGCTGTACCAATGATTGGTCTCTCCTTGTACCCAGTCATGCACCTTCGTTGAGTTCGTTGCTTCACTTCAATCACGTGACTGTCCCCAGCCCTTCAGGTGTTTGATCTCACGTGTCTGCCTTCAACCTGTCAGTAAAAGTGAAAAGTCATTTAGTCAAACACTTTTTAGTCATAAGTAAATAGTCAATGTGCTCTGACTATGATTAGCTTAATGCATATGCTCAGACATGAAAATAACATGCACAGACCTCATAACGTGAAATGCAATTATGCTCAGACCTAAATGATGAGTTGCATAGACCTTACATGTATATTGAGGGAAAACGTGCACAGACCTTGCAAGTGCACAGACCTTGCATGAATTAGATACAACATGTGCATAGACCTGTAGTGTTGAAACCATGTACATATGCTCAGACCTTGATTAAGTCTCCATTTGCCCTCATGGAGTATCATTCCAACCCCTTGTATCATCCTTCTCCCCAATTTTCTTCTTATTCCCGCGTGGAGTCCTCTTCCCACGTAGGTCCATCTTCCCATGGTCCCTCTGATCCATCCGAGAAACAGGCTAATCTCATGGCCCATCTTTCAACCCTTGTTCGTCAAATAGACCCAATCCAGGCACAATGTCTCATTGCATCTCATCTTAATGGGCCTTCATCTCACAATGGGGCCTCTTCCCTTCATGATAGGCCTTCTTCCTCTCCTTCTTACGCTGGTGGCCCAATTTCTAATGGCCAATTTTATCTTAGCGGGCCTCATTCTTCATCTCCTTATGTTGCTGCTGACCCAATGGGTCCTCATGCTTATGTTCCTTCCAGTCCCACATATTCTTCCACTCTCGAAATGGGCTTTTCTTCTCCTTCTCAGCCTGGACCCTCTCATCTGGCCCATTATCATGTTCCTAGTCTGAATTCACAATCTCTTACTCAGGCTGGTCCATATTCTTCTCGATCACTCCCTAGCCAAGAGATGATCGCTCAGACTCAACGCCAGCTTGATGAACACTAACTCTGAATTGATCCCAAATCCTCCTTAAGTATTCCATTCGCATTTCAAGATCTTCGGCTTCCACCTCCTTTGCAAATTCCCGCCTATCGCCATTATGGTGGAGTCAGGGACCCGTGTGTGAACTTGAAGGAGTTTCTTTATGAGTCGCCCCAGTTTCAACATGACCAACGCTTGATGGCTTATCTATTTGGTCTGTCATTGGAAGGCCCGACTCGGGATTGGTTCTTCTCCCCCCCGCAAGAGCAGATTGTGAGTTTTCAAACTGTCCAAGACAAGTTCATTTAGCAGTTTTAGGACCAGGCCGGGCCCAAGTACTCTATTATGGATCTGGCCCATGAGGAGATGAAGCCTGATGAGGATTTTTGCACCTTTGTCTATCGCTGACATCGTTTGGCCGTGCAAGTCCCGAGGCACATTCTGGAGTTGGAGTAGATCAAGTTGTTGATATCCAATGCAACGCCGGAATACCGCTTCATCTTAGCCCTCAATGACCTAACCTTTTGGCAACAATTATGCAGCCGAGCCCGCTTCATCCACCAACAGCTCCAAGGTTCCCTTGACCCCGAGTCTTCTCCACCCTCTACCTCCACTTACACCTCACCCTCCACAAGCCAACCACTTAATCTCATCTTGTAGTTGATGACAATCACCAGTGTGGTGTCCGTGGTCACTGTGGACTAGATAGTGCTTCTGGCGGTTGCGGTGCTTTGCCTTCATGGGCTCGGGTTGGCGGAGAAGGCCTGAGCCCTTGATATCTTCGTAGATTTCGTAGACGGGGGCGGTCAGGGGGGTGTACCGCTCATACCTCCAAGAGGGCTCTTTGTCGTCCCCGTCTCAGTTCTGCCTCTTTCCTTGTCCGGAGCCTTGCTCGGACTATCGCTTCTTGTCCCCCTCTCGACCCAGGCCCATTGCACTGCGACAGGCGGTGAGGACTTCTTCACACTTGGCGTGGCGTAGGGCTAGGGTCACAAGCTCGGCGAGGGAGGTGGGAGGATGAAGGACCAGCTTGCGCCGTAGGTTCTCATCACGGGTGCCCCCAGTCAACGCGGTTATGGCCGAGGCAACATCCAGGTGGGGGATACGTAGAGCCTCCGATTTAAATCGATTAATATAGGCCCAGAGCCTTTCAACCTATTCCTATTTGAGGGCCAACAGCCCCGCTACTGACCGTGGAGGACCGCTACTGGCGAAGCTCTCCTTGAATACTCGCCCGAACTGTCGAAAATCATGGATGCTACCCAGGGTGAGTGCTCGGAACCATGCTTGAGCACTGTGGACCAAGGTGGTCGTGAATGCTCGACACTTGATGGCATCAGACGCCCCATGCAAGGTCATGAGGGCATCGTAACTATTGCAATGGTCGGCCGGGTCTCCCTGGCCGTCGTATGCTTTGAAGGTCGGCAGCGAGATCCTAGGGGAGATCTTGTCCTTCAAGATGAGGTCAAAGAATGGGGATTGCTCCTTGTCCTCCACAGTGGAGGTCTTTTGTAGGGCACGGAGGGCGCGCTCTTCCTCTATGAAACGTCTCTTAAAGTCTCACAGTCAGAGGGACAGCTCTGGTCGTCGCTGGGTCGAGGGGTTGTGGGGGGGCTCCTATACGCTGCCTCGACGCCCCTCAAAGGCCTCGGTCTCCAGAGGCGGCCGACACGCTCTGGACTTCTCTCTTCTCAGGTTGGAGGAGGATTCTTGCTCCGAGGGAGGGGCCTGCGATGGGCCACCTGTCGGTTAAGGATTATCTGCCATCCCCGGAGGATGAAACGGTCCCCTGCAGTTTGCAGGGAAGCATCTCCGCGAGGGGGGCTTTCCCAAGGAATTCGCGAATGCAAGGACATGGGATATCTCCTTGGTACAGCACGAGGTGTAAAGCTTAAAGATGCGACACGAGGTATGCCAGAGGATGCACGAGGTAGATTTTGACAGAACGCCCCGAAGTAGAAATTATTCACGAGGAATGCTATCCCCAGAAATGTGCACGAGGTATGACTAAGTTAGGCTAAACCTCGTTAACAAAAACTACACGAGTTATGAACACTGTTCATACTCGAGCCTCATAAGGTCAAGTACAGCTTATAGAGTTTAAACCTGCACGAGGTATGGAAGATAGAAAAATGACATTGAGTATGGAAGATGAAAAATCAACACGAGGTATGGAAGATAGAAAGATGACACGAAGTATGGAAAACAAAAAGACGACACGAAGTATGGAAAATAGAAAGACGACACGAAGTCTGGAAAACAGAAAGACGACACGAAGTATGGAAAAGAAAAGACACAAAAACAACACGAAGTATAGAATGAGAGAAACGACATGAGATATGAAATGGGGGAAATGACATGAGGTATGAAGACGCAAAACAACACGAGGTATTGAAAAGTAAAGCAACACAAGGTATACTTTTCGAAAATGACACGAAGTACATTTTTGAAAGCAAAACCTGCACGAAGTGATGAGACTTAGAAAACAACACGGGGTATCTCCTCGTTAGAGTAAAAACTACATGAGGTACAAGAATAGAAGAACATCATGAGGTCTGTGAGTGAAGAGTCAACACGGAGCATGACCTTGTCAACAAAAGACTACACGAAGTATGAAGTGAGAAGAGCAACTTTGAAAACAACACGAGGTAGGCAGAGAAGTGCACGAGGTAACCTTTCCAAAAACTACACGAGGTGTGTGTTGTGGAAAAAATACACAAAGTAAAAAAAAATGACACGAACATATAAAAACAACATGGACTAGGAATGACACGAAGTGTAGAAGCAACTGAACGACATGAACTGTGAATTGAAGAAAGACACGAGATATGAAGACATGTGCTCGAAGTAAGAATCTGCACGGGGATGATGGATGTAAAAGACTTTGGGTTTCTGAGGACATGAACGGAAATGTACTGACTTACATTGCAAATGCACGGACATCATATGAACATGCTTGGACCTTTTCAGCACATGCCGAACTAAGTTGAAATGCATGCATGGCCAATGAAACAATTGGATACCATTAAACAGAATGAACATTGACATAGTGTTCCACGAAAATTCCCAATAAGGGCCTTATTAATCATGGGATTGAGAATCAGACACAGACGCACTATGGCGTAATTTGCTACATGTTCTAATTCCATCACTCCTCTTGGGAGCTTGTCGCTGTTTACCAACAAAGGAAGCATGGGCTTTTTGAAGATCATCCATTACGGATGGTTCAAATACAGGAGAAGAAGTAGCATGGTATATAATAGGAAGAGACACAGGTTCTTGCTCGCCTGGTTCAGAAAAAACATCATCTGAAACAATAATAGCCCAACCTTATACATTAATAGGTCGACATTCATCAGCCCCATTAACAGGAGAAAATGCTTTGTGGTCTTCCCGTGCAATGTTTTGCAAAGTGCAAGTGGTAGGTAGTTGCACGTTGCCTTCATCACCAACAGTCGCATCCTGGGAAGGAGTAATAGCTATGTTAGGATGCAATGGATGTTGCGAAGATTGGAGAACCAAATCTGAGGGCCTCTTATTGGAGGCTAAGATATTCATTTGAGCATCCTTAGGATCTATGCATGGAACAACAGGATTAGTCGCAACACCATCTGCAGTGTCATGAGGTTGTAGGCGATCAATGACACCAGTAGGAGGAACATCAACAGATGCCTGGCCCTCCTTGACAGAAGGAACAGGCTGCCACACCCTCTTGGCAGATGAAGAGGGGGAAATACTAGTGGGCTCTCGATCAATGCCAAGATCTTCAGATGTATTGGCGGTCTTATCAGGCGAAGCTGTAAGGCTCTTTCTACATTTGTTAATCGTATGGCCAAGACACTTGCATGAGGAGCAGAATAGTGGCAGATTAGGATAATATAGAGGCTGCCATGCTCCGCCATTACTAGCTAATACCTACCCACACCCGATCAGGCAATTCCCTGGAAACATCTAGTTGAACATAAACACTAGCGGAGTGGGTACTTGTCATGCATGTAGTGTCTTTATCCACTTGTAGAACTATGCCATTGCTACCAGCAATGGATCTCATCATTGAATTTTTAAAAATGTTTACAGGCAGACCAATCATTTCAACCCACACAGGGACAACAGGACAATCTTCACGAGGTGAGAACTCTAACGTCCATTTAAAGAAATGAAAGAGTTACCCTTGAACATATAGGGATTCCTTAAGAAGAACCTGAAGATAGTCATCTTTGTTCATAAATCTGATAAGAAGATGATGACCATCAAGTGCACGGAGGAGAGCGGGCCGCTGAAAGGGGTTGAAGATGGGCGTGTCGGCGACGGAAATGGGTGTGCCGGCGAAGGGCATGCGTAGGGGTTGTACCGCTGAAGCGGCTGGGTGCGGGTGTGCCGCTGAAGGGAGGGTTCAAAGGGGGGTAGCGTGCCGGTGAGTGACCGTGCCGGTGAAGATGTGTGAGAGAGAGAAGGCTAGCATGCCGTTGAAGGGATTGAAGACCGTGCCGATGACGGGGAGATAAGGGGGGGTTGAATGTGCTGGTGAAGGGCATGCGGGGCCCGCTCCTCCTGATGGTTTTAAGGCCTTTCTTTCCCCCCCCTTTTTTTAGTCCAGTCTTGTACAGATTACTCCCTCTTTTTTTGTTCGGGGTGTTTAGTTGTTGTCCAGTCCAGATTTCTTTGTGACGCTCACAGCTCATTCCCCTTAGTTAAAGTGTTTTGTTAATTATTGTGCCCTTCATCTGTTAATTCCCCTCAGCCCATATCGCGTCGTCATTATTCCCGTCTTTTAGACAAAAATTCGGCAGCATCTCCCCTTGACCCGGGCATAAGGGAGAAGCGGGGCACGCGCCCACATGGAGTGGCGGAACCCAACAATTGGGGGTGAGCATCCGAAGACGGCAACACCTTAGGTAAAATCTCAGAAAATGCGGAGGGGAGATGAGAGAGGGAGGCCACTCTCAGACGGGCCTTGGGTAATTGGGGTACCTGGCGGTGAGAGAGTGTACCGGCCAGGGGCTCAAGGGTGTGCCGGGGAAGGGGTGACCAGCTAAGAGGACCAGGGAGTTGAGAGTGTGCCGCTGAGAAGAGGGTTAGGGTGTACCGGCCAAGGGGCACAAGCATGTGCCGGGCTAGGGGGGACAAGGGTGTACCGGTCAAGGGGCACAAGCATGTGCCGAGCTAGGTGAGACAAGGGTGTACCGGTCAGGGAGACTGGACAGGTGTGCCGCTGAAGAAAGATCCAAGGGTGCACCGCTGGGGAACGCACCGGTGAGGGTTAGCTCAGGGGCGTGAAGGCCAAAAGCTGGCTAGGGGGAAAATGGGCTGGGACTGGTGAAGGGAGGAGGGCCAGGGGGGATTCCTCGAGCTTGGTCCAGCCGGAGGCAGAGTATGCGTGAGGAAGCAGGGTTGGGGAATTGGGCATCCAGAGAGGTTGGGGAGACACGACAGGGCGAGAGTAAAGAAATCCCCACTCAAGGTGGAGGGACCACTGGCGGGGAAGAAGAAGGCGTTGCCTAGAGAATGGGAGGGAACCATCAAGCACACGCACGAATCCAACGAACGGAGACAACAAAGGAAACCAAAGGGCCCAGACTTTCATTCACAAAGAATGTGGAGCGAGGGTTACAGTAGAGAAGGAAAGAATAAGAAAAGCACGAAGGGGACGAGAAGGAAGGGGCCAGGGTTCGAACAGGGGCAATGATGCCCTGCTCTCCCCCCACCCTCTCTGCTACATCTCTCCCTCTAACTCTCTCTCTCTCTCTCTCTCTCTCTCTCACTCTTTCTTTGGGGACAGTCGTGGAAGGGGGAAAGCTGGCGAAGCTCTCCTTCCTTCTTCTTCTTCTTCTCTTCCTGGCGTGCCTCTGTTCGCGTCCCTCTCTCTGTCTGTGTGTGTGCCCTTTCTTCTTCTTCTGTCTTCTTCTATTTTTTTCTGTTTACCGGTGCAGGGTAGTCTTTATACCCAGCGGCACGGGGCCCCTTCGAACACAGGGCGACGATGGCAGGAAAAAGGTGCACTTATGGGGATTTGACCCGGGCGTCCTTGACGGCATGGAGAGTAGGCAGCGTGGCTAGCTCTCTGTCTGCCACCTCGGATAGGCCACTGCGCGCCAAGAATCTCGTAGGACGTGGCGTGAGATTTGGTTTGCACCGTGCCGCTGAAGAAGCCTCCACAACGTGTCGTTGAAGATGCTAATGAGGGCAGTTGACGTGTGCCGTGGAAGGCTGTTGCATTATGCCGTTGAAGGCTTCTGATGGTGTGCCATTGAAGGCACTTGTAGGTGTGCCGTTGAAGGCCATTGAGCGTGCCGCTGAAGGGCACAAGAAGTGTGCCGCTGAGGGCCATTTGGGGCGTGCCGTTGAAGGCACTTGAGCGTGTCGCTGAAGGGCACACAGAGTGTACCGATGAGGGCCGTTTGGGGCATGCCGTTGAAGGCTGCGTCAGGCTTTCTTGAAGGGGCTTGAGTGTGCCGTTGAAGGGCACGTTGGGGCGTGCCGTTGAAGGCTACGCCAGGTCGTTCTTGAAGAGGATTGAGTGTGCCGTTGAAGGGCACGGGAGCGTGCCGTTGAAAGCCATTTGGGGCATGCCGTTGAAGGCACTTTTTGAGCTTGTTGAAGTAGATTTCATGGCTTATTCTGGACTCGATTGACGATCCGTTTGATTCTCTTCGAGGGCCCATGAGCAGTGAGCTTCCCCGGGGGTTGGCTTCTCTTCGCTGTCGTGATTCCGGAGACGGTCCCACGGCAACATGTTGTTCGTTCGGAGAGTCCGGACGGGATGTGTTCTCCAGGGTCTCTTCGGTTGAAACTGTTATTGATGGACTGATGGGGTCATATGGGCGTGCGATTTTGCACGTCCACAGGCAGCCAACCCTTTGGCTGCCCACTAAGGCACCATCCCAGGGCAGTTGGCTGCCCACTAAGGCACCATCCCAGGGCGGCCACAAAGTTGGCTGTCCTCTAGTGCTAGGCAACCATCTACTTGGCCGCCCACTTGGGGACTCATCATTGGGCAGCCAGATAGGTGGCCGCCCACCATGGGATGAAACATTGGGCAGCCATATAGGTGGCCGCCCACCTGCCCTGGGTGGCTAGGCCCTTGGCCGCCCACCAAACCCCCACGTCCATCAATTTGGCCACCCCCTACGAGGTGTTCCCAGATAGAACCCCTTTCGGGGGTTTCGAATCACGCCCCACTTGCCTCTAAATGAGGGGAAAATATTGGGGAAACTCTCCCCAACATCCACACCATTGGAAATATCATTTAAACTACGAAGCCTCACTCAGATTGATTGAAATCCGCCTCACAATCTTGAGTATGCTTTTCCCCCCAAACTTCAAATAAACTCTTTCTTGACTCCACCTTGGCACGAAACCATGTGAAATTCACAAGGGAAGGGCCAGAATCTATCTCCCTACCTCTCACGAAGCTTTCCCGTGTTGAAAATTCTGAATCCATGCCAAAGCATTAAACCCCCCGCGCTCAATCCTCCGCCTTCGCGAATGGACCGCCGCCACTCCATCGCATGATCCTGCTCCCATCCTAGCTACCTGCCGCTATCGTCGCTCGGCTACCTCACCCTCCACGTCACTACAGGCTGCCTAGAGGAGGGAAGGACAAGAGGATGGAACTGCAGAGGAGAAGGAGAAAATGGGGAGAGGGAAAGGGGTGGGGGTTTATATAGGATTTGATTTTTGGTGTTTAAAATTTTGAAAAAGAACATCTAGTATAACTATTAAAGAAAGTTGTGCGGGAATATCAAGTAAAGAAGACAACTAACTATAAAGGCTAAAGGAACTCATGCTAATGAAAAGAAACATATAATTAAACACGAGAGTCATCTGTTCACCATTAGAGTTAAGTTTCCACAGACCAAGTGACAAGAGAAAGAAAAATCACTAGAAGAAAGACCAGGCGCGTCCACTAATGACTTACACTGCGTCTCAGGTGTCTCCCACGCGCCTCAAACATGGTAACTGAGACATCATAACAGTAACCAAAGACAAGGACTAGTCAGGGTCACGCTCATCAGTGCAAGTCCATGCCCCTGACTATGTGTGCACACACAAGCTCAATGCCTTGAGCCAGGCCTCTAGCTAGTTTTCACCCCCAGTTGGACGCTACTGCAAAGCAAGGGGATCGATTGGACCTAGCCTAAAAACCGTACACCAGGACTGTCCCGCCACCTCTCCTCAGTGGGTTGAGTTTAAGGGTCATCGGGCTATGCCTAGTGGATCAGTCACATAGGAAAGAGAAACCTACTCAAAATGGGGAAAGAAAAACATGCCATAAGTCAGCGAAGAATGCAAAACTAACAATGGACTAATATTAGATACATGACCAATTGACACTCGATGCATGATTGGGCCTGCTAGGATCACGCCGGCCATCTAGGTCGCATTCCTCATTAACGCGATGGAAGTCATTACCACATTAATCATTGACGTGGTCGTGTGCATGATCGCATCTATAACTGCCTTCAAAAAACCATTAAAATGTTGATCGCGGTGCCACGATACGACACGATAATACATATCATAGTACCCACATAAAATGCGTTATTAATATAACGTGCTGGTCACTTATACCGTGTTAAACACGACATTCTGGCCCTATTCTAACCCTTCTTAAACCCCTCCCAATCGACTCAAATCGATGGGAAAATAATTCCACAACCTGTTTCTACCTGTCATATAACATTTCCATACATTTTAAACCCCAAAAACATAAAATACAATGGCCATGATAATTACTTCACAAGGGTATAAAATAGAAAACAACTTCCATGCATCTTTTAGATTGAAATAAGCACTCTAACATGCATTTCACCATTCTAAAACATGGAAAAACATGGATGTCACGTGAGGACTCATAAGTCTTCTGGAGCGTGGACGCAGAGGAGCTTTAGCGTTGACGCCACCGAAGATGAAATCGTCACTAGCTCAGTAGGGGTCCCACAAATCCCCACCAAGAAACTAAAGCAGTGACAACAGTAACAACAACTAGGGCAACAACAGGAGTAGGAGTAACAATAGTAAAAGTAAAGAGGAAACCCGTACTAAATAGAAACACGGCAGTCAATTGAACCTCGGCCTTCTAAACTACTCCTAATCGGTAAGAACACAGATCCCTTGACACAGTTTGGAATCACTAACCGATACAAGGAAACTCTGGCTACATTGCCAGAACACGCCATGACACACAGATGTGTAGGTTCATCCTCAAAGACCAAAGCCCGACACAAGACCATACAGTCTAAAAGCACTAACACATACACGATCTCACCATCGTGTACGCTACACTAACCATGGGTGAAGCCAAACACAGACTACCTAGAGTGCCACTTGAAAGAGCTCAAGCTACATGAAAAACCACATGAATTATGAGAATCACAAGAGTCAATGTCCTATGATAGAAGTACCTCCTCACTAGAAGAAAAGCCAGATGCATCCATTGACGTCTCACATTGTGCCTCAAGCGTCTCCCACTCGCCTTGAATGCGATAACTGAGACACTGAACCAAGTACCAAAGAACAACAGTAACGAGTGACTAGTCAGGGTCACGTCCGTTGACACTCATCCAACTCCCCTGATGATGTGACACAACCTCGGACCTAAGCAAGCAAGCACAATCGCGAACCGAACAGGCCGAAGTCGGCGGCCAACTTACACGGCACTCACCCCAAACTCGTGGGTGACTCGGCGATGCAGAGTGGAGGATGTGGGGGCTGGTCCATTGCTGGTAGAGGGCCATCAAGGCCAGAGGGTCTCCCAAAGGGATTTGGCTAGTTCGATTCTAGGGCTGACCTAGTGCCGAGGGCATGGGTGCACACTTCTCCCACGATGGTCACTCGGAAGCAATCGGGATTGCTGGACCGAGCTCTCTCTCACCGTCCAGCAAAACTATGAGCTAAAATTGAATGAAAAGTACTTAAACTAGAGCAAGGGTAGAGTGCTTACTCGACTGGTTTAAAGAAATCGATCTCGCTCGGAGACAGGGGAGCGCGGGGAAGCGTGGGGCTCACCCACGCCGAGGCGAGGTCGCTTCAACCTGCTTGAGCAAATACAACACTACGCCCCACGTAGGGGGGGTGATCTTGGGGTGGGGGTTAATGTAGGTACAACCAAAACTACCTCCGCAGTATCTAAACCGTTAGATAGAATTGAGAGAGAGAGAGAGAAAGAGAGATGAAGAGAGAGAATGGGATGCGGAAGAGATAGCCATGGGAGGGAGGGGCTCGGGAGCCAAACGGGAGATCCAGAGAGCCTGCCTGCATGCTCGGAGAGGGCCGCCGACGTGCACGGAGGGGGGGGGCACCGTGCTCAGAGGGACTGGGAACGTCGTCGGTGTGCTTGTGTGCCGGATGGAGAGGGTTCTGTCCGGCCCTCGTGTGAACCGCGATGGGGCTGCGGACACAGAGAAGTCGGTGGCGGTAGTAGATGCTTCCCACGATGACGACGACAGTTGTGGTGTGCTTCACAGCGGTGCAGTCACTGCCGGGGAGAAGATTGGGGACCACTTGGAGCTGTCGGACTGCTCAGTGGTCAGCATGCATGCCGGGGATGTCGTCGGCAAGCTCGCGTGTGTGGAGCCGGGCAGGACGGTGGTGTGGTGTACAGGCCCCATGCCTAGAGGGTTGCCGTGGTGTCGTGCGATGGCCAGGCGGAGCACAGGCGGAAGCGGCACTGTTCTTCCAAAGGCAGCGCAGGGTTGGTCTGTGCAGCGTGGCTCTCTGGTGGGGTGCAGTGGTCGCAGAAGCTGCAGGGAGATGGTGGCGAGCGATCTGAGTGCGGCGGTGGCGAGCAATGGCCGCTATGGACAGGGGTGGTGGCCACGGCGGGTGACGAGGGATGCAGCTACGTGCATGGCGAGGGGGGTTCGGTCCTCAGGTGAGGCAGGTTGAATGAGCGGTGGAACATGGAAACGAGAGAAGAGCAGTGTAGCCAACGGTCCTGGGCATGACGACGAAAACCTGTCGAGCAGTCAGATAGTGGATGGCCTGTAGGTCTGTTCGATGGTGAGCATGCATGCCTGAGACGTCGCCGGCATGCTCACGTCTAGGGGAGCTGGGCAGTGTGGCGCCGTGGCGGGCAGGGCGATGTCAGCGGTGGGCTCGATCGGAGTGGGCACCGACGATGTAGCATGCATGGCCGCGGAGGTGGCAGGTTTGTGGTGAGGATGCAGGCCACATGGGGGCCGCATGGGGGGGGCTGCAGGTGAAGCGTGCAGAGGCGGGTGTGGGTGTTAGCAGGCGGAGGGGATCCGGTGAAGGAGTGGGAGAGAGAGGTTGGAGGGGAGAGGAGGCAGTGCCAAGGAGGGTGGAGGGCTAGAGGGAAGAAGAAGGGAAGAAGAATATAAAGCTGCAACAGCAGAAACAACTAACTCTTCTGATTGGAGAGAACCCCTGATGAAATGGTTCAAACACCAAGAACTGCCCAAGCAGAGGGGAGAAAGGATCAAATTGATTAGAACAAAAGATTCTTGTGAAGTCAGAAACAGAACTCTGTTCCAAACCGTGGTTGATGTCGGAAGAAAGGTGCTCCTCCGATGTATATCCAAAGAGGAGGCTTGGATGGTCATGAAGGAAGTCCATGCCGGATCAGTCGGTGCTCACCAAGCCGGGCCAAAAATGAAGATTGAAATCAAGAAGTTGGGATATTATTGGCCAACTATATTCGATGACTGTTGCAACTATGCCAAGTCATGTCATAAATGCCAGCAGCATACTGCAATCCCAAGAAGACCCCCAACACATTTGCACCCAACGGCGCCCAGTTGGCCTTTTGCTCAATCGGGCACTGATGTTGTGGGTCCGCTCCCCTCGTCTTCATCGGGATGCAAATACATTCTAGCAACAACAGATTACTTCTCCCGCTAGGCGGAAGCTGTGGCTCTAAGAGAAGTGACTGGAGAAATCGTAGCCAAATTTGTCCGTCGAAATATCATATTTTAATTCGGCATGCCCGATCGAATTGTCTCCGACAACGGAAGCCACTTTCGAAACCAAAAGGTCTACATAGTGGCCAATAAATTCAAAATTGATTGGAGGACGTCCACTCCCTACAACCCACAAGCGAATGGGTTGGCAGAAGCCTTCAACAAAACACTATGCACACTCTTTGCGAAGACGGTCAGCTCTAGAAAGAGGGATTGGGAAGACATGATGTATGAAGCACTGTGGGCATATCGCACCATGTACAAGACACCGACAGGTTGCTCACCATTCTCCTTGGTGTACGGCTCGGAAGTGATCGTCCTAATAGAACTGGAGATACCCTGACTGCGAGTGGCGATCCAGCATGAATTGGTCAAAGATGGCTAAGCAAATATAGAAAGAAGATTGGAGGAGCTCTCTGATCTGGAAGGTCAGTGGCTCAAAGCCCAGTAGTGTTAGTTTAGGTGCGCCGAATTCAGAGGGGGGGAATGAATCCTTCTCTAAAAACCTTGACCAATTAAAAATTTATCTAACTATCAACAATGCAGAATTAAAACGAACTAATCAGACCCAATGAAAACCTGTTGAGAAATAGTGGCTTAGTAGTTATCTGGGTGCATCAACCATTTGCCTAAATTAGTCAAACAGGCCCCGGTGTCGAATGGGTCATGCTTCGTGTCCGGTACTGATGGCTCCTTGAGTCGATCCATATTCTGGCTCGGGTGTCCTCACCATGAAGCCCCGTGAAGTGTCATCAGGGCGTCGAAGCTATCGTAGTGGTCAGACGGTTCTCCCTGGCCGTTGTATGACTTGAAGGTTAGTAGAAAGACTCTGTGGGAGATCTCGGCCTTCAAGATTTGGTCAGAGAATGGGGATTGCTCCTCATCCTCCTTGATTGACGTCTTCTGCATGGTGCGGAGGGCGTGCTCCAGCTCAGCAAAAAGTCACTCTAAGTCCCTCAGTTGAAGGGAAAACTCCGGTTGACGCTGAGCTGTGGGGCTATGAGGTCACCCTTGCAAGCTGCCTTGTCGTGCCTCGGGGGTGTCGGTCTCCAGGGGCTGCTGGCGTGCCTCGAACTTTTATCTCCTTGGAGTGGAGGAGGCTTCTTGTTCTAGAGGAGGGGCTTGCGAAGGTCCTCTTTACCTATTGTGCACAAGATGTATTCCTTGGATGGTGAAGTGGCCTCCGATGGTTTGTTGGGAAGCTCCTCCACGGGGGGAGGGGGTGCTTTCTCGGGGGAGTCATGACTTCTCCTCCCTGGCCACCTGTGTCCTCATTAACTCCACGAGGATATCTAGTTTGGCATTGAGGGTTTGGAGAGCTTTAGGATTCCCGTTGGGAGGTTGCGCCCCTGTAGCTGGTGGAGGTAGCTCGTCGACATGATGGTTGCCTTCAAAGGGGAGGCTCCCCATTGGGTGGGAAGGCACAGGCTCTCCTTCTCCTCCCCCCATAGTGCTTCCCTTACCACCTGTGGTCCTCCTACTAGAATTTCTTCGCACCATTATGGCGCTTTGGTCATTTCCCACAGACGATGCCAGATGAAGAAGTGTCTCGCGTCGATCCTAAGCCGTGTGATCTTGGGTGAATCTTGATCATGATCACCACGTCTGTATAAACTGCAAGATAGGAAATAGATCAGGGGTGCCCAGGGCTGGATCCCTTGAGAAAACCCTCAAATGATTAAGTCAGCGATTAAGGTAGAGCATAGATGCAGGGGGAGATGGCAGGAGGAAAGAGGGGCACGAGATCGCTCCTCACCAAGAACTGTGGTGGTTCTTACTCAAGATTGTTGCCTACCACACTAGAGGGTCTTCCAGGGCTTCCCCTAAAGGTAGAAGAAGCCTTTGCCTGCATGGGCATGCTCCTTCAACTCGAAGAAGGCATGGAAGAGGTCCAGCGAAGTGTCAACCCCACACGAGCGATAGAGAAAGATGAAGGAGAAGAAGAAGGTACAAGAATTTGAGACTAACTGGACTGGAGCTAGTTGGTAGAACCGAAGCAATTTGACAACAAAGGAAAGTAGAGGCAGGTGCAACCCGCACCTCAAGGCCAAGAGGAAAGAGCAAAAGGAACTAGAGCAAGTGTCAAGACTGGACTCATGAGCCTTCGTTGGAGAGAAATGGTACTTCCACGGTAATCCATACTGCCCTCCAGTCGCTTCACCTCGCCCTCAGACAACTCACTACGCTGAGGCTCCAACGGCACCATAAAAGCCCTGGGGGCCCGCTCAACCTCTTGCCCCCCGACCTCGGGATGTTGGTCCGCCATGGAGTGACCAGGAGAGCTGGAGGAGGAAGAAGAGGACACTGAGCTGGATGACTCAGGGGGAAGTGGAAGTTGGCGGATCACCATCGCCGTAACCTCTGCAAGCTCTGCGAAGGCCGCCACAACTCTTCGCTCTTTTGAGTTGCCCTTGCGCCGCATGACCCTCCCGCGAATGCAAGAATGGTGGAAAGAAAAGCCCTAGGTGATAGAAGTTAGGAGCGACAGCACGTGTTACGCTTATAAACCCCTGTAGGAAGCAACACGATGTTCCAGTCTTCAAAAAGGGGGCTCCACACATCAATTCGCCAGAATTATCATCATTACGGGCGTATCCCCAGGACAGCTGCAGTAAGTGGCCCCTTTTAAAGAAAGTCCCCATCTGACTCAAACCACCAACGTCTTTCCCAAACGCTACTCGACCGAGCCTGATCTTGGCTCGGGAGTAGGAGGGGGACAAGTGGAGAGAGAGAATTCTACCGCCCAGGAAGGAACGGCCGAACGAGGTCCCGCCAGACCAAAAGAGGCTCAGTTCCTTAGAGTGACAATCCCTCTTTGGGGCCCACTAGCTTCAAGCCCAATAACGCACTCGGATCAAGCGCTTCCTAGGCGACCTATAGGTTCGGAAGTCCGAGCGTCGGATCCATCAGGAAAGTCCCTTCCGGACCTTGCGGGCCCAGGACTGATGCCTATCGCTCGGGAGACCCCCTTGAGTCAAGGCCCCATGCTCAGACCGATGGAAGCTTATCTATGCGACCGTTACGTCCCCCCCTCTTGGTTTCTCTTCTCCCCTTTTCCTCTCCTGCTCCTTTTCCCCTCCTACCTTCTTCCCATGTCTCCCCTCCGGCTACACCTCCAACTTCCCCTTCTTCTTCTCCTTCCCCTCTCCTTTTTCTCCCTCTCACTCCTCTTTCTCTCACCGTCGGAGCCCCGGTTCTGAACACGGCACCGCCGGTTTCCTCTCTTTCTCCTCCCTCCTCCTCTTCTCATATATCTCTCTCTCCCTTTCTCTTCCCCTTCACTTGCTCACCTCTCTCACCAGTCCTCCCTCTGAGCTTTCACCTCCTCCTCCTCCTTGGCCCCCCTCTCTCCCTGCTCACCGCACACTGCACTTTGCTTCCCTCCTCTCGTCTCACTTCTCTCCCTCTCTTCCCCCTCACACCGCGCACACACGCACTCACACACGCCACAGCGTCGACCTCCCCCCCTCCGTGGCATTGACCCCTCTCACACTCTCTCCCTTCCTCTCCCACACACACCGGCGTCGACCCCTCTCACTCCTTTCCCTGCTACACCACCGACCTCTCACCCTCTCACGCACTCCTTTTCTCTCTCTCTACTCCACACACCACACATCTTCCCCCTCTCTCCGACGCTCTCGTTCTCTCCCTCACTACCTCTAGTTTTCTCCTCGCCTCCTTCAATCCTTCTCTCTTTCTCTCTTTCGGTCTACTACACGCTCACACACCCACACAGTCGCGCACGCACTCTTCCTACTACGAGCACCGCGTCCGTGCCCCCTTGGCGTCCGGCACCACCGCACTGCACTCCCTTCCCCCGTTCTCATCTCCTCTCCCACGTACACTCATTCACGCATTTTCTCACACGGCCCTCCCCCCATCTCTCTCTGTTTTCTGCTACCACAGCCACTCACCCTCCTCCTTTCCCTCTCCCTCTCTCACCACCCCCTCTCTTCCTCTCTAAAACATGTCGGTCCCTCTCTTGTTCTCTACGTGCCCTTCTCATCTCCCCCCTCTTCTGCACACACAACTGCACACCTCCCCCTTCCCCCTCCTCTTCACACACACACTGCGTACACCGCACTCAACACATGCACAGTCACACAGTGTCGACCCTCCGCGTGATCACCGGCCCACCAGGGAGTCGACCCCCCGGGCGGGGGGGGGGGGGGGGGGCGGGGGGGGGGGGGGGGGGGGGGGGGGGGGGGGGGGGGGGGGGGGGGGGGGGGGGAAAAAACCCCTCCACTTAGGCCGCCCCCTCCCATCTCCTTCCTCCACAACCAGCGCACCCCCCCTAACCCTAGCCAGCCCACCAGCATCCCATGCCCCAGCCCTCTCTCCCTCTGCAACCCAGGCTCACCCTCCCTTGCTCCGTGTGTCCATAGTTAGCCCAGAGTCACCCCATCGCCGCTACGCCCTCCCGTGATTCGAGAAGTCCTGCCTGCTGCTCTCTGCAGCCAGCCTGCAGCAGAGATTGAGCTTGCAGAGACTACCTCGGCATCCACAGTGTGAACCAGCCAAAGTTGTCTTCTGTGGAGTCATTCTTCGTCGAGCCAGCTTCACTCCAGAAGTGGTCCCGCTGCGATCCGACCACAGCTCCGTTCGCGTCATCCATTCTCATGCAACTGCACGAGATTTAGGTCTAAACCTGAGTACCATTTGGTAGCAGCTCCACCACCCACCCCTGCGCGAATCAGTCAGAGATCTCTTCATGAGAGTTCTTATTCTCTGAAGCACCGACGAACCAGAGGTGGTCCCTCCTAGTTTCGACAACGCCTCCGTCCAGGGAGTCCAATCTCCCTCAGTCGCGCCAGACCTGGAGTCCCCTGTTCACCCAGGACAGATTGCTGCCATGTTGGCCCCAACACCCCCTCCTCCTCTCTGTTTCAGGTCATGTAGTCTTCAGCAAAGTTACGGCTTTCGACGAAACAAAACCAACGCAAGTTCATATCATTCCGATGTCAGCACTGGAAGTTCCACCATGACCATCGACGCCCTGTCCTACTGTTCACCCAAGAACCTGACGCCGGCCATTCCTGCGACCACGTCCAGCAAGGTGATCAGACAGCCGCTATCTTCTGAGGGTTCGTAGATCTCCCTGTCAGCAACATCCACGACTTGGTCCTGTCGTGTTTGGAGTTCTACAGCGCCCGTACCGGCCAACGCACCACAACCGCGCCAACTAGTCCTACGTGGCAGAACTGCATAGGCCCACAACTAAGGCCGCCGTCTCCATCCAGTGACATCAGCTTGGTGCTAGACCTTCAGGTGTCCTTCAACATCCCTCGGGCTTCGTCCAGGAGTTGGCTGCACCTCGATCGGATGCCCGAGCTCGGCGTACGGTCGATTGCTCATTTCCCCACCCCGCGATCCCCCCCTCCAGCGCGAGGGTAGTGCATGTAACTGTTTTCCCCTCCCCGTGGACCCCTCCCTGTGTACGTCTTTCTTTCATCTTGTGCGAGTTGGAATTTTCTGATTGGCACGCGTGTTTTTAAACGATGAACTTTCACGTTATCAGAGCTCAAGGGGTAAAAAAAAACTAATGCATGCATACAACCCAGGATCGCTCAAGGCTTCAGCACAAGGCAACCGACGTAGGAGCAAGGAGATTTATGTGTGGGTGTGACTTGTGTGTCGGCTTGATCATGTTGAGGGTATGTCGTTCGCACTCCCCTCCTACGACGAATAGCCATGACACACAAGTCCATCCCCGCTATGCATGAGATGCTATGACGATGGTGAATACGCCCTCTTCTGGGATGGCCCTCGCATGCCCAGTCGTGCACATGTCATGACGGCCCACTTCTCGCTGCCACAAGAACATACACGACCGCTCTGCTCGATCCGTGGTTGACTCTCGCCCAGCCACCAGCCTGCACCTTCTCCAGGCACCCAGTCTAGTCCTCCCTCGGCAACCCGGACATAGTCTTCGCTTCGAGGAGAGTCCTTCTAAAACACACAGATATCTACCCTATCTCGTCTTGACCTAGGGACCAACTCGCATGTCGAATTTGTCTCGCGGCTTGCGCCAGTTGTACCTTGGCCACTACGGCCCACCTGTAAGGCCCGCGCAGCCCTCATAAATTATATTATCACCTGAGCGAGTGTTCTGGCACCCATGTTCAGGCCTCAGCCTTCCCCATACCACTCAACGTAGGTGTTAAGTACCTCCGGCTATAGCCAATACCTCCCAGTCACACGCGAACCCCTAGCTGCGAAGTGCCCACGATCTCCGTCCATGGCTTCAGATACATACAGACTTCTCTGCAGTACAGAACGAAGGTATTCGGATTCAATCCGATGTAAATAAACACCGATTATTTGTGGTCGATAGGAAAAGACGTCTAGTACATGACTCTCTACAATTGCCTGCACACTCGCACCTGTGGAACCCTCTCGTCTCTCCACGTGTCGCCCATCTCCCGAGCCCACGTGTCGCGTCCTAGCGATGCTTCCCTATAAAACTCTTGGTTCTATAGGTGGTTGTCGAGAAATCGACTGGCACGCCTGCACCCCAGCCTCGTTTCGCTACGACTAGGAAACCTCTCGTTCCAGTCGAGTCTCCCTCTCAGCTCTCCGTAAAAGGCGAGTGCACGGTGCCGCCCCGAGGCGGATACGGCCATAGGAGGGAGTGCCCGAGACTTGCTAGAATCCAGCGCCTCCCCTATCACCTTATCCATCCCCTCAGTCTGGTCACCGTATACACCCCCGCGTTACACCCCGGCCCCCGAGGATGAGGGCCGCCAGCGCCGCGCAAACAAAAGGATGGCACGCCCGGTGGGACGTCTCCCGCCTTCCTTATTTTTGCTGAAGAGAAAGTCTGTGCCAGCCTGGAAATCTTGGTGCCCTTTTCCTATCCTTGCAGGAGAGGTAGAAGAGAGCACTTGTTTGTACTTCCCAGCAGTTTCCAGGTTGTGCTTCAGTTGCCAGACTTCAGTCGACGACTGTCAACGGCCATCGCCTCTGCACCATCCAGTCCACCAGCAACTATGGTGGTCGTCACTTACGGTCCCATTGTCATCACCACCAATGCACGGGTGGGTTATTTGGTGGTGCCTATTACATTCGACAGTTTCACCCCAGTTGTCGGATCCCCCTACTTCTTGGGTGTGGTCCCCGTGGATGCTCCGTAGCTACCCTCAGTCCCCGTGCCTACCGACGCAATGGACGCGTCGCCTCAGCTCCCAGCTTCGGTAACTCGCTCGAGCGCCAGGCTCGGGCCTTCTATCACTGGCCCCTGCAGGGGGGCCCGAACCAATTCCTGCCCGGGAAAATGCCAGCCCCCAGGCCCAATCTCGACCGACTCTAGGCGTGGGCCTCACCCCCCGGGCCTCGGTCTCCATTGTAGTAGTTTGCCCGGGTCTACAACCCCGAGCCTCAGCTAAGTCAGCATCCCATACGGGTTTCCACCCTAAGATGCCTGACTCCCCAACATTCTATTCGAGCGCTCAACCTCGAGCCCCAGCTCAGCCAGCCCCCTACACGGGTTCCTCGACCCGAGGGCAGGTCTCCCCAGCACTCCGTTCAAGCCTCTCGACCCGAACCCCTATAGAGCCATCGGCCAACCCGGGCCTTCAAAGCTTGGTTCGAGGCCCCCCAATACCCAGACCGGGGGCGCAATCTCAGGATCCCACAAGGCCCGTACTCAGCGTAGGTCCTCCGTATTGGGCTTCAGGCCTCTCAGCTCCACCACGGGGCTTTACCCCCTGCTACTCAGCACGCCGACTCTCAGTATGGATCTTCCTCGGTGGGAGTCAGCAACCCCAGCGGTGGCTGGAGGCTCTTCACTCAGCCCTTCAGTCATGCTAGCGCCCTGCATGGGCTCACAACCTCGAGTTGTTGGCATTTTGGCAACCCCAGCCTCATCGGTTCTCGGTGCAAGCGCATCGTCGGGAGCATCGTCAACACTTCTATCGGCTCGGGGGAAAGCCTATACCCAAGTCACCCAGTCACCAGTCTCCGCAACAGACTTTGTGTCTTGGGGGCCGATCCTAGTGTTCCCAAATGACGGTCTTGTGTCGCTAGCAGTCGTAGGCCGGGTCTTCTCGGTCTACCACCTCAGAGCGGGGTCTTCCTCGGCTCCCTAGAAAAAGCGTCACCGTGGCCATAAGGGCAAGCGACTCGCCGTTGCTACCGGCAACTCCGGCAAGACCATCCTTGTCGGTGACTTACGGATTCGTCTCAACGGGGGAGAACTGATGACACCTCCAGAACGGATCGTCTCTACGGTCCCCACTGCAAATCGCATCAGCCTCTTGCAGCAAACATGGGAGGACAAGGCGGAACTCAGAAAGGCAGGCGCCCCGGTAGTGGCCCGGAGGCACCCGCACCAGCCTGATGCCCGAGCTCCCAAGTCTCGTCTGAGAGACAGCAGCAAGGGAGACCAGCAACCGGACTTGAGATAGATTTGGGTTACTCCGAAGCTCAAGCTATTCGGCGGGCGCGCCTTACAAACCCCCTCCCGGCACTCAAACGCGCCACCAAGATAGACACGATTGATCCTACAATCGCGTTGCATGACGACGCCCAGCCATCCAGTGCCTATCGTCGGCATATGCAGAGATAAAGATTGGCTCGCTCTGGGCCTCACCAACATCCAGCTCCGAGCTCTCCTCAGGTTGATACCATGATGGAGACTCCCCTGTAACGTACCTCGATCTTCGATAGGCTAGGGGCACCCGTCCGCCCCAAGAGGCACTCTCAAAAGCAGTGGACTATCCGCCGCCTTAATGATGCGGTCAGGGTGTTCACGTCCTAAGCCACCGGGCACCAGCCTGAGGCACAGACTGATGACCTGAACCAGCCTATACCCCAGTTCAGGAGGCTGCGTCGCCCAGCTCTGCCGTCGGCTACGGTCAGTGAAGTCGGCACTTCTGTCGGGCCTCAGATGTCGATTTGAGCAGAGGAAGTTCCCGTTGGGGATCATGCCGCTTCTGTCAATGCGGAGCCGATCAATAACGCTCCCCCAGCTAATGAGGTTCAAGAGGTGACTCTTGAGACTCTTATGAAGGAGAACCAGTATCTGAAGGCCCTCCTGTAAGACTTGCTTCAGGAACGTGACCTTCATCCTCAACCGCCTACTAGGCCTCTGACTAAACATCAATCCCGCCAGGTGGGCAAAATGGTGCTAACGCTTCAGCTGTGGCCATCCAAACCCCGACAGTAACTGGGTTCGGTACGCCCATGGCTGAAGCTCAACCACGGCCATCCAACACGTCGGTGCCGGAGAATCTCATGGCATAGCGTCAGATGATCAAGCAAATCGTTGAGACCAAGCTCACCCAGTTTGGGGAAGGGGTCACAATTATGGACCTCTACAGTGTCCCCTACCCACTGCATCACCAGCTTAAGAAGCTCCCTCCGGAGTACGCCAAGCCATCGAAGCTGCAAAAGTTCGACGGACAGGGGCCTCTGCATGAACATTTGACCTATTATATTACGGCCATGGGCAAGCTCACGTTGGACGAATCCTACCTCCTCCGCTACTTCACCACTTCGCTGATAGGGGCGGCCTTTCAGTGGTATTCTCACCTGAAGCCCAACTTAGTTATCGACTGGGCGGACGTCCAGAAGAAATTTCTCGACCGCTTTCAAACGACCGAGCGAAAAATCTCCTTAGCCGAGCTCTGCTCGCTCCGACAAAAGAAGGGCGAGAGCGCCCTTGACTTCATCAAAAAATGGTGAGACCTCAGCATGAGGTGTGTCAACCCGCCAGTTCCGGAGGAAGCAATCACCATACATCGTCGAGGTTTGGCGATCGAAGTCAGGGAAAAACTTCTCAGCACTAACATCAAAAGATTCGATCAGCTCAATTCGGCAGTTGTCGAAATAGAAATGTTCTTCGCCGACAACCCGAGCTACACCTCGGCAAAGGGTAAATAGGTGCGAGAACGCCAGCCTGACAAGGAGGTGAACACCATTGAGTTCACCCCCACTGCTAAATCCAGCAATGAGGCCGGAACAAGTAGCTCTGACAAAAAGCTAGAGGATAAGCTAGCCGCTCCCTCCTTCTCGGAGCGTATAAAGACACCCTTCTCCTTCAAGAAGGAACACACGAAGATGCTCTTCAACCTTTGTATGGCCCAGAAGATTGTCGAATTGCCTAAAGTCCCCAAGCCGGACGAGGCCCAAAAGACTGATGATCCCACCTACTGCCCAAACCACCGCATGCGGGGTCACCCAATTGAGGATTGCTGTCTTCAAGACTCAGGCATAGAAGCTGATCCGAGACGGCCTTGTCCAAATGAAGAGTGGTCTCGTCGATCCTCTGCAACCACACATGTGGTCTAGACCAGCCAAAGCAGCGCGAGTGGTTCACTATCTGGATAATGTGATCCACATGATGGCTTCTCTTTCTGATGATGAATTAGAAGAGCCTAGTGCCGACCGAAGGGAGGGTTCACTCTGGTACCCAGGGTGGAGGCCCTGGCATGATCACAGGCCCCTCTCCTTCCCGAGAGAGAGAACCCAGTGACCCTTCGACGTTCTCGTCGAGAGGGGGCAAATCATGCCCCGTGACCTACCGGTAGATTACACTCACCGAGACTTCAGCCACCCCCAGTACTGTTCTTTCCATCCACGAATCTGCCATGAGATCGAGTCTTGTGAGGAAGTCTAGTACCTCATCCAGGAACAGATCCAGTGGGAGCAGATCGATGCCGAGGGGAATTCTATGGTACTCGTCAGGCTTCTGCGAGCCATCGAAGAAACTCTGAGCTTCACCAGAAATGCACCAAAGCAACCAGATCCTCCCCAAGAAAATGGGCACAGGCTACCTTACCAGCATACCCCAGAGTGGCTCGAGTTTCGGACCGATAATCACGAAGCACTCGAGCGATTGCGGAGGCGCCAGGAGCAAGACACCAATTTGGAGATGACGCTGAGCACCTTTTCGGTCAACGTCATCCATCCTCCTGCTCCTCCGACCTCTCCTGACTCCCTAGCACCATCGACCGGTCAGCTGGCCCTTGCCGTTTTGGCCGCGCCATGGTGGCCATGGCAAGAGTTAGAGTCCCTTCCCTTCTCCAGAGAAGACGCTGCCAGGCTTCTTCGGGTCCTTCTTGGCCGCGAGAATGTTCTGGTGGGTAGGACAACGATGGGCTCCTCAAGCTCTTCTTGCCCTCTCCGTACCCTACCTCCATCTTTGACACCCGAGGATAGGAAGGGGAAGCAAAAGCAGGGTGAGGCCCCAGCTCGACTGGGCCACATCCTCCTAGCTGTTCATGAGTCGGGTGTGTCATTATGACAACCATCCGACGTACAGAATCAAGACATTTGCCAGGGGCAGCAATGCCCCAAGACGTCATCGAGCGTCACCCAACCCTGCCCTCTGCTAGACCATAAAGGCAATGCCAGGAAGCAGGATGTCAAGTATGCTCCCCAGGCCGCTCCTCAGCAAAAGCACCAGCCACCGCAGTTAAGGCATCAAACCGTGCATGCGTCTTTGGGTGCAAGTCCCAGTATACCAGCTCGGCGGGAGTCACCTCCCCAGTCACTGCGGTTAAGGCATCAAACCGCGCACACATCCTCAGATGCCAGCACCAGTCTGCCAGCTTATGGTAAACCTTACCAGTCACTGTGGCTAAGGCATCAAACCACGCATACATCTTTGGACGCCAGCCCCAGCATTCCAACCTACCAAGAGCTACCACCCGACGTCATCGAGCAGGCGATCAATGCTACCTTCCAAATACAAGAATCGGAAGGTGCCTAGATTGAGATCCTGGCAAAGAAGAGCCACCAACCTCGCTCTGTAAAGCCGTCAGCTCGGCGATATCCTCGTGGGGACTTGTCGGCCCCAGCTCTAGTACCTCCTCCTCCTACTCCCCTGGAGGCGGCCATCGCCAAGAAACGGGAGAGGAATAGAAGGAAGAACTTCAAGAGACGACTCAAGAGGCAAGTCAAACAAGCAGCTACCCTACAATCCCTAGTAGACTTGACGCCTCTCCAGAGGCTACAGTAGTTCATCGACAGCCTGGAGGAATACCTCCCTCCTTGTCCTACCAGCCCTATCCCACTCGGTAGCTACATCCCGTGGGAGGAAATGCAAAAGCGAGCTCGCCTCAGAAACTGGGTCCAAGAGATGATCCAGAAAATTAAGAATGGTGAAACACTCCTTATCCCCGAAGAACTCTCTTTATTCTACAAGGATAAAGAGATCATAGTGGAGCAGCTGGAACAAATGCTTCGCGGCTGCACCTGCAACATGGTGGCCTTCCCACCCCTAGACAACATCAACGCCTCCTGGCGAGGCGAGCCAATAGCTTCTCAAACCCAACAAAGGACCACTGCCCTACTTGGGCTACAGCTGATCCCAGAGCACGTCGGCCGCGACCGAGGTCGCGTTCGTGGACATGGAAGAGACCGTGGGAGGACCCCCGAGTCACCTCTTCACTCGACTGCCTTCGACCTAGAGCGAGTCATCCTCTTTTGAGGAGAACAACCCACCCCAATCCCACTGGTGGAGATTCGGGGGGGATCTGGCATCTTCGACCCTGCCGACTTAGAGGAGATCACCGTCAGTACGTCAGTTCTAGTGCCAGCTTTGAATCCTCCGGCAGAACAGGTAGGGCTATCCGGCAAGAATGATCTGATTCCCCAACCGCCTTCGGAGGAGTTGTCATTAGCACCCCTCTTCCAAGAACCTGCAGGTGGCCAGAGTCAGCCCGACCCTAGTGGTAAAGACAAGGCTGTGCCGCTCCCCGACAAGGAGCAGTGCGACTGCCCACAAAAAATTCAGCCTGATATACTACCATCACTGGAGGATGCTTGAGCTCGAGCCGACCGGAAGGTCCTCCACTAGATGAAGTGCTTCCCCGCCAGCATTACAATCTGGGAGGCCATTGCTTGGAGTAAAGAGTTGAGGGAAACTCTCATCAAGATACTCGAAAAAATATGGAGGGACAAGGAATGCCCCCATTACTATCACCAGGTGAGGATTAGGCCTGGAGATGAATGGAAGACTGCCTCCAAAATCGAGGATGGTTTATATGAGTGGTTAGTTATCCCCTTTGACTTGACTAATGCCCCTAGCACATTTATGCGGCTGATGACTCAGGTCCTTCGACCTCTTATTGGAGTATTTATTGTGGTGTATTTTGATGACATACTCATTTATAGCCGCACATGGGAGGACCACTCGGATCATTTGAGGCAGGTCGGTCAGATCTTGAGGCGAGAGTAGTTGTATGCCAACCCACGGAAGTGTGCCTTCATGACTTCTCATGTTACCTTCTTGGATTTTATTGTATCCTGTGATGGGGTCTAGGCCGATCCGGAGAAGATTCGAGCCATTGTTGAGTGGCCGGAACCCCACACGCTCCACGATGTCTGTAGCTTCCATGACCTCGTGACATTCTATCGTCACGTCATCCGCGGATTTCGTTCCATCACTGTCCCGATTACAGATTGTATTTGGAAGGGCACATTTGTGTGGACGAAGGCTACAGCTGGCACCTTTAGGGACACTAAGGAGCGCATGACCCAGGCACCTATCCTTCGATTACCTGACTTCACGAAGGTGTTTGAGGTCTCTTGTGACGCATCAGGAGTTGGTATAGGTGTAGTTTTGAGGTAGGAGACCCATCCCATTACCTTCTTTAGTGAGCAGTTAAGTGACGCCAAACTGAGATATTCCACCTACGACAAAGAGCTCTATGTAGTTGTTCAGGCTTTAAGGCATTGGAGGCACTACCTATTGCATCAAGAGTTTGAATGCACGTCACAGTAGGTGGGTGGAGTACCTCCAAGAGTTCACCTTTGTACTCAGGCACAAGGTTGGGATAGAGAATAAGGTGGCTGATGCCTTGAGTCGGCGTGCTTGTTTGCTGACCACCATGAGTATCGAGGTTATAGGGCTTGAGAAGATGAGGGAGGCTTATGCTGATTGCCCTGACTTTGGTCAGATTTTTACCACTCTCCAGGCTGGCCCGTCGAGGGATCATAGTGATTATGTGCTTCAGGAGGGTTATCTCTTTCGTGGGGGCAAGCTTTGTGTTCCCCGAACTTTGGTTCACGATTTCTTAGTATGGGAACTTCATGCGGGAGGTCTAGCTAGCCTTTTTGGTCGGAATAAGACTATCGTGGCTGTTGAGCAATACAATCACTAAGCGTATAGGGAAGATCAATTCATACGCAAACCTGTGAATGGAGGAATATGATAAGGGCCAACCACACCAATGCAAATCACGACACAGAATTTTCTGATGATTCGATCTGCCACGCATATCTACGTCCACCCCGCACTCAAACCTGAGTGTGGCTTCCCCTTGGAACAGCAATAACCGTAGACTTAGTCTGCAAACAAATGCTAACTTAGAGCTTGACCTAGAAGAACACTCTCCTCTCTTCTTCTGATCAAATTAGAAGGAACCGTGAGTAACACCTAGTTTACCACAACCAGATAGCCAAATAGCCATAGCAGAATGCTGTATGACTGGAGTGTAGCTTCAACTAAACCCAACAAGAGCACAGTGCCATGTTCAATGATTTCGCCATTGAAGGCCAACAGAATTGAAGTCCAAGTCAGTTTCTTGACTTTACACAAGGATCATCTGGGTCGTTTGATGCTCAATGATTCTCTAGAATCATCATGGGGAAGTTGGGAACCTCATGGACAATCATTCTCTTCAACTAGTTTCATCATTCTTCAAATGTGATAGCCATGAGCCACTTTACACCACTGAACAACCATTTGACACTGCTATACAGCCTTTTATCTACTTTGTCCACCTATTTTTCACCATTAATTCACAGCTAAAAAGTCTTCTTTCATTATGTGAATTCTTCTATCAGAAGTCGACTTGTAAGCCCTTTACACTATTGTTTCACACCTGCTGCCTATTATTCACCTTTGCACTGCTATTTCTCACCCTTATTGTCTATTATTCACCTAGTCCATCTATTTGTTACCCTTAAGGTAGTGTCTGTCACCCGTAATACACATTTGTCAGCCTTAAGGGATATTTTTCACTCTTATTCTTCAGCGGGTACAAAGTCAATCTTAAGGTGATGTATCAGCTTGTTTCTTCAGCGATTGGAGGCTTCTTCTGCAGAGTTACTTCTAGGGCTGCTGTGGCACTGCCATGCTTATTCTTAGCTGAATTCTTCAGATATTATAGTTCTTCAAACAGACATTCTTCAAGCTTACAGACATAACAGTTCAAGCATTCATAGCATTGATATTACAACTCTTCAAGCCTTCATATGAAAATGTTGTTCAAGACATTAACAAACATATGGACATTAGCCAGCACACATCAAATTCATGATACCAAAAATAATGATCATAATATGATTCTATAAAATATGCATAATTGTCTAATTGTGTGCACTTAAAGTGATGTGCGCGACGTAAATTATTATAGAAATATGAGCACTCATCAGACAATCGCTCCACCTAGGCTAGATGGGTCGACACCTGCGTGTTGTAAAGAAGGCTACGACTAGTGGGGGTCACTTGAGGCAAGAACTTGTTGTAGAAGCAAAAACAACTAGAGTACCATGGGTTCGTACTAATCGAATTATACACATAACGTATCATGAGGTGACTCACATCATGAAAACCCAAGAATCTCTAGTTGGATGGCTAAACTAATGGTTGACGGTGCATACGGCCTGAGTTGGTATCACTAATTGTGCAGGATTTCAAAAAACTAGCGAAGGGGCAAACTGAACCCTGCGCGTCCAACCCACAAGCCGCCCTACTCCGCTGAGATATGGCCACCACACAATGACCAAGGCGGCAAACCCTCTTGCCACCCTACAACCTGGGTTGCTTTGGGTCTGGTTGCCTAGCAAACACTACCCTGGGCAGCCGCATCAATAGCCGCCACCCCCTGAAGCCCAGGTGGCCATTGACCACCCAACTAATGAGCCCTTGGGAGGCCACATCAGGGGCCGTCCAGCCCTCCAACAAATCCGCAGGCCATCTGGCCACTTCCTGCTCAGGGTCCCCTTCTAGTATGTTATTCGAAGGGTCATTCCCCAAGCCTGACTCACCCCAAATGCCAGTGGGAACCCCTGAGAAACATGGGAAAATCATTCCCGAGTATAATGCCATCCATAAAGCATGATTTAAAGTAAAAATCGCTATAAAATCCGATCGAATCCTACTCTCGTCCCTAACATGGATTTTTCTCCCGAAAGAGTGATAAACCTATCTCTCTCGCCCAAATCAAGGAGAAATGTGGGAGAAAAGTTAGGATTCAACCCCTACCTCTCATGAGGAAATCGTGCCCTATGGATGCCAAATCGCCAAGAAAATGTCACATTCTATCGATGTCAAACCCTGAACACATGAGCACATCGTGCCGTGCCACCACCTCCTGTTCCTCACGTCTGTCCTCACCACTCGTCACCCACACCATCATCAACCTTGCCCACCATCTCTGCTGTCGATCATCAGAGAGGTGGAGGGAGAGAGGGAGAGAAATGAGAGGGTGAGAGGGAGAAAAAGAAAGAGTAAGATGAGGGAGAGAAGGTGGGGAATTTTTAAATAGAAACCTAGAGATAAACCTGCGAACGTAGGCTAGCCGGCCTTGCAATGGCCATAATTTCGTCAGGTTTCTTAGAAGGGGTAGCTCCTGAATAGCCTTGATGTTGCAAGGTCTATTTCAATTCCATGGTATCTGACGACAAAGCCCAGGAACTTTTCACTGGAGATGCCAAAAGCGCACTTCATCGGGTTCATCTTTAGTTCATGCAGGCGCAGCCTTTCCAATATAATTCTGAGGTCAGCCAGATGATCTTCCCTCTTCTCTTTTTGACGACCGAGTCATCGATGTCGATGTAGCACTCGACTTTTCTATAAAGCAACTCGTCGAATATTTTTGTTATCGTCCTCTGATAGGTGGCGCCCATATTCTTAAGGCCGAAGGGCGTCCGCTTGTAATGGAAAATCCCTTTAGGCGACCGAAAAGTTATGTGGATTCTGTCATCCTCTGCTATCCAGATCTGATTGTACCTGGATGACCTATCCATGAACGACAAGGCTTCATGGCCGGTGGTGGCGTCGATCATCACTTCGGTGATTGGCACCAAAAATCATCCTTCGGACATGCTTTATTCATGTCCCGAAAGTCCACAGAGATTCGGATCTCGCCATTTTTCTTCTTGATGGGCATAATGTTTGCCAGCCATGTGGTATATTGATTTTGAGCTACGAAGTCAACGCTTATCAGCTGATAAACAGTGCGGAAGGTGAGCAAGAAGGGGAGGGGTTGAATAGATCACCCGAATTAAAAAATCTCAAGAAAAGCAACCACCGAAAGCGCTGAGAGCAGAAGAGGAATCCCCTTAATCCTACTGCAGAACAACTGAGCGAGCAGAGAAAAGGTGAGAAGACAAACTAACTCGCAAATAATTGAGTGATAAATGTGCACAGGTTGTAATAGAAGAACGGAATAGGCAAACCACAAATCAGAGACAGAAGATTTTTAAGGTGGTTTGATTGCAATCCGCAATCTATGTCCACCCCTTACTCCACGGAGTAAGGCTTCCTTACACTAAGCAATGATGAAAACCGCAGACTCAGTCTACTAACAACCGCAGTCGAACAGCTTATCCCGAGGAACACCTTCCTCAAACTTCTGAAGATCAGAAGCACCAACTGGAGGGCCAACCTCCCTTCCTTCGCAACCTGCAAAGGGAACCCCGTAAGCTGCTCCCTGCAACTTACAAACCAGAGGAACGTTCCTCTCTTCCTCCAAGCCCCTCCCTTGCCCCACCCAGCCCCCATGGACCATCATCACCTTCCTTTAGCATCCCTCAAGCACCAGCCCCCATTTCCCCTGCCATTCCTTCATCCATCCACACCCTCATACACACCCCCATCACTGGACCTTGTCCTTGTTCACAGCAACAGAGCACCACCAGGTTGCAGAGTGAACCACATCATCACCAAGGAGTTTCAGGCTGCATAGATTATACTAGTGGATTCATCATCGAGCCAGCTTCGCAGCCGAGGTGGTCCCGCCATCATCCGACCTCGGAGTTGCCCGGAGGAGCTGTTCTCCCCAGACCGTGCAGACTATCTCTGGCAGATAGCCAGTGGTGACTTGCAGAGGCCTCCACGACCAGCTCAATGAGGTTCCCAGTGCGCCATTTGGAGAAGGACAACCTCGTCAAGTCCCCTTCACTTCCCAGGAAGCAGGAAGTCATTCGCTTACCAGAGCACCCCGTTCCGATCGTCTTCCCCAACCTGCGCTGATAGTACTTGCCAAAACTAGGTTTGACCCTATCCTTCTATTTTATTCGCCACTCTCTACTCCATCCTCTTTTGGGAGTGTTGTTGGTTCTTGTGCGAAGAAAACCGTCCCACGATCGCTTGGACACCAGTCTCGCCCTCATCGGAGCACGGAGGAGCCCGTGGTGGTAGTTTCTTCAGGCGACTGCGATTCTGGACTAGATAGAGCTACAGCCGACCAGTCCTGATCCTATGGCTGTCCCACCCTCACCCAAGCTCTGATCGACCCGCAACTCCTATGGCATGTTCCTAGCCCACCCCAGGACATTTCTGCACTGGTCTCGCTGCCAGCAGCAACCGAGATAGTTCATGGTCGCCCCAACATCAGCACCCTATCAGATAGGAACCGGCCAGACAGAACCTAAGCAGCGTGGGAAGACCAAGCTGCAGTGCCCCAGTAGGAGCTCCAGACGTCCCCGACCCCTGCTGCAACCTGCTACCTCATCCCCTGACGATTCAGCACCCGTCCTGCTCCTTCTAGTGTCCAGAGGCGATCATGGCGGTCCAATCTTTGGCTTGTTGTCCCAGCAAAACTGGCACCGAGAAAGACCAGTTTCGGCTTGTAATGATCCAGAGCTCCAGATACCGATAACCTGATGTAGCATCGAATTACCACTACCAGGAACTGGAGAAGTCACCCAAGAGGCTGATGAGGCCCCTGAAGGGTTGGGGCCCTTTTACTGAAACCTCACAATCTAGAAAATGGTGTGCGATTTCAGATTCATTCCCGAGAGGGGTTGCAATGACTAGGTCTATCCATTCCAGTTCCATAGGTAATGAATCAGTAAACTTCTTAGAAATGAAAGAATGTGATGCACCAGTATCAGATAAGACATTTGTAGTCTTAGAACAAATTTTTAGTGTACCTTCCACTAGTCCGCCTTCATCTTGTTCCACCTCTTGAAGAGCTTGGAGACGTGCATTCTTCTTTATCGGTCGCTTCTCGTCACTGGCTTGATCATTGAGCAATGGTCAGTCAGGAATCTGATGATCATGGCTCCCACAATGGAGACAAGCGCCGAGTTTTCTCCAGCATTTGTTGGCCTTGTGTCCGGCCTTGTCATAATGTTTGCATACCACCTTGGAAGGTGTGGCAGTGATGGAGAAAGGTTTATTACTCTTCTTGACCTTCTTCTCTTGAGAGGATTCACCTCCGTTGTTAGGCCTTTTCCTGTGAAATGTGGGCCTGAAGGTACCGGAGCTAGTGACTTGCTCCTTCTTATTTCTCCCACGGATTTTATCTGACAACTCCGTGGCATCTTCTAATAGCTGGGCTCACCATACTAGCTCCGAATAGACTTGTATGTCCATTGGCGCTAGTTGAGTAATAAATTGGGGCCTAAGTCGATTGAGAAATCTTCTAGCCTTCATCTTCTCGGTACTGACTAAGTGTTTAGTGTACCAGGACAACCTTGAGAATTGTGCCTCGTACTCGACCACCGATAAAGATCATTACTTGAGTGTGGCGAATTCGATGGCCTTCATCTCTTGGACTCGATCAGAGAAAAACTTATTGTTGAAGTATTTAACAAACTCCGCCCATGTAACCTGAGCTTGGTCTAAGGTAGCCTCTATTGATTCCTACCAACAACAGGCATCTCTTTCTAACTAGAAGGTTGCTAATAGGACCTTCTCCTGGTCCATGCATTGCATAACTCAGAATATACGTTCAGTCTCACTTATCCAATGTTTGGCATCATCTGGATCGGTGGAGCCTATGAACTTAGGAGGGTTCATATTCCAGAAACTTTGGTAGAGATTTCTCACTCCACGATGTGCTCCTCCTTATGCGACTTGTTGGAGTGCTTGGGTGACTCCCTGAATGATCCTCTGCATGTCACGCCACTGGGCACATTCGGCGGCCTTGATCCTACACGAAAATATGCACTAATGTGCACTCATGAGGGACCCTTGTAGGAACCCAAGTCCTTTGGTTTCCTAGGTGTCCGTTCCCCTCCCCATCTAACTGTGCCCCCTACCATTCCCCACTATTCCTATTTAAACCTAGAAGCATCACATTGGATGTAATGCAATGAGAAAATTATTTGTTATCTATGGCTATGTTATCTCCAATGTTTGGAACCCACGGGTGAGATGCCCACAACCCACATCCGCCATGCCATGGAGGAAGATGGGAAGTTTCGGGTGCATCGGTCCTGAGATGGGAGTGGGTGAGAGGCCCCATCCAGATCCCCGACAATCCTCCCCCGCCATTCACTTCGTCGTTCGCTCTCCGCTGTTGTCTCCAACCACGACCACCGCCACGGTAGAGGAGGAGTCCAGCTACATCGGCCCTGAGATGGGGTCGGGTCAGAAGTCCCAACTGACCTTCCGTCCCTCCTTGGTTTGCTCATTCACCTCTGCCACCGCTCACCACCATTCTCATCTCCCTCGAACTAGCTTTGTTCCTTCCCTTTCTACACTCTTATTGGCTATATAAATATCCTATACAACTCTTCCCACGTTGCTCACCCACTGCCCTGCTTCATAGTGGTTCCTGAAGTTCCCAACCCCAACCTCGGGTGCCACAGACATGAAAAAAACATAGGAAAACTAGAAAACAGGTTATCGTATCATACCGCCCTCCATTCCCCACATCCTCCATCTTCCTGGCCCTCTTAACAATCTAGCTATAGTCCCCATCCCTCCTCCACTCCTCCCTACTCTCTTCCCCACCCATGGCAACCTCTAATCTCCAAACAACCCCAGCCAGAGCGTCCACGGCATGAAGGTCCAAATAGGGGACCATTTTGCCATTCTATCTCATCAAGAGTGGGAGGGGTCGACCCACCCAGCCCCCCACTTCTTCTAATCCTACAGGAACTCACCCAGTGCCATCTGCAGGAGCCCACCCTCTCCTTGTTCCCACCCCACCTGTGCTCCCCTGCATGCCCCACTGGTGAAACCAGCCCCTCCCCATCACCATGCACACTGCCATTCTGCTACCTAGGCTAACCCATGCACTGGCCCATCCACCTGCAAAGCCCTGCAACCCATCTCCACTCTCCCACACCCCTGTATAATCACCTACACGTACCTGCAATGCACCCTTCTAGTGCTATCCATGAGCATGGCCCCTCCGCCTGCTAACACCTACACCCCGCGCTTGCAGACGTTGGTTCCCATCACCACCCTCACCTATAGCCCCTCTCATACGGCCTACTCCTCGCCACAAATAACTGCCACCTCCCTTGTCTCCCACCACGGTCATGCATGAGTAGGATTGCCACAGGGGCACTGTAGGTTCCCACCGCTATCAATACCAGGCATCTGCCTGCCCCCGCTAGCACGCTGCCATCACCTCCTAGAAACCAACCTAGTCGATCCTCACCAGCAACGTCCTTCCCCATCCCCAGCGTCGCCACTGCACTGCGCCCCCGTCCCACACACACCTGCACCCCAGCCACCTGTAGTGACCCCGGTCGTTGCCTGCCCATGCCCTCCACCTCATTGGCAAATTTGATGGTTATCCACTACAGAATGTCTATGCAACTAGCGCAGGAATGGTGGTAGCTCTGAAAAATGAGAGTGCAACAAGCAAATCAGTCTATTTTTATAACCCGCCTACCGATTGAAGAGCCTGAAAAGCTTGCTGGTCTTTGCTCGCAGATACATACGTGACCCTCCTAGAACGCCGTAATGCCTTGTAAGGTCAGATGTTAGCCAAGGGGGACCTGAGTCTGGATATGGGTGATAGCATCACAGGCTAGGGGATGTTCCAGGGTGTCTCTGCTATTGGGGCACTTTATGAATTGCTCAGTCAAGCAAGCTTAAATGTGACACATCCTAAAGAAAAGAAGCTGGTGGGACACAGATGTAAAGTATCAGAGGGAACATGTGAGAGAATCTTGGATTGTTTCACTGTTTATTGGCCTACGTGTCATCCAATTCCTTGGGTCGCTTAGATGGATATTTCCAGTCTGGTTGATGATGTGCATGAGGCCAAGAAAGAAAATCATCACTTTACTCCCGAACGGCCATCAACTCAACGAGCTTCAAGGAGCAATAATCAACCGACCAACAGGGATCATGCTTTCTTAGGGCTAGGAGACTCGCCAAGGAGGACAGCTCAAGTGTCTCTTAATGAAGCTCATCCAGATTTACCATGATCATTCCCTACACATATTCCCCCAGGAGGCCAGAGCTTTGTAGCCATATCTACATCCAAGTAGGCCTACACAGATGATGGTTCTGCTCACAAGTCCAGGAAGGCTAGCCCCCACCCATCGGCAGCTCATTTGAAGCCCCTTGTTCTTGTTTTACATCACAATTTCTCGGCCTATGACCGAGCATCCTCCTGGCTCGCTTGATCATGCACCTGGAGTGAAATCACCACCTGTCGAAGCACCTAGAGCTCAAATGTCAACCAACCGATCCTACGGTCAAACTCAGCGTGAACCTGGGACTGAGCCCTTCCCTCATCCACCAGTCGCGCCACAAAGTCAGTGATCTCACCCCCCAGCTGAGCCATGAAAATACCTCCCTCCATGACCCTTTTGAGGAGCATGGGAGGGGAACAATGCCGAAACTCCTCCTGTACAAATGAAGGTGCTAGATCTCGGCACCGATTGTATAAGGAGGCCTAGATGGCTAACCATCCCTGCTGAAGAGGAGGGGCCCCCTCTAGAAGGGCCGGGGTAGGAGCGTCCTCCCCGATTGTCCCAAATCTCGGGACGATGACAATCGGCTCGGCCCGGATCTGCACCTCGACATCCTCCTCCTTGTCATGCACCCCGTCAGCCTCGACTGGGATCTGGAAGCCAAACTCCTCCCCCTGCGCTCCTATAGCCTGAGAGGAAATCCCCTCAACTGCTGCGAGCACCTCTGGCTCAGTCGGCGGGAGGCTCGGGTGATGGACACGCTCAGCTGGGAGCTCCTCGGTTGGGTGGGAGGTCTTCGCCTTCTTCAATTGCCTCTTCTCTACTGTCAGGGCCTTCATTGAAGACAGTAGTAGCCGCTCCCCCGCATCCTTCAACTTGGACCCTCGGCACTCGGGGACATCATCTCGAGCCATTTGCTTGCCCTTATGTCGGGTGGAAGAAGGACCCACAGAAGCTTGAGGTGCGCTCGAAGTAGTAATCTCCTCTAGCTCCATGACCTCCTGCGCTACTGGTCGCCCCTCACCATCACCACATCTTACTTCTACTCAACAAAAAACAAGCCATCAACAAAGTGCTTGACAAACCAAAATGAGAAAGTGCAAAAGCAGAATCCTAAGGTCCTTACCACTTGGGGGCAGCGAGCTGCGAGGGTAATCCTCAATGTTGGCTGAAGTCATCAACTCAACAGTTGTTCGACAATTCTCCTGAAGGACCCTAATATCCTCCTGCCATGAATGGCATATCTAATATGCACTAACTATATAGCCGGGCGCGGTTCATTCAGACGCAGTTCAAGGACTCTCCCATCCACTCGCTATTCAAGGCCCAAAAACCTAACTATAACAGAAAACCTCAAGGACCTGTCACCAAGGGAGTCCAAACGAATGAGCAAGTTCAAGCCGTTACCTTTCCTCCTGCCAACCACAACAACCAAATCCACTTTTCCCAGAATCTCCGCAACACCCATTCTGCTCCACAAAACCATCCTCCACTCACCTTCGCCACTCCACAAAACCCTCCGCCCACTTATTCCACTCCATCAAACCCTCCGCTCACCTTCACCATTCCACAAAACACCTACTCCGCTCCACAGTAACCTCCACCACCACCGCAATACCATAATGTTCCTCCCCCTAACGGCTACAACAACAACAAGTGCCTAGCTCCAAAGAGAGCCCAGTACCCTCCATTACTAGAAACTCTTACCGATATCTTTCCAGCGCTCATGACAGTAAATGCTATACAACTTCCTCCGAAACGGCTCAATTGGAATATGGCCGTTGATCAAACAAAATATTGTGTATTCCACAGGCAGTTAGGGTACACCATTGAATGGTGTTTTCAATTCCGAGACATGGTATATGATCTTCATGAAGGACACCGAATTGATTGGGTCGAAATGCACAGGGCCATTGTTGAGCTGAAAGAGAAAAGAAGGCAACCACCGAGGCAGCAAGTACAGCAGCAAGCACCACAGCCACAGCAGCCGCCGCAGCAGCAGTCGCAGCATGTTCAAGACTTGGGGATCCACCAGAACCCAATGCCGAACCATCCACCCGCTCCGCGACCTCAGCCGCCAGCACTGGCTCAGGTGAATGTGGTCCAGCCTCCGGCCCCCAATGCCGGATGGTCTTTTGATGATGACGGTACGACCTACCAAGTCTCAGCTTTCCACCACAACTACTCCTCCACTTCCACCATCTTCACACCCGTACAGTAAACCCCTTCTCCATCCGCCACACCGTTCGTCTACCCATTCACCATCCCTTCCATGTCCATGGCAACACTCTCACCTGTGCCTCTATCTCGCCCACTACTTATCATCCCCACCGCTATCACCAATACCCTTCCATCTAACCCTCCTCCCACACCAACACCCATTGTCACCACCACACCTACCACGAGTCCCTCACCCATTATCCTTCCGCCCTCATACTTCACCAAGTGGGCCGAAGCCGAAGTATACACGGAGATTAAAGCTACTACAGTGTGTCGCTTCATCATGAAGAATATTATCTCGTGATTTGGAGTGCCAAGCAGCATTGTCACCGACAACGGATCCCAGTTTGTCTCTCAAGAGCTCCAGGACCTATGTAAGAAGTTCAATATTGCATTGCATCATTCATCTCCATATTATCCACAAGGCAACGACCAAGCCGAGGTCACTAATAAAACCCTTCTCAAAATCATAAAGAAAATGTGTGAATCTCACAAATTCTCTGATTGGCCGGAAAAGTTAGTGGAAGCTCTATGGGCTTACCGCACCTTCATTCGTACTCCTATAGGGCAAACCCCCTATGCTCTTACCTATAGGATGGAGGCAGTGCTCCCATATGAGATCCTGATCCCTTCCCTAAGGGTACAACTCAATAAGGAACTTAATCTCAACGATCGTCAAGAGGCGTTGCTCGTCCAGTTGGAACTCTTAGATGAGAAGAGGATGAACGCGGCTGATCACGTATCCGTTTATCAAAAGAGAGTTTTGTGTTATTTTCAAAAGAAGGTAATCAAACGTAAATTTCAAAAGGGTGATATGATTTTGAAATGTAAATTCATTCGGTCTACAGGTCCTAGGTCTAAATTACAACCTAATTGGAAAGGGCCGTTTGTCGTTAAGGAGGCTTATCTAAGGAACGCTTACCACTTAGTCAACGCAGAAGGTGAAGAGCTCACTCACGCTTGGAATGAGCTATATCTTAAGCGTTTCTTTCCTTAGAGTCAAACCAGTGCCACCCAGGTAGCAAGGTGTCTCTTCCCTTTCGCCATGAAAGAGGACCCCGAGCACAGTAATATCACACACCACACGACATCCCTAGTTGGGTTTCCTACTTTGTAGGCACCTTTTCACCTTGGCCATGCCTGGGGAAAGTCAAGGTCCCTGTACGTTTCTCTCCTCGGCTAAACCCAGGGGCAAGAAGTAAATAAGGGGGCGATGACCAATCTGACACCCTGATGAGAGGAGTTCTCAAATAGGGGTAGTCTGTTATGACCTTATGCCACAAAAGGACAAGGAATGAAAAACAAAGAAAAAGGAAAAGAAAGGAGTAGTCATCTTAGTCTCTACTTCACAAATCCAAAGCTCCCAGAAAATAAAAGAACTAGACATGACAAGAGTGATAGTAAAGTTTTCCCGCGGGACGGGACGAACCCGTACCACACTAGCAAGGCTACTGAACTAACCTCAGCACCCGAAGCTACTCCTAACAATGGTAGAAGGGTCAACCCTGAACTCGGAAGGTCAGGAGTCACCGATCTGTCAACAACCACAAGGCCAAAGACAAGGCCTACGAGACCAAACCAAAAGTCTAGAAAAGACCTAGACAGACACAGACACCCCACGACTAGAACATCGTGCACACTGCCCCACGCGTGACTAGAACGTCATACATGTGACAGGACACCGACCTCAGGAAAAGCCAAGAGAAGGCTAACCCGAAAAGGTCACGACGTGCGAGGAACACGAAGAGAACCGCGAAGAGTCATGTGCCACGTGACTAGAGTGCCTCGCCACTAGAAGAACAGCCAGCTGCATCCACTGATGTCTTATGCTGCTCCTACTAGCGTCTTGTCCACGTCACCTACAGCAAGGACTAGGCCGAGACAAAGACACTGTTAGAACTAGAATAGTACCATAACATGAGCAACTTATCAGGGTCACGTCTAACGACGCAAATTCAAAGCCCCTAATCACGTGTGCACACACTAGTTATCATCTAAGCTAGGCCTCTAGCTAGTATTCCCCCTCTGAAGGATGCTACGGTTGACAAGGGGCCCACAGAACTAGCCTAAGAACCGTAAACCAGGAAAGTGCCCCGCTAAAAGAGCCGTCACACCGAAGCGTGTCGTAAGGCTACGACTAGTGAAGGCTCACAAGACACAAAGACTCAAAACACGAGTGCGAAAATACAGACAGGTAAGAGAGTACTATCACACATACTCCGAAGGACCAATGGCAGCACAGCCACTGCCGATAACTCAGGACAAGGCTACTAGACCTACTAGCACAATGATCCTCGAGTCACCTGACTCTAGGCCAAGATTGTTGCTCACAGCGGAACAACTGCTAATCAGTCTAATCCTAAGCCAGAGAAAATGACACTCCGATGGAATGACTCACAGAGACCTGAGGGAACACTAAGAACTCTCAGCACACCTGGACACGTAAATCGAGGTAGGACAATACCTCGAGGCATCTAGAAACATGGTCTCGAATTAGACAAAGCCATCAAGACACACACAAGGTCACATGTCAACCCCTAGTCTCACCGGGTTGACCGAAACCTGACACGACACAAACACACAGAGACACACACAGCATGCACAAGCACTCCTGGCCGTCCCATCAAGGAAAGAGGAAGATACTCACTTGGGGTATAAAATAATGTCACAGTGTACAAAATACTTTAAACATGGCATATATGAATCATGGAATGCATTAAAAAATAAGCATGCAACCTTTTAAAATCTCCAGGCAGGTAACGGTCCAGGACCACCTCGTCACCTACTGTGACGGATCAGGGTAGGGGCATTGTCTAGAACATAACACACCTCCCAAGGGCCGTTACAAACAACAGATGACAGAAGAAAAGGCAGCACAAACAACATGGACTGTAATGTGCCAAGATAGGGGCGTTACGAGACTATAACGCATAGGGACAGGGCCGTTACAAACTCCCAAAGGTCTGATCAACCCAGGCTGTAACGCACCAGGGCAGGTGCGCTACAGTGATATAACGCACTAAGGGAGGGCTGTTAAAGGTACCCGAACACAGGAAAATCCACAGTTTTTCCTATGCTGTAACGCACAAGGATGGTGCATTACAAAGCTCTGACGGTCCTATGACTGACCATCAGGCCAACCGCCCTATCTAGGTCAATGGTCAAACACTGGTCAATGGTCAAGTAACGCACCTAGATAGGCCTGTTACGCCATACGTGATGCCCCTTACATGGTGCGTCACACGACAGGTAACGCACCACTCAAGGTCCGTTACAATGTAACGGTCACTGGAAAGACCGTTACACGAGATGGAAACCGTGAGGGCGAAGTTCGAACCGAACTCCCCTCCCGGTCGAGTCGGATCGATGGGAAACTTACAAGAAACTATAAAACCTACCAAATCATGCCATTTTACAACTAATACATGCATCAAAACATATAAACAAAGCTCATGGAATGAATTTTTAAGAATTTAACCTAAAATGCACTAAAATGGTATTTTGTGGGAAATGAGGGATACGGGCGTCGAACCATGGCGCATGTGGTACCGGCAGGTTCCTAGCGAAGCAAGGAGTCCATCCCCCTACCTCAATCGCGACGAAAACAGTGTTTGGGCCGCATGCGGGATAAGGGACACCGCGGCACCTCTCGACCCGTCCCGTCTCCACGCCCCACGGATCGCGACGAGGTTAGCGCCTACGCGTTCCTTGCGATGAGCCGATTCCGATGGAACCTCCCACGCCTCGATCCACGACCGATGGCGCCGTAACTGAGAGAGAGGGAGATCGTGTGAGAGAGAGAGGGTGAGAGAGAGAGTGTGAAATGAGAGAGAATAGTGCCACTTTCTCCAATAAAAGAATTTTACAGAAGTGAATATATGGACAGGTAGAGAAAAATAGTAGGAATCTAGCAGTATACTCAAGCATTAGATTAGATGTCATGATTCATGGTTATTAAATTTTGAACATGTGTATTTATTAAATAACTAACAAGTTAACAACTGTACACACAGTCATGAATTCAATAGGGCGCCCAAGTCAGGGTCGCTCTATTACTATGTTTCAGAAAAATAACGTAAAACCACTGAATCCAATACTAAAGGACCTACATGCATGCATATGATCTGGGATTAATTAAATTAGGCTTAGTACTTGAGAACACCTACCTTGGCTTGAGGTTCATATGACAAAACAGTGAAGAGATTGATGGATCAGCAACAAAATAACCACATAACGGTATTCTATTTGCAACAGAGCAACTGTCAATAACTGCAGCCCTTCAATCGGATAAAGCAACTGTCAATAATTACAGCAGCAGAATGAAGAAGAAGAAGTAGGCTTCTTAGGAGGAAGAAGATCAACAAGACTTCTTCAGTGAAGTAGCCGTTTGTCGAGAGAAGCGATAAACTTCTACAACGTCAGGAAGAAGCAGAGATGCTCCCTTACATAGTAGACGATATCTTCAGCTTCAACGGAGGTAGAAGGAGAAGAACAATTCTTCTTGCGGATACAGCAATAGAAGAGAAAGATGACGAAACAGAGGTTATCGTCGACTATAGATAACCCAGAGGCAGTAACCTGTGAAGGGTTCTGGAGGGGTATATTTATAGGGGAGGAAAGGTCAATAGGATTTGAGTTCTAACGGGATTAAACGTTCCTACGTAAGAATCCTATTGGTATTTAAACTTCCCCTACGTGTTAATCCATCCAGATCAATACCTTCTCAAATAGCATTCGTCTTCCCATTTCGAACAGAACACTCCAATCGGCTTACCAAATTTCATTCCCCAGGAAAGTAGCGCCTCTTCATTAGGGCATTTTTCATGAAGTGGCACCTGATTGATGGACACCCTTTATAGTGTACAGACAACACCCTGCGACTATTTACAGCCCTTGGAAATAGCGCCCTTACAAAGGGTCTCTACTTCATGAATTGGCGCCCTGTATAGGGGCACCCTTTCCTTGACCCATTTGGGTTTAAGGGTAGGGTCCATATGTGTATTATGGTGTTGTGTATAGGGTCTGGGCCTTGGCTAATCCGCAACCTGAACACCTGCACAGACTTTGTTCTTCAACCCCATACACAACCTGCACGGACTTTGTTCTTCAACTCCGTGCACAACCTGCACGGACTTTGTTCTTCAACCCCGTGCACAACCTACATGGACTTTGTTCTTCAACCCCGTGCATATGCATGGACTTCGTTCTTCAACCCCGTGCATATGCACGGACTTAGTCCAAACCTGCATAGACTTCACGCCCAGTTGCACAGACTTGTATAAAGATGCATGGACTTCACCCTTAACCTGCATACATTATGTATGGACTTCACCATAGTTGCATGAATAGCCTGCACGGACTTTGTCCAACCCTGCATGAACTTTACCTTCACCCTTTCCACGAACCCCATACATGCTACATGGACTTTGCCTTCACCCTTTGCACGAACCCCATACATGCTGCACGAACTTCGTCCAACCTGCATGGACTCTGTCCCTCAACCCCATGCATACGCACGGACTTGCCTAAAAACCTACATGGACTTCGTCCCTTAACCCCGTGCATATGCATAGACTTGCCAAAAACCTGGATGGACTTCATCCTTCAGCCCCACGCATATGCACAGACTTGCTTAAAAACTTGCATGGACTTTATTGCTTTGTCAAAAACTTGCACGGACTCCGCATGCACTTTGCATCCAAAACCTGCACGGACTTGACCCCACGAACCTGCACGGACTTCATCCAGCCCAGTTGAAACCTGCACGAGGTTTGTCCATCACCAGTACACCCTCCAGACCTTCACCGGTGCACCCCCTTTAGCCCTTCGCCGACATAGGCCTTGAAGACCTTCCCCGGCACACCTGCCCTTGGTCCTTCACTGGTACACCCTTCTTGCCCTCACCAGTGCACTCTTTCAGTGCCTTCGCCAGCACGCCTAACCCTAGCCTTCCCCCGAACGCTCCCAATGCCCTTCACTGGTACACTTGTCCTGTCTTCACTGGTGCACCTTTCTTAACTCTTCGCCGGTACACCCTGTGGTGGCCTTTCACCGGCACGCCTCATCCACTAACTCGCCGGTACACTTGCCCTGCTTCTCCCCGGTACACCTTTTGATGCCCTCGCCGGTACGCCTAACCCCCACCTTCGCCGGTACACTCTCCCAGCGCTCAGCCAGGCTTCGCCGGCACACCCCTTTCTTGGCCTTTCAACGGCCCACTCCTCCACAATAAAATACAAAAAAATCTTCAGCCACAGCAACTTGGAGTAGTCGTTGCTGGCCCAATGAGGGGTTTCCCACACCCCTGAAATAACTCCTGGCCATATTGGTCATTTCTTCTTGACCCCGTCCTTGGTGGAGGGCTGGGGATAATCGTCGACCTCCCAATGGAGGGATATAAGCTAGTCGGGCTCTCCCAGCAAGTTGATCAAATATTCTCCCTACTTTAGGGATGTTGGCTTGTCAGGCGTAGGCCCTAAAGGCAGCATGGCATGGCGGGTCCCTAACTATTTCTTCTCTTCTCGGGGCCAAGCCCCTCTCATTCTTCTTTCTCGCCTCTGCATGCTCCGGGTAGTAGCGAACAGGTTCACCTTGACGGACAGGTTGGGTCTTCTTAGGGACCCATACTTGTTTGAATACCTTCGGCCTTGGGGCCAACTCCTTTCGGCCTTGGCTATCAACTTTTTTTCTCATCTCTCCTCCCGGACAACGCCTGGAAGGAGTTCTAGATTGGCACGGTGGGGACCACGCGGTCTAGAATGACCTGGGCATTACGCCCATCCAGAAAGACCCAGACACCCCCAATAAGAACAGACTTGCCAGACGCCGATAGTTGTTTGATGACGGGAGTGGCAACTTTCCTCCAACAACATCCTTGGCAGCGGCTCCCGAGCTTGCTATAGTGGACGGGGTGAGCCCCCTAAGCTACTTGGTGCACCATACAGCTTTCCAGTTGGATTCAGCCTCTTGACAGGTTTCTACAGCTTTGGGTGTTGGAAACCCTAGGCTTCTTGTTGATGCTCTCCTCAATGAGCTCTGAGGCTTCAACCTCCAGCACATCAGTGAAGGCCACCCCCAAGAAATTGGGGAAGCTGACCACCAATGGGAAGGTGCCAAAAATGGTTGGTACCACCAGGTACCCATAATCAGTGTGATTGGCCATGATCGCAGGACTGAACGTCAAAGCAGCAAAACCAACAGCCATCGTTGTTTCCTGAAATCACATAAACAAGCAAATGATTAGCATTCTTTGGGAGGGCCCCAGGGCCCATTTATCTTGGCAAAGAGATGAAGGGAGACTCGATCCCATCGGGCGTGTCAGACTGTGGGAGATGGGATTTTATCAGATGTTTTATTTATTTATTTATTGGGATTTATTTGATTTATTTACTTACCGCATAGGCGTGCCAATCACTAAGTGACAAATTTATTCTGCACTCAATCTGACTTGTTAAATTGGTGACTTTATTAAAGTCGTTATTTATATTTTAATCTAAAAATTTTATTTAAAATTTCAGGGTTGCTACAGTCTGAATGTGAGGCCAGCCTCTATCTCTCTCCGCTGCAAGAGATCCATACATGTTTTCACAGGTTAAAGGAAGATGAGCTAATAAAGAAGAGATTTGTTCTTAACAGGAAAGGTATCTTGGTCTTACCATCTCGGCCAGCTTGGCCTCCCTCGCCTCGGCCCGCTCGAGGGCTCCTACCAGGTGATCCTCTAGCTCCTCTCTACTCTTCGCTTGGGTCGAGGGCCCGACCTCTCCTCCCTCTTGCAGACATAAGCTAACTCACCTCACTGCAAGAAAAGGGGCAGCAGTCAGTTGAGCATTCTCAAATTCTAATCAATTAATCGTTACTGGCTCACTAGCTCACAGATCTCATGTCGCAGGTTCACCACTATCTGATCCAAGACGGCAATATGTTCTTTGAGTATCCAGATGTCCTCCACCTTTGGCATCTGCATGAGAAAATTCCATCCAAGGTCATACATCTTTCATTGCAAGGGTTAGCACCATGTCAACGAAACTTACCATTCGAGTGTCGAGGCGAAGACGCTCCACGTACCGATCCCGGTAGTTGGCAAGGTAGGTCTCACTATTCTGCAAAGTCAGATCCTGATCTAGAGTAGGCCCCTCCTGCAATGCCTCGGCCTCGACTCGGTAAAGTGAGGCTCAGTCCTCGTCCCTTGCTGTCATCTTTCGGTGCCCTCCATCCCATCAGTGCTGAGCCAGCACTACCACGGAAGGCTGATGCCATCCCAAGGTCAACTGGACCAAGTGCAGGTATAAGGGCTCCCGAAGGTTCATGCAAAATAGCACGGTGTCCCGATCGAACCATGATCGTCTCTCTCTCACCCGAGGCTGGGAGGCTTTGTCCTCACCAGCGTATGGGGTCTACACCACCTGTGAAACACAAGGCAAAAATCTTATTAGAACAAGCTCACGCATAACCATTCTTGCAACAATGTCAAAGCTAATTCTAATAGGAATTTTTACATATTAGTCCTTACAAACTTATCAAATTACCGATTCGTCCCTCAAATCTGACTATTATCTTAATAGTACTTATAATCTTAGTCGTTACACGTTTAAGTCCCTATCGTTCATTCAATTAACTAAACTATAGTTATCTTCTACCCAAGGAAAGGAAAATACTATCCCCCTTGCCTTAGTAGCAGCCGCACCCCCTTCCTTCCCAAGATCCAACGCACCCACCCTAACCCTAAGCCCAGGCTGCCCCACCCCAGCCACCCACGTTCTGCCCTCCTAGCCACCATCCCCCCTACGCCCCTCACCTCTACCCTACTCCCAATAACACCCATGACAACACCAGATCCCTACAACACCATTCCACCTCTTGCGTTAGCGGACTCATCGCCTTGCTGCTTGCACACCCGGGACTGAACCTGAGTGTCGGCTTGCAGACGCTGACACTACTTCCCACGGTAAGATTCAGCGGAAGTTGTCTTCAGAAAAGTTCTTCTCCTCCGAGTCTACGATGATCCTGAGGTGGTCTTGCCTCGATTCAACTTCAGCATCACCTGAGGCGTCCATTCTTGGGCAACCTCACCAGATTCACACCAGATTCAAAAGGTGAACTTGCAGTGACTCTACCATCTCCTCCAGGCACGAATCAGCTGAAGCGGTCTTCTGACGAGTTGTTCGTATCCAAGTCACCATCTTTCCAGAGTGGTCCCGCTTCATTTCGACTTCATCACTGGTCGTGGCATTCATTCTCCTATGACTGTGCAGATTAGGTGCAACCCAGTCTGCCCAGACTATGTGCCCGACTTGCAGTGTGTGCCACCCCCAACCTGTTCGTCTGCGGCCTGAGGTGTCTTCACTAACATTGTGCCCCTCGATGATACAAAGCCAACACAGGTGGTTTCATCCCAATCCAACCTCAGTGCAGGAAGTTCCACCCCGGCCTTCACCTCCTTGTCTGGCTACTCACCCAGGAACCTGAGGCTTGCCTCTTCTGCGACCACACCCGGCTCGGTGGTCCAAAGGCCACCATTCTTTGTGGACATGTATCCCGCCCTGTCTGCTATACGATCGAGTTGATCCCACCTCGTTTGGACTTCCACAGTGAGCGTACCGGTGATTGCCCCTCGACTGCGCAAACCTGCCCTGCAGGATAGAATCACGTAGGTCCATGATATTAGTCGGCCCCACCCTCCAGTGACCTCGGATCGACGTCAGATTTTCAGGAGCACTCCAGCACTCCCCAGGATCCGTTAGAGCACCGACAACACCTCAGTCTGACGTCCGTGCTTAGTGTATCGTGCGGAACGATCGGCGTCATCCCAGCAGGCCTGTTCACAGATCGGCATCCCAGTGCTTCCCTCCCCTTGCTCCCCCCTAAAAATAGAGATACCCTACCGACCTTACTCCCGCATCAGAACAAGGGCAAAAATGGCTATAACCCGACTACGGTGAAAACCCGAAAGGGCGCTGTAGGCAAAATCGGGTACCCCGCCACGTGAAAACCCGAAAGGGCACATGGACAAAAGGAAGAGGGGGCTGGCTTCGGTGAAAATTTGAAAGGGCGCTTAAGTCAGTAAGGTGGTAATTTAAAAGTTCCTCTTTATTTTTCTCCCAATGAAACTCCAAAGGGATGATCGTCAAAAGTCCCACTGGAAATCCCATAACAAGCCTGTGTTCAACCCTCATCACCATCAGCGAGATCGGTCAACCTCTGCCCTCAACTTGGACCTTCCGTCCTTGTTGATGAATCTACCTTTGCTTCGGCATGTCACCCATGTCGATGAGCAAACCCGTGTTCGACCCTCGTCACCATCAGTGAGACCGGTCGACTTCTGCCTTCAACTTGGACCTTCCATTCTCGTTGATGAATCTACCTTTGCTTCGGCATGTCACCCATGTCGACGAACAAACCTATGTTTGACCCTCTTCACCATCGACGAGACCGGTCGACCTCTGCCCTCAACTTGGACCTTCCATCCTCGTTGATGAATCTACCTTTGCTTCGGCATATCACCAATGTCGACGAATAAAATTGTGTTCGACCCTCATCACCATCGGCGAGACCGGTCGACTTCTGCCTTCAACTTGGACCTTCCGTTCTCGTTGATGAATCTACCTTTGCTTTGGCATGTGACCCATGTCGACGAACAAACCTGTGTTTCACCCTCATCACCAACGGCGAGATCGGTTGACTTCTGCCTTCAACTTGGACCTTTCATCCTCGTTGATGAATCTACCTTTGCTTTGGCATGCGACCAATGTCAATGAACAAACCTTTGTTCGACCCTCGTCACCATCAGCTTGTCACCATCGACAAGATGGGTCGCTACCTTTCGACCCTTGTCACCATCGGCAAGATCGGTCGCTACCCTTTGACCCTTGTCACCATTGGTAAGATCGATCTCTACCCTTTGACCCTTGTCACCATTGGTAAAATCCGTCAACATCCTTGGTCCTTGTCATCATCCGCAAGATGGACCACCGTGCCCTTAACTTGGACCTTCCATCCTCGTTAACAAATAAATTACCCTTGCTTCGACATTTAACCCATGTCGATGACTAAACCTCACCTTCAATTTTTAAAGAGCATGCACCATCCTTTGATTTGAAGATCAACCAAACAGTGCAGGAGGAAACACGCCCCGAAGAAACAAATGATTATCAAAGAGCAGATCACCAAGGGGGAGGAAACTGGCCTCTTCCGTCCAATCCTTTACTCGACATGGCTCGCCAATGTTGTTCTGGTGCCCAAAGCTTCGGGAAAGTGGCGAATGTGGGTGGACTTCACTGACCTTAACAAGGCCAGTTCGAAAGACTGCTACCCACTACCAAGCAGCGACCAGGTAGTGGACTCAACCTCCGGCAATGAACTGCTCAGCTTCCTAGATGCCTACTCTGGCTACCATCAGATCAGGATGGACCTAGAGGATATTGAGAAGACCACCTTCATCACGGACTTCGGCGTGCACTGCTACACCCGGATACCGTTCGGGTTAAAGAACGTCGGGGTGACATATCAAAGGCTAGTCAACCACATCTTCGAAGGACAACTTGGTCGAAATGTTGAGGCCTACATCGACGACATGCTCATCACAATGCCAAAGGCCGAAGATCATTTTATCGACCTAGCCAAGACCTTCGACACTCTCCTGAAGTACAAAATGAAGCTCAACCCCGCCAAATGCACATTTAGAGTCAGGTCCGGGAAATTTCTAGGTTTCTTGGTGACTCAGCACGGGATTGAGGCCAACCCGAACAAGGTTCAAGCCATCCTGAACATGTGGACACCCACTTGCGTCAAGGAAGTCTAGTGCCTTATCGGCCACGTCGCGGTGCTCAATCATTTCCTTTCTCGAGTTGAACGTCGTGGCCGAACGATGCCTACCCTTCTTTAAATTATTGAGGGGGCCCAAAATGGCATCTGCCATGTTCGCCTGGGATGAAGAAAGTTAGAAGGCCTTTGAAGATCTCAAGGAATTCCTGGCCTCGCCCCCGGTGTTGTCAAATCTGGTCCTGGGTGAAGCGCTACACCTCTATCTCTCGGTGACTCCCTCCACTGTAAGCTCGGTCTTAGTCCAAAATGACGCGGGGGTCAAGAGGGCGGTCTACTACACCAGCAAGGTACTTAACGAGGCCGAAAGAAGGTACCCTATAACTGAGAAACTCATGCTAGCATTGGTAACCTCCGCCGTGCATGTCTGACCTTATTTCCAAGGACACTCTATCATTGTGTTGACCGGCGAACCCCTGAAGAAGATCCTCTCTCATCTCGAAGCCTCGGGGTGCCTCGCCAAATGGGCCATCATGCTTGAGGCCTACGATATCTCTTATTGTCCCCGCACAGCCATCAAGAGACAGGCCCTCGCAGACTTCATCACGGAAAGCACCATCCCGATCAAGGAAGCATCTTCGTCTGCACACGGACCTATCTGGGACTTGTTCGTCGACGAGTCATCCAACTCGATTGGAAGCGGTGCTGGGTTCCTCCTCAAGTCACCCGAAGGAGTAGAGCTTCAGTATGCCTTGAAGTTCAACTTTCAGGTATCTAATAATGCCTCCAAGTACGAGGCCCTTATTTCGGGGGCCAGGATGGCACGACGACTGGGAGCCGAATGAGTCAGGATATACACTAACTCCTAGCTGGTCACTAGCTAGGTCAACGGTGATTACGAAGCTCGGGAAATGCCGATGATCAAGTATCTTCAAATGGTCTGAGGAGTGGCTCAACTATTCGAGAGTTTTGAGGTAGTCTGAATAGCTCAAGAGGAAAACTCCTGGGTGGACGCCCTCTCTCATCTGGCCTCCTCCTTGGGCCTTGAAGGTAAACGGTCGGCCTTCCTAGAGAAACTCGAATGACTGAGCATCGAATCCAAGCTTATGGTCATTGACCTGGCAACCCTGAGTGACTGGCGGACCCCTTACGTATCTTGGCTCCGAGACTCCTAGGAGCCCTCCGACCCTCAGGAAGCTCAGAGATTGAAATATTGAGCCTGACACTTTGTCATTTTGGATGATGCCCTGTACCATAGGTCTTTCTCCAGTCCCCTCCTCAAGTGCCTCAGCGATGATGAGGCTGGCCATGCAATTCAAGAAGTTTACGAAGGCAACTGCAGCGCGCATCAGGGTGGAAGATCACTCGCCAGGATCTTGCTATGACAAGGTTACTGGTGGCCCACCCTTGAGCGTGACTACTCAACCTACGTGCAAAAATGCAATAGATGCCAACGCTTCGACCACTTGATCCACTAGCCTGCCTCGGAGCTCGTCACCCTTACCCAGCCATACCCCTTCGCTTGGTGGGGAATCGACATCTTAGGGCCGTTACCTACTGCTCGGGCCTAGAAGAAGTTCGTCATCATCACCATCGACTATTTCACAAAGGGGATTTAAGCTGAAGCCACGGCTAGGATTACCAAGTCGGTCGTATGGAGCTTCGTGTGGAAGTCGATCGTCTATCGGTATGGTATCCCCCAGGTGATTGTGAGCGATAACGGTCGGCAATTTGATTCTTACTAGTTTAGAGACAGATGTGCTGACCTAAACATTCACAACCACTTCACCTCGGTATCCCACCCTTAGGCTAATAGACTGGTCGAAAATGCCAACAAAGTTGTATTAAAAGGCATTAAAACTAGGCTCGACAAGGCCAAGGGAAGCTGGCTGGAGGAATTATCAAGCGTACTATAGTCACACCGAACTACTCTAAGAACGGCCACCAGTGAAACCCCTTTCCAGTTGGTGTATGGCATGGAAGCCGTAATTTCGTTGGAGATCGGCAACCCCTCTCTCTGAGTCATCAACTTCTCGCCTGAGGTGAACTAGTAGAAACTACTGGAGAACCTCGATTTGGCGAGCGAGATCCGAGAGATCACCAGCATCTGAGCCACGGAGTACCAGCGGCGCCTCACTCAATACTACAACGCCATAGTCTGAGATAGATACTTCCAGCCAAGAGACTTCATCCTAAGGAAAGCCGAAGCATCTCAAACACTGGAGGTGGTGGGCATGCTGGCCCCTAACTGGGAAGGCCCCTACCGAGTGGTCGAGACGCTCGGGAAAGTGGCGTACCGACTGTCCACCATAGAGGGAACACTTATCCCTCGAACATAGAATGTGACAACACTACACAAATTCTATTTTTGAGCCTCTCTCAAAAATACACATGTACGCAATATAGAGCAAAAGTAATTCTCGTTCTTCTTATTAATACTTCTTCGATACATCGGATAGGCTAAGGCCATTACAGTACAGATCAGAAGAAAAAATAACAAAAGTACAACATCTGCTGGTACAAGCTGATCACTCGATGCGAACTCGGCTGATATTCTCAGGGCGAGCCACTGACTCTACCTAGTGTAGAAATTGGCTCGAATAACGAAACAACTAACCCTGTTTACTCGGGAAGATCAGAGGAAGCTATCAAAGGAAGAATGGAAGAAGAAGAAGGAATGGCCATGAAAAACATCATCTGCCAACTCTTTGGAAGGACCACCTACGGGGTATGATAAAAAAAAGGATGCTAAAAGGCATCCCCCCTTGGGTCCCTTGTCTTATCATAAGCAGACCACACAAATTAGAATCGAATGCCATGAAGTCACAGAAGAGCAACACAAACTAAATCAAGAGAGACTGATATATGCAAGATGTTTGAACGTAGCAAGATGGCACAATCAGAGAGGAGTTCTATAGCCATTGAGCTGATTTGGTTTTCAAGGTTTTTTAAGTTTTTAGGTCATTTTGGTTTTCAGATTTTTAATATTTTCTATGCAATGAGGAAGGAAATGCAAACCCGCTGATTACATGAAGAAACTTGATACCAATTGCTGATAGTGAAGATGTTTTCATTGCAGCCAGGAGCATGGATCAACAGCTTTTCTAGCCAAAGAGGGGTTGCCACATGCTCCATTCTTCACAAGAGATGTTGGCGGAGGTGGGAAATAAAAGTCTTCTGCTTTAGGGCTGATCCCTTAATAAGGATATTTTCCCATTATTGTTGATAGGAATTCAACAAAAGAAGGAGCAGTAGTATCCTCTTCATCTTTTGCGTAGAGGCCTAGCGGAGGTGGAATTTTGCTGCCTCTAACTTCGAGCTCAAGTATTTGGTAGGGTTGTTCGCCCCTGAAGATGATATTGTGGTTTGCTGGAGGAGGATGCCTCCATCTTTTCCCCAAAGGGGTAGCATGAGCCACAGTTGAAGCTTCTACTTGATTCACCTGGGGCGGTGTGACACATATCTCTTCTTCTTCACTATCCCCTGGCAAGTTGAACAAGGCGAGCAGTGTGTTGCAGTGGAGAGTGGTCACTTTTTTCTTGTCCTTTGTCTTCTTCTTTCACCGATTTTATTTGCCTAGCACTTGCCCCGAGAAGAGGTCATCATTGGCCCCTACAGCATCATTTTCATCTTTTTGCTTGAGTGCCAAACCATCTAGCTACTCCCACAGCATATGGTATTTTATCAACAAGGGTTTCAATTCAGGCTGCTCATATTCATTAAGCCATTTTATATAGGCTTCCAGGCGTTGCACCTCGGCCTTGTAAATAGGTAGTGGGGTCCTTCTCCGCCAGTTGTCTGTCAGGATTCAGATGACCACTGGCGATAACAATACTAGTACAATATTCTCTTTGTGACCACAATATCACAAGAGCACAATGAAGGATTGACCTGACGTTAAGGGGTGCTCACGACTATATGATAGCCCCTCGTGGATTAGCACTAGATAGTAGTTGGTCATACATTTGATGTAGAGTATGAGGGGTTTGCCCTTGACGGGCGCTCCCAAGACTGGAGGAGTGAGAAGGTACTCCTTGATCTGCTTGAAAGCTGTCTGGCATTCTGAGTCCCAAATGAAGGGGGGCATCTTTCTTCATCAAGTTGCTGAAAGGTGCGCATCGACCGAAAAGGTTGGACATGCATCTCCGAATGTAGGTCAGTCTACCCTAGAGTGACCTAAGTTCAGTGAGGTTGCTGGGTGGTGGAAGCTCCTGGATCGCTTTGATCTTGCTGGGATCCACCTCGATTCCTCGGTATCGAACAACGAAACCAAGAAATTTGTCGCTGGATACGCCGAAGGCGTATTTCATGGGATTCATCTTGAGCCCATATTGCTGGAGACGTTCGAAGACTTGATGCAAATCGCATAGGTGGTCTTCTCGCCTTCTAGTTTTGACGATGAGGTCGTCAACATAGCATTCGACGATGCTGTTCAACATCTCGTCGAAAATTTTGGTCATGTCTCTCTAGTAGGTAGCGCCGACATTCTTCAAACTGAAGGGCATGCACTTGTAGTTGAAGATCCCTTTGGGGGATCTGAAGGTGGTGTAGGCCTTGTCTCGGAGGGACATCCAGATCTGGTTGTACCCCGATGACCCGTCCATGAAAGATAGGGCTTCATGTCCGGTGGTCATGTCAACCATCGTCTGATGGGAATCGACATCGGGCACTGACATTTTATTTTTGTATTTGTATCTATTTGGTTTGTATTTAAACCCTTGGATAATTGGGTTTGCAATTGTAAGGCTTCATAAGCCAAATGGGTAGTCATTAAGATTTTATGGGTTTATGTTTAAAAGTCTAGTAGGTCCAACAAGGGGCCCCCACCTTCTTTCCCAGTGGTCCACCTAAGTCCTAGGGCCCATGTGGGGCTGATCAAATGTCCAAGGTGGACTTCTAGAAGGGCTTGACCATTCAAGGGGACAAATGGTGAAAAAAGTCTGAGATTCTTTCCCCCCTTAGGTAGGACTTTTATTTTTTTAGTATTTTGTATTAACCACATAGAAAAATTAAAAAAATCTCTCCCCATGAGTCAAGGGGCGCACCCCCTCTCTCCTCCCTCTTCCCATGGCATTTGCCAACCCCCTCCCCCGTCCTTCCCTCTATATAAACCCATGTATAGTGTCTTGTAAGAAGTTGATGAATTCATTTAAAGAAAAAATTTAAAAATTTGGAAGAATTACATCGCTTAATTCAGTTCTTTCTGCTATACCACAACATTATATGTCAGTTTACAGACTTCCAGAGTCGATGGTTAAAAAATTGATCACATAAGGCAGCGGTTTCTGTGGAATGGTTGTAGAAATAATTCTGCCGGTATGCCACTGATGAAATGGGAGCAGGTCTGCGAACCTAGAGAGCTTGGTGGACTGGGAATCAAGAATTTATGGCAAGTGAATGTGGTCTTTGGCCTTCCTAGCCAAATGGCTGCAGGAGCTTTTGCACAATCATAGTATTCTTTGGAAGCACCTCATCATAAATAAGCACTTCAAGAAGCGTCATAGATTTTATTTGGATATGGCGAAAAAGGGATCATGATGGCCGCTCCTATTATGTCTCAGGAATCTTAGTCAACATTGGTAATGGGGAATCTACTTTATTTTGATATGACAGGTGGTGTGGAGATGTGGGACTAAAAAGCAGATTGAAGAAGATTTTCCAACTCAGCAGAAAGAAATGGTGTTCTGTTCATGAATGTTATCAGATTGATGGTATTGCCCATTAAGGGATGCAGAGGAAACTGAATATCTTTCTTTGCTAGCACTTTTAAGTGAGAATGAGGTGGACAGTAGTCATCGGGACAGATTCAAATGGAAGAAGACTGGAGGAGCTTCTACTGTTAAGTCATGTTACCAGCTTATGGAAGGTGCAGTGTCACCCTATGCTTAGTTTGCTAGTGTGGGAGGTTAAGTCACATATGATAGCTGTATCCGGTTTTCGATTTATCTAATGTTATACGTTCTAAACCCTTGGATTAAAAGTAAAACAAATCTGATGGGTGCTATTTCTTCTATAAAATGATGATAAGAGAGAGCCCAAGTTCTCCTCTAACCCACCCCATTGCAAGCAGCAATGCTGCCAATCAAAACCAGTGCAGGCTGCGCAGCAGCAGCTCCACCACCAGCACTTTGGGACAGACTGCACAGTGGAAGCCCCACCACCACTGCTATCAGCACTCTGCAGACAACACCCCACCTCCATCAGCCAGTGGGTCGCCCAGCCAAAGTCTGGACACCAGCAGCATCAGTGTTGGTAATCCAGATCTAGCTGATCCTGATCTGTACCACTACGCCCTCTTCTCCGACAACACCCCACCTCCATCAGCCAGTGGGTCGCCCAGCCAAAGTCTGGACACCAGCAGCATCAGTGTTGGTAATCCTAATTTAATAGTCCTGATCATTATTATATTGTTCTTGCTGCATTTATTTCTAATTTGAATGTACCCATACATACCTTTCTAACCCTTCGGAGCTTTACAACTCTTGGGTGGCCTCTCAGGATCCAAGTGGTATCGGGTTCGCCCAGTATCTAGGTTCTGGGTCGTCACACACACCAACCAAGGTCGGTCCATTCACAAGCTCATCTCTGAGCACCCAACGCGTGCGCCATACAATCAGCCCAAAAGGCTACGACCTGCCTCAATACCTACCGCTAAGTGGCTCCATCCTAAGCCATGCGACACAATTTGTGAGAAAAATTGGCACAACATATCATCTCATCCGACCACCTCACCGATAAGCTTCCCAATTCTCAATGTTGCTAGCACCACTTAGCATGATACCTTAGCCTACGCATAACAACCCAGGCCATTCACACGGCCAAACACAGCTCTTCACCCAAGAGCAACTCTCTACAACCGACTTCGAGACCTCCAGAACACGCTTAACATGAAACATACATTTGTTGGCACCCGAAATATGATCAATAGCAATCACGCCCGAACGATAAAAAGGATGCGGCCCGTCGAAGTGCAAAAGTCGAAGAAAACTAAAACACAAGGGTCCTCTCGGACTACTGAAGCCTCAGGTCATCTGACCAAAATTTCAGGGACTCCACCTCAAGAGGGTCGAAAGAAATCAACAACAAATCGACAGTGCCGTTCAGCCGGCCCAACGAACTGGTATTGACTCGATCGTGTCGAACAAACCCTATCTGTCATCCGATCAGGACGAGAATGTACCCGGTAGCTCACCACCCGATAAGAAACCCTCCTGAGGTGAAGAAACGTTTCTGGCCCCTCAGAACAAGGTTCCGAAGGCCGTATCAGCGGAAGACCCAAGTGACCTGGCACGAGCACATCTTCTTGATGGATAAACCCATTAGCAACCAGATAGTAGCCCAGCAAAGGCAAAAGCACCCCAGGTAGTGGTCCACTCCCCGGGAATGTTGCCAACATAAATGAAGCCGGCCCAACAACACAGATCACAGTGCCGAAGGCCATGTGTGCGAAAAGCCCTAGTGTCTGAACTAAAGGCACGAATGGTTCTAGAATTGGCCATTCGATGGCGTGAAAGTTTTCCCGATACTTCTCATGGCGACTTTAGAAGGCCACGATGAGATGAAAGATCAAGGCAACTCCTGGAGCCACAACACTCCCACCTATTATTTTCACCCTTCCACAGGGGTTAAAAACCTCCCCCGAGTGCGTTCTTCCCCCTTTTCTAGCATTGTTTTATCACTTCGCAATTTGATGCTACACTCATATTCTAATGGGTTTTATCTCTTTTTGTGACTTTATTTTGCAGGAGATTGTTGATACAATGTGAGGCCTTCTTCCTCTAGCCGGTTGGAAGGAGAAGAGGTGTAATCCACGACGTTCCCCACATTGCTTCGTCAAGCGTGATCAACTCTTCATCATTCGTTCTCTCCTATTTCACATCCTTTGGCATTGTTAACCTTGGGTGGCAATCACGGTATGTCTTTCCTATCTCTTCATCTTCTCTTTGATCATTATCTACCATGCCTGTTCATACTATCATGTTACTTTCATGGTCATACCTATACATATTAGCATAGCTAGTTAGGGGGTGGTGTAGATAGAACATCTTACATCAACAGTGTTGTCTTTGCTTTTTTACAACAAAATAGTTTGTGTGTAGAGTGCTGTCATTGTGCAAGCTGTAGTTGCAACATGTATCTGTTTGTCTTCTTGCTTTGTCTTGTTTCCTCCTTGTGGGATTTCCTTCCCGTGTGCATTGAGGACTTGTCCTCGTGTGTGTGTGTCTGTGTTGGGGCTAGTTGCCGTGTTTAGCTTGTTTCTAGCGTGTGTGTGTTTGTGCTTCTTTTGGCCAAAGAGTGGAAGCCTCACCGTGTTGGTGAAGGATGGATATAGGTGTGCTAAGGTGTAGCCGAACCACCTTAAAAGCCTTGTGTTGTGGTTTACTTTCCATATCTTCTATCCCCTCCTCATAGGTGGCCTGTTTTGTCAAGAGTATCTCTTATTTCTTTACTCCATTATTCCACCGCTTGACTTTGCTTGTGATAACCGTAGTGCTATCTTCTATAGCTTGACTATTGAAGTCGAAAAGTTGGTATAGGATCTATTCACCCCCCCTCTAGATCCTCTCATACTGTCCAATAGCAAATGCTGAAGTAAGGAAAAAATTGTTTTAGCAGCATAGGCGTAAAGCCTACACCAGTGGGTTTTAGCATCATTCTTGATGATGATGTCAGGAAACTGATGGTAGTTTGTTCATCGACATGGGGTAAATGCTGAAGGAAGGAAAATTTTGTTTTAACAGCATAGGCATAAGGCCTACACTGGTGGGTTTTAGCATCAATCCCGACGATGCAATTTGATAATGTCAACATTCATGCATTTCAGGTCAAGCCATAATTGGCAACAAATTGTGTCGACTAAGAAAGAAAAAAAATCAAGCAAGGCACAGAAAATGAGATATTTGGCTGTACAAGAATCAAGACAGAATTCAAGATTCATGGTTGCATAGAAATCTAGGCACTAGCATCACAAGGCAACAAGTTTCACAAAAGTCTATGTAAGTCAAGGACAGTGCAATTGCTGAAGTTGATTCACATGCATACCACAGCCATTCCTCTGCTAACCAAGAGGGACCAAGGTGGACGCTTGTAGGCTAAGGAAACAGACTAAGGTCCGTGCATGTTTCTACTATAGTACAGCCAGTCCAACGTAAGGTCGATGCAGTTTTTACTTCAAATCCGTGAACGTTTGTTCCATTTCATTTAAAGTCTGTGCACGTTTCTGTGTATACCAAGTCCATGCATATTTGTCTTAAGCACGAACCAAGCCCGTGTTATTTTTGGCTGTGACGAAAATAAAATCTGTGCATGTTTTTGAGTTAAACACCAAGTCCATGCATAGTTTGTTTAGGCCTGATTCAAGTGCATGCATATATGTGAGTCCGTGCATATGAGTCCATGCACATTCCGAGTCCTTGCATACTATTTCTAAGTCCATGCATGTTTAGGTCTAAGTCCGTGCACTTTTGTGTGTAAAGTGAATTTACTAAGTCCATGTATAGATAAGTTCGTGCATGTTTTGGAATGTCTGTGCATAGTTTCTTAGACTAAGTCCGTACATGTTTTCCTTCGGCAGAAGACTTAAGTCCATGCACAAACAAGTCCATGCACATTTCAGGCTTCCAGAAACAAAGTCCGTGTAGCTTCTTAGACTAAGTCCATGCATATGCCAGAAAACCAGGTTCGTGCACAAATGAAGTCCGTGTAGTTTTCCATTGCTTATATGAAGTCTGAGCACTTCCTTTGTTCTGAACGCCAAAGTTCGTGCATGTTTCTTAAACCAAGTTCGTGCATGAACAGTGCTTGTTTTCCTACTTGCATAAGCCAGGCCTGTGCATGAATAGTACTTGCTTTCGTTCTTGCATAAGCCAAGTCCAAGCATGTAGCAGTCTGTGCACTTTTGTTCATACCAAGTTTGAGCATGTAGATGTCTGTGCACTTTTGTTCATACCAAGTGCGTGCATATGAAGTCCTTGTAGCATTGAATCCGTGCATGTCTTTAAATGTAAATTTTAAATTTAGTACTTTAATTTCTACATTTATTTTAGATTTCTATACACTCCTGTGACACCTATTGAACCCTTTCGAGCTTCCCAGCTCGTGGGTGGCAACGTAGGATCCGAATGATATCAAGTTTGACTCGGTATCTAGATCCTGGGTTGTTACAGGTGTGCGTGTGTGTCTCCGCCCCACTTGAGGATAGGATGTGGGACGCCTGCGTGTGACATGAGAGATAGCTAGCCAAGGTAGAGATACTGACAGCGTTGTCATGGCCCTCCTGGTAGTTGAGGCAGAGCTCACACGATAGCAAGATCGTGGCTCCCCTCTTGGTTCTTAACTGTGATTTCTCTAGCTTTGAAGTCATGGTCCACCCGAGAGTGGAGGTTGTGCCTTCGACCGCATAGTCTAGGTTGTGGCTCCCGTCAGCGATGATGGGCCTGCACGACCGAGGTGTCATGGATCTTTCCCGGTAGCATAGTAGTGGTTTCCCGTTTGTTCAATAGTTCCAACCGTGAGCTCCATGTCTTCCCATCGAGAATAAGAGTAGGTTAGAGAGTCATATGTCCCCCAACTATTGTCATTACTACTATTGCTATTGTGACTACTGCCGTTGTTGTTGTTCTTGTTACGTTTCTTACCTGCTGTCACTTCTATTACTGTTCTCGTTGTTTATTATTGTTGTTGTGGTGCGGATCCGTGGGACCCCTACTGAGCCAATGAGATGAGGCTCACCACTTCTTTTTCAAGTGCGTCGTTCCACTTGGAGTCAGGTTAGCTAGCACAACATCTGAAGGTTTAGTGGCCAATGTGCTTGAGCCGGGGTATGCCCCAAGGCTGGGTACTTTTCCCTTCTTTTAGATTATACTTTTTGGACCTTGTACTCTGCACTGTAAAATATGTAAATTGTATCAAATGTAATTTATTTTCTACACTTAAATTCTATATTTATTTCATGTTCTGATGCGTCTCCATAGTGTCAACTTAACCTTTCCGAGCCAAGACTCGTGGGTGGCGAGTTGAGATTCGGGTTGTACTGGTTACTTTCTAGTACTCAGATCCTCGGTAGTTACAAATAGTATCAGAGTGAGTTGTGGACGTGATGGGGACATCACCTCCCTTGCCCACAGTCATGGCTCGTCTCCTCGTCTCGGACGCATCTAGCATGGTCTAGTTATCTATTTTGAGTCATATGATGTATTTTCTTCACTAGGAGCAAGCCAAGAATCATAATAACTAGCAAGGATATAATATAGAAGTAGCGAAGCATGCATTTCTAACATTTGCAGACTAGCAGAGTGTAACGGACTGGGGTGGGGGCGTTATGCGACTATAACGTGCCTCCCCAGAGCCGTTATGCTCACCCGCACATAGGAAAAACTTCGACCTGCAGACTATAACGCACTGTCTCAGGGGCGTCATGCAATGTATGATGCGCCTTGGCCTGCGCGTTATATTCTCTAGAGAATCTATTGAAACTACACAGAACATAACGCACCAGGACGGATGCGCTATGTGGACATAACGCACCAGGAGTGGTCCGTTAAAGACACTCGAATGTTAAAAACGTAGAAAACTCCACAGGAAACCACAGAGTATAACGCACCATGATTGGGGCATCATACAATACATGGAGGGTTGAGACTAGTCCGTCATGCCTCACAACCTACAGACCTACCGAAAACCTCAACCACATAGCACACCACGGGTGGTCCGCCATGCAATGCATAATGCACCCCCTACGGTCCATTATGCCGACTGGGAAAACGAGAGGGACATGTTCGGACCGAACTCCCCTCCGGTCAAGCCGGATCGACACGAAACAAAAAGGAAAGGGGTAGAGGAAGATGAATAGCTAAATTTCTATCACTACGATGTACCCCAAAATGTAATTATATCACTCCTAACCAATTTCTAAAGCATTTAAACAATAATTACCCCTAAAATGATACTTTCACAGAAAATGATGCAAACGCCTATGGATGGGCATGCATGTGGTACCAAAATATTCCTAGCAAAGTAAGGAGTCCATCCCCCTACCTCGATCGCGGTGAAAACCTCGATAAGTGCGCATGTGGGCGACGAAGCTCCGGGACGCCTCACGACCTGACCCGATCCTACGTTCCACGAACCGCGAAAAGAATGGCACTAGCACGATCCTCGCGATGAGCCAGTTCCAACGGTACCTCCTACGCCTCGATCCGGGGTCGGCACAGCCCAGAACGGACGAAGAAGCGACGAAGGAGAGAGAAAGAGTGAGAGGGGGAGAAAACCGAGAGAGAGAGAGAGTGATCGAGTGGAGAGAGAGAGGGCGGCGCGTGAGTTTTGTAAAAATGTGATTTTTCTATTTTTTTAGTTTTTAAAACCAAAATTGTAGTTTAACCCTCTAATCTCCAAAATTGTAATTATGCCCTGGTGTGCTAGTCTAGGCTCTCATCTCACCAACTGACGGCAAGCAAAGACTATACTAAATAAGCAAAGATTGTAACCATACAAGGGGGTATCAGATGCATGCCTGATCAGTGTGAAAACATTGATCCCGACCAGAGACGAGGGCACGCCGAGAAGCATGGGCATACACCTGCACGCCGCGGTGATGGTGCTTGACCTAAAAATAAGTGGGTTATGACACTACACCTCTCGCAGGAGGGGGGATCTCGGGGCGAGGGTTAAGAGATTTACAACTAAATACTACCTCCACACAGGGAGGGGCTGTAAGCCGACCAGGCGGGGAGGGAAAATGAAGCTAGAAAATCGTCGTGCCGAGTTCCGCCGATGCTGTCAGCTTTTGGAACCACCAGACAGACAGTCCAAGATGTCGCTGCCACGGTCGCCACGGAACTCCAAATGGGATGAAACCAGCGCCGAAAGTCTCATACTTTACCCAAGAGGACGCCTAAATTTTCATAAATTCCCTTAACAATGTTTCTGGTCGGGGTAGGACCTGGGACAGGGCTAGACTGCTCTGGTTCTGGCTGCTTCAGAACCACTGCAGCAGGAAGACAAGGTCACTGCGGGCGCTCCTGGGCCCTGATTCAGGCGTGGTCAGAGTCGTTGGATCTTTTGTCGAGTCCTCTTCGAAACGGTACCCACGGGGATGCTAGAGGAAGTCGGAGTCAATTGAGATAGCCCGAACAGTGGACAGGGGTCGGTTCAGTCTTGGAGGGGATAGAACTGCGCACCCTAGGGAGGAAATTAAGAACTCACTTATCCGGGGTCCAATTGGGAATCTGCTTCTTGTCACTGGAAGGTGACTTGTCGTAGAAGATCTCAGCCAAGCCCCGCCTCCAAATCCTCAGATGGCCGGCCGTGGGAGCTTCTGCACATTGCTTTAGATTGGCAGTCTAGAGGAAGACGCGCAGTCAGGGGAGATCGGCTCCACCTGGAAGCCACGAGCTTGGAATGGGACAACACCACCTCTGTTGCGAAGAAGACATGGAGTCACTTCCAACGCTGCATCTTGAACTTTCAGGGATGCCGGGATGATGTCGTGGCCGGAGCTACACGTGACTAGTTCTCTGTAGGTCCACAGCTGCGAGCAGGCCTCCGTTGTATCTGCAAGAGGACAAGAGAAGGGGGTGAAGGGATGATGCCAAATGGTGAAGGGGTTGGAGGGGGGGACAAAGTACAGTACTAGATTCCCCTTATGAAAACCAAAAAATCCTGCAAAGCAAAAGTGGAAAAGACCATATGAAAAACAACAAAAAATAAGAAACTGGAAAAACCATAAGCGGTGCTAAGAATCATACAAAAATTCCAAAAAAGGTAGTAGTAACCTATCCAGAGAAACACCTTAACCAGATGAAAGTCACGAGGCGAGATTCACATAATTCTGCAGGATTTTCATTCCAATGAACTTACAAGGACAAGCAAACAAACATATTTACAGAAGCATTCGGATCAACCCAAACAGATGATGATGATAAAATGGACATCAACTAATGAAACAGCCAAGAAAGTAAACTTAAAGACATGCCTGATCCTTCTGCTGGATGAGGAGGAGAAGCCGGAGCTTTTCCCGCTGGTGCCTCCGGCGAATGGACAAGAGAAGAAGGGCCGCCAGCCCAGCCACGGCCGCAGACGACCAAACGGCCCCGTGCTTCACCCCTCCAAACACTCCCCCTACCTTCGGGTGTGGCAGCGTCAAATACAGAAGCTCGTACCCAGATAGCACCGCCCGCCTAGCCAATTCCATGAAAGGCTTCACTCCCCACTCACCCCGACCCGGTCGCCACGTCTCACCGCCGCTTCCCAACGAGGAAACAAAGAAAGAGGAAGAAGGAAAAGAAGAAGAAGAAGATGATGATGATGACGATGATGATGATGATGATGGGGAGGATGAGGAACAGGAGGAGAACGGAGGCGAAGAAGGCACAGCCATCGGATCATCGCTGCCTCCCTTGCACGTGGCCCCTCCTCCCCCTGGAGCGGCCATGAAGCTATGCTCAAGATGGAGGCCCTCATGGTCGCATGGAGGGAACACGGAGCAGTCGTCGTCGTAGCCGATGGTCCCTCTCCCCCTCCCCGGCAACACCATCTCCCACCCCCGGCCGCGATCCTCGGGTGCCAGCAACGGCGGCGGGGCCGCCACCGGCTCCCAGCCATCTCTGGGCGAACACGGCAGGTTCCTGCCGTCGCCATCGCCGCCGCCGAGCGGCGCGCCCCCTTCCTCGTCCTCGCCCACGTCCATGGCAACGCCGCTTCTGCGGGCTGGGCTCGGCATGGCCACTGTTGTTCTTCTCGGGTGGAGGCTTTTGGCGTCGTATCTTTCTTCCTTTTTTGTCCTTTTTTTCCAACAATTATCTCCTAAGTTTCTTCATTATTTCGAGCTATGCGCCCACCGCTCGGGAAAGCCCCTATGGGGTCCCAAAGCGCCCTGTCCGAGCTATGCGCCCACCGCTCGGGAAGACCCCCAGCTGGCATCCCAAGCTCGGATTGACAGTCGAAAGTTTATCCAAGTGTCTGTTACGCAGCTTTAAGGAGTAGGGAACTCCAAAGGATAAGGGAGAGCAAAAGTCCTCGTGCTATAATGAGCCTATAATAGGGACGTAACCTCCCCTGAATCCCCTCGGCTCCCTAGACTCCCTGGATTCCTATGTTAAACGAATTGCTATATGAACCTTGGAAGACCCTCTGGCGAGGTAAGGCGAGAGTCTTGAGTAAGAACCACCACACTTCTTGGTGGAGAGCGATCTCGTGCCCCTCTTTTCCTCCTGCCATCTCCCCCTGCATCTGCGTTCTACCTTATTCGCTGACTTAAGCATCAGAGGGTTTCTCCGAGGGATTCATCCCTGGGCACCCCCGATTTGTTTCCTTACAGTTCACACAGACGTGGTGATCGTGATCAAGATTCTTTTGAGATCACACGGCTTAGGATCGACGCGAGATCACCCCTCTTCATCTGGCACCGTCTGTGGGAAATGAGCGAAGAGCCATAATGGTGCAAAGAAATTTTGGTAGGAGAACCGCAGGCGATGGGGGAAACACCGTGGGGAGAGGCGAAGGAGATCCTGTGCCTTTCCGCCCCACGGGAAGCCTCCCCTCTGAAAATAACAACCACCAAGCCGACGAGCTACCTCCACCAGCTGCCAGGGGGGCAACCTCCCAATGGGGATCCTAATGCTCTCTAAACCCTCAATGCTAAACTGGATATCCTCATGGACTTGATGAGGACCCAGGCAGCCAGGGAGGAGAAGTCTCGACTTCCCCAGGAAAGCCCCCCCCCTCCCCATGGAGCAACTTCCATACAAACTGTTGGAGGCCGCTTCACCCTCCGGGGATGACGATGTGGGCGCAACAGGTCAGGAGGACCTTCACAAGCCCCTCCTCCAGAGCAAGAAGCCTCCTTTACTCCGAGGAGAGAAAAGTCTAGGCCACGCCAGTAGCCCCTGGAGACCGATGCCCCCTAGGGACGACGAGGTAGCTTGCAAGGTCGCCCTCACTGCCCCTCGGTTCAGTGTCAACCAGAGTTGTCCCTCCAGCTGAGGGACTTCGAATGACATTTTGTAAAATAGGAGCACGCCCTCCACACCTTGCAGAAGACGACCATCAAGCTGGATGAGGAGCAATCCCCATTCTTTGACCAAGTCTTGAAGGCCGAGATCTCCCCCAGAGTCTCGCTACCGACCTTCAAATCATACGATGACAAGGGAGACCTGACCGACCACTATGACAGCTTCGACACCCTGATGACTCTCCACGGGGCTTTAGACACCATCAAATGCTGAGCTTCCTTGACCACCTCGGTCCAAGGTGCTCAAGCCTAGTTTCGAGCACTCGCCCCCGAAAGTATCCATGACCTCTGACAGTTTAGGCAGATCTTCAAGGAGAGCTTCACCGGTAGTGGCCCTCCCAAGTTAGTTGCGGGGCTACTGGCACTAAAACATGCATAGGGGGAGAAGCTACGGGCCTATATCAACCGATTTAAATCGGAGGCGCTGCGTATCCCTCGCCTGGACGTTGCCTCGGCCATCACCACGTTGAACGGAGGCACCCGTGATGAGAACCTCCGACGAGAGCTAGTCTTGCATCTGCCCACCTCTCTAGCCGATCTGGTGACCCTAGCCCTACGCCATGCAGAGTGCGAAGAAGTCCTCAATGCCTGCCGCAGCACGATGGGCTCGGGTTGAGAGGGAGATAAGAAGCGATCATCCGAGCAAGGCTCGGGGCAGGCAAAAAGGCGGAATCAAGATGGAGACCACATGGAGCCCCCTTAGAAATACGAGTGGTACATGCCCCTATCTACCCCCGTCTATGAGATATATGAAGACATCAAGGGCTTGGGCCTCCTCCACCAACCTGAGCCAATGAAGTCTGACCCAAAGCGCCACAGTCGATGCAAGCATTGCCAATTTCACAACGACCATGGACACCATACTAGGGATTGTCATCAGCTCAAGGATGAGATCGAGCGCCTCGTTTGCCAAGGACACCTATCCCAATACATGTCCGAGCAGAGGGAGGATCGCGGTATCCCTCCAGAAGAGATTGACAATCAACCCCGTGGAGTCCACATCAACGTCATCTCTGGCGGCTTAGTATTAGGCGGAGATAGTAGCTGAGGAAGGAAGCATCACGTTGAACGGGTGAGCAGGGTCTCTGAGCCCCCCAAAGCCCCATTAGCGAGCGAGCAGCAGGCCTTGGTGTTCTCGGACCAGGACCTGGAAGGGGTAATTACCCCGCACGATGACGCTCTTGTAATATCGACTACGATAAACCATTGTAACAAAGATAGGATACTAGTTGACAATGGTAGTGCCCCTGATGTACTCTCGTATGAGTGTTTTCTTAAGATGGGTGAAACCCATCCAAGCTCCACCCGATTCGAACCCCCCTCTATCGGTTCAATGGCCAGGCAACCTATCCCGAGGGAGCCCTAAGCCTGTCGGTCACTCTCGGTACCACTCTTAAGACAGTCACAATTATGGTTAACTTCATAGTGGTCAAGGGGATGTTAGCCTATAACGCCAACATCGACCGAGATATCCTCAGCCAAATGAAGGCCGTGCCCTCCACCTATCACCAAAAACTGAAGTTTCCCACTAAATATGGCATCGGGGAAGTCCGGGGTAACCAGGCAATAGCTAGAAGGTGCTATGTAATCTCGGTCGATGCCATAAAGCTGGAAGGGAAAAAGACAGAGGTCGGGGGAGCCGAGGAGGAACCGACAGCATCAGGGCCTGGTGGTGAATTGCTGTCCGTCTTCCTCAAAGACAACTTGGCTCTCAAAGTCAAAATCGAAGCTGATTTACCACCTAATGTACGAGAGTAATATAAAAATTTTCTTTCGGAGTACATCCAAGTCTTTGCGTGATCTGACGAGTATCTTCCCGGGATTCCTGGGGAGATGGTGGTGCACAAGCTCAACCTTGACCCGTCGATGAAGCCCATCCAACAACGCAAAAGAAAGCACACCTCATGGAAGTAGACGACCATCAAAGAGCATATTATTAAGGGAAAGGAAATCAGCCTATTCCGACCGGTCCTTTACCCGACGTGGCTTGCTAATGTCGTCTTAGTACCAAAAACTTCTGGCAAGTGGCGGATGTGCGTGGACTTCACCGACCTCAACCAGGCCACTCCGAAAGATTGTTACCCATTGCCGAGCATTGACCAGCTAGTCGACTCGAGTTCTGGTAACGAACTACTCAGTTTTCTGGATGCTTACTCCGCCTATCATCGGATCCGAATGGATCTTAAAGACATCGAGAAGATAGCCTTCATCACCGACTTCAGCGTATACTGCTACACCCGAATGCCTTTCGGGTTGAAGAACGACAAAAAGGGGGAGGCGGGTGTACCTCCACGCTCGGGGCGTGGGGAAGACGTCCCGGCCGAGATCCGTCACTCCCGATACAATAATTAAATTAATTACAGCATTCAAATCATGGCCCACTCCACACAGGGAGGTAAAAGGCCACAGCAGCGGTCCGGGAGTGCCGTTCACGGGTTGACGGGCAGCAATTGAAGGCGCTCGGGCGGGCGTGGTCGGCCGGTTCAACATGGTTCACTCGGACCCACAGGACAGCACGTGGGACCCACTGCTGGGACGGAGACGTCCGGGGTGGCTCCTGGCTACAGCGACTGGCGGGGGCACTCCTGGAATGTCCTGGGTCGATCCCCGGGAGCGGCGGTCACCGGAGTGGTGGTGGGTGGGTTCTTGGGATTTATTTCCCAAGGTTGTCCCGCAACTCACTTTCTGGCCAGAACTGCGCGCTCCGACGAGATCGACCGCCACGACCAGCCACGATGTCGGATCGAGATACAAGAGGTACCGTTGGAAAGAGGACTCAAAATCCCATGACATACTTGAATTACAGATTCGTCCAATGGCTGGAGTGAAAATGGGAGTGACTGCAAACTGACTGTGCACACTGTCCCGAAATACAGAACAGGCTGGACAGAAACTAAACACCCTGATCAAGGGCTTTGACCGAGGATCAAATGAATGAATTAGGAACTGGGATTTTTTATGGTGGATAGAGAGGATGGAGACGATCACGCACATAGGTCTTTTGAATCAACCTGGCATCGTTTGGGGGGTAAGAAAATTCATCTCCTAAGATCTATCCCACTGGCCTGCTCACAGGTAGACTTTGAGAAGGGGGAACAGTGGGTAGGGAGGAGGCCTAAACGGTCTCTGATTGGGGTGAAAATTGAACTGGGATTGCCCTATGATGGGAGGAACTTACCCTCAAAGTTTCATCATGATCCAATGGCCGGATCTCTCGTACTAGCCCTTTCACCAAGCTGCTTCCTATAACTCTGAGTTTTGGGGTAGCAGGGTGAAGACCGGCTTGTGGTGGCTCAACGGCGGCACGAACGGTGGCGGCGGCGGTAGTGAACGTTCACAACAGATAGAGGAAGAAGGGTAGAGGAAGAGATTTGAGGGAGATAGAAGATCTAGGATCAGATCTAGAGGAAATTGGAGGAGGGATAGGGAAGAACACCAAGAACAAGAGAGGGAGAGAGATGGGGCATAAGGACAAGAGGACCAAGGAGTTAATTACCGTTCGACATCCTGAAGGACGCAACAATGACCAATAGGAGTAAAAAAAAGTAATAATAATAATATGTACCATGAGGGACGGTATAGAGCCGAAGTGTGATTGGCCAGTAATTCAGGGAGGGCTCCTTGTCTCGATGGGCCACTTCCCGAACTAACCAGCACACGTCTTCGACCTTTTGGCAGTGGTCGGCAAGAGTGGCCAAGTCCGTGTGCTTCTTGGCAGCTAGATGGCACAGCAGGTTGAAGTAATCCTTTCCCCAGCCATCGACGTAATAATAAGCGAGATGTAGGTGCTTGCCCAGGATGGCTTTCCCCCAGTCTTCAATCTTCAACCCATGCACCCGGAGGAGGGCATAAAGCTAGGTGGTGCCCTTGTAATTCTCGGGCCTCCGCTCCTCACTCCGCATGAAAGCACGGTACGGGCAGGTCAGGTCACTCTCCGGCCGCCAGCTCTTTGCCGGTGTACCCTCTTCCTCTACCGGGAACAGATAATTGATCAATTCCAGACGATCGCTCCTAATGCCACAGAGGTCCAGCAAAGTCTTCTTGAAATTATCCTCCGCTACAGGGGGCAATTTGACTTGAGACGTCAGTCGGACCTTCTGAGCCTCTTTGCGTGTGATCATGTAACAGGCCACCTCGTCGCTCTTGTCGTGCCACAACCGGAGGAGGTGCTCCAGGTCGACATCTAGGACAGGTACGGGTTGCTGGCTCAGGAACCTCCTCTCCGGCCCATCCGAACAATCGATCTTGTGCAATCGATAAAAGCCCGTCCGGGCGTTCCACCACTTCACATACTCTGGAGTCACTCGGGGAACGTGCCCAGGAGCTGGTACTCGGAAGGGGGCATTGTCCGCCGGGTGGAAGAAGTCCCACCAGACCCTGGCAGTCTCGGCGGTCAAGCTTCCCCGGAGGTTCCGCATCGCCAGAGTGAATTGGGCACTGTATGATGGGATATGCTGATCATATCTGAAATTTCTCCCGAAACGGAAAGGATAGTAGGGCTCTAGCAACAGGTTGTCCCCCTTTCTGAATACCAGCACACTCGGGCGAATTGATAACGCCCAGTCCCTGAGCTCGGGCTCCAGTAACGGGCAGACTGCATTCTCCTGACTGATGGGGTGCACATACTTCTCCACTTGGTCGTCCTTGCACTCCCTCTTGTTATTCACTAAGGGGAAAAGATTCAAAGTCAGAGCAAACCACAAGCAAAGAAAAGGGGAAGAAGACTAGAAGAGGCCACACTGGAGTGAAGTAAACAAAAGTTGATAAATTTTGACAAAATTTCGGCAGAGTCTCCCTAGGTTGGGGGCATAAAGGGAAGACATGGGTGTTCATCCACAAGGAGTGACGGCCCCAACAAAATCACGGTGTGCCCCAGGGGCCGCATCGAATGCTCCTCCGGTTCAACTGGCCCTCTACCCGGCATGCCCCCCTGTGCGTGTTTCACCCGGCACACCCACTAGCCCTCCTGCCCGGCCCGTCCCCTAGTGCGTGCGCCTGACGCCCCGAGATGCCCTTCACCCGGCACACCTCCAGTCCACCTTCACCCGGTGCACTCCAGTGCCCTCACCCGGCGCACCCCTGGCGCCTCACCCAGCACGCCGCTAGTGTCTTCGACCGATGCATCCTAAGGGCCCTACGCCCAACACGCCCCCCTGGAGCCTGCATTCGACACACCCTCTACACCCTTGCTCGGCCGTGCTCACCTCCGCCTTCACCCGACCACCTAGCACCCCTCTCAACCGACGGCCCCGTGGGGCCTTCACAGGACTGCACCGGCAGTGCACGGCCACCCCACCGCACCCAGAGAAGAAGGAGGCAAAGGGGGGAAAGAGGAGAAGAAGGGAGAAGGAGAGAAGGGAGCCTAGGGCTCCGTCGTCCGCCAAGCGAAAGATAGAGGAAGAGGAAGAACAAGAGGAAGGATGGGAAGGGAAGAAGAGAAGAAGAGAAGAAGAGGAGAGGAAGAGAGGAAGAAAAGAGAAGAAGAAGGGAGACGGGAGGGGGACAGCTCCTCCATGGCAGCCTCCTCTGTAAGGATCTAGGCTGGGATCAAGAAGAACGCAGCGGAAACTAGAAATTAAAATTTTAACCTGACCGTGTTGATCGCTCTTGTGAAATTCTCAATGATAATCCACAACTACGAGATTTGATTTTACCTCTGCGATGCTCAGATCATAGTAAAGTGGAAACAATCCCTCATGACAGTAATTAGCTGCGTAAGTGAACGGCCTCTAGCGGTATCCACACGGGCACGAATGGTGGAATCTCCTCGTCGTAACGCCCCCATGAACGATCTCCTCCGCGACATCTCCATGATCTCTACACTAGAGATGAGAGGAAGAAGAGAGAGGAGAGAGAGGGGGGTGCCCCTCCCTAGGAGGAAGAAAGTGGTCTCGGATTTCCGTACGGGGGGCGTTGTGAGTAATCAGAGTAGTTAATTGAGTTGACTAGCACCCTGATGATGTATGGAATGGGGCGTCGGGTGTTCAACTATTGTGATAGTAGCGACCCGGGTGAAGTAGAACAATGGATGTTGAGAGAGAGAAAATTGGCTTTGACAAGAGACCAGGGATGTATGGAGTTTGGCATGGGTTATAGCACAATGGATCAGACTGGCTCTCTCCTTTTCGGAAGGAAGTAAGTTGGAGTTTAAGAGCTTGGGGTCATTCGATCTGAGCAAGTTATGATGTGTGTGGGCTCCGGGAGTTAGAAACTGTTGGCTAGCCAGCTAAGAAGAGACTGTGGCCTTGATGAGTGTCAGCTAACTGGTTGTCGTTCATAATAGATGGTCTCTGAAAGCGAGAACTTCAGTGATGGCGTGATGAGATGGAGCGCCTTGTGTCACTCCAATTTGGATGGTGTACGAAGCCATGGTGGTTAGAGTTGGTGTGGTTGAGAATTCGAGGCTTGTGCGGACGACCTCGTTATGCCTCGTGAAGCGGGCTGGTCTAGTTGGGCAGTTTGGATCTAGAGGTGGTGCAAGTTGAAGTTTCTCATGATCTCTTTTCCTCTCCTTCGTTCCCTCTTCTCCCTCCTCCGACTTCCTCCATCATTTTCCTCTCCTCCCCGACAGCAGACAGTGGAGTGTGATAGAGTTCGGCTGGACAACGGTGGCGGTGGAAGGTAGTTCGCAGGAGTAAGGAAGAGGTGATCCGTGCAAGTAAGACCGTGGTTCGCGCGCTTGGTTCGAATTTTAAAGCAATCCATCGAAGAATCTGAGTTATTCTGGGTATCTAGTAAGTGGAGGTTCTCAATCGACAGGTAGTCAATGACCCCGAATGAACTTCGGTGACCAAGTTACTTCCCCACGAGACCAATCGGAGAGTGGTGTTGGGTTCCATGAAGAGTGTCAGAAGAGATTGAGGAGTTGAGTTTGGCTTCTGAGTTGTCGGTGGAATGAATCACTCTTTCCCCCCGAGTTATTGTGCCTTGCCCTGAATTTCAAGGACGAAATTACTTGGGGGCGAGGACTGTCATGCACTGATTTTCGGATCTTGCATCTGTGGGTTTCAGAGTATTCCTGCGGACCTCGGAATGTATTTTCTAATTGAAAATGAAATTCGGGAATATCAGACCTTCGGGTCCCGCCACGAGACAGGCGTAGTCTTCGCACCCACCTCTCCACACAAAAAGAAGAGAAGAAAAGAAAGAAAAGTCATGAGGCAGACATGGTCTTCGCACCCGCCTCTCCACACAAAGGAAGAAGAGAAAAAAGGAAAGAAGGTCTTGAGACAGACGTGGTCTTTTACCTTCGGCCTTCAGCCATCCACCCAATAAACCCCTCACATAGTCGGTGTCACGACCTTTTGTCAAATCGACAGATGATCAGCCATCGGGGCTTCAAACTGACAGATGTTCAGCCATCGGGGCTTCAAGCTGACAAGATGTTCTGCCAACGGGGCGTTATACCGACAAGATGTTCAGCCATCGGGGCCTCAAGCCGCAAAAGTATTCCGCCAATAGGGCATTAAACCGATAAGATGATCAGCCAACGGGGCGTTAAATCGACAAGATGTTTCACCATCGGGACGTTAAATCGACAAAGATGTTCCGCCAACGGGGCGTTAAATCGATAAAATATTCAGCCATCGGGGCTTCAAGCCGACAAGCATTCTGCCAACGGGGCATTAAATCGATAAGATGATCAGCCATCGAGACTTCAAGCCGACAAACATTCAGCCATTGGGACTTCAAGCCGACAGATGTTCCGCCAATGGGGCGTTAAACCGACAAGATGATCAGCCATTAGGGCTTCAAGCCGACAAACATTTAGCCATCGGGGCTTCAAGCTGACAGATGTTCCGCCAACAAGATGTTAAATCGACAAGATGATCAGCCATCGGGGCTTCAAGCCGATAAATTTTTTGCCATCGGGGCATTAAACTGAAGATTGCTCAGCCATCGGGGCGTTAAACTGAAGAATATTCAGCCATCGAGGCTTCAAGCCGACAGATGTTCCGCCATCGGGGCGTTAAACTGACAAAATATTCTGCCATCGGAGCGTTAAACCGACAAGATGATCAACCATCGGGGCTTCAAGCTGACAGATGTTCCGCCAACAGGGCGTTAAACCGACAAGATGATCAACCATCGGGGCTTCAAGCTGACAAACATTAAGCCATCAGGGGTTCAAGCCGACAGATGTTTCACCATCAGGGCGTTAAACCGACAAAACATTCAGCCATCGGGGCATCAAGCTGATAAATATTCCACCAACGGGGCGTTAAACTGACAAGATGTTCAGCCATCAGGACTTCAAGCCGACAAGTATTCTGCCAATAGGGCATTAAACTGCGAAAACTGTGGTCGTCTTCAGACCTGTAAGGCATCTCCAAGGCTAGTTGCTTCCAGCATGTCCCGAGATATGAAGTTCCTCCCGATGGCCCCTGCTAGGATTTCCCTCTTGGTTGGTGGAACAGAGTTGAGTGTGAATGCCTGAAAGGACGACATACCCAGCCATGTTTCTCTTTGCACTTTTCTTATAAGAAACCCAAATCATCTGGAGATGAGAAGGAAGAAGAGGAAGCAAAAAATTAATTACCAACCCATGGCTGTTGAAGCCGAAGGCACAGCTTGGGATCTCACCGGCGTAGGTGTAGGCAGTGAACGATTGGCCGTCCGGCAGCGTTGCCTTAATCAAGTACCTGCAGGTGAACAAGGTGTTACTTGCCAAGACGTAGCAAAATCTCGGAGCGTTGGCTCATTAATTAATAGCGATGCTTAGGTGACGGGCATTACGTGTGTCCGACGAGAGCTACGTTTGCATCCTCGTTGTGTGCAAGCGCGGCCATGGCATTGCTTACAACTGAGATGTCTGAACAGTCATCGCTGGAGGGTTCTACAGGAGCTGCCTCTGGGAGAAAAGGGAGTATTTCCTTTCGAAAGTTCAACAGTAGTATCTGCAGAGCAAGCATGTCCGACGCGAGTCTCACGTTGGTTAACCTGGGCATTGCAAGCTGGAAGCAAATGGGTGAAGAAGGATTACCTCAAGGACGGAGACGCCGCTGCCCTCTGCAGTCCCCAGCATCTCTTCCCAGTACCTTGGGAACCTTTGCCTGTTTTAAGTTCTTCTCATCAGAGTGAGAGAGAGAGAGAGAGAGAGAGAGATGGGAGGCACCTGTTAGCAGTGGACAGTGAGTCAATCAGGACTTGAGCTTGGTGGGTGCTTGCGAAGGGGAGGAGCAGCTGCTGGAGGATGAGGTCCCCGGCGACCCGGCTCCTGATGAGATGGGAGAACCTCTGGCCGACGAGGAAACCCATCTCGCGGGCATCCTTGCACGATCCGACTTCCAAGGTCTCCAGCATTTTTCCTTCGTTGGAAAGGTTCGCCTCTGGAATGGTGGGCGCGGTTAGCTCTCCTTCTTCCCCTCTCCCCCCTGTACACCCTTATCTTCAACTCTGCCGTAGATTTCTACCGGTTAGCAATTTAAGGACAATTCCATATATACTCTCACAGCTTATCGTATTTGCTATATACCTTTATAAATGGTATACTATCATTGAGAAGAAGACCTAGATAGACAGGACAGACTCTACAGCTCGCATGATTGCATCGCCATGCACGCTCCCCTAAACACAACCGCACCGCATACACGAATAGAGCATTGTGTACCCCACACCAAGCTGGTCCCAGACAAGGCCAAGCACAGACCGACTCTGCAGGGGAAGCTGATCTTAGACGGAACAAAGAATAGGCTAACTCGGAAGGGGCACAGACTCTAAGAAATATGAGAGTCACGCGTCACGTGACAGAAGCACCCCCTCAATAGAAGAACAGCCAACTGTGTTCACTGACGTCTTACACTGCGCCTCAAGTACCTCTTTACGGATGCCCAGAATGACGTAGATCGAGGTACGCTCTGAAGCAGAATAGGAGCTACAGTAACGAGTGACTAGTCAGGTCACGTCCGTCAGCGCAAGTCCTAATGCCCCTGACCACGTGTGCACACACTGGCTCGTTGCCTAGATCCAATGCTCTAGCTAGTATTCCCCTTTGTAGGACACTACGGTTGGACCGGGGCCCTACGGAACTAGCTTAAAAATTGTATCTCGGGAACTACCACGCCACCACTCCCAGGTGGGCCGACACATCATAACGTGCCATCAGGCTATGACTAGTGGAGGCTCACAAGACACAAACTCCAAAATGCGAGTGCTGGAGTACAGGCAGGCTAAACACACACTGTCACACGTACTACAAAGCACCAAAGCAGTACAACAACTGCCAACAGACTCAGGACAAGGCAGCTAGACCTAGCACAACGATCCTTGAGTCTTATGACTCAGAGGTAAGATCGTCGTGGAACGGCAGACAAGCCGTCAATCGGTCTAATCCTAAGCCAGAGGAAACAACACACGGGGACCTGATGGAACACCCTCAGCACACCTAGACAAGTAAACTGAGGTAAGGTAATACCTCCAGGTAACCTTGTGCATATCTTGACAGTTCTATCTAGCCCGAGACAGTAGTTCTGGATGCCTGTAATACCCTGGATCCTTATTGGATTCTTATTAGGTATTTCGGATCCTTTTTGGAGAGTTTCGGTTCACTTTTGTGAGTCCTGAGTTGAGTTTTACGATCTGTGTGAATTTTTCTCTCGTACTAGTTACGGAACCCTACGGTGAGTTTATTTTTCAATTCATCGACTCGCAGACGATACAGTTGTGATGTACTCTTCGCGAGGATCATTTCGACTCTTTTTACATGTCATTTTCATGCGAGCATGCATAGCTTATTGCATTACATGTTAATTGGTAAATTACTTAAAGTAATGCTTGTACCTAAAAGTTTATCCCTACTGAGCGTTCGCTCATATAGTTTTTCCCCTCCTTTTCAGGTAAGTCCGGCCATCTCGCGAGATCTCGGCGAGATCTTGGTCTCGGCGTGTCCGCAAGAAACGAAACACCCGAATTCCCCTTTCTCGTTTTCTTTGTGAGGGTGTGTGATTTGGCCAGCGTGAAGACGTCCACCGGTTTGTGAATCGGTGCGCGAATGCATGACCGGGGTGGACTTAAAAAGCCCCCACGGTTGAGCCCTCGTCTCCACCCCGATGCTCTCCCTCTCTCACCCTCGACACTCTCACTCTCCCCATATCTCTGCACGCGCTCGCCGGAGCCCTAGGTGGATCTCCCAGCCGGCCGGTTGCCTCAATCACGGCCGAGAGGTGTGCGATCGAGTTTGCCAGCGTCGGATCTCGAAGTGGACGGGCGGATCGAGGCATCGGGCTTCCGTTGAAGCGGGAGTTCCCCTTGAAGTTGATATCTGCCGGAGCTCCTTCCTCGTCGACTATTGGTGAGTCTTTGTCTCTCCCTCTCCCCCAGACTCTCCCTCTCTCTATCGCCCCCCCTCCCCCAAACTAACTCTCTATCGTACCCTCTCTCTCAATCTCTCTGAGCTCTCCCCCTCTCCCGAGTTCTCTTTGAGCTCTCCCCCTCTCCCCTAGACACTCTATCTTCCCCTCTCCTTTAGACTCCCTCTGTCTCCCCCTCTTCTCCGGACCCTCCTCTTTATCTGTCTCTCATCTTCTCTCTCTCTCCCCCTCTATCTGTCTGTCTCCCCCCATCTCTCTCCTCTCGCGCTCTCTCTCTGTCTCCCACACTCTCACACTTTTTTTTTCTCTGTCTCTCACCCTCTCAATCTCTCTCTCTCTCCCCGCCTCTCACACTCTCTTTCTCTATCTCTCTCAGTCTCTCTCCCCGTCTTTCACCCTCTCTCTGTCTCCCACCCTCTTTCTCTCTCTCTCTTCCCCTCTCTGTCTCTCCCTTTTGTCTGAGATAGAGGGAGACAGAGACGCAGAGGGGGGAGACAGAGAGAGAGAGATAGAGAGAGGGGGAGAGGGGGAGACATGCGGAGAGAGGGGGGAGATAGAGAGCGGGGGGAGACAAAGAGAGACATAGAGGGAGATAGATAGAATGTTCGGCATCATCCGGATCGGTCGAGCCAATGAACTTTGGTGGGTTCATGTTGCGAAAGCTCTGGTGGAGATCTCCCACTCCACGATTGGCTCCGCCCTGTGCCACTTATTGTAGCGCCTGAGTGAGACCTTTGGCAATACATTGCATGTCACGCCATTGAGCACGTTCAGCGGCCATGGTCCTATAAGATTTAAATCACTATATTAATATATGATTAACTGAGAGTCTAAGTCCCTAAGTTAACTTAACCTATGGCTCTACCCAATCTCACCGGGTAAAAGTTTAAATCTATCCTTGGACTTGGTTTTCCTAGGAATTGAATATGTTAGGCTCTGATACCATAAAAACTATCACGCCCCAAGCACAGAAGGAACTTAGTACGCGTGACGAGTTATATCACTCATGTCAATCAGAGCATAAGGAATTCGACATGATAGACAGAGATGCGCAAAGTAGAGATAACCATCAAGGTACTCGTATTACACAATCTCCATAAGATACTAAGGACAATCTTGACTCAATAAAAGAAAATTATAATGATTGACTCAAGAAATAGGGAAAAACTTGACTAGATAGCGACATCGATAATTAGAACAGCTCTACGCTCTTCACTCGAGTTCGTCCCCATCCGAATGAGCTTCATCATCGAAATTATCTGAAAAATAGGAGAAAATACTAGATGAGCGAATGCTCAGTAGGAATTATATCTCTATTCTAGATGTTACTTTAAGTAATTTACCAATTAAAATGTGGCATGCTCATGTATGTAGGAACGCATGAGAATAATGAGAGAGGGATTAAGAATAAGCTGGATAAATCAAGTAATTCATGTGTTTCAAGTATCAAGTCATGTAATATCAAGTCATGTCATAAGATATGTGCTATTCATTCATTCAAGTACTGTCCATGTCGGGCCACGCAAATCACGCATGTCATGTCAAGTAATATCAAGCACTAGAGAGATTGTGGAATGTCATAACTCAAGCTAGTCATGCACATCAGTGCAATACCACACCGTGATCAATATAGCTCCCATGGATACAAGTACTTTCGGGTGCTCCTCCTAGGACCAGATCGGGCCCTATATAGATAGGCATTGGGTCATGTAATATTTAGACATCCACTATAGTTTTATAGCCAATGAAATTTCAAAGGAATAAGTATTCGAAGTATGATAAGTTATATTCACAGAATTTTAGATTTATCTGAAAAAAAATCTGGGGCATTACAGCCCTCCCCCCTTATAAGAATTTTATCCTCAAAATTCAGGACAAGCACCAAGCCACAAGGGGAGAATGCCATGAACCGACTGATGACGCCGCCAGAGCCCCAGCCAAACCTCGATACTGGTAAAAATCACGATCCTGAGGGACGCGGCCAGACAATGATCACGGACATGCCTCGCTCACAATCCTAAACACATCGATCATCGGAGCAGGCACATGCAAGAAGTACAAGTCTGGCGTCGCCTTAGCCAATGAGAAAACCAACCACGGCAACACTGCCACGATCTCGCTTACCAAGAAAATGCAAACCTCATCACGGGAACCAACACCGGTCAACGCTCACTCACGACGGACCAACCAAATGCCAGCTTCACAACTCACTGACCACTCTCACACCCTGCACCAGGGGCAACCAACACTGAGCTTCCACCAGCTCACACCTGACAAGCTGAACGCTGACAACAACACCGGACCAACTCTGCCAGTAGATAAACTTCTAACAAATCCCAAATCCAATTCTGGGAAAAATCACATCTCATGATTGGCCACCCAAGACCTCGCCAGCACACGGCTCACGCCATTCTTAAGCCCCAATAACCAGCATCTTCTGTCTGTAAAAGACCATCCACCGGTCACCAAATACGCATCAACGGGAAACCTTGACTTACTCAGCTTCTTCCTTCTTTCCTGGTCTTGTACCAGATCTGAAGGGCACACTCCAAATCACGACAGGCCATCCGCTGACTCTCCCACAAACCAATGCCACAACTCAAGCCAAACCTCGCTCGGACACCGCAACCGATCTCGAGCCACACGCCTACTCTACCCTCTCAGGGGAGCACAGTGAAACCAAATAACAGGATTCCATAATCCTCGATCCTCGCATCACTAGACTCAGACTTACGGGGAATCCTCCCTTGCTGATCATAGACCAGGGATCACCATCCAACGCCTACATCTCATAAAAGACCTCCACACACAGGTATCGTCCATCATCCTATCTTATCAAATCCTTCATCTCAAAACGATCCAAAAGAACGCCTGCCAATCCCGGTTCCACTCTTACCACAGGGCCTCAGGACACCACCTTTTACAATCCACAACACGCTTCTTCCAAAATTGATAATGCTGCCTGCTACCATAGCAAGCTGGTCGATGACACCGTGACCAACGCACACGGGTCGGGATAATTAGTAAATACGTATGTTCAAAATTTAATAACTGCAGACCATGTAATCTAAGTACATGCATGAGTGTCCTGTTAAATTTCTGTAATTTTTCTCGTCTCTAGTTTCTAGATCAGACTTCATTTTCTGTGTACACTCCCTGAATCAGCGACCTGACCGAGGTTGTCCTTTAATAAACGCCCCAGATACGGGTGCTAATTCGCAAAGCATGACAGTGTTATCTCACCCACATACGATTCTTGATATGACGACAGTCACCCTACCGTCAACTTTCATATGACACCCCTGATAGAGGCGCGACCCACTGAATTGAAGCCTTCCACAAAGGCGTTATTTTCAATTGAAGACTTTATGAAAGTCGTCAATTTCATGATATCTGTAAAATTATAAATTTATGTTTATATTAATATGCTGGAACCTGGAATCAATGACTGATGAAACAGTCCTTATAAAGTGAATTAGCGACCCTGACCAGGGTGCTATTTCAAGAAATGAAGACTTGAGGCAAGGCACCATTTACCTATTTTCTGAGAATCGAGTTTTTCTGTAACCCTCTGACAGGTTATACAACTAGGCACTATGTTCCATTCCGTGAATATAGTCCCATGTTTCACGATGCTTTATCGATCACCCTCTATCTCTCGGTGACATACAAGCCCTCCATTGGACATTCCGTTCCTTTGGACTAGTGAGTTAGTCATAGAGACCTCTGTAAGTCTCCTCGTAGCTTTGGATTCCCTCAAGACCGACTGAGTTGGTTGTACCATTAAAACCCATGATACTATGCTATTGCCAGGTCACTCTAAAGAAACATGGATACCGGCCCTCGTGATATGCTAAGTGGCTATCATGAGAATATTCTTGAAATAATAGAAGGAAAAACCATACCATTGTTACTCTTTGAGAATTATGTGCCATACTTGTGGACACTAAATCTATCAGCCTATCATGCATAAGAACGAGCGACCATTATATATATATGAGCGCTTATTCTTAATATCATGGCCTATTCAACCTAGCTTTATCGTAATCAAGATTATACCGTTATTATCGTCCATACGTATCTTGTTCAATCCTTGAAACTCCAGTCTGTATAATCTACCCTAAAATTCCTACAAAGTATATTCCTTTGGAATTCTATATTGGCTATAACTATAGTGGATGTCAGAATACATGATCAATGCCTGTGCATATAAGGGCCTTTTATTTTCTCTTTTCCCTTCTTCTCTTCCCTTCTTTTTTTCTTTTCTTTCTTTCTTTTTTTTAGGGCTTAACAAGTATGCCCGCAAGTCGATGATTCTGGCATCAGGAGAACGATGCCATGGTGGTGGAGAGAAGGTGTCATATGTTATGGTGAATCTCTGGAGGGATCAAGGGTTGGTATAAACCAAAGGAGGTCTTTTCGTTCATTGGTTCGTACAACAATTCTGGGCCAATGGTAAGAGGTTTGTCGGCTTAGACTGAAGGTCATGACGCCGAATGACTTGACTTAGATGTAAGGTTGTGACGCCAAGGGATGATATCTAACGGCTTAGACATAAAGTCGTGACGCCGCACAACTTGGCTTAGGCGAAAAATCATGACATCGGATAAGAATATTTAATGACTTAGACATGAAGTCATGACGCCGTACAACTTGATTTAGGCGGGAGGCCATGACGCCAAGGTAAAATATTTACCGGCTTAGGCAGAAAGCCATGACGCCAGACAAGAGTATTTAACGGCCTAGATGTAAAGTGATGATGCTGTACAACTCGACTTAGGCAGAAGGCCATGACGCCAAGATAGAATATTTACTGACTTAGCCAAAAAGCCATGACGCCAGACAAGAGTAGTTAATGACTTAGACATAAAGTCATGACGTCGTACAACTTGACTTAGGCGGAAGGCCATGACGCCAAGGCAGAATATTTACCGACTTAAGCGAAAAGTCATGACGCCAGATAAGAGTATTTAACGGCTTAGACATAAAGTCATGACACCGTACAACTCAGCTTAGGCGGAAGGCCATGACGCCAAGGCAGAATATTTACCCACTTAGGCAAAAAATCATGATGCCAGATAAGAGTATTTAACGGCTTAGACATAAAGTCATGATGTCGTACAACTTGGCTTAGGCGGGAGGTCATGACGCCAAGGCAGAATATTTATCGGCTTAGGCAAAAAGTCATGATGCCGAACAAGAATATTTACAGGTTTAGGCGAAAAGCCATGATGACAGACAAGAGTATTTAATGGCCTAGACGTAAAGTCATGATGCCGTATAACTCAGCTTAGGCGAAAGGAGCCATGACGCTGGACAAAGATGTTTAATGACTTAGACATAAAGTCATGACGTCATAAAGCTTGACTTAGGCAGAAGCTCATGACGCCAAGATAGAATGTTTACCGACTTAGGCGAAAAGTCAGTCAGTCATATGAGAGTGGAAAATAACAATGACTTATAGTGTTAGCCATTATCAAAACTATGAGATACAAATGACCAATGACCACAGGGGCACAATACTCCCCTCCCCATTTATCATTTGTTTATACTTTATGGTATAGTGCTGACATTTCTATGTTGTATGTAGCGTCAGAGTCAGAAGGGGAGCACACATGGGCTCCTGATGGGAGCGGCCGAGAGGAGCCTCCCTCCCCACCCGTAATTGCTAGAGTCGACGGAGTCGTGTTGGAGGATTCCTTGGTCATGGAGGAGTCGCTACCTTCCCCAACCCTGGCATAGGACATTGCAGGCGTGGAGGAGACATTGCCTTCCCCGACCTGAGCGGGTGACGCCGCCGATGCAGGGATGCTTGCAATGGGTAATAGCTAGGCCCTTTTCTCAGGTTTTTCACCTTGTTTATTACGGGAAGTTTTGCATGTGTTACTTATTTTCCCTTTGTGTTTACTGGGACTGTGCAGGCTCAACTGACGTGTTAGTTGAGATAGGCGACTCTCCTCCAAGCTTGGGGATTGAGGGGCCTATGTCTATCACACTATTAGAGCCGTTGTTGGACATGAGCCTTGGTGCCTCCTTGATCCAATGAGCCCAAGGCTACCTGTAGGGCGAGCCCCTTCCTTCTCTAGAGGACTTGAGGTGGCGACTGACAGAGTGCACCCAGGGCTACTACACCCTTGGTTTCCCACACGAGCCTTGGATGTCTGGGCTACCCGGGACATGGGCAGAGTACCTACGACTCTGCGAGGCTCAAGAGCAGAGGACTCAGAGGCTGGCAGCCATCCGAGAGGTGCAGGAGCAGCAGGCTTGGCTCGCATCGATAGTTGATGAGCAGAGGGAGCACACCAAGGCAGCTGTGTCACTTTCCCGAGACCGAGCCATTCAGTTGGGGGAGGCTGAGAGCCATGTCGAGGCCTTGACTAAGACCTTAAAGGAGTAGTTGTTGGCTATGGAACGGGCCTGTGCTGAGGGGCAAGTGGTCGAAACTATGGTCGAGGCTAGTGCTCAGCTCTTGTCTACTCTAGAGGCGGAGCTCGCAACTGCTGACTCTCATCTGGCAGTGTTGGAGGGGAGCCTTCCTGGGATTTGATTGTACCTACTTTCCCCCTTTTTGTTGTGTTACCCAGATTATGTGCCTTTTGTGACATCAAGGGCATATCTTGGGCTCCTTTACAAATTTCCTCAAATGTGATTTTTGGCCAAAAATTTTATAAATTTAGAAAAAATTAAAAAAATTGCCAACGCGATCATCAGAAAGAGCACAACGCATCTGCAGCGTCCCTGAGTCTCAAACCTCAACGATCAACTCTCCACGGGATTCCGCAACTTATATAGGGAAAAAACTCGCGTGGATCATAAAACACAATTTGGGATGCATGAAAGTGCCCGAAAACTCTTTGATTCCGATCTGAAGGATCCAAGGCATTACATCCTCCCCTCCTTTTAGAAATTTCATCCTCAAAATTCAAGGAGCTAACAAGGGAAGAACAACCCAAATGCTGGCTACGCTCTCCAAGCATCATCCAAAGCTCGAACACCTAGCCATAACAACACGAAAACACGAAATCACGATTATCGAAAACATAATTTAGAGGAACACTGCCAGACCATGATCACAAGTAAGATCATTATGCTCCGGATCTCAGGGCAAATCGATCCACAGAACGAGCACTACACATCGAGGAACACAAGCCCGACACCTCCGAAACAAGGGAACATCGCTAATGTCTCACAAGAAAAAGAGACACGATTCATGCCACGAAAAATAGCCACCAACAACACAAGCATCAGCTCTTCACGAGGAAGACAAACATCTCAGCTGACTGCTCAAACCATTGACTTTCGCGCCATAACGAACAAATGAAACGGGCACACAGAATGCCAATGACAGCACTGGACCACAAATAGAATCAAGTCAGTCCTCACTCAGACATTACATCTGATTCGAGTCACATGCTAACTCTACCACAACAGAAGAGTACAACACAACCAACCGATAAGATCACGGTCCACACAATGCCAAATTCAGACTCATAGGAAACTTCTCCCAAGCTGAACACAGCCAACAAACAACGAAACAATCTCGACAACACCTACAGAATCCTGACTCTGTTCTCAACACAGAACCACGGGACACAACTGCAAGTTGGGTCAGATCAAGGCACAATTGCAGCTGAACACATGACTAAAGAAGACTAGCCACGCACAGCTTACCAACAAGGACCCACAACAACTCTCAAAATAATGCATCTCTAGGACCACGATCACATCTCGAGAGCACAACTTCCAAGAAAAGTAAACAAAGAAAGGGTACTCAATCAGCATATTTGCCAACAGATTTTCCCAATTCTCAAAACTGCTAGTGCCAACAATCACAATGATCAACTCATGTTCTCAGTCAAGTCTAGTTCTACCCTACCAGATCTTGTTCTATGAACCAGCATCTTGAAAATTCTGCAAAGGCTGTCTCTGGGATGTTCTAAGATTCTTAACCAACCTGACATTGTAGCTCTTCAAAAGAGCTTTCCAACGCCGCCAACCTTGCATCATTCTAACGTCGGGGCTGATCGCAGCACTAATTTTCGCTAGGTCATGCACTGTAAAATAGTAAGTTACAGCTCGTGGATAGCAAACCCAACACTTGAAGACCGGAGCCTCCTCACCTCCCACGAGGCGAACCAGCGCACTGCCTTCTGAGGTAGCATCCCTCTAGATGCCCCTCCATAGCGGTGTCACTCCGGGCCCACTCGACCCCACTGAGTAGCACATGGGCCCCACAACCAGTAGCAAGCGTCTTCCAGATGGCACCGACGGAGCGGATCAAAGTGTTGCCCGTCAACCCAAGAATGGTCCTCCCGGGCCCGTTGTAGCCCTTTATCGCCCTGCATGGAGTGGGCAAATAGTTCATTGCTGTAATATTGTGTAATTAATCTTCACTAGGAGTTACCAACTTGATCGGGATCGTCTTCCCCACGCCCCGAGCATGGAGGTACACTCGGAACCCCCTTGTAGTCGTACTTACTTTCTTAGTATATGCTTGTTTGCCGTTGCTAGAGAGTATGTGTTAGGACCATTAGCTCGATATATTCATTTCACTGCTGCGAGAGAGAGCGAATTGTCCCGTGACCCGACCCGAGCATGAGACTTGTGAGTTGGCCACCCTTGACTCATTGCCGGTTTCTCAACCGTGCAGCTCCGAACGCTTCCCTCGTTAGGGACGAGTGTGAGCTTGCTAGAGTCCCAGGTTGCATATCTAACTCGGCGCCGAGTCCCTGTCTCCGTCCTGCATCAAATTGGTATCAGAGCTAGTCGAGTCTAGGGTAGTCATTGCATGAAAAGAGGATAAAAAAAGTGTCTTAAGTCTAGAGTGTTTAGGTGTTTGCATCAGTTTTTCATAAAAGAAAAGGACAAAAAAAATGAAAAGAAAAGTGTTCCACTCCTAGTGGGAATCAATTCTCATCTCTTTGTCACTATGGCTAACCCCTACGCCCCACTCCCAATCAGGCCCATCCAAGGCAACAAGTCCGTGTCCGAGTACATTAGGGACTTCGATGTGTACCGACTAAGACTTGGAGCTGGAGAGGAGCTTTATAAATTTTCAAGATACTACACCCTTCTCCACTTAAAAGAATTTGGTCCCCAAATTCACATGATTTTCTTTCCAAAAATGAGTGGGGTAAAATCACCATATCCAAAACGTGTATCCTAGCTAGATGATTCTCATAACATGCTAAGTGCTATGATCACCATATCCGATTCAAACAATGAGGGATAAAATAGGTTTATAGAGTTGCCTTCCAATACTTGAGGCGCTTCTTCCTTTAAGAGCGGACCATGGGTGATTTTTTGATCTCTGCTTTCACAACGGATGCATTTTTCGAGTTTATACTAACACTCATCTAGGTTGTGTCTTCTTTTCTTGCAATGCTCGCATTTTTCCTTGGCCGGAACAATTTGTTGCTCATCATTCCGTGGTTTCTTGTCCTTACGGAAACCGTTTCCTCCTTTGGGCCTCTTCTTGCCATTCACGGGTTCCGTATTCTTGGACCCATTTGCTTGCTCCTTTTTGGTGATCTTTCCTTTGACTCATTCCATCATATCTATGCCATCCTCCAAGAGTTGTGCTTTTCTAACCATCTCTGTATATGTTTGGATTTCTAGTGGAGCTAATTGAGGAATAAGTTCTACATTCAAGCCATTCGTAAATCTCTTTGCTCTCATTTTCTCCGTGCAGACCAAGTGTGCTGCATACCGAGCCAATCTAGAAAACTTCACCTCGTATGCTGCTACGGATAGACTACGTTGTTTCAACGCTGCGAACTCCATAGCTTTCTTCTCATGGATTCTTTCCGAGAAATACTTCTCATTGAAGTGTTCTAAATACTCATCCCAAGTCGCTTGCTCATTGGGCAAGATTACTTCCACAGATCCCCATCAAGCTCGAGTATCCTTTTCTAGTTGATAGGTTCCTAATAGTACCTTCTCGTCGTCAGTACATTGCATTACCTTAAAAGTTCTCTCTATTTCTTGCACCCAATCTTTCGCTTCGTCCGGGTCAGTAGACCCACTAAACTTCAGGGGATTCATCTTCTGGAACTTCCTATGCAAATCGCCAGCACCATGTTGTGCTCCTTCTTATGCAACTTGTTGTAAAGCTTGTGTTAACCCTTGGACGGTATGCTACATCTCTCTCCATCGAGCTCTCTCGACAGTCATTTTAGCCTACAAAATCAATTTTAAATTAATGATTACTCATATCTTGTCATTAATCTAGCGTAGACTGACATATTTTACAAGAATGTAACAAGAATGTACTAGCTATCTGGTCGGGTCGTGAGGCGTCCCGACGTCTCATCATCCGTTCGTGCGCTTTTCGAGGTCTTCATCGCGATCGAGGTAGGGGGATGTACTCCTTACTTTGCTAGGAACATTCTGGTACCACATGCATGCCCATTCATAGGCGTTTATATCATTTTCTGTGCAAGTCCCATTTTAGGGGGTTTTAGGGCTTAAATACTTTAGAAATTGGTTAGGAGTGGTATAATTGCATTTTGGGGTATGACGTAGTTATAGAAATCATGCTATTCATCTTCCTCTACCCCTTTCCTTTTTGTTTCGTGCCGATCCAGCTTGATCAGAGGGGAGTTCGATCCGAACTCATCCCTCACATTTTCCAGTCGGCATAACGGACCCCAGGGGGTGCATTATGTATTGCACGGCGGACCACTCGTGGGCCGCTATGCTATCGAAGTTTTAGTAGGTCTGTAGGTTGTGGGGCATGACGGACCAGTCCTAGTTTGCCATGCATTGTATGACGCCCCTCTCATGGCACGTTATGCTAAGTGGTTTCCTGTGGAGTTGTCTGGGTTTTTAACGTTCGGGTGTCTTTAACGGACCACTCCTGGTGCGTTATGTCCACATGGCGCATCTGTCCTGGTGCGTTATGTTCTGTGCATTTTCGAAGGTTTCTCTGGAGAATATAATGCATGGGCCAAGGCACGTCATACATTGCATGATGCCCCTGAGGCAGTGCATATATAGTCTATTGGTTTGGGTTTTCCCTATGTGCGAGTGAGCATAAAGGCCCTGGGGAGGCGCGTTATAGTCGCATAACGTCCCCAACCCAGTCTGTTACACTCTACTAGTTTGCAAAGTTAGAGATGCATGCTTTGCTATTTCCATATTATATCCTTGCTAGTATTGTGATTATTAGCTCGCTCCTAGTGTCCCAATGGAGTTCTTGGACTTTTCATGTGATGAAACCACTAGACGTAGCCCTAGAACTCACGGATGGTCAGCCCACCTGGGAGAGGTGGAGGGGCATACCCATTTAAACGGCTTAAGCTAGTGTCGTGGGCCCTCGGTCCGACTGTACTGCTCCATAGGGAGGGAAAGCTAGCTGGAGGCCTGGCCTAGGCAATGGTCAGTGTGTGCACACGTGGTCAGAGGCAAGAGCTGACACTGACGAGTGTTACTCTGACTAGTTCTCGGTTGGTACAGTGGTATCAGAGCATAGGACTAGAAGTCCTAGGGAAAAAGTCATGTCATAGGCTAAGTCCAAGGTTTAAGGACCCACACCTATGAAACCAGGAAAGAAACTCCCAACCGTGAGAGAAAGTGGGTAGAACTTGGGATGAGATAGTAATTAGAATTATTTCTAAGGTTAATTCTACTAATTTCATTAGAGTTAATGAATCTATTTCTTTCTCAGGTACCTTAATCTCACAATGGCTTATCGTGTTGATTGGGGAGGAATGCAACAAACAATTATGGGTCTCACCCAAGCTTTGCAAAATATGGTACAAGCCGATGCTAGGGCAGGAGCTGTTGACTTGCATCGTAATTTTAGAGCATAGATCCTCCGCGGTTCTCGGGTTCTTCTAATCCTGATGAGGCAAAAAATTAGATCGACGAAATGAACCGTATATTCGAGGTCATACAGTGTGCCGACCAAGAAAAGGTTCGTCTTGATACGTTCCAGCTAAACAAGGATGCCCGTACCTGGTAGAAGTCTATTCTAGCACCACCTACAGACGCACCACACATGTGGGATGAATTTCTGACCCTCTTTCGAGCCAAATACTTCTCCGAGCATGTCAAGGAGAGGAAGGCAGCTGAATTCGCGTCACTACGTTAGGGGATGATGTCAGTGGCAGAATATGAGTTACAGTTCTCTCGCCTAGCACCCTATGCTCAGCACTTAGGGAGCACCGATCTTTTGAAAGTAAATCACTTTATGGACGGGTTACGTCCCATTTTTATCCAACAACTTGGCCCACAGAATATTTAGACCTATGTGGAGATGGTCCAATGGGCACACCTATACGAACGGACCTCGGAGAAGGTCGATAAATTGAAGGGTAAAGTGGAGGAGTTGAGTCGAAGGTCTGATCGGTGAGGTAAGAAGCTGAAAAAATTCAGCATTACCTATAATTCTCAGGATAGCAGGAAGAGATCCCAGAATGAAAACGGTAAAGATGAACGCCGTAACAAGAAGGTCAAGGAAGAAAAGGATAAGCAAGTCATGGCGGCTTGCTCATTTTGTGATAAATTTGGTCATGTGGCCGAAGAATGTTGGAAGCGCTTGGGCCTATGTCTCAGATGTGGAAGTCGGGAGCACCGTATGCCTAACTGCCCTTTGATGAAAGAACAGCCATCCACGAGGAAGACTGTTGGACGAAAACGGCAGGCTAGATTAAATGTTTCATCCATTCATCCATTCATTTAAGTAAACACAACAAAACAACAAAAAGAGTTTCATTCCATTCCATTAACATAAGTCATGTACAAAGTGTGCATCAAAAGAAAAGGATGAGTACAAGTCACTTGGTCAGTCTGTCTCCCGGACCGCCGCTGTCACCGGTACACTCATGTCTCTTCTCTGGCAGGCCCATGGCTGAACTGCCCTCTGCTCGGTGCCATCTCCTGTCCGCCTCCTTGTTCCTCTGCTGGCCGGAGGAACTAGTAAGGAAATCTGCAACCGAGCCACTCTGTGCACCACTCCGTGCACTGCCCTATGCCCCACTCTGAGATGCACTGCTCTCGGGTCCCCGGCCTATCATCCGCATGGCCTTCTCCATCGTCTGTAGCTCGATCTTAAACTCAAAGATCTGACGTCGAGCCTCCCTCGCCTCAGTCTGATAGCGCTCGAGGTCCGCTGTCCCGGTGTGAAGATGCTTCGACTCCGCCCGGGATCACTCCAGCTCTGCCCGAAGTTGCTCTGCCTCAGCACAGAAGCGCTCCGACTCTGCTCGGGATCGCTCTGACTCTGCTCGAGCACGCTCTGCCTCGGTCAATGCTGTGGTCAGCTCTCTCGCCTGCATAAGCATTCAACATAGTCAGTCAAGGCATTTGCATCATAAAGCATCTAAAGTCTAAGGAACTCGGGTTTGGGTTCACTTACCCTCTCCGTGAGAGTAGCCTCAGCCTCCTCAGCCTGGGCAACTGCCCGAGCAAAGTCAGCATCCCACTCGGCTCTGCCTCCCGCAGGCTGTAACAATGAGGATGGTGCATCCAGTCCCATCCGTTGCACTCCCTCGGCTCGCTGCATTTTTAGTCAAGGTTCGTCAATAAGCATAGCATAAGCATAAATTAAGTCCAAGGTTCAGTTAAGCTTACCAGAAGCTCCAGCGCTGCTCAGTACTCGTCCCTCTACTGAATCGTAGCGTAGAGGAGTCCTTGTAGCTCCGCTATCCTGCCCTGTGGGTCTAGCTGTATATAGCAAGTCATAGTGTCAATGCATATAGGAATAGTTTCAAATAATAGAAAGAGCATGAGTTTAGGAGTTCATACCAGTCATCGAATGCCGCGAAAAACCTGATCTCTGTATCTGTGGGCGTAGGCCTTTAGGTAGGCCTCGTCGCTGTCAGCTCAGGTCTTTACCAGCCGACCCCTCCGCGTCCAGTCCCGAACCTGGTCAGCTACTCAAACACTCCAGTCGACATCGCCATTAAATCCCTTCGAGGACCTCTCATAGCACTCGTCGTCTCTAGTAGGGAACTCCACATCAGGCTGATGAACTCCCCTCGTCCTCATAATCAATCGATGGTGTAGTGGCTCGATGATGTTGATGCAGTGTATCTAGATCTCTCGCCCTTCGTAAGCCAGGGCTGCCTCTACCCATGGCTATCCGTCGTGTCCATCATCCCAATACGGTGTCCAGCGCACCTGAAAGGGCAATTGAGTGCATGTTAGCATAAGAAGCATTTAAAGCATATAGAAGAATTTAAGTTTAGAAGTTTACCGATGCATAAGGGAATGAGTCGATGTCGTCCTGGATCGCCCAGGTCAGTTATCGGATCTATCCCATGTCTCTAGCTACTACCCACCGTCTTGCGATGGGGATCCACTCCTGGTGTACCTCCGTCCCTCACCCTAAGCCAGGGAGGTATAGGAAGCTCCAGATCTGCACAAGTCAAATGTCAGCATCAGCATTAGCAAGCATAATCATGAGAATAGAAGCATTTAAAGTCTAGAGTGTCTACCTGTAGGAAAGGCTAGAAGTCGCCCAGCATCGTCTGCCAGTCGGTCATGCTCAGGGAGTCAAATAGGAATGCTAGCACCACTGCTCCCCAAGCAAACCCTCCAACTCTGTCCAAGTCCCTCAGTAATGGGAGGAGCCTGCAACTCACTCCATCAGCTCTGGTCGCGAATAAAAGCATCCCGAATAGTAAGATCAGGAAGCGCCATAAGATGATGTCTCCCTCTGGTCTCGGTCCCGCTGCCACTCTCGGTCGAACCTGCTCCACCACTCTCCCGATGTGCTCCTCTAGCAGCTCTCCTACGGAGATCGCCACCCCTCTCAGCCCCAAGCTCTCCTGGAGCATCACCCGTGCTAGCTGGGATGAGTGGTGTCCTGGCCTCATCAAGTCCAATCCGAGCAGCTCCTATGCCATCTCGCGGTAATCTGTGCATGTCCATCCTATCACCGGTGCTCCATGGACTCGTAATCCAGTGATCCTCGCTATATCTTCTAGCGTGGGGATTATATGGCCCCACGGGAAGGCGAATGCCCTACTGACTAGATCCCATCTCTCATGTAGGGCATATAGAAGTGATGTGTCTATCCACGTCACTTCGATGCTGAGTAGCTCTCCAAACCCCATGGTAGCTAGTCTCTCTCTCTAGTAGTCGGGTAGTGCCTGGTACACTACCTAGACTTGCAGCCACGAGATCCGGGTCCGTCTCTTCCCCTGCACACATTCAGAACTTAGGTCAGTCACTTGCATTGCATTAATATAAATAAAGCCACAAAAAAAACAAATAAGACAAAAAATACAAAAATTCAAACCTTGTCTCGGGTTCCTTGGTGGCCCTATTCTGGATCATCAGAGTTATATCATGGCCCAAGGTTGGACCGCCGGCTTCTGTGGTGGTCTCTGAAATGACTGCTACAGTCCCAATGGAGGGACGTCTTCCATTCCGTTCCCCCAGGCTGTTGAAATGGCCAAAAGGCCCTACAATCAATCTCAACTACTCCCCAGACCTATTTCCCCTCCATTCCACACACATGCACGGCCTAAAACAAATAAAAAATGAATTTTTTAGGGTCACCAGCCTACCTCAGAGGACCGTCGTCTGGTCGCCGCCGTCGATGCTTCCTTGGCCGCAGGGGTCTCTCCCCACTCCGTTTGAGCCACCGTCGGGCCTCCCTCTTCCTTTGATGGATTCACCGCCGTCGGAGATGGCTTGTCTTCGTCGAGCCAGTGTTGAAGGTGTTTGATCACCCTTCTCTTTGCCATCTCAGCGAATGGGGTGCGGTGGTCACCGATCGGGCTCGCCGAGGTGGTCACCGGAGTCGCCGGGTTCGGGTTTGGGTGTTTTCGTTCCAATGGTATGAGTGGGGAGGGAATGAACAAACGGTTTATTTTTTTGAAAGTCCAGGACATTTGGCTGTCTATCGTAAGACCGTCACACCCCTTTTGGTGATCCTTCTTTCGGCCATTTGTGGTCAAGTCATCCTCCTCGAAGGATGTGAACCGATGAAGTTTGGTGGTTCTGTATTAGACCGTTAATGCTCTTCTAGCGGTTGTGATATAGACCATTTGTGGCTTGGAATCATTTGTTGAATTACATGCTTTATCCATTTAACTTCATGCCTTATCTCATTATATTTATGCAATCCATGCCTTATCTTATTTATGCAATTCATGCTCCACAACGAAGTCAGATTGATTTAGACTAACCGGGGGGAACAACCCTATGCATGCATCAAATGGATGGCTGAAGAAAATCCAATCGCATAAACCAAACCACTACACAGTAGATTTTGAGGTAGTTCGGTCCTCCAGACATACAACCACCCCGCACTCAAACCAGAGTGTGGCTTACTGCTGCGCCTCACAGCTTGCGTCTGCTGAGCATTACAACTTGACTTACAACTACTGAGCATCACAACTTGCTAACCCGCTAAGCATCACAGCTTGCTATCCGAGGTACATACCTCACCCGTTGAGCATTACAGCTTATCTCCACTAACACACAGCTTGACAGGAAATTGAAAATAGAAAAGAAAAAATGATGGAAATTCAGCAACGGAAAGCTGGAAGTAAGCACAATAAACTATAGCTCACTCAGGAGCAATGTAGCTTGGATCTAATCCAGAGGCTACCAATCTTCTTTCTCCTTCTTCCTCTTCTGCCTTTAGCAACTCTCTCGCTCTAACTCCAACTCTTCTCACGAGCTCTCTGGCTCTCAGACTCTTTTGCACTCTTGCTCCTTTCTACTTCGATCTCTACTCCTCTTCGATCAGACTCTCTTGCACTATCTTTCTCTGCTTCTCCTTCTTGTCTTCTAAGACTCTAGCTCTTAGCAGCTTCAGCATCAGCCCCCTTTTCATTGAAGGATGAGGCAGGCTTTATAGAGCAGAGGCGCCGGAGGTAATTTGATGAAGATGATGGTGTTGTTTCAATCAGATGGCTCTACGTGGAAGGATTCCAGCTCTAGCCATGTGGTCCCTACAGAATGCACCCAGGGGGCGTATGGAGGGAACATTCTCGCCGAGAAGTGAGTGCCATAGAAGGTCCACAAGTTGGATGCTAGATAGAGTTAGATCCACGTGGCAGATTCTTCTAAAGACGGGGTACTGCTATCCTTACGAACTCATGCTCTAGTTGTGACTTAAGTGATCACGTGAGAGATGATAATGTCTGCCTTATGCTTCTCAGGTGCTTGATCCTGGTATTTTCAGTTGATATGGGCTCTTCACACTTTGACTCCTGTCAGTTGGTTATAAGGCATTTTGTTAATTGCATAGACTTTATTGACCATGAGAGTAAAAGTGCACGGGCTCAAATGTGTGCAAAATGCAAAGAATGCATCGACTTAACAATCCATGAGCCCATCATGCACGGAGTTGATAGGCACACTAGGCCGGTCCAAAGATAAAGATTGAAATAAAGAAATTAGGCTATTATTGGCCCACCATATTCGATGACTGTTGTAAGTTCACCAAGTCATGCCAAAAGTGCCAAGAACACGTCACCATGCCTAGAAGGCCACCGGCACGACTACACCCCACCATCCCTAGTTGGTCGTTCGCCCAATGGGGCACGGATGTGGTGGGCCCTTTACCTGCATCTTCATCAGGATGCAAATATATTCTGACAGTCACAGATTACTTTTCCAGATGGGCAGAGGCTATGGCACTAAGAGAAGTGACGAGGAGCTGGTCGCTAGATTCTTCTGTCAGACTATAATATTCTGATTTGGGGTCCCCAGTCGACTTATCTCCGATAATGGTAGTCATTTCAGAAACCAGAAGGTGTATAGGCTAGCCGACTAGTATAAAATTGATTATAGGACATCATCCCCCTACAATCCACAGGCCAACGGGCTTGTAGAAGCATTCAACAAGACCCTCTACACCTTACTAGTAAAAACCATCAGCTCCAGCAAGAGAGACTGGGAAGAGAAAATGTATGAAGCGCTATGGGCATATCGTACAATCTACAAAATCCCAACTGGTTGTTCACCATTCTCCCTAGTGCACGGGTCAGAGGTAGTGGTGTCAACAGAGCTCGAGGTGCCATCACTGCGAGTCGCTATTTAGCACGGCCTGGCAAGCGACGAGCAAACAAACATAGAAAGAAGACTGGAAGAGCTTGCTGAGCTCAAAGGAAGGCCCCTCCGGGTGCAACAATACATCCAATTATATCAAGCTCGCCTGGCTTGGGCTTTCGATAAGTTGGTCAGGGAGTGAGAATTCAAGAAGGGTGACCTGATCATGGTCAAAAGAAGAGAAGTAATATCCTCCAACCCCAAAGGGAAGTTGGCTGAAAACTGGGTAGGACCTTATGTTGTCCACCGAGTCTATGAGAGTGGTGCCTACATTCTCGTAGACCACAAGGGGGTAGTTCAATTCTCCCCTCTCAATGGGAAACACTTGAAGCTGTATCATATAGCCTTGCTAGCATTCAAAGAATGACCAAAATTTACCTTGGTTTAGTGGCACTCCGCCCTGACCGAGCTCTCCAATTATACATACCCAGCTCAAACCAATCCCACGGCCATCGGCCTGTGATTGCAGAAACCCCCCTAATATACACCAGTCCTAAGGTTCCTTGAGCATTGGTCCCTTATCATTTGGAGACTCCCAACACACTGGGCGACAATCAAAAAGAAAAGAAAAAACTTACACATGACCCTAGACATACTAAGGATGACTCGGTAAGAATGTCAGACGCCGTCTACATACACTAAGTGTAAAGATAGACTGTCCCACAACTTGATGCCATGAGTCTCAACCCTCGTCAACCATCTCCGGTTTGAGAAGACTCGTCCTTGGGTACGGAAGTGTAAAAGGATCAGGAGGTGGGTGACGGGATGGTAATCCAGACATCTGGTGTGGAGCATGGAAAATGGGAAGTCCGGGCATTGTCTCTCATATGCATGGCAAAAATCAAACCATACCGCATAACCATTGGGTGTCGACAGTGGTACGGTAGTCACTAGCGATTGCGCTACTGTAGGAGAGAAGGGTAAAAGTGGGACAGCTGACTGCTGCTCGGGAGTGACTAGCAAAAGAGAGGTGCCAGACTGGTCAGGGCCGTCAAGGGAACCTAGGATGGGTGACAGCATGGGGCCGTCCTGTGGGGCTGGGTTGACTGACTGACCCTGGCCCTCTAGGTGATCTATTGGGTTACTCTCTAACCCCTCAACCTTAGTGAGGTACTCCTCGACCAACTCTTGGTTAGCCTCATAACTCACCAGAATAAGCCTGGGATGGGCATTCTTCGAATGTGGGTCCTCTAAGATAGGGGAATGGGAAGGACACTGGTCGGGGAAATGACTATTCCCATGATGGGTGGCTAGAGGGGCGGGCTCCGGGAGAGGTGGCATGCGTGAGCCCGAAGGCAGAGCGGGCTGCTAGGGGTGGGTGGCTGGAGACACGGAGGTGGTTGGCTGAACCCCATTGTGGAAGACGAACTCGCTAGGTAGGTGAGGTGGGTGTAAGGTGTAGGTCCTTCTGTCCTGGAAAAAGATCACTCTCCTCTCTTCTAACCAAGTTTGTCCTAAAATGATGCATGGACCAGCAAGTGTGTCGACCTTGCACCATGCTCCATCATCATATTGGATGGGGCCGAACCTCCATTGGAACTCTACGAATGCTAAGCCACCATTGAGAACAATCTCCCCGGTCTTAGAGAGTGACTCGACAATGTCCTAAGAGACATAATTAGATGACACCCAACAGATGAAGTCGATCTCCGTATGCAACCCATTAGGTAGGATGGCAGTGGACACTATAGGGCACTGGAATGACTCGATCATCCAACTTTCTAGACCCGACCCCTGTCCACTATAAACTCCACCAAAAATTGAAACTTCCTTGAAAGTCCACCAACAAAATACCCTCTTCTTCCTTACTTCCAGACCTGCAACCTTCATGAAGACCACTTCACCCTGATCTACCATATACCCTGCGGTCAACCCCTGTTCTTAGGAAATCCCACTTTTTGCCCTATCAGTCCCCATCTAATAGATCAGTGACTTCTAAAATCAGCCACGGCCAGCACAGGAGTTTTAAAATCCCTTCTTTAGCCTGAGGTCGAAGTACTTTGAAAGAGATTTCCAACGACGCCAATCTCGCGTCGATCCGACATCGGCACTGATCGCAGCAGCGTTTCTCGCGGGGTCACGCACTGCCAAACAGCAGCTCTGGTTTGTGGACGACACCCGGCGATCATCCCTGGAGCGACCGCCTCGCCTCCCGTGAAGCCGAGCAGCATGCCTCCGCCCCCGGGACCATCCAACCAGGAATCGTCACCGCTGCAGCAACCTCCCGGCTCCCCCGGACTATCAGCTAGGACGTGGGCCCCACGAGCGCGTGTGCTTGCTTTGTCAAAGCGGCCCCGAGTGCTGCCCGTCAACCCAATCGCGTCACTTCCGGATCCCGTGTGTAGCCCCATACCTCCCTGCGTGGAGTGGATAGTAATTTATTTACTGTAATATTTGTGTAATAACTGTTCCGGGAGTACCGATTCGGGTGGGGTCGTCTTCCCCACGCCGAGAGCGTGGATGTATCGTATTCGCTCCTTACTTGCCACTTTGCTTCATTTCATATATACTTGTTATGCCACTACTAGAGAGCATGATAGGGTAATCTAGCTCGATATTTATTATTATTCACTACTGCGAGCGAGAGAGCGTGACCGTCTCGTGACCCGATCTGGGCACCAGAGAGACCCGACCACCCTAGCTCATTGCCGATTTCTCAACCGTGCACGTCCGTACGCTTCCCTCGTTAGGGGCGACTGCGAGCTTGCTTAGAGTTTAGGTCGAGTCATGGTCCATCCCACATCAAATTGGTATCAGAGCCAGTCGAGTCTAGGGTGCATCATTTTGCATTAGTGTGTTTGCATTAGTCGGTGTCTCTGTGTGTCTTTGCATGCCCACTCGTTGAGGTACACAGTACTCACCACCACCACCACCCATGGCCGAACCCCGAGTCACTAGTCTCGATGCGGCAGAGGTGGCCTCTAAGCATCCAAAAATATGGTCACGGTCCCCACGGGATGTCTCGGACACTCACGGGGCCGAAGGTCAACCACTGGGGGGCCAGCTGCTGAAGGCCGACTCGGGTGCCACGGCCGGCGTGTCGTGGGCAACGCACGACAACACCGGCGACCCCCACGGCCAGTATGTGTTGGAGTCCCTGGTCGACGCCAAGGGCGACATTGTTACTGCGACGGCAGCCGATACGCCCGCCCGCCTCGGGGTCGGCACGGACGGCCAGGTCCTTACTGCCGACTCGGGCGAGGCGACGGGCCTCAAGTGGGCGGACGCCTCCAGCGGCGGGAGCGGCGACGGCCTTGTGCCGTATTTCATTCCGTCCGGCGAGACGTACACGGTCCCCGAGTACCGCCAGGCCCTGTTCATCGAGCCCATCGACGTGGAGGGAGTCCTCGACGTTGAGGGCCTCCTGATCGAAGTGACCCAAGCCCCCGACCTGTCCGCCCTGCTGCACATGCAGCTCGGCATCTAAGGAGACGGCTAAGTGTTCAGTTTCAAGAAGCGAGCCTCCGGCGACGTCCCGACTCCAGGCACCGACAAGGTCACGGTGTTCGTGGACGACAGCGGGAACATCAAGCGCAAGGACGAGGCCGGCACCGTCTCCGACCTGGCGTCGGGCGGCATCCCCCTCTCGACCGGGACGGCGAAGGGCGACATCGTCGCGTACACCGCCTCGGGTACCGCCGACAACCTGGCGGTCGGTACGGACGGCCAGGTGCTTACTGCGGACTCGAACGAGGCGACAGGGGTCAAGTGGGCAGCCTCGTCGGGCGGCATCGCCGCCACGCTGCTCGACGCCAAGGGGGATCTGGTCGTAGCGTCGGCCGCAGATACGGCGGCCCGCCTAGCGGTCGGTACGGACGGTCAGGTGCTAACGGCCGACTCGAACGAGGCGACCGGGGTCAAGTGGGCCGCACAGTCCGCCACCTATGGCGCCACCCGAGCGTACCGGGCCACGTCGAACCAGAGCATCAACACGTCGACCCACACCGCCGTGGCGCTCAACGCCGAAGAATTCGACGACGACGGCCTCCACGACAACTCGACCAACCCGAGCCGGTTCACGATCGCTGCGACTGGGCGCTACCGCCTGGTCGGCCAGATCCAATACGACACCGCCGCAGCGACGGGTACCCGCCACGCTCTCATATGGAAGAACGGCGTTGGGACCCAACAGACACCCACGGGTCACGGGCAAACCACGAGATCAAGCTAAGACAAGCAGAAACCGGTGCGGTGGATGACAACAGCACTCTGGGCAAAGCGAACCATCACTCAACTGCTAGGTGAACCCGACAGTCAACAGGCAGCCGCTACACAATCAGAGGCAATGACACTGGCAATTCTAGATTGAGTCATTAGGGTACTATCGTAGTCAAAGAAAAGATCACACCCAGTCACCTAAACCGATCGATCCAGAAACTACCGACAAACAGACACCGCCCTAGAACCCAACAAAAGACTGACCAACACACAGGACAGAACAACGACTATCACGGCCAACAACAGGACCGTAACGCACCAACATAGGGGCATTACCTACTCCAACGCACCAGAGTAGGGGCGCCAGGGCAAACAGACCTAAAATCTAATACAGACCATGTAACGCACCAGAACAGGCACGCCACATCAGCATAATGCATCGAGACAGGGGCGTTATGGCCAACGGACCAGAACTCAAATAAAGGGCATGTAACGGACCTACATAGGCACGTTACACAAGCCTAACGCACTAGGGCAGGGGCGCTATGGCCAACAGACCCAAAACCACTCATCACAGACAGAACAACATATAGCAGACTAGGCTGAGTCCGTTACAGCAACATGGCGCATGGGGCTTGGTGCGTCACACCAACCGCCATAGCCAGGCAAACGTCAGTCAAACACAACGTAACGGACTCACACAGGTGCGTTACCTAACCATAATGCATAGGGAAAGATCCGTTACAGCGAACCGACTGACACGATCTTTGAGGTAACACGATCGTCGAGGGGCTGACCACAGCAGCAGGCCTCGAAAACCACCCGAGCGTAACGTACCTAGGCCAGTGCATTATACTCATGTAACAGACCAGGTCTGGTCCGTCACACTCCACGACCTCGAAAGATGAAAAATGACGAACAGGATGTAATGGTCTATCGAGGGACCGTTACCTGTGTGACGGTCTCTGGAAGGACCGTTACACAAAACTGGCGAGTAAAACTGTGGAATGATCGAATCGGCTCGTTCCACGTCCCATTCACGTCGAAGCGCAGGGGAAACAACGCCAAACGATCATACAACACATCTGGAGTCAAAAAATGACACATGTACACATTAAAATGCAAGATCGGGGCGATTTCGACGAATCGACCCAAATCGAGTCACCGGAGTTCCGCTAATGCAAAGGGAGAATTTCTACGTCGATTCAGACGTAAGGTATACAATGGCGGTATCGTGTAAAAAGGTAAGCTAGTGGGACAATGCGGGGATTTCAAGGGATCCTGAGATTAGTGTATGCTACGGATGTTCTGAAATTGTGAGCCAATGGCCCCAGAAGCAGTCCGAGATGACTGGATATTTTAAAGAGCTCGGCCAGGGCAAAACGGCACTAGGCCAAGGTGAATCTCGGTTATTCCGTGGATGCCGGTGGGGCTGTATGGTATAGCTTCAGATGTTTCCCATTAAGAGGGGAGAACTAGACTACCCCTTTGTGATCTACAAGGACGTAAGCACCCCCTTCATAGACCTGGCGGATGATATACTGTCCGACCCAATTTTCAACCAACTTCCCCTTGGGGTTGGAGGCTATCACTTCTCTTCTTTTGACCATCACTAGGTCACCTTTCTTAAATTCTCACCCTTTAGCCAGCTTGTTGAAAGCATAGGTCATGCGAGCTTGGTATAGTTGAACATTCTGTTGCGCTCGGAGATGCTTTCCTTCGAGCTCGGCGAGCTCTTCTAGTCTTCTTTCTATGTTGGTTTGTTCACTGCTGGCTAACCCATGCTGAATGGTAACCCGCAGCGATGGAACCTCCAATTCAATTGGCACCATAGCTTCTGACCCATATACGAGGGAGAACGGTGAGCAGTCAGTTGGGGTTTTATAGACTGTATGATAAGCCTAAAGTGCTTTGTACATCTTTTCTTCTCAATCCTTCTTATTAGATTTAACAGTCTTTGCCAGCAAAGTGCAGAGCGTCTTGTTAAAGGCTTCTGCAATCCCGTTGGCTTGGGGGTTGTAGGGGGACGACGTCCTCTAGTCAATTTTATATTTATCAGCCAGTCGATATATCTTCTGGTTTCTGAAATCACTGCCGTTGTCAGAGATAATTCGACTGGGGACTCCAAACTGAAATATTATATTCTACCAGAAGAATCTGGCAACCAGCTCCCCCATTAATTCTCTTAGCGGTATCCCTTCTGCCCATCTGGAGAAGTAATCTGTGGCTACTAAGATATATTTGCATCCTGATGAACATGTTGGCAGAGGGCCCACCACATCCTTCCCCATTGAGCGAACGACCAACTTGGGATGGTCGGGTGCAGTGGCACCGGCGGTCTTCTTGACATGGTGGAGTATTCTTGACATTTCTGACAAGCAAGCTTCAGCCAGACCATTGGCCTATGGATTGTAGGGAGTTGGCATCCTTCAGTCAATCTTGTATTTTTCTGCCAGCCGGTAGACCTTCCGGTTGCGGAAGTGGCTGCCGTTGTCTGAGATAATTCGGTCAGGGGTGCCGAATTAGAATATAATATTACGACGGATAAATCTAGCGACGATCTCCCCAGTGACCTCCCTCAGAGCAATGGCTTCGGCCCAATGGGAGAAATAATCAGTCGCTACCAAGATGTACTTGTAGCCTGTGGATGAGGCGGGCAATGGACCCACGACGTCTATTCCCCATTGGGTAAAAGCCCAGCTAGGCACCGTAGGATGCAACAGCACGGGTGGCCTCCTGGGTATCGTGCCATGCTCCTAACACCTCTGACATGACTTAGCATACCTACAGCAGTCGTCAAACATCGTCGGCCAGTAATAACCAAGCTTTTTTATTTCAATTTTTATTTTCAGCCCCGCCTGGTGCACACCAGCTGCTCCGGCGTGAACCTCCTTCATAACTCTCCAAGCCTCTTCAATGGATAGGCATCAGAGGAGTAGCTTTTACTTGGCATCCTGATGTGGCACAACACTAAGATGATATTGGATGCAATGACGAGCCAAGGACTTAGACCAGCAAGCATATAAGGAATACCGTGAACTTACGCGTACGGCTCACTCATACGGCGCACACGATTTCCCGAAGGTGACCGGGCGATAATGACGAGGGTCCATGGTGGAACCCAAACGTTCTAAGGGTCTTGGCTAGCTTAGGCTGACCCCTAAGGGTCTGGGATTCCCAACTTCATGTGGGGGCCAGCACGCCGGGGCGTGGGTTTGGGGTGTCACTCTCTCGCTTTCCGCAGTGGGCACACTAGAAGTTGTGTGCAAGTTTGTCTCTCGGCTCACCGTCCGACGGACATTCAAGACAATACAAAATCAGCAAAGCGTGTAACCAGCCAAGGGGTAGCAGTCGCTTACCTGACTGGTGTGAAAATACCAATCCTGATAAGAGACGAGGACGAGCGGGGAGGTGTGGGTACGCACCCGCACGCCACGGCGATGACACTTGACCTGAAAATGAAGATAGCTACAGCACTACACCTCACGTAGGAGGGGGATCTTGGGGTGGGGGTTAAGTGCTTACAACCAAAATACTACCTCCATGCAGGGAGGGGCCTTCAGCCGGCCAAGCGAGGGGAGGGGACATACTCGAGAATAGTATTGCTAGACTGGACGAATCAGGGTCAAGACACTATCTGCAACCATGACGTGCAAGATAGAACCATTATCCTCCAATCCTTCCAACCTAATGGCCTATCCAATGATTAAACATGTGCACCTAGATCATCATCATTTTTGTTAAAGCGGAACATCAGATCCCAGAACACGTGAATGACCAGCCGGTTCTCGAGATACTATATCATAGTTACCATATAGTAATGCATTAAGGGACTAGGGATCGAGATACTTACCTGACTTACCTGCATGCGAGAAGTGACGTGGTGCGATTGCATACATTAATTTTGCAATTAATCAAGCCAAAGAAATAAGCATGATGCATTAAATAAGGCAAAGGCCACCTAAAAATGGAACAAATATAGCATTTCAAGCACAATAGAATTTAGCAACCAAGCGGCCAATTTCAAGACCGTAGAGGGTGCTTAGCGGTCCAACGCCAGACCGCTACCCATGAGGTGGTTCAAATTCCAAAACGAGCATGACCTTGATGGTAACGGTCCCCTAAGGATCGCCAAGGGGTTCCTAACGGTCCATCACATGACTGCTAGGCCCTAGGCGAATTCAAAAAGTGAGGGCTACTATTCAAACCCCCTCTTCACTCATTCCATTCACACTTCCCCCCATCAACCACCACCACCGGTGATAACCCCAACCAAACCATCACCGAGCTCGCTACGCTCTCCCATACACGATCAGATGGCGAAGAAGAGAGCCGTGCGATGATTCTTACATCACATGGCGGAGGAGGAGACTCCCGCGGTGCCGGTGGACCAAACGGAGGAGAGACCACCATCGGCTCAAATGGAAGAAGGAGGCCCCTCCATGGCGTCTATAGCCCTTGAGGAGGAGGTTGGTGATGGTAACGGTGATCAGGCGGCCGAGGAAATGCTTGAGGCGGCGGCCAGAGCTCCACCATCCGAGGTAGGCTGTGAGACTAAAAGTCCCATTTTTTATTTTCAAAGCATGAAATGGGGGTAGAATAGGATGGGCATGGGTCATGGGGACCCATGGATGGATTGTGTAGGCCCCTGGGGCCATTTCCAGGATTGGAGAAATGGGGGGAACGTCGCCCGTCGTGACGAGGACCTAGCAGTCATTCCAGCGATCGCTAGGGTGCCAAACGGTTAGACCTGGATAGCTAAGCAAGGCCAAACGGTCCTCAGAGGACCACCCTCGAATGATAGCTGTTGGTGTAGGCAAACTCCACTAATTATAAATGGTGGGTCCAACTCCCCTGCCACTCCAAGCAACACGGTCTCAACATGTCCTCCAAAATCTGGATGGTCCTCTTAGACTGACCGTCCGACTGAGGATGATACGCTGAGCTGAAGGCCAACTCGGTGCCTAGAGCTCTCTAGAAACTCCTCTAGAATCCCGATGTGAAGCGTGGATCACGGTCGGACACAATGGAGATGGGAACTACATGCAATGGGACAATCCGCTCCACATACAATCGGGCCAACTTCTGCACGCTCCAACTGACTTTGATCGGCAACAACCAAGCCGTCTTCGCTAGTCTATCCACCAGTAACCAAATACTATCATGCCCACTGGGTGTCCTCAGTAACCCAACCACAAAATCAGTGGTCACGTGGTCCCATTTCAACGTAGATATCTCCAAGGGCTGAAGTGTACCCCCTGGTCGCTGGTGCTCAGCCTTCACCTGCTGACAGGTCAAACATCTGGTCACAAACTCAGCTACATCTCTCTTCATGCCAGGCCACCAAAACTGCCTCTTCAGGTTCTGGTACATCTTAGTCCATCAGGGGTGCACGGCATACCGACTCCCATGAGCCTCACGTAACACCGTACGCCTCACCTGCTCCTCGACTGGGATGTACAACCTACCACTGAACCTCACAGCTCCATCCTCACCAAGCTCCACCTCGGCCATCGACAGAATACGGGGTAGCTCGGGGTCCGCACGCTAAGCCTCAGTCACCTGTCAATGAACAACAGGCGTGACAATTAGACTCGCCAGGACAACTGAACCATGATCCTGAGGGATCTTGAGCCTAAAAGTCATGACCGACACATGCTCCCAAAGCCTCCACTTCCTCAACAACATCTAACTGACCACTACTCTCCTGCTTAGAGCATCAGCCACGACATTCATCTTGCTAGGCTGAGAAGACAGAGTAAAATCATAATCCTTCATGTACTCCATCCACCTCCTCTGCCTAAGGTTAAGGTCCTTCTGGATGAATACATATCTCAAACTCTGATGGTTAGTTAAAAGCTCAAACTTCTCGCCGTACAGATAATGCCTCCAGATCTTCAGGGCGAAAATCACTGCCGTCAACTCAAGATCATGAACAGGGTAGTTCACCTCATGTGGCTTTAGCTGTCGAGATGCATACACCACCACTCTCCCATGCTGCATCAGCACAGCACTGAGACCTACCCTGGAAGCATCTATACACACCACAGAACCTCCCGACCCTGAAGGCAATACCAACACCGGAGCAGTAGTGAGCAATCTCTTCAACTCCATAAAGCTCTGCTCACACTCCTCCATCCAGACGAACGCACATCCTTTCACGTAAGCCTAGTCATTGGGGCCGTAATATAAGCAAAAAGCTAAATAAATCTCCTATAATAGCCCGCAAGTCCCAAAAAGCTATGAATCTCCATGACGGTACTCGGCCTCGGCCACTGCACCACTGCCTCGACCTTAGCTGGGTCCACGGAAACACCATCACCAGAAATCACGTGCCCTAAAAAGTGTACTTCTCAGAGCCAGAACTCACACTTACTGAACTTGGCATACAACTAGTTATCGCGCAGGGTCTACAACACCATTCTCAAATGATGCACATGCTCCTTAGCAGACCGCGAATACACATGGATGTCATCTACGAACATGAGCACGAACTGGTCCAAGTACAGATGGAACACCCTATGCATCAAATCCATGAACGTTGTAGGGGCATTGGTGAGCCCCAACGACATCACCAAGAACTCATAATGCCCATACCTCGAATAGAATGCAGTCTTCTCTCCATCAGACTCTCGAATCCGCAGCTAATAATAGCGTGATCTCAAATTGATCGTCAAAAACACTCGGGCCGACTGAAGCTGATCGAACAAGTCATCAATCCTAGGCAACGGATACCTGTTCTTAACAGTCGTCTGGTTCAATTGATGATAGTCGATGCATAGCCTCAAACTACCATCCTTCTTCTTCACAAACAACAACGGGGCACCCCACGGGGAATAACTAGGACGAATGTACCCCTTTGCCAATAGCTCCTGCAACTGCGCCTTCAGCTCTCGCAACTCTGTAGGTGCCATACGATAAGGGGCCTTCGATATAGGCGCCGTACTAGGTACCACCTCAATCACGAAATCAATCTCTCACTGCGGTGGCAGTCCTGGCAACTCCTCGAGAAAAACATCGAAAAAGTCACACACGATAGGAATGTCCTCCACATCCAGACACTTTCGCTCGACCAAAACCATGGAAGCAAGAAAATCCTGACAGCCCGCATCAAGCATACGACGAGCCCTAATAACCGAAATAAGCAAGCGGGAAGAGGAAGATCGAATACCTCGATAACGAAGGTGGGTCCACGAAGCTGCCGGAAGTAGACCCTCTTCGAGCCGCAATCCACCAAAGCATGATGTGCCTCGAGCCAATCCATGCCCAAGATGACATCGAAGTCCTGAAGCGGTAACACGTAGAGTCGGGCTGGCAAGTTTCGCCCTTCCACCCACACGGTCACCTTCTCGAAGTAATACGGAATGTGCACGAAATCGCCAGTAGGTAACTCCATCGCCATGTCACAGGACACCTTGGTCACCGAGTCCTCCACGCTTTGAGTAAAATCCTCCGAAATGAACGAATGAGAAGCACCCGAATCGAACAAAACACGAGCCGCGCAACCCAAAATCGAAAGAGTACCATCTGCCAACTGCAACGCCTCAACCTCTGCTCTGGTCATGTGGGTCACTCTGCATCGGGATCTCTGCCTCTCTACAGTAACTGATCGAGACAACTGAGGAAACTGCTCCTGTCGCTGGTACTACTACGGCTGTGCTGGCACTTGCTGGGGCTGAAACTGCTACTGCTACTGAAACTCAGACGGTTGACTTAGCCTCTGCAGACAGTCACATGCCACGTGCCCTGGCTGGTCACACTTGAAGCAAATCACAGGCGCTGAACACGGCCTACCAGGATTAGAGCCACCGCACCTGGGACACCCGTCCCGAGCACCACTCACTGAGCTCTGACGCTGCAAAGCTACCGGCTGTTGAACACTGCCAGATGACTCCTACTGCGTCTGCCCCTTACGGTCTTGATGCCTCCTGCCAAAACCAACTTCCCTAAGCAGCTTCTTGAGCTTCGAGCCAAAGGAAGAAGACTCCGACACGGGGGCAACCGACTACGTCGCCACGGATCTGCCTGCTGAAAGTTGGACAGTACTCTGCGACTGAACCACTGACGGCTGACCAAAACCTACCCGAACCTGACCAGCACTGCCCTACCCTCGAATCTTCTATAAATCTCTCTCCAACACTGATGTTTCCTTGCACGCCGCATCTAAAGTGGTCAAACCTGATGCAAGAAGATGGTGCCTCAGCTCGAGCCTCAGACCACTAACAAACTGATCAGTCTTCACTATGCCAAAGGGGTGTCGAAGGTTGACGTAGTCGATTCATTGACACAGAGTAAGTGCCAAAGCAAGGGTCTTTTCATTCGTTGACTCCAGATGGAAGGTCTGAGCCAAATGAAAAAAAGTCTTTTTGTTCATTGACTTGGACGGAGGGTCGAGTCAAAAGTTTAGTCGTCAGTGTCAATAGGGACTCAGAGGCTGATGTGGTCAATTAATTGACACAAGGTAAGTGCCAAAGCAAGGGTCTTTTCATTTGTCAACTCCAGACGGAAGGTCTGGGCCGAAGGAAAAAAAAGTCTTTTTGTTCATTGACTTAGACGGAAGGTTCGAGTCAAAGGTTTATTTGTCAGTGCCGACAGGGTGTCAGAGACTGACATGGTTAATTTATTGACATGGGATGAGCGTCCAAGCAAAGAGGTCTTTTCGTTTGTCAACTCCAGACGGAAGGTCTGAACTGAAGGAAAAAAGTCTTTTTATTCATTAACTTAGACGGAAGGTTTGGGTCTGATGCGGGACAAGACACAAATGGGCTAGGACCTATGACCAACTCGAAGTCCGACCAGCACTTGCACGCTAAAGGTAAGCCAGGTGGCTGTCCTTCGTAGCGTTCCTCCGGTGGAGGCGTCTCTCAATAAGAAACTCTCTAGCCCAATGATCGTCCCTACGAGGGAAGCGTGGGATTGCAGCGGTTAAGGAGCCACTATCGCCTAGAGTGTTCCAGTTCGAGCTTAGCGCTCGACTGGGGCTATGAGAACGGGTGCTCACAACTCTCAACCACGGTAAGTCGCAACTGGCTAGGGCCCCTATTCACACAAGCACGACATATATGAAAGCATACTAAATAAGCAAATGCTGGCGAAAAAGAACATCACATGTACCTCCATGACTAGCGCGTGGGAAAGAAACCTCGACCGAGTCCGACAACCCTGATACACGATAACAAAAGTATTAATACAACCCAAGCAAAAGACATTGTCATTCGTCACTCACGGTGGATGGTCGGTGACGGGGAGAGCATTGACTTCCTTCGAGACACTTGGATCGGGGACAAACCTCTCCTTCATTTCCTGAAATTGCACAATTATGCTGGTAACTATCCGTGAGTAAGTGTTAGAGATATGTAATTGGATTTGCGTCATCCTTTATGGTAGAACCTCACCATCCCCGTTGAGGAGCTCCGCATAGATCTCCACAGTGAGAAGGACATTTGTGGGAGGCCACTTGAGAAATGGCTCCTCACGGATCTCCATCAAGATCTGATTGGGCGGGGCCGTCAGGGGCGTGTAGTGACGATAATTACCCCTTTCCTTCTCGGAGTGATCGCAGCGGTCTCCGTCGTGTCACTACCGCTTACTCTGGCCCTCTCGTGGCAGGTCGACAGACCTCTTGCGGTCGGATCGATCGATTCCAGTCGCGCGGCCCAGGGCCACTGTATTCTCCTCACAGCGCGCATGCTTCTGCACTAGAGCGAGGAGATCCGGAAGGGTCGTCGGGGCCTCGACTTCGAGGGCGCGCCAGAGAATGTGATCCCGCGTCCCCTGGGTGAGGGCCGTGGTGGCGATGCCGACGTCGAGATGTGAGATCCGTAGCGCCTCCACGCGGAAGCGGGAGACATAGTCCCATACCGTCTCTTCCTTTCCCTGCTTGAGCATGAGCAGGGTCACCGCGGACTTGACCACCTTTCGGCAGTTAACAAAGTTCTCCTTAAGTAGCTTCTTGAGCTGTTGGAAGGAGGAAATAGTCCCGACTGGCAGAGACTCAAACCAAGCACGGGCATTCTCCCGGAGGGTTGTTACGAATGCCAAGCACTTCACAGTGTCCAAGGCCCGGTGGAACACATGGTGGGACTCAAAGCTGTGCATGTGGTCGGCCGGGTCGGTGGTGTTGTCGTAGGAGGTAAACGACGGTAACTGGAGCTTCGGCAGGATGGGGACTTTCATTATTTCCCTAGAGAAGGGGGCATGGAAGTCAAGGTCATCATCGATTAGACCATGATTTTTGACGGCTAAGAGGACGTTGTCCAAGTACCAGACTTTGTCCTCTATTTCTTCGAAGCGTTGGAGTCGTCGGTCCATCTCCAGATTGGAGTGGAGTGGGCTGCGCACCCTTGGCGCAGGCACACTACGAGATCGTCGAGTCCTTGTGGCCGAGGCGCGGGACGCCTCTCGCGCTTGGCGGACATTCCCCTCAGCCTGACCCCTCTCGTCCTCCCGTCGCTCGGACAAGGGCCCGTTGGTCCCGAAGTTCTTGGCAGAGTTCTGTCAGGGCTCGGATTTGTTGACGCAGTTTGTCGAGGTCACTTGGGGTGACCTCCTGTCGGGGATGGGCGAAAGAAGCTTCCTGCGACTCCCGCCGGGAGCTGGGTCCCTGGTGGGACCTACGGCCCCGGTTGCTGGTGTTGCGGAGGCTTCCACGGGGAAAATTTTCTAATTTCTTTTTATTTAAACCAAACCCAACCCACCCTCTCTCTCTCATCTCTCACATTCTCTCACTCACACTCCCGTTCTCTCTCGTTCTCTCGATCCATCGGCTCCGGCTGCAGACGGAGACGACTGTAGGCGAGGTAGCCATGCCGGGAGGCTGTTGAGACGCGGGGTGGAGCGAGGAACGGCGTGGATTTGGCGTAATCCCGAGCGGTGGATTCAAAGCCGACGGTTCGGTTCGCGTGGTGATTTTCAACGCGGTTTAGTCGCCTCGGCGCTCGGTTTCATCGATGGAGGTAGGGAGATGGACCGCCACTTCGTCCTCTACGTTTTCCTTGTAATTTTGCATAGACTGGTGCTCGATCGGGGGAGATCGGGCCAATTTAGTGCAAATCGTAATTTTTGGGGTTTGTAGGGTTCGCCGACAAACGACAACCATTCTCATCATAGTTAGTGTCAAACTGATCGCTGGGATGTCAGGATCCCAACCCCACTAGTTTCGTGTCGATCGGTTGTCATTTGGGGCCGATAGGAGTCTGGGAACCCCGGTGACTCATTTAGGGTCGATTCGTCAGAATCGCCCCGATCTTACGTTTTAATACGTTTCGCTATATGCATGTGATATTTTTGACCCCCTGAGGTCGTTTCTCATCATTTGGCGTTATTTCCCCTGCGCTACGGCGTGCATGGTGTGTAGAGCCGGCCGATTCGACCGTTCTACCATTTTACCCACCGGATTGATTTAGCGGTCCTACGAGAGACCGTTATATGGCATAACGGTCCCACGATAGACCATTATAGTTCGTCATTTTTCATCTTTCGAGGTCATGGAGCATAACGGTTCAGTCCTGGTCCGTTATTTCAGTATAACGCCCCTGCCTAGGCGTGTTATATTCGAGTTATTTTTGAGGCCGTCTGCCATTGCCAGATCCCTCGACGATCGTGCTTCCTCGAAGATCATGTCAGTTGATTCATTTAACAGATCGTTCCCCGTGTGTTCTGGTTCAGGTGATGCACTTGTGTGGATCCGTTATGTTTTGTTTCGACCGATGTTTGACTGGGTATGGAAGTTGATATAACGCGCCTAACCCTGTGCGTCATGCAGCTATGACGGACTCAGCTTGGTCTGTTATATGCTTCTTGTCCGTGTTCGTGTTTTGGGTCCGTTGGCTTTAACGCGCTTGTTGTGGTGCGTTAAGCTAGTCATAGGTCGACGCGTGAGGTGTTAGTTGTCTTCATGTTGTCAGCCGAAAATGTGGTTTACATTAGGCTAAGAAGCTGAGGTTGTGATGGTTGAATGTCCCTGAGAGGCATGACGGCCAAAGGCCAGAATTGGGGGCTGGGACTGGCCAACTACTTCGTGAGGGGATGGTAGCTGAAATGCGGGAGTTGGATGTTGGTGCTAGGTTTGGGTAACTGGCTAACGGAAGCGTAATGACTGGATTGTCGAATTGGCACTGGGACTAGGGCTGAGTGGCTGGCCTATTGAGGTGTTGTAGCCATGATACTAGAATTGGGAGCTGGGACTGGAATTGGGGGGTTGGCCTATAGAGGCGTTGAAGCCACGGTGCTGGGACTGGAGGCTGGTACTGGAACTGGGTGGCTGGCCCGGGAAGGCATTGAAGCCATAGGACTGAAACTGAGGATTGGAACTGAAGCTGGGTGGCCGGCTTGTGGAGGTGTTGAGGCCATGAGGTTAGGACTGAGGACTGGGGCTGGAGCTGGGTGATCGGCGTGTGAAGGCGTTGAGGTCACGAGGCTGGGACTGGAGCTGGGTGACCGGCCTGTGAAGGCATTGAGGTCACGAGGCTGGGATTGAGGACTGGAACTGGAGCTGGGTGACCAGCCTGTGAAGGCATTGAGGCCACAAGCCTGGGACTGGGGACTAGGGCTAGAGCTGGGTGACCGACCTGTGAAGGCGTTGAGGCCACGAGGCTGGGACTGGAGGACTGGAACTGGAGCTGGGCCTTGTCCGACCGTTGAGGGAGTAGTGGTCGCCCTCACTGTGGAGTGATCTGGAGATAGCCGTCGACAGGATGTTGGAATCGACGACCCCTGTCGGTGAGGAGTAGAGAAGGAGAAGTATTTCATTTTTCTCTTTATCAGCTCTACCGCCCTTTTGGGTTTTCACCAGAGTTGGCCCCCTTTAGCTTTTTTCGGTACGCCCTTACGAGTTTTCATACCGAAGGGTTACCTGATTTTGCCTAGGGCGTGTGGGTTTTCACCCCAGCTGGGTTGATGGCAATTTTTGCCTCCAGTGGTCCTGTAACAGGAGACGACTAAGGCCGCCGGGATATCTTCATTTTTTTTACCCCATTTTGATATTTTTTTATATATTTTTTTAAGGATGGTTGTCCGTAGCAGGATGCTGTTAAGGGGGGCATCCGAAAACTAGAGGGTGTAGGTAGAGACCTTCATTTTTTATTGACAATAATAATGAAAATTAATAAATTAATTATTTAATAAGAATTAGCACTAATGAAGGTATTAAAAGGAAAGTGAGGAGGGGTGAAATGGGGTTAGAAAAATGGAGATAAGTCATTCTAGCAAAAAGTTGGAATGAGTTATCTTCGTTTCTAACCACATTTTTGTCATAATTTTTGGCAATCAAATGCAGAATGAGGCTTCATTAGGGATATTCTCACTATATCCCTATACCAAACATGACCAGGTTAAGTTTGGTATCAAGATAAATTATGATGAGAATAAGCGTAAGTCATTCTGAGTTAATTTATCCTTATTCTCATGTGCATTTGGTAAGTAAGATTGTTGGTTTATGCCAGCGTCTCCCTTAGGGATTTGCTGTGACACGTGGGGTATGGGACTCACGTGGAGCATCGGTGCATTGGCAGCCCAACCCGTCGCATGGATTATGTGATCCATGTGAGAAGCCCCTCATGCCCGCCCACAGCACGTCATAGACGTAGAGCTCTGCGCTGCCATAAGGAAGTATGGTTCTGCCTTCCCTACCAGCTCAAGCTTTTAGCGCAAACGGTAAGGGCTTGATCCTGTAAACTAGTATCAGAGTGAGGTCGTGAGTTCAAATCCGCCAGGTGCCGCTGGGGGGGAGATTGTTGGTTTATGCCAGCGTCTCCCTTAGGGATTTGTTGTGACACCTGGGGTATGGGACTCACGTGGAGCATCAGTGCATCGGCAGTCCAACCCGCCGCATGGATTATGGGGTCCATGTGTGAAGCCCCTCATGCCCGTCCACAGCACGTCATAGACGTGAGGCTCTGCGCTGCTATAAAGAAATACGGTTCCGCCTTCGCTACCAACTCGAGCTTTTAGCGCAACGGTAGGGACTTGATCCTGTAAACATTGTTGGGTTCGATGTGCCATAAGATACATGAAAAAAGGTATAGATTTTATTATTAAAAATTGAGAGAGAGGGAAGGAGGAGAGGGGGCAAAGAGAGAGAGAGACAGAGAGAGGGGAGTTGGAGGAGTGTGTGGAGCTTGATCTACCTATGACCCAATCTCGCATCGTGGATCGACTATGCACAGATCTCGAGACAAATAGGAAGAAGATGGCAGCAATTGGAGCCTCTCACCCCTCCCCTCACGAGTTCCCCTCTTGGGCACTCTCTCACAGAGTTAGGCTAGGGTTTCTCCCCCATTTCCCCCCCATCATCTTCAACCTACAGATCTTAGTTCGCAAGCAGCAGTAAAGGCCCAAGTTGCAGATCTTGTGGTAGAGTCATTCGGCATCATCTGAAGACATACCATACATTGTCGGAAAGCTCGTCAAGGTATCTTCGCAGTCGTGGTGGTCCTACAGGCATCCGACATTCCTACTGCCCGGAGGACTGGTTCTTCCCTGACTGCGCAGATCTGGCCCGGCCACTGACCTGAGGTGATTTCCTGGAGCTCCCACGGCCACATCCCACCACTACTAAAGGTGCTGTTCGGCCGAGGTCTTCTAAAGCCAATCGTCTTCCATCAGCAAAAGGCGGAATCCTCTTCGACATCCGGAGGAGCATTTTCTGAATTTTCCTCCCCAGGTGCGTAGAATAGGCCACTCAGGACCTGAATAGACACCCCTTCACTCAATGAGTTCCCTCTCTCTGCCCCGACCTCGTCTGGTGTTATTCCTAGTTGTTGGTCGAAGAAGACTCGTCTATGGTCATCCTCGACTTTGTCCCGCCATGATTGGACTTCGGGAGTGGCTATGGTGGCTATAACCAACTGCTGCTACACCCTGGGATCAGCCTGAGCCAGAGCGCAGAGAGCCTGTTCCGGGAGCCACCCTGGTCGGTGGCGACGACGGGTCCATCCACGAAAATTCTCCAGCTTTCTAGGGTCTGTCAGCGACGATTCGGCACCAATTTTGGTGACTTTCGAGCTCAGGGGAGTGCACAGCGGTGACTACAGCGACTCACTGCCCTGCAGTCCTAGACCTGGACAGAACTGGAGAAGTGCCCTTTCGGCACCGACTTAGCTTGTCTCCCCTCCCCGCCTGGCCGACTTAGCGCCCCTCCCTGTGCGGAGGTAGTTTTGATGCAATCCTTAATTTTCCCTCGCCTAGTCTAACCCCCCATGTGTGGGGAGTAGTGCTTGTATAATCTGAACAAGGGGAAGCTACATCGGCACAGTGTGCGGGGAACCTACACTTCCCCGCTCGCTCACGTCTCCGACTCGGGATCTGATGTGACACGACCTCGGACCTAAGTAAGCAAGCACAATCGCACGTCGAACGGGCCAATATCAGCGTCCAACTCACCCGGCACTCACCCCAAACCTGTGGGTAACTCGGCGATGTCGAGTGGAGGATGTGAGGGCTGGTCCCTTGCTGGTAGAGGGCCAGCAAGGCCAGAGGGCCTCCCGTGCTTCTTTCTTCCCCCATACGCGAACCCCCTCGTGTTTACGCACTTGCGACTAGTGGTCCAGGGCAAAGCCTAGCAAACCAACCACGGCACCTGACAGACCCTCATGCCCACTCCAACGGCTACTCTCCCTCGCTCATCCGCTCGCAGGCATCCGCCTAAGATAGCAGCAGCGTGCAACACCATTCCAGCAAAGCCCCGATCCCTCAAGGATGAAGGCAACAGATGCACCTGTAGACGCCTAATTTCAGACATCCCGCAGATCCCCAATGGACCTTCGTGTGAATGACGCATGATTGTTGTACCTAGTTTACCAATGTTCCATGTTTTAAAGCCCAGCACGTAGCCTTAAAGCTATCGGGCCTCGTCCATTTAGGGGGCCCAAGAACCATGGCCTGAGCAGCCAAAGAGTTGGCCGCCCCCAGTCCTAGGTGGCCAGGGCGATGGCCGCCCTCCTCTGCTGGGTGGCCATCTGTCTGGCCGCCCTCCCCTACAAGAAGGCCAAGTAGATGGCCGCCCTCCTCTGTTTTACCCGGTCAGAGAACGTGGCCCAGCTCGTTGTTGACACCCATTTTATGACCAATGAGTCGGGCCATCTCCTTATTTATCTTTATGGCGCTCTGAGTTGTCTACCCTTACTGGGCCATCTTGGTCGATTTTGAGGCTTATTTCTTGGATCATTCTCCTTGGCTAGGTCTCGTTCCTTATTCTTTGTTCGTTGGATGAAGCTTAGTGGGATTTTCATTGGTCTTGCCACACCTACGTAGTTGGCGGTCGATCCTTGGGCCGTTTGATGACGTATGGTGGTCGATCCTTAGACCGCTTGCTGACGCCAGAGTCTAGAGCCAGCGTTCTTCCTTCAATCTTATCCTTTGTTATCCGTTGAGCTCTGGCGGTCTATCGTAAGGCCGTTAAAGGCTGCTTGGCGGTTTAACATTAGACCATTTTCTAGTGGCAGAGTCCCGTTCAAACTTTCAAATCTTATCCTTTGTTGAACGCCTATCTCTGGCGGCCCATTACTAGAGCGTTAGAGTGTTTTGGCAGTCTGTCGTAAGACCGTTTCTCAGACAGAGAGTTCAAGCAGGACTGCTCTTTCTCTGCTACGCCGTGGATGAATTAGAATTCTAATTCGATGATTTCTCTCTCAATACCCATCCTCAGAAGCTCTCGTTTGTTTCTATGGACTCTTGGGAATATTATGTCGTGACTCCGGGAGTGGCTTCACGGTAGTGTACTGTTCATTCGGAGGGTCCGGACGGGACGTGTTCTCCGCAATCTCTTCAGTTGAAGTTGTCTATTGATGCTGGATTGGTCGGGACATGCGGACGTGTAATTTTACACGTCCACATGCCCCCAACAATCTCTGACGACCCAAGGGAGTGCTGCCTGGGCCCCGAAGGTTGTTTCTCATGGCCTGCTCGATCCCTTCCCACTCTTGGTCGGGAAGAGCAGTCGGTAGTTGTGTGTTGATGGTGGCAGCAGGAGAGGTGTAAACCACGGGCGCCCGGCGGGCAGCCTTGTGTCGACGCCTGCGGCACTGGCGATGGGCATTTTCGGGCAGTGCTGGTGCAGCAACTACCTGTTGGTAAGCCAGGGTTGTCACCTCGACCCTTTCATCTCTTCGGGCCCTCCTCGGGCGGGTGTAGCCAGGCCCTGCTTGGGCAGGTGCAGTGGGCTGGGCTTCCTTGGGAATCCAGACTTGCTTCAGCTTGGCCGGCCTGTGAGCCGGCGTATTCTTTAGTGCCACGGCCGGGACGACGGGCGTCGCCTTCTCCTTCAGTTTCTCTAGTCCTTGGAAAGAGTTGCGGACTGGGACGGTCGGGACAATGTGGTCCGGGATCACTTCTGACCTTTGTCCGTTCAGATGGACTCGGATGGTCCCAATGGCCATGGACTTCTTGGAGTCAGATATGCGGCGCCCCGGGACAGCACCGGTGTTGTTCCTCTAAAGCCTCCTCCAGTGAGATGCTGATCCTTGGTGAGATGGGCTGACGGTTTGGTGCACATGGTGCACGTTGTAGCTCAACGTCTTTGCCGGGATGCCGTTGTTGTTCTTGGCCACAGCTTGGCCGGCAGCAACTTCAGTGGCCCCCTGGGCAGGAGCGTCGATCTTCGGTGAGTCGGACGCCTCCACGTCCAATATGTTGACGAAGGCTATCCCCAAAAAGTTGGGGAAGTCTACCATGGGAGGGAAGCTCCCAAAGCTGAGGGGGACGGTGAGGTAGCTGCCCTCGACATGGATCCTGACGGGCTGGGAGCTGAAGGTGGTCGCCATTCTTGATGCCGAAATGAGATTTCCCTGCATTTACAATTAACAGATTAGTATTACAAAAAGGGGGCCGCAGGGCCCCTGATTTCGGCAAAAAGATGAACGGTGGATCGGTCCCACCGGGCGTGCCAGACTTGCTTGTTCTTGGAGTTCTTCTTTCTTCTTCCCCCAATATCCTCTAGATCTGCTCCTAAATCTTCTATCTCCCTCAAATATCTTCCTCTTCCCTTCTTCCTCTATCTATTGTGAATGTTCACCGTCGCCGCCGCCACCGTTCGTGCCGCCGTTGAGTAACCACAAGCTAGTCTTCATCCTGCTACCCCAAAACTCGAAGTTCCTAGACAACAGCTAGGTGTTCGAGCTGGTACAGGAGATCTGACCGTTGGATCATGATAAAATTGAGGGTAGGTTCCCCCCATCATAGGCCATTCCCAGTTCAATTTTCACCCAGATCAGATCTCATTTAGGCCCCTTCCCAGTCCACTATTCTTCACCCCCACAATCTGCCTACGAGCAGACCAGTGTGATAGATCTTGGTTGGCGAATTTTCTCACCCCCAAAACGATGTCAGGTTGATACAAATAAGCTATGTTAGTGACCGTCTCTCTCCCCTCTACCTTCACAAAAATCCCAATGCCCAAAAACCCTCATTTGAGTTTTGGTCAAGCACCATAAACAGGCAGCTTCTATTCTGCCTTGTGTGTTCTGGGTTTCAGGATAGAATCAACGTCCGTGTGGCAGAGTTTTTCATTTCTATTCACACTGTTGGACGGTTTTGAAACTCCAGTATGTTGAAGTGATTCAAGTGCTCTTCGCAACGGCGCTAACCACATCTCGATCTGACATCGTGGCTTGGCGTGACAGCCGATCTCGTCAGAGCACGCAGTTCTGGCCAGAAATTGAGTTGTGGGATAGCCTAGGGAAATAAATCTCAAGAAATCGCCCGCCTCCACTTCGATGACCGCCGCTCCCAGGGATCGACCTGGGACTCTCCAGGAACGCCCCCGCTAGTTGCTGCAGCCAGGAGCCACCCCGAACGTCATCGTACCAGCAGTGAGTCCCACGTGCTGTCCTGCGGGCCCAAGTGAACAGTGTTGAACCGGTCAACTATGCCTGCCCGAGCGCTACCAATTGCTGCCCGTCAACCCGAGAACGGCACTCCCAGACCGCTGTTGTGGCCTTTTACCTCCCTGAGTGGAGTGGGCCATAATTTGCATGCTATAATTAATTCAATTATTGTACCGGGAGTGACGGATCTCGGTCGAAAAGTCTTCCCCACGCCCCGAGCGTGGAGGTACACTCGCCACCCCCCTTTTTGTCATATTTGCTTAGCTAGTATGCATTTTAAAAACTAAGTAAATTGAATTGATTTTCATTTTTTATTTTTTTTATTTTCTTTTTCAACAAATTAACATACTTTTAGCTTATGTCAATATAGATATTTATTTATTTTTATTTTCTTCTTTTTATAGTTTTTAGTGTTTGTTAAATGATGAAATATCTTTATTCAACCCAGTTAATTCCACAAAATAAAGTGTTGTATGCTAAATTATAAATAAGTGTGATAAATGTATATTTATTATTATTTAAGCCCATAAACAAATGTAAATGACATGAATTAAGATGGGAAAATACACACTTATCAGCGGGTACCCCCCAAAGGGACCCCAAACCGGTCCTACAGGGGTTGATTCACCCCACTCTACCCCGTGGATTAGCATGCATTAGCTAAAATTGAAAATGGGCAAGGTTTACGAGCACTTACCTCAGGATCCCATGGAGCTTTCTCCTGCACCAGCGTGGCCTCTGGCGCAGGCTCTTCCTCTCTGGTGACAGCGTCTTCCCCGGCCGCTGGTTCCTCTACCATAGCACCTCCCTCGATCACCGCCGGCTCTTCACCCTCGGGGTTCGTCGACGGTGCGTTCGCAACGACCGCTGCCGCCCGCAGTGGTGTCTCCTCGTCGGCAGCCATGATGGGCGAGACGCTTGGTGCTTGGTGCGCATGGCATCTGGGATTGAGAGTGAGGTGAGAGGGAGAGATTGAGAGGGAGAACGAGACAAGAGAGGGAGATGGGGCTCGGGGTGCACTTTGGATGTTCCCTTCATTCTCTCCTCCTCCACTGGTTACAGTGGGGAAGAGGGAGGCAAAGGGGTTTTTGTTTTAAAACCCCCAGAAGTTGTGCGGTATCGTGATAGGCCATCCAACATTTGGGCGGATTGTTCCTGGCCGTTCTTCTCCAACGGTGTATTATATATGAACGGCAATGTGATGACCATTTTTCCTTGTGGCGGTTATATAAGGGTTGTTTATATTTTATGCCATGTTCAAATGTTCTACTTATATGCGGCTTTGATAAAGCCGTCTGTTGCTGTGAGTGGCCCTTCGTTGGCCGTTCTTATGGTGAAATGGATGTTTTAGGATTTTGTTGCTGCATCATATGCTAATTGATGAGTGCTTGTCATTTCATGATATATTATTATCTTGTTGACAATTTTCCTTGCAGCATCACCCTTCACTTGCCTTGCGGCCCACCGTCAGGTAAGTCAGGGGTCATAAACTCTCTCACGGCCACACAGGTCACCCTTATTATACCGTACGGAAGTAAGTGAGAATAAATGAATGGGGTGAAAATAACAAATGATCGGCGGGGTTCAAAATGCGATACATCAAAGAAGTTATGATGGAATGGGTGACCCTAAATATGAATGGGCCCTCAATTTTTACACAGTTAAACAAATGGCTTCAATCATACGTGAGAGAAGGCATAAAAATAATTATTATAACAAAACTGATGGGAAGGAGTAAGAATAGAGGAGGGGGTAAAAATAGTATAGATTTGACAAATTTAAAAAATATTTTTTATCGTAGAATTTATGATGAATAGAGCGAGTTAAGATCTCACTGGGTCATGAACTCTCTCACAGCCACGCGAGTCACCCTCATTATACCCTATGGAAGGGGGTGACAATAAATGAAATGGGTGAAAATAAGAAAGGATCGGCGGGGCTGAAAATGGGATACATCGAACGAGTTAGGATGGAATGGGTGACCCTAAATATGAATGTACCCATAATTTTCGCACGGTTGCACAAATGACTTCAATCATACGCGAGGGAAGACGTAAGAATAACTAATATAATAAAACTGATGGGAAGTAGCATGAATAGAGGAGGGGGTGAAAATTACACTGATTTGATAAATTAAAAAAATATATTTTGTCGAAGAAATTTTGATGAATAGAGCGACTTAAAACTTCACTGGGTCATAAACTCTCTCACGGCCACGCAGGTCACCATTATTATACCCTATGGAAGGGAGTGAGAATCAATGAAGGGGGTGAAAATAATAAAGGATCGGTCAGACTGAAAATGCCATACATCGAGACAGTTATGATGGAATGGGTGACCCTAAATATGAATGTGCCTTTAATTTTCACACGGTTACACAAATGGTTTCAATTATACCTGAGAGAAAGCATAAAAATAATTATTATAATAAAACTGATAGGAAGAAGTAAGAATAGAGTAGGGGGTGAAAAAAGTACTGAGTTAATGAATTTAAAAAATATTTTTTGTCGAAGACTTTATGATGAATAGAGCGACTCAAAATCTGATTGGGTCATAAACTCTCTCACAGCCACGTGGGTCACCCTTATTATACCCTATGGAAGGGAGTGAGAATAAATGAAGAGGGTGAAAATAACGAAGGGTCGGTGGGGTTAAAGATGTGATACATCGAAGCAGTTATGATGGAATGGGTGACCATAAATATGAATGGGTCCTCAATTTTCGCACGGTTACACAAATGACTTCAAGCATATGTGAGAGACGATGTAAGAATAATTATTTTAATAAAATTGATGGGAATGAGCAAGAATAGAGGAGGGTGTGAAAATAGCATAGATTTGATAAATTTAAAAAATATTTTTCGTCGAGAAATTTATGATGAATAGAGCGACTTAAAATCTCACTGTGTCATAAACTCACTCACGGTCACGCAGGTCACCCTTATAATACCATTTGGAATGGAGTCAGAATAAATGAAGGAGGTGAAAATAACTAAGGATCGACGGGGTTGAAAATGCGATACATCGAAGCAGTTATGATGGAATGGGTGACCCTAAATAGGAATGGGTCTTCAATTTTTACACGATTGCACAAATGTCTTCAATCAAGCATGAGAGAAGGTTTTAGAATAATTATTATAATAAAACTGATAGGAAGCAACGAGAATAGAGGATGGGGTGAAAATAGCACTGATTTGATAAATTTAAAAAATATATTTCGTCGAGAAATTTATGATGAATAGAGGGACTCAAAATCTCACTGTGTCATAAACTCTCTCACGGCCACGTGGGTCACTCTTATTATACCCCATGGAAGGGAGTGAGAATAAATGAAAGGGGTAAGAATAACAAAGGATGGACATGGTTGAAAATACGATACATCGAAACAGTTATGATGGAATGGGTGACCCTAAATACGAATGGGTCCTTAAATTTTATACGGTTGCACAAATGGCTTCAATCATACTTGAGTGAAGCCGTAAGAATAATTATTATAATAAAACTGATGGGAAGGAGCAAGAATAGAGGAGGGGGTGAAAATAGCACTGATTTGATAAATTTAAAAAATATTTTTTTATCGAGAAATTTATGATGAATAGAGCGACTCAAAATCTCACTAGGTCATAAAATCTCTCACGGCCATGCGGGTCACCCTTTTAATACCCTTTGGAAGGGAGTGAGAATACATGAAGGGGGTGAAAATAACAAAGGATCAGCGGGATTGAAAATGTGATACATCGAAGCAGTTATGATGGAATGGGTGACCCTAAATATGAATGAACCCTCAATTTTCACACGGTTACACAAATGGCTTCAATCATACGTGAGAGAAGACATAAGTATAATTATTATAATAAAACTGATGGGAAGGAGCAAGAATAGAGGAGGGGTGAAAATAGTCCTGATTTGATAAATTTAAAAAATATTTTTCTTTGAGAAATTTATGATGAATAGAGCGACTCAAAATCTCACTAGGTCAAAATCTTTCTCACGGCCACACGGATCACCCTTATTATACCCTATGGAAGGGTGTGAGAATAAAAGAAGGGGGTGAAAATAAAAAAAGATTGGTAGGGTTGAAAATACGATACATCGAAACAGTTATGAGGGAATGGACAACCCTAAATATGAATGGGCCCTCAATTTTCGCACGATTACACAAATGGCTTCAATCATACGTGAGAGAAGGCGTAAGAATAATTATTATAATAAAACTGATGGGAAGAAACTAGAATAGAGGAGGGGGTAAAAATAATACTGATTTGATAAATTTAAAAAATATTTTTCATCTAAGAATTTATGATGAATAGAGCGACTCAAAGTCTCACTGGGTCATAAACTCTCTCACGGCCACGTGGGTCACTCTTATTATACCCTTACAAAGGGAGTGAGAATAAATGAAGGGGGGGAAAATAATAACGGATCGACGGGGTTCAAAATGTGATACATCGAAGAAGTTATGATGGAATGGGCGACCCTAAATATCAATGGGCCCTTAATTTTCGCAGGGTTGCACAAATGGCTTCAATCATACGATAAAGAAGGAGCAAGAATAGAGGAGGGGGTGAAAATAGCACAGATTTGATAAATTTAAAAAATATTTTTCGTCGAAAAAATTATGATGAATAGAGCGACTCAAAGTCTCTCTGGGTCATAAACTCTCTCATGGCCACGCGGGTCACCCTTATTATACCCTATGGAAGGGAGTGAGAATAAATGAAGGGGGTAAAAATAACAAAGGATCGGCGGGGTTGAAAATGCGATACATCGAAGTAGTTATGATAGAATAGGTGACCCTAAATAAGAATGGGCCCTTAATTTTCGTACAGTTGCACAAATGGCTTCAATCATACGTGAGAGATGGCGTAGGAATACCATTGAAGCTTCAAAACGTAGTTGCTTCACTGCAGCTGAGCCAGACGTCTACCTTTCGTTCGGATATATATATTCCATAACAATGACTTTAACAAAATTATGATTATGTGCTAGGTTATAATTTCTTCCACACTTTAGGTGCTCGCTTGTGGGATTTATTGCCCTAGCATAAGCTTTCTCAGGATGTTCATGATGTTACCATTTTATATGTTTTTCGTTTTGCATAATTATCCCTGTACAAATTTCCTGGCACCTTCCTCGGCCCTCACTGATGAGCGTCTCTCCCATGCGCCCTGACACGTACCTACTTTTGCAAGTTGGCCCAACGGCCGACAGCGAGGCGCCGCTTCCCCAGCGGGGTCCACGAGCGTACTCCTGTCCACGTGCCCTCCACAAACTTTCAAATTTCAAATCTGGGACTTCCACAAGCGTTGCCAAAAGCCACGCGCCCGCCACCTAATGGGCCGCCGACACGGCCCAAGAGAGCCCAAAAGGCCCAGACACCCTCCCCCTCCCCTCATTCCCCCGCAAACCCCAATTCAAAAGACCGGGCGACCACCTCCAACAGGAATCCGCCATTGCTGCAGAGGAGGAAACCCTAGCGATCAGGACGTTCCCTCCCTGCGCAGATCTATCACCACCACCACCACCTGCTGCTGCAGATCCAGGGCGCTTGGAACCCGGGGCGGAAGATGGAGAAGTACGAGAAGCTGGAGAAGGTGGGGGAGGGGACCTACGGCAAGGTGTACAAGGCGCAGGACAAGACCACGGGGCAGCTGGTCGCCCTCAAGAAGACCCGCCTCGAGATGGACGAGGAGGGCATCCCCCCCACCGCCCTCCGCGAGATTTCCCTCCTCCAGATGCTCTCTAAGAGCATCTACGTCGTTCGGTAAGGCCACTTCGCTCCCCGCACCTCCACGGCCCGCTCCTTGAGGCCCTTTAAATTTCCTGGATCGAATGCTGAGATCTTTGCGGTTTCTTGTCACTGTTGTGATCAGGTTGCTCTGTGTCGAGCACGTCGACAAGAACGGGAAGCCCATGCTCTACTTGGTCTTCGAGTATCTCGACACCGACCTCAAGAAGTTCATAGATTCCCACAGGAGGGGGCCCAACCCCAGGCCTCTCCCCCCGCAGGTCATTCAGGTCGATCTTGAAATACAGACCCCTTTCCTCGTTTGCTTCTTTATTCTTTGGCTGGTATCTGTTCTTGTCTTTTCACGTTGGTTTTTTTGTTGATACCTTGGACCTGTTTAGGAATTTGTGTTTCTCTCCCTCTCTCTCTTACTCTCTTCTTTTTGGTGGTTGCCAAAGGGAAGAGATCCCTTCACTTCTCTTCTTCTTCTTCTTCTCTCCTCCCTGGTGCGTGGTGGTGGCTTCTCCTTCTTCGTCCCCTTGTCTGTGCATTTTTTTATCTCTCTTCTTCTCTCTTTTTTTGTTCACCTTAGAGAGGGCCCTTTTTAAACCCCAATAGCAGGGGGGCTTCGAGTGCGGAGCGACGAGGGCGAGAATGTGGTTTATTAATGGGGATTTGACTTCGATTGTCTTTTTTTGACAGGAAGTAGGCAGCGTGTCCTCCTCCCCAGTTGACACCTCAGCCACCCCACTGCGTGCCAAAAAAATCTGTAGGGGAATGGCGTAAGATCCTCCCTGCCGGACGTGTCGTGGGGAGATCGTGCCGTTGAAGGGTCGTGCCATTGAGAGGCTTTTAGGGTGTGCCATTGAAGACAGATGGCCTGGGCACATCGCTGAAGGGGCATGCCGCTGGGGGCCTTGGGGTGTGCCGCTGAAGGCTTGGCGGAGCGTGCCATTGAAGAGCCCACTAAAGGTGTGCCGCTGAAGACACCATGAGTGTGCTGCTGAAGGGACACGAGGGCGTGCTGCTGAAGGGCAGCATGAGGGTGCCGCTGAAGGGACATGGGGGCGTACCGCTGAGGGGCAGCATGATTGTGCCACTGAAGGGGCACTGGTGGTGTGCCGGTGGAGGCCTCAGGGGCACGCCGTTGAAGACCACACTGGGCATACCATTGGAGGCCCGTATGGGCGTACCGTTGTAGTGGATTTGGGCCTGTTTTGAGCCCGATTGATGATCCACCCAGTTCTCTTTGGGGCTCACGAATTGTGGGTCCCCCCAGGGGTTGGTTCCTCTTCGCTATCGTGACCCCGGAGACGGCTTCACGACAGTGTGTTGTTTGTTCGGAGAGTCTGGATGGGACGTACTCTCCGTAGTCTCTTCAGTTGACGTTGTCGTTAATATTGGATTGGTCAGGACATATGGATGTGTAATTTTATAAGTCCACAAATGCCCCCCACCCACGAGTAGCGCGGGCGAAGGATGAGCCGGGTGGTACCCGTGGGTGCATAGGTCCTTTAGGGTTAGACTTTTAGGTCAGTCATCCGGATAAGACGACGATCTAAGCCCGTGCCTTCGTACTTGTACTTTTGTAAATGTGTAGGGACGGCCGTCGACCCCGTCACTCCCTCTCTCTCCTCACTCTCTCGACTTCTCTCTCTCTCCCTCACACGTTCTCTCTCCTCTCTCCCCCTTTTTACTCGGTTCACGGTCCAAACGGGCCCTGGTCGACGCGTGGGAGGTACCGACGGGACGGGCTCGACGCGAGGATCACGTCGGTACCCTTCATCCCTCGGATCGTGGAGCGTAGAGACGCGTGCCAACAGAAGGACGGTGTGGCCCCCGTCGCCTGATCTGCACCGATTCGCGGTCTTCGCCGCGCAACAGGTAGGGGAACGAACTCCTCGTCTCTCCAGGAATCCGTTGACGCCTCATGCGTCGCCATCCGTCTCCATCTTCATCATTTTTCGTGCAATTCCTATCTTGGGTGACTTTGGGTTAATTTCTCGATTTGCATTCCTCTCTCGATTTCTGGTCCAGACGGCCGCTGATCAAAGCAAGAGAGGTACCATTGGATTGGTTGCGTCGCAGGATCGCGTTGACGCCCACCTTTCCTCGATCTGCGGAGCGTGGAGTCGAGCCGGGCCGGGAGGCATTGCGTCGCCCTCCCACCGGATCGACATCGAATCGCCGTTTTCACCGTAATCTAGGTAGGGGGATGGATTCCTTACCTCGTTAGGACACCGCCGGTACCACTTGCGCCATGGTCCGACACCCTTTGCCTCATTTTTTATGCATGTTCCTGCTTAGTTCATTTTTAATCCTTAAATGCTTGAAATCATCTCCATGGGCATCGTCTTTTAATTCTAGTGGCATGTGTAGGTTTGGAATGATGGTAAGCTTGGCAGGATGGTTTGGTTTAGTGTTTCCCCGTGTCCCCCGTCGATTTCGATCGATCGGGAGGGGGTTTCGGTTCCGACCTTTGGAGTCTCGAAACCCAGGTGACATAACGCGCCTACCCCGGGTGCGTTATAGTCATTTGGCGCGCCTGCAGTGGTGCGTTATATCATCCATGAACTGTGAGTTTCCTATGAATTTTTGAGTTCGGGTGGCTTTAATGCACCTCGTTTGGTGCGTTATAGTCCTGCGTGTTGAGTTGAAGGTCTGTTGCCTTCAACGCCACCATCCCTACACGTTACGTTCATATGACGCCCCTGGTTAGGTGCATTATATCCCATGTTTAACTACGGATTCTGATCATTCTGGTGGGCATAACGGCCCATGGGAGGTGCGTTATGTTCCTATAACGCCCCACCCTTGGTGCGCGCTTCCCTCGCTAGGGACGTACCCGAGCTTGCTTAGAGTCCCAGGTGGCCTCGAGTCTCGTCGTCGTCCCGCATCATATATACTCAAAGGTTTGCAATCGGCTAAAGGTTGAACGGTTAGGAAAATTAGTTTACTATCACTACAATATGAGATTGAGAATAAAAAACATGAAGTTGAGACAACAGTTGTGGGACAAACGCGTCGCTGAGGATGCGACTGCAGAAATTGACGTGGATGCTTTATTTGATGATGACAATCCATTGCAATCTTGGGTGGAGACACAAGAGCATGTTGATGAGCTCGTTTTGATATTGATGATAGAACATGGGCAGAGGACATACTAGATGAAGATGAGCCAAGAGATCCAGAATTCAGAAGAGTAACAAAGAGGGCCAGGGATACTCATGCGCACTAGAGAAGGGATCAAGCTTTATTTGTTCATGAAACTGAGCAGCATGAAACTGAGCAGCAACCTGAGTTTGAGCCAACTAGGCACTCAAAATCAGATAGTAGGCCAGTCACTCCTAGAATGGTCAAGACACCTCCATCCTTAAGAAGAAGTACATCAGTCCATGAGCTAACTGAGAGGACTAGTGTGATTGCTTGAGAGGACCCGACAATTGAGCAATTGAAGCAGATTTACGTGAGGCATACGCCAAGGGGAGAAGGACTCATGTCAAAGATGGATGAAATGATCACACCAAAACAGAAAAAAACATCCCCAAAGGTTAAAAGATGACTGGTTTCTTATGGTTCTGATGATGATGATGATGATGATCATCCCAATGCAGCTGCAGGTGATACATATGGTGGTACTTCCTCATTCCATGCAGACACAGGCAGAGGATACAGTCACAGTGAGCGAGGATATGATTCACAAAGTCAATATGGGTATCCATCAGGTTATAGAGGTGGCCAACAAGAAGCAGCCATTTATGGGTGGGGTCATCAACCAGACTTCCAGTTCCATCCAGTTTCTCTTCTCTTCCTCAAGATTCTTATCCTGATTTTGGATTCCAACCAAGCCAACCTTACACTCCAAGAGGGATGCATGACTTAGTTATCTCATTGTTTGGTTATAGTGAATATACAGAATACATGTAACTTTTTTATGGGTATCAACATCAGAAGCCAGACGATGAGGGAGAAGGTTCTTCTAGTTATTATCCATATTAGTGCATCATCATTTAGGTAAGGATCACGTTGACCGATGGAGATGGAGAGAGGGAGAGGGAGATAAAGAGAGAGAGGTCACGCGGGTGGGAGAGAGAGAGAGACGAAGAGAGAGAGAGAGCGCGTGTGAGAGGGGGGTGACTGTGGTGTCCGGCGGTGGCTGGGCTCGAGAGAAGTGTGAGAGGGAGAACACCCAAGGTGGGGGAGTGAGTGCATGTGGGGGAGAGAGAGAAGGAGAGGTCGCTGACTGTGATGGCGAGGGGAAGAGAGAGCGGGGTTACTGTGGGTCGCGGGGAAGGGGAGGCCGGCGAGGTGACTGCACTACGGAGGTGGTTGGCTTAGCGGGGGTTCTAAAAGGGTGTGAGCGGCAGTGGCGAAAGGGTGTGAGCTAGAGGGAAGGAGGGCACGACGGCAATGTAAGGTAGTTGACACGGTGAGGCAGGCAGTGGTGGAGGGAAGCCGGTGCTGGGTGAGAGGGTGAGAGAGGGTGGCTTGGCGACGCTGGGGGTGATGAGGGTAGGAGGAGCAATGGAGAGTGAGGGGAGGTGGTGAACTCCAGAGAGAGAGGATGTCTGTATGCGTGTTTAGAGGAAGGAGGAGTGGGTTATATGACTGTGTGTTGGGGAGAGAGAGAGCGCAGCCGTGGGGGGTTCGACAGTGAGAGGGGGGAACGACCGAGTGATGGAGGGGAGGTCGACGTGCATGGGTTGTGTAGAGAGAAGGCGACGACGGCGTCACGGCGTCACGGCGACGGAGGGATGCGACTGCGACAACAATTGTGGATGCAGCGTGGAAAGCGTGGTGAGGTTAGTAGGGGGGAGTGGCCAGTGCAGTGAGAAGAGGAGGGAGTTGCCACACGGTCGCTGGGTATGAGGGAGGTGGGGGCGCCATCCGTTGGCAACGTGCAGGGATGCTCAGTGGCGGCTTCAAATGAGAGAGAGAGAGAGAGTAGAAGTGAGAGTGGCAACGGGGGGGCGTCTGTGGGCAGCATGATGGTTGGCATAGGTGACCACCGACGAGTGTATGCGGGTTAGAGAGAGGGGATGTGTCTGCAGCGAGCTGGACGTGAGGTGTGGAGCTCGCAAGCTAGAGAGACATGATGGCATGCACGCGACGGGGGGGGCAGTGGCATGAAGGTGTTTGAAAGGAGGGAGAGATGGGGAGCTCCCGGGGGTCCGGCGTGGGTCTACTGGGAGGCCGTGTGAGGGAGAGAAAGGAGAGTTGCAGGAGAGGGGGACTCCACCACCCACCTTTCCCTACCTCAACCCACCATGATTGACCCAATTCACCCCATCCTAGACCCGAGTTACACCATTGGAGCTATGACTTTGGGTAATATACACCAAGAGATCGAAGAAGTGCCCCACTTCATGATATCCACCTTCCTAGATCCTTTTGACCCATTCCAATGGAAGTCCCTATTAACACGTTATATCATGTGGTCGTGTTCATCTAAGAAGATGAACAGTAGGCGGCATGGAATGCGGTCGGTCCATCCACCATGTCTATTAACACGGATCTCATGATGGCCATGATCTTGTGTTATTGCGTCAAAGGCCATGACCGTATTTTGGTGTTATCACGTTTGAGGCAATGGCCACATCTATTAATGCGACCTAGGTGTGTGCCGCGTCAACGTGTTGACGTGCTGCGAGTGTTGGACGCGTTCTGTTGTCATCGTGACTCTCCATATGGGCGTGTTTACTATCGTGACGCCAGCTTTGGACGCATTAATGTCTTCTATGTTTGGTGTTTTATTTGAGTTATCTCGGGCTCCGGTGAACCCAGGTTCAGTGCCTTGTTGGCCTTTGATTCGAGGGATGCCTTGGGTGTTCCGTGAGAGACATCTTTGTGTCAAGGGATCCCGGAGAAGTGGTTTCATGTCGAGCAGTGTTCGGTGTTTCTTTCATGTTTGTTGGCTTGCCTTCGACCCTATGGTTAGCCCATTGTACGTGGATGTCGTGGACGTCCTATGAGGGCTGTGACTATGTTATAGGGTGTTCGAAAGTGCCATTACACTGAGTAGTGTTTTGTGTATTTCGGGTGATTATGGTTTCTGGTCAACCCGATTGTGACCTAGTGATTGACACGTGACCTCGTGAGCGTCTTGATAATCCTATATAGATCGAGACTCTAGTTTTGGATGCTTGGAGGTATCGTATTACCTCAATTTATATGCCTATGTGGTCTGATGTCACACCCCGAGCGCAGAAGGAACCCGGTATACGTGACGAGTTTATATCAATCATGTCAATCAGAGCATAAGTGTATTCGACTCAAAGACAGAGTGCGCACAAGTAGAGATAACCAAGTACTTTTTTCATCATAACTTCAAAGTGTTTCTATTACAAACTTTTCATAGAGGAATTAAGCATACTCCTAACTCAATAAAATAAAATTACAATGATTGACTCTAGAAAATAGATAATTTTCTTGACTAAACACTCCTACATTGCCTTCACAACCTCCACAAACCCAAGCCTCTGCTCAGGCTAGTGCCTCTCCTTCTTCCTCTATTTCTGCTTCCACCACTTCTGCTCCCAACGGTGCCCGACGCGTTGTGTCGATACGTCGACGGTGGGCACCGTGGCCACCCTCTTCACCCTCTCCGTCTCCCCCATCTCCAACACCTTCACCATTACCTAACCCATGTCCGCCATCTCCATCACCTTCGCTAACACCGTCCCCACTTTTGCCTTTTCCTCCATCTCCCTCGCCGTGTGAACCTGAGCAAGCTACACCTACACCTTCGCCTATGCCTTCACCTGAACCTATCATTGCCACCTTGCCTTTGCCACTTTTACCTATGCCTCCCCCACTACCTATCAAACCTATTTCCTCAAATTCTTCTCCATCCACTTCCGCCTCACGGAGCGGGTGTGTGCTACCTTTGGTGCCCCTTGGGTCTGGTCCCTAGGGTGAAAATGAGTCGAGTCAGGATGATGCTTCGCCGGTAGTGCATTTCAAGATTCAAGATTTCATTTGTCGCATGCCGATTTGTGCCCTGGTCCCTGGCTATTTTGGGGATGATGAGCGTACACTTCCCATGATGGTTTTCAAGAAGAGTTCCTTCACATTGGTGCCAGTTTCTTCTCAAGTGAGACCGGTGGCAATCTTATTGCTCATCGGAGGATTAATCATTGATGCTCTTATCACCTCTTGCTCTATTGCCATTCAGATTATTGGCCAGGAGAGGTTCACCATATAGATTGTGCTAACTCATACGGCCGCCAAGCAGATTATGCACTCTATGTTCAAGGGACAGTTGGTCGTATCTCCAAAATTTTCAAAGGACATTCTGCACATCTTATGCAATCTCCCTCGGTTCATTAGCAAGCCGGCCATGTCAACGCCGTGTATTCCTCTCCCTCAGTTTCATCCTACTCTTTTGTAAAGGGAGTTGTGCTTCATGCTGGCTTGACCACCAAGTGGAGTTATCGAATCTCCATGTCTTTGTGCCGAATGACAAGACTCTGTGGTTCCATGATATTCAGCACTTTCAGGAGTTATCTGTCCGAGAATGTCCACCAATTGTTGGAGGAAGCGATTCCTTGATCTATTCTAAGAGGTATATGTTGGGTACTGGATGGACACGATCTAACTAGTAGAAAGTGGATCCAGAGGGGGGTGAATGGATCTAAGTGCGGAATCAACACCTACGATATGAGGAGTTCAGCTTCGGACCTTGCGCTTCACAAGAGACCCTCTCCTGATTGACTCTCAGCCCCCTACGTAGTGCTCGGTGACTGAGAGTAGGGGAGAAGTGAGGAGGGTAAATCTGGTATGGCCCAGATTCGGCCCGATAACAACAGGCCCACTGGGAATCAAACTCTATAAGCCCTCCCAAGAGGCGGGCGCGCGCGCTCGACCCAATAAGAGGGAGCTTAGCCCATAAGGACATCGGATTCGATAATGCGTGATGGCCACGGCCCAAGCGCAGTTGTCGCCAGAAGACTTTTCGGTGACCGACCGTTGCCCCCACGACATCGGCCTCGATCCCATAATGGGCGAGTACGCCCCATGAGCGCCGTAAGACTCGCCCCGGGACCGGCCAACGTCGGGAGAATCGGCCTCCAACAGGAAATTTCTGTCATGATAGCGGAGAAACGTTACTCGGCTACGGAGGCCCTTCCCTATCAAGGGAAGAGGCTCCTCGCTGTAGGACAACCCCATATAAAAGGGAGATCGACAGGGGAGAAGAGCACGGTGGTTCATTCCGCTATTACGCTATCTCAGATGATTGAGCTACTAGTTCTGCTACACAAGGAGAAGAATAGAGCGACTGTCTACACTCCGAGAGGACTCTTTTTCGGTGACCTTACCACCCAGTGGACACTCCTTGAGTGACTTCGGGGACCGGCGAGCACTCATTTGGAAGACCGTCACTGGCTCTTCATCGCCTACGACGATCTCTCTTTCTCTCTCTCTCCCTCTTGCTCTTCTCTGAACTTTATTATCCCGTTGCTGACTTAAGCATCGGAGGGTTGTCCCCTGGGATAACATCCGGGACTCCTTCCGACGCCTCTTTGACTTCTTGATATTTTACAGACTTTTACGGACGTGAGACAACTTCTCCAACAAATAAATAGAGAAGGTGGTACATGACCTAAGAACTATTTTCCTACCGCTACAGGTATATATGTGACATTAAATTCATGAACGAAAGGTACGTGTACTTACGTACAAATGTAATTTGGGATCATATATAGAATGTCATTTCTAATTAACAAAGGCATTGATGCAAAAAATCATCATGATTTGATTAAGAGTTAGAAATTTTTTCTCATTTTGAGAGCATATGTACCTGTACTTTTGAAGGTTATTTTAGTCGAATATAAACTTCCTATTGATGATAGAGCAATGCAATCTGAGGAGGGTAAATTTGGTTTAGCCCAGGAACGACCCAATAACAACAGGCCCACGACAGGTTGCTCACGATGAGCACTCCCAGGGGGCGAGCGCACGTACAGGGCCCACCAAAGGGAGGCCCAGCCCAGAAGAGCATCAGATTCTACAGTGCTTAAACGCTACGGCCCAAGCGTAGTTATCGCCGGAGGACTCTCCGATGATCGACCGTTGCCCCCAAAACATCAGCCTTGACCCCATAACGGGCGAGCATGCCCCATGAGTGCCGTAAGACTCACCCCGGGGCCAGCCAACGTCGGGGTAATCACCCTCCAACGAAAAACTTTCCCCACTATAGCGGAGAAATATTACTCTACTATGGACAGCCTTCCCTATCAAGGGAGGAGTCCCCTCGCTCTAGGACAGCACCCTATAAAAGGGAGATTGATAGAAGAGAGGAGGGGATGGTGGTTCATTCAACTATATTGCTACTCAAGAGGATAGAGCTACTCAAGCAAGGAGAGAAAAGAGCCACGCCAGTCTTCACTCAGAGAAAGGTTACTTTTTGATGACCTTACCACCCAGCGAGCACTCACCGAGTGACCACTGGGACCGACGAGCACTCATTCACGGCTCCTCAACCTTCTACTACTACTTCCTTCCTTCTCTCTCATTCACTCTCCTCTGCATTTCATTAATACGGTGTTAACTTAAGCATCGGAGAGTTGTCCCCTGGGGTAACACCCGGGACTCCTTCTGACGCCCTTGCCTCTTGGTGTTTGCAGGCCTCCATGGGCGCGAAATGACTTTGCCAACAAATAAATAGAGAAGGTGGTACGTGGTATAGGAACCCTTTTTCAGCCTCTACACTTCTTGGCACCGTTTGTGGGAACCTTGAGCAAAAGACTATGGTGTCCCGTGGAAGCCTCCGCAACACCAACATTTGGGGCTATAGGTCCGACCAGGGGCCCAGCTCCCGCCGGGGATCACAGGAAGCTTCTTCTGCTTATCCCCAATAGGAGGTCACTCCAGGTGACCTAGATGAACTTTGTCAGCAGATCCGAGCCCTGACAGAACTCTTCCAGGAGCTTCGGGACCACCAGGTCAAACCCCAGCGCACCTTGGAGGAGCAACAGGAGGGCGAGGGAGCAAGATTGGGGAGAACTCCTACCAAGTGTGGGAGGCATCCCATGCATCGGCCGCGAGGACCCGACGATATCGACTCGATCATGCCGCATAAGCAATGTTCTTCGCCCAACCAAGGGCAAGAGCGTACTTGGTGGCCCGCCACCTGATGAGAAGTCCTCCTGAGGTGACAGAACATCTCTAGCCCCTCAGAACAAGATGCTAAAGGCCCTATTAGTGGAAGACCCAAGTGACCCGGCACGGGTACATCTTCTCACCATTCGGGTCCGCTGATGATCGAATGATCACCAAGCCGAGGCGAAAGCACCCCGGGTAGTGTCCCACTCCCCAAGAAAGTTACAAGCACAACTTAAGCCAAGTTGGCAGCACAAACTGCAGTACAGAAGGCCGTGTTAGTGAAAAACCTGCGTGTCCGAACCAAAGATGCATGAGGTTCCGAAAGTAGCTATTCAGAGGCCTGAAAGCTTTATCAAGACTTCTCACTGTGGTTTTTCAAGACTATGGCGAGATGAAGGATCACGGTGACCCCCGGAGGCAGTCTGGAGCCCACTGTCTAGCCCGTGTCAAATGGACGCGATCAATGGGACTAACCCGGCACACCCCTCTTCTCCGGCGTCACTTTGTCCTGTGTGCAAAACACCCTACTGAGCCTTTTAGTCGGCGCGCATTCCCTACGCCGGGTAAAGTCACGGCCCGTGCGTGTTATATAGACCAATGGTCTTCGAACAGAAAAGAAGAGAGAGGCAAGCGAAGAGGAGAGGAGCCAATCGCCTGAAAGAAAGAAGATTGGGAAAGAAGAAAGGTTCTCTGGGGAGTGAGAGTCTGAGGGCCGCCGTCCCTCCCAGTTCATCTCGCCTGTCTACCAAAGAGTGCCCGGAGCCGGGGAGGAGGGTGACTTTCCGATACTTTGTTCTTCGCCATTAGCAGAGGTGGGTCGTGGAGTGCCTTCTTTACCCTCTTATTTCCCTTCTTCTCTCCTCTCTGTAAATGCTATTTCCTCCTATCTTCTGTAATAAACAGGGCAAGGATATGAGCACTCCATCTCTTTCATCTCTCCCTTTAGTGTAATCTTCAAATGTTATTTCCGTGTCATTCTCTAATGGTGAAGATGTAACTGGGTAGCTTCGTGCGACAACGCTGGGCTGGATTGAGTGAATGTTCCCTTCTCATGATCATATCTTAATCTCACATCTTATATCGTGTCTAATTTCAAGTCGTCTGCGCACTGTGTGTTCATCGGGTTTTTCCTTCGCCGACGGCCAATACGCCCTGGGTTTTCCCCAAGGCAACATTAACGTCGCCACCCCCTCCCCGGGGTTACTTCCAGTAGAATATCCATATTAGATTCGCATCATGCTTATTGGGTGGGTTTAATGCCAGAGGCATGCGCATGTGTCTTTCTGGATAATCCCCAGACCAGCTTCCTATGGCCCCCTGTTCCTAATCATGAACTGGGAGGGAGTGAGGCCGTCCCCATGGGTCATCTCATGGCATCATCACCTTATTATCTTTTGCACGCTAACTGTCTGAAGGGTTGCCTCCTCTAATCTGCTAACTCCCATGCTAATCTACTGACGCCCATGCTAATCTGCTAACATACTGACCAGCTAACCTTCCTTTGCATGTGTGATTAATCATAATCAGTCCCTTGGCTAAGTGCACTCTATTCACGCATCAGGTATGATCGTTTCCTTGAGAAGTCTAGTGTCCGGGGAGAGGGGGACATTCCCCATCAGTGCTTCTGAGTCACCATCAGATCATAGGGTCATGTCCTTTGATGATACGTACCTTCATGAGCCACCAGGGGTGAATATCAATAGGGCTTTAGCCCAACATTAAATCCACTTTTCTTAAGAGAACCAGTGGTGACCACGGGTTGTGTGCCTCTCGTAGGCTAGCCCTCGGGGTTTCCTCCCTCACTGGTCATCCTTATTAATCATGTTTTGGCCCATGGATCACTAGTGCCCCTCTTAGGCTAGCCCACAGGGTCTTCCATCCATTCGGGTCTACCGGTCACCGTTGTGCCACTCGGTATTAAGGAGCTTACTCCAATTATGTGAGTATGCCTCCGCTTCTCCCCTGCAATCCTCTGGATATGGGGAGATGCTGCCCGAATCTCATCAGACTCGACTAATTAATTGCCCTCACAATCCGGGCTTAATAAAACATGTTTTCACAATAACGAGTTTCTGTGCTCGAATAGGAACCTCGCATGAACTCTGACCCTACTTCAGGGCATCTAAGACTTCAATCTACTCATTAATCAACTCAATTAACATCAGAATACTTACAAATAGCTTGATAGCTCAAATAAACTAAAAAATACCTAAAAAATTACTTAATCTGACGCGGCTTTAATCCGGCACGCCCTATTACGGTGCGGTACCCCACCGCGCCAGTTTAGCATCACACTCAAACTCATAAAATTTTAAATGGCCTCCACCTGGCGCGGCCTAATCCGAAGCGCACCGGGCGGACCGCGCCGATTGAGCTCGTTTGTCTTCCCCGCACCGTTTTAACCCTTTACCTACGTTACTCCATGCCGTGGAATGCTTTACCTACGCCTAATCATGCCGGTTTGAACAAAACACCCCTTTTTGCGCCGTTTCAACTCCTCACTCATTCTCGAGCTAACCATCGACTCTCATGGCAGGGGCTAATCAACATAATCTACCATAAACCAAATAAGAAGAGAATGATTAAGTCCAAGCTATCTGCTACCATGCTCTTGCCAATGCAAGCATCATGTCAAAGCATATGTCTGTGCTTGCCATATCAACGCATGCTCGCCTGGTCGAGTCCTTGGTATCTTAAATGGCACTGACGGAAGGCCGGGTCATGCCCAACCGGAAGCTTTCGCTATGTGTGATGGTGGTCTCCAGACCTATGTTCTCCACCTCGTACTGGGTTTCAAACTTAATGAACTATGCCTACTCTGCATGATTAAAAATGATAAATGAACCATGTTAGGTGGTTTTCTAGATTTTGCCATTACACGCATTCTTTTACATTCTATTTCAGCCTCGGATGGCTCACTATCTCGACAATTAATCAAAGGTTTTCCTTCTTATTGGAGGATGTAATTAACGCCATAGCCTTTATGGTATGGCGGACTGTTGGTCCCGACGTGAATCTCACTCTCGCTTGACGCGGGTCAGATTGAGTGCATAATAAACTCATCACTCAGTGACTGACACATCCTAAACAAATAATAATGATAATAATAAAATCCATCCCCCACACCACTCTCCGAGGAGAAACTCCGAGAACCATGCACGCACCCTGCGTGAAAGTCATGAAGAACCAAGTGGCGCTAAGCCACTGGACTCTGGACAGTCCTCTAGACACACTAAATCCAACGGTCCTTGCATCACAAGACTCGAGGTCAAGTGATGGGGACATCTACTACCACTCCTCATTTTCTGAAGGACTCGATGCTCGTCAGCTATGTTCCAAGATGCTCGCCACATTTTTCTGAGCCGTCGCATGTAATTTTTATATTTTCTTGAGTCATAATTATGCGTGGATCGAGGTCCGCTCACCCGGGACTCGAATCGGCACGGAAGAAACCACCGGCTAGGCCTCAGACGATGAACGGCCCATCATTGGCCACTCAAGGATGCACGGCTAAGCCGCAGCCGCGCATGGGAGAATAGACGGTCCAACCTAGCCGTCCGTCATTCCCAGCGGAAACCAGACTATAGCGCCTGCCCAGGGGCGTTATAGTGCTTAACGGACCAACATAGGTGCGTCAAGCCTCAAGTCACGGAAGGGAATATAACGCGCTCCTCTAGAGGCGTTATGTACATAACAGACCAGTCATGGTGCGTTATGTCACGAGGTGAGAACAGACTATAACGCACTCCTCTAGGGGCGTTATAGACCTTAACGGACCATCTCTGGTGCATTAAGTGGAAGGCAATGGCGTTAAGCATAACGCACTTTCCTGGGGCGTCATTGGACATAACGGACCTCCATAGGCGCGTTATGTGACCAGGACCCCCAACGGTCAAAAACCAACGGTCGCAAACCCATAACGTACCAGCACCGGGGCGTTATATCTGACATAGCGGTCAGTCGTGGGACCGTTAAACCCATGAAGACCAGACTCAAATCACGCGAAGCATAACGCCCCTACCTAGGCGCGTTATGCACATAACGGCCACTGGGACGACCGCTTTATCGTCCCGGCGGCGAAACGGCGAACAAGACCCAAAAACGTCGACCACGCCCCCATACCTCCACGGGAGAGGGAGAAATCAAGGGGAAAACTCCCCAATAGCCCTAGGCATGATTCTACGACCTCGGATCGACCAAAAATGCGGTGAATCGCTAGATCGGGCGATCACTCCTCAAAGCATGGTTTTGCCCTAACCTGCTCAAAAACACCCCTCTCGGCCACACGACGGGCTAGAAACTACGGAAATGGAACGCGGAGAGCTAGGGAACGTCACCCTACCTCAATGGAGCGAATGCTCCGCCGAATTGATGCCGAAATTGCGAAGAACGCTTTTAGAAACCCTCGTTCCTTCACGAAATCGCACGATCTTAACGCCGCCACGACCGCCTCGCCGTCGCCGTCGTCGCCACGCCGTCGCCCCGCGCCGTCTGCAGCCGGAGGGGACACGCCGCGCAATCGAACGAGAGAGAGAGGGGGAGAAACGGCGCTCACGGTGGGGAGAAAGGAAGAGGAACAAGAAAGAAGAATAAGAAAAAGGAGAAAATGGACTCGGCGGTACGCGGGGGCCCTACGGTAACCAGCCTACTCACCGTCTCTCTCGGGTGCGCCACACCAGTGCTCCCACTGGGCTGACACACGCGTGCCATGGAAGCTACGACTAGTGGATGGGTCACTAGAGGTAAAAACTGACTCATGGAAACCACGGTGGAAGAAAAATGGGACTGCACACACACTCGGTGCAGCACAGAGCCTGATGGTCCAACCTTGGGTCGTTACAGGCTCTGGCGGTCCAACCCTGGAGCGCCACAAGGCTCTGACGGTCGAACAATGGAGCGTCCCAAGTCGAAGGAAAACAGGCTCTGACGCACCTACCCTGGGGCGTCACAGCCTCTAACGGACCAACACTGGTGCATTAGAAGATAGGTAACGTTAGCTCTGACGCACCCATCTAGGGGCGTCACAGTGTTTTGACGCACCACCCTTGGCGCGTCAGAGGACACGTGACCCCAACGGTCAGAAACTAACGTTCGAAAATCAACGGTCAACTCACAACTCTGGCGGTCGAACCTAGGCGCGTCACACTCTATGGCGGTTTATCGTGGGACCGCCAGAGCGACCGATGCCCTGTCGACAATATAGTACCCTATGACGCACCCCTCTTGGGGCGTCACGGCCTGTGACGCACCTACCCTGGGACGTCACAGCCTGTGGCGGTTACTGGAAGGACCGCCACACCCGTCCGAGAATGGAACAGTGAGAAAATCCCAAAAATCCTTCCCACGGCCCCATACCTCCATAGGAGATGGGGGAAACAAGGGGGAAGCCCCCAAATAACTCCTAGCATGCATCTACAGTCTCGGATTGGCCAAAAATACGATGGATCGGTAGATCGGCTCACAACCCCAAAAGTATGATTTTTGTCCTAACTCGCTTAAAAACACCCCTCTTGGCTCCCTCTCGGCCTACAAATCCAGGAAAACAGAGGGATGAGCATAGGGATTCGTCCTCCTACCTCAATAGAGCGAATGCTCCGTCGAATCGCCCTCGAAATCAAGGAAGAAGCTTTTAAACCCTCGCACGCCCCGCCTCACGCCGCGAAAAGCACGTCCCCGCGTCCTCCTCGTCGCCGCCGCCACGCCGTTGTCGGAGTGAAGGAGGTCGCGCCACGAATGCCCGAGGAGGAAGGAAGCCGCGGTTGGTGAGGGCTCTCCAACGGGAAGAAAGGAGGAAGAAGAAGCAGAAAAGAAGAAGGCCGCCTCCCACGAGCCCGAAGACTCGGAAGGGAAAAAGGGATGGTGTGAGGGTGTGTAAGAAGCTAAAGTAACTGCAAGGATAGCATAATAATCAACTAAATAATAATGTAAAAATTAAATAAATAGTTAAACTGCTACAAGGTCCAGTACATCTCATGTTTAAAATAAAGTATAGTCAACTAAAAGAAATGTACAAGTACGAAGGGAAAGTATAAGTATACCGGGCATACCCTGGCTCTGGCAACTGGCACTAACCTCGACTACTGGAATCACACTGAACACCTACCCCACCACCTGCTCCTCCTCAGTAACTCCATCGCACCGAAAATCCTCTACAAATCACCCAGCCACTCTCTAGCTACCTCTGGATTTGGCTGCCCATCGAAAGAAGGCAACTGAAACTGCAAGAACTCCTTTAGCACTCGACTGGGACCACCTCGAGACGACGAACCCTCACCAGCATCTCCTCTCTACTACTGGTCTCCCTGCTGCCACTGCTGGAAGACATAGTCAAATATGCCTTGGAAGAAATCATCCATCCCTGGAGCTCGCGCACCTTCAGCTGCACCCTCTAGAACCGTGGCTCTACTCTGCTCCTCTGGACCACTGTTTGACTCTCCCTGCTGGGAACGAGTCCTCCTCCGCAGCGCCAAAACACACCTGGCATCAAGAAAACAACCACAAATCAATAAAACACACGGGCCCTAAGTCAGTCGCCGACTGTACTGGACATTCATGGACCTTCTGGACCACTGCAATCATTCCAGATCCTTATGTACCTCCACAACCTCGCTCTGATACCAACTGTGGCGACTCGAGATCCGAGTACCAGAAAGGAACTGGCGCGACTCGAATCTCGGCTTGCCTCCCATGAGCCCGAAGACTCGAAAGGGATAAAGGATGGTGTGAGGGTATGTAAGAAGCTAAAATAACTGCAGAGATAGCACAATGATTAACTAGATAATAATGTAGAAATTAAATAAGTAATTAAACTGCTACAAGTTTCAGTACATCACATGTCCAAATATAAGTACAGTCAATGGAAAGAAAGGTACAAGTATGAAAGGAATGTATAAGTACACGGGGCATACCCCGGCTCTGACAACTGACAACTAACCTCGGCTACTAGAACCTCGCTGAAAACTTATCTCATCCCGCGATGACCCCACCTCACCTGAAAATCACAGGGGTGAGCCTCATTTCATGGCCTCATCAGCCTCTTGGGTGGCGTCCCCAGTTCTTGGTAGCGGTAGTCTGATACTTGTATCGGGTTATCGGTACCTTGAGCTCTGGTTCGTTACAGTGGGACACTAGGTTGGACTCGAAACTATGCATGTGGTCGGCCGGGTCAATGGTGTCATTGTAGGGGGTGAAGGATGATAACTGAAACTTCGACGGGATGGGGGCTTCCATGATCTCCCTGGAAAAGGGAGCGTGGAAGTCCTGATCGTCATCGATAAGGTGGCGAGTCTTGGCGGCCAATAGGACATTGTCCAAAAAATGGACCTTATCCTCGATCTCATCGATAAGCTGGAGCCGCTGGGACATCTCCGGATTGGAGTGCAGTAGGTTGAGTACCCTTGGTGTGTGTGAGCTGCTCGGTCGTCGAGTTTACGCAGCGGAGATGTGGGAAACTCCCCACACTCGGTGGGAATCTACGACGATCGGAGCCCCCCCCCATTCTGAGGCTGTTCCGTCGGGACACGTTGGGGTCCCATGGAGCTGTTCAGGAGATTCTGACATAGGCCTGTCAGGGCTTGGATTTGTTGGCGTATCTCGGCTAGATCGTCAGCAGTGACTTCTTGGCGTGGACGGGTAAAGGAGGAGGCTTCTTGTGATCCACGACGGGAACTGAGACCTTGGTGAGAACCGCGGCCCCGGTTGCTTGCGTTGCAATGACTTCCACAAGGTGCTATGGCTATTTGCTCGAATTCCCACAGACGACGCTAAAAAGTGTAGAGGCTGAAATCCAGTCTCTAGTCCTCGTACCATACTTTTCTATTTATTTATCTGGGAAGGCTGTCTGGCACCCGTGGAAACCTACAAACACCAGAAAGGGAGAGCATCAGAAGAAGCCCCGAGTGTTACCCCAAAGGATAAACCTTGGATGCTTAAGTCAGTACTCGGGAATCAGAGGTCCAATAAGGATTCTGAGGGAGAGAGAGAGAGAGAGAGAGTTGTAGGAGGGTGGCGAAGTAAGTCTAGAGAGTCGGACTGCCTTCGAAGGAAGGTCCCTGTCGTGGCCAGTGGGCGCTCAGAGGGTACTCGATGGGCAGTAAGGGTGTTCGGAGAACAGTCGGAGTTTGGCGGAGACTTGGTCACTCAATTCGTCGGACTCTCTCTTGCCTGGAGCAGGATGTAGCTTTCATGGTGATTATACTTTCTCTCTCTATCTCTCTCTCTCTTTATATGAGACAGATTCCCCAAGTACTCACCACATAGACACCAGTGCTCTGATGTGAGTCAGACATTTGTTTTAAATTCTTTCAATTTAACTGACACCTCATGACATAGGATTGTCCCAAACTTTGGATGGGGTCCCAGTTTCTCAGTGAACAGTGCGTGTGTCCCGACCAGTCCAGCATCGACGAACAACTTCAACCGAAGGAACTATGGAAAGGATGGGCCGACCGGACTCTCCGAATGAACAATACACTTTCGTGAAGTCACCCCCGGAGTCACATCAGTGAAGAGAAACCAACCCCCAGGAAGCCCGCAGCTTGTGGGCCCAGAAGAAAAACTAAGTGGACCGTTGGTCGGGCTCGAAACGGGCCCAAGTCCACCTAAACGGCACACTCTTGCCGCCCTCAACGGCGCATGCCCTAAGGCCCTTCAGCGGCATGCCCCCAGGCCCTTCAACGGCACGCCCTAAGGCCCTTCAGTGGCACGCCCCTCTAGCACCTTCAGTGGCATACCCTTAAGCCCCTTCAGCGGTACACCCCCAGGCCCTTCAACGACGCACCCTGAGCGCCTTCAGTGGCACGCCCCTCTAGCCTTCCAGCGGTATGCCCCCAGGCGCCTTCAGCAGCATGCCTTGGAGTGGCCCTTCCCCGGCACACCCTGGCTGCCCTTCGCCAGCGCACCCCTGGTAGCCTTCCCCGGCACACGAACCCTGAAGCATCTTCAGTGGCACACTTGTAATTGATTCAGCGGCACGCTTGCGAATGGCCTTCGACGGCATGCCCCGGACCATGCCATCCAGCACGTCCGGTAGAAGAAATCTCATGCCATCCCCCTACGAATTCTTGGCACGCAATGGGTTTAGCTGAGGTGTCGACCGGAGATGGAGACATGCGGGCTATTCCTCTGCCACCAAGGACGCCCGAGTCAAATCCCGTTCAATGCCTCATGTTCCCACGTCTACCGTTTGCGTTCGAAGGCTCCCGCCACCGGGAGTATAATGGGCCGTCTTCTCTGACGAACACACAGACACACAAAAACACATACACACAGATGAGGACACAGACTGAGAGAGAGAAGAGGATGAGAAGAAGAATAGAAGAAGAAGAAGGAGGGAGCTCCGTCGTGAAGCCCCTTCCCCCGGGACGACCACCAAGAAAGAGAGAGTAAGAGAGTGCAAGAGAGAGAGAGAGAGAGAGAGAGAGAGAGAGAGAGAGATGAAATCATCGTGCTCCCAGGGAGCAAAGAAAAAAAGCTATGTTCTATCCCCCCTCCTCCCCTGCCTGGGGTCATATGTTACTGAGTGTATGCTTTAATGTTCCTCCCTTTTCTTTTCAACTTTTTTTTTTGTCTGGAGGTCCCTTCTATGAGTGGTGGCTAGGGAGAACGCTCAGTTCGATCCTGTGGGGGATTTGCTAAGGTTCTCTCCCTCTTTCTGAAGGAGCGGAGGCAACACTACACGCGTCAGTTTTCCTGGGCTCCGACGAAGGATTCTCGTTCCTTTGGTGCAAATCAGATCGCCCCCTTTATGTCACCGGGCTTTTGCTTTGTGCCTTTTACGGAAGGCCCTTATTTCTGCTCTAACTATCACTTTCCACCCATCCATGTCCTCTCTGTCATCCCCTCTCGTGGCCTCTACGTGCTGAGTTTTCCCTGACCCTTAGTGCCCGCAATAGCCCTCCGCCCCCACTTACTCCCACGACTAGCCCAGAACCTCCGTGTTTGGTGGATCTGTCCTTGATTCGGTGGGCTAGCTATGCCTTTGATCCGGCGGCACCCATCTTTTCCTTCGATCCAGTGGCACTTGCTGTCACTCGATCTGGCGGCACCTGGCCTCCCCTCATCCGACTGCATCCACCTCCTCGTTTGATCCTGGTGGACCCCTTTCTTTTCCACCCACTTGATCCCGTGGCACCCCGATCCGGTGGTGCTCACTTTCTCCTTCGATCCGGCAGCACCTTGCTGCCTCCCCATCTGGTGGCACCTTTCCATCCGTTGATCCGGTGGCACGCCTGTCGTTTGATACGGCGGCTTGTGTGCTCGGTCCGGTGACATGTTTGCCACCCCCCTTTTGTCTCCGATCCGGTGGCACCCTCCACTCTTCGATCTGGTGGAGTCATTTTCTCTCCCCAATGTTCTACCGTGAGTATGCATATTCCGTACCATGCCTCGCAAGGTTTTCACCAAAGTGTTGCCACTACGGTGTGCACCTTTACATTGGGTTACGTCACTCCTTGTGGGTGTGAATCCGCTTTACTCCTCCCGCAACCGGGTCCGGGGGAGATACTGCCAAATTTTTGCCATGATAATACGTATAAAAAAGAAATATAAAATAGAGGTAATGAAATAAATATATAAAGTAAATAACAATAAGACACTCTGGTAAGGTGAAAGAGCCGTGGAAGACACGAAGAGCTAAGTACCTAACAATCTTAGCCAGGAGTTTGCAGAGGGTTTTGTTGAAGGCCTCGGCCAAACCGTTGGCCTGTGGGTTGTAGACCGAAGAAGTTCTCCATTCGATGTGAAATTTGGCTGCCAACTAGTATACGGCCCTGTTCTTGAATGGCGTTCCGTTGTCGGAGACTATGTGACTGGGAGTACCAAATCTATAGATGATGTTATGTTGAACAACCTGGCAACCACCTCGCCAGTGACTTCCCATAGAGGAAGGGCTTCCGCCCAGCGAGAGAAGTAATCGGTGGTAGCCAGAATGTACTTGTGGCCTTTGGCAGATGGCGGGAAAGGCCCCGCGATGTCCATACCCCACTAGGCGAATGGCCAGGTAGGGGCTGTAGGACGCAACAGGTTAGGAGGTCTTCTGGGTACCGGGCCAAAGTCTTAGCATTGATGGCGCGAGCGTACTGGATGCAGTCTGCCTACATGGTAGGCCAATAGAAGCCTTTAAGCTTGATGTTGTGCTTCATTCTATCTCTGGATTAATGTGCGCCGCACAGCCCAGAATGAACCTCACGCATAATGGCTTGAGCCTCTGCTAGGGAGATGCATCTCAAGAGAATGGACTTGTCCTTCCCGTGGATGAGCCGGTACAGGGAGTCACCAATCAACTCACATGATGTTGCTCGGCAAAGTATTTGGACTCTTTGAGCCTGGTCCGGAGGGAGCCATCCCCTCTTGAATTTGATGATGGACTCACGCCAATCTTCTTCTTCTGGAGGAGTGTCCCGGTCAAGGTCTTGGACCTCGTAAACTGTGAGACCAGAGTCACTTTCGAGTGAGCTAGGCATCAGCCTCCTATGTTTGACTGTGATGTCGACTTCATCCTCAGGTGGTAGCTTGATGGCCGCAGCCAACTTTGCTAGGGCGTCCACCTAGGCGTTGCCACTTCTGGGAACATGGTCTATTTTGAAGAAATAGAACTTTTGGGTTAGCCGAGTGATGGCAGCATGGTACGAGACCAGCTCCGATTTCTACACGTTGTAGATGCTAAGGACCTATCGGACTATCAGTTAAGAATCTCCATAGGCTTTGAGGCATTTGACGCCCATGTCGAGAGCCATTTGGAGTCCGATGATCAGGGCTTTGTACTCGGCTTCATTATTGGTCAGAGCCTTCATGAGGGTGTAGGAGTTGTACAAAACTCCACCCTGAGGAGTTGGAAAGACAATTCTTCAACCATGGTTCAATCAACATGAATGTATACTGTCATCAGGAACAATGCAATCAATCACACATTGAGTTTAGTTATCATCAAAATAATATTTTCAACAATCATGAAAACCATATCATCACTCATGAAGTTTAGTTATCATCAAAACCATACCTCAACAAGCTATGAGATAGAATAGGAATTAACTGACGAGTTCTTTCGTGAGGAGGAAGATGTCCAGGGGGACCCTCCAGACCTCCCAGATGCTCAGTATCTAGTGTACTAGTTACACATGAGGGTGGTTAGGACCACCATTGCATTATGGTATGAGTCTAGAGTCATGTGTGAGTCTTTGTTTCGTACAGTCTGTTGTGAGTCTACATATGTCAAGTCGAGTCTGTCTCACGGAAGCTCAAGGTGCCCATCCTTTTCGAGTGTGAGGCAAGTTGGGTCTAATACGCACGTTGTGGACTTGCCTGGGGATTATGGGATCAGCTCCTCCTTCAGTGTATTGGATCTAGTCACCTATAGGGACCTAGTGGTGATTCCTAGTGAGCCATTGAGCCGTCTCCTTCTTTTGAGAGTGACCCCACCCCAGAGTGTTCACCACTAACCTCATTCTCACAACAACGTAAGTATATAGAACATATACGGGATGAGCAGGTGATGATTACTAGGTGTGGAGCGCACCCGCGCTACTTGGTACGGTGACGAATCCGCAGGAGCGTGTCTATAGAGTCCTACTATTGGTATTAGAGCATACCAATCATACCGTACTTTGACTCATCATTGGATGCCCAAGATACTAGACAACCACCTAGATATTGACAAAATCCACTAGTGCTTTTCCTGCTATCCTACACAATGCATAGTCTGCATCAGTGTAAGCTATGAGGTCTAACTCACACCTAGCAGGATACCATAGACCTAATTCTAGGGTGCCAGACAGATACTTAAAAATTCTTTTCATAGCTTTCATATGTGACTCTTTAGGACTAGCTTGAAAACATCCATACAAACAAACTGAAAATTACATATTAGGGCAAGATGTAGTAAGGTATAACAAGGATCCGATCATACCTCTATAGAGTTTGGTGTCTACCAATTTACCTTCAGGGTCAGCTGCAAGGCTAGTTGATGTACCTAGCTTCAAGGTTCTCTAGTTTGTATTTCTTCAGTAGATCCTTGATATATTTCTCTTAAGTTATAAAAGTCCCTTCTTTAGTCTTCTTAATTTCTACCGGAGAGATATATTCTTGAATTACAGAAGGATCCTTTATATACTGCTTCTGTCCGAAGACGCCCTAAGCGTGTGGAGAAAACACTCTTGCCATATGCTTCCAGAAGACTCTCAGCCACGTGTCCAAAACTGAGTGCTGTAGCTTTCCTCATGGCAGACTCTTCAGGGATGGTCTACCTTGGATCACGTGCCCTCCTTAAAAGATAGTTCACGATCACTTGATCTAAGTCCCTTGGAAAGATCTCTGTCAGGAAAACAATAGTCATTAAGTCAAACACCTTATAAACAGAGTTATGTGTGCAATGTCTCGTGTAGGTATATAGTAGAACAAAGTGCACGGACTATCTGTGCATGGACTTAGTGTGATGCAAACTTAAACATGCACGGGCTTTGGTTTAGAAAAACATGCACGGGCTTTGGTTTAGACAAGATGCATAGACTTTAATGAAAGAGATGTGCATGGACTTTGCTCAGAGGAAATGTGCACGGACTATGGTTAGAAAGTGTGCACGTACTTGGGTCAAGAAGAAACATGCTCAGACTTGAGTTAAACAATGTTTATGTACTTGGGTCGAGAAGAAACATGCTCAGACAATGTGCACGTAATTGGGTCGAGAAGAAACATGCTCAAACTTGGGTTAAACAATGTGCATGGACTTTTTTGCAATTAACAAATGTGCACGTACTTGATGTGAACAATGTGCACAGACTTTATGTGTCAGTTAATAGAAACGTGCACAGACTTTATGATGTGTACGCAAACATGCATGGACTTGAAGAGTGCATAAGAGACATATGCACAGACTCAGAGTGCATTGGCGAAACATGCACGGACTTGATTTGTGACGTAGGAAAAGTGCATGGACTTTATAAAATCTGCACGGACTTTGCTTAAAAGCATGCAACAAGCACGGACTTTACCACTATGCACAAACTTAGTATGCACGGACTTAGTTTCCTGGCGTTAACACAAGATGTGCATGGACATTGAAATGTGCACGGAGTTGAAGCATGCGTGGACTCTTTTTTCTTGCCACAACTAAAACATGCATGGACTTAGTGTGTGCCAAGTCTGCACAGACTTTATATGAGAGATGTGCACAGAGTATATATGCATGGACTTTCATGTGCCATGGAACAAAGAAAGTGCTCGGACATTGTTTGAAAGATGAGAAACATGCACGGACTTTCATGTGCCATGGAACAAAGAAAGTGCTCGGACTTCGTTTGAAAGATGAGAAACATGCACGGACTTTATAACCACAAATGCAAAACCTGCACGGACTTCATAATATGCACCTGACGTGAAAACGTGCAAGGACTTTGCAAAACCTGCACGGACTTCAGAAATGTGCAAATGTGCAAATCGTGCAACATGCACGGACTTGGTGGTCAAACCAAGAACATGCACGGACTTGGTGGTCAAATCAAGAACATGCACGGACTTTGGTGTTCACACCAAACATGCACGGACTCAATGAAGCAAAACATGCAGATGCAAAACGTGCACGGACTCAACTTGAGTACGTGCAACATGCACGGACTTTGCCAAAGTGTGCTATGTGAGAGATGCAGAACGAAACATGCACGGACCTTATATGCACGGACTATGTGTGTAGTTCCACGAGAACTTGCGCGGACCTTATATGCACGGACTTGTGTGCAGTTCCACGAGAACTTGCACAGACCTTATATGCACGGACTTATGCTTTGAACAGAACTAAAGCATGCATGGACTTGTGCTTTCAACGCAACTAAAACGTGCACGGACTTATGTGATCAACATGAAAATCTGCACGGACTCAATAATGCATGAACATTATGTTTGCAGTTTATGGGAAGCTATTAAGTCAGCCGATGCGATCAAGCTAGACATTGGCTTCGAAGCGCAGGTTGAGCGCATAACGATGGACTACGATGATTTCAACGAAGGCATAGCCTTTGGCGAAGACTTCAACCTTGCCGATCTGGACAATTACCGTATCTACCGTATCGATAAAGATACTATCTACACAGGTAGCGTTAATACAGGTGTAGATCTTGATCCTGATGCTATAATAGTGTTCTACAGGCATCACATGTATATGAACTATGCCTATGCGATCGAGTCCGTCAAGTTCGTGCATGAGACTGATCTTAAGACGGAATCTGACTTGCGTAACGATGCTGACAGGATCAGCAGCACGTATTATCACCTGGTTAATGATCTTGACGAGCTTGCTGAAGAGTTCCGACTTGGCCAGTATGTGCCGTTCGATAAGATCAACAAGGGGTCTAGGATCATCCATGAGTTCCTGGCTGAAAACAATCACCCTGATTTTGTTGAGGTAGAGAGTGAGGAAGTCGAATAAAATCTAGGCGGGTGCGCCCGTTATAGCGCTGCGGTCCGGGTTTGGGGCGTGATGCTGCTGATCGAATCGGCCCCCGGACACTTTAAAGTGCAATAAACACCGGTTGGCCGTAAGGCTTTACAAACCTGGGAAGCGGGAACAGGATCGGGAATGCGCGGCACTTTTTAGCAAACGGTGTATGAATATCCAAAAGACCAGTGTACCAAATGCGCCAACAAGAAGGAGTATAAACGAGCAAACTAATTATGGAACTGCTTAAATTCATATTCTCGAGCCCTTGGATATGCCTTGGCGTTGTGCTGCTTCTGGTGGTATTTTTCGCTGGTGTTGTGGATGTTATCAAAGCGATACGCAAGAAATAAAATGTGCCGTCTCTATCTATGCAGATGGCTCAAACATATTATACTCTGGCTTCTCACCTGGGACAGGCGACACAAATGGGAGGCTGATCATTACTATTATTCGAAGACACCTTTAAAACGGTAAAGCATGTACACAAAACCGATCACTCAATCCCCAACAGGCTGGCACGTTGACTGGCTTGGATCCAGGGTGTACCACTTCGATACGTTTGATGAGGCTCGAAGCTTTGCTGATTACTGGAATGTACGCATACCCTATCAGCTCAAACGCCTTGAACGCATAGTAAATATCGACGGAGTGCCACAGTACTTCTGGCGCTACAGCGATACGCCGATGATCGCCACACCGCGCACGCTGGTGATTCTGGCTAACCTCCGGGCGAAGCTTGACACGGACCGCCGGTGCTCGTATGGAGCGCGTGAGTATCATGTGATCTATGTGGAGTACTGGAAGCGGGAGAGCATAAGGGAGAGTCTGGATATGGTTAATCCCAGGTGGTCGAAGAATTGAAGCAAACTAATTTTAGATTTTATGAGAATAGTGATTAAGATCATTAAGCCTAACCGCGAGCGACACCTGCCAGGGATATGACCAAACAAGAACAATACATGGGTGATCAGCAGGGACTAGTGGACGCCGTGCTGGCGTGGTGGGAGGAGAGTAAAGACGATGTAGATCACAGCAACTTTGACGACGCAAGTATGCCTCGCTATACAGAACCGCCATCCCCTTGCATTGCAGCCCCCCTTTTTTACTCCATTGGCCAACACAAGGTTGCAGCTCCAGTGGCAGGTCGCAAGTAGACAGCAAGGGTCCTAGAAACAGTAGCTTCTCTGACACTTCCCCAACACATCTGGTGGCAAATCATATACCACTGGAAAGGTCGTCCAGAGAGCTTTCCATGTGTGGTGGTTTCATCTTCGTCTGAGATCCAAGCTGTCCGCGAGAGTGATTCTTCCCCGACTGCGCAAGAACTCTCAGGTAGCAAACCAGAGCCCTAGAAAAGTTTCAACCCCGACCACTCCCTTGCAGATCTGGGCGTTCCACTTGGCTGAGGGCACCTTCTACCAGTCCTCTATCATTCCCAAGAAGCGCAGCAAAGTTTGAACCCCGGCATCAAGAGTTCCAAATTTTCTTCCAAAGTTGTGCCAGGTTGGTTTCCCTGTTCCTAAACGGACCCACCTCCACCATCCGGGCCAGTACGAGCAGCCCCGACGTCCGCTGAGGTTGCCGTTAGTCCCGTCTGAAAGTAGGCTTGTCCTCGGTCATAACGGTATCAGCCCCGCCTCCATCCGAGTTCAGGACTGTCCATGGTGCCTCCATCTTCTAGCAGTACTATCTTGTGAGCGGCCAGAACCAGAACTGTCAACCACTGTTCCAAGCCCTGCACCAGTCAGCGACCTTCTCAGAGTAAATCAAGAAAATTCAGGTGTCTTCCCGGGCCAAGTCAAAAAGTTTTGGCACTGGTCTCAGTTCATTTGGAGTTCGGGAGTGTCCATGGCGGCGCCCACTTCGACCGACTGTCCAGTGGTTCCAGAAGTTGGCAGCATCGGCGGGGAGCTCGGCACATCGATTTTCTAGCTCGTCCCCTCCCCTCGCTTGGCTGGCTGAAGGCCCTCCCTGCGTGGAGGTATTTTTGGTTGTAAACCCTTAACCTCCACCTCACGAACCCCCTCCTGCGTGAGGTGTAGTGCTATAGCTATTGTATTTTTAGGTCAAGCGCCACCGACATGGCGTACGGGTGCGTACCCACGCTTCCCCACTCGCCCTCGTCTCCGATCGAGATCGGTATTTTCACACTGGTCAGGTGAGCGACTGGTACCCTTGGCTGGTTACATGCTTTGCTAGTTTACTATCGTCTTGAATGCCCATCGGACGGTGAGCCGAGAGCCCAGACTTGCACACCACTTCTAGTGTGCCCACCGCGAAACCCCCAGAATAGTTAGGCCCCTGAGCAGTCCCAACCAGAGAGAGGCATTGAAGAGCAGTTAGAAGAATCCACTCCCGGGACGCAATATGAATTATTAAAACATTTGGACAAGATGCCCGCCTGGATCTCTATCCTGGAATTAATCAAGAGGTCGAATAGCCACCAGGATGCTTCGATGCAGTATCTTCAGAAGGTTATGGTGAATGAGGACCTCCCTGTAGAGAAGATCTCAGCGGTACTGACGCCGATGAGCACACAACTAGCTATCATGTTTCACGACCATAGCTTGCCCCCAAGGAGGCTTGAAAATATGCATCGCGTGTTTCGGTAAAAATCAATGGAGTGTCAGTGGATTCATGCTTGGTGCACATGGGTGCTGTTGGACATACTAAAATTGTTATAAAATATCGTGGTATCTTTTATTGGTTTTATCGTGCGAGGGCGTGCCAGTCACGTATGTGACGATGTGTTCGGGCTTCGAGACTAGAGTGGTCTGAAGTCCAATGTGTGCTCCGTCTGACTAATCAGATGATTATGGGTATCGGGTCAGTACTGGAGACCCGCCGTGCCATAAAAGTCACAGCGTTAAATACATCCCCTCGGAGAGGAGAAAACCTTTGAATAGTCACTGAGAAATGGGGCCTCCTGGCCTTAGAAATTAGATACGTGCAAGATGCATTAGAAAGCATAGAAGTTCCCTATATGAGGAGTCAGAAGAATGTACAAAATTATATTGGTCGCATATCGACCGTTCAATGTTCGGACGAATGCCCAATTTGGAAAAGCCACCATCATCACGGGAAAACTGGAGCGTATGTATGTCGAGACAAGGCAAATTTATTGTTCAGAGAAATGAAAACATTCGGTTAAATCTCCGATTGGAGCAATCGAGAATCATCGAGTTTATTGGCCCGGTGCGAAGTCAAGCCGCGAACATATTAGGGGACGTTCCCGTAATCGAGGTGTGGCTTGCATGAGCATCGTTAATATATATCTGGTGCCAAGGGACAACGGAGAGACATTTTGAGATTAAATCTCAGGAAAAGAAAAAAAATGTCTAAGCATAGTGGGCTATAGGTCCAAGACATGGGTCAGACAATGACCACGATAGGATGAACCCAAGATTCAAGCGTGACCCGAGAAGGCCTTATCAATATTCCCATGCAAAGGATCTGGGGACGACGAGAGCCGTGTTAACCTGTTTATTACAGCTACTCCTACCGGCAACAGAAAACATGACCCGGTCTCCCATCGGGGGACAACCAAGTCACGCACTTGTCACACGACCCAGTCTCTGTCGGGGGACAACCAAGTCACGCACCCGACATCTTGATTCTACAATTGAAAGACTACCAGATATGAACCGTCCTAGCCACGCTACCAGGAAACGACACGACGCCTCGGTCGTGGAAACCTGCCCTCACAGCAGGGCCTGAACCAAAACCACACGGTCACGACCTCGCTGTCGTGAACTCTACGCCATCTAGGGAAAACTTTTGGTGACGCTCACCGGAAACCTCAGACCTCGGCTACGGGAATGCTCCCGAAAATAACACCCGAAACTCCATCTCGCAGATGACAAACGGAAACCCGGGATACAACGACTCACATCACGTGACGGGAGCACCACCCACTATAAGAATGACCGGATGCGTCCCCTAACGTCTTACACCGCGTCACAAGTGTCTAGCTACAATGTCCCGAGCGCGAAACTCAGACACACACAGTAACCAGGAGTACCACAAATAAGGACTATCTGAGGTCGCGCTCGCCAGTACGGGTTCGAACCCTCGGCCTCGTATGCACACTCAGATCATACGTCCTAGGCTTGTCCTCTAGCTGGTATTTACCCCTAAGCCCAGACTCGGCTGTACGTGGGGGCCCTACGGTAACCAGCCTACTCACCGTCTAACTCGAGTATGCCGCTATACCACTCTCGGGTGGGTCAGCACGCGCGTGCCGTAAGAAGGCTGCAACTAGTGGAGGGTCATTGACGTGAACACAGAAAGTCACACACGTACCCATCGCGAGTGACACGAAGTAACCGGTGGCTCGAGGCCACCAAACTCTGGATAGCCCACAAGACTTATTAACCCAACGGTCCTTGAGTCACAAGACTCGGGGTTAAGACTGTTGAACGCGACGGCGCCCATGGGGATGGACGGCACCTGGTTCGACCGTTGATCCTCTCGGTGAACCACCTGTGGGGTTGGCCCGATCTTGGCCTTCCCACGCCCCATTCGCGCCGAAATGAAGGGGATACAGCCATGGACACACACACAATCACATGGACTCCGACCGAAGTCAAAACGACGCACAAATCGTAAGAAACGGGCGATTCTAACGAAATCATCCAAATGGGGTTAACAAGGTTCCCGGCCTCCTATCGGCCCCGATAGACCACCATTCGACATAAAATAACTTAAACATGGCGGATATGCAACATAGAATGCATTAGGAAATAAATTTACCACTTTCAAAATAGCAGAGAATGTAACGCGTCTATCAAGGGCCGTCACAATGTGTGACGGTCTAAGGTAGGTGCACTACAAGACTGTGACGCACCTCCTTAGGACCGTTACACTCACCCGAACTAATGAAAATCCACAGTTTTAACAGGACTGTAACGCACCTATAGTGGCGCACTACAAGGCTGTGACGTGCCACCCCAGGGCCATTACGCTTACCCGAACAAGTAAAAAATCTACAGTTTTAACAGGCATGTAACGCAGCTATAGGGGCACGCTACAAGGCTGTGACGGTCGCACGATAGACCATCACACCAACCACCATATCAAAGTTAAATCGGATCAAAAGGGCTATAACGGACTGAGGGTCATTTGTTACACTACACGTGATGCGCCTATAGAGGTCTGCCACGGTCAAGTAAGGCACCTGGTGAGGGGCGTCACAAGTGTGACAGTCACTGGAATGACCGTCACACCGCCTGGGTTGCTAACGGGTTCGGTTTGAAACCAAAACACCCCCCGGTCAACCGAAATCGATGGGGATCGCTACAAAACCTGTTTACCTACTATCACACGCATCCACAACATCATTCTACAGCTATAAAACACAGCGACGATGCCCATGGAGGATTAAAACATAAAGGATGATGTTCATGGAGTAAAAACCAAAATTTGACGATGGGCATGCGTAGAAGACATAGAACGATGTGCCAGCGATAAGGAATGCTCCTATAGAGGTCAGGAATCCATCCCCCTACCTCGTTCGAGCCTAATCGGCCGTTCACGCTGCATGCAAGCGAGGTTGGCTGCCGCACCCATCTCGTCCCGTCTCGCCTCCATGGGTCGCGATCGGCATCGAGGTAGGCGTTAACACGCTCCACTCATTGCCACGAGTCCAGCGGCACCCTCCACATCGCGATCTATTGTCATCTCACCTGGAACCCAAAGGAGAGAGAGAGAGGCGACGTGAGAGAGAGAGAGGGAGAGTGAGAGAGTGAGATGGGAGGAGAGAGAGAGATTGATCTTGAGTGAGAGAGAGATGGGGTGGGTTTGGGTAAAAATAGGTTTTAATTATATATATTTTTTTGTTAAAAATATTATTTTCACATTTTAACCCCCAAACTCACTAAATTATATAAATGCCCATTTTGCTGTAGCTCGTGGTGTGCCAGGGCATGTGTCCGTCATCGAAGAAGATAGGTATGGACAGAAATCATTCACGCAATGAAGGGGATTAAAGCACGAACAGAGAGAGGATGAATGGGCAGAGGAAGAATGGAAATGGCGCCATGCACGAACACATTTCATCCATCATTTTAAGCACAGTGTGCACATGTGCATATCACCCTATCCCGGCACTGGCACTGTTGCACTACGCCGTTTCAATGGCCACAAGAAGAAAGCGTAGAGGAAGAGGAAGAGATGATGTTAAGATGAAAACAACATTAAGCCTCTTGACTCGTTTATGCACTCAAACATCCATTCATACTACAAATAATAGATAGGTACGTATAGCAACCTTCCAACGCCGGCGTTGTCACTCGGTCATCGTCTACATTAAATGCAAGAAGAAGTTACAGGGGAAGGAACGACAGAGTGATAGCAGAAGGGCCGGTGGGGGGGGGAGACGGCTCATATCATCGCCCTCCCCACTTTCACTCATCTACATCGCGACCGTAGGAAAAATAGAAAGGAAGACCGACCAGAGAAAAACACCACCAAGACCCACCTAATCCTTTCCTTACGTTAAAACAGAGTATCAGAATCTCCTCTCCGACGTCGGATGGCTGCAAGCGGGGTCCCGAATGGCGGCGGATAGACACTCTCAGAAGGGAGAAGCCTCTTCTCCAAGAAACCCTCAGACCTCTTGGCTCCAATTGGTGGCTCCCTCCCCTTCTCTGATTGCCTTCGTCTTCGTCCCCCCCTCTTTTTTTTGTAATCCTCCCTCTTCTTTTCTTTTATAGAAGCCAGTTCCCCGATGCCATAAAGGGCGCGCCGGGGAGACCGTTTCGGGAATGGTCCCCCTATTGAGATTTTGCGTGCCGGAAAGAAGGGCACCATTTCAACGGCGTGCCGATAGATCGTGGCGCCGTTTCAAGGGCGTGCCGATGGATCGGGGCGCCATTTCTGCTTCATTCAGTTGCTGAACGCCAGTCGATGAGTCTGGGAACGATTCCAGAAGTCACCGTTCATGATTCTTCATGCCACGGCTCCTAAAAGGCCTTGACAGGGTGTTGACGTAGTTCTCAGTTGTGCGGTACGGTCTTGGTCCGGGCTCTGTGATGGGGACATCATTTACCCCCTCCACATTTTTGAAGCCCGGATGGATCGTCATCAAGTGCCATCGTGATCTTACAAATTGAGAAATTAAGATTAATTAAACAAAGTGAAGGAATGATGAAAATCCGGGCTTAAAATTTAATGAGACTAGTGAAAAGAAAATGATAGAAATAATACAACCACTAAACTTTGAATCATAAAAATAAACATAAACGAATGAACCAAAGAAATAAACAAGAAAAACAACAATATCAATTTACTTGATTTAAAAGACAAAACAAGAAATATTACGTGGAACAAATGAGAAATTTAAAAAGAACAATATAAGTGAAAGAAATTGTAGCTTGAAGGGGCCTCCTGCCCCTCTTCTTGCTTCTTCTTAAAAACACCAAAACAGAACTTGAACAAGCTCTCAAAAGAACTCCAACATCAACAAAAGAACTAAAAATGCATTCTAAAAACCACACTTTTCTACCACTCTCCACATTCCCTTCTTTTATAGGCCTTAAACTAGCCCCTGTTACTTCATGTGAACACCTTCATATTGTGTTCAAATCTCTTTCTCTCTCTTTGGCCGAGTAAGCCGCTCTCTCATTTCCCCACGTGAGCCGCATGCGCCTACAGCTTTGAAACTTGGCCGCCCGTGTGAGCACGTCAATGCCGCTTCTACCATGTTGATCCGCTCGTGTGAAGCCACGCCCGCGCTTGCATGTCGACCGTCTGCCTCTCTCCGCTGAAGACCGCCCGCGTGGAGACACCACCTTGGCCGCTGCGTGAGACACGCGGCTTGGCCGTGGTGGCCTTTGCGCGTTTGAAGCCCTCCTGCATTGTCGCATGGACTGAAGCCCGCGTGTTCGTGCTTTGACCGCCTCCACCCTCTCCTGCCAGTTGGCCCGCGTGCCAGCTAACCGCCGAAGCCTTCGTGGGTGGGACCCGAAGCCGCCGAAGCCTACTTTTCTCCTGCGCGTGGAAACGCCCAGGCTGGCCAGCGTGAAGCCTCGTCGCCATGCATGTGCCGCATGGAGCACGCCCGCCTTGTTCACTGCATGAAGGGGGCGCCCGCCGCGAAGCCCTCTACATGGCTTGAAGGCTGCCATCTGAAGCTGCGTGGAGTCCTTTGCATGACCCCACGTTGGTTGCTTTGCATTTCATGTGCTTGCCATCCTGTCGCTGACCTCCCTTCTCTTGCTTTGACCAAGTTCGTGCCTGTTGTAACCGGAAATATACGGTATACATGTACATAGGCTCCGCAGCCAGTGTGTTGGCTCAGTCCGACACGTTCGACCATCATCAGAACCATGCACAATATCAAAACCATTATATTATAATCATCATGAACTCAAGTGGAACACATGCACAGTATATTATAATCATCAAAACCATTATCAAAGATAGAGAGAGAGAGCAGTGAACCCAACAATCCTATTATTCTAAAAACCATTGAAAATTCAAGTTAAATCTATTTTTTAGGTGTCTAAATAGATGGTCGTCAAAATCCCTAAAGTAGGGCAGAGAGCTAGCCACCCAAGTTCCTAAGTAGCCACATCCTTGAACGCCCTAGTGGTCAAGGCAGCTAGGGAACTAGCTGCCCAGATTCGAAAGCGGCTAGACTCCTGGCCATCCAAGACCCAAGGTGGCCACATCCTTAGCCGCACAATCCCCCTTGAAATGGCCATCAACCAAGCCGCCATCTGATAACCACCTATCAATGCACGATTCCTCCCACTTTGGGCACATCCTCCAAGATCATTCCCACTGCGAGGGGGTTGAGGCATGTGTAGTCTTACAAGTCCTCACCTCCCGATTAGTCTAAATCCCTTTTACCGGCTTTCAAGCCTATTTTTGAATGATTTTCCAGGAGGAAAATCTCTAGCCATATAAAAACCCATACCAAACAATCTAGGAGGGCGTTAGACAATTCATAAGTTGGAAGGGGGAGAGAGCTTCGAGTGATGTGACACGACCTCGGACCTAAGTAAGCAAGCACATCCGCAACTCAAACGGGACGATATTGGCGGCCAACTAACCCGACACTCACCCCGAACCCGAGGGTAACTCAGCGATGCCGAGTGGATGTTGTGAGGGCTGGTCCCTTATTGGTAGAGGTCCAGCAAGGCCAGAGGGTCTCCCAAAGGGTAGGTTTAGTCTGATCCTAGTGGCCAACCTAGTGCCAAGGGTACGGGTAATGCTCACTCCTACGGCGGTCACTCGAAGTCTTGGACTTGCGAGATCGGGCACTCATTCTCACCGACCAGCGCAACAACGAGCTAATGTTGGAAGAAAAGCACTATAATAGAGCAAGGGAAAGAGCACTTACTCGACCAGTTTGAAGAAACTGGTCCCACTCGGAGACGTGGGCACGTGGGGAAGCGTGAGGCTTACCCACGCCGTGGCAAGGACGGTTCAACCTGTTCAAGTAGTTACAACACTACGCTGAAGTCCCGTGTCAATGGCACCCAAGAGGGGGGTGAATTGGGTGTTTTTAAGTCCTTCAGCTGAATTGATCAATCACAGAGATGGCAAAGTATGGAATGTCACTCATCCAGATATGATACCTGGCAGAGGCTAGCCTCATGCAAGAGGTGGAATTTCAGATAGGCGTGACATATCTTTCCAACCACTCCCTTTTATATACTTACTGGATGATAGACGTAGTTGTAGATACACTAACTAGATCCAGTGAGCAAATATGCTATGTGTGATCCTAGGCATTCATCTAAGTGGATAATGGATCAAAAACACGAGAGCATAGAGATCAAACACATGAATAGCAGAGACCAACCAATCACACAATACACCAGAAATTTTAGGTGGTTCGACTTTCGCCTACATCCACCCCACACTCAGACCGAGTGTGACTTACTGCTGATTCACAGCTTCAATCTGCTGATCCACAGCTTCGGGGAATAAATCCCTACAAACTGCTGATCCACAGCTTTGGGGAAACAATCCCAGACCGCTGAGCTTCACAGCTTGCTGCCGCTGAGTTTTACAGCTTTGCTGTCTGAGGTTTTACCCTCGCCCGCTGATACACAGCTTGACAAATTCAGAAATGAAAAAAGGAAAGAACGAACACGAAGAAACAATGTAGCTCACTGGGAGCAGATTGACTCTGGATTTGATCCAAGAGTCAATTACAGACACTGACACTCACAGACTCTCTTCTTCCTCAATAGTATGATACTCTGCTTTCCTTCACTTCAGGGCTCTCATTCTCGCTTCTTCTCTCAGCTCTCATCTCTTCTTCAACTCCGACAGATTCTTCTTCTTTCTCTGTGTAAATCTACTTCTCTCCTTTTCGCTCTCTCTGATTGTATATGTGGGCTGAAGAGTCTTGGAGATTAGAGATAGGAAAAGGATTGGAAAGCCCTGTTTTTATTAGAGATCAACCTCCCATTGTGGTTCACTGAGGCCTACATTGGTGGTTCACCACCTCTCCGATGATGGGGAGGTTGCAGGTTTGATTTCGCTCTTCAACATGCATAGTGAGATCATCTTCATCTCGGATTATTTGTGGATGCCAAGTTGTTAGGTAGTGGGATCACCCACCTATGGATTGCTTGCGGCTGCTTATCGAACCATCAACCTCTTGCTTTCCCTCCACGATTTCTGGGGTGCCAACCACCAAGCCAAGTTGTTAAAAAAACAAAGCCTCTTATGTAGGCAAGGGCTAAACTACTATATATAGTAGAGTCCATTAGAACTGTCCTTCGCAGAATCTTCCAAACAGACCTCTTCATACGGTTCACCGTCAATGGGCAGGCCAGAAAGGTACGACAGGCTCCAGAGGTCGAGGGATGTTTCACCCTCTGCAATATAAAATGTGCTGAATAGAGGATAAAACACTTCAAACATACCGCAACAGAATCCTCGAAAGATGGGGTAGCGGAATCTAGAAGCAAAGACACTGTGATATACCCCAGCTCTGATCAGCAGAGGGGCGTATTCCTTCAAGACGTATTCTGTGAACTCTACCACTCCCACTCGAAACAGATGGGCATCGGTCACCCTGGCGTCTCTGAACTAGCCAGCAGCTAGCTGATACTTAAATTGGACGGCCAGACAGTTCAGTACAAAAGGTTCATCTCTATACCCCCACTTTATCGGTGCCAAGAATAGGCTGTAGCCGGGTTTCTCTCTGTGAACTTTGCCACCGGTGGTATCCCACCGAGCGGGTGTAAGTTCCAGAGCCTGGGTCAGCATCTTTTTCTTTGGCTCCAGTTCTGACACACCGAGGATTGCATCCCAGTCGTGCTTCTCCCCGGGAAGATATATAACCTTGCCGCGATATACTGACCCCTTCATGCTGTCCCTTTCGGCAAGTATAACAGCTTCGCCCGCACGGGCTATCCAAGGGTCCCGCATGCTGCCCACTGTGAATGTCCCGATGAATGGCATCAAGTGGCGGTCCTTTGGCCAGTCAGGACAGTAGTCACTGCCCTACCTGAAGCACGTCTCTGCTGAGTTAGAATAGACCCTGGACGTCGATACCAAGTCTGTTTCAGAATCAGAGGATTCATTAACGGTAACAATCTTGTCATAACCAAAGTCCAAGTTGTTCACATTCAACTAGTTCACTAAAGCTTGAGATATATCTGGTTGGGCTGACGAGCTCACCCCAACGACCGCGAAAGTTGCAGCAGCAGAACTGGAAGTCATTTCAGCACCTGAAGTCAAAGAAAGGCATGCAGATGAGCCTCAAAAGAATGGATAGTCTTATAAAGATTAAAGGCATGATTTTATAAAAAATTTCGATAGCATCTCCCCTTATTCGGGGTCTGCCCAAGAAGAATAGGGAGTCACCCACCAAGAGGAAGTGATCTCGCAAATAAAGGGAGATGAAATCTGCTAGAGGGGGAAGGAAACAGGATGAAAATGGTGCTCGGGGGAAGAACTTGCCTAACAAGAATGTAACTTGGCCTTTCATGTAACAAGAATATGCTTGCATGTAACGAGAATACACTTTCACTTTTCACTTTTCATAACCATAAAGGCTATGCAGTAGAATGTCATGTAACAAGCATGTAATAATTCAATCATGAGATAGTCTCCCGGATTTCACTCATTTATAAAAGAAAGTACCTCCAGCGCAATGCGACGTCAGTGTTCATCATATCCCATGGTTTATAACATGTTTTCGACAATCAGTCGAGGGGGCTAGAGTCGAGCCCTTGGACACAATCAGTGCTCGAACTACATCTTCACGTTATAAATCGAGCTACTTCGACGAGAATTATAAATAATGTAGGCCAATAATGTAAAAAGTTCAAGCAAGAGTTCATGATGACAACATCAAGGCAAGAATGCACTAAATATGAAGTATGAGAGTTCAAAGATGAATTAAAGACAAGGTTATGCTATGGGAGGAATCCGAAAGCATAACGGCATGTTCATTAACTTTCATACTTTCATTGACAAGGTGTTAGGTTCTAGACAATCAATTGACCATCTAGGATCATAGGGAATCAACCCTTGGGTCAAACCTCGGGTTAAGAACACTTGAGACAGAAATGGTCATGTCTGGGCCATTTTCTTAGTTATGCGGTGACATTTGGGCCGCTACTACGAGATAGCGGTCAGAGCAGGACCGTTTTATTTTGAGTATTGCGGTCAAGACTAGACCGTTGATTGACAGAGGTGGTCATGCCAGGACCACTTTCATGAAGAAGCGGTCAGGTCAAGACCGTTTCTAGACAGAGTCAACGCTAGAACAAGGAAAGGGGTCGACACAGTGGAACTCTAGACAGACGCAGTTACGGGCTGGCCGCTACTTGACAGTAGCGGTCTTCTGAGGGCCAATTCTAGCCAAGACTCAGAAAAATATCGATAGTTTAAGTGCTTTCTAGACAATTGGGTTTTGAGGATACAACCAGCTCGGCGTCCTAGTGGGAATCCTAGACTCGCGGAGACTTACGGAGGCATTGAAACAAGATCACCTAGTCTGGTGAAAGGAATATCCAACGGAGAGGTTCAAAAGTCCAAGAGGTATGCCTATAAGTGTAAAGTGTAACTAATGGCTACGCACCAAGGTACGCACCATGTACTTAAGAAAGACTTGGAGATGAGAGAGAGATCATGTGAAACATCGATCACATTACCAATAAAACAAGTCCATGAAGTGAAAACCATGTTTAATACAAGAGTATAAGGTTTTGGCATGAAAGTAACATAATTTAAAATAGGTGCTTAACGAATAAAAGACATGAAACTAGCATGTTTGATGCACAATATGACCAAGTTCATCCATGTGATGTCGTAACTAGGGATAGAACCTTATTAACTAGGCTTAGCATAAGTTTAGTAAGGTCAATCTGTAATCTATTTAGAGTGAACAAGGTGCAGAAGTAGAAATATAAAAGCAGTCTATCCAAAACTGCTACTTTGCTTACGCGGTCAGTCGGGGACTGCTAATAGATAGTGGCAGTCTTGGTGAGACCGTCTTACGCCTTCCCGCCAGAATTGTTAAATAGTGTAGTTGAAGCCTATTTTAGGACAAGTTATGTATGGAAATTCTAGTAGACATGAAGGTATGTCATGATAGAAGAAAAGTGAAGCATGAAGATGCATGGATTTACGTGAATTAAATCAATTTATTAAATTCTTCTTATTGATAAGGTTCATGTATGTAGTAATAACCCTATAGGCATAGTGATAGTAAAACGTAAAATGCTCCATTTATGTTCAATGAAAATAGGAGGGAACAGAGGGCTTTTGTTTCTAACACGTTAATTTATCCATCCATGAGATAACCTACTTCTGGGTTGGGCTTGGAACTCCGAATTTCTAACTGGGAGAAGACCCTAGTTTCTACACGTTCTGTGGCAAACCGGTAACTTCCTGTGACTCTATCTCCCGATGCTCTCGTCCTAAGTTCATGAAAATTGGAGGGTGAAGAGAAGATATGAAGGAGAACAAATTGTTCTTAAGACTCAACCTCAAATTACCTGTGCTAGGGCTTCTAATCTCTTGATCTTTCTTGGACCGATACATTGTTTCCTGAGCATTTTACAGTGGAACAGCCATTTGCAGAGCTTCTATCTCTCCAACTACTTGATCTCCTAGCATGAGATTTGGATGGGAGTTAGTTAATATTAAAGGGAACAATAAGTTCTAAAGAACCAAAATAAAATACCATTCATTACCGTCGAACAAGGCGAGCCAAAATAACGGTTCACGCAAGTCGATCTGAATCCTATTTATAGGGTTTCTTAGGGTTTTGAGTTAGGGTCACTAGATTAGGTCGAAATAGAATCCTATCCTTAACTCAAACCAATCCCTAAGAGTCCTATACCGAGTTTCTTGGCTAGGTAGCTTCAATCTCTGGCCCTTGAGAGGGATAAAATCCAATCTCTTTAGGGTTTATCGGACCTCGCTCACGCAAGCTAATAGCGGTCGCATGAGGACTGCCTTATGACAGTAGCAGTCACGGCGGCTCCGACTACCACTCCCCTGCCTCCCCCTGCGAAGAGGTCCCGGGCACGATCACCGGTGAAGTGGGCGATAGGTGAGGCGAAGGCGGCCAGTCGGCGGGAAGCGAAGCGTCAGAAGATGGAGGCTGCCCAATCTTCGAGGGCCATCCCTGCGCCGCCTACGATCCCGTCATTCGAGGAGTTCGAGGCGGGCCAGGCTGAGCCGAGCCGACCGACCGGTAAGATTTCCTTCGGCATCCTTGCCCCCCGAAAAGGACTTGTCTCTATTCTGGCTCGAGATGCTCACACCCAAGTATCTTTGTATTCATCAGCTAGGGAGGAGTCTCTGCCCTCGCCGGTCCGTGCTGTGGGTGAACCCTGGGTTGGGTCCGAGCCACCGTCGACCCCCGTTCGCTTGCTCGGAGATGCCGGGGAGCTTCCGGTGACGTCACCGGTGGAGAAGGCGCTCGCCGCTGCGAGGGTGATGACCGAGCAGGAGGCGGAGCGGAGGAGGGCGGAGGCATCCCGGGCGGCTTCGACCTCCCCTCCTCTACCAATACCCTCCTTTGCCGAATTTGCCTCACCCCGGGCCGAGTCGAGACGCCCCACAGGTAGGGCCTTCTGACGTCGACGCCTTTCGGTATTTGATCCCCCTCGCCGGGAAACCTCTTGCCTTTGCGTAACATGTGTCTGTTCTGCTTCCAGCTGCAGTGAGGAGGCTCTCGGTGGAGGCCCCTTCGGCGTCGCTCAGCCCGCAAGCGATGGAGCAGAAGAAGGCCGAAGCCAGGGAACTTAGGGCAGCCATTGCAGCTGCTCTGGCCGAGGCTAGCGGGCCCACTGGTAGGATTCTTACCCTGCTTAGTATCTTTTTGCCTGGTGAAATAAGGCTCCTCACGTGGATTTTTCTTTCTTTCAGTCCCTGCGGAGGAACCTGCGTCGGCCAAGATGGCCCATTGACCATGTAATGATTTTCTTTAATGAATAAAAGATTTCTGTTGAGCCAAAACAATGTTCTTATGTAATGAGAATGTGCAATTATCATCAATTGGGGTGTTAATTCTACTAAAGGGGGTGTTTCTGATAAGTTTTCTGATTACGCGACCAAACCAAGGTCGCCTTCTCCTGACCAGCGTCCTCCATTAGGTCGCCTTTCAATGAAATTCTTCAATTTCTGTCAAAATAGATAACGCGTCCTCATGAAAGGGCGTTTCTTATCAAACAGCACCCAATCCTTGGTCGCTTATCACAATATCTGTCTTCCCTCATTTATTAACAGAAATTTAAAAAAAAGCCTCCACGTACGGGCGTTTTGCTCAAAACAACGCCCATTTCACAGGCACCTACCAAATATTTCATTTCCCTTGATTTCAGCTTATTAAAAAGAAATTCCAAACGGCGCCTTAGCGCATGGGCATTTTTTCCTAAAATCACACCAGCATGATGGGCGTTTTATTAGGATTAGCGCCCAACACCAGGTCACCTATCATAATCCTCGAATGACAACTCATCATGACCCTACCATTTTTCACTTTTCCCCATGCACAAATAAAAATGTGCCCTAATAGCAAGCGCGTATCATGAAGAAACGCCTTTGCGCATAGTCGTGACATATGTTAAACGCGCCCCCACCAAGGTCGCTATTTCTTTTAAAACTGTAAAATGTAGAATCCTCCTTGCGTCTCTCTATCTCCCTCCATTCCTCCTTCTGCAACTCCCCCACTCTCCCTCGTTCTCTTTCTCTCGTTCTGCAACTCCTCCGGTGACCACCCTATTCCCATCACCGATGGATCCCGCCGGTGCTGGTCTGAGCTTAGTGAAGAGGTGGCGCATCGCCGCCCCCGCCGTCGTGCTCCTTGAAGACAAGGGCCCCGTTGAGGCCGTCCCTCCCGCGGTGATGGAAGCACCTCCGGCGGTGGAGCACACCGGTGAAGACGGAGAAGAAGGGGAAGAGGGAGGAAGAGGAGAAGAGGGTGACAGCGGCAACGATGCTCAGGGCGGTGGTGGTGACGACGGCGGGGAGGGAGCTCACGGCGACGGTGATGGTGCAGGTGGCGATGGAGGCGTGCCACTCCCTCCTCTTCCTCAACCGCCCGTCCGCGGCGGTCACATGGTACCGGTGCCGAAGAAGGTAAGGGCTGTCCCCCTCCTATAAACAATATTCATGTGTATTATTTCCTTCTCTTTTAAAAAGCAATGATGTGGATATGATGTGATGTTTGGCAGGCCGTAGAGCTGATGGCGGCGAGGAGACAAATAGCATTGGGGCACACCGAGATCCTTACCCGCGATCAGTGAGTCGAGGAGCTGGAGCAGATGCTGGGGCGATAGGAGGAGCTGCCCAGAGAGGTGTCTGAGCTGAGAGTCCTCCTCGAGATGGAGCGGAGAGAGAGTGCTCGAGAGAGGGAGGAGCGGACAGCATGCGAGCACGAGCTTGCACACCTGAGGATGCAGCTGGGCGTGGTGCAGGAGCGACTCCGAGTGACCGAGGAGCACCTGCAGAGGGGCCGAGAGCGTGCATGAGTTATGGGTCACTCGAGCGCCTTTGCCAGCACTTCTTACATGACCGGTTCCTTGACTCGACTGAGGAATAGGGCAAAGGAGCGGGCTCCAGCTCTAGCAGCTTCTCGTGGGTCTATACCCCCTCCACAAACACGCCATCAGGATGAGGCAGAGAGTAGGAGAGAGGAAGGTGTAGGTGAGAGCTAGGGAGACACTTGTACTCCTCCACCCGCACATCTTGTACTTAGATATTTATATATATATGAAAATGATGATGTTATCTGAGTTTGAGCACTTGTGTATTTGTGCCATTTTTCCTCCTTTTCTTCCTTTCCTGTACCTGTAGTTCACGCTTTAAATAAACAAATTAATCCATCAGTTCGGCTTGGCCCCTTGCACAATAAGCAAGAGGTTGTCAATATTCTAACCTTGACGATGGGTCAAGGGGCCAAGCCTCTAATTAATGAAGGCAAATAAGTACAATAGGAATATGCAACACATAAGCAAGCAAATGCAAAATTTCAAAATAAAGGATGCCCACACAAGAAAGTAACCAAGCATACGATATGGCAAAGGCATCAGACTTTTCTTCTTCTTCTTTTTTTAGTTTAGTTTAGAATTGACGACTTGAAGGCAGGCGTTAATTAAAAAAAAATATTTTTTGGATTTTTATCTGGAATTGACGACGTGCTCACTAACGTTAATTACGAAACGGGTGCCTCTCAAAACAGGCATTAAATCTAAAAACCTTTTTTTTGGAATTGACGACATTCTGAAATGACGCCCTAGAGGAAGGCGTTAATTAAAAAAACATTTTTCTTTTTTCAATTTTTTTAGAATTGATGACATTCTAGCATCGAAGCCGTCTTCATAACCATTGTCGTCAACCGACGACGTCATCTGTCTTTCCACTCCAACTTCTTCAACTGCCGTTGGCGGGCAGTAGTCTTCATTAGCTGCGGTCGCTTGCATCAGTCGTTGTTGTCCCAATGAGGGGTTGCCTAGACCCCTGAAGTAGTTTCTGACCATATTGGTCATCTCTTCTTGTCCCCATTCTTGATGTAGTACGGGGGACAGTTGTCGACCTCCCATGGGAGGGATGTAAGCAAGCCGGGCCTAGTCGGCGGGTTGTTGGAATCTCCATCCCACAGTAGGGACGTTGGCTTGGCAGGCGCAGGCCCTAAAACTTTCGTGGCGTGGAGGGTCCACAATCGCTCCTTCTTCCTTCAGGGCCAGGCCCCTTTCCTTCCTTACTTTTGCTCCGTCGCGTGTAGGGCGACAATGGATTGGTGCAGCTTGCTGAGCAGGCTAGACCCTCTTGGGGACCCACACCTGCTTAAACTTCTTCGGCCTGGGGGCCAGCTTCTCTTAGCCATGGCTGCCAACTTCTTCTTTTTTGGCTCTCCTCCAGGCGAGGGCCTAGTAGGAATTGTGGACGGTGACGACGGGAACGACCCGGTCAGGGACCACCAGGGCGTCACGTCCATTGAGGAAGATGCGAATTTCACCAATCAGCAACAATTTATGGGACTGAGAGAGAGATCTGGTAACCATGGCAGTGCTCTTCTGGAAGCCCTTGCGTTGGCGTCCTCCGGAGTTCTTGTTGATGGTATCGGGGCGGGCCCCGGGAACAGCATGGTGCACCAGGCAGCTGGCGACCAGGGTTGGACTCTTGGGCTAGTCCGGGTAGCACCGAGCCTTCAAAGACTCGACCTTCATCATAGCTTCCTCGGCAGGCTCCAAGGACCCCACTTCCAACATATTGACAAAGGCCAACCCCAAGAAGTTGGCAAAGCCAACAGTAGCAGGGAACATTCCAAAGACAGTGGGCACTGCCAGGTACTCGTGCTACGCATGGCCGGCGACGATCACGGGGCGAAAGTTGACACCAGTTAGTCCAATCGTCGTCATTGCTTGCCTACAAAGACAAACGAACCAATGATTAGCAACCTTTGGGAGGGCCTCGAAGCCCAAGTATCTCGGCAAAGAGATGAAAGGTGACACTGGTCCCACCGGGCGTACCAGACTGTTTCGATGGGATTATTATCAATATTTAAAATCTGAAATCAGAAATCAGATGTAACGATAAAAACACTATAGCTCAGATATGAGCACACGATTCTAGATCTGATCTAAAGATTGTGATTGGGACAACTCTTTCTTCTTCTCCTCTTCTTGGCTTTTACGGCACTCCGTTTTCACCTCGAATCTACTTCTTCCAACAGCAATAGACTCTCACTTCTGCTATCTCTCACTCTCAGATCTCCTCTTCTCGAATAACTAGTCTGATCTAGCCTGATCTGCTCTTCTGCTATCTTCCTCAAAATGCGTCCCGTTCCAGTTCCTGCTCAAGCCCCTCTCTTCTTTTTTACACTCCTTAGTATCAAAGAGATCCCTCTTTTATAGCAGGGAATCAGATAAGATGGACCCCACTTGATTTGCTCTGGAGCGTGGAGGGAAGACTCTCGCCAAATGCATATTCTCTGACAGGTGGCATAAGTGATCTAGGTGTCAGGTCTAATAGACAAAAGGAGAACACGTGGCTAAGTGTTCTTGAAGAGCAAGTAGCCTCGGATCATGTGCTTCAATGATTAGATCTTGGATCACGTGCTCCACTAGAAGTTCTGCTACTCTTAGACATAGTGCTTGACTTAATCCCACCAATCAGAACAACGGCATTTAGTCAAACACCTTATGCACTAGAGTTTATACTTAGAAAATAATAAGAGAATTCATATGCTCAGACTTATCACATGAGTGTTCTGGAAATGTCTTAGAGCATGAATTATGATGATCAGACTTAGTAACATGAAAACCAGATGTGCATCGACCTTGGTCTTGCATGAGCATTGACCTTATTACATCATATGCACAGACCTTGAACATGCACAAACTTGAACATGTGCATAGACCTTGATTTCTGAATGTGCATAGACTCTAAAATGTGCATAGATTTGAATGCAGTATGTGCGTAGACCTTACAAGGCATATTGAAAAATATGCATCGACCTTGTAGATAATGCTACAAAATGTGCATCGACCTTATATACCATGCTACACAACATGCATTGACTTTACCTTACATGAGGTACAATGTGCATCGACCTTGCTTTTACACAAGATGCAATGTGCATCGACCTTACTGTTGGCCCAGATAGATGGCACACGGACAAGAAGGGGGGGTTGAATTGTGACGACCCAGATCTCGGATACCAGATATACCCGATAGGACTATCGAATACACCTGATACCACTTGGAACCCGCGGAAGAGTTGGGCAGAAAACAAGGTAGTAGCGTTCTTTTCTGTGATAGCCAGAGTGCAATACATCTTGCAAAGAATCCAGTGTTTCATGCAAGAACAAAGCATATACAGGTGAAATATCATTTCAGTAGAGAGCTACTGGATGATGGGACTTTGTCACTTGAAAAGATACATGGAGCTGAAAACCCATGAGACATGTTGACAAAGATGGTGGTTACAAAAAAACTGAGGCTATGCATGGACTCAGTTGGGCTCCATGCCTAATGAAGATTGGAGGAGCTGCATTGAGTTTCTGAATCATGAAAAGAGCAAGGATTACAAGACTTGATTGCTGGTTTAAAGATCAGTCTCCAAGTGGGAGATTGTTGGAGGAGTGTGGAGTCTGATCTGAATGTTGATAGGCTTTCCCCTGTCCTTTCCCCGAGCCGAAAATTCTGGGGGATATTATTGTAATTTCACCCAGGAGGGTTGCCCTAGGCTCCTTGTATATAAAGGCAACATCTCTTGTAATTGTTTCAGTGTGCGAAATAAGAAATCTCAGTGCGGCCGTGGATGTAGGAAGGCACATCGTCTCTTCAAATCACGTAAATCTCTGTGTTCTTGTGGTTTGATCTTTTCTCCTCCATTCTTTCTTCCTCCTCCGTTGTTTGTCCATCTCTACAGGTGCTCCGATCTCTAACAACGGGTGGCGTGGGCGAGGAACGAAGTAAGTGGGGCACGTGGGTGCACACCTTTTTTTATCTGCCGGATCAGGGGGCTGCTCCCTACCAGGTCAAGCTTGCGCAGGGGCTTCGCTGCTGTTTCAAAGGATGAGCGGGGGCTACTGGATCAGGCTTGTGAAACATGCCGGATGAAGGGCGTACATGCTGCCGAATGAGGAGCCCGGGTGCTGCCGGTCGAGGGGAACAGGCCCTGCCGGCTCAAAAGTTCCCTTGGGCCTACCGTTTCAGACAGCTGAACGACCTGTCGGTCCAGAAGCCATGCAAGGCCTGTCGGATGAGGGCACGCGGTGACCTGCCTATTTAGGGGGGATGTCCTGCCGGTTCAGAGATCGCCTTGGGCCTGCTGTTTCAGGCTGTTGCGTTGCCCACCGGATGTGTTTGTAAGTAGTGACTTTTTTGTTGGGCCGTTTATTAGAAGAGGATTTAGTTCTACTAAAAGGCGACCCGAGTGAATATACAAGAGAGTGCTCTCCCTTTCAGCGAAAGGCGGGAATGATGGTTCGGGCATCGTCGATGGTGCCGGTGAAGGAGGCGTGCCGGGGAAGGGCTCCAGTGTGTGTGTCGGTGAAGAGCTTTAGGGTGTGTCGGCGAAGCAACCGGGGAAGGGCTTCCTTGAGGGTGTGTCGGCGAAGCCCTTCAAGGGGTGTGCCGGGGAAGGGACGCCATAGAGTGTGCCGGTGAGGGACGATCCAGCGTGCCGGTGAAGGGCCTGGGTAGTGTACTGGTGAAACCCCTTCAGGGTGTGCCGGTGAAGGACGATCCAGCGTGCCGGTGAAGGGGAAGAAGGACAGTTAGACCGGAGGAGTTCTGGTGTTGCCCAGCGGGGCCCACCACTACTTTGTTGGGGCCGTCACTCCTTGTAGACGTGCACCCGTGTTTCCCCTTACGCCTCTGGCCTAGGGGAAACTCTACCGAAATTTCATTAGAAATTATCGGTGTCTTGTTAGTTTCAACTGTAGCAGAGTCCTCTTGTAGTCCTCATCATCCATCACTTCCACCCACCAAGCCCCCCCTCTTCTTCTTTCTTTATTCATTCCTCCCCCCTGTCCTTGTGTTTCTAGCACTTGGTAGAGCCCGCCAAGACTGTGCCGGGGGACAAGCAGCAAGTGTGCCGGGCAACCAATGGGATGTGCCTGGCTAAGACCTTTGCAGGCGTACCAGGGAAGGCGCTAAGGAGTGTGCCGGTGAAGGGTCAGGGATCGTGCCGGGGGAGGCCATCACAAGGTGTGCCGGGGAAGACCCGTAGGGTGTGCCGTCGAAGACCCGTAGGGTGTGCCGATGAAGGACGCCATGGGTGTGCCGGTGAAAGACCCGTGGGGTCTTAACCTTATTTCTTATTTCTTTCTTCTCCCCCCTTTTCTTATAGTGGAACTCTCCCCTCCCTTTACAGTCTTAATTTCTCTTCATCTGCAGTTTGTTCTGACCTTTGTTCATTGCACTTTGCAGATAAATGGCTGCTCCGAGTTGTTCCTCTGCTCCCGCCGTGGCTGGTGCCCGGCGTGTTCCTTCGCCCCCAGTGCCAACCGTTACCTGGTTCAATGTGGAGGACTTGGACTGGGACCATGCAAAAATAGCGACGTTGGCCGACTCCTCGGGCTCGGACACTGAGAGCCTAGACGTCCGAAGACTTGCTAAGGCTGAAAAGGGGTTCAGCTTTGATCGTACCACAGGGGACTACCCAGTAGACTTCCCGATTCTTAAGTAGATTTTTCTACGATCCACAATCGGCATCTCACCGGAGGAGGCTCCGGAGGAACAACACTGGTGCTGTCTTGGGGCGCCGCATATCCGACTCCAGGAAGTCCACGGCTGTTGAGACCATCCGAGTCCATTTGAACGGACAAAGGTCTGAAGTGATCCCGGACCGTATTATCCCGACCGTCCCAGTCCGCAACTCTTTCCAAGGACTGGAGAAGATGAAAGAGAAGGTGATGCCCGCCGCCCCGGCCGCAACACCGAAGAACATGCCGGTGCGCAAGCTGGCCAAGCTCAAACAAGTCTGGATTCCCAAGGAAGCCCGGACCATTGCGCCTGTTTGAGCAGGGCCCATCACCATCCGCCCGAGGAGAGCCCGACGAAATGAAGGGGTCGAAGTGACGACCCCAGTCTACCAGCCGGCAGTTACCGCACCGGCTCCACCGGAGAATGTCCGCCGCCGCCACCGCAAGCGCCGTCACCAAGCCGCCCGCCCAGCACCCGTGGCTTACACTCCTATTGCCACCGTCGGCACGCAATCACCAGCTGCTCTCCCTACCCAAGAGTGGGAAGGGATCGAGCAAGCCATGAGAAACTATCTCGGCGGCTCGGGGAGCACTCCTTTGGGCCGTCAAAGACTTGGGGGCAGTGGCCTCCGCTTCCCAGGAAGAAGAAGATACCCGGCCGGTGCCTATTGCAGAGTCGAGGAACCAGTCGGAGGAGCTGCGCTAGTCCCCTTTGCGGGAGGAAACGTCGCCCCGACGATCAGTTTTTGACAGGTTAGTGTTCCCGAATAGGCCGTCAAGGAGGATGATGAAGAGGAACAAGAACCGGAGAGTTTTCACCTGCAACATGGCAGGAATCTTTGGTCGGTATGGGGTCTCACCTACCCACCCCGAAGAGGTGGCCGCACTCGCCGCCAGATCCGGTCCTCTCACCAGAAGAGGAAGGGCGACAGGCGAGATAGCCCAGATAGACACTGAAGAGACCTCCCAGGAAGAACCCTCCACGGTTCTAACGGCCAATGTAGTTACCACTGGAGGCACTAGTGGTAGGCCCTCCACATCATCTGAGGACGCCCCAGCCGAAGAAACAGGAGGCACGCCCAGTCTCCCCACCAATGACCTTGCAATGCTGTACATGGTGCAGCAGTACCAGCGGGAGATCGAACTACTGAAGAAATAACTGGGTGAAAGAAATGCCCCATGGGCTGAGTTTGTTGCTGCATTTGAACGTGTTTATACTCCAGCCTGCCTGAAGTTAGCCAAGATGTATCAATTTGTGGAGCTGACACAGGGCGAGATGTCAGTGCTGTAATATCGCGATAAATTCATTGAGTTGGGCCGATATGCACCCCACATCTTTACCGATGAGACTGTGAGGACTCAGCAGTTTTTGCACAGACTAAAAGTAGAGTTGAGCCTGTCGCTGTTCGCTACACGAGTGATTGAGTTGGATTCTGCGTATCAAGCCACTGTCGCGCTAGAGTTAGAGTTAGCGAGGACTCGAGGATTTTCTCAGACTGGGATGGTTCTGTCGGCCGTGCAGCATCAGCCGCCCCACCAGTCATCTTTTTCAAGAGTTTCTCCTGCCTTCTCTCCTGCCGATAGTGCTTCCTTCCAACAATCTCAGGGCAGAGGTTTCCGTCATAAGAAAAAGAGGAAAAGGTTTGATCAGCCGTCGTTTCCTGATTCGAGTCAACAGTCTGATTTTTCAGTTTGGCCGCGTCCAGATTTCGTTGCTTTTCAGCCGAGGCTATGTTCCAGGTGTGGTGGCAGTCATCCGGGTGTGCCATGCTCCTTACCGGTTGTGTGTTATCGCTGTGATCAGCTGGGGCACGTCTCCCGAAACTATCCATTGAGGCAGCAGGCGGTGCCGTTCTCTCAGACCTCTTAGTCGCAGCAGCCACAGTTTCGTCTTCCTCCGCCGCCTCAATTCAACCGTTTCAACCGCCAGTTCCTGCACCTTCTCAGTAGTCGTCTACCGCTACTCATCCTCCGAGAGCCAGAGTTACACATATATCAGTCGTGCGGAGGCGTTGGCGTCTAATCTAATCGAAGGTATGGTTTCGATTTATGATCGGTCAGTGCGTGTTCTTTTCGATTCAGGTGCAACGCATTCTTTCATCTCTGAAGATTTTATTGCGCGTATTGAAAAGCCGGTGAATGAAGTTTCCTGTGGGATGCTCATGGAGTTGCCATCTGGCGATTACATGTCTACTCCTCTGTGCTTGAAAAATTCTCCGGTTATGGTCAGTGGTCAGAAACTGCCAGCGAGGCTTTATGCATTACAGTTAGCCGACTATGACACGATTCTTGGTATGGATTGGCTGGAACTTTATGGTGCCGTGGTTGACTGCCGTCTCAAGCGAGTCTACTTCATGCCACGTGGAAAGTCAGCCTTCTATTTTAGAAAACAACGACGAAAAGGAAAGCTACGCTAGCTAAGCAACAACGGCAGAACAACAACTACGGCGAAGGGAACCTAATCGCCAACCTACGATAGCCAAAAACCATGGCTCTACAACAACTCCTACAGGCAACAGAAAGGGGAAATCTTGATTTCACAATTGAGAATCAGACCACTCTAACACCAGACCTACCGAGGAAACACTCACGACAACCCTACCGCGGAAGCCTGCCCACACAGGCACGACCAACCGAGACCGCATAGTCCCACGCTGGCACGGTGAGGCCTCGGTAATCCCTACCAAGCACCTCTGGTCACCACCTTGGGAGAACACGCTAGAACGGTCCAAAAGCCACGTCTCGTAGATGGGAAATGAAACCCGAAAATAGAAGAGTCACGACTCACGTGATAGGAGTACCTGCCCACTAGAAGCAAGGATGGATGCATCCACTGACGTCTTAGACTGCGCCTTAAGTATCTCACTATGACACCCCAAGCGGAGACAGAGACACCGAACAAGTAACGACTGAACAAGAACTAGTTGGGGTCATGCTCGTCAGCGTGTGTCCACTGCCCCCAACCACATGTGCACACACAGACTATATGTCCTAGGTCTGGCATCTGACTGGTTTTTCCCTAAGTCGGACTCTGGCTACAAGACGTGGGGCCCTACGGTAACCAATCTAAAAATCATCTCTTGGGATAGCCTCTCTACCACTCCCTGGTGGGACCACAGGCAGGAAGGCTACGACTAGTGGGGGGTCACTAAAGCGACCAGTCTTCGAGGAGAAACTCCGAGAACCACACACGCACCCTACGCGAAAGTCATGAAGAACCAAGTGGCACTAAGCCACTGGACTCCGGACAGCCCTCTAGACACTCTAAATCCATCGGTCCTTGAGTCATAAGACTCGGGGTCAAGACCGTTGTACCGAACGGTGCCCTGCTGTCAATCTGCCCTAACCCTAGGGTCAGAAACCTCCGCACGAATGCTCACAGGTAGTTCACAACTACCAAGACTATTCCCTCAAAAGGGAACTAAGAAAACCTCCAACCCCAGGCTGGTAAATGGGACTCATAGTCCACGGGCCACACACACACACACAGCCCACATAGAAAATGTAGAAGCATAATTCCCAAGGTACCTTACAAGCTACCAAGCTAATTCCCAATCCCAAGAAAAAGTCAGAAACCTCCTATCCCAGACCAACGACGAAAGTCTAGGGCTACGTCTAGTGGTTCCATCACATGGAAAGTCCAAGCACTCCATCGGGATAGTAGGAGCAAACCAATAATCACAATAACTAACAAGGATATATTATAGAAGTAGCGAAGCATGCATTTCCAACCTTACAAAGTAGCAGAGTGTAACGGACTGGGTTGGGGGCATTATGCAACTATAATGTGCCTCCCCAGGGCCGTTATGCTCACCCGCACATAGGAAAAACCAAAACTTGCAGACTATAATGCACTACCGCAGGGGCGTCATGCAATGTATGACGTGCCTTGGCCCGCGTGTTATATTCTCCAGGGAATCTCCTAAAATTACACAGACCATAACGCACCTGGACGGATGCGCCATGTGACCATAACGCATCAAGAGTGATCCGTTAAAGACACCCGAATGTTGAAAACTCAGAAAACTTCTCAGAAAACCATAGAGTATAACGCCCCATGACAGGGGCGTCATACAATGCATGGCGGACTGGGATTGGTCCGTCATGTGCCACAACCTACAGACCTACTAACGATCTCGATAGCATAGCGGGCCACCAGCGGCCCGCTACGCAATGCATGACGCACCCCCTAGGGTCCATCATGCCTGCTGGAAAACGCGAGGGATGAGTTTGGACTGAACTCCCCTCCGGTCAAGCCGAATCAACGCGAAACGAAAAGGAAAGGGGTAGAGGAAGGTGAATAGCTAAATTTCTATAACTACGCCACAACCCAAAATGTACATATACTGCCCCTAATCAGTTTTTAAAGCATTTAAACCCTAAAAACCCCCAAAATAGGACTTGCACAGAAAATAATGTAAACGCCTACCAATGGTCATGCATGTGGTACTAAAATGTTCCTAGCGAAGTAAGGAGTCCATCCCCCTACCTCGATCACGACGAAGACCTCGAAAAGTATGCGAACAGACGACGAAACATCGGGACGCCTCGCGATCTGACCTGATCCTACGATCCACGATCCGCGAAAAGAATGACATTGGCGCGATCCTCGCGTCGAGCCGGTTCCAATGGTACCTCCTGCGCCTCGATCCGGGGTTGGCATAGCCCAGAACGGACGAAAGAGCGAAAAGGAGAGAGAATGGGAGAGAGGGGGGAGAAAATCGAGAGAGAGAGAGTGGAGAGAGAGAGAAGCACGCGTGGGTTAATAAAATATGATTTTTTTATTTTATTTTTTTCGAGCTGGGTAAGGCGAGAACGCGATGGAGTGATTGTGGAGCGTGATGGTGTGGAGGATGGAGCGTGGCATTGGCACGATCTCTCGGTGGATTCAAAGCCGGTGTAATCGGTTCGTGCGATGGTTTTCAACACGGTTTAGTCGTTTCGACATGCGAGAATTTCGGTGGAGGTAAGGAGATGGAAGCCCTACTTCGCTGCTACGATCTCTCATGATTTGTAGCCGAATGGTGAGAGTATGAGCAGGTTTCGTTCAGTTTGGGTCAAAGCATGCTTCGGGGGTGTGCATCGGGTTCGCCAAAAAATGGCGACGATTTTCAGTCTAGTTGGTATTATTGGAACCCCTAGCACGTGAGCATTCCATTTTTGCTAATTCCGTTGTGATTGGTGGTCATTTGGGACCGGTACGAGCCCGAGAACCCTGGTGACTCGATTAGGGTCGATTAGGTGGAATCACCCGTTTCTTACCGTTTGTGCGTCGAATTGATCCCTTCCAGAGTGTGGAAGGTTTATTTGGCCATTAGGGTTGTATCCCTATCGTTTAGATGCGATTGGGGCGTGGAAAGGCCGAATTCTGGCTGATCCCCTATTTTGTTCATCGTATCGCCTTAGCGGTCTTCCAGTGACCGTTTATTCCTTCCAGTGGTCCAGTGGTCGACCGTTTGGTATTAAGTCAGTTCGAGTTGTCGCGGCCATGCGATAGACTGTTTCTTTTGGGTAGCGGCCCATTATTGGACCACTAAGCTCTGTCCAACGGTCCATTTTTAGACCGCTAGACTTAGGTAATGAATCGATTCGGCTGAATGGCCTTACGATAGACCGTGAAGCTTGCTTTAGAGGCCCTATGTTCGACTGCGAAGTATCGTTGACCCTAGTCAACAATTCTAAGTCATTTTGGATTTGCGGCCCAATATTTGACCGTCTATAGTCTTTAGCGGCCCATCTCTAGACCGCTAATATCTATTTGACCGAAGTCAATGTCTTATGTCGGTTAAGGCGTCCCCCTTCGCGGTCCATATGTAGACCACATAGGTCCATTTAACGGTCAACTATTAGTCTATTTAGGTGGTGTGACCAGTAAGTTGGTTGTGGGTTGACTGTGTCTAGTGGCCTATTATGCGACTGCTATAGTCATCTCACGGTGCATTCTATGACCGCTTAAGTCTCCTCGCGGCCCACTCTTTGACCGCCACTTGTCTGGGTTCTCTGATCGGGCGAGCTTACCCGCCCCTGGGAATGACCAACTGGCTTCTTTGGCTGCCACTGCATGAGCTGAACCTCCTGATTCCTCTTCTGATCAACCACAGGCTCCTTGAACAGCTTGGAAAATGCCTGACTAAGGTCCATCATGTCATCAACTGGCCCCTTTAGCATATGGGGTGGATCGGCCAGTGCATATGTCACACTTTTCTATCTTGACTGAGCTGTTGGTGACTTTATTGTGCCTGGCTGGAAAGGGCCTCTAACAAAATGTTGACGGTAATCCCATGTAAGCGGGCCAGAATCACCCATCATGGATAGTGAGGACTCCCGGTAGCCGAGACCCCGTCTGTTCATTTTCCTGCCCTTGGGCACTGGCTTAGTACGTCCTTGAAGTTGTGCTCTGAGGCCTCTCCCCGGTTGATAGCCTAATTTCAGAATGATGGACCAGCCTTTGAAATCTCAGATCTTGGGCTTTTCTTTCACATTAATAGGCATAGTGACGGGCTTGCGGGGTGCGTAAGCCCATGGGAAGTCCAGATCCATTACTGAAATAACAGGCCGATTGCTGGGCCATAATGTGGGTAAAATCTTCTCTAAGATGGCCTTCACTGACTGGGCCGAAGATAAGCTTTTAACTTTGACCACCCTCCCCTGGAATGGGAACTTGAGACATTGATGGGCAGTAGATGGCACGGCACCGAGAGTGTCAAGCCACAGACGACCAAAGATAGTCTTGAACATAGGGTCGATGTCTAGCACATAAAACTCGATGGCCATGGCAAGAGGCCCAAGCTCAGCTTGAAGGGTGACCACCCCATGACATGCCCTTCGTGAGTTGTCGTATGCGGCAATGGTTGTAGGGGTCGGCCGTAGAAGCTCTTCGGAGAGGTTGCAAGCCCTGAGAGTGCTGAGCGGGCACACATTAATTGACGCCCCTGTGTCCACCAAGGCGGCATCCACACTAACTTTGTTCAATATAATAGAAATGCAGAGCGACATCTATCGAGCCTCCGGGGGTGCCAGCTCAGTTTCAGAAAATGTAATTGTCGGCCCTTTGGAAATTGTGGCTAGTGCTATAGGTAGGCTATCAACTGCCATATCTTCGTTGACCATCACCTTTTGAAGAAAGTTTCTCAATGTATCCTAGTGAAGGGTGGACCTTTTGATCAGCTCAAGTATAGATATCTTGGCGGGCACTCTATCTAGATGATGCGGGTGATTCTCGGGCGATGATTGCTGATGCTGGAGCATCGGGCGAAGCTGGAGGAGTGCAAGGTGGAGGCACCAGGGGTGAGCCGGTTAGGGCCGGAGGGTCGCGAGGAGTTGCGACTCCATCCTAGTCGACCGAGGCAAGAGAGACACAGGACGGGGCAGCCCAGTCTGAGCCAACCGGCAGGGCTCCCGAGGGGGTATCGCTAGAGGGGGGAGCCCCCATTTCTACCGCTTCGGAGAGGACTGGCCCTCCTCCTGGCGTCCGGGGGACCCTATACCAGCTATGCCATAACATAGCCTCAAGGGTGGTGCGAGGGGGAATTAGGCAGAAGCCTCCGTCCGCGGTCCTCGAAATGATCATGGAGGGCAGTTTGTTGCTGGCCAAGATGGGGGCCGACGTAGCAGATGCCTACACTCAGGTGGAGTCAGAGCGATCGAATCTTGCTTGGGCCATCAGCACATCCGATCAAAAGATCGCTCAGCTGTCGATCTCAAGGGGCTTCGACAGAAGGTCACTTCGCTCTGGGAACGGGCGAAGTCGAGCCAAGCGGAGGCCCGGGCATCAGCTGAGTAGCTAGCTCAGGCCCGTAGTTTGCTCGAGTTGAAGAGTAGACTCCTAGAGCAGGAGCGCGCGACTCAGGTCGAGCGTGACGAGAATTGGGAGTCCGAGTGAGTGGAGCTCGAGGGCCAAGCCGAGGAGGCCAAGCGACTTTGGGCGGAGGTTGAGGCTATGCTAGTCGAGGTAGAGAAGAGGTCGGTCGAGCTTGCTGGTAGGGTGGAGTCGACCGAGGTAGAGGCGCTCGTACGGTACAAAAGCTCGAAGGACTACCAGGCCGATCTCCAAAAGGCTGCCTTCCCTTATTACTAGTCGGGCTTCTGTCGAGGCATCCGAAAGGGGTTCGCCCAAGGCTATCGCCGGGCTGACTTTTGGGCAGAGGAGCAGGCGCCAGGGGTGGTCATCTTCCCATCCGGGTAGCACTACAACTCGGATTCGGCGTCTTGCGAACCTTCTGGTTCGACGTCAAGTGAGGAGGGAAGCCGAGGGGGACTCTATGTAAGACTCGTGTCTTAGCAGATTCTTTGTGGTTCGGATCTAGAATTTATTCTGTGAATTTAGGCTATTTTTACCTTTCGCATGCCTTGATATCCAAGGCCTCGCGCTGGATATGCCGGTGGTTCTGCACAACGCCACGCAGTATCTCCGAGACAACAACATTGACTCATGAATATTGAAAGAGAGCACTAAAAGACTAACACGTAGGGACTAGATGCAAGACTCACATATGACATAGACTAACACGTAAGGACTAGATGCAAGACTCACTTATAACACATATGAAATTTAAATGCCAAACACACAAAACACACATGCATACATCAAGCATAACATAAATATAAGCCTAGCCTAGCTCTAGCTAACTACTTCTCCCCCTTTGGCATCATCAAAATGGGGGATGGGATATAGGAAAAGTGGACCAAAAAGTGAATTGCATGACCCAAGAACAACGACTGAGGTGGAGAATAAGAAAGTCCTCAGTTTCCATCTTCCGGAGGTGGCGGATCGCCAAGGCGGCGACGAATGTCTTCAAGATTGTGATCTTGATGCTGAAGGTGCTGCTGAATGTCTGTAAGGGAGGTCGCTTGAGCCTGACCATGGCACTGAAGGTCCAAAAGTGTGTGGTTCATGAGATAGAAGACATGGCCTGAATCTTCATGGCTGGAGGAAAGGGTGGCCGCTTGGGTGGATAGGTTGGCCATGTTGCTGGAAAGGTTGTCCAAGGCGGTGGAGAAAGAATCCATCCGACCAGTCATTGTATCCATGAATGTAGCAAGCCTACTAAAGGATGTGTCCATGCGAGTTTCTAAGCAGGAGAGATGCCTATCAAAAGCCTCATAATCCCCCCAAGAAGACTATCCAGTACCCTGAGCAGAGGATTCCCCATGATAAAACTGTGGAGACGGTGACATATCTGAATCTATATGGGGATGAGAAGGTGGCTACTCCTCGGGCTGAGCTGGAGATGGAGGTGGTACTTGAGCTTCTGGTTGTTGTGGCTCCTCAGCGTCCTCATTTTTATCTTCTTCTCCATACATCCTTACATCTCTCTTCAGTTCTCCATCTGGACACCAATAGTACCCAAAATCACTGAAGATCTTGTGCTTGTTGTAAATATCACCATGTCTGACTTCTATGAAGACCTCATCAACCAATGGAATTCCAGCATAGGTAAAGACTCCTGTCAATTGGGAAGCATATGGCAGAGAACGTCTCATTTGGGTGCGACATGAATAGATTAACTCTATCATCAGACGACCCATATTGATAGTCACCCCATTCATCACATGATAGATCAGAAATTTATGAACTTCTGTGACTTCATTACGGCTTCCACCCTTTGGATATATGAGGGACCCAGGCAATGCCCACTCCTCGCAGGGAGGTAAAAGGCTACACAGTGAAATCCAAGGATCGTGCGAAGTGGGGTGATGGGCACCGGGTCGATGAAGCTCGTCATCCACGTACGGCTGGGAATGGGGCGGACTGCGCTGTGCCCACGAACCAGCCTGAGTCCAGCAGCGAGGAAGGAGAGTCCCGAGCGCCTAGGAGTGAACACGGTCCCTGGAGACAGGCATCAAGGGATGAAGACCACTCGAGAAGATGCTGGGCACCATCGGTGTGGGAGGGAAGCTCCAGCGTACCCTCGAACGGGCGGGCACACTACTGGCCAATCTGCATAGTGGTAGGATGCAGCAGGAAGATGAGCCCGGTATGTCAACTTATGCTCATCCACCGATCACGAAACTTGGCGTGGATTCTATTGGGAATGTCCCATGGACGCCAATGGAGGGGCGGCTGCAACTGAGCACCGAGGAAGTCGTGGTGAATTTCGTAGCAGACCCTGTGCGATCTGGTCTGTCTGCTGGTAGTAGGACAGGGCATGGAAGACAAGGATGGAACCGGGGCTTCCTAGAGGCAAATGGGATGGGGTTTTTTCTGATGGATAGCTGGTAGACATGGGATGATTGGGTATCTGAGGCGGGGTGGTGTGCAGTGGAGGTTTTGGGCTTGGGGAGCATGGGAAACCAGAGCTCAGTTTGCTGGCCTACACAGACCAACAGGGAACCAGGAAAGTAGGATGGCAGTGCGCAGTAAAAAGGGATCTGAGGACAAGTTTGGCTACCGGAGGAGTTTTGGTGTGAAATTTTAACTGGGAATAGAGAACATATGGAGGAAGAAAAACTATGAAGAGGTGAACATGATTTGAGGTCAGGAAAGGGGCGTAATAAGGGGATCTTCAGGGTTCAGGTTTTATGTAGGTCTGCACAGGGGCAGTTAGCGCAGGTAAAAGGCTTACAAAGAGAATGTTCACAAATGGACGAATTTTGGCATGGGGTTTGTGGGGGTTCTTGAGGACAGGGAGAGGAATAAACGTTAAGAAGAGGCTGAGGGGATATGAAGACGGGATGGAGGGGTTCCAACCTGATCTTTCTGATCCATTTCTGCAGACAGGCACCCAGGGCTGGGTGTGCAGGGCAGCGACGTGCCTTCACCAAGCTTGCAGCAAGGCCTTGATCTGAGCATGCCCGGCTTGAGGAAGAAGAAGGGGAGGTCACCTGGGAATGCATCTCAAGGATTACGAACACGCCTCGAGAGCACAACACCCACAAGAATGAATGCAGAGCAGAGGGTACTTTATCAGCAAGGGAGCCGACGATTTCCCCAACGCTTGCAAATGCCAACACTAAAACCAGAAGAGTGACTGACAACAGTACGATCACGACAATGTCTAGGCACATGCAATCGAGACGGAGTCACATCGAGAAAGAGTAATTCTCTCGACCAGATAGAATCACACGAAAAGGAACTCTCGGCCTGTGGGTCATCAACCCACACACTTCCACTGCGCACTTCACAATGCACAAAGATATCAAAAAGAACCTTGACCTTTGTATCTCAGCGTGTACTAGGCACCATTGGAATCACCAGAAATCACAATGTAACATGCCTCAAGCACTGATCCAGCGAGCAACCAAGCAGAAAGAACTCAAGTGCAACGGACGAGAGCAATAGCTTTAGCGCAAAGCCCAAGAGAAAGCGCTAATCTCAGTCTACCTTTATGTCCTATAAATGACAAATGAGCCTCATATCATATCGACCGTTAGGCACAGCACGATAAAAATACGGTACGTAATAGCTCTCGACACAAGAATTAGGTCTAAAGTCATGTAGCCGTAGAACAAGGAGATGATCATACTCAAATTGACTTGTTCACACCTAAGTAGTCACAGGGCAAGGCGGTACTGAGATGGCAATTCCAAGGCCAATCTCACAAAGAGTTTCACTGATCAACATGGGAAGCATCGAGCTTAACAATAGAAGCTCACCAAGAAGGGGAAAGCCTAACTCGCTCGAACAGCTTCTCAGCCAAGTTGGTCCAATCGAACACTTCGATTAGAACAGAAACGGAACACGTCAGGAGCTGACCCGATTTAAGCCGGGCGACCAACATATTGTGATAATCTGCACGGCCATCACCACAACTCAAATGGTCGACAGCACCCTGAGCAATTGATAAAAGAATTGAATACCAGCAAATCCTGACCAAAAAGGGAAATGCCAATAGGAATATCACTAAGAAATTCCTTCACAGCACGAACAACACAAAGGACGGCTGTCGAGCAATAGCACAGAACAATCCACGAATTCAGACAAACGGATACAATAAGGAAAGAGTAAGATCAACTACTCCACCCAAAAACACAAAGCCCGATGTGGATCATTACACAGGGCTGTCAACACTGTAGGGGACAAGCCACTGAGTGTGGACCTTCCTTAGGAAGGAAAGGAGATCTTATGAGACCAGAAGATCAGGACAACAGAGGGCAAATTCAAAAGAGTTGAGTAGGAGACTTTAGAAGATCAGGGCCAGTGCCAGTGCAACAGGGCTTGTGCATGGGTGCATCAGATATCTGGAGAAGGGGCACTTAGCTAGGGAGTGTTGAAAGGCAGTGAAATGCTTTCACTGCTCATAAAAGATGGGACTGTAGCTTGTATTAAAATGGGCAGTCTTTGGGGGAGCATAGTTCTTAGAGGACTTTCTTTTAGAAGGAAGATAACATGCAGAAGGTGGATCCTTGGTGGGGGGAAGGAAAAACACAGCATCCTAGATACCCCTCCTGCTTACCCCTGGTAGCAGAAGGCAGAAGAAAATTGGCAGCTTGTGGGATGGTGTTTGTTTAGGGAAATGTGGCGGATAAGAAAGGAGTAGTGGAGGACTATTTGAAGCACACCTACAGACTCTGTTGCTGGTGGATGAGATAGTTGAAGGGGGGAACTCTGTTGGCATGGTTTCTTAACCCTGACTGGAAGAAGGTGTCCCTCCAAATGAGTGATCCATAGGAATCAATATATCTCAAGTTAGAAGCCATGGTTGATAGATACTGCAATTTTGGAGGTTCCAGAACACATACTGTGGTGTCAAATGCTAGGGATTCCATTGCATGTTTGGAACCTTGAGACCTTCCACACCATTGTATCTTCATTTAGATACCCGAAAAGGGTGGGCAAGGAGACACTTGATGGAGAGAACTTGGTGTATGCACAATATTGGTCAAAGTGGAAACTCTGTTGCCCATTCCAACAGGGGTGCTAATCAAAGTAGGGTGGGAGAAGTACTGAATCTCCACAGTAGTGGACCTTGACATAGACATGGCTGCTGTGCAGAGCAAGAAGGTGGATTGGATGTGGGCAGAGGTAGCTTCCTGCTTCAGAAAGCTCCGCAGGTAAGGCATCTCCGTCCGAAACAGAGGTTCAGGAACCAGAGAGAAAAGGTGGATGATGGTGTGTTGAAGTACTTGGTCAGAAGTGGCTGGCAGAAAGGAACCAAGTCATCAGGTGCAAAATCAATGCTCAGAGAGGAAGATGATAGGAGGCATGGCTATTCAATTTCCCGAGGATGTAATCTTGCCGGTGCTGGAAACCTTCAACCCTAGGTCCTATGAGCCTCAAACAAGGGTTTTGAAAGGAAATTGTCTGAAGTAGATTGCCACAGGGGGGATGCCACATCTGATTTATAGTTTCAAGGGGATTTTTCATGACAACAGTGGCTTGATGATTGAGGTGAGTGGTGGCCCTATGATTGGGTAGTAGACAGATGAGCAAGATGCACAAAACTGGATGAGCGGACCTCATAAAGGATCCAGGATGCTCGTCATGGGAATAGATGAATCGAGTAAGTTGTCTGGGTGAGGAATTACAGGTACTCCACTATTGGATTAGTCATCAATAAGGATCCGGGATGCTCGTCATGGGAACAGATGAATCAAGTAAGTTGTCTGGGTGGGGAATTACAGGTATTCCACTATTGGATAAGTCACCAGGCAACCCATCACAGGGCCCAGAACCCAGCAGCTGGTCTGTACCTGAAGTGACCTGAGCTGGCAAGAAAACCCTAAACCTGCACTCTAGAGGCTCTACGGATGGGATATCACAGTACAAACAAATCCCTCACCACTATGGATACCTGACATAAATCACCATTGGGTATCAATGGCTTGTCACAGTACAAATAAAGCTTTCACCACGATGGGCCCAGAACCCATCACAGGACCCAGAACCCAGCAGCTGGTCTCTATGGAAATGCCCTGAGCTGGCAAGAAAACCATAAACCTGCACTTTAGAGGCTCTACAGATGGGATATCACAGTACAAACAAAGCCCTCACCACTATGGATACCTGACATAAATCACCATTGGGTGTCAATGGGTTGGGGAAAATGACAGCCTTACATTGATGGTTGGGGAGGATGACAGCTCAGCTCTGGTGACCATGGTGCATGGGAAAAGCACAGCACTTAGACAGGCCAATTATAGGGGGGCACCAGAAGACAAAGAGGAAGAAGCTAAAGAAGAGGAAGATGACAGAGTACAGCTGGGCTATAGGTGATTACCTATTGTCTGTTGCAACAACATCCAAAACAAGCTGATGCCAAAAACAAAGAGGAAGGATACAGGGACTCAGAAGAGGGGAAGGAGACAAGGTTGTGGCAGAAAGAGTCTTGAACTGGTCAGGAGAAATTCATAAAATGTACACAAGCACATAGAGCAAACTGAAGGATTTTGCAGTGAAAATGGACCAGATTCCAGTGCAACAGGAAAACAACAAGACAAACAGAGTTTATGTGCATGTTCAAGAAGAGAAAAAAGAGTTCATTGCCTGAGTGATGGGTTCATCATGGACTTTTCGTTTCCTATAAAGTATTTGGGCTTACCTTTATCAGATGGAGTGCTGAGAAGAGCTGTCACGGATGGTTTAATTTGGAACTTTGAAGACAGACTAGAAGGCTGAAAGGGTAAGCTTCTATCTGCAGAAAATAGATGGATTTTCTCGAAGGCAGTACTTTCTGGGTTGGCTGTGTCCCATCTATCCATCTTTAAAATTCTTGTAACTGTTTTGAAAAGCTGGAGTCTATTAGAACAGCATTCTTCTGGAAAGGCAGAGGACCTAAGAAGAAAGGGCTTCATCTGGTTAACTAGAAAAGTGTTTGCAAAAGCAAGGAGGAAGTGGGAGTAGGACTGGTTACTTTACACCTCATTAACATGGCCTTGTTGTCTTAATGGTAATGGAGGCTGGAAGGACAACAGCAAATCTTGTGGGTCAGGCTGGTTTGGTATAAATTTCTCCAATGTGGATCTTTATGGTCTGAAAATTTGAAGCCACTTTCAAGTTTATTCCCTTTATGGAGAGGTATGAGTAGCAATATTGACTTATTTTGATGCTCAATAGAGATTTTAGTAGGCAATGGTCGGTGAACTCTTCTGGGAAGATACTTGGGTACAACGTATCCCCCTGACGGAGAGTTTTCCCAACTTGTATGCAATAAATACTTCCACCCCTCTACACATCAGTGATTTGTGGAGAATCTCAGGACGGGTGGACACTGGGGTCTTGAATTTTACTGGAATCTGTATGAAAATGAAGTTGCAGAATTTCTAAATCTCACATCTCTGCTAGACAAAGTCACCCTTAGGCCAGAAGCGACAGACGGTAGGAAATGGAAATGGGAGGTGAATGGTTCGTTTTCTGTCAGACCAGTCAGTAGATTCTTATCACAAGGTGGAGCACTGAAGTTAGAGTTCTTTTTTGAAAGTGGGTGGTACCAGTAAATATATATATTAAAAATGGAAGTAGGGATTTACAAGTATATTATGTCTGCCTACAAAACATCTCTGTACAAAAGCCACATCAAGGCGATGTGTCTCACACTAGTTCCCACGATAATACTAAGCTAAGCAAGGAATTTGAACCAGCCAAGAGGGGGACCGAGGCTCACCTAGTCGGCGTGAAGACATCGACTCCGGCCAGAGACGGGGGCGAGCGGGGAGGCCAGGGTATGCACCCGCATGCCGCGTCGATGAAGCTTCAAACTTGCGACATGAATGATTACATGAACTACACCCCTTGCAAGGGGGGGGATCTCGTGGTGGGGGTTAAGTATTACAGCCAAAACTACCTCCACACAGGGAGGGGCCTTCAGCTGGCCAAGCTAGGGAAGGGGAGAGCTAAACTATAAACTAAACGGACGGCGGAGGCCGGTTCTGCCAGCTTCTGGAACAAATAGACTGACAGTCACTATTGACGCCGCCACGAATTGTAACGAACTGGGATGACACCAAAACTAGTGCCAATCTTTCACTGACTGGTCTAGGAAGGCTCCAGAATTTTCGGGGATGCGTCTGGTGTCGTTGCTGGTCATGGTTGACTCTAGAACCGGGCTGCTCTGCTCGGACTGGGACTGCTCAGAAGTTGCAGCAATAGGAAGTTGATGCTGTCACGAGCACTCCCGAAGTCAAAATGGTGCAGGACAAAGACGGACGTGTCTGTGGCTGGGTCCTCTTCGATCTCCAACCAGGAAGGTTGCCAAGGGAGGTCGGGAGTGGATGGTAGAGGATGAAGAGTGGGGTGGTGTCAATGTTGGTTCTGAGTGAACTGACCTGCGCACTTGGGGGAGAAAATTTGGAACGGCCAGCTCTAGACTCCAAACTAGGCTCCGCTGGCTGGGTTGGATAGAAGACTAGTAGGGGAATGTCCCAGCCAAATGGCGCGCCAAGTGGAGTTGGGGTGTGGGCGTAACAGCTTCTGCACCAGGGCTCTAGTCTTCCCTCGGATACTAGATGCGTGATCTGACGAGAATGGACCTCCAGGACAGCCCCGAACACAGATGAAAGCGGGATCACCTCATCGTCGAAGCTAACTGGGAGGGCTTTCCATCGATGTATGGCAAACCTCCATAAGTTGCCAGATGACCCCAAGGCATGCTCTGCAATTTGGGCTTCTGCTACTCTCTGTGATCTGGTGCAGGGCAGAGTAGTAGAATGTGAGAGTAGGAGTGAGGGAAAGGGGGTAGATGACCCTAGGTTGGAGAGGGGGAGCGTGGTCCGACCAGAGGAGGGTGTGGAGGTGGGGAGGGGTGTGTGGGGCCGGGTTTGACTAGGGTTTGTTTGGGGATTTGAGTGCGGGTTTGACTGGGGATTTGAGTGTGGGTTTGACTGGGGGTCGATCCACGTGGGAGGGCACACGATGGAGGTGCATGACGCGATGGGTTGTTGGGAGTCCTGAGTCAGACTCTGGCTTGCTATAGAGTGGCTGGAGCATACGCGCCCACCAGGTGCTCAGGGAAATTCCTGACACACGCGTGTGGGGCCGTATGAGGCTGCTGTGAGCTCTTGAAGCTTGCAGTTGGCCCAGATGGCTCTTCCTTTGACTTCAGAGGGCTGGAGGGAGGTGACTTAGGGGATAGACCTTAGCCTCGTTGCTGGGTGCCACATGACGTGGCTTGTAGTCAGGGTGCCCCTTGGTCGGCTCAGGTAGCTATGTTGAGCGCGGGTAAACCTGGAAACTGAGTGATCGGGAGCAGGCCCAATCGATTGTTGATGTTGCCATAGGTCACGGCTAGCTAGTTAGGATCTTTGATTGGGCCCGGTGACTGGGGCGTCGACATGATGATGTAGTTTGTCTGGTGGTCGGGGTGACCCTCATTCCTTGGCGAAGAGTCATATGATGCGGCAGGCTGTTCTGAGACCTAGGTTAACCCAGTTGTTGAGGTGCCGATGGTGTGATACCGAATGCAGGGTGTCCGGGGATGATCCCCGAATCTCTTCAGAGTGCCGCTCTATTCGGCAAGTTATCTCGAACCTTGGATCCAGCTTGGTTATCGAAAAACTGACTGGTGCAGTGCCCTATGCCCGTGGGCGATCCTTGGTTGTTGTATTGTGCCGCCTGGCCTGGCGACACCTCGATTTTCGAGGTCGACTCGACTGGTAGAGCACCTTTGGCATTTTGCCATTTTGCTCTATTTAGGGAGTATTTCCCTATGCTTAATTCTCAATTAATTTATAGAAAATAAGCGGATGCCAACAGACCGCTATTACAAGAAGCGATCCTCCCTAGACTATTTTCTTCTTTCTGATTTCTGCTTCCTGTTAACTCTAAACAGAGCACAGATCGGCCCTTATAAACATATGTTAAGCCTAGGTAATTAGGTCTTATTCTTGATTATGACCTTACATTCATGTTGATGGTTATATTGTGCATCCTTCATGATAGATTTCACGACTTATATATTTTAGTAACATATTTTAATCTTATGCTAATTTCATGCCAAAATCATATACTCTTGTATTAAAGACATGCATTGCATTTGATACAATGTATGCTCAGACATACACTGACTTGCAACAGTGCATACACTGACATTTACAAAGAGAGTAGGGACATGCATGGACTAACTCCACAGTTGATGGCAGGCAGAGCATGCAAGGGGTTTGGCATGTGGAATGTCCACGGGATATAATGTGCACGGACTTGCTTGCCAAGTTGATGGAATTAGTGAAGCAAAGCAAACATGCACGGATGCAGGTTTTGAGAAAACATGCACAGATTTTAACACAAGTTGCACACATAAGGAAATATGCATGGGGTTTGACGTGCACGGACATTGTGAAGGAGTGCACAGACTTAGTGTTAACAATAGAACATGCATGGTGTTTGGCATCCACGGACCATATGAAGGTGTGCACGGACTTTGTGTTATAACAGAGCATGCACAGACTTTACACTTCAAATCGAGAAACTACACAGACTTAAGAAGTGTAGGCCGTAAGAATGTGCATTGACTTACATTGCAGAGACTGTTCATGCATGGGGTTTGGATGCAACTCAATCTGCAAAATGTCTAAGTCCAAAATATGCACAGAGTTTGTACATGCATGGACTTCTGATTTCATGCCTTAACCTAATATGATGCACCTTGAAGACTCTGCATTGACTTAAGACATGCTATTCGGTGGGATGTGCACGGACCATGCACAGACTCTAATCATGCTATTCGGTGGGTTGTGCACAGACCATGCACGGACTTTCTAAAGGGAATCTCGGACTCTACAATGCTAAGGCAAAAGAGCTCTGAACAAGGCAGAAGTGTTGGCCATCATCAAACGAAGATTGTTGGCCATTATCAAAACATCAAAATAAGGTTTACAACATTCTCCCCTTTTTTAATGATGGCAACACTAATATACAATACAGAGAATGATGGCAACACTAATGATCATTTTAACAAGACAATGCTTCCCCTGAATGCCATGCAGATGCAGACTCGACAATTCTTTGTTGTACCTCTCCCCCTTTACAAGACTGCTCTCCCCTTTAACCTGAATGCCATGCAGATGCAGACTCGATAATTCTTCTCTGTACCTCTCCCCCTTTACAAGACTACTCTCCCCTTGTACATTCAAACAATTGGATGGTCCGCCAAGCATGAGCGTTGACCGGTGTTGGTTTCCGTGATGAGGGTTGCGTGTTCTTGGTAAGCGAGATCGTGGCAGTGTTGTGACTAGTGGCTCCATCACGAGGAAAGAGAAAGTAACTCTACTGGGTCATAAAGATGCATTTTTATTCATAAAATAACTTAAACTGGGCGGAGAATGGATTAGAATAATGATTTATTACTCTTGGGGAGCAGAGGATATAACAGATCAGAGCTGCCCTGCTATAGTACATAACGGATCAGTCCTGGCCCGTCACAGGGAATAACGGATCAGGTAGGGTGCGTTATGTTAACATGGCGCGCCTCCCCTGGTCCATCGTTCCCATCTTCATAATTCCGGACTCAGCAGCCACGGTGGATCAGTGTGGGAGCGTTATGTGACATAACGCACCTCCCATGGTCCGCTATGACTATCCGAGTTATTTTTGTTAAGTTTAACTACTTAGAAACTATAACGGCCCAAGGTGGGTCCATTAAAGCCACCCGAACGTGGAAAATCCACAGAAAACCCATGACTATAACGGTCGTGGGAGGGGGCATTATACTAACGACCTATCTACAGAATACATGAGCATAACAGACCAATGGTGGTCCGCTATATGAGCATAACGCGCCAGAGGCGGTGCGTTAAGCACATAACGGTCACTGGTGTGACCGCCATGTGAGCTGGGCGACGATCGGGTTCGGTTTGAAACCGAACCACTTCCCAGTCGATTGAAATCGATGGGTTCGCTTACAAAAACCTGTAAAAACTTGAAATAAGCTATGCCATGCATCCATACAAGCCAATAGAAGTTGGAAAACGTAAATACCATGCCCATAAATGATTAAAAATATAATTTAACACATTTTTAGGGAAAAATTAAAAATAGACATTAACTAGGCCAAACGGTCGTGGATGGGCATGCATGTGGTATGGATGTGATCCTAGCGCAGAGGTGAATCCATCCCCCTACCTCGTTCGTCCCAAAATTGGCGTTTCGGCCGCATGCGGGCAAGGTGGGAATCGCACCCCACTCGTCCCGTCTCGCTCCACCGTCCCTCGAACCATGCGATGGAGAGCGTCAACGCGTTCCTCTCATCGCACTGGTTCCAATGGTACCTCCTACGCCTCGGTCCGACCCTGAAATCATCAAAACTGAGAAGGAGAGAGGAAAGGAGAGAACGTTGGAGAGAGAGAGAGTGAGAGGGTGGTTCGAGAGAGAGAGAGAGAGAGTGTTACGGGAGAGAGAGAGTGAGTGGGGTGGGGAGGGTTTTTGATAAAAAAATTATATTAATCACGACAACCGACAACCCGAGAGAAGCCCTAGCAACTCTTTGTGTTGTCATCCACGAACTTCGTAACCACCAGTGTTCTCCTTCCTCGCGAAGATGCCACGAAGAGGAAGAAGTCAGCGCGGCTAGTTCGGCGAGGTGAGCTACAGCGTGGCTGGTCTAGCGAGGTGAGCTACGATGCTACAGGACAATGGTGTGCTGTAGGCCGGCCGCAGCAGAGCTCAACGGCGTGTCCGAAAGAGAAGGAAAGAAATAAGGGGAAGCTGCACACAGAGAAACAGGGGATCGACTTGGCCAAAGAGAAATAAGAAACCACGTGGCCAACCGGTGGCGTCATTTGCGAAGAGGAGAACGGTGGTGCCCCAGATATTAGAGAGGAAGAGAAGAAGGAGAAGACTACACGGCGAACAGAGCCACTGTAGAGAGAGAAAAGCTTAGAGAGAGAAGAGAAGGGCGAAGTGTAGGTGAGGACGTTAGCAGGGAGAAGAAGAGAGAGGTTGGAAGATCGATGAGGGGAAGGAGAAGAACAAGGACACCAGACGAGATGGGAGAACAAGAGAGAGAAGGAGCTCGCGGCCGGTGGAGGTGGAAGAGAGTGAGCGTGCTGGGCATGCATGTGTGCTGGGCGTGTATGGGGTTCATGTGGGTGCTCGCAGAGGAAGACTAACAGCACAGGTGGCAATGGACGGCGGTGGTCGTGCGTGCGTCTGCAACGATTGCCTAGGTTGGAGGAGAAAGCAGAAGCTGGCATGGGCATGGCAGGCACGTGGGGTGGAGAAAGAGAGAAGCGGCAACGGTGCGATGGTGGGCGTTCGCATGGGCGACCCCATGGACATGCATGCATTCACGTGCTCCAGTCATGGGGAGAGCATGGCATGGAACAGGGGAGGCCTCCGGCTAGTGGGCTATTGCGATGGTAGGCGCTGCAATATTTGAATCATGTTGGCATGATCGGCGGGCCGATGCCAGCTACATGGGCGCCGTGTAGGTGAGGATAAGGAAAAGAAAAAAAGAAAAATAAAAAAGTCAAGAACATAAGCAGCATAGGGTTGGCACCGAAATGAAGAAAAATGAATGGTGGGTTTAGATTTTCAACGAAAACATAAAGAAAAGAACAATGAAGAAAATAAAGATAAAATTCACATAGGAAAGATGAAGGAAACCCCATGACTTTGGCCCTATAGAAGGGCATCAGAAGGGCAAAGGACGTATATGCAAACACCATGTGGGCGGGCTGCCGTTGATGTCCCCATCATTAGGGCTGCTGAGGAGATTTAGGAGTGTGTCGATTGTAGACCAAGCGATAGGGTATTGGCTACTGTCATGTTGTTAGCCAAAAATGTAATTCACATTAGCTTGGGAAACTGGGGCCGAGCTGGCCGGGGAAGTCATTATGGCCAAAAATTGGGACTGGAGGTTGGAACTGGGTCTGGGACTGGAACTTGTCATTGAGAGTAGGATTGTATCTGGGGATGGGGACTAGAGCTGGAGCCAGCCGGCTGGCCATCGGAGGCATTGTAGCTGGGATATTGGGACTGGACATCGAAATTGGGGCTGAGCTGGGACTAGCCGGCTAGCCTATGAAGGCATTGTAGCCAAAGTACGGGGACTGGGGACTGGGGCTGGAACTAGGCGGCTGGCCTGTGAAGGCATTGCAGCCGGAATACTGGGGCTAGAAACTGGAGCTAGAGCTGGCCGGCAAGTCTGCGAAGGCGTTGTAGTCGGAATACTAGGGCTGGAAACTGGAGCTAGAATTGGGCGGCTAGCCTGTGAAGATGTTGTACCCGGAATACTAGAGCTGGAAACTGGAGCTGGAATTGGCCAGCTAGTCTACGAAGGCATTGTAGCCAGAATACTAGGGCTGGAAACTAGAGTTGGAACTGGCTAACTAGCCTGCGAAGGCATTGCAGCCTGAATACTGGGGCTGGAAACTGGAGCTGGAACTGGCCAGCTAGCCTGCGAAGGCATTGTAGCCGGAATACTAGGGCTGGAAACTAGAGCTAGAACTGGCCGGCTGGCCTATGAAGGCATTATAGTTGGAATACTAGGGCTGGAAACTGGAGCTGGAACTAGCTGGCTAGCCCGCGAAGGTGTTGTAGCTGTAATACTGGGGCTGCAGTTGGTGATGGCCGACCCTCGAGGGTGTGCTGGCCACCATTGCCGTGGAATGATGTCAAGGTTGTCGTCAGTGAGACGTTATGGTCGACGACCTTCAAGGAGCGAGGAGTAGAGTGAGAGAGATTTTTTTTCTCTTTAGTAGCTCTACCGCCCTTGTGAGTTTTCACACCGAGGGGTTACTTGATTTTGCCTGAGGCACCCTTTTGGGTTTTCACCTCAGCTGGGTTGGTGGTAATTTTTGCCCTCAGTAATCCTATGGAAGGAGTTGCCTAAGGCCACCGAGGTATCTATCGGCATGCACAAGCCCGACCAGGATAAGACCGCGTTCGTCACCGATCACGACTTCTATTGCTACACCCAAATGTCATTCGGGCTGAAGAACGCAGGGGCAACCTACCAACGCCTTGTCAACCACATGTTCGACTCACAGATCGACAGCAACATGGAGGTGTACATCGACGACATGCTTATCAAAAGCCTCCAAGCCACCGAGCACCTAGACGACCTGGCAGAGACCTTGGCCACACTCAGGAGGTACAACATGACGCTAAACCCAGCCAAGTGCATGTTCGGAGTACCGTCAGGAAAGTTCCTGGGCTTCCTCGTCACCCACCGGGGAATCGAGGCCAATCCTGACCAAATTCGAGCAGTGTTAGAAATGCAGCGGCTAAGCCAGGTGAGGGAAGTACAGTGCCTCACTGGTCGCGTCACCGCCCTGGCTCAGTTCCTGTCCCGAGCCGCCGAGCGGTGCCTTCCCTTCTTTCGGTTGATCAAGCAAGCCAACCGGGCGTCGGAGAAGAAAGGGCACATCGATTGGGACCAGGAGTGCGAGCAAGCGTTCGAAGAGCTAAAATGCTACCTAGCGTCCCCTCCCGTCCTCGCCAAACCGCAAGGGGGTGAGGAATTACTCCTGTACCTATCCGTGACACTGAGCACCATGAGTGTCGTCCTCACACAGTAAGAGGTAGGAGTTATGAGGCCCGTCTACTACGTCAGTCGAGCACTCCAAGGCCCAGAATTTCGGTACTCACGATCTGAGAAGTTCGCCCTCACGCTCATTACAGCTGCTCGCAAGCTACGGCCATACTTCTTCGCTCACCCTATCGCCGTCCTCACCGATCAACCACTACGGCAAGTCCTCCAGAACCCTGACACCTCGGGAAGGCTAATCAAATGGACTATCGAGTTGGGAGAATTTGACATCAAGTTTTGCCCGAGGACTGCAATCAAGGTGCAGGCCCTCGCCGACTTCATAGCCGAATGCACTATACCTACTGAAGACTCGCCCGAGCAACCCTCCGGGCCCACGTGGGAGTTATACGTCGACGGATCTTCCTGTGTCGCAAGAAACGGAGCAGGATTGGTCCTACTCTCACCGGAGGGGCTCGAACTTCAGTACGCCTTGCGATTCAATTTTTTGATCACAAATAACGTGGCCGAGTACGAGGCGCTCCTCTCAGGACTACGCATGGCGAAGCATTTGGGAGTGACCAATGAATTTGGGGTGGACTCGTCCACAGGAGGAAGGACGATTAGAGGACGGTGCCATTAAGTTTGGTGGTAGGCTCATCTGCATCATTACGACGATCGAATGACGTCGTCTTAAAATTTGGGATGAGCTCATCTACACGGGAATGGACGACCCAAGGCAGGAAACATTAGATCTCGTGGTGGATTCTCCCGAAAGGAACGCACAGCAAGTCTAAGATACGATCCGTTATTTCGGGGTGTGATTCTGCCAAACACGTCACGTGGGAGCATCATTGAGGAAAAAAGGCGTAGAAGAGAAGGAACGTGTAAAGGGCACAGAAGTAACACCAAGGTAAGTCGTTCCATCCATGTGTCTATAAAAGTTGCCATGTACACCATGAGCAAAGGGGCGGGTGTACACACAAGTCACCAAGTCTCATCATCACCCTCTTGGTCATCTCCCCTCCCTCCCAAGACAGATGTCCCTAGGAGGCCTCATAGAGCTCTGCAAGGCAGTGCTCGCCTCACCACACAACATTCGCCTAGCCTTGGCGGCATGGTGCGCCTCTGCTGAGGAAAGGAAGAGGATACCAATAGGGAAGGAGCCCGGTGCGCCACACTCTCTTCTACCCTCTAGTAGCACTCTTTGTCATCCTCCAGCCTCTACTTCGTGACCTCGAGGATCAACCGAAGCTCCATCGCGTGGGTCTCTAGTGCCCTCCTCTCGTCCGGCCCCGATGTCATTCCGCCCTCCTCTCCTTTTGCTCTCTGTTTTCACCCTCTCGCAGTCTATCTCACCTCATCGTGTGGAGAAGAAAACCCTTAGCTCCAGCACATCTCGGGACAACTTCCCGTGACGCCATTGCTCCTCCTCCAGCTTTGTCATCCGGGCATCGCATTCTACTGCTTGAGCAACACGCTCCTCCTCGACCCACACTGCGTGAGTCAAGGCATCTCAGATCCCCACTGCCGGCCAGAGCCGATCATTTCACAAATGTCAAAAGGGGGTGAAATGCGTAGTTGAATTTCAAACCAAATCACACTCACACAAGCTATGAGCTCTCGCTCTACCTCCTCGGCACAGGCCACTGCGCCAATAAGCTGCTCCTAGAGGGAGGTGACCTCCAGAGGAGAAACCTGGGGAATGAAATAGGCTCCGTCGGACATGCTTGTTACCGCTACCTGCTGGGCAGACTGAAATAAGGGAACAAGTGTCGATTAGTGGTCGAGCGTGACGCCCTGAGGTAGGTGCGTCCCCGGTGACTAAATAGACGACGCTACCAGTAACAACACTTCAACGCACGGCACCTAAAGAGTTCCTAAAGAGGCGATATGCCCCAAACAAGAAGCGCTAACTCACGGTTGTCCCCGGCGAGGGAAACGCGGCGATCTACACTGTTGAGTAACCGGCTTTGAGTCTCGGGTGGTCAGCTCACTCTCGCGCTCGGAACGAGTCACGGGACGGGTCTCGCACTTGCAACTCATAGCGGTGATTAAATTTAACTAGCTAGGAATTAACTACTCACATGCAGCGGCAGTAGAATCTATACTAGCTAAGCAAGCAAAACTGGGTGGTGGCGAGTGTACCTTCACACTTGCGGTGTGGGGACAACTTCCCAGTCGAGAACAGTCACTCCTGGTACAATAATTAAGTTAATTACAGCATGTAAAAGATGGCCCACTCCATGCAGGGAGGTAAAATGCCACAACAGTGGTCTGGGAGCACTGTTCAAGGGTTGACGGGTAGCACAGCGACGGCCTCCGGGCGGCGGCGAGCAGCGGTTCTGAGTCTGTAATTTCTGGCCAGCCGAACAGCACGCACGGGCGTCCAAAGGGACATCAGTCTCCTGGAGGCTTCTGGATGTGGCGGATCACCGGGCCATTGGCAGAGGGGTCCAGGATGACCCCTGGGAGCGGCGGTCACCAATTCTTCTCTGGCATATTTTTTTTGGATTTTACTGTTGACCCCTCTTCTGCAGGCCAGCCTTGGGACAGACTGGGCAGTCCTGCGCACTCCGGTGAGATTGGTCGCCACGCCCAACCATGATGTCGGATCGAAGTGAGACTAGTGCCATTGCGAAGAGGACTCGAAAATATTTGATCTATTGGATTTCTAGATCCGTCCAACGGTGGGGATGGAAATGAAAACTTCTATAAACCGCTAGTGGTTTCTGGCTCGGGACACAGGGCAGACAAAGCAGAACTGGACCTGTCTGTTAAGGGGGTTTGACCGAAACTCAAATGAGGGTTTTAGGGAGTGGAAATTTTTTTAAAGGTAGGGGGCAGAGAGACGGTCACGCACATAGGTCTTTTGTAGGATTCTGACCATGTTTGGGGGTGATAAAATTCTTCGACCACCGGCTATCCCGCTAGTCTGCACACAGGCTGATTGAGAGGGGGACAAAGAGCGGGCTGGGAGGAGGCCTAAACGAGCTCTAGCGTTCCGAAGGCACATCAGAGAAAAATACACATAAATACCCGATAAATATTCGAAAGAAAATCAGGGGCATTACACGCACAGTCCCACACCGGCCCGGTGAGGCCTCGACAATCCCTATCAAGCACCTCTGGTCACCATCTCGGGAAACACGCTGGAACGGTCCAGAAGTCACGTCTCGCAGACGGGAAGCAGAACCCAGAAACAGGAGAGTCACGACTCACGTGACAGGAGTATCTGCCCACTAGAAGCACAGTCGGACGCGTCCCCTGACGACTTACACCACGCCGCAGTGTCTCCCTACTCACCCCATGCAGAAATTGAGACACACACACAAGTAACACTGATAAGGGTCTAGTCGGGGTCGTGCTCGTCAGCACGCGTCTGAAGTCCCCGACCACGTGTGCACACACTGACTGACTGAGCTACGTCAGGCCCTCTAGCTGGTTCTTCCTCCTGGCCCGGACTCGAGCCGCCATAGTAGGAGGCCCACGGCAACCAGCCTAAAGCCATCTCTCTCGGGTAGCCTTGCCACCACTCCCTAGTAGGACCACACGTGTGTCGGAAGGCTACCACTAGTGGAGGGTCACAGAAGGAGTAGACTCTCTAACCAACGAAAATAATGCCCGAACTGGTCAAAGTACAAGGACCGCTCCTCGTACTGACACTGACTCATGGTGACACAAGCTGAGAACACACCGCCTCCCCATGGCACCCACACACATGGCCCCCACACGATGTCCAACATCAGTCAGACCGTAGGTCAACACGTAGATTGAGGTCTACTCACACGCGACTTGAATCGGCATGAACCGAACCCTGGTCGGACAGAACCCAGGTGGCGGTCCACTCTGCACCGTCCCAGGGCAAAAATGGTCAAATGCTAGACAGCAAGACGAAGAGAGGCGGTCACCCATAGGCCGCCACTCAAAGGAGAGGAACAGTCTTCTACAGACCGTTTGAAACATAAGCGGTCCCCTCTGGGCCGCCTCAGGCGTGAAATGATCCCCTTGGTGCAGCCACGCCACAAAACTGCACGACATGGTGAAACGGTCACCTTGTGACCGTTGGGGACTGAAACTGTAAGGCCCGTTCTTTAACGGATCCTTTCTGGTATCGAAATAAAATTTAAACCATGAATTTAGGAATTTTTAATGGATTTAATGGACTATTTTTATGCATTTAACCCATTTAGTTAAAGATTTTCTAGATGGCCTCCTTGTATTATTAAAGTGATATGTTCCAGTTCTATTTTTGATTTCATCTAGAAAATGGAACAGTTGAAGTGGAATTAAAGAGTGGATATTCTTTTATGGGTTTTGCAATTTTCTCTGTCATCACCCACACCTTAGTCCTTCAAATTGAACTTTGCGATCTCCCAAGAATCTTTCGAGAATCTGTCTCTCCAGCTTGCTGAGATCTGAATGCCTGAAACACCTAGCCATATATGCAAAGTTTGGGCAAGTCCCTCAACTATCGTGTGCTTGGATTGGTCAGTTTGCTTTAGCTCATCCAAGCTTGAGGGCTTTGAAACTCATTCATTTCCTTCACCCTCCACCCACCATAGTGCTGTGAACACTTATGGCTGGTACATGATTGCTGTTGTGCCACCTACCATTGTTGTCCTACTTCTGTCGACCTGTCATATGCCCTCAATTGCCAAGCCATATTACAGGAGGAGGAGAAGAAGAAGCAAAAGAAAAGAGGAAGAGGAGGCAGTCTCCTAGCCATGGTCAACCTGTCCATTGACCATTCACCACCCGCAAGCTAAGATAGAAGGGTCAACACCCTCACACACCCATCCAACTTGCTACTCTGCACTCCCTTCTGCTCCCCACTCTTGCAAATGACCCTTTTCTTATGTTGTTTTGACATTACTGACTGGCTAAGTGAATGACGTTATACATTTTCACTAAAAAATATAAGCTTATTATAATCTCTACTACCATAATACATTCTTGAATCTTGATCTCCTGAGATGTCTTTGAGATCTCTCTGACCCGAGACGAAGCCGAGATCCGATACTACAACATTTCTATAGAAGACCAAATCCTAGGATCTAATCTCTCTCTCTCTCTCTCTCTCTCTCTCTCTCTCTCTCTTTTCCTTCCTGTTGGTTATCGACATACCCAATGTCCCATTTGTGAGGCAAAAGCCTTAACAACATGAACTTGTTAGCAGAAGAAGAGGACTTAAAAAGGATGCCAAATTTCTAGTTGAGTGTAGTGACTGGTGGCATTTCACATGTTGGTTGGACCCCTATCTGCATACTTATTTACAGCAGGTCCAATGACAATCAACTCCACTCATTTCACCTTAGTTTATAAATAATGTAGCAACTGGTTATAATCTCCTCCCCAGTTCACATGAGAAATCAGATCTGAATGTCTGGGAGCGTAGTGTCATGCCATGAACTGCCTTGTTACATAATTCTTTACATATTGAAGTAAAACTCAGGGTATTTGATTTACCAAGTAGTTCTACTTCTCAATCTTTTCCTAGGTTTGCTTATAAATAAACATGCACCACCTTGTGCCCACATCTGATCCTCAGACGCTAAACCAGGTACCAGCCAAAGACTGGTTTAGTTGTGAACTTATCTGGTTGCTATGTATTAGTATTACACAAGATTGATACCTTGTATTTATCTTGCCATTATTGAGATCTTATATTAATCTTGCCATTTGCCTTTTCCTTTTCAGGACAATTTTTGACTTTGAGTCCATCCAGAAACTTCTGGCATCTCCAAAATTCACATTTTGGTGAGTGGTCCCTTAACCATATAGTGCAAGGTCTGATTATAATATGCCCAGTATCTTTGCTTTTGACATAGAAGAATGCTTGATTTGGTTCACAATAGTTATGATGCACTTCACGGTGTTGCTGGAATCTATGCCAAGCGCATTTTTGTGGAAGAGCTCGGGGCAAATGAGAGTTCATTGCTGAACTGTGCACCTAAGGTATGAAAGAATTTTTTCCTGCTATGATCACATGTGCTTAAAGTATTATTATGTGTGCCTTGTCTTGGGAAATAGGAGGACTTTGGTGGTGGGCATCCAGATCCCAACCTCACCTATGCAAAAGAATTGGTGGCACGCATGGGACTAGGCAAGACAGCCCTGGAGGGTGAACCACCGGAGTTTGGTGCTGCTGCTGATGGTGATGCTGATCGTAATATGGTCCTTGGTAAAAGGTACTTAAACAATATGTTGATCTATTAAATTAAAAAGGAAATATCACCTTAGACTTACATGATTTTGTAATGTTAGATTTTTTGTGACTCCTTCGGATTCTGTTGCCATCATTGCTGCAAATGCAGTTCAATCCATTCCTTATTTCAGCTCCGGCTTGAAGGGTGTTGCCAGGTATTAAGGATAAATGTATTCTCACGTTTTTGCAGTGTGCATGTGTCTATCCCTTGCATGTTCTATTCTGAGTCTCTGACATAGAGCTCTGTCATAATTGTGCACATACCTTTCATAAAAGTTCATTTAAAATTTTATGGAAACAAGTTTCTGCATGAGATTCTTCAACTCTTAACCTTGTTTCAGGAGCATGCCCACATCAGCTGCACTTGATGTTGTAGCAAAAAATTTAAATCTGAAATTCTTCGAGGTACTTAATCTGCCAACTGGGTGCTCATCAATTCATTTCTTCAGTTGTTAGTGCTCGAAGGAATGTGGAAATTTGTTTGACTTCAGGTGCCCACTGGCTGGAAATTTTTCGGGAATCTGATGGATGCTGGAGTTTGTTCAATATGTGGTGAAGAAAGCTTTGGGACTGGTATGATTTGACATTCATTCTTATTTTGGCTTAGGTTTGCTTTTCCCATCTGCAATGTCAAATCTATTTGTAGTGGTTATGACACTAGAAGATGCTGTTTGGAGAAAGTAAAAGGTTATGCAGTTATTCCTGCTTTCTGTCTTTCCTGGTTAAGGTCCTTTTAATATGTGCCCCATGAACTTACCATGCTATATGTAAGACTTTCTATATCTGTAATCACCAGGACCTAAAATTTTGATGATTACCTATTTCTGCTCCTGTGGAAATTATGAATGCCTAATCCAGCATATGTTCAAGCATCACTGTAATCTGATAGTGATCTTTGCATATTTGGATTTTATTTTAGAGAAATAACCTCAAATTACTAGTAATCATATCATTTGAGTCGAAACCATCATGGTAATTTCCTAGTAGAAAATGACAGCACACCTGTCCAAACTGATGCTGGAAGAAGACATGAGCAAGTGGCATTATTATCTGATAATGTGGTTACAATCTAATCCCAATCATAAACGTGAAAAGAGGAAAAGGATTAAGAGGGGATATGGACTCCTATGATTCGGTCTATGATATTTTATATATCTAAATGAAGTTCAAGTTCTGAACAAGAGAGGATCTAACCATCTCCCTGACACTGTTTTTCCTGATAGCATTGTTTAGTTTTCAACCTTGGAAAGAGTTGGAACAAGAGTCTTGCCCCTATTTTTCGATATGTACCCAAACAACTACTATAATAGGTTACACATATTTTGGTTTCACATTTGATTGTGCCTTGTGCATGTTATGTTTGGATCACATAGTTTTAATTAATGAAGGAGTTTTGGAGGTGGGTGTTAAATGCTAAGTTAGAATGTCAAGCACTAGCATCTAACGGCTCCATCCATTGGGGTGGATCACCATAAAAAAAAATCTACACTCCACTAAAATATCCTAGTGTTGTTTAAAAAAAAACCTATGAGGGTAAGTGCACCCACGTGCACCGCTTATCTCATCCTTCACCCGCACTACCCGTGGGTGGGGGACATTTCTGGATGTGTAAAATTTCATGCCCATATGTCCCGTCCGGCCTGGCACCAGCAACAACTTCAAATGAAGAGACTGCGGGAAGAACGGGCCACCCGGAACTCTCCGAATAGACGATGCACTACCGTGAAGCTGCTCTCGGAATCACGACAGCGAAGAGAAACTGACCCCAGGAAAGCCCACGATGCATGGGTCCCGAAGAAAAACCTAATAGACCACAACTTGTGCTCATAACGGGCCTAAACGTGTCACAACGGCACCTCGTTCAGCCTTCAGCGGCACGCCCTTTGCAGCCTCCTTCAACGACGCCCTCTAGCCCGCTCAGCGGCACGCTCCACGCTCACCCAATGGTGTGCCCTGCTCAGTAGCGCACTCCTTCTCCTGCACGCCCGCCTGGCTCCCTCGCCGGTATGCCCGCCTGGCCCCTTCAACGGCACGCCTTGCCAAGATTCCCCGGCACACCCTCGGGGGAGCCCTCAGCGGCACATGCCCAAGGCGCCCCTCGCAGGCACGCTTCGTGGCCACCTTCACCGGTATAGCCCTGGGCATTTTCACTGGCACAGCCTGGTGGCCCTCGTCGGTACGCCCGTCCAGCATCCTCAGTGGTATGCCTAGCGAGCTCCAGCGGCGCACTCCCCGCCAGGGCCCCCCCCCTTCAGCGGCACGCCCTCATGGCGCTTCAGCGGCATGCCCTGGACCCCCTTTACCCAGTGTAACCGGCAGAGCAACATGATGCCCACGCCCTATGATTCTTGGTGCGCAGTAGGACTAGCTGAGTTGTCACCCCCTCCAAGAGGCACGCAGGCTACTCCCTGCCACCGGGGATGGGGAAATCAAATCCCCATTAAGGTCTGTCACTTCCCGCGGCTGCCATTCGCATTCGAAGACCCCCACTGCTTGGGGGGTATAACAGCCCCCTTCTTCCCCAACACAAAAAGGGAGAGGAATACACAGAAGACACATAGAGAGAAGAGGAGAAAAAGCAGAAGAGTAAGAAGAGAAGAAGAAGAAGAGGCGCCGCCATAGGAGCCTCTCCGACGATCACCACCAAAGAGAGCTGCCTAAATCATTCCCCTGCCATCTCTGGTTCCATCTTTTGAGAAATTCGAGGCCGGTCAAGTCAAACCGCGCCAACCTATCCGTGAGATTCATCTGTCAAGAGCGTCTTCCAGGTGAAGTTATTTCTGTGTCGGAACGAGTTGCTTACACCTGGATGCTTCTGCTCTTTATCCATCAGCTAGGGAGGAACCGATGGCCTCGCCGACCCCCGAAGTAAGAGAGGCCTGGGTCGGGTCGGAGCCGGCGTCCACCCCAACTCCCTCACCCAAGGCCACCAAAGGACCTCAAAAGGGGTCGTCGGTAGAGAAGGCGTTGGCGGCCGCCAAAATAGCCGGGAGGAAGGAGATAGAGTAGAGGAGGGTGGAGGCTATTCCGACCGCTTCAGCCTCCCCTCTGCCTTCAGTCCCTTCTTTTACGCAATTTGTCGCAGCTCAGACTGAACCAAGCCATCCCATCGGTAAGGTTCCTAGGGTGCTGATATTCTTCAGGACTTAGTCGCCTCCCAGGGTGAAATCTTTATGCATGCATAACACACGTGTTTCTTCCTTTCAGCTGGTGCAGAGTAGGCGCATTCAGGATTGGGCGTGGAGCCTGTGAGAGTCTCCGGTGAGGTAGTCAGCTGGCAGGAATTGGAGCAGAGGAAGGCATAGGCTGAGAAGTTCGTGGCCGCGTTCACGGTCGCTTAGGCTGAGCCAAGCCAGCCTACACGTTAGACTCTCCAGCCTGCGGTGCCGCTTAACACCTTTTTGCCTTGTGGGATAAGGCCTTCATGTGGGTTTCTTCTTTCAGCCCCCGTGGAGGAGCCAACACCGACTCCTACTCTGGACATGTGTGAGGCTGCTGCACCTGGGGTTGCACTTTCCGTCGAGGAGATAATCCCTAGACTGCCTCTGGCTGCGAGGACCAAATGGGGTAATTATTTTGACTGGCATGGCTAACATTTTCATTCGTTGGGAGCCCAAAGACCTTTATCTAATACAAATGCTCCTTCATTTGGCAGTTCCCATCGCGCCCCTCCCTGAGTGGGTGTGGGCCTACAAGGTGATAGAGATGTATGCCCTTTAAGCCAATCACAAGTGTTGTGATGACAACATTTCTTGTATAATTTTATTCAATAATAATAATGACATTTTCTTCATTATGTTCTTAGCACGTAATTGCGTGTATATTGTAATGTGATGAAGTCCCTGGATATGAGCTATGAGGAGATTGAACTGTCGGCTGAACCGACGCTGCCTGAAGAGGAACCGCAGATCTCGCCAAATCTAACTCCAATGCTGCCTCTCATGTCAGTTAGTGCTATACAGCTTCTTCCAGAACGGCCCGTGTGGAACTCGACCGTTGATCAAACAAAGTATTGTGTGTTCCATAGGCAGTCGGGGCACACAATTAAAGGATGCTTTCAGTTTAGAGACTTGGTGTATGACCTCCATGAAGGGCACCGCATTGATTGGGTCAAAATACACAAGGCCATTGTTGACATTAAAGAGAAAAGGAGGCAAGCACCGAGGCAGCAAGTACCGCCGCAGCAACAGCAGCCGCAACAATAACAGTAACAGGTCCAGGACTTTGGGATCCACCATAACCCAATGCCAAACCATCCTCCTGCTCTGCAGCCTCAGCTGTCGGCACCAGCTCAGGTTAACTTAGTTCAACCCTCAGCTCCTGACACTGGGTGGTCCTTTGATGATGATGGTTCCAGTCAACAAGTTATGGCCCTCCACCATCGCTACCCTTCTTCATAACCCACTCCCACTATCCTTACGCCAACACATCAAACCCCTTCTCCGCCTACCGCGTCCTCCGTCCTTCCACCTACTACCCCTCTTACCTCCGCACTAACCCCTTCACCTATCCTCCTATCTTTCCCCCTACTCGTCACCCCCGCTTCTATTACCACGCTTAGCCCTCCGCTCATGACCCCTCCGTATACCTTCACTCTCCCATCTCCACCCGCGCCCATCATCACTGTACCTACCACCAGCCCTCCACCCACTATCCTTCCTCCACAAACCATTATTACCCCCACTCCCATCATCTCCACTACACCCTCTCCCACACTGCTTATCTACCCCATCGGGCCAATCATGCTGTCAGCAGGTGCCGTGTCGGCATAGAATCTTGCCCTATGGAGCGGGTGTTTGTTTCATCGCAACTATCCTTCTACTCCCAATCCTCAGTCTTCGCAATCGCCAGTTGACCAAGAAGAGGCAGACCAGCTGTCGGGTACCCAATATGATTTGTTGCATCACTTAGACTGGGTGCCCACCAAAATATCTGTGCTAGAGCTTATAAAAAGATCTACCCTTCACCAGGATGCATTAAGGAATTTTCTTCAGAAGGTGATGGTCAGTGAGGACATGGCAGTTGATAGCCTTTCGACAGCATTGGCTACTATTTCCAAAGGACTTTATTTTAACTAGCTATAAAGAGGGCTGCATTGCGAAAAGAGGGACAGATCTATTCACCCCTCCCCTCTAGATCCGCTATCCACCACTCAACACATAAGACCAGGCAAAAGAATCGCTATACTCCCTCAAGACTTTGATCAACTCCTCTTCAACCTGAGGAGGGAGATTAGCTAAAATAATGATTGGCCTGGGATCCTCTTCTGTCCCTAAGTTGATTTCCTTAGTGGGTTCATCCATTGCTGATGAAGGTTCATCAAATCTCTTCAATCCTTGTGCATACTGGTTAGCAATGTCGTCCACGTCGCTTTCCTCATCGTCGACTGGGTCCTTCTCATCCACAATCTCATAAACGCCCAAACCGTCATTGCTCCACACCCCACCCTCTAATTCCTCATTGTCCTATATGACGATGGCGGTGGCTACAAACTCAGGACACTTAAGGAGGGCGCGACATCTATTGGCTAGATCCTGGAGGAACCCATCTGGAATGGACTTGGGATGATGCGTCATAGGGAGCGTCACAGATGTGGAAGGACTATCGACTCTGGAACAAACTTCTACCCCAACTGACTCGACTAACCTAGGAGGTTCTGCAGGATGTACATCTAACCTAGGTGGTAGAAAGTCTATTGGGAAGGAAGCAGGGGTCTCATGCCCCTGGGGAGGAGACGAACAGAAAGTAGCATAATCTTCCACTGAGATAAGTGTTTCGATTTTGGCATTTTTTTTGTCACACTCAGCGGTCAACATGCAACAAGAAGAGGAATCTGTAGGAGGGGGAGGAAGAGCCCGAGGGCACAGAGTAGGGAAGATCACGTCGAAGAACGGGTCCGAGGACCAAAACCACATGCCCGATAAATCTGCGGGTCCGTCGGGTGACCATTTGGAAACCAAATCAATTGGCCGGCATTTCCCGCAAGGACAATTAACAATTAGAAACTCAATCGGCTCTCGAGCTGAAGAGTAGACCGAATCATGGATGGGTCAAAAAGAAGAGGAGGAGGATGGGAAATAAAGGTCAGCCTCTGAAGAATCGAGATGAGGCGAGGAAGGGACCAAGTGGCAGTTGAGCTCCCCATTCCCGGTGGAGGTAGGGTTGACTTCTCAGAAACTTTCTTTACAGCCCATACCTCAGGTTTCTTCAAACTTCCTCCTTTCTCAACAAACAGCTTAACCAAACTAACAGAATAATCTTCAAGATCATCCCAAATGATACACAGTTGCCAATCATCAAAACCAGTGTTGCCAATCATCTGTTGCCAATCATCAAGACTATTGTTGCCAGTCATTAAACCATTTGCCAATCATCAAAACCAATCAGCACAAGGCTACTGCCTGACAGACCAGAGGAGTCCCAACAGCTGGAACCACGGGTCGGCCCATGGTTGGGTGTAGAAGGGCTAGAACATACATGCCCACAAGGTGTTCGATGAAATGCCGAGCATGCCCGTGTGAGCCGTACATGCGCATGACAAGCCCCCAAAGCTTGTGGTTGACCTAGTTAGGCCTCCCTTTGACCTTGGAGGGTTGAAAGATGTGTTTGGGCACTTGGCCCCTTTGGCTGAGTGCCACGTGGCGTGGCCTGACATCAGGGCAGCCCCGGGTGGCTCCGGGTGACGGTGCGGGATACGGGCAAGGCCCGCACGTAAGTGGCCGGAGTTGATCCCGAGGGATTTCTTGTGTCATCGTAAGTTACGACAGGCTGGCCAGGGCTCTTGTAGGGACCCATGGGTTCGTAGAAAGTGCTAGATAGCCTATGCCTGGAAGGTGCTCAGTGAAATGTCTGAACCCTTATTTCTTGTGATTTTGTCGGGAAATAGTTCGGGTACAATAAATGCCCCCCACGGGTCGTGCGTCAGAGGTGAAGATGAGGGCGTACGGCCCGTGAGACCCCTGTTCTGGACTGTTGTAGTTGTATTTTGACACTTCAAGTGCCTTTATTTTTGCTACGCTACATGTGTTGGTTTTGTTGGTGTTTTGACCACTTTTCCATGCTTTGTCTTGTAGCTATGGCGTGTTTTGGCAGAGATGGATGGGTCCCGAGGTGGATGGCCCGAGAGGAGGACCGCTGGGTGCGGAGGACCCACTAGCAGCCACCCCCTTTGGCCCCGCCAGTGGTTACTGTGGCTGTCACGCCCCGACACGGAATATCGGGTCATACAGTCAGAAACTAGCTAGAAATAACACCAATATGCTAAACTAAATAATTACACCAGTGCTATAGAGAGAAGTACTTCTATTGACCAAGATAAACTCCAAATTTTTATTACAATAATCATCAATAGTTAAAAATGATCAAACATAACTTCCAAACTGATTCTAATACAACAACTGACTCCAAATAGTAATAAAGGACTAACACGACAACTAATGCAAATAACCATGCCAACTCGGCATCTACTAGCTGGTGCTAAACTTGCCCGGGGTTACTCATCCTTTTCCCAGTTAGCAGCCGCCTGCCACCATTTGCATGCAAACCCTAAAACCAAATACCGTGCACGTCTGAGCATTACTCTATTAGGTTAATCACCTGCAGATAATACCGTCGACTGCCCTATTTTGTCCCCAAAACCCTAAAATCATTCGACGTAAAGCATGCACGTTAGGGTCGGGTTGGAGAGAACTCACGTGGGTTATATAGGGTGGCTTATTGTCGGGATATTGGCGTCTATTTCATAGGGCGCTGATAAGAATTAACCTTCATCTAAGAGGGCGCCTGTGGACGTCAAAAAAATGATGATGATGATGATCATACGGCATGCACGTCTCGACACTCGAGAGCGAGTCAAAGATGAAAATGCCGAATAAACCTCATGCCCATCCCGATCAGGCCGAGAGCTCACTTGGTGGCCCGCCATCCGATAAGGAAACCCCTCAAGCAGAAGACATGGCCTCGACTCTGAGAAGAATCCCTTCGATGCTTAAAACAACATGCCTTAAATCGGTGCGCCCCCTTGCTTTTCTTAACACGACGTGCTCCATTGCCATGACCCCCTTGCAAGGCTTTAATCCGGTGTGCCCCTGGCTGTGCCGTTTTAACTGAAGGGCCTGTCACGCCATTTTAAAAGCTTTGTTCTTCAAACGCTTATACGGTGTGGCCCCTTGAAGGTTGTTAATCCGACGCGGTCACTATTCCCCGGTGCCGTTTTAACCCAAATGCCATCCCATCTACACTCCAAAACTTTGTTTCGTGTTAGTATGAGAGCACAGAGAACATTTAATGCTGTGAGCCGTGTCTCCTCCCCCCGTTCGACAACAAAGCAGCAGTGATGGCAACGTCAGGCAGCAGCGGTGGCAGCAGTAGTAGAAGATCTCCCGGAGAACCCGTGAATGTCCCATCCTCGAACGAATGACAGTGCACGACACCAACCACTGGATGCCACTGCAGACGAACGAAGGGGCGGGAGTTCTTCCGTTCGAGAAAGAGAAGGCAACCCCTTCAATATATATATCCTGCCTGTCCCCTGGCTTTTTTTCCCCCAGCCGGCCATTGAGAGGAGAAGCCTGTCTGAAGAGAAGAAGACGCTCGATTCCCCTGCACCCGTGAGGTGAAGAAGAAGAGAGTGAGTGTGAGAGAGGAGAGGTGAGTCGGAGGGGGAAGAGCCTGTGCTCTCTCCAAAATCTTGCTCACTCTCCCATCCCTTGCATCGATTCGATCCAGGATGAATTCTCAGATGAACATCTTGCTGTAATCACTCATCTCCCCTTCTGATCTTTGCACTTTGATTATGCACTAAATTCTCAGGGCCATGGGATTGGCGCCGTTCTCCTTACTCCAGAAGGAGTAACTATCCCTATAGCTTATCAGCTCACATTTCCTACCACAAATAATATAGTCGAGTATGAGGCCCTCCTTGCCGACCTGAAGCACGCCTATCTCTTAGGCACGCGCTATCTCAACATCATAGGAGACTCCTAATTGGTGCAGCGTCAAGTTCTCTCGACTTACCGCACCCGTGACCTCAAGCTTAAGCCTTATCAGGATTTGGTCACACTCTTGGCTAGGCAGTTCCATAAGCTCTATTGAACCTCTACTGTTTTGATGATGTCACACACTAACTGTCAATTCTTTATTTGATCTGCCATTTAATTACTCTTGTTTAATGTGCTTATGCGTTCTTGATCTGTGTGCATATCATGTTGTGTATTCTATTGCAAAGTCCATGCATAACCATTCTTCTATGCATTCGCTATGTCCATGCATACATTAACCCCGTGCATATTGAGTCAGTGCATGTTGTTCTTTAAAGTTTGTGGACATTGTCCATTGTCAGTGCACATTCTGGACTTAGTCAGTTTGCTGTTGTGCTCCAACAAGTCGGTACACATTTTAACCCCGTGCAAACTCTCTCTTGGTTTCAACCCCGTGCATGTTTAGGGCTCCATTTCACAAAGCCCATGCACACTATGTATCTATGCTTACATGAAGTCCGTGCATTGTTTGCCATCTTCCACACTTGGCTTAAGCTTAAGCCAAAGTCCGTGCAAACTTTCGAGGTCATGCATGTTTTCACCAAGGCATTCCAGAGTCCGTGCACATTTCTTTATCGAAGTCCATACATGTTTCAAGTCAAAGCAAAGTCCATGCATTTGTCATGGTTGTTTGAAAACCAAGTCCGTGCACGTTTCTGCAAAGTCTGATCACATGGCCTGTTTGCTTAAGACCAAGTTTCACAAAGTCCGTGCACACTCTACTCCGTGCATATTTCAACTAAGTCTGTGCATTTCTTCAGCAACGAAGTTTGTGCATATTTTCTTGAAACTAAGTCCGTGCATCTTTTGTGTCTGAAGTCTGCACAAACTATTGAAAGGTCCGAGCATATGGATGATCGGGGGGTGGATCGGCGTTTTGGGATTCTTCCCGCCGGTCCCATTCTCGGGTGAGTGTAACGGTCGTTCTAGAGACCGCCACACGCCTCGAGCGGCCGTGAGTAGGACCGCTTCAGGACACTATTTTGTCGGCAACTCTGGTGACCCAATAGGGGACCGCTACGCTCCGGTTAACGGCCGCACGATAAATCGCTAACCCTGGGTTAGCAGCCGTTCTTCGACCGCCAACCCTGTTCTCTGACCGTTGCGCCCTCGGGGCGCGTGTTTTGACCGTTGGGAGTCACGTGTCCCGTGGCGGTCGTAGGTGCGACCGCTAAGGACGCCTCGCGGTCCAAGGTAGGACCGTTTGTCTGGGGTAGCGGCCTTACGATAGACCGTTACGCTCGTTGTGACTCGCCTTCTAGCGGCCCAAGATTGGACCACTGGAGTCGGTGTGGCGGCCTTGTGTAGGTTTGCCTGACTGTTCTGGCCGTCCAGCATAGGACCGCTAATCCCTGGGCTGCCCGAGTTGGTTATAGTCGTGTTTTACTTCGTTCCGTGGTTTCCGTGAGTCAGTTATTACCTCCGGTGACATGTCCACTAGTCGAAGCCTTCTTATGGCACGCGTGTGCTGACCCACCCGGGAGTGGTGGAGCAGCTGACCCGAGAGAGACGGTGAGTAGGATGGTTACCGTAGGGCCCCCGCGTATAGCCAAGTTCGGGCTTAGGGAGAATTACCAGCTAGAGGATAGGCCTAGGGCATACGGTCTGAGTGTGCACACGAGATTGGGGGCGTCGGACAGCACTGACGAGCGCGACCCAAGCTAGTCCTTGTTTGTGGTATTGGTTACTGAGTGTGTCTCTGTCTCCGCCTAGGGCGTTGTAGCTAGACACTTGTGACGCGGTGTAAGACGTCAAGGGACGCGTCTGGCCGTTCTTTTAGTGGGTGGTGCTCCTGTCTACTGGCAAGTACGGACTTGAGTTTTGTCAGACCGAGGTTGGTCGTGCGGTGCTGTTAGTTAGGCAGTTTTTCCGTTTATTTATTACTGCTTGTTGGTTCTATCGTACTCCTGTTAGATAGTGTTACTCTCATACTACTTGCATTTCCTGCCTTGTTTCTTTCGTGCGAGAAAGGGGTCCGCAGGATCCCTACTGAGCCTATGAAATGAGGCTCACCCCTGTGTTTTCAGGTGAGGCGGGGTCGTCGCGGGACGCGGCAGAATCTCGACGCAGGGAAATTCTGCCATGTCGCGCAGTTGGTTCCTCTGTTCTTTGAGGTACGCTAGCTCAGACGCCACGGACGCCATCTCGACTCTAGCAACGACAAGCTCCTCGATCTCTCTAACCGCAGTCGCCTCGGCTTCAACTAGCTCGGCCTCAGCTGCATCGAGATAGCCTCTCAACTTTTCTATTCTGCTTGTAAGGGCACCGACACGACGGTGGCTTTCGTCCAAGGCCTTTTCATGCTGCTCTTCGTTGCATTTCCTCACCTCCAGGGCTTGCAGGTACTCATCTTCCTGAGCACCGATGGCGGCAAACTTGCTAGGAGCCCGGGCCTCGAGGAACTCGTGGCGGTTGATGTATTTCAGCAACAGCAAGACTCGCCGTGACCATTCTTCTAGAGGGCAGCCCAACATCTGCAGTGCCCCGGTCAACTGCGCCACTATGGTGTCCACCCCCCGATAGGTGAGGGAGGGATCAGCGAAGATCATCAACCGCAATGCCAACAGCATCTGCCAGACCAGCGTGTCTGAGGTGGCGTGGCCAATGGAGGGCATGGCCGGAGGGTCAAACTCAACCAAACTATCCACAGCTGCCCACAAACCCGCATCCACCACGCCCGAGGAGGACGGGAGAGTGGAGGCCAGGTCGCTCGAGCGTCCGACCTTGACGAACAACTCTCGGCCAGCCATCGCCAGAGGAGCCGACAGAGTTGTGACCGAATCACCCGACTCCGTCATCGCGAGAGGCTGCTCCACCTTGCTCTCGGTTGGAGGAAGGGAGTGGAGCGGAAATAAATCAGACTTTATTACTGAGGGACCTATGGCCCTTTCCATTTGTGCTCCCTCCTCCCGCGAAATCATGATGTTCGTCAGTATCTTCCCCAGAAGTTAGTCCTCCTCGGGCGTCATGAGTAGTCGGGGAGGCGGAAGAGGGACCATGAGCTTTAGCCCACCCCCTGATTGCAGGAAGGACACCAAGTGCTCCACGTCGGATCCCGAGAGCGGTTGCGGTCCACCTGCCCCCGCAGGGGGAACCGGTTCCCTCCGCTTCACAACAGCCTTGCGAGCTCTAGCGGTGCGTGCCTCGGGAAGCCTTGTCTCCTCCTAAAACACAGAAAATAGGGTAAGTCTTTCACCGATCAAGGTGAACTACCCAAATCTTGAAGAGGTCCAAGAGAGGCCCCGAAGCCCCATATTTACCTCATTCCAATTCGTTATACAATCCCTCGACAAACTCCACTAACCCTTCAGGGGCCTCATCAGCCTCTTGGGTGGCGTCCTCAGTTCCTGGCATCGGTACATCGATTTTATTGGTATATCGGTGTCTGGATCTTCGGGTCGTTACAAATATACCTCCCACAAGGTGAGAGATCTCCATGCATGACCTGACCTTGAACCTCACGCACGCTGGGAACTACACCATCCAGCATCAAGTAATGAAGAAAAATCTACAAGGACACCAAGCTCACAGGGCACAGACCCTTTCTCCACTCTTGAGTCCTCCGAATGTCCATCTTAAGATCCACCACTACACAGATCATCGTGCCAAGAGCCACAGCACAAATGACAATAAGCACCTACCTCAGCTCATCCTTAAGTCCCGAATCCAATCTTAAACCTTCGCATTTCAACAGCCACCTTACACTACACAATAAACATGGTGCATAACAGCCCCCACTTCTACAATTTGGGTCCAAAGCCAAGCCACCACCAAATGAATGTCAAATCAAGTTCATATCTGACATAGTATGCGCAGAAGCAGACACACAATACTAAGGACTTACAGAGACAACTCTTCCCAAGCTCACCTCAAAACGACGCCACAAGATAGGATGAGAAAGTCAAGCTTGGCTAACAACAGCTCACCAGGAAAGAAATCCTTAGCTTGCCCGAGCACTCTCTCAATCAGGGCATCCATCATGTCACCTCAAATCACAACCTTGGCACCTCAGGGGCTGACTAAACCTCAAGCTGGGATGGCCCAAGCGATATTAATATCTCCAACAGAGAACATGCAAGGCCATCATACAATCAATAAATCCCATCAGCCACCTGATTACGCCATGGATATCTCGAACGCTGCACCACAGATTCACGCCTACCGGCAAATTCTGTCCATCGCAGCACAACCGGGACCACCATCTCGAAGAAAAGATGACTCCCTATCCCATTCCTCAGGTCCCACGCCAACATTCTGACGAAAACAAAACCGCCTTCACAGTGCCAACATAGCGCACGCAAGCTCTCATGCGAGAAGCAAAGCAGTAAAGAAACATAAACCTATGCCAACTACCGACTGTATTAGATCTTATGGACTCTAATCACTGTAAGTATCTCAAATTCTCATGTATTTTCACATATCTCACTCTGATACCATCTGTGATGACCCAGAACCCAGATACCGGGTAAGGAGGGGGTAAATGATGCCCCCATCATTTTAGGTTCGTGATGGCGCGTTGAGCACCTTTGCTTTTTAATAAAAAATTTATGAGTCAAAATATATTTTTAGTAATTTATGGAGTTAATGTGAAATTTCTAAATGAAAAGAAAAAATATAACAAATAAAAATAAAAAAATTAAAACCTATTTAACCCCCTACCTTTCTCCCTCACCTCACTCTCCTGTTCTCTCCCTCTCACCCTCTCGTTTCTCTCCCTCTCTCCCGCTGCCTCTCGGGCGGCCGATAGAGGATGGCGTTAGGCGAGACCAAGGGTGGCGTGGGCTACAAGTGGCGGGGATGGACGTGAGGAGCGGGAGGCGGTGGCACGGTACGGCGTGCTCGCGAGTTCAGCATTCAACTTCTAGCGAACGTGATGTTTCTTGACGATTCGACGACCATGGTGCGTGGTTTCCTTCTGAGAGGAAGGGGGATGGATCCTAACTACTTCTCTTGCATTTTCCCTTGATTTATTATTGATTTGGGAGAGAGAGAGAGAGGGGGGTTTATCACTTTTTTCGGGGGAAACATGAATGTTATGGTTGAGAGCGCGATTCGACTAGATTTCATGGCAATTATTAGCTTAAATCGTGCTTTATGGATGGCATTGTACTCGGGAATGATTTCCCCATATTTCTCAGGGGTTCTCGCTCGCATTGGGGGTGAGTTGGGCTTCGGAACAACCCACCAGACTTCGTTCTGGAAAGGGAATCCTGATAAGGAGCTTGCCAAATTGCCTGCCACCTTGCCCACTCTAGGGGCCAATGGTCTGGCCGCCTAGAGAGCTTGGGCGGCCACTGCTGTGGCTGCCCAGGGGCCTCTTCTTTGGGCAGCCAAACTCCTAGCCACCTAGGCTTCTGGGTGGCCAAAGGGCTAGCAGCCTTGCCCATCTTACTGGGTGGCCCAAGGGGTGGCCGCCCAAGGTCTTTTTCTGGGAGGCCAAACCCTTGGCCGCCCAAGTTTTTGGGCTGCCAGATGGCTGGCCGCCCTGGCGATAGGGGTGGCGGCCATTGGTGTAGCCACCCAGGAGGTTGGGAGGCCAAGGGGTTGGCTACCTTGAGTTATGAAGGTTCCTTTGTTTGTTTGACTAACCTGCAATCTAAGAAAGAACTTAAGTTCTCCCATTGAGCTCATTTCAAATTCACTAGTCATGAGAGCTGAGAATTCCTCACACATGGAAGATTGTGCATGGCGAGAAGTAGCCCCACCGCGGAGACCAGAAGAGAGTCCGGATGAACCTGTAGTTGTAATACTTTTATGATGGCCCGAAGGAGTATTCAGATTTTCCTTGTGTCAGGACAGTCATCGCCCGGAAGAAGCGCGCCAAGCCGAAGATGAACGTGAAGATCTCTTCCAAGGGGTGTCTGGGCGGGCCCAACCCAATGGCCATTGACCCGATGACACACTGCGCAGCCTACCTGACATACTGGTTGTGCTCCTTCGCTATGTCGTATGGGGACGAGACTGTGATTCGACCGGATGCCATTTACCCCGCATGCCAGATGGCTTGGGGAATCAAGCTATCATTGTGTCCGGTCGCCCTTTGCATGATCTACAAAGCCCTGGGGACGTCAACACGCATCAATTCCCGAGGTAAGCTCGCTATGTATGCCCCTTGCACTTCTTCAATGCTTGGATCTGCTCTCTGTTTCCCGAGTTTACGTCTCGGGCCATCCAAGACTGGGGCTTGATGCCGAGGATGCTGGAGTTCGCTAGTGCAGAGGCCGACATCACCTCGAAGCAGCTTTATGACCTTCGGGGCCGGTTGACAACAGTCTCGCAAGAGGCCGCCGGGACAATCTATTTCTGGAATTTGGCAGCGCACTCGAGCCCTCTAGTAAACAATAAACGGGAGTGCATGGATGACCAAGTCGAAAAATATGTGCATCCCATCAGCTAGGCAAATGTCACCCGTCCGCTGCTGGAGCCCGAACTCAGAGACTGGGCTCTGTCTATTCGCCCCAGTGTACTGGCATTCCGAAAGGGGGAGACTCTACTACTGGAACCATACTATCCCTTTAGGTTTGGATAAAACTTCGGGTACGATCAGCACATTCTGGCGCACAGCACCCAGTTCGGCCTCGCCTTACGGAGTTTGCGAGGGGCCTGGTTGCAGAGCAGGCGAGGGTTTGGTGGGACTTCTTCCACCGAGCTGATACTGCCACTTTCAGAGTGCCGGCTCCCGGTCGCATCCCACGAGTAACACCGGAATATGTAAAATGGTGGAATGCACGGACGGCGTTCTATCAGTCTCACAGGACCGACTGTTGGGACGGGGCAGAGAGAAAATTCTTGAGCCGGCAGCCCGTGCCCGTGATCGACGTCGAGCCAGAGCATCTCCTGCGCCTATGGCACGGCAAGAGCAAGGATGTGGCCAATTACATACGGCCAACAAGACTGTAACGCACCTCTATAGGGGCATTACACTCCCTGACGCACCAGGACAGGGGCGTCAGGGCCAGCAGACCAAGACCCGAACAAAAGGGCATGTAACGGCCCAGTAGGGACGCATTACAGAACCCTAGCGCATGGGGGTTGGTGCGCAACAGCAACACCACCCAGCCAAACATCGGTCAAACAACTATAACGGCCTTAAGAAGGTGCGTTACAGAACGCTGACGCACGAGGGGAGGTCTGTCAGAGCCAACCAACCAACATGATCTTCAAGGAAGACACGGTCTTTGAGGAACTGATAGGTACAGTCCTCGGGAAAGACCAGACTGTGACGGACCTCCATTGGCATGTTACAGTCATGTGATGATCCTATATTGGTCTGTCACACCAACCCAGCCTCGAAGAACATGAAATGACCAACAGTTGTGGCGGTCTATCGTAGGACCATCACACAGTGTGACGGTCTCTGGTACGACCGTTACATCGAACCGGCAAGCAAAATAGTGGAATGGCCGAATTGGCCCGTTCCATGCCGCATTCACGCCAAAGCGTAGGGGAAACAATGCCATACGACCACAGAAGACATCTGGAACTAAAAATGGCACATGCACGCAGCCAATCTCAAAAACGTGGAAATTTCGACAAATCTACCCAAATTGGGTCACTGGGGTTCCCAGACTCCTACCGACCCCGAATGACAACCGATCGACACGAAATTGGCGAGTCCGGGATCCTGACATCCCGACGGTCACTTTGATAGTAATTATACTGCAAACTATCACCGTTTTCCGGTGAACCCTACAAACCCCAAAAATAATGGTTTTCCCTAAACTAGCCCGATCTTAATCGATAAGGCACCAAACCACACACAGAGATAGGGGAAATGTGCAGAATGAAGTGGCGATCCATCTCCCTACCTCCACCGAAGAAACCAAGTGCCAAGGAGACTAAGCCGCGCCAAAAACCACAATACGAACCGCCCACGTCGGCTTTGAATCCACGAATGGGATCGCGCCAATGCCACGCCTCCATCACACGTCTCAATAGCTCCCCAGTGTCGTCAGCTCGCCCGCGGTCTTCTCCGTCTGTAGCTGGAGTCGAGGGAACGAGAGAATGAGAGAGAACGGGAGAGAAAGAGTGAGATCGCGTGAGAGGAGAGAGAGGGTGGGGGGGTTAAAACGTTAGGAAATTAGGAAGAGTCATAAGTCTGGTCATCTCATACATGTCACACACACTTTAGGCCCAATGCATGACTGGCTCACATTTGGATGCGATGGTCCTCCCCCATTCATCATTGGTCTTACGCATGAAAGGAGCATACATGGATGTCCGGGTTCCCCAACATTTGTCACACCCATGCATGATAGGTTCACTTATGGATGCCCCGGTCCTCCCAAATCCATCAAAGATTTCAAGGCATCAAAGCATGATAGATCTACCTATGGTTGCCTGGGTCCACCTTTGCACACCATACTTTTCACACCTACACCACATCATAATGCATGGCATGAGTGCTTAAGCAAGCAATTAGCAATGAGTGGCAAGGTTCACAAAGAGTGAGCAACAACTCACGAGCGCCACTTAGAATGCCAAGAAGGCGATGCGGTGATGGTGATATTGGAGTGACTCTACCTTAGGATTATCTCCAAACTGAGGGCACGAGGACTTGGACCTTCCCGAGTTTCGGGTGGTATTGGCCACCATGCTTATGGGCTGAACTTACCAAAGGATATTGGGATACAACTGACTTTTCGCATGGCAGATCTAGCACCCTATGGGGGCCCTGTGGTGGAACCTAGTGAGCACCTCGAGCCTACACCTACCTTTGTGAGTGACACCATCAGAGAGTCTCCACATATCAGCCTGAGAGATCGACGTGAGCACATGGAGGTGATACTAGACAAAGCAAGGTACCATTGTCAGGAAGTGGGTGTGCCTGCGCTATCCTGAAAAGTGGAAGAGCCATCCCTCGACTACAGACGCAAGGTTGAGTTGGGAGGATGTGCTTCGCCCGGATCTACTTTGGTGTACTGCTACCCCGGTGGACCCATACTCGATGGGGTCGAGTTCTCCCCACCCCGGGGGTATGATGGGGACATCCCCCAACCACTCCATCTTTTTCGAGACTCTAGTTGCTCGTCATCGATGCATCATCATCTCTGTTACTTAATTTCTTGCCATAGCATGTAATTTTTATTTTATTTGAGTCATGTTTGTATCCTCTTTCTTTATTTGAGTTAGTCCATTAGGTTATTGGGCCATCAGCTTAGCTAATTGGGCCCAACTTGTGGACTAGGCCCATGGGCACCCCCCTGGGATAGTCTGGTCATTAGCTCTTTTATTCAAGGTTATTTTGTTCCTAGAAATTGTCAGTGCCTATAAATAGGCCTCCCCTCTCCCTCAGTCCAGTCCAAATAAAGTACAGTCTACAAGGAAGGAGAGCGTACTCAATGCTGAGTGAACACTCTGCTCGGTGAGCTGGCAACTATGAACCTCCACGCTGCGCCTCTGAACCTCTAGGAGGAACCGCTACACTTGAAAAGTAGAGGTGAGCCTCATCTCATTGGCTCAGGAGGGGTCCCACAGAACCCCAACCTAACAAGTAACACAAACAAGAACAATGACAACAGCAGGAGTAGCTACAACAACAACGGTGGAAGGCACAATCGTACACGAATTCCTAAACTCGATAGCCAGTGAAATCACAGCTCTACAACTACTCCTATCAGAATGGAAACCAACACCCCGATCTTACAGTCAGGGGACCGCCGGACTACTACCACCACTGGCTGCGCCGCCAGGGGAACCATCACGACATTGCTATCGTGGAGGCCCGTCTCATAGACAAAGGCCCAACCCAAGACCACGAGGTCCGAGAACACAGTCATGACCTCGGCGTCGTGAACCCTGTACCATCTGGGGAAAACCCTCGGTAACCCTTACCAGAACCCTAAACCTTTATATCGGGAAAACGTATAGAAATCGCCTGAAAATCATGTCTCATAGACGGGAAAGTAAACCTCGAGTCACGAGAGTCAAGTGTCGCATGACGGGAGTATTGTCCACTAGAAGCAAGGCCAGATATGCATCCCCTGATGACTTAGTCCACGCCTTAGATGTCTCCCTACTCACCCTAGGCGGACATGAGACACTTTACCAGTAACCATAGAACAAGGGTCTAGTCAGGGCCATGCTCGTCAGTACGCGTCTGAAGCCCCTGACCATGTGTGTACACACTAACTAACTGTACTACATTAGGCCCTCTAGCTGGTTTTCCTCCCAGCCCGGATTCGAGCTGCTACAGTGGGAGGCCCTATGGCAAACCAGCCTAAAAATCGTCTCTCCCAGGTGTAGATCTCCACTTACTCCCAGGTGGGTTGGCACAGGCATGCCCAATCAGCTACGACTAGTAGGGGCCACTAAGCAGACGATTCTCGATGGAAACCACTGGAATACGAATAGGCTACGCACTAGCCCGTCATATCTAGCTCGGAACATGGGTGGCACAATGCCACCGGACTTTAGACAGTCCACTAGACTTACTAAATCCAATAGCCCTTGTGTAATACCCCGAAATATTTATTAAATTAATTATTAAATTATTATCTTGGCTTCCCTGGCGGGGAGGGATGAAGGGTAATCCGATGGCCATTATGGTCGAATGTGCAAGTGTTTGACCGGCCATAAAGGGTGGCATCCCGATCAAATAACCAAGGCCTCCCAAGGATAACACTGCCTACCTCCATAGGCAACACATCACACCAGATCTCATCCTGGTAGGCATGGAACCGCAATGACACCAAACAATGCAGCCGGATCGGGATGAAAGTGGAGTCCACCCAAGACACACGAGAAGGGGAGGGATGGTCCACGGGGGTCAACCCTAAACGTGTCACAGTACCCGTGGAGATAGCGTTAATACAACTCCCGCTATCAATGATCACCTTGCAGGCCTTCCCGCCTAGCCTACAAAAGGTGTGAAAGATGGTGCTGCGACGCCAGTCATCACTCACCTGCGGCTGGGTCAAAATACATCTAACCATGCCTAGCTGAGCATCATCTTGGCTCTGCGAGCCCTGGACATATAACTGCTCGCCCTCCATCAGCTAATCGAAAAACTCCTCTGCGAGCTCCTGATCAGCCTCATAACCGATAGGTATAACTCCAGGTGTGGGCTCACCAGTCGAAGGATCCCCGATAACCAAGGAAGATTGGGTAGGACAACTAACAACATAATGACCAACTCCTTTGCACCTGTAACACTCCTGACGGGGCCTAGTGTCCTAAGGTGCTCCACCAATCATCGGCCCCTTCCCCTTGTCATCACGACGGGCTGGGGCTGGTGGAAGTTGGGGTCGAGTAGGAATAGTGGGCTGCTGGGGTCGAGGAGCAGGGGCCGGAGCCTGGGGTCGAGGGGGATAGTCCCTCAGGGGAGGAGGACGAGGCCGAGGAGCAGTGAGGTCCTGGCGAATAGGTTCCCATGGATGAGCCACAGGCCCCCGAGGATAAGGTCTAGGCATAGTACGAGGATCCGACCCATGATGATATGTGGGTCTGGGGTGCTGGACCGAAGCAAACTCGAACTCAAACTGCTCTAGCTCACGAGCAACCTGATAAGCCTCCTCTAGGGTCGTCACATGGCGGCGAAATAACTCTTACAGATAATGCAACCGCAGACCCCGACAGAAGTGAGAGATAGTCATGACACTCTCCTCCGTGACCCCACATCGCAAGAATTACTCATCAAAATTAGCGATGTACTCCACCACTGTCCGATCCCCCTGACTAAGACTCTACCACCGATCAATAAGTCACTCCTTTTCGTCTTTTCTTCCTTTTCTTTCTTTTTCCTCTCTTCCCTTTTTATTTGACTTTCCCCCTTTTTTTGTTTTTTTCTTTTCTCCCTTTTTTTCTTTTCCCTTGTTTTTCTCTTCTTTTCTTTCATTTTCTTTTCTCTCCTTCTCCTTTCTTTCTCATCCCCCCCTTTTTTTATTTTGTTTCGGCCCCATCCTTTTCCTTATAAATAGGGGTGGGGGAGTTCGAAACGGCACACACCGTTTGAACTCCCCCCCTTCCCTCTCTCTTCTTTCCTCTCTTCCCGTCGACCGAGCGAGAGCCCCCGCGTTCCCCCTCTCCGTCGCCGGACGTCGCCGCCGCTACTTCCGTCGTCTTCCTCGCCGGGGTGAGGAGGCCGCCACGGCACTCCCTCTCCTCCCCTCTTTCCCTCTCGTTCCCCCTGTTCTTCCCCTTTCCTTCTCCTCCTTCTGTTCTCCTTCTTTGGCCGATGGGGGACGGAGCCCTAGGGCTCCCTCTCCCCCCCCTTCATTCTCTTCTTCTCTTTCTCCCCTCTTTCTCTTCTCTTTCTCTTCTTCCCCTTCGTCCCCGGCGCCGGGATGGCAGCCGGGAGGGCGTGCCGGGGATGGGGGCGCCGGAGCGTGTCGGCGAGGGCTTCTGCTAGGGGTGTACCGGGGAGGGGGCGAGGCTTCGAGCGCACCGGCGAAGAACACCCTAGGGGTGTACCGGTGAAGGATTGGGAGCCCTAGTGTGTCGGTGGAGGAGTGGCAGGGAGTGAGCGCACCTGTGAGGCCCAGGGGGAGTGTGCCGGTGAGGATTTCACCGAGCGTGCCGATGAAGCCCGCGGGGGTGTGCCGGGGAGGCCATGGGCGAGCGTGCCGGGGAAGCCTTAGCATAAGTGTACCGGTGAAGGTCCCTTCCAAGGCGTGCCGGGGAAGGCTCCGCGTCCGGTGGGTGTACCGGTGAGGCCTTCGCGCACAGGGGTGTGCCGGCGAAGAATTAGCACAGGGGTGTGCCGCTGAAGCCTCGCTGGTGGGGTGTGCCGACGAAGCCCGCGGCTGAGGGTGTGCCGGTGAAGGCTCCGGGCGAGCGTGCTGGCGAAGGCTCTTGGCCTAGTGTGCCGCTGAAGCTTGGCAATGCTGTAGAGCTAGTTTTGGACAAATGACCCACGGTGTTGCCCTGCGGGGCTCACCACCACTTTGTTGGGGCCGTCACTCCTTGTGGGCCGGTATCGGGAAAGTCTGAGGTAACCAGGCAACAGCTAGAAGGTGCTACGTAAACTCGGTCGAAGCCGTAAGGCCAGAAGGGAAAAAGAAAGAGGTCGAGGAGGTCGAGGACAAACTGATGGTAGGAAAGCCTGGTAGAGAACTGTTGTCAGTCTTCCTCAGAGACGACCTGACTCTCGAAGTAAAATATGGGGCAGACTTACCACCCAATGTACGAGAGCAATACAAGAAATTCCTTTCTGAGTACATTCAAGTCTTGGCATGGTTTGATGAGGATCTTCTAGGCATTCCCGAGGAGGTGGTGATGCATAAACTCAACCTCGACCCGTCGGTGAAACCTGTCCAGCAGTGGAGAAGGATGCATGCCCCGGTAAAACAAATGGTCATTAAAGGGCAGATTAACAAGGGGAAGAACATCGGGCTATTTCGTCCGGTCCTTTACCCGATGTGGCTCGCAAATGTCATCTTGGTACCAAAGGCTTCGGGCAAGTGGCGGATGTGTGTGGACTTCGTCGATCTCAATAAAGTCAATCCAAAGGACTACAACCCATTACCGAGCATCGACCAGCTGGTCGATTCAACCTCGGGTAATGAACTTCTCAGCTTCCTGGATGCTTACTCAGGCTACACCCCGAAGACACCGAGAAGACCACCTTTGTCACTGACTTCGGCGTATACTGTTACACCCGAACGCCCTTCAGATTGAAGAACGCCAGAGCTACGTATCAGAGGCTAATCAACCGCATCTTCAAAGACCAGATCAGGCGGAACGTCGAGGCCCATATTAATGATATTCTCATCAAGACACCCAAGGCCAAAGACCATTTTGTCGACCTGGCTGAAACCTTCGACACTCTCCAGAGGTACAACATGAAGCTCAACCTAGCTAAGTGTGCCTTTGGAGTTAGATCTGGGAAGTTCTTGGGATTCCTTGTGACACAATGAGGGATCGAGGCCAACCCTGATAAGGTCCAGGCCATCCTAGACATGCGGCCACCCGCTTGTGTCAAAGACATTTAGTGCCTGACTGGAAGAATTGCTGCACTCAACTGCTTTCTATCTCGGGTGGCTGAACGATGCCTGCCCTTCTTTAAACTGCTAAGGGGGCCCAAGCTGGCATCTGCCACCTTCATTTGGGATTGTGAGTGCCAAAAGGCATTCACCGAGCTAAAAGAATTTCTGGCTTCACCTCTAGTGCCGTCAAAGAAGAAATCTAATCTGAGAGAGAAGAGAAACTGAAACATGAATTAGAAATGATTAAGAATCTGAATGCTGCATGCACGTTTCTCCACAGTTCTACTATGTGTTAATTCCCCCTCTTCATTCATAACCATTCACAATACACACACCTACTATTTCCTCCATTTTATAGGGGCTAAAAACCCTCCCCGGTGCGTTCTTCCCTCAGTTCTTTATGCCAATTTTACGCATTCGGGATAGATGCTACACTTCATGTTGTAATGGGTTTTTCTCCCTTGTTTGTCTTTGATTCGTTGGAAAGCAAGAGCAAACGTGAGGCCCCTATCTTCTGGCTGGCTAGAAGGTGAGGAGGTCTGATCCACATCGTTCCCCGCATCCCATTTCTCAAGCGCGATCAAGTCTTAGTGGTCCCTTTTTGGCCACAGCTTCTATCTTCTTTTCCAAGGTACGCAGTAGGTATTTCATCTCTTATAGCATCCCTTTCCTACTGTTAGCCTTCATGATGATCACAATTTATTTGCTTATCTCCATCGCCCCTTTTCCTTTGCTTATATTCCATGCTTACATGCGTATATTGTCTTATTCGGGACGGGTAGATTAAATTTCTATAGTCGCATCGGCCGAGGAGGAATTGGTTCATAATTGGTATTGAAGGCAGGTCGTGGCCATTTGGACTGGTGTTGAAGCGCAAGTGCGCATTGCCCAGAGTCGAGGCAATGATTTGAACAGCCTTGGTTGGTGTGGATGCGCTTGAAATGGATTCGAGGAATGGAATAGGTCGGGGTCAAGGGTGTGACCCTGTGGGGATCCCATGAGTAGTCGAGGAAGCTAGTCAAGTTGTCTAAGTGCCTGGGTAAGCGGTGGCTTAGCATATTGGTGGTTGGCAGATGTGGTGTCCAAGGAGAGATAAGTGATGTGTTGGCTATAGATGGAGCGCTCAACTATAGCGAGACTTGAGAGAGTTTGGAGCTTGGTGCTTTTTGAGTGCCGCTGATCAGATCGTGGTGTTAAGGTCAAAGGTTTCCCTTGGCTTGGTGTGGACACCCAAATTTTCACGTTCGCCGCAAGCTTTTGGCAGAAGAAGAAGAAGAAGAAACAAAGGAAGAGGTCCCAGCGGCCAAATTTCAACTCTAGTGATAGTGGGGCCACGTGCTACACACGAGATCGTGCCGTCATTATGTTCCAAGAGACGAATCGAATACAAATTAAGCGTACATTATTTCCCTACGCAGACAACAAGAGTAATAACAAAGTAACTAATATGAAGAGGAGCAACACTACTAGAGTACGTAGTAGAACAACAACAATACAAGGCACATTTGACATTTATGTAGTCTGCTGGCGTTTAAACATACGTATGGCTGCTATTGTAGCCCTGGTTGAATCATAGTTGAGGATGATCAACATATGTATGGCTGCTATTGCAGCCCTTATAACGAGCTCTACACTCATCATCCCCCACTCCTTTGAGGAAGCGGAACCATCTTCCCTTGCTTGACGGGGCACATTGGAGCAACAAGACCAGCTCAGCGTAAAGGCCAGTCAGCCAGATGGCCACGGCCACAAAGTGGAAGAAGGGAAAACTCCTCCTACACCTTCGGATGTCCCATCCCATCAAAAGGAAGATGCTTTGGTAGCGGGGAGCACCTCGTTGCGCGCCAGCCATGTTTGCAGACTGGATAGTAGGGTCTGCTACCCCGTCCACCGCCCTCTTTGGGCAGGAGAGCACGCTCCGCTACTTGGGGAGGCTCCTCATCACATACCTACAATCACGAAAGGTAGTCACAACGATGCAACAAGAAGACGACGAGAGAAGCAGTATTGAAGATAAAGGTATCAAAATGAACCATTCCAAAGGTAGATACGCCGATAACAGCCAAAAGCGCGTTATGCAAAAGAATCCCCCGACAAAAGCATTCCGTTCCGTGAGGACCATCTCCATAAGGTCATCAGTCAATGAATCCGGTAACTCCATGAAAGAACGCCTAACTGCCCGTCTGCGAAGAGGCCTCCACCAGGAAGAGGCAGAAGAGGAAGGAAGCTTGAAGAGCTACCCCTCTTGGCCTAGCCATGACGCCTGATGTACCCTTCCATCCGGCCTCCCCTCTTTTCTACCTCCCTACTAAGGTAGTTTCGGCGGTCCAGAAGTAGAGAGAAAGCACATTGCCATGTGCTAACAGTTCTCCTACACTGGCCACCGATTACTAACTATTCTCCTACGCTGAGGTTGCAGGAACACCCCTACAATCACCTGCGTCTTCATCCTCTGAGTAGCCCTCCATGCCACCCCATAGAAAAGGAGAGGGAAGAAGTCGTGGGGGAAGATTTGAGTAGTAAAGATGCCCTTCGGGACCTTTTTATAGGCCGGAAGGAGAGCCCGGCTCCAATTGAACCTTGTTCTTCAAAGAATGAAGTGACTAGATCTATTCCGCTGTAATTTATTTTAACTAGCTATAAAGAGGGCTTCATTGCGAAAAGAGGGGCAGATCTATTCATCCCTCCCCTCTAGATCCGCCATCCACTACTCAACATAATCATCACCACCCCTTTTTACCAGCCTTGTCTCAATCAATTGCTCCACCATCAGCTCATTCACCATGACTGGCTTTGCTGGTTGAGGGCAGAGGTGGGTGGGCTGCATCAATTGTGTGGTCGGAGCCACAACGTGAGGTGGCAAAGGCTCTAACAGGGGAGCCTGTCACTGCATTTGAGGGGGCGTTAGCCGTGCTGGCTGGGGCCACTGGGAATAATGTTGGGGGGTAGCCCAGCTCTGATCTGATGCTTGAAGAAAGGCTAGTAAAGAAGCACCCATGGGGTTGGAACCTCCCCGTGACGGCTTGGCTCATGCCCCCGATTGCTCGGGTGCCATAGCATGCTCAGTCCTTTCATTTAATTGTTTCTTCAGCAATTCTATCTCCTACTGGTATGTTTACAGCGTCATCAGGATGGCGGGTTCCATAGTTATTTTGTTATTGGTGCCTTCGAGTGTGCTACTGGAGGCACACTTAAATGGAGGAGACATGAGTACTCCTTCTTATTTAGACGCCACTGTGCTGGTAGTGACAGTAGCGATGTCTTCATCAGCAACTTTCTTGCCCTCGAATGCTTACAAAATCTCAGCAGCAGCTTTGCCCTGTGTTGTCATCGGGTCTTTTCTTTTAGCAATCTCGGCCGACTCTTCTTATTCATTTGGTAGGGGACAGGGTGTACTCATCACCCCTGTCATATTGCAAGTGAGAACTTGTATTATTCTTTTATGCTTTCTGACTTCCCTTCAGGCCTGAATAGGGAAAGTTAGCTCTTCATATATTAAAATTCTTTTCATCTTTTTATTTTGTGGAGACTTTTCAAGGCTTCTAGTCCCAGTTTACTTCTCCTCTTTATTCGCCCCCACGGGTAACACTTTGTCTTTTTCTTCTTCTTCGACCCTGATGACACGAAGTGGCCCTTACCAACCTAGGGTGGGGTTCCCGAGATTATGGAAGTATTCTAGTACCATCTTAATCATATCTTCTTGGTTGTGCTTCTGAGAGATGGTAGGAGACAGCACTTGGACTCGGGTAGGCGGCATACATGAAAGTTGTATCAGCTTAGCAGCTTGAATGAAGTTTCTTGAATATTTGGGATTTTTAAAAATTAGAAAAATTTCTAATTTTCCTTCTATTTAACCCACCTCACTATCTCGCCTCCCTCATTTCTCTCATTTTGTTCTCTCTCTCCATTCTCTCTCTTCTCTGGTCTGTTCTACGTCGGGCGTGCACCATTGCGGAGCTGGCTGAGGCGGGGACGCGTTGGGGAGATCAGTTCCCTGGATGGAGCGTCGATTTGAGCGTGGCGTGGCGCGATCCCTCGGTGGATTCCGAGAAGGCGTCGTTCGTGTTCTGGGTGATTTTCGACGTGGATTAGTCACTTCGGCGCATGGTTTCTTCGGTGGAGGTAGGGAGATGGATCACCTACCTTTCCTGCACCTTCCCTCGTGGTTTTATGCTATATGGTGCGAGAACGAACGAGTTCAGGCTCGTTGTGGATTTTTGGAGTTCGTAGGCTTCGCCGAAAAACGGCGACGGTTCTGTGACCGGTTAGTGTCAATGGACTCCCTGGAATGTTGGCTTTCTATAGTCACTAATCTCGCTTTGAATGGTGGTCTATCAGGGCTGATAGGAGGCTGGGAACCTCATTAACCCCATTTGGGTGATTTCGTTAGAATTGCCCATTTCTTGTGATTCATGCGTCATTTTGACTCCGGTCAGAGTCTATGTGATTGCCAGGGTGATTGTGGTTGTATCCCCTTTGTTTCGGCATAAACGGCGCGTGGAAAGGCCACTATCAGACGAACCCCTTGGTTTGCTCACCGTAATGCCTTCATAGTTCAACGGCAACTGCTTAAGGTGCATGGGCGGCTGGTTTCAGACCGCTTATCGTGTCTCAATTTTAGGTTGAGTGGTCAGTCGATAGACCGCTCTGGGGCTTGAGCGGCCAGGAGTGGTCCACCCATCCCTCTGTGAGTGGCTGGTCCTTAGCTGTTCATCTTTCTCATTGGGTTGAGTGGCCAAGTTCTGCCCGCTTATCCCAGTTGACCTTTGGTCAGTAGTTTTGTGTCGGTTCAGATAGGCGATTTGGTCAAAATCGTTCTAACTGACACTGTAATAGGTCGGTTGGCTTGAGCGGCTAGTCCTTAACCGCTCTAGCCTTTGGGTGGCCCAGCCCTAACTGTCCATCCCTTTTAGTGTCTAGGGGTCAGTTCTTTGAGCATTTGGCCCCCAACCGTTCATCCCCCTTGAATGGTCCATTCTAGACCGTTCATCCCTCTTTGAACGGCTTCCATCTGGAAAAGGTGAAAGGATCTTTTTATTGACCGACTGGACAAAAGGTCTGAGCCAGAGGTAAAAGGATGTTTTTATTTAATGGTCGAATGGAAGGTCCGTACCAAAGATGAAATATTGATGTCGACCTGATGGGATGTCAGAGTCAACAAACCTTGCTTAGACAGTATGTCCAGAACAAGGGCAGAAATAAACACCGTTGTCATCTCGACTTCATGTTGAGAATGAACAACCTGGAAGAGACAAAGGGTTTAGGCCAGGGCAGAATATAGTTGTTGACTTGACAGACTTGACAAAGTAAACCAACTTGGGAAAGGCGTGAGGCCTAGGCCAAGGAAAGAATGTAGGATGTGGATGTTGATCCGATGTCATGTCGGAGTCAACAAACTTGGTGAAGGCGTGAGGCCTAAGCCAAGGACATAATGTAGGATAAGTGTTGACTCGGCGTCATGTCGAAGTTAACAAACTTGGCGAAGGCGTGAGGCCTAAGCCAATGGTATAATGTGGGATAAGTGTTGACTCGACGTCATATCAAAGTCAACGACCTTGGCGAAGGCGTGAGGCCTAAGCCAAGGGTATAATGCAGGATAAGTATTGACCTGACGTCATGTCAAAGTCAACAGACTTGGTAGAGGCGTGAGGCCTGGGCCCAGGGTAAAATATGGGATAAATGTTGAAGCCAACAAACTTGGAAGAGGTATGAGACCTAAGCCAAGGGTAGAATATGGAATAGGTGTTGAATCGACGTCCTGTCGAAGCAGACGAACTTGGCAGAGGCATGAGGCCTAAGCCAAGGGAAGCACATAGGATAGGTCTTGACCCGAGGGAACGTTGAAGTCAACAGGCCTTGCCCCAATAGAAGGTTTGGGGTGAGGGTAGACAAGAATCTAGACGTATGAGAGGCCTAGACCCAGGGCTAAATATCAATGTCCACCCGACGAAGTGTCAGAGTTACGAACCTTGCTCAAACGGAAGGTCTAAAACAAGGGTAGATTGTGTAGGTGAAGATGTCAACCCGACGTCATGTCAAAGTTGACCAACTTGGCGAAGACATAAGGTCTAAGCTAGGATAGGATATGGACGTTGACCCGTGGAGATATCAAGATAACTAAACCTTGCTCAGACGAAAGGTCTAAGACAAAGTGAAGAGATCTTTTTTGCTAGTTTATTTGATCTAGTTCATTAGGTTTATTGAGTTTGTTGAGTTGTTTGTATCTTCCCCAGGGGTGCTAATCTGTCCTTGACTCAAACAGGATGATGCTCCCCAAGGGGCCGCGGAGGCTGCAGTGTTGGCGGACGAGCCCCTGGAGGAGGGGGAGATAGTGTCGGAAAGTACCATAATTCCGGTGGCCGAGGTAAGCATGGGGGCCTCGGGGGTTCCTCTATTCAGGATTTGGGCAATTTGCCTCGAGCGGTGGGTGGCTAACTCTGTCTTGGATGTGTAGGAAGAGGCAAGGCTTCCAGAAGCACGCGCCGATAGAGCTCGTAAGGCCATTCCCAAACGGAGGGGACCGATCAGTCCCGCAGGGGTAGGTAGGCTAAAATTGCTTCTGGGGCCGGACGTGGAGCCTCTGGTGTCTTTTCTGCAATCGGGGGCCAGCCTGAAGCTCATGGTCCCTCTTCCGCCTCTTCAACAGCTCGCTATGCCGGAGGAGACCCAGCTTTTGCGGGAGATCTTGGCAAGCATCACCATTCCCCTGGAGGAGGGAGCATAAGCAGCAGAGGCTGCAGGTCTCTTGGCGATAACATCCAGTCCGGCTTGCTTTGACGCCCTTCCTCTGACCGAGAGCAAGATCCTTGCCCTGCCGAGCTGCAAAGCGACGGTGGGTTTAGACCCTACCGGAGAGGTACCGGCTAGAGCACCTGACTCAGTCCCGGCAGTCGAGGCATAGTAGCCTGTCCTGATAATGGGGTCAAGTGATTCGGCCAGGGTCCTGCCTACTCCCCTGGCAGTTGCTGGCCAGGAGTTATCTTTTGAAGTCGGAGGGCCCAGTGACTTGACCTTGACACTTCCGTCCTCCTCGGTCATAGTGGATGCAGAGCTATGGGCAGCCGTAGACAGCGCCGTAGAGCTCGACCTTCCGACCGTACCTTCAGTCGGCCATGCCGCATCAGATGCACCGGTCAGGCAAATGCTGCTAGCGCTGCGATCAATAATTTTTACTGACCCCTCCCTCACATACCGAGGGGTGCATACCATAGTGACGCAGCTGACCGGGGCATTGCAAGTGTTGGGCTGCCTGCTGGAAGAGTGGTCGCGATGAGTTTTGTTATTGCTGAAGTACGTGAATTGTCGTGAGTTCCTCGAGACACGGGTTCCCAACGAACGTGCTGCTATCGATGCCCAGGAAGATGAATATCTGCAAGTCCTGGAGGCGCGGCGAGGCAGCGAGGAGCAACATGAGAAGGCCCTGGAGGAGACCGTTTGTCAATTTTTTTCCTGATTTTGGCTATTTTCTTCTAACCATCAGTCCTGTCTCTCCCTCTCTATCTGTCTCTATCAGTCTTAGAGTAGTGGTCAGTGAGTTAACATTTGCACTCATACACATTTGCATTTTAAACATCAAACATAAACAACAAAAAGATTTTCATTTCATTCCGCTAACAAAAGTCATGTACAAGTGTCCATCAAAAGAAGAAGAAAGGAAAAGTACATGTCACTCCGCGGGTCCCTCCCCTACACTCCCGCTGTCACTTGAGCCCTTGTGCTGCTTCACTGGCGGCTCCGTAGCACTACTGTCCTCCTCTCGACGACGACGTCACTCCTCCTCCTCATTCCTCCAATAGCCGGAAGAACTGGTAAAGTAGCCTCGGAACCCGCTACTCGGCGTGACACTCTGCCCCCTGCTGGCATCTGACCTCTTCCCCAAAAGTAGGAGGGCATCCTTCAAGCCCGCTATCACTCCTCTCATCTCAATGGCCTGCACACAGGATTGGTCTCGCTCACCTCTTAGCCACATGACGTCTACTCTCAGTCGCTCCATCTCCTCTCCTCTGCCGCGATGAGCTGCTCTTGTGCTCAGTCATGCCACCTTCGTGAGAAGGTGGGTCACCTCCATCGCCTCTGCCCAGAGACTCTCCGCTTCTTCCCAGAGACAATCTACCGCCACTCTGGCACGCTCTGCCTCTATCATCACGCGCTCTGTCCCTACTCTGGCTCGCTCTACCTTAGCCACTGCTGTGGTAAGCTCTCTCGCCTGCATAAGCACTCAATATAGTCAGTCAAGGCATTCACATCTATAAAGCATCTAAAGTCTAAGGAACTCGGGTTTGGGTTCGCTTACCCTCTCCACGAGAGTAGCCTCAGCCTCCTCAGCCCGGGCAACCACTCGAGCAAAGTCAGCATCCCGCTCAGCCCTACCTCCTGTAGGCTGTGACAAGGAGGACAGTGCATCCGGTCCCGCCCGTTGCACTCCCTCGGCTCACTGCATTTTAGCCCAGGATAGTCAACAAAGCATAAGCATAATCATAAGCATGAATTAAGTCCAAAGGTTTAGTTGAGCTTACCAGAAGCTCCAGCACTACCCGGTACTCATCTCTCTACTGAATTGTAGCATACATGAGTCCTTGTAGCTCCGCTATCCTACCCTGTGGGTGTAGCTACATATAGCAAGTCACAGTGTCAGAAAGTCATGTGTCACGTGACTGGAGTACCCCTCACTAGAAGAACAGCCAGAGCCAGCCACGTCCCCTGACGTCTTACGATGTGCCTACAAGTGGCTCATCTACCTGTCGTCCAAAAGCACGACCAAGACCAAGACATTGTCAGAACCAGAACAGTACAACAGTCGCAAGTAACTAGACAGGGTAACACCCATCGGCGTCAGTCCAAGCCCCTGACCACGTGTGCACACACTGGCTCATTGCCCTGAGTCAGGCCTCTAGCTACTTTTCTCCCCCAATGGACGCTACTACAAAGCAAGGGAGCCCACAGAAACTAGCTTATAAACTGGGTTTCGGGATCTACCTCGCCACCACTCCCAGGTGGACCGACATGCCAAAACGAGTCGTCAGGCTACAACTAGTGGAGGTTCACGAGACACAGACTCTAAAATGCGAGTGTCAGAGTACAAACAGGCAAGAAGCACTATCGCATGTACTACGAAGCACCAATGGCAGTACAGAAAACTGTCGATAGACTCAGGACAAGACAACTAGACCTGAAACTACAATGATCCTTGAGTCTCACAGCTCGGAGTCAAGATCGTCGTACAAAGCAGAACAAGCCACCAATCAGTCTAATCCTAAGCCAGAGAAAATGACTCACCATAGGAAAAGACTCACGGAGACTTGAGGGAACACCTAGAACTCTCAGCACACCTAGATACGCAAAACAAGGTAAGACAACACCTCACTGCATCTAGAACCATGTCTCAAACTGGATAGAACTGCCGAGACACACACAAGGTCTTACGTCAACCATTGGATCTAACCGGGTTGACCAGAACCAAACAATGACATTAAAAAGTAGTACAGAAGACTGTCCATGGCAAGAACATTCCTGGCCACCTTATATCATAGTCATAGCCCTCATAGGACATCAAGAGATATCCACGGGACAACGGGCAAACCATAAGGTCAAGCCAAGATATACAGAAATCGAAATGTCGGGAAACGACACTTAGACACCGCCCTAGGAAACGTACCTAAGATAGACAGACACGAGACAAACCATCATGACCAACGGACGAGACAATGGACAAGACTCATTGGGCGGTCAGAAGAAGGCCACTCGGTGAAATGAACGGTCCAGTTGGAAGCCGTTCAAAGAGGGATGAACGGTCTAGAACGGACCATTCAAGGGGGATGAACGGTTGGGGGCCAACCGCTCAATATAATAAAAATATTTATAAAACCTTCGTAACCCCCCTCCCCTATCTCTCCTCCCTCACTTTCTCTCTCTCTCTCTCTCTTCACGTCGCCCTCTCTCCCCCTCTCTCACCGATTCGGCTGTGTCGGGGTCGGGTCGAGGCGCAGGAGGTACCTGCGGGACCACAGTGACGCGAGGATCGCCCTGGTGCTGTTGGTTTTCCGGATCAGGGGCCGTGGAGGCGAGTAGGAGCGTAAAGAGCGCGGTGTACCCCGGGTTCGCGTGTGCGCTTTACGGTATTTTTGCCACGATCCAGGTAGGGGGATGGATTCCCTGCTTCGCTAGGAGCATGTAGGAACCAGTTACATCATCATCCGTGCCCATTTGGCTAGGTTTTGGAGCATGTTTGCATGTTAGCCTATTTGGTTCGATTTCGTGAAATGAATTATTTTGGGCCATTTCGGGTGGTTTGATGGCCTGTGTGCGTGCGGGTGGGTTGCATGGTTGCTATAGGTTAGTTTTCGAAATTTTTTGCCCCTCTTATAGCCCTCCGGGTGTGATTTCACCCCGGGTTAACCCTATCTCATCGTGACTGTGCTTGTGCGGTCATGTTGGGGACCGTTTAGCATTTATACGGCCTAGCCCTAGCCGTGTTTAGTCTTGGAGCGGTCTTGCCCTAGACTGTTTGAGCCCTTTGCGGTCACACCCTGACCGTGTATTCCCTGGAGTCCCATAGGATGGTACATTAGCACGGCGCTCTTTGGACCGTTCATCTTTGGATGCGGTTGAGGACGGACCGTTTGAGCTTCATTGCGCGGTCTATAGTCCGACCGTCCATTGCCTCCCTGGTCAAAGGCGGTAACTTGTAGCGGTTTTGACTCAACCGTTTACATTGAGCGGCCTGTACCTGTCCGTCCAACCTTGTGAGACGGCCCGTTTCTGACCGTCCTTAGCTTTGCTTTCGCTACGGTGTTTTTCTATCTGTGGTGTGCGCGGTTTGAGGTGAGCCATTTATCTGGTTGAGCGGCCGTGACCCAACCGTGTACAGGTGGTTTGCGTGGTCGGACCCTGACCGTCCATCGTTTGAACGGCCTGAAGGGAACCGTCCAACCACTGAGTGGCTGTTTTCTGACCGCTTATGTACGGCAGTGTTATATCTTGCCACTATTTCAAAAAGTATACAGAAAAATACTATTTTTATATCCCAACAGAACAGTTTCTCATCCCTTCCTCATGGCATGCTCGATCTCTTCCCACTCCTGGTCAGGGAGAGCAGCCAGTAATTGCGCACTGGTAGTGGCAGCAGGGGTGTAGACTGCTGGCTCTAGGCAGGCAGCCTGGTGTAGGCGCCTGTGGTGATGGCGACGGGCATCTTTCGGCGAGGCCAGTGCAGCAACTACTGGCTGGTAAATTGGGGTCGTCATCTCGACCCTTTCATCTCTTTGGGCCCTCCTCGGGCGGGTGCAGCTAGGCCCTGCTTGAGCAGGTGTGGTGGTCTGGACTTCCCAGGGGACCCAGACTTGTTTCAGCTTGTCTGGCTTGTGAGCCGGCATATTTTTCGGTGCCACGACGGAGACGATGGGCATCACCTTTTCTTTCATCTTCTCCAGCCCCTGGAAGGAGTTGTGGACCGAGACAGTGGGTACAATACGGTCTGGGATTACTTCAGACCTTCGTCCATCAAGATGGACTTGGATGCTTCCGACGGTCACGGACTTGCCGGATCTAGAAATGCGACATCCTATGGCAGTGCTAGTGTTGTTCCTTCGGAGCCTCCTCTGGTGAGATGCTGACCCCTGGCGAGATGGATCGGCAGCCTGGTGCACGTGGTACACGTTGCAGCTTAGCACCTTGACTGAGATGCCATTGTCATTCTTGGCCGGAGCTCGGCCAACAGCAGCTTCAATGGCTCCCTAGAGGGGATTGTTGGTCCCAGGCTCGTCGGACGCGTCCATGTCCAAGATGTTGACAAAGGCCACCCCAAGGAAGTTGGGGAAGCCGACCACTAGAGGGAAGCTCCCGAAGCTAAGGGGGACGGCGAGGTAGCCGCCCTCGACATGGCTCTTCATGGGCTGGGGGCCGAAGGTGGTCGCTATCCTTGGTGTCGAAGTGTGATTTTCCCTGTATTTGTAAAAATAGCACAATCAATATTACAAGAAGGGGGCCGCAGGGACCTTAATTTTGACAAAGAGATGAAGGGTGGATGGGTCCCACCAGGCGTGCCAGACTTGTGGACGCACTTAAATTCACTTGATATTCTGTTTATTTGTTAGGTGGTTTATTGAGACAGGTTTATTTGGTTTGTTAAGTGCGTGGGCGTGCCAGTCACCGAGGTGATAATTTATTCGGGCTCTGGGGGAACCCATGGTGCGCTCGATCTGACTTCGTCAGGTGATTGTGTGGTTCGGGTCAGGACCGAATCCCGTCGTGCCAACTAGCTTAAAAATTATATCTCGGGAAAAGTGCACCGCTACAAGAGCCGTTACGCCAAAGCACGTCGTAAGGCACCAACCAAAGAGGAACCACAAAACTCGGAGACCTCAAAACACAAGTGCCGAAGTGCAGACAAGTCGAAATGCCCTGCAACATGTACTTCGAAGCAGCAAAGGCAGCACAGGAGACTGCCGACAACCTCGGTGCAAGGAAACTAGACCTACAACTACAATGGTCCCTGAGTCCTATGACTCTGAGTCAGGATCGTCGTACACAGCAGAACAACACCGCCAATCGGTCTAATCCTAAGCCAGGGAAAATAACACCCCAGGAAAATGACGCACGGAGACCTGAGGGGACACCAAGAACCCTCAGCACACCTGGTCACATAAATCGAGATAGAATGATATCTCGAGGCATCTAGAACCAATGTCTCGAATTAGACAAGGCCGTCGAGACACAACAAGGTTTCCTGTCAACCATTCGGTAACCCTGGGTTGACCGGAACCAGACACGACACCGACACACTAACGCATCCACCGCCACAGCAGCACCACCAAGCAGAACCAATAGGAACACAAACGGTGGACGATGACAACACTCTGGGCAGAGCGACCTATCAATCAACTTCTAGGGGAAACCCAGCAGTCAAGAGACAGTCACTATGCGACCATAGACAAGGACAATGGCAGCATCCAGATTGAGTCATTAGGGTACTGTCGTAGTCTAGGAAAAGACCACAGCCAATCACCTAAACTGACCAATCCAGACAACCACTGACAGATAGACACCGCCCTAAACAAGGACCTATGACAGACCGACACACAGCACAGAACAAGCAAACGGTCATTATGGCAATCAGGACCATGACGCACCAGCATAGGGGCATTATACCCACATAACGCACCCAAGGAGGGGCGCCATGCTAACCAGACCTGAAACCAACACAGACAACATAACGCACCAAGCTAAGGGCGTTATATCGATCATAACGCAGTAGAACATGTGTGTTATGCCCAACAGACCAACACACTAACAAAACAAAGTATAACGGACCACAATAGGCACGTCATACTAGTATAACACACAAGGGCAGGTGCGTTATACCCAACAGACACAAAAACATTAACCACAGACCAAGGGCCCATAACAGACCAAGACCAATCCGTCATAGCCACAAAACGCACAGGGTGAGGCGCGTTATATATGCCGAGGGGATCGGTTCAGGTGTGCACTCACTCACCGGCAGCAAGAACTCACATATAATGGTGGAATTGTGGGCCAGGCACTCCTCACTCAGCGCGGCGGTTGGAACTAATACTAGTGAAGCAGAACGGAGTGGCAGACGCATGTACCTAGCCCGTCCAAAGGACCGGCTCTGGTCGAAGACGATGGTGCATCGGGAAGCGTGCGTACCCGATGATCACGCTGCGTCGTGGAAGCTTGGCGAAGTCCCTGCTAATACATGCACTACGCTCCACGTAGGGAGGGGGGTTCATGGGAGTGGGGACGACCAATTACACACACTACTCTCACCCAGGAGGGGGGATCGCGGGGAGGGGAAACAAACTATCGACCGTACGCCCAGATCGGGCATCCGATCGAGGTGCAGCCAGCTCCTGGATGATGATCGAGGGACACCGAAGGATGCTTGAAGGTCTGGCGCCGAGCTGCTATTGTTGCATGGAGACGGCGGCCACGGCTGTGGGCCTGTGCAGTTCTGCCGTACAGGACAGATTGGCGCAGTCGTGGTGCGTTGGCCGGTACGGGCGTTGTGGAACTCCAATCACGATGGGACCAAGTCATGGACGTTGCTGACAGGGAGGTCTACGAACCCTCAGAAGATGGCGGCCGTCTGATCACCTTGCTGGACGTGGTCGCGGGAACGGCCGGTGTCAGGTTTCTGGGTGAATAGTTAGACCAGTCGCAGGTAGCTGAAACGGAGAGGAAGAGGGGGTGTCGGGACCGACTTGACAGCAGCCTGTCCTGGGGGAACAGGGGACTCTGGGTCTGGTGCGACTGAGGGAGAATGGCCGCCCTAGATGGAGACGATGTCGAAACCAGGCGGGATGACCTCTGGAGCATCGGCGCTTCGGAGGAGCAGAACTCTTGTGAAGAGAGCTCTGGCTGAATTGCACAGGGGCGAGCGGTGGAGCTGCTACCAGATGGTGCTCATGTTCAGACCTGAATTTGGCGCAGTTGCACGAGAATGGGCGGCACAAACGGTGCCGAGGTCAGATCGCCGCGGGATCACTTCTGGAACGAAGCTGACTCGACGACGTACGACTCCACAGAAGAAAGCTTTGGCTGGTTTACACCGTGGACACCGAGGTAGTCTCTGCAAACTTGATCTCTGCTGCAGGCTGGTTGCAGAGGGCAGTAGCGTGGTCTTCTCGATCCACGGTAGGGCGTAAAGGAGCAGGCTCTCTACTACCTCAGCTGAAGACTGGTAGGGGCGGAAGCCAATTATACTCCTATCGAAAGGGGCTGCCTCACCTTGGTCTTCACAGTCAAGAAACTAAGACATTATATGCTGTCCCATGAAGTGAGCCTGATCTCCAGGGCTGACCCCGTCAAGCACATTCTCTCCCAGCTGGTCCCGAAGGGGCACCTCGACAAGTGGGTGATACTATTGATGGAGTTTGATATCACTTATGTGCCATAGAAGGCCATCAAAGGATAAGCCGTCGCGGACTTCTTCGAGGCATAATTTGTTCTAAAAGTGATAGTACCAATATATGTGCCTAAAACAAGAACATCTCATTCACTTAAGTTCAAATTACAAATGTCATTCACATTACATTGACATGATGCAAGACACGAAAACCAACAACAAGATGCAAGACTAGACCAGATGCAAGACTCTGTGGAATGCAAATGCCAAATGGCACACACATATGCAAACATAGATAAGGCATAACATGTATAGACCTGACTAGCTACTTCTCCTCCTTTGGCATCATCAAAAGAGGTAGTGGGTTACAAGAGTAGTGGACAAAAATAACACTAAGTGACACAAGAATGGCTACGGAGCAGGGTGATCTAGAGTCCCTTCGTCATCTTCATCATCAAAACCATCGTCCTCATCTTCAGAACCAACATCATCAGTAGGTGGAGGTGGAGATGGAGATGGAGATGGAGGGAGACGGGCCTCAATGATGAGCAAAATATGCTCAAGGTGAAGTAGTGAACGGTTGGTAGTCTGAAGCGCACACTGAGTATCCTCGTAGTCTGAACTCAGAGAGGCTACGTGGGCAGTAAGGGTGTACAAGGTGTAAGAGATGGTGTCCATCCAACCAGTCATCGTGTCCATGAAAGTATCAAGTCGCCCAAGGGATGAGTCATGCGAGTTTTCATGCCTGAGAGATGCCTATCAAGAGTCTCATAGTCCCCCCAAGTGGACTGTCCAGCACCCTGAGCTGAGGACTCCCCATGATAGAACTGTGGTGGAGGGGGCATCTCTGTATCTATATGATGAGGCGAGGGTGGAGGAGGCTGGTCCTCTGCCTGAACTGGAGGAGGGGCTTCCCCTTGATCTTGCTGTTGCTCCTGCTCTTCTTCACTTTCTGATTCGTCCCCATAAGTTGGTACATCACGACGTAGCTCACCATTGGGACCTCCCTTGTGAGCCTCTCAACCCCTTTTCATCACTTCACGTTGTCAAAGAGGTCCACTATCATATCCCTTCCACACACACTTGTCAACATCTCACCCTCCATGCATCCACACCCCAGAGCTTAGAAGGAAAAGAACATGGGTCTCTCTCCTATACTTCATCGTGTCCCCCATCATATAGGAGTTATGTAATGGGTGAGTTTGGACATACTGCTCTTCTAGAGTCTACCACATTTAGTCAGACACTTGTGCATGATAGGTACAACTATGGATGTCTAGGTTCTCCTCATGTTGTCTAGTTAGATAGGTTACATAGACATGCTAGGTCCATGTTTGGATGTCCAAGACCACCCCTGCAATCGCATAGGTATGGGTCCGCACAGCTATCTTGGAGTCTGCATCATCATCACTACCTTGAGTCCAACAATGCACGATACCAGGAGTTAGCTGATGCCCATAGACACCACCGTCAGTTTTAGGAGGGCGAGTATGTCATGATCAGGGTTAGGCCTGAACGATTTCCCTCAGGAACCATAAAGAAGTTACAAGATCGCGGTACCGGTCCCTTCTGAGTAGTGAGGCGAGTTGGTCCTAATTCATACGTTGTAGATCTACCGAAGGAGTACGGGATTAGCTCTACTTTCAATGTCTCAGATCTAGTCGCTTGTAAGGACCTAGCGGTGTTACTAAGTGAGCCCTTTGAGCTGTCACCCCCCATTGTGAGTGACCCCACTCTCGAGCATCCACCTCCAGCTTTGCTACCTCAGCAACGCGAGCAAATAGAGCGTATACTAGACGAGCAGGTGACTACTACCCGGGGTGGAGTGTACCAACGCTATCTAGTGCGTTGGAGGGGATAGCCCACATCCGATGACACTTGGATCACCTGAGCTGAGCTACAGAGGATAGATCCAGATCTGCTGGATTGTTACTAGAGCGATCAGGACCCCTACTTGACAGGGTCGAGCTTCTCCCACCTGGGAAGAATTGGTGAGGACACGAGAGCCAGTCGCCGATATCAGACGTGCAGCACGACTCGAGCGACTTCGACCTCTCTATGGTTGGGCGACCGCATGGAATCCCCACCCGAGCATTGAGTTTTTATGTGTGGGGACACTAGTATTTTATTTTGCCTTTATGTCCTTTGGCTTGTATTTACGTCCTTGTTCAATTGGGTGTGCAATTATAAGGCTTTAATAGCCAATGTGTATCTATGTTACCCTATTCATCAATTTTATTTCGAAAGACCCATTTAGTGCCTATAACGTTGCCATGTGTGGGTTTAAGAACTAAGTGCCAAACCTTGTTCCTAGCTAATTGATTAAGTTCATCATGCATGGCATTTATCCAATGTTCATCATGTAGGGCACTATCTATGTTCTTTGGTTCTATTTGAGAAACTAAAGCAAATGAGTTCAATTGGTCTTCAATTCTGAAATGTGCTCTAGTTCTAGGGGGTTCATTCAAGTTACCAATAATGTTCTCTAAAGGATGATCTTTGAGAAATCTAATGTTGGTAACCTGATGATGCGGGATGAAACGCAGACTCGACACCAAGTTGAATATGCAACCTGGGACTCTAGCAAGCTCGTGTTCGTTCCTTAACGAGGGAAGCATTGGACTTGCATGGTTGAGAAACCAGTAGTGAGCTAGGGTGGTCAAACTCACTCTCGTGCTTGGGTCGGGTCACGGGATGGGTCTCGCTCTCTCTCTCGTAGCGGTGATTGATTTGATTGACAAGCTAGGATCCTAACACATTCTCTCTAGCTGTGGCAGTAAGAACTTATACGAAGAAAGCACGCAACTACAACTACAAGGGGGTGACGATTGTACCTCCACGCTTGGGGCGTGGGGAAGACGTCCCGGCCAAGATGGTAACTCCCGGTACAATAGTAATAATTAATTACAGTAGTGAAAAAAATGGCCCACTACACGCAGGGAGTTAACAGGCTATACACGACTCCGGGAGCACTGAGCTTGTGTTGGCGGGCTACACTTTGAAGGGTCCCGGGCAGCTACAGGCTACAGCACTGGCTCGGCAACGTGCTTGTCGACAGGACAACACTCATGGGTGTACAAAGGAGCCACATCCTCCGGAAGGCTTCTAGAGGTGGAGGACCACCAAGACGATGGAAGCAGGTCCCGAGACGACCTCCTGGAGCGGTGGGGGCTGAATCAACCCTGGCGTATTTCTGGAAGAATTAACGGTGGTTCCCTTTTCTGCTGTCCCGTTTCAAAAATGGCCTGTGCAGTCCGGTGAGAACGGATGCTGCGATCAACCCCGATGTCAGATCGACGCAAGGTCAGTGGCGTTGGAAATCTCTCTCAAAGAGATTCAACCCCAGGCTGGTTCAGAATTTCAGAACGCCTCTGAAGTGGCCTTTGTGGAATTTCAAACATGCCGGTTCCCTAAACGAGGGCCAGCAAGGCCAAGGGACTTCCCAAGGGTATGGAGGCCCAATTCAAAGGGGCCGACTGGGTGCCAATGGGCACGGCTCACACTCTCTCCCATGGCGGCCACTCAAAGTAATGGAGCTTGTGGACTGGGCGCTCACTCTCACGAACCAGCGGAGCTTATGAACTAATATTGAAGGAACATGACATCCAAATGAGAGCAAGGGTTGAGCACTTAATCGATCGGTTTGAAGAAATCGGTCCCATTCGGAGATGAGGGCGAGTGGGGAAGCGTGGGTTCCCCACACACTGCTCTGGTGTAGCTTCGACCTATTCAAGATTTTACATGACTACGTCCCATGCAAGGGGGTTGAACTTGGGGAAGGGAAGTCAAAATTACATTCAAACACTACCACCCATAGGGAGGGGTGGTAAGCCAGCCAGGCAGGGAAGGGAAGAGTTGAACTAGAGACTAAACGGGCGGAAGACGCCGGTTCTACCCACTCTCTAGAACAGGGGACAGATGGTTGATATTGTTGCTACTGCGGCTGCTCCCAAGCTCCTTTGTCGATGAGACTAGTGGCAAAACCTCCTGGGTTGGCCCAGGAGGACGTCTGAATTTTGGTGAAAGTTCTGCTGGCTGGCGTTGGTCGGGGTGGGGCTGTGAACAGGGACTCTATTATCTGGTTCCGATTGTCTCAGCACCACTGTAGCTGGAAGATGGGGTCGCCACGGGCGCTCCTGAGTTCCGATTCAAGCGTGGCTAGTGTCGATGGATTTGTTGTCGAGTCCTCTTCGAACGGAGACCCACGACGTTATCGACCGAGGTCAGAGTCGCCAGTGAGGTCCTAAATAGTGAATGGGGGTCTTCTGAGTCCCAGAGGGGATAGGATGGCGCACCTGAGGGAGAAAATTGAGAACTCAATGGTCTGGATGCCGAATGGGGTGCCTATCTAATGGATAGGCACCTTGGGGGCTTCTCACCTAAGGCTTCACACCTTATCTAATGGATTCTCTCCACTAAAAGTAACTTGAATTTTAGAACTCAAAATATGGCAAATTTCATTAACCTCAAATGGGGGGGAATAGGGTCCTATATATAGGCAACCCACATTTTACAATAAGTCACTGACTCTTGACACAATGACAAATAACCAAGGGGATAGAGGGCGTCCCTGGGCCTAGCTCACTGAATTGGGCCCAATAGCTACTCTAATCAATCTAATGATATTAAGGCTTAGAATAGCTTTCCTTTACTTTCTAGCTTGTTGTTGACTGTACGTCTCGGTATTCCACGTCGGGGCGTGACAGATCCAGTGAGCAACCGAGTAGAAAAAGCCCAAGTGCAACAGAGAAGAGCACCTGCTTTAGCACAAACCCCAAGGAGAAGCACTAATCTCGGCCTACCTTTGCATCTTGTAGATGGCAATTGAGCCTCTCAACACATCGACCGTTGGACACAGCATGATGAGACATGGTACGCAACTGCTCTCGACACAGAAATTAGGTCCAAAGTCATGCAACCGTAAAACAAGGAGATGATCAGTCTCACAATTAAGCTATCCACACTTGAGCAAACACAAGACAAGGCGATACTAAAATGGCAATTCCAAGGCCAACCTCACAAGAAGACCCACCAAACGACATGGGAAGCATCGAGCTTACTAACAGAAGCTCACCAAGAAGGGAGGAGCCTAGTTCGCTCGAGCAGCTTCTCAGCCAAAGGGGTCCAATCGAGCACTTCAACTTCAACAAAAGTGAAACACATCAGGAGCTAACCAGACTTAAGTTGGGATGACCAAAATATTGTAATAATATGTACGGCCATTGCCACAACTCGAATGGTCAGCCACAACCTGAGCAATTGACAAAAGAATCTAATACCAGCAAATCCTGACCAGAGGGGGAATGCCAACAGAAATAATACTAAGGAATTCTTAAACAGCACAACCGGCATAGAAGACTACTATCGAGCAACAATACCGAACAATCTATGAATCTAGACAATCCGATACAACAAGGGAAGAGCAGAATCAACTACTCCACTGTTGGACATGAAGCACAACGTGGACTACTTCACGGGGCTGTTGACAATGTAGGTGACAAACCACTAAGCCTACGCAAAGGAACAGACTTCTACAAAAATCACAAGCGATAAAATAATCAAGCCACGTTAGCCTAGGATCCACTCACGAATCCTGCCAACGTCCACCTCATCTATCATTTCATCACGTTCTAGCCCATTCCATCGCGTCTCTACCTCGGTCAACTCAGCACGGTCACGCGCCCCACGTCGAGAAAAACAAAGGGAAAAGAGAAATGAGGGAGAAAGTAGAATGGGAGAAACGACAAGGATAGGAGAGGAGAAAATCACAATCGCACAAACGGCATTACCATAATGAACAATTAACAGATAACTAAATCACATAAAACCGGACACGCTGCGTCGGGGAGGCTTGATGTCGTTCCTGCTATTACATGCACTACGCTCCACGCAGGGAGGGGGGTTCACGGGGAGGGGGAACAATCGTTACATTCACTACCCTCGCATAGGAGGGGGGATCGCGGGGAGGGGTAAGCAACAGTTGCCTGTACGCCGAGCTTGGGCGTCCACTCAAGACGCAGCCAACTCCTGGATGAGGACCGAAGGGTGCTGACGGATGCCTGGAAGTCTGGTGTCAAGCTGACGGTGCTGGGTGGGGGTGGCAGTCGCAGCAGCAGGTCGGCGCAGTTCTGCTCGGTTGGGCTGGTTGGCGCAGAAGTGGTGCGATGGCCGGTACGGGCGCTGCAGAACTCCAAACGTGGTGGGGCTAGGTCAGGGCCATTTCTGACCGGGAGGTCTTCGAGCCCTCAGAAGGGGGCGGCCGTCTGATTACCTCGCAGGGCGTGGTCACAGGGACAGCCGGTGTCAGATTTCTGGGTGAACTGTAGGACAGGACGTCGAAGAATGGGGCAGCACTCCCAGTGCTGATGTCAGAACGCAACGAAACCACTTGTGTTGGTTTCATTTCGTCGAGGGCCACAACTTTGGTGAAGACAGCACGACCTGAAACTGACAGGAAGAAGGGGTGTCGGGGCTGACTTGATAGTAGCTTGTCCTGGGTGAACAGGGACTCTAGGTCTAGCGCGCCTGTGGGAGATTGGACGCCACGGATAGAGAAGACGTTGAAAGCAGGGGGGACCACCTCTGGTGCGTCGGGGCTTCGGAGAAGCAGAACTCTCGTGAAGAGAGCTCTGGCTGAATCACACAGGGGTGGGATGTGGAGCTGCGACCAAATGGCGCTCAGGCTCAGTCCTGAGCTTGGCGCAGTTGCATGAGAATGGGCGGCGCGTATGGTGCTGAGGTCGGATCACTGCGGGATCACCTCTGGGACGAAGCTGACTCGACGAAGTACGACTCCATGGAAGAAAGATTTAGCTGTTTTGCACCGTGGATGCCGGGGTAGTCTCTGAAAACTTGACCTCTGTTGCGGGCTGGTTGCAGGGACAGTAGCGAGGTCTTCTCAATCCACGGGAGGGCGTAGCGAGGACGGGGCGACGCCGGGTTACCGTGGACTCTCAGAGCAGGGGGAGGGAGGGCCTGTGTGCAGAGGGAGAGGAGGCTGGGGCGTGGGGACACAGGGGGGCTAGGGTTAGGGTGAAAGTCAGTTGCCCGATCCTCCGATCGGACTCGGCGCAGACCTGAGAGAGGGACCTCTCCTCACTATCTAGCCATGCGAAGAAATAGACTATCTCGGCCCCCAACTGGGCCACGATCAAGCCACCCTCCATCACCTTCTTGAAGAGTAGGGAGGGGGGACTATGTCTGAACTACTCCCGAATCAATGAAGGCGCCAAGGATTGGCACCTTTGGTACAGAGAAGCCCGAACGGCGGAGGCACCAGTTGAACGGGGAAGAGTTCTTTCTGGAAGAGTCAAGACTGGGGAATCCCCCCCGAGCGTCCCCATTCTTGGGACGGCAATGCTCGGCTCAGGCTGGGTCATTGCCTTGCCCCGCATCCCCTCAGCCTCAGCCGTGACTTCGGAACCGACCGCCTCTGCCTGCTGTTTGGCAGGCTCGGCGGCAGTTTCCCCGCCAGCAACAACCACCTCTGGCCCAAGGGATGGGACATCTGGATGGCGGATTTCCTCAACTGAGGGCCCCTCAACTAGGCGGGCACGCTCCTCAATCGGGCAGGCGATCCCCGCCTTCTTTAACTGCGTCTTCTCAGTGATCAGGGCCTTCATTGAAGACAACAGTAGCCGCTCCCCAGGGTCCTTGCGTTTGGCCCCACAACATTAGGGGCATCACCCAGGGCACTCTGCTTGCCCTTATCTCGGGCGCAGGGAGGGGCCCTTGAGGCTTGGGGCTCACTAGGAGCAGGCGTTTCCTCCAAGTCGGCGATCTCCTGCTCCAACGGTTGCTCCCCCTCATCGTCCGTCTGTCTCGAATCTGAGCAACAGAAGTCAAATCCTCAGAAGGAGACCTGCCTACCCGACCCAGAAGCATAATGCAAGACCGTAAGGTTCTTACCTTGCGGTGGCACCGCACGGGAGGGATAATCCTCGATATTAGCCACAGTCATCAATTCGACGATCGACTGGCGATTCTCCTGGAGAATCCCGATCTCCTCCTCTAACTCTGGAGAAACTGCCACTTGCTTCAGAGGGAGAGACAGATGGAAGTTGGGCTCCATCGAGAAGTCCCAAAAGACACCACCTTTGGGCGAGCCCACCCAGAAAAATTGGGTCTTCCATCCCTTGTGAGAAGAATCTCTAGCAAGGAGAGACACGCAACTCCTTCCCCTCTTCGCCTCAAGATAGAAGAAGCCCTTGCCCGCATGGGTTTGCTCCTTCAACTCAAAGATGAAGAAGAAGAAGAAAGAAGCAGGATGTTTTAAGCTACTCCCTGGTTGATGGCAGACGAAGTAGGGACAACATGACCTCATGCCACCTTGAATTTAGCATCCTCCCTTATCCCTAGATCCTAGGGATCTATTTATAGGGGATAGGAAATCCTAATTTGGACTTGGAGGATAATCTCAAGAAGGAGGAGTCCTAATGTGATAATTCCACTCAAAATGATCGTGAAAAGATTTCTAGAATGACATGGAACCATTTTGATTGAAACAATCGGCCCAAAACCTCCCAAGCTTGGATTCCATAGTGATTACGACCGGAAGAGATGGGTTCTACACGAACTACATGGATTTCTGAGAACACGGTCTATCGAGCGACCGCAACTTAAATAGAACATGGTCACGCGATAAACCGCATTCAGGCTAACGTGATTACAACGTGAGATTTGTCATCAAAGACCATATTGGGTTCAAAATGGGCTAAATGGGCTCAAAATAAGTCAAGAGAGGGCTCAAAAGTAATGACCAATTTGGGACATTACTAATGTGAACAAGAGAAATGGCACAACTTGTAGGTTGAAAATTGATGTCTACAATTATCATTGTTATCCTTTTCATTATCGTTTTCTTTCTTTTCGTCATACTGCTTGACATCTTTTTCATTCTTATTTGTGGCCATTGAGTTTCATGTTTGAGCTAGTCTAGTATATGACTTTCATATATTTTCTCATGCTTTGAATAGCTGAATATGTCAATGTACTAGTATTTTCTAAGATTATAATGGATGTTGTCCCTCCCAAATTAATATTTTCCATATCTCACGCATCTGAATGACATGAGATTATCGATGCAAATAATCTTATAAGACAGTTAATATGGGAGAGGATTATAGTCTTCCAATACATGGTCGACGCTATAGTGGAAGATTTAATAGATGCGATTGATGAAGAAATTGGTGATGTGCGTATGCTCAGACCTATGCATATACCTCATTACACAGGACTTGTAGGTCCATGACATATTATTAAGTCATGACAAACAATGTTACAACATGTTCAGGCTAAACCAAGCTATGTTCATACATTTACGCGGCATCTTTTTAGAGAGGGAATTGATTAAAGATAACTGGTTTGTCACTACAAGTAAGCAATTAGTGATGTTCTTATAGGCAATAGGTCACGGTGTTGCGATGGGTGCCATGTGCGAGCACTTCTAATAGACAATAAGTTATTATGTGAACAACACATATAATGCTATAATTGAACTTAGAGGAACGTATCTCCAGCTCCCCGCAACAATAGAAGAGGTGCATCCGTTCATTTGGCACAATGACAAGTTCTAGTCTTACTTTAACGTAAATTATAATCATTGCCACCTCATCTGTTTAAAGATTCTTATGGGACATTACAACAATTACAAAATACATTGGGTGCAATCGATAACACAGACATCCCTGCCAATATTCTCACATCGAAACATGCACGATATCAAAACTGTAAGTAATAAATAACTCAGAATGTCATGGCTGTTGTACCATTTGATTTGAAGTTCCAATATCTGGCCGTCAGTTGGGAAGGCTCTGCCGGTGATCAAAAGGTCTTGACTTGGGCCTTAGAAAATGGAGTTTCAGGGTGTCTCCGGGTGAGTTCATATTGAACCTTAGCTTTTTTAAATTTGATGTCAAGATTAAGATACACACCATGTAATTAAGCACCTATTACTCTAAGTAAATATTATCTTGCCGACCTTGGGTATGCAAGCATTGACAGTTTTCTATACCCTTACCAGGGAGAACATTACCACATTTCTCAATATCATAGCCATGATACTAGAGGGTATCGAAGTTTGCAACACAAGTTTAACCACCGTCATACTCAGTTGAGGAATATTGTAGAGCGGGCATTTAAGATAGTCAAGATGCAGTTTCAAATGTTGAAGTAGGGGAATATGTACCCAATCTATATGCAAACACTAATTGTGTTTACATGTTGTGTCATCCACAACTTCATACGTCGGGAAGAAGGGGATAACTTATACTTTCAACATACACTGCTTGACGTTAAAGATGCGGGTGACGAGAATGTGGATCCCAATGTGCTAGTGGCATCTCGTGACATTAGGAAAGGGGAGCATCTTAGGGACACTAATGTTTCACAACTCTGTCTTGAAAATTGATCTATTTTACCTTGCAACTTTTGTTCTTAAGGCCTATTTTGTCCATGTACTCGTATGCCATGATTTCTAACGTGTATTGCACACTAATTCCATGTTCGTATATTGCAAGGCATAAGGAGCTTCCTTTTGTGCCGAGGGCTAATAAAGTCGGCTCACAGGTGACTAATTGAACTTCTCTTGCAATTCCTCATCGCATGCACGTAGAAAAGAGGGCTTAGATTATGGAAAGCTTCTGTTCTTTCTATGATTAGATTTGTTCATCTATTTGTGTATGTAAGTAAAGCTTTTCGCATTACCCATTGGCATTCTTCAAAGTAAATTTTTGTTGATAGGCATATGGTGAGAATATGACTTCACTTCCCCTCCTCCACAGGTTGTCATCAAGTAGGCAAGCAGAGGATGATAACGTATTTGATGTGTACAAGCACTAGTTGTATTGTGGATTTATTAGTATGTTCTTGTTTATTGTGGATTTATTAGTATGTTCTTGTTTTTTAGACTAGTGAATCAGTGATATTCGACTCAGTAAGTAGGTAGGTAGGGTTAGTGCAGAGAAATAGCCTTATTGCAAAGTTGTGGACGTTTTCTTCTTTTCATATCATGCGGAATGAGCAGTAGCTTGTTTACATATTTAAAGACGTACAAATTTGGGGTGTCTTCTTTGAGGTATTGTCACCGCTTCGTCATATCGTGCGGAATGAGCAGTAACTTGTTTACATATTTGAAGACGTATAAATTTGGGGTGTCTCTTTTAAGGTATTATCATTGCTACGCCCGAGGGTGGCTAGAGATTTATCTTTTTTTGTTGGTAAAAGAACCCTCAAAGGAGAAGACTTGGGCCTTGCTTATAAGCACATGCCAATATTTGTAGTTTTTAATATGGAATCTTTTGAGCCCCTTTTTAGACCTCTACATTAGCCCCCCCAACAAAGGTGGGATTTGTGCTTATTGGGCCGAGGTTCCCACAGACGGTGCTAATGGAGACGTACAAATTTGGGGTGTCTCCTTTGAGCTATTGTCCCAGCTACGTCCGAGGGCGGTTAAGGTTTTGTTCTTTTTTGCTGGTAAAATGACCCTCATAGGAGAAGACTTGGGTCTTGCTTATAAGCACGTGCCCATCTTTGTAGTTTTCAATATAGGATCATTTGAGCCTCATTCTTAGGCCTCTACACTAGTCCGCCCCCAGCAAAGGTGGACTTTGTTACTTATTGGGCTATGATTTCCACAGCTGGCGCCAATGAAGACGACCAAATTTGGGGTGTCTCCTTTGAGGTATTGTCCCCACCAGATCCAGCTGCCCTCACCAGCACCCCACGCCCTTGCCTCCCTCTCCACCCTGCAACCCACGCCCCATCCCCCTTCAGGTACATCCACGGCGGCCCCGGCCTCCCTCGGCCTCATCCCCGTTGTCAATGTTGAAGTTCCCCTTGTTCTGCTGCGCCTAGACTGGTAGCAGAATCATTGATAGAGCTTGCATCGTCCGCACCTCTTCCTACTGTGCGAATCAGCCCAAGCCCTTCTATGGGATCGTTCTACTCCAAGTCCTCTTCGCAGCAGAGGTGTTTCGTCACGTTTCGTCAACGACATCAACCGCTACAGGCGTTTCCGTGCAACTGCGCACGGGCTGTGCCTGTTTCTGAGTGCCCATTGGCAACACCAACACCAACTTCTCTTGTGGGGATCAGCCAGAGTCCCCTTCATGAGAGTTCTTCCCCCTCAAGTCTCTTTCGACCCCGAGGTGGTCCCATCCATTTTCATCAATAGCATAGCCCAGGATGTCCATTCTCCCACGGCTGCGCCAGACTGGTGCAACCCAGCCCTCCCAGAACCTGCAGCAGCCTCGATAGCATCGGCACGCCTCCATCTGCTAGTTTTCGGCCCAAGGTGTCTTCAACAAAGTTGCAGCACTCGGCAAAAAGAAACCATCCCTGGTGGTCTCGCCCCGTTCTGATGGCGGCACCAAAAATTCCACTAGGGCTGTTGTTGACCTATCCTGCTGTTCGCCTAGGAACCTGATGCCGACTGTCTGGACGACCCCGACCTGTGAGATGATCTGATGGCTGCCAGCTTTTGAGGGTTTGTAGTATCCCCTGTCTGCTACGCCCAAGAGCTGGTCCCGTCACTTTTTGAGTTCTGCAGTGAGCGTACCTGCCGGTGCACCACGACCGCGCCATCTAGTCCTGCGAGGCAGAACTGCACAGACCAACGGCCGTGACCACCTCCACCTTCCAGTGACATCGGCTCGATTTTGGACCTGCAAGCATCCTCCGGCATCCTCCAAGCTTCATCCTGGCGCTGGCTGCACCTCGGTTGGACGTTGGAGCGAGGTGTACGGTCGTTGTTTGGTTTCCCCCTCCCCTCGTTCCCCCCTCCTGCCCGAGGGTAGTGCATGTATTGGATTGCTCCCACCCTCGTGATCCCCCTCCCTGCGTGGAGTGTAGTAATTGTAATAGCAGGGACATCGCCAAGCCTCCTCGACGCAGCGTGTCTGAAAACAATGACTATTATTGAAAATTTGTGCTAACACTTGATTGAATGATTGAATGAATGAATGTGTGTTATTTTCACTTTGAACAAACAAACATGACTCATAGTTGTTATCATCAAAAAGAGGGAGATTGTTGGAACCCTGGTTTTGATAATGACAGTTTATGAATCATGTTGAGAGTGAAATGCATAAGTACCTTCATATTGAACAAATTAGATTTTTGTCTAAGTGTCAAAACAAAGGTCGATGCACATTGCACCTTTACGCACGCAAGGTCGATGCACATTGCACCTTTACGCATGCAAGGTCAATGCACATTACACCTTTATGCACGCAAGGTTGATGTACATTGCATCTTTACGCACATAAGGTCGATGCACATCCTGCCTTAGTCATACTAAGGTCGACGCACATCTGCCTTAGTCATACTAAGGTCGACGCACATTGTGTTAGATAGCACATAAGGTCGGTGCACATGTTGCATCCTGCATATTAAGGTCTGTGCACATTGTTATTATTGCATACCAAGGTCTATGCACATATTCATTGTTGCATGTAAGGTCAGTGCACATGCATGCATGATGTCAATTCAAGTCGGTGCATACACTGTAGCTTTCTTCACCAAGTCAGTGCATACACTGTAGCTTTCTCCGCCAAGTCGGTGCATACACTATAGCTTTCTCCACTAAGTCAGTGCATATCCTGCACTGTCTGAATCAAGGTCGATGCTTGTGACCTAGCAACTGTAGCTAAGGTCGATGCTTATTTTGGAAGTCGATGCTAGTTTGTTAACCTCTGCAGCTTTAAGTCAGTGCATCTTTATCAAGGTCGATGTACATTCTACATTCACTATTGAGACAGGTCGGTGCACCTTCATAAAGGTCTACCTGTAATGCATTAAGACTTATATTTTTTTATTCAGATATATTGCATGGGTTATTCCTACAAGCTAAGGCATCTCATTTAGGCATTGTTGATTATTTGTCCACTCTATTATTTATGTCATGTGATGCGGGATGACGACGCGGACTCGACACAAATTGAATGTGAACCTAGGACTCTAGACGAGCTCGCGGACGTCCCTACGCGAGGGAAGCATGCGAACTGTGCGGTTGAGAAACCGACAATGAGTTAGGGTGGTCAACTCTCACTTTTGTGCCCGGATCGGGTCACGGGACGGGTTTCGCACTCTCTCGCAGAGGTGATTGCTTTTGGGTCATTTGGGGTAGAGGCCCGATGGAGGAGGAATCTCTGCGCCTCGAACCTTAGGCTCGGGGACTTGGCATGGTTGTTCTCCCCTAAGTAGGATGTTGCGGTTGGCTGGAGGAGGGCATCCCCATTTTCTTCCTGATCTGGTGGCATGCTGGGAAGTGGATGCTTTAGCCAGATTCGCCTCTGCTGATTCACAAGGTGTCTCTTTTTCTTCTTCTTCTAGAGAGAGGGCAATGTTAAACAGTGTCGAGAGGGTGTTGCAGGCAACGACGACCTCCCTTTTCTTCTTATTCCTGGGTCTTCTCTTCTTTTTCTTCTTTTCTGTAGCGACCGATGGCTGCTCTTGGGGGAGTTCGCCCCACAAGGGAGGCTCTTCTTCCACCCGGGTCTCTACCTCGGGAACCAGTTCGAGGGACTCGAACTCTTCCCAGGGGACGTATTCTCTCTGATCGACAGGCCAGATTTTGGGTTGTTCATAATCTTCGAGCCCATCAATGATGGCCTAGAGTCTCTCAACAACAGGACTGACCTCTTTATGCATCCGCATCGGGATGTGTTCCTTCTTGTTGTAGGTGGGCCGTCTCATGACTAGCCGAGGGGCTGTATCATGCCATACAGGATTCACTGGCGACAGTGCCGGTCGAGGAGTGACACCCCTTACATGAACTTCTGGGGTGGGCCGGGGAGCCCGTCTCCTTCTATTCTTCCTCGGTGCAGACTGCCAACCTCCTTGGTCCTGGGCCAGCGCCGCGACAAAAGCCTCATAAGTAGCGTGGGCACTGGCCTCCGCCCACTCTTCAGGCAATTCCTGGAATAGGGATACCATGCTGACATTGGAATCCATGTTGGGCATCTCATGTGGTTGTGGAGGATCTACTTTGTGCTCCCCCATATCCAGCTCTCCATTCTTGATTAAGGACTCAATGACGTCCTTGAAGATGTAGTAGTCTTCGATTGTATGCCCCAGCATCTAGTGGTACTGGCAGAAGCGCGGGTCATCTTTCTTCTTTAGGCCACCGGGCCTCTTCGGTTCTAGCAATGTGATTTTATTATAGCCGGTTGCCCACTCGAATAGAAGTCGGGACTTGTCTCGAGCAAAGGAATACAACTTGCTTTTCATCTTCTCCCTTAGTGAGGGACCTTCCCGTCGTTCCGTGGATCTAGGCGGTGGAGGGTTTGCAGCCTCTTTGGCCTTCTCTTTGCTCAAGAAACTTCCCCCGGAGTACGCCAAGCGGCCGAAGTTGCAGAAATTCGATGGTCACAGGTCTCCACATGAACACTTGGCCTACTACATTACGGCCATGGGCAAACTCGTGTTGGATGAGTCTTACCTTCTCCGCTATTTCGCCACTTCACTTATGGGAATGGCCTTCCAATGGTATTTCCGCCTGAAGCCCAACTCAGTAAATTATTGGACGGATCTCCAGAAGAAGTTCCTCGACCGTTTCCAAACGACTGAGCGAAAGGTCTCCTTAGCCGAGCTCTACTCTCTCCAACAGAAGAAAGGCGAGAGTGCCCTAGACTTCATCAAGAAATGGCGAGGCCTCAGCATGAGGTGTGTCAATCCGCCAGTCCAAGAGGATGCCATCACTATCTGTCGCAGAGGCTTGGCGGCCGAGGTTAGCGAAAAGCTTCTTGGCACCAACGTCAAGGGCTTTGACCGGCTTAATTCGATGGTCGATGAAATAGAAATGTTCTTCGTCGATAACCCGAGCTACACCTCAGCGAAGGGTAAGCAAGCGCGAGAATGCTAGTCCGGAAAGGAGGTGAACATTGTTGAATTCACCCCCGCCACTAAAGCTAGCAAGGGAGCCGGGACAGGTAGTTCCGACAAAAGGCCAGCGGACAAGCCAGTCGCTCTCTCCTTCTTAGAGCGTATGAAGATGCCCTTCTCTTTCAAGAAGGAACATACGAAAATGCTCTTTGATCTCTGCATGGCTCAGAAGATCATCGAGCTGCCCAAAGTCCACAAACCATATGAAGCCCAGAAAATCGACGATCCCAACTAGTGCCTATACCACTGCATGCTGGGTCATCCTCTCGAAGATTGCTACGTCTTCAAGACCCAGGCAAAGAAGATGATCTGAGACGGCCTTATTCAAATGAAGAGTGGCCTCGTCGATCCTCCGCAGCCACATACGTGGTCCAGACCAGCCAAAGCAGACCGTGTGGTCCACGATCCGACTAATGTGATCCACATGATGGTGGCATTTTCTCTCTCTGATGATGAATCAGAGGAGCCCAGCGCTAACTGAAGAGAGCATTCGATCTGGTATCCTGGGTGGATGCCCTGGCAAGATCGCAGACCCCTCTCCTTCCCTAAAGAAAGAATGATGTGACACAACCTCGGACCTACTAGCAAACAAGCACATGCGCAACCGAACGGGCCGAGATCGGCGGCCGACTCCACCTGACTCTGGACAGCCCACTAGACCTACTAAACTCAACGGTCCTTGAGTCACGAGACTCGGGGTCAAGACCGTTACATGTGACAGCACTGAGCCGTCAATCTGGCCTAATCCCTAGGTCCAAAACCACGGTGACACGCGAAAAATCTCCAGCCCCAGGCTGGTCAACTGGACTCGCAGTCCAAGGTCATACACACTGCCCGCACGGATACTCGGAGCACACGCATGGGGTTACCCGGACCCCAAAACTCATGAGCACGCTAATCGACACAATGCGACACCTCCTGACACCCCCAAAACACAAACACAGGTCTCACGGTGTCCGGGACATTCACGAGGCCGGAGGTCAACCACTGGGTCACAACCGGGTCGACTGAAGACCAATACAACGCACGGACAGACGAACACAACAACAGACACAACCCAATAGCGCGGTCACAAAGGGGCCGTTTAATGAACTGGACGGTCAAGGGAAGGCTGCCTAGGGGACACGAATGGTTTGACCCAAGCCGCTCAAAGAAACTGACTTAAAAGCACTAATAGACTGGACGGTTAGGGCTGGACTGCCCCAAGGCATAGAGCGATTAAGGGATAGCCGCTCAAGCCAACCGATCTACTACAGTGACGCTCAGAACGGTTTTGACCAAATCGTTCAACGAAACTGACACAAGCCACTGAACGGTTAACATCCAACCGCTAAAAAGGCAGAGCGGACCGGGCAGGGCCGCTCAAAACAACGGTAAGACAGAACGGCTGGAGGCCAGCCGCTCAAGGGAAACTAAGCGGACCACACCTAGCTGCGCAAGCCCCAACGCGGTCTATCGCGGAACCCCGCAGACTCAATCCGACCTATTCTAAACAGTCCGAAGCCAGCCGCGCCATACCTTTAGCGGTTACTGTTAAACCGCGCAAGCATCACGGCGAGCAAACCTTGGGATCGGCCCGATCGTGGCCTTTCCACGCCCCGTTCACTCCGAAACGAAGGGGATACAACGGTAGTGACTATACACAACACATGGACTCAAACCGGAGCCAATTCGGCTGAGAAATGGAGAGAAACGGGCAATTTTCCAAAATCAACCAAAAAGGGGTTAACGGGGTTCCCGGGCTCCTACCGACCCCGAATGGCCACCATTCGACGCGAGATCAGCGACTATGGAACGCTGACGTTCCAGGGAGTCATTTGACACCAACTGATCGCGAAATCACCAAACCCGGTGAGGCTTCACTCGGGGATAAATCCCCAACACGGAGACGACGCTCCAACACACACACACGGGACAAGCCCGCACTCACATACACACACACGGGACGACGCCCGCACTCACACACACACACGGAGTAAAACTCCAACACACACGCGCGTAGGAGACACCTACGCAGCGACACAGGAGTAAACTCCCAATGACACACACGGGGAACACGCCCCACAAGATGCTCAACCACACACGGGGATATGCTCCCCACCACGCGACGCACACGCGTCAACACAAACCACTCGGAGAACCCCTTCTCCGAACACACACACAAGCAAATGGTTTATAGATGTATAACAGATTAACAGATGAATGCCCTAAGCCCAAAACTTGTGCCCCAAGGCCTGAATAAAATTAGAAGACGTGGATTATGCCGGTGTGAGGTTGGGGGAGCTGCATGGCGTTATGGCAGCTCTCGTGTGCTTGCAAGAGGACGACTTTCCATCAATCTAGCAAACTCAATATCATCGATCATACTTGGCTTGCTTCGTGTTTTGCTGTCAATCAAAATTATGTCATCATCCAAGACTATTTCATCAGCGTCCCCCACGTGCTCGTGAACCTGAGATGGTCGTCCCATGCCACGTGCATATTGGCCCCATATTGCCCTTCGCCCAATGTAATTGTAGCCAAGAAAGTGTTCAGCCAAGTTAGGTGGATATCTTAGATCAGCGAACTCCTCGTCAAGCTCAAATTCATCTCGCTCTTTAGTTGCCTGGACAACCCAAGATGCCAATGAGTCTCCGTCATCTCGGCGGTATGCAAGATTAGTGGGATCATAATCTCCCTCCCCTTCTTTTTACCTATTTAAAGATGTTTCAACCTTAGCCTCATATTGTAATGTGCATACACATATTTGTTCAACCGAACACGTGACATGTTCCTTATCATAGTGTGTAACAAGAAAAATATGGTCCAATTCCTCTCACACTTACCGGAGGATGGTGTTTGGGATAACACTTTATCTCAATGTGTGTGAGTTGCTCTCGTAATTAAGTTAGCACTACTAAATAAAAATGTAAACAAAGTCGTAAATACATTTTATAGGTCAACGTGGTATAATGCCTAAGAGAAGGCATTGTCTGGGAGAAGACATGTCATCTGTATCAGTCCTCTCCTAACCAGTACCGGACAACAGCTCAGTGAAACATCTAGTAGGCATTGAAAACCTTGCCAAGCCTCCCCAAATCACCATGAAGAGGGCCCTTGAAGGAAGCTCTATGGATGGGGCTGCTTATGATGGGCCAAAGCCAGCTAGAAAGGAGTATGAGGTGCTGCAAAGGCTGACTACCATCCCAAGGCACTTAAGCTCCAGCCCTATGAGAGAGGTAAGTTAATGCAATTTCATTTTATTTCATTCAATTCTCCTCAAAAGCTTACATTCTTCCTCTCTTCTTCCTTTTTCTTTTCTTTTCTCCCACCACCTCAGCTTCTCCCCGGTTCTAGGCACTATTCCACCTTGAAGTGGATGTCTCCCATGATCCGGGAACTCCCAATATCAGTGATATCCATCCTTAGATCTTGACACCTGCACCCCCTTTTAGTGTTAGCCAAAAACTATCCCAATCTTTCCCTAGATTGGCACATCATCACAGCTTTGGTAGAGATATGGCATCCTCAGACACATACATTCATCTTCCCATCCTTTGAGGCCACCATCCTTCTAGAGGAGGAAGAGACCTACTTGTCCCTTCCTAGATCCAAAGTAGGTGAAGAAGATCTAGTTTGTCATACGGCTGCCCCTATAGATCCTGCCCTCATTTTAGGGGAGTTCATACCTAGCACCAAGGACATCCGCACCATACTTGGCCCACACCAGATCCATTTGTTACCCTTGAGCCAACGGGTTATAGCGCATTGCAAGAACAAGTGTGGGTGGGATGAAGCCAAAGCTAAGGCTGCTTCCATTTGCTTGTGCGGGGCCATACTCTTCCCATCCGTTGACCATGTCTTGGATATTCCCATCCTTAGCACCATTAGTGGTTTGTGGCGGGGTCTTTCCATTTCCCAGGCCGTCCTTGCTTACCTATATGAAGGTCTTAGCTCTGCTGCTCTAGGGGGTCCACTCTTTGGGTCTATGATTCTCCTAGAGTGCTGGATGGGAGTTAGGCAAAAGTTCTCGCTGAGGGAGGATATCACTTCTGTTAGTTAGATCTTTGGGAACCATCCACTTTTCTTCATTGGTGGCACTTTCAGATTTTCTCAGCAGGTTGATTGCAAGACCGCAGACAAGAAGACCAGGGATGAATGGCGTCTCTACATCAACACTTTGCCCCTGGACCGATTCGTGATGCGCCCTTCCTTCCTCCATGGCACTACCCTCAGGCTTCCTAGGAGGCTTGGGCTGGACTTGAGGCTTGTGCAAGCATGACCTTCTCATCCTCCTCACATTCCATCGATCGGAACACACGCTCAAGCGCCTCAATCCAAATCCTGGCAGCATCTGGATCTGAATGACCTGCATAGGTCGACGGGTGGAATGGCAAAAACTCCTTAAGTGCTTTACCACGGTCACTGGGTAAGTCATCTTGCGGAGCTAGAGCAGGCACGGCAGGAGTAGGAATTGGCACGATCGGAGGAGGAGCAGGCACGACAGGAGGAGGAAAGCTGCCACTCTCTTCCGGGGGAACAGGGGCTCTTCTTTTATGGGGCGGCATCTAAATCATACGACAACGAAAAACACATTAATAATCACAAAAAACATCCTAAGCCAGCAATAGATGACTCGAATGGACTTGTTCTGGATGATCACATGTAATTTCGATTCCTTACACGATTCCCCAACACCGCTCTAATACCATCTGTAACAACCCAGAGTTTCGAGTACCGATAACCTGATAATATCAGATTACTGTCACTAAGAATTGGGGACGCAACCCAAGAGACTGATGAGGCCTCCGAAGGGTTAATGAGGTTTGTCGAGGGATGGTGCAACAAATTGGAATTACCACAGGTAATGTTAATTAAAGCAACAAAAGTAATATATAAGCGGAACCAATTTAAAATTATCAGAGTGTTAACTATATACAATAGTCCAAAATTTACAAAAATATAAGTTCGACAACAACAAACAGTCCCACTGTAGAACTACACGGGGCATACCCCGGACAAAAGTACACAAAGGATGGACAAACCACAGTTGGCACTCTAAGCACGGTCTTCGAAAACACGTGATGGACTGACGTACGACTGGGACAGCTCACCTATAGAAAATAAGGGTGAGTCACAGGCAGACTCAATAGGGGTCACGCGGATCCCTACCTCGCATACAATAATAACGCAATTAGAGCATGCATTTAAATCCTAAACAGGTAGGAGCATGATAAAACACAATAATAGCAAAGCAGGAAAGCCTACCTAAATAGGTAAACATGTCGAATTACACTAAATAATAGCATCAGGAGCTAAATCTACCAATAGAGTAAACCATAGCTAACCATGTGATAGGAAGAAGGAAGACCACCAGAAAGAAGAAACCAGATGCGTCCATTGACGTCTTACACTGTGTCTCAAGCACCTCGCAGTCAAGCTCGTGACAAGCGAGTGACACAACAGTACCGCACCGAGACTAAATAAGCAAAGATTGTAACCAGACAAGGGGGTATCAGATGCTCACCTGATCGGTGTGAAAACACCGATCCCGACCGGAGACGAGGGCGCGCCGGGAAGCGTGGGCATACGCCCGCACGCCGTGGCGATGGCGCTTGACCTGAAAATAAGTGGGTTACAACACTACACCTCTCGCAGGAGGGGGGATCTCGAGGTGGGGGTTAAGAGATTTACAACTAAATACTACCTCCACACAGGGAGGGGCTATAAGCTGGCCAGGCGGGGAGGGGAAGTGAAGCTAGAAAATCGTCGTGTCGAGTTCCACCGATGCTGCCAGCTTTTGGAACCATTGGACAGACAGTCAAAGATGTCGCCATCACGATCACCACCGAATAGACAGTCAAAGATGTCGCTGTCACGATCACCACCGAACTCCAAATGGGCTGAAACCAATGCAGAAAGTCTTCTACTTTACCCAGGAGGAAGTCTAAATTTTCTTGAATTCCCCTGACGATGTTGCTGGTCGGGGTAGGACCTGGAACAGGGCTGGACTACTCTGGTTCTGGCTACTTCAGCACCACTGCGTTAGGAAGACAAGGTAACCTCGGGTGCTCCTGGGCTCTGATTCAGGCGTGGCTAGAGCCGTTGGATCGTTTGTTGAGTACTCTTCAAAACAGGACCCACAGGGATGCCAGAGGAAATCAGAGGAGATTGGGAGAGCCCGAACAGTGGACAGGGGTCGGTTCAGTCCTGGAGGGGACAGAACTGCGCACCCTGGGGAGGAAATTAAGAACTCACTTGTCCGGGGTCCAATCGGGAAGCCGCTTCTTGGTACTGGAAGGTGACTCATCGTAGAAGATCTCTGACAAGCCCTGCCTCCAAATCCTCAGATGGCCGGCCGTGGGAGCTTCTGCATACAACTTTAGGTTGATAGTCTGGAGGAAGATGCACAATTGGGGGAGATTGGCTCCACCGGGCAGCCACGAGCTTGGAATGGGACAAGACCACTGCCGTTGCGAAGAAGACAGAGAGACGCTTCCAACAGTACCCTTGGGCTTTCAGAGACACTAGGATGATGTCATGGTCGGAGCTGCACTTGACTGGTTCTCTGCAGGTCCACAGCTGTGAGCAGGCCTCCGGTGTATCTCCAAGAGGACAAGAGAAGGCGGTGAAGGGATGATGCCAAATGGTGAAGGGGGTGGAGGGGGGACAAGAGGGGGATGTAAGCCGAGAACGCCACATCCCGGGACCCCCACGGCACCCCACACATGGTCCCCACATGATGCCTAGCATCAGTCAGATCACGGGTCAGCACGTGGATCGAGGTCCGCTCACCCGGGACTCGAATCGGCACGGAAGAAACCACCGGCTAGGTCTCAGACGATGAACGATCCATCATTGGCCGCTCAAGGCTGCACGGCTAAGTCTCAGCCGCGCGTGGGAGAAAGACGATTCAACCTGGCCGTCTATCAATCCCAACGGTAAGAAATATGAACGGTCGGACACTAGCCGCTCAGGGGAAGGGCGGCTTGGATCCCGCCGTTCCAAGGCATGGGCGGTCCCACCTGGGCCGCTCATCCACCAACGGTACCAGAAGATGAACGGCCAGCCCATGGCCACTCATGGGGACATGCGGCTAGACCCTAGCCGCTCACTCCAAACACTGCGTAACGGTAACAAACAACGGTCGGAAACTCACGGGATGCGCGGTTGGTCTTGGGCCGCGCATGGGATGCGCGGTCACGGGATAGGCCACACATGCCCCACTGCGCGCCGAGCCAACGGCGCCAGGTGACGTGCGGCCAGCCCATGGCCGCACGAAGGGTCATGCGGTCTGACCCTGGCCGCACACCCCAGTGCACTGTGCAACGGTCACAAGTAACGGTCGAAATCTCAAGGGATGGGCGGTTGACCTGTGGCCGCACATAGGGGACGTGCTGCCCCACAATAGGCCGCACAAGCCCATAGCGCTCCGAGCCGTAGCGCGGTCCCCATAGGGCCGCACATGGGGATGCGTGGGCCCTGGTTCGACCACACAACCCTCACCGGCGCGAAAACGGCGATCCCGTCGGATTTCGCCCATTCCGGCGCCATACAAGCCCCACGGAGGGGGAAATGAAGGGAAAACAGTCCATTGGTTGGGGCATCTCAGACCCTTAGGGGTTCAATCTCAAGCTTGCCAAACCTCGGAACAGCGAGGTCCCACTTCGGACCCTCATCCCTATCGCCGGTCCACCTACGGACCCGGGTGTGCACTACGCGAGTAAGTCTGCTAGAGTGGGTCTACCAACTCGGTTGTTTGCTTGCAATTTAGGTCGAAGGAGTGGTGTCAGATCAATTGGTATCAGAGTAAGTTCTAGACTTGTCTCTACTAAGTCTTGTCCTAGGGCCATTGCATTTATCACCCTTGTCCACCATCATGACTACCTCCATATGTGTTAAGGAACCAACATCATTAAACCCATGTGCAAGTGCATATAATGGAAATGACAACATATTCTTTCACAATTAAAAGATACCTTTGTAAATCTATAGCATGAAAGCAACATCTTAAAGTGATCTTGATCATCGTGTGGTGTATTCTTTGCTTGATAGGACAGAATGTAAAGGATAGTAAAGGATTAGATTCCTTGACACGAAGGAGCGACAGACACCAAACTAGACGAAGTAAGATAAAAAGGAAGAGAGGCGAGGGCTAGAACTCCCTCGCTAAGACACAGAGACCATGATAACAAGGAACCAAATATAGAATAAATAAAGATCAACTGAGCTCAAGGCTGACTAATGTCTCAAAAATAGCAAGAAAAGGGGTGATGACATCGAAAGGGTGATGAAGAAAGAATAGAAAAACAACGATTAGATTGTTGTGGAGATAAGAAAGAAGAGGAGTAACCATCCGACGGAGTCAGAGAACAATCAGAGATAAAGCCTGAAAATTTTGGATTAAGGGAAGAATCAAATAAGATATGAAAATTGGAATGAAGGAGAAGATCCGGAGGCTCCAGATGAGAAGGAGAATCAAAAGATGACCCAAAATCGGGATGATAAGAGGGCCTAGGCTAAGGCCTAAAATTGTGAAAATAGGGAAAATCTGGAGGATCAAGATGAGAAGGAGAAGAACGAGGATTCACAGACCCAGGAAATGAGGAGAAAATCACAGAAACATGATTAGAAGGAGAAAGTACACCACCCAAGGGTGGGAGCTCAGCAAAAGGAATGATGAATGAGAGGTAGACGAAGAAGAAGTGGTCCCCAGAGGGCACAACTAACTACCCTTGAACTTGCGTCGCCACCTCTTCTTGGTAAAAACTTCTTTACAATGGACCCACCTGGCGCGGGAATGGACCTTCGGGCTTCTCAACTTGTAATGTCTTCTCAAATAACAGGCCCATCTGGCAGGTGGCCTAACCCGGTTATGAACATGCAGTTTCACTGGGGCGGTTGCCCCTAGACACCCAGTGCTAATGACATGTGGACACTCTTGAATGAATGACTCCTCGAAATGATGAACATCATGGAACCATGAAGTCTTGTCTCTCGGCACAAAGAGCTTGAGATTTGGCAACTCCTCTCGGTAATCAAGCATGAAGCATAGCTCCCTCGATAACAGGGAAGGATGAAGCTGAGGGAGAGTAATACGCGGTATTGACGTGGCCGGCTTACTAATGAACTAAGGGAGATTACATAAAATGTACAGAATGTCCTTGAAAAATGTTGAAAATATGACAAACTACCCATTGAACAAGGAACTCATAATTTCCTTGGCAGCCGTATGAGTTAGCATGAGACAGGTGGAGAACCCCTCTTGACCAGTCATCTGAACAGCTATAAAGTGAGAGGTAATAAGAGCATCAATGATCAATCCTCCGGTGAGCAATGAGATTAACACCAGCCTCACTTGAGAAGAAACTGGTACCAAGGCAAGGGAACTCTTCTTGACAACCATCATGGGAAGTGCAGGCTTATCATCCCCAAAACAGCCAGGGAACCAGGACACGGACCAGCATGCAGCAGATAAAATATTGAAGCTTGAAATGTAGACCCGGCACCGAATCATCATGACTTGGCTTATCGTTTCCCTGGGGACCAGACCCAAGGGGCACCAGAGGCAACACACACTCGCTCCGTGGGGCAGAAGTGGATGGAGAAGTGGAGGAAATAGGTTCGACAGGCGTGATAGGTGGTGGAGCGATAGTGGCAACGACAGGGATGGGTGAAGGTGAAGGTGTGGGTGAGGGTGGTGAAAGGTTTGAAGGTTCTAGCAATTGTGGTGAAGGCGGAATGACAATGGCAAGTGTAGGTGTGGGTGAGGGCAGAGGTGAAGGCATAGCTTGCTTAGGCTCGGGCGATGAGGGGGCTGTAGAAGAAGGCACGGGAAGTAGAGATGGCGGAGATGATGGAAATGGTGAAGATGGAATAGAGGATGACTTCGGAAGGGTAAGTGGTGAAGGTGACGGTGATGGGATAGGTAACGGAGATAGTGGTGAAGGTGATGATGAGGGTAATGGGAGTAGTGGAGGTGGTGTCGGTGATGGAGAAGACAAAGACGGAAGAGATGAAGGTAGTGAAGATGGCGGCAATGGATTAGGTGGTGAGGATGATGATGGGGGTAATAGAGATGGTGGTGGAGATGGGGACAACGGAGAGGAAGGTGAAGAGGAAGGTTGTGGTGCCTACCATCGACGTACCAATACGACACGCTAAGCGGCGTTGGGAGTGGAAGTGGTGGCGGTAACAGAATTAGAAGTGATAGTAATAGAAGCAGGAGAAGTAGAGGAAGTGGTGGCAAGGGGAATGGATGCACTAGCCTGAGCAAAGGCTTGGGTTGGTGGGGTTTGTGGAGTCGGTGTAGGAAATGATGAAGATGGTGGGGTAGATGGAGATGAAGATGGAGATGGCAATGGGGTAGGCGATGGCCTAGGTGAGGGCACGGGTGATGGAGCGGGTGCAACACTAATCAAAGAATCACTGGGGCGCCCCTGGACTTGAAATGAAGATGGCTGCCTGGGTGGCACTTATTGTTGTTGTTGCTTGCTATGAAGATGTAAAACAACTTTATGAATTGTGGACCAATCGATCCTCTTCTTGTCTTCCATGTCATAGACGTACTTTCAGAATTTAGGGCAATCCTTGACCAAATGCCCCTACTGGCGATGATAGTCACAGAACTGAAGCGAATTCTTGAACGTAGGTCGGCAAGGCACAACCGGAGGAAGCTGCAACGCATGTGTGGCCATCAAAACTTAGAAAATATCTGTAAAGCACTCCGGCAATGGAGGGTGAGGAGCCTGCTTCGGGTAAGATGGATGTCGAGGGGTTTGGGATGGAGTGGAAGGTTGCGGAGACGGAAGTGGAGGTTGCGTGGGCAAACGCACTTGGCAACCTGCGGGAGGACTAGGCAATGGCGTATGATGAGTGGAGCGGGAAGGTATGTAGTGGATGGCATCCACTTACTCGGAGTTTGGTATTTCCTTGACCGTAGGGGAGGGAGACACATGCGTGTATGTGGAGGCGGAAGGGTGACCGTGGATGGCGGTAGGTTGACTCATGGATTAATTATGATTGGTTGAGTGTCAATGAAGGGTACTTAAGGAAGATTTGCACCGCCAAGTAGAAAATCGTCCTGAGCTCATGATGAACCCAGGCGAATCACGTGCCGATACTACCGTGGAAACTTTGGTGGGAGAACTTTCGTCACACGTGGCTGAATTCTGGATAGTTCAGATAATCATCAGAATATTCCTTTCCACGTGGGCCAATAGATTATTGGCTGATCTGAATCTCGAGTGGAAGAAAGAGGAAGATGATGCTCTGCTCTCTACTATAAGTATCAACTACTCCGTTCAAGAGAGGCTGCTGAACCTACTGCCGTCGTTGAGATGCCCGTTGTCCCGTGGATGTCTCCCGATGTCCTATGAGGGCTAAAACCATGATGTGAGGTAGCCAAGAGTGTTCGTGCGGTGAGCAGTATTCCGTACTTCTTTTATTGTCATTGTCTGGTTCTGGTCAACCCGGTATGACCCAGTGGTTGACAGGTGACCTTGTATGTGTCTCGATGATTCTGTCCAGCTTGAGACAGTGTTCTTGATGCCGTGAGGTATCATCTTACCTCGATATGCATGTCCAACTATGTTGAGGGTTCTCGGTGTTCCCTCAGTTCTCCGCGTGTCATTTCCTTCGACCATGTCATTTCTTCTAGCTTAGGATTAGACCGATTGGCGGCTTGTTCCACTTTGTGCGATGATCTTGACTCTGAGTCGTGAGAATCAAGGATCGTTGTAGTTTCAGGCCGAGCAACTGTAGCAAGCCCAGCAACTGCAGCAAGCTCGATCTATTCAAGCCTTGAGCAACTATGGCAAGCACCAGCAAATATGGCAAGCACTCTGAGCACTCAGTGCAACTATGCTCGGACCTCTACATCAAGCTCAGATTCCATAAAGAAGAATTTAGCCTGACTAAGGTTGGACCTCATGAAGCCTAAAGCTCAGACTGTTCATGGATCAACCAAGCTCGGACTCAATGAAAACTAAGCTTGGAATTCAGAAGACTGGATGCTATCATGATTGGAAAGTGGCGAGCACTCCGAGCACTCATGGCAATCGTGCTCGGAAGCTCTGCTTGCTCATGAGAGTACTACATTGGTGCTTGGAAGCTCAGCATGCTCGAAAGCTACAGTAACCGTGCTCGAAAAGCCCCTCCAGCAAGTTGATATCTGAAAAGGCTCCTAGGATAGTCAACTGTCCCTGTCATCATTGGCTTACCATAACAATCCTTTTGGTCAATAGTTATGTTAGTCTACAAATGTGGGAAAGGTCACCTTTCATGATAACCACCTTTTTGCATCCGACCAAGCAGAGGCACTATCCAGAAGATCCTCCAAGATAGGAAGGACATACTTGGTGCCCTCGTCCAATGAGGAAGAAGATCAGAATAGCTCTAGGACCAAGACCATCACTTCTACCTCATACATACTGATCTTGGAGAGAAAAGTTATTTGCCTCTACTGGATCGATCTGAGAAGAGGTTCTTTTCAAAAGAATTATTGTTTACTCCAGCCAATCAGATGCAGTTCCCTTGGAGTGAAATTGATTTCACCTATTCCACTCAACACATTTGAGGGCTCTTGATCCCCTACATAGAAATCACGTGTCTCGTGAGGAAAAAGCTGTCAGCCCCACCAAAAATTGAATAAGTGTGATTTGGCACCGAGTAGTCGGGAATCCCCCCTGAAATAAAGGAGGAAACTCGCATTGAAAAGTGTCTTATCCACATCATCATAAGTGACGATACTGAGTAACCGGGAAATGCCCCTGAAACAAAGGGCATGACTCGTGTCAAAAGGTTAGTCATCTTGTTATTTAAAAAAAAATTATATAAATTTGGGGTTGTGCAAAGCTACCAAAAGTCGAGCACAGTGTATGGAAGTGTAGGGAGGAAAAGTTCTTACTTGTGTTCCTTAGAACATCTGAAAATTCATATTGCTTAGATTTCATTACTCATCCTTCACATATATACCTAGGGCATGATTGCGTGAATGTATCTTTTGATTCAGTCATATTTCATGGGTAATGTAGTATCACTTTTTGGAAGCACTACCCTTTTAATATTTACTCATGCAACTCATGCTCTCGGTCGATAGCATTGTTCTTAACCTGTTCATATGGAACATGCTTAATGCTATATAGTTTTATGAATGCATATGTGCTTGCATGCTCCTTCATTCCTCTTCATATGCATTTCCTTGAGTTAATTGTACATACGCGATTTTAGGCCTTGTTCCCATCTTTTCCATAATCCCCTATTTGACTCTGACAAAAAGGGGGAGTAATAAAGTTTGCATGACGATGATGAATGTGTGCATGGTCAGTGTGAAATCTGGAAAGAAGTGTGAATTTGAAACTCAATCTGAACTTGTTTTGGAAAGGGAAATGACTATCTTGTTTCATTCATGCATTTCATGCAAATCTTTTGAGGAGTTTTATCTTCATCAAAAAGGGGGAGATTATTGTGCCCCGGCGTGTTTTGACGAAGACATATCGTTTATGTTGTTGATTTGCATTCAATATATGTTGCTGAATGAATCTCACTTTGAAAGGTTTCATTGAATGACATGTTGAGTGCTGGAATCAAGTTCAGATTATTCATGAATTGAGTTGAGCATCATCTGACTGAACTTGGTGTGATGTTGTATTGGTTGGTTTGAGAACAACCACGGTGTGTGATGTTTGAGCATTTGCTGCTATAAATAACTTGCTAGTTGGTTGAATGGCTATGAAGCTAGCGTGTTAAAATTCACTATCACCCGGGGGATGCCATAACGACAAATGATCGACTTCCAGACGAAACTCCACACGACTGTCTCGGTGATCCTCACTGTGGCTTCGGCTTCGATCCACTTGGTGAAGTAGTCGATGGCGATGATGACAAACTTTTTCTGGGCCTGCCATAGGGAACGGCCCAAGGATATCGATCGCCCACCGAGCGAAAGGATAAGGCTCGGCTAGGGTGGCGAGCTCTATTGTCGGCTGATGGACCAAGTGGTCAAATCACTGGCACCAGTCACACTACTGTACATAGGCCGAGCAGTCACACTATAGAGTGGGCCACCAGTAACCCTGCCGAAGCAAGATCTTGGTGAGCGACCTTCCTCCTTGGTGCACCCCGCATAAGCCCTCATGTACCTCTTGAATAGCTCGCCTGGCTTCATCGGTACCAATGCATTTTAGAAGAGGACCGAAGAAGGATCTGTGATACAAGGTGCCATCCAATATGATGAATCCAATATGACGAATCACCGAGCTTGATATTTCAATCTTTAGGCCTCTCGAGGGTCGGGGGGCTCTTGAGAATCTCGGATCCACGACAGATAGGGGGTATGCCAATTGCTCGGGGAAGCCGAGTCAACGTCCATGAGCTCCGAATCGATGCTCGGTCGCTCGAGCTCTTCGAGAAGGACGGAGCGAGTACCCTCGGGGTCAAGAGAGGAAGCTAGTAGAGAGAGGGCATCTGCTCGGGAATTTTCCTCCCGAGCAATTCAGACTACCTCGAATCCCTCAAAACATTGCGCTATGGTCTTGACTAGCCGGAGGTATTTGACCATCGGTTCTTCTCGAGCCTCATAGTCACCGCTGACTTGGTTGGTGACCAGTTGGGAGTCAGTGTGAATCTTGACTCGCTCAGCCCCTAATCGTCGGGCCATGCGGGCTCCCGAGATAAGGGCTTCATACTCGGAGGCGTTGTTTGATGCTTGGAAGTCAAACGTTAAGGCGTACTGCAGCTCTGCTCCTTCGGGGGACTTCAAGAGGATGCCGGCACCGCTCCCGACCGAATTGGAGGATCCATCGATGAACAATTCACAGGTTGGCCCGGGCTTGGACAGAGATTTCTCTTCGGTCAGGATGGTGCTCTCTGCGATGAAGTCAGCGAGCGCTTGCCCTTTGATAGCCGAGCGAGGCCGGTACGAGATATCGTAGGCCCCGAGCATAATGGCCCACTTGACGGGGTAGTACGGTTCCAGCAGCAAAGTCTCCCCCTTTCGGAATGCCAAAACACTTGGGCGGATAGACAGAGCCCAGTCTCTCAGTTCAGGCTCCAGCAGCGACTGGGTGACATTTGCCTGGCTAATAGGATGCACATATTTTTCAACTTGGTCATCCCGGCACTCCCGTTTGTTGTTCACCAGGGGGCTTGAGTGCGCTGTCAAGTTCCAGAAATAGATCGTCCTGGCGGCTTCTTACGGGACTGTAGTCAACCGACCCCGAAGGTCATAGAGCTGCTTCGAGGTGATGCCCGCCTCTGCACTAGCGAACTCCAGCATCCTCAGCATCAAGCCCCAATCTTGGATAGCCCGAGGCGCAGACTCGGAGAACAGAGAGCAGACCCAAGCATTGATGAAGTGCAAGGGGCACACATAGCAGGCCTGCCTTGGGATCTGATGCGTGCTGATGTCCCCCAGGGCTTTGTAGATTAGACAAAGGGCGGCCGGGCACAATGACAGCTTGATCCCCCACGCCATCTGGCACGCGGGGTAAATGGCGTCTGGCCGAATCATGGTCTCGTCCCCGTACGGCATGGCCAAAGAGCACAGCCAGTACGTCAGGTAGGCTGCGCAATGCATCATCGGGTCGATGACCATCGGGTTGGGCCCACCCAAGCGCCCCTTGGATGAGATCTTCACCTCCGACTTTGGCTTGGCATGCTTCTTCCGGGCAACGGTGGTTCCGACACAAGGGAAATCCGCATACTCCTTCGGGCCGTCACAGAAATACTGTAGCCACTGGTTCATCCGGACTCGCTTCCGGTCTCCGCGGAGGGGCTGCTTCTCACCGTGCGCCAGCTTATACAACTCCTGGTAGGCCTTCACCAAATACCGGTATGAGTACCCCAAGGAGTAATAGTCGTCTCCGTTGGTTTCATCCTTGATTAAGTCCGGGAGACAGACCTCTTCGTAGGGCTCCCCGTCGATGGGGCTCAATTGGCTCAGGCTCCATAAGTCTAGCGAGGTCTCACCCTCTGCCGTGTAAAAGGTGTTCGTCTCCACGTAAAAGACCTCAATCATCCCGCAGTAGAGGCCTTTGGAGATCGGATATCCGTACCGGGAGGCGTATACACTGTGATAGATGCTGGCTCGGACCAAGATGGGAGCATAGTGGAACAACGCATAGTCCGTGAACTCCACTGCCCCCTCCCTGAAGCTGTGCGCGTCATGAAATGATTCATGTGGATGAAATGTCGTAGACATCACGCTAGTCATGCACTCGGTGCAATGCCTCACCATGTCATTACAACTCCCCAGGGAACTAGTATGTTTCGGGCGCTCCTCCCAGGACCAGACCGGGCCCTTATGATGCGTTGGCAATGATTTGGTGGATCCAAGATCCTAAGTTTTGTCTAGACATTTACTGGACTCGGCTAGGAAAAAGGACTGGAAACATCAAGCTATCCTGGAATACATAGGAATAATCCAGGGTTGTAATACCACATGCCGTCCACGGCCTGACTATCGAGGCACACAAGAAAAGCACGGAAATCAATCTCTGGAAGTTATATGGTCACACTAGGGCTCTTATGACATAAACGGTCTTATACTGGACCGTGAAAAATGAACTGGGCCAAGGAAACCCAGCTCGGTGCCAAGGGTAAACGGTCCTCTAAGGGCCATGTGAAGGATAGAACGGTCTTAGATGGGCCGCTAGACCGATCTAGACGGTCCATATTTTACTGTTTATAACAAAAAGAATTGAAGCCCACAACGAGAGGTACACGGTCTGAATGGGGCCACCTCAACACCAAACGGTCCATCGATAGTCCGTTCAGTGGGTGAAACGGTCCAAGGATAACTGCGTACCAAAAGGTCCAAGCTAGGCTAGAGTAATCAACCTAAATGGGCTCCCAGGCCGCCTAATGCATGGTGGAACCAAACCGGAGTTCAGCCCATAGCTCTCAGGTCAGTCTAGAGGCTTTAGGTCAACTTAACATGGCTAGGTCGAAGAAAAATCAAGGAGAATCGACCAACTAGACCTGGCACTTAGCCAGTCATACACGGTCTTAATCGAGCCACTCAAGGGACCAAACAGTCCGATTCAGGTCATGTAGAGACTCAGACGGTCCCATGTGGGCCGCGACTCTGGACAAAGGCAAATAAGCGGTCCAGTCGAGTTAACAGGTGAAGGATTTGAGGTACAACCTGCCCGACGTCCTAGTGGGAATCCCAGGCTCGCGGGGACTGATGGAGGTCTCGTAATGGAGGTCCTAGTCTGATGGAAGGAATATCTGGCGGAGAGTTCGAGCCATTACAAGATTAAAGGTTTTATAAAATATTAGAAAATAGTAGATGATCGGTTAGTCAGTACCACCAGAGTGGAGTGACTGTCAGAACAACCCTAATATCATTACTCCAATTTCCAACATACAAGAGAGTCCCGATCGAGTTCCCTGCGTGTTGAGTTGTGCGGTCTAGCGATAGACCGCACGACATGTTGTGCGGCCCTTTGTTGGCCGCACATGTATTGAAGGATCATCACGTCATGCAACTGGGTACTGGCCGCACAACCCTTATATGCTGTCTATGTCTAGCCGCATAAACCTTGTATGGCCTAGGATCAACCGCCCATCCTTTGCTGTGTTGTATGAAGCTCATGCCTCTCTCCACTCGCATCGTCTCTCTCGTAGAGTCGATGTGCCTCTCTCCCCCTCGCGTCATCTCTCTCGTAGGGTCGGCGTACCTCCCTCCACTCGCGTCATCTCTCTCGTAGGGTCGACATGCCTCTCCTCTCTTGCATCATCTCTCTCGTAGGGTCGGCATGCCTCTCCTCTCTCGCGTCATCTCTCTCGTAGGGTCGGTGTGCCTCTCTCCTCTCGCGTCGTCTCTCTCATAGGGTCGGCGTGCCTCTCTCCTCTCAAGTCGTCTCTCTCGTAGGGTCGGCGTGCCTCGCCCCTCCCGTATGTCTCACCCATAAGTCGTCCACATTTTCATACATGCATGCATCACATAGGAAAATTCACAAAAAAGAAAAAAAGATAAAACTAAATCACTATCATATCATGTCATGTCATATAGGAGTACAAAGTAGATCAGGCCCCACCCTCTGGCCTGTCGCTGTCCTCACCACCCTCCTGCCTCTTCGATGGTGGGCCCATCGTAGAGGTCACTCCCTCCTCTCTCTCTCGACGTCGACGTCGGTCCTCCTCCTCGTTCCTCTGCCGCTGAGAGGAAGTCACAAGAAACTGGCCGACAGAGTCGTGAGTGGCATGACTCCCTCTTAGAGCTGCACGACTGCCACTCATCAAGCTACGGGACCGGCTCATCTCCCGGTAGGCACGTACCTCACCGCGAAGCTTGAACACCTCCTATCGAAAATGCTCCAGCTCCGAAGTCGTGGTGCGGAGTCGCTCTAGCTCCGCCCAGAGAATCGCCAGCTCTACCGACTCCGACGGTCTGCCCCGTGCCAGTTGTTCCTGTAGGCGGGCTGCCTCCTCCTACGCCTCGGCACGCTCTCGCTCAGCCATCTCTCGCAAGTGGGCACTCCGCTCCAGCTCTCCTCGCAAGCGGGACACCTCCTCTCGCAAGCTGTGGCCCTGCGCCAGCTCCTCGCGCAAGCGGGCAGCCTCGTCCTGTCAACTCGTACACCTTCATCTTCTCCTTCATCTTTCTTTGTCGCTCGTGCGGGCTCAACACTTCGCTGGACCTCTTCCATGCCTTTTTTGAGTTGAAGAGGGGAAGGAGTTGCATGACGCTTTCTGCCAAGGATTCTTCTCACAAGGGATGGAAGACCCAATTTTTCTGGGTGGGCTCGTCGCAGGGAGACGCCTCTTGGGGTTTCCCGACGGTGCCAAACTTCCATCCGTCTATTCCTCTGAAGCAGGTGGTGGTTTCCTCGGAGCTGTAAGAGGAGATAAGGATTCTCCAGGAGCATTGCCAATCGACCGCTGAACTGATGATAGTGGCGAACATTGAGGGATATCCTTCCCGTATGTTGTCATCCGATGGTAAGATCTTTAGTGCCTCGTACTATGCTTCTGTATCGGGTAAGTGGGCCTCCTTCTGAAGATTTGGCTTTGGCTGCTCAGATTCGAGGTGGACGGCTGGTAAGGGGGAGCAGTCGCTGGAGTAGGGGACCATCGATTTGGGGGAGACGCCTGCTCCGAGTGAGTCTCAAACTTCTGAGGGTTCCTCCCGTGCCCAAGATAAGGGCAAGCAGAAGGCTCGGGATGACGTCCCTGAGCACCGTGGGTCCAAGTGCAAGGAACCTGGCGAGCCGTTGATATTGTCTTCCATGAAGGCCTTGCTCGGAGAGAAGAAGCGATCGAAGAAGGTGGAGGCTACCCCTCCGGTCAAAGAGCAGGCCTGCTTGGTTGAGGGGCCCTCGACTGAGGAAGTCTACCAATCTGATCTCCCACTCACCGGGCCAAAGGCGGCTGCCACCGGTGGGGAGGTTGTCGTCAAGCCTACCAGTCAGTAGGCAGAGGTGGCCAGTTCTGAAGTCTGGACCGAGGCTGAGGGGGCTCGGGGCCGAGTGAAGGGTGGCTGAGCTCGAAGAGAGAGCGGAGCCAGCTAGGGTGGAGGCGATCAATCGATATAGGAGCTCAGAGGGATACCACGCAGCCCTTCAAAAGGTTGCCTTCTCGTATTACGAGCCAGGCTACCGACGGGCACCGCGAAAGGGGTTCGCCCAAGGCTTCCATCGAGCGACCTCCCTGGCCCAGCAACAGGGGCTTGATGAGCTCGATTTTCTTTCCGGGCAGCGTTATGACTCGGACGAGGATGCCACAGATTCTCCCTCTCCAATGTCGAGTGAAGGGGGGAGCAGGGATGCTACTGCTTGGTTCTTTAGAGACTTCATCTGGCTCTTCGAGCAGTGGCAGTGAGGCAATGGAGACCGATGAGAACTCAAGCTTGGGCTCTTCTTCCTCTAAGGCCTCTTCCGCCGGGGATGCCGAGATGGAGGCGACTCTGAAAGGTATATAGAAATCCTTCCTCGACCATATCGGCTCCCGTTTAGAGTTTATAGCCAGGCATTGACGCCATTGTGTTATGACCAGGGCTGGAGTCGGACGGGGCGCTTGTCGGCTCCTATCAAGGATGACCAGGGAGAGCCTCCTATGCCCTCGGTGGTTGCCAGGGATGACCGGATCCTGGAAGAGCCTCTACCCTCCCCGACCCCTAGCGGAGATGCCGCAGGCACGACGGGAGCCATGCTAGGTGAGGATCAAAACCTTTCTCAGGTTTTTCACCTTGTCTTGTCATAGGGAAGCCCCGGGTGTTACTGACTCCCCTTTGTGCTTGGTGGGATTATGCAGGTCCTATTTCTGTGTTGGCCGAGATGGGACACTCCCCTCTAGAGCTAGGGGTCGAGTGGCCTACGTGCCCTTGTCCGCCAGAGCCACTGCTGAACGCGAGTGTGGGCACGGCCCTGCTTCAGCGAGCCCGCGGCTACCTGGGAGGCGACCCCCTGCCTTCTCCGGAGGAGCTTAGGCAGTGGTTGAGGGACTGCACCCAGGGCTACCACGGCCTCAGATTCTCATAAGAGCTTTGGATGTCTGGCTTGGCCGGCATCTGGGGCAGAGTACCTGTGACTTCTGGCGGCTCAGGAGCAACGAGCACAGCGACTGGCGGCTAGCGGCCATCTGGGAGGCGCAGGAGCAGTGCGCTCAACTTACGTCAGTGGTGACCGAGTAGAGGAGACTCACCGATGAAGCCGTGTCTCTCACTCAGGACCGTGCCAGGCAGCTAAGCGAGGCGACGAGCAGAGCTGAGGCCTTGCAGAAGGCCTTAGAGGAGCAGCGGCGAGCCGTGGAGCTCGCTGAGGTCGAGTGGCGGGTTGCTGACACTAGAGCCGAGGCCAGCGTTTAGCTTGCGTCAACCTTGGAGGTAGAGCTGGCGGCTGTGGAGTCTCACCGGGCAGCACTAGAGGGGAGTGAGCCTGGGCTCTGATTGTATCGCCCCTTTATCCTTTCTTGCTTTTTGTTATCCGGACCATATGTTTTTTTTTGTCACCCCAAGGGCATGTCTTGGGCTCCTTTTTATAGATCGAAAAATTGTGGGGTGGCTGGAGATGTCCCCATGATACCCCTGGAGTGGGGAGAACTCACCTCCGTTGAGTATGGGTCCACCGGGGTGGCGGCAAACCAAAATAATAACAGGACCAAGTGAAGCACATCCTTCGAGCTCATCCTCATGTCCTTAGTCAGGGGACAGTTCTTCAACCTCTCAAGATGGCGCTAGCACACCCTTTTCCTGGTGACGACACCTTGCTTGCCCAGTATTACCTCCATGTGCTCACGTCGGGCTCTCGGGCTGATTTGTTGAGGCTCTCTGATGGTGTCACTCACAAAGGTAGGTGTAGGCTCGAGACGCTCACTGGGTTCCACCGCAGGGTCCTCATAGGGTGCTAGATCCACCAGGTAGAAAGTTGGGTGTATCCCAAATTCCTTTGACAAGTTCAGCCCATAATCATGTTTGCCAATGCCACTCGGAACTCGGGAAGGTCCAAGTCCTTGTGCCTCGACTCGGAGGGGGCCCTAGGGTAGAGCCACTCTGTTATCACCATCACTGCATCGCCTACTTGGGATCTCACGTAGCACCCACGAGCTTTTGTCCACTCCTTGTGAACCTCACCACTCATTGCTAGATACTTGCTTGAATGCATATGCCATGCACTAAGATGCGGTGTGGGTGTGAAGACTATAGAGTGCAAGGGTGGGCCGAGACAACCAAATGTAGACCAGTCTTGAATTGAGTTCACATTGACAGACCTAGGGGGGCCAGGGCATCCGTAGGTGAACCTTTCATGCATGGGTGTGATAAATGTCAAGGGACCCAGACATCTATGAATGCTCCTATCAAGCGTAATACCCATTTTGGTGATGATGGACGGGAGAGGACCAGCACATCCGAATGTGAGCCAGTCATGCTTTGGACCTAATGTGTGTGTGTCACAAGTGGGATGGCTTAACTTGCTAGCCCTATCGAATGATGCAATATGCCATGACACCTGTATTTCTACCCCGAAAATGACTACCATGTGTGGGGGCAAGGGATGGCCTTTGAACTTCCACTTGTAGGGGTCAAAAGGGTCTAGGAAGGTGGGTATCTTGGGGTGGGGCACTTCCTTATTCTCTAGGTGTAACGACCCAGAGCTCAGGGTACCGATAACCCGATACAAGTATCGAATTACCGCTACCATGAACTGGGGACGCCACCCAAGAGGCTGATGAGGCCCCTGAAGGGTTAGTGGCCCGGGAGGGGGGGGGGTTACTCAGACCACCTTGGGTGGTGAATAGAGAGAGAGGGTAAAAGTTATAAATTACCACCCCTTTTGGTAATTTTGGCCAACTTTGACTAGGCTGGTTTGGGACACGCAGAGGGCACGAACTGGTGGCTTACGCGGGTACTTCGAGGTCCCCTGCCAGCTGCTCCTTGCACGGTGTTGCTTTCTCTGGCCCGAGTGTACTTTGCACATTTTGAACGAACTCCGTACCTGGTGAATTGGCCCACCTTTGAACGGTGCACTGGATGGTGTTGGAGGCCGCATAGAGCGGTGTTGGGAACCACACCCCGAGGACGCGAGATTGGTCTAACGTAGGGCACTCCCTTGGCGAGCTGTTGTCTTGGGGTGGAGCCGGAGTCCATTCCCTTCGTCTTGTTGTGCCGTGTGATATGGCCATGTGCTTTGACTTGATCCCCCGAGGTGGGGTTGTAGTAGTGTCGCCCTCTAGGTCTTCGGGGGTGGTCCCTGACCTTGATGGGAAGTCGTGTGGTGCGACTAGCGGTCTTAGGGGCTCGAACGTGATTTGGTGGCAAGGGTCGGTAGGGTTTGGCTGCTGGTGCAAGGCGTATTGGGAGTAACTCCCGGCCTTCTTGTAGTGTGCCGGGCGATACATCGCGTTGTTGCGAAGTCCCTAGTTGACTGCAACTATGAGGTTGGCGGCCCAATGCGGCATGTTAGAGAGTCGGGGGTGGTCCCCGCCTTTTTGTGGAGTTGCTGTGTGGCACGATAAGTGGTTTCGAGCCCAAGGTCGAGCCCGAGTTGTTGTAGAATTGTCGATAATCAGGTGCCTGCAAGGTGTTCGAGATAATTCCCCACCTTTAGTTAGAAGCCGTATAACTGGGCAAACGGTCCTTGGAGCTCGAGTTTAACTCGATGGTCGAGGGCGTTGGTGTTGAGTCCCTTGTAGGAGGCATTTCATACATGGTTCCCGGCCTCAACATTGTGTGCCGCACGATGCAACATGTTGCTGTGAGTCTCCGGGTTGGTTGGGTGACTAAAGTGTTGACGGCTTGATGCCGCCTACTAGATGGTCGGGGGTGATCCCCGCTTGTCTCGAGATTGCTTCGAGTCACAGTAAGTTGTTTTGGGTCTAGAGTCAGAGCCCGGGCTGTTGTAAAAATGCCATATAAATAGTGCTCGTAGTGTTTGGGAGTGGTCCCACATCTTTAATTCCTAACCTTGAAACACCCCCTCCTAGACCCCCTCACACCTAGAGGTTGCCCCCATACACATCCACTTCATTTTCCCTCCCATATATCCCATTTTCCCCCATCATCTTCAACCTACAGATCTTAGTTCGCAGGCAGCAACAAAGGCCCGAGTTGCAGATCCTGTCTTGGAGTCATTCAGCATCATCTGAAGACGTACCATACATCGTCGGAAAGCTCGTCAAGTCATCTTCGTAGCCGTGGTGGTCCTGCCAGCATCCGACATTCCTACTGCCCGGAGGACCCGTTCTTCTTCGACTGCATGGATCAGGCCTGGCCAGTAACCTGAGGCGACTTCCTGGAGCTCCCACAGCCACATCCCATGGCTTCTAGAGGCGCTGCTTGGCCGAGAGTTTATACTACCAGTCGACATCCATTCTACAAAAGCGGCGTCTCGTTCGGCATTCGGAGGAGTGTTTTCTGAATTTTCTTCCCCAGGTGCGCAGAACAGGCCACTTAGGACCTGAACTGACACCCCTTCACTCAACGAGTTCCTTCTCTCTGCCCTAACCTCACCTGGTGTTCTTCCTACTTTCTGGTCGAAGAAGACTCATCTACGGTCATCCTCGACTTGGTCCCGCCACGATTGGACTTTGGGAGCGGCCATGGCGGCTACAACCAGCTGCTGTTACACCCTGGGATCAGCCTGAGTCAGAGTGCAGAGAGCCTGTTCCGGGAGCCACCCCGGCCGGTGGTGATGACGGGTCCGTCCACGAAAATTCTCCAGTGTTTCAGGGTCTGTCAGTGACGATTTGACACTAGTTTCGGTACTTCTGAGCTCGGGGGAGTGCACAGTGGCGACTACAGCAACTCACTATCCTGCAGTCCCAGGCCTAGACAGAACTGGAGAAGTGTCCTTCCGGCACCGACTTAGCTAATCTCCCCTCCCTGCCTGGCCGGCTTAATCACCCTCCCTCTACGGAGGTAGTTTTGATGTAATCCTTAATTTCCCCTCCCCTAGTCCAACCCCCCTGTGTGGGGAGTAGTGCTTGTACAATCTGAACAAGGGGAAGCTACATTGGCGCAGTGCACGGAGAACCCACACTTCCCCGCTCGCCCACGTCTCCGACTCGGGATCGGTGTCTTCACGCCAATCAGGTATACGCTGAACCCTCCCTGGATATTTGTGTTCAATTAGTATCATTTCTAAGTTCAGCCGGCGAGAAAGAGGTAGGCACATACAAGAAGTACTGTCTAGCGTCGTCTCAGCCAACACGAAACCCAACCACGGCATCACTGTCACGATCTCACTTACCGAGAACATGCACCCCTCATCACGGAAACCAACATCGGTCAACGCCCATGCTTGGCGGACCTATCAAACGTCAGCTTCACAACCCGCTGATCGCTCTCACACCCTACACTAAGGGCAACCATCACTGAGCTTCCACCTGGCAAGCCGAACATTTACAACAACACAGAACCAACTTGGCCAAAAGACAACTTCTAACAAAATCCCAGATCCAACCTGAGAAAAGCACACCTCATAATCAGACACCCAAGACCTCACTGGTCCACGGCTCTCATCATTCTCGAGCCCTAACAACCAGCATCTTCTGTCTGTGAAAGACCATCCACTGGTCACCAGATACTCGTCAATGGGGAACCTCCACTGGCCCAGCGGCACGCTCCAAATCACGACAGGCCATCCGCTGACTCTCCCACAAACCATTACCGCATCTCGAGCCAGATCTCTCTTGGACACAGCATCCGATTTCGAGCCTCACGCCAACTTTACCCTCTCAGGGGAGCACGGCGAAACCAAATGACAAGATCCTAGTGTCTTCGGTCTTTACCTCACTCGACTCAGACTTATAGGGGAGCCATCCCATGCTGGTCGCAGATCGAGGATCACCATATATAACGCCAATGTCTCTTCAGAGACTCTCCACACACAGGCATCATCCATTACCCCATCGAATCCTATCTCATCTCAATCACTCTAAATGGACGCCTGCCAATCTCGATTCCGCTCTCATCATAGAGTCTCGGGATGTAACCTCTCACGATCCGTGACACACTTCTCCAAAACTGACAAGTGCCACTTGCTACCACAGCAAGCGGGTCGATAACGTCGCGACCAATGCTCACGGGTCCCCAGATAATACACTTCATACCATGGTCAATCACTCGGTCAACCCGAACAGGCGCTCACGGCCATCGACCGGGGCCCATAATCTTGCCAGAGATCACTTCTCCAAAATCGCAATCTCATTCGAGAACACAACCTCCAACACATGGATAGGGTACTCATGCGGCGCACTTGCCAACATATTTCTCAAATTCTCCATCCAGCCAGTACAAAAAATCACAATGCCTCAAACAATGGCACGGCAGCAACATGCCTCACACTGAGGAACCAATCCTCCGACGCTCTGTATGTACTTCGGCACTTGTGTTTTGGAGTCCGTGTCTTGTGAGCCTTCACTAGTCGTAGCCTTACGGCACGCTTCAGCGTGACGGCTTTTATAGCGGGGCACTTCCGGTTCATGATTTTTAAGCTAGTCTTCGTTGGCTCCCGTGGTTACCGTTGCGTCCTATGGGGGGAGAAAACTAGTTGGAGGCCTGGCTTAGGCAAAAGCCAGTGTGTGCACACGTGGTCAGGGGCTTTGGACTGATGTCGACGAGCATTCCCCTATCTAGTCACTCACGACTTGCTTACTGTTCTGGTTCTAACAGTGTCTTAGTCTCTACCCGTCTGTAGGTATCGTAGAAGAGATGCTAGTAGGCGCAGCATAAGACGTTAGTGGACGTAGCTGGCTGTTCTTCTAGTGTGGGGCACTCCAGTCACGTGACGTGTGGCTCTTTGTGATACCCTTCACGATTCACTTTGCGTTTCTCGTGTGTCGTGACCTTCTGGGTTAGCCCTTCGTGGCTATACTCGGGGTCAGTGTCTGCCATTTGCACGACATTCTAGTTGTGTATGTGGCAGTGTGCACGACGTCCTTATCGTGTTGTTTGTCATTTGTGGCGGTCGTCTGTCTAGGTTTCCCTAGGCTTTCTTGTTGTCCTTGCAGGTCTTCATTTGGAGCATAGCGTCGTGTTGACAGTTCGGTAAGCTTCTGATTTCTTCAGTTCAGAGTTCACCCCTCTGTCTTTGCTTGCGGTAGTGTCTGTTTTGTAGGTTCATTGCGTCGGTAGTTCGGCAACTCCTGACTTTGTTAGCTCCGAGTCGCTCTCCTGCCCTTGCTTAGAGTAGTTTGGGGTACCGAGGTTAGTTCGGTAGCCGTTGCCTGGTACGGCTTCCTCCTTCCCCTCTTCCTTAGCTTGCTCCCTACTCCTGCTTCCTGCTCTATTCTTTTACAGCTTTGTAGTTTAACTTTCCCGATTTTCTACTACCTGTTGTCTACTACTGTTGTTTCCTGCTGTTTTAGCGTGTTACTGCGTGTTTTTCTCGGTGGGGATCCGCATGACCCTTACTGAGCCAGTGACACGAGACTCACCCCTGCTTTACAGGTGGTGGTCATTCGTTTGGCTTCCGTGTGTACCTGGGGCGCGTGCTCGTAGTGTCTAGTTGTGGCCAGCTGGTACCCTCATCGGGCTTCCCCTGACTTTCTGGTACGTCCTTTCTTTTCTGTCGACGTGTGCCAGATGGCATGGGGGATTAAGTTGTCTCTCTGTCCAGCTACCCTCTGCCTAATATACAAGGCTCTGGGGGAAATCAACACTCATTAGTTCCCGCGGCAGGCCCGGTATGTATGCCCACTGTATTTTTTCAATGCGTGGGTTTGTTCTCTATTCTCGGAGTTCACCGCGCGTGCCATTCAAGACTGGGGCTCGTGTCGCGGATGCTCGAGTTTGCCAGTGCCGAGCCGGGGCCTACTTCTCTACGGTTGTATGATATCCGGGGCCGATTGACCATAGTTCCTCAAGATGCCATCGGGACCATTCATTTCTGGGCACTGGCTGTGCACTCCAGCCCCTTGGTGAATAGTAAGAGAGAGTGCAAGGACGACTAGGTGGAGAAGTACGTCCACCCGATTAGCCAGGCGAATGTGGTTCGCTCACTGCTGGAACCCGAATTGAGGGATTGGGCACTGTCCATCTGCCCCAATGTGCTGGCATTCAGGAAGGGGGAGACGTTACTGCTGGAGCCATATTACCCTTTCCGTTTTGGCTGAAACTTTGGCTATGACCAGCATATTCCTGTATACAGCACCCAGTTCGGCTTGGCGACGTGGGCTCTTCGGGGAGGCTTAGTTGCATAGAACGCCAGAGTCTAGTGGGACTTCTTCCACCGAGCAAACGTCGCTGCCTTCAGAGTACCAGCTCTCGACCGCATCCCTCGGGTGACACCTGAGTACATGAAATGGTGGAACGCCCGCACGGCCTTTTTATCGCTCTCACAAGACCAACTACTGGGGCAGGGCGGAGAGGGGATTCTTGAGCCGATAGCCCGTGCCCATTCTTGACGTCGACCCAGAGCACCTCCTACGCTTGTGGCATGGCAAAAGCAAAGATGTGGCTGACTACATGATCACTCGTAAGGCGGCCTGAGAGAGTAAATCGGCACTACAGGCCAAGCTGTCTTCGATGGCGAAGGATGATTTCAAGAAGACCCTGCGGGATCTCTGTCGCATTGGATCAGACTGCTTGGAGCGGATCAACTATCCATTGCCGATAGAAGGGGAAGGCACCCTCGCAACCAGCTGGCGGGCTGAGAAGACTTGATTTGCCCCTATCGCACATTTGTAAGGAGGGACGAGCGGAGGCCACAGAACTATGCAGACACTACCTGGTTCTACGTCCTCCTACGGGTGCATGGGCTGACAATTGAGGCTCGACTGGATTTCAAATATAAAAATTTTTCATCATGCTCAATTGAAAATATTTATTCTCTGTGGGATCGACCCGTTCTTACCACTTTACTCTAATTCAAATCTTTTAAAGTAAGTGAGTGTAGTTATTTTTGAAATTGTGGCATGACTTTTCAATGACAAAGTTTAGTGGCTATCTATATGGGGTTGCTTCAGGCACTAGCGGAGTGCTTCAACTGACGGTGGAACACTGTGGTGACAACCAAAGGGGAGACCTCACTAGACTTGTGGTCGCTATTTTGGATTTCTAGCTTACCGATCAGTGGCGAGGGATACGAGGAAGTGGTGCTGGACGACCTCCACCGGAGTCACACTAATGGGCAACGTCGATACTGGGTTCCCCACAGTTACCGGTACTTGTTGAAGACTTGGAAAGACCTAGCTTTGGCAGGGAGAGGGACAACCGCACAGACTCCCAGGGTGCCTCTGAAGGTGTGGGTCTATCATTTCTACGGTAGGCTCTTTTGCTTCTACCATGAGTTTCTGTGAGATCAGACCCGTGGGTGGAGTATACGGAGGGGGAGCTACAGTTCAGGACCTACTCCAAGTGCATCTATGCGCCGCTAGGGGGTGGAACCCCCATGGGCTGCCAGACGTGACTTATCTAGCTGCGTATCTGGTGTACTGGCTGGCGACGTTCGTGGTCCCCCATGGGGAGGATAGTCGTCTAAGGGACGAGCTACTGTGGCCCGCGTACTTACTAGCAGAAGGGTAGAGGCTAGCATTGGCTCCTGCAGCGTTGGCCAACATTTACCAGGGGCTGGGAGTTTTGTCAGCACATCCTGTGCCATGTTAGTGGAGTTTGCTTCTGCCTACCCACTACCTCAATGTGTGGGTCAGTTTACTGTTTCTTGGGCTGGTGACACGGTCGACGGTGGTGAACCCAACGATGCCTTTACTGTTCAGCTTCACAGGATAGCCAGATGGAGATGTCGTAGCACAATTGGAGGGAGCAAGGAGGGATCTATCTTACTTGCCCGGCAAAGGGGAGGACGGGCTCCCATTTGACGACGCTTCAAGGGACTCTCGCTTGGTTCTGGTGCCTTTGAGTGGCGGGGTGACCTGCTGTGATGACCCGGATCCCGGATACCAGATATACCCGATAGGGCTATCGAATATACTTGATACCACTTGGAACCCGTGAGGCCTCCCAAGGGCGGTAAAGCCCCTAAAGGGACATCGGGGGAGTGTTGTACCTGGACTATTTCTAGGCAAAATCACAAGAAATAAGGGTTCGGGCATTTCACCGAACACCCTCCAGGCACAGGCTATCCAGCCCTTTCTATAATCCCATGGGTCCCTACAAGGGCCCCGACCAACTTGTCGTGATGCACGGTGACACAAGCAACTCCACGGAGTCAACTCTGGCCACTCACATACGGGCCTTGCCCGTATCCTACATCGCCACTCAGGCCAACCCGGGGGCGCCCCTATGTCGAGCCACGTCACGTGGCACCCAGTAAAAAGGGCCAAGGGGCCCACCCAGAAGCACGTCTTTCAACCCTCAGAGGTCAAAGGGAGACCTAACTAAGTCAACCACGGGCTTTGGAGGCCCGTCGCACGCATGTACGGCTCACACAGGCATGCTCGGCATTTCGTCGAGCACCTTATGGGCGCGTATGTTCCAGCCCTTCTACACCAAACCACGGGCCATCCCATGGTTCCAACCCCTCAGTTGGGTCCTACAATGACCCCTCAGCAAGTCATGGTCGATCCCGACACCCAGTCATATGGCAATAAGCCACTCAACTCAAGCACTCGGGTCGACCCGAGGCTATCCGGTCAACCCGTCGTGCAATGTGGCACACAGCCCGAGGCATGGCTCACAGCCACAAAATGCCTCCCCTTAGCTCCCACGAGCTACCGTCGTCAACCCAAGGCCTGTCGTGTGGCCCCTCAACCACCTACTCAAGCCGTTCGGCAATCCGGGCCGTGTCGGGCATTTACCCGAACACCTTGCGGGCGGCTATGACAACCCAAAGAATGGTGCCCCCACGGGCCCGTACTAGCCCCTCAGAGATCAGAGTCCGTCAAAGGACAGCCCTGAATGACGCAAGAAGACCCTCAAGGGCCATCCCCTAGGGTTACGACCTCCCCCGGGGCCAGTTCACCCTAGGGGCGGCCACGCACCCCAGGTAGGGTGAACCACCTTGCCAGACGTGCCCTCCCTCCAGCCCAGTGGTCCCACGACCCCACTCAGTTCCGGTTCATCCCATTTACGGACCTACAACGCGGTTCGTGTGCCATACCAGTTCGAGGAATCAACATGTGGAAGCACGGAGTGACAATACGACGGGTTCACTTTTCGGTCAATGCGCACAAGTCTCGGCTTCCACATATCCTCCCAGTCAAAATGTCCTTTTCTTCTTAGTTAATTTAGGGAATCGGGTCATCGCTATCATGGGCTCTCAGTGCAGAATGGCGGTAATTCGATACCTAGTATCGGGTTATCGGTATTGTTTGCTCTGGGATGTTACACAGGGCCACCGTTGTGACTGTAGTTGATGGCAATTGGGTGTTGGGGGCACCGTTGTGACTGAAGTGGCTGACAATCGGGTGTCGGGTGCACCATTGTGACTGGAGTGGCTGGCAGTCGGGTGCCGGGGGCACCGTTGTGGCTGAGCTGTTGAGTGATCGGGTGCCTGGGGCCCCGATGTGACCGACAGTCGGGTGCTAGGGGCACTGTTGTGACTGAAGTAGCTAGGCACCGCTGGACCTTGATGGTCATGCTCGGGGCCCATTGACAGAGGCGGGGGCTTGATGCTTTATTTTGTACCGAGACTTGTGGAGTATGCCTATTGTCTGGGTAACAACACTGAGGGCATGCTTATCGAGGTGACCCCAAAGTGGCACACGATCATCGAGGTGGGAAACCAGGCTGGGTGCCTCAATTGAGCCATGTCTGATGGTGCGTGACCATTGGGATCGAGACTGGGCAGGGTGCTCTTGTCAAGTAATGGCTACATCGTGCACAATTATCGAGGCAGAGATCAGGCATGGCGCCCCAATCGAGTAGCTTCTGAGGGTCAGGCAAGATTATCGAGGTAGGGACTGGACAGGGCCCCTCAATCGAGCAACGTTTGATGGTGCACGATCATTGAGGCAAGAACTGGGTAGGGTGCCTCAATTGAGCAACGTTTGATGGTGCACGATCATTGAGGCAAGGACTGGGCAGGGCGCCTCTATGAAGCAGCATCAGAGGTCATGCGCGAACATCGAGTCAGGGCCGAGCAGGGTATTCCCATCGAGCAACATCTTGGGGCGCATGATTATTGAGACAGGGCTTGGGTAGAGTGCTTCCACTAAGCGCCATCAGGGTCGTGCACGACTATCGAGGTTGAACTCGAGCAGAGTGCTTTCACCAAGTAAGATCTAGGGTCGTGCATGATTGTCGAGATGACATACATTCGTCAAACAGGGGGCCACCTTTTAGGAGGTCAGTGTTTGGGCTGGATGTCATATGAGGGATGACCATGCGGCATGCCCTCGGCGTAAGCCTAGCAAACACACACACAAATCTCCTTGGTGTTTGGGCTAGACGCCGTAGGAGGGATGATCATGCGACATGCCCTCGGCGTAAGCCTAGCAACACAAGAGAGACGTGCGGTCTATCGCAAGACCGCACATCCTCTCGAAAATGGGAAATTTAAAGAGCTTTTCTCTCTCATTTCGGGTGTTTTGTTCTAAACTTCTCCCGATGATTCCTCCGTGGTTTCTTCACCATTTTTGATGCCGTTTCTTCCGGGGATGAGATAAATCAATTATCTCCATCTTTTGTTTTATTATCCAAGCCTAAAAATACCTAATTATCCTCAATTTCGAGCTAAGGCCCTAGGTGCTCTATAAATAGACCCTAAGGCTCAGCTTTCAAAGGAGAGAGATCAAGGATCAACGGCGAAGCTTTGTCGAATTGTCAAGTGATCCCAGCACAAGGAGGGAGACCTTCTACGTCCTTACAGGCCTCCGGTTTAAGGGAGTAGTCCGTTCATGGTGTAGTCTATCAGCTGTCTTGTCGGTCCTTCGTCATTACATGTACGCTTTCTTTTCATTGTCACTTGCTTCTCCTCACTCTCATTGTCATTTTCACACACACACCCACGTTTTTGGTGCCCCTAGGGGTTTAAAAACCTCCAAGTGAATCCCCCATCCATGTTAAGTAGTTTTAGTTTTGCCATTTCTAGCACATACTACACTTCATAGATCTAACTTGGGTTTCACTTTGTTGGTTACACGTTATTTTGCAGGTCAGCAGCCATTCAACACGAGGCCCACTCTTTCTGACCGGTCGGAAAGAGTAGAGGAGGAAGTCCCCACGATTTGGAGGTAGGTGGAGTAGGGCGGTTGATTGTCAGCCATTCATCTTCATCCTGCGACTGATCCAGAACCGCACTACCTACGTTAGGCGGCCTGAAGAGGTCCGCACAACATTAGGTGGTTCGTCATTAGCCGTTCATCCTCCCAGCATTAAGCAAAGGCGAGTGTCCCCCTCTTTCGCAAGACACGACGTGCCTATCACGTCCGGGGTCTTGGGTGGCAATCACACAGGTTTTATCTTCACCTCACTCTTCTGGTTCCTTAGTTTCCTTCATACTTTTCTAGTCGTGAGGAGCAAAAGAGGTGGACTGATTTCATTGCCGGTACTTTCAAAAGAAGGAAAAGGCCATTTTTTGATCAACAGCGGAGGCATGTCCATGACGGCCTTTGCTTTATTAGGATCGATCTGGATCCCCCGTTTGCTCACTATAAAACCTAGCAGCTTCCCTGAAGAGACTCCGAAAACACACTTCTTCGGATTACATCTGAGTCATAGCGTTGCTCGGATGGGAAAATAACCACCCCTGGTGCCTGCCCCTCAGCCCAAAAGATGGCTCGACCATAGCCCTGGGCGAACCCCTTCCGGACGCCCCGGTGAAAGCCCAACTCATAGTAGGGAAGGGCAGCCTTCTGGAGGTCAGCCTGGTAGGCCTCTGAGCGCTTGTACTGCTCGAGTGCCTCCACCCCTGCAGACTCCACCTTGCTTACGTGCTCAGTGGACTTCTGCTCTGCCTCGGCCGACTTCTCCTCCGCCTCAGCCTGCACAGCTTCAGCCTCCGTCCAAAGTCGCTTGGCCTCCTTAGCTCAGCCCGCGAGCTCTGCGCGCTTGGTTTCCCACTGACCATCGCACTCGGTCTGGGCCGCGCTCTCCTACGCCAGAAGCTTGCTCTTCAGCTCAAGAGAAGCATGGACCTGAACCAACTGCTCGGTCAACGCCTGAGCCTCCACCTCACTCGACCTCACCCGCTCCTGAGACGATGCACTCTCCCATTGAAGCTCCTCGATACTGGTCGTGAGCCGAGTGATCTTCTTGTCGGATGCATTAGTGGCCCACGCAAGAGTCGTTCGCTCTGACTCTGATTGAGTATATGCGTCGGCCATGGTAGCCCCCATCTGGGCCATGAGCAGATCGCCCTCCATGATCAGCTCGAGGACTACAGATGGAGAACGCTGCTTATCTCCTCCTCGCGCCACCCCCGAGGCTACATTACAACACCTCTAGTACATGGGGCCCCACATGTCGGGAGGAGGGTTAGCCCTTTTTAAAGTAGCTGGGACAGGAGTTCCCCTTCTGGGCGATACTCCCTCGGGACCCCCGTCGGTCGACTGGGGTTGCGTCGCCCCATCCCGCCTCCATCCGACCTCGATAGGCTCGGTCCTGACGCCTCCACTTTGCACCCTGCCGACCTCGCCCGATGCTCCAGTCTCGGCCAACACCGCCTGAGAGTCACCCGCCTCAGCCACAACCTCTGCGACCTCCCCGGCCCCTCTTTCCTGGTGGAAAGGGGAGCCAACCAAATAGGCTCGGCCCTTTCCAGCTCGGTAGAGGGGAGAGCCGAACCGGCGACCCCTTCGACCGAACGGACGGCCCCGGCCTTCTTGGCCCGCTTTGTAACATCCCAGAGCTCAGGGCACCGATAACCCGATACAAGTACCGAATTACCGCTACCAAGAACTGGGGACGCCACCCATGATGTCCACCTTCTTAGATCCCTTCGATCCTTTCCAATGGAAGTTCAAAGGTCATCCCACAACCCCTCACAAAGAAATCATCTTTGGAGTAGGAATGCATGTGTCTGGGCACCTCACACAAGTTGGCATGATTAGTAAGTCAGGTCCTTTCATTCATCACACCCACATGTCAAGTCGGAAGTATGAGTAGTCTGTATTTGGGTGTGCCGGCCCTCCCCCATCCATCGGCATCAACAAGTTGGGTCTAGAGCATGATAGGTTCATACATGGCTGCCCTCTTCCCCCGGTATTTACCACACCCATGCATGATAGATTCACCTACGGATGCCCCGCCGTCCTAGGTCCATCAAGGTTTACATAGCCGCATTGCATGATAAGTCCACTTATGGTTACCCTGGTCCCCCTTTGCATACCACACACTTCCCACCCACACCGCACCGTAGCTCATGGCCTACTCATTCAAGCAAGCATCTAGCAATGGATGGTGAGGTTCATAATGAGCAGGCAAAAGCTCATGAGTGCCACTTAGGATTCCAAGTAGGCAACCTTATGATGGTGGCTTTGGAGTGGCTCTACCCTAGGGTCATATCTAGCTTGAGGGCACGAGGGCTTGGACCTTGTCACGTTCTGAGTGGCTTTGGTAACCCAGCTTACGGGTTGAACTTCCTGATGGATTTTGGGATACACCCCACTTTTCACGTGGCGGATCCGACACCCTCTAAGGCCACCTCAGTGGAACCCAGTGAGCACCTTAAGCCTACCCCCACCTTTGTGAGTGACACCCTTGGAGAGTCTCCACATATCAGCCTGAGAGTCTGACGTGTGCACACGGAGGCAATATTAGGCAAGCAGGGTACTATCGCCAGTAAGAGGGTGTGCCCGAGACACCTTGAGAGGATGAAGAGTCGTCCCCCGGCTAAGGACACGAGGTTGAGTTCGGAGGTTGTGGCTCACCCGGAGCTGCATTGGAGGTCCTCTTCCCCCGCGGACCCATACTCGACGGAGTCGAGTTCTTCACATCTCAGGGGTATGATGGGGGCATCTCTCGCCGTTCACATTTTTCCATAGCCCCGATTGCTCACTGACATGGTTCCACTATTTCCGTCACATTTTTCTGAGTCGAATCATGTAATTTTCATATTTTTTATGAGTCATAATCATGTAATTTTTCTTTTATTTGAGTCCAGTACTTAGGTTAGAGAATAAACCTAATAAACTCAAATAAATAAACCAACAAAAAGATTTCTTCACTTTGTCTTAGACCTTCTGTCTGAGCAAGGTCTGTCGATCCCGACATCTCCACGGGTCAACGTCCATATTCTATCTTGGCTTAGACCCCACATCTTTGCCAAGGTGGTCAACTTTGACAAGACGTCGGGATGACATCTTCATTTACACATTCCACCCTTATTTCAGACCTTTCGTCTGAGTAAGGTTGGTTGACTCTGACACTTCATCGGGTTGACAATGATATTTAGCCCTGGGTCTGGGCCTCTCATACATCATCTTTCTAGTCAACCCTTGCCCCAAACCTTCTATCGAAGTAGGGCCCGTTGACTTCGACGTTCTATCGGGTCAACACCTACCCCATATTCTACCCTTGGCTCAAGCCTTATGCCTTTGCCAAGTTCGTTGAGTTCGACATGACGTCGAGTCAACACTTACCTTATATTCCTCCCTTGGCTTAGGCCTCATGCCTCTGTGAAGTTCATTGGCTTTGACATGACGTCGACTTAACACTCATCCCATATTCTGCCATTGGTTTAGGCCTCAAGCCTCTGCCAAGTTCGTTGACTTCGACATGACGTTGAGTCAACACTCATCACATATTTTTTCCTTGGCTTAGGCCTCACGCCTATGTCAAGTTCGTTGGCTTCGACATGATGTCGAACTAACACTTATCCCATATTTCACCCTTGGCTTAGGCCTTACGTCTCCGCCAAGTTTGTTGACCTTGACATGATGTCAGGTCAACACATATCCTACATTCTTTTCTTGACGTAGACCTCACATCTTTGCCAAGTTCATTGGCTTTGACATGACGTCGGGTCGACACATATCCTATATTCCTCCCTTGGCTTAGGCCCCACGTCTTTGCCAAGTTGGCTAACTTCAACTGTCTGTCAAGTCAACAACCATATTCTACCCTGGCCCAGACCCTACGTCTCTCCAAGGTTAGTTGCTTTCGACATGGTGTCGAGATGACAATGGTAGCTGACTATAGAGACCGATGTAGCGACCAAATAGCAACCGAATAGTCACCGAATCGCTGACCATAGAGACCGACTTAGCGACCGTATAAGCGGTCTCTATTAGTGACGGATAATGCAACCGATTGGAAGCGGTCGCTATCAGCGACCGATTCTGCGACCGATAGTCGTCGGTCTCTATCCGCGACCGATTCAGCATTTTGATTAAGGGGGAGGAGTCACTCATTAAGGTGGAGCATCTTAGGATTCATTCATGGGGGAGTTTGGTTTATGCTAATATCTAACTGTGCTCAATTTCTCAGCAAAATACATCATTTCTCTCTTACATTATTTTTTGGGTTGTCATCATCAAAAAGGGGGAGAATGTTGGGTCTCCTCTGGGATTACTCAGCAGTGTGTATTGCTGCATGTGCTGAATGTGTTTTGATTCATTGGCAAGTGTATTGGAAACAGTCGAGTTGACTTTATTGGCAATATCTTGACCTAATGATGATGTGTATTTTGACGCACTTTATATGTCAGATAATCACTGTTGTACCTGAACTATTTCCTAGCAAAATCACAAGAAATAAGGGTTCGGGCATTCCACTAAACACCCTCCAGGCACGGGCTATCCAGCCCTTTCTACAACCCCGTGGGTCCCTACAAGGGCCCTGACCGGCCTGCCGTGATGCACAGTGACACAAGCAACTCCCCGGGGTCAACTCCTGCCACTCACATGCGGGCCTTGCCTGTATCTTGCATCACCGCCTGGGCCATCCCGGGGGTGCCCCGATGTCGAGCCACGCCACATGGCACCCAGCAAAAAGGGCGAAGGGGCCCACCCTAAAGCGGGCCATTCAATCCCCCAAGGTTAAAGGGAGACCTAACTAAGTCAACCACGGGCTTTGTAGGCCCGCCGCAGGCATATACTGCTCATGCGGGTATGTTCGGCATTCCGTCAAACACCTTGTGGGTGCATATGTTCCAGCCCATCTACACCAAACCACGGGCCACGCCATGGTTCCAGCCCCTCAATTGGGTTGCACAATGACCGCCCAGTGAGTCGGGCCCAACCCCGACACTCAAACAAGTGGCAATGAGCCATCTGATCCTAGTATTCAGGCCAACCCGAGGCTACCCTTGACAACCAGTCGTGCAACATGGCATACAGCCTGAGGCATGGCTCACAGCCGTAAAGTGCCTCCCCTTAGCTCCCACGAGCTACCATCGTCAACCCAAGGCCCACCGTGCGGCCCCTCAGCCACCTATTCAAGCCGTTCGGCAATCCATGGCGTGTCGGGCATTTACCTGAACACCTTGCGGGTGGCTATAACAACCTAAAGAATGGCACCCCCACGGGCCCGCACCAGCCTCCCGGAAATCAAAGTCCATCACAGGACAGCCCCAAATGATGCAAGAAGAGGAGGTTGATTGGATCAAGGTTACTCCGAGAAGAAACCGCGAATCCAAGCCCTCCAAGGAGCCAACCCAGAGCAAAAAGCAAAATTCCAGGGGCAAATCAGCCCAACCTCGAAAACCAATTTCACCTTCTTCCGAAGAGGCTGCACGCCTCAAGAAACAAGACGAATGCACAAGTACGAGGGGCAAATTGCCTCAAGGAAAATCGGTCAGGAGCTCTCCTTATTTTACAAGGACGAGGAGCTCACCACCGAGACGCTCGAAGAAATGCTCCAGGAGCTCTCTTGCAATATGGTGGCGATCCCGCCGCCTGACAACATAAACTCCCAATTCGGAGAAGGCAAGGCGGCCGATGGCCCCAAACGTGATGCCTCGACGACAACATACCAACGCCGTTCGGCGAGAAACAACCGAGGTCGTGGCAGAGGCCGACGTTGCGGATGCGAAGGTCCCCTGATTCTCGACTGAGTCATATTGTTCAAAGGGGAAGAATCGAGCCCTATCCCTGAAGCCCAAATATGGGGGATCGTCTTTATGCTCGACTCCTCGTAGGGTTCGGGGCCCATCTCAGAAGCCAAAACATTGGGTGGTGTCCCCTTCATACTTGGCTCTTATGATGAAGAGGAGGATCCGGCCAAGCCGCTAGTGCAGGACAAGGCGTCAAAGCAAGCGGGTCCCTCCAACAGGGATGAACCCACAAGACCAGTAAGCCCTTCTGATAAGGGCAAATCTAATGAGTCCTTACCATCCTCGGAGGGATCTCTGGCCCGACTGTTTCAAAAAAAAGTGGAGGGCCGAAGTGAGGAGCCTCCTTCTAAGCGGGAGAAGCATCGTGGAGTGCCAGAGACTCTGGCGGAGATCATCCCGCCATTTGACAAGACCCGCGACTAGGCAGACTGCAAGATCATCCATCATATGAAGTGGTTCCCAACTAATGTTACTATCATGGTATGCAATCTCGCGAGATCTCACCGAGATCTCTATCTCGGCGCGTCCGCGAGGCACGAAACCATCGTGAGTCGACGCATCTCGGAGATATCATAAGCGGGCGGGACCGGCAGGCGCAAATGGGGTGAACAAGTCCCGTTAGGCGAACCGGTCGAGCCTAAAAGCCTTGAACCCCCACCCCCAACCCTAAAATTAGAAGGTATAATTTTAGATTTGTGTAACTTTTGATGCATATTGATATTAGTGCATGTGAATGGATTCTGCTCTCTCTCTCTCCACTCGATTCACTCTCTCTCTCCCTCGTTTCTCACCCTCTCTCACCCTTTCTCTTTCCTCCGCCCCTCTTTCGTCCGCTCTGGGCCGTGCCGACCCCGGATCGAGGCGCAGGAGGTACCATTGGAACCGACTCATCGCGAGGATCACGTCAGTGCCATTCTTTTCGCTGTTCGTGGAGCGTAGGATCGGGTCGGGTCGTGAGGTGTACTGGAGCTTCGTCGCCGGCATGTGCGCTTATCGAGATTTTCACCGCGATCGAGGTAGGGAGATGGACTCCTTACTTCGCTAGGAATATTTTGGTACCATATGCATGCCCATCCATAGGCGTTTGCATCATTTCCTGTGCAAGTTGCATTTTAGGGGTTTTTAGGTTAAAAATGCTTAAAAAATTATTTGGGGGTGGTATATTTGCATTTGATGTATGCCATAGTTGTAGGAATCATGCTATTCAACTTCTTCTACCCATTTCTTTTGTTTCGCGTCGATCCGGCTTGACCGAAGGGGAGTTCGGTATGAACTCATCCCTCTCGTTTCCCAGTCGGTATAACGCGCCTGCCAGAGGCCGTTATACGTTTAACGGACCCTAGGGGGTGCGTTATGCATTGCACGGTGGACCACTCGAGGACCGCTATGCCATCGGAGTTTTCTGTAGGTCGATAGGTTGTGGGGCATGACGGACTAAGCCTTGTCCGCCATGGCCAGTATAACGCCCCACTCTAGGTGCGTTACACTATGTGGTTTCCTGTGGAGTTTTTTTGAATTTTCAACGTTCGGGTATCTTTAACGGACCACTCCTGGTGCATTATATCCACATGGCACACTCGTCCTGGTGCGTTATGGTCTGTGTATTTTTGAAGGATTCTCTGGAGAGTATAATGCGCAGGCTGAGGCGCGTCGTACATTGGATGACGCCCCATCGGAGATGCGTCATGGTCTGCATGTCTGTGTTTTAATATGTGCACAGGTGAGTATAACGGCCCTGGGGAGGCACGTTACAGTCGCTTAACGCCCCCAACCCAGTCCGTTACACTCTGCTACTTCGGTAATGTTAGAATTGCATGTTTAACTTCTGTCTTATGCATGCCATGCTACGTCCTTATTATATTTGTGCTATTTGTGATTATTGGCTCGCTCCTAGTATCCCAATGGAGTGCTTGGACTTTCCATGTGATGGAACCACTAGACGTAGCGCCCTGCACTACAAGTACCGGTCTCACGGCGTGAAAACCCACACACGCACGCCACGGCGAAACGACCGAAACTCACCGGTCAACACGACCCAAACCCGAAGGTCGAAGCAACTGAGACTGACAGTCTGTCACTCCCTGTCCAGAATAAAAGTGCCTCCCACTAGTAGAACGACCGGATGCATCCACTGATGTCTTATGCCACGCCACAAGTGTCTAGCTACTATTCCCCAGGCGCGAGACTCAGACACACACAAGTAACCACAAAGAGAGTGACTAGCTGGGGTCACGCCCGTCGATGCGTGTCCAACAGCCCCCAACCATGTGTGCATACACAGACCATGCACCCTAGGTCTGGCCTCTAACTGGTTTTCCCCTCATCCGGACTCTGGCCGACGACGTGGGGCCCGATGAAAACCGGTCTAAAAATCATCCTCAGGGTAACCGTCCCACCACTCCCAAGTGGATACTAGCACACGCGTATTGGCGGGCTACGACTAGTGGAGTGTCTCTGAAGGAGTAGACTCTCAAGCCATGGCAAACAACGTCCGAATCCAATGAAGTATGGGGACTGTCCCACGTACGAGCACCGTTGCACGGTGACCACAGTCTGAAAAGAAACGGGATTGCGCGCCACACGGAATAGCCCAGAGCCTGGCGGACCAACACTAGTGCACTACAGGCGGTGACGGACCAGTACAAGTGCGCCACGGTCATCTGTCGGACCACCTCAGGTGCATTAGGAACCCAGTGTAAAACGGACCAGAACGCGCCTGCACAGGTGCGTTACAGAACATGACGGACCGACAAGGGTGCGTCAGGGCACTCGGTGTAAAAACCATTGTGACGCAGCTACCCATGGGCGTCACAGTACCTGACGGACCGGGACAGGCGCGTCGCACGAGCCAAAACAGAGAACGTAACGTGCTCCTCCAGGGGCATTACGTCACCTAATGGACCAGCTCAGGTGCGTTAGGTCACGGGACCAAACCGGCTATAACACACTCCCCTAGGGGCGTTACAGTCCCTAACGGACCAGCAGAGGTACGTTAGGTGGAAGGCATAATGCGCCTTCCCAGGAGCGTCACATTCCCTGACAGACCAACACTAGTGCGTCAGGCTACAATGACCCCCCAATGGTAAGAAACACTGTGACGGACCAGCCCAGGGCCGTCACAGTCATGTGACGGTCTATCATGAGACCGTCACAACGCACAAGGTAAGGGGCGTTATATAACCATAACGGATCTACCCTACACCGCCATGCTAACCGCCTTACTGGTCAATGGTCAACAATCGGTCAATGGTCAAATGACGGTCCAATGGGGGTCCGTTAAAGCCACCTGAACGTGAAAAATCCACAGAAAATTCATGACCATAATGGTCAGGGAAGGGTGCGTTATACTAACCACCTATCTACCATGTTCATGAGCATAACAGACCTGGGGTGGTCCGCTATGTGGGCATAACGCACCAGATGCGGTGTGCTAAACACATAACGGTCACTAGTGTGAATGCCATGCGAGCTAGGTGATGAACGGGTATGGTTTGAAACCGAACGACTCCCCGGTTGATAGAAATCAACGGGTTCGCTTACAAAAACCTGTAAAAATGTAAAACCTGCAATGCCATGCATCCATGCAAGCCCATAGAAGCTAGAAAATGCTATTGCAATGCCCAAAAATAATTAAAAACATAAATTAACACATTTTTACCACTATTTAAGAAAAACTAAAAATAGACATTAACTAGGTCAAACGGCCGTGGATGGATGTGCAAGTGGTATGAAAATGATCCTAGTGAGGAGGTGGTTCCATCCCCTTACCTCTGACACGACGAGGAAGCCGATCCGATGCCGAACGGGCGACGAGGGTAACGGTGACCTCCCAGCTGCACACGCCTCCACGCTCCGCGGATCGAGGGAAGAAAGGTGTCCACGTGATCCTCGCGACACGACCTTCTCTACGGCACCTCCCATTCCTCGATCAGTGGCTGATTCGATCAAAACCGAGTGAGGAGAAGAAAAACCCCAAAATTAGGCCTGAAATTCCCCAAAAAGAGTTTTACACGAAAAATGATGAAAACGTTTGCCATCGGCGACGCATGAGGTGTCAAAATGCTCCTGGCGAGATGAGGAACACATTCCCCTACCTCGATCACGACGAAGCCTACAAAATGGTGCGGATCGGACGACGGGACATCGCGACTCTTCTCGACCCGTCTCGTCTCCACACTCCTCGAACCGCGGAATAGAGGGTACCACCTCGACCTACTCGTTGAGCCCGTTCCAACGGCGCCTCCTACGGCCCGGTCTGACGTCGTTTCGACCGAAACTGATAGAGATTGGGAGAGGAGGAGAGAGAGCGTTTGAGGGAGAGAGAGAGGAAGAGAGAGAGAGAGAGATGTCGAGAGTGATGTGGAAAGCACCCATCAAAAGTGCTTCTAACCATGCAGGACCCAAGACTGTTTGGGTACCTGCCCGTGCAAAATAGTTTGATACCTTGCAGGTGTGCCTTGGAGCTGAAAAATAAAGAGGGGTAAATAAACCAAGGCACCAAAAATGGCAAAACCCCACCTCTTGCTTTGATCAGGTAACATTCACACCTTTCATGTTGTTCAGTTGAAAACCGCATATCTTGTTAAATCTGATTAGTCAAAGGTTTCATGCATACATGGTTCTTCATCTGTTTTTGACATTTGATTATGCCCATAGAGAAGCCTATAAACTGCATAAGCATTGTATCAAATTTAAAAATGAAAAAAAATATAAAGAGGGGGTAACTTACAGCATCTAGACAGGGGGAGTGCCTTTAGACTCATCTGTCTTTCTCAATTTGAACCCCAATTGTCTGTCATCTGAAATTGTGTGTCTAAGATGTTTGCATATCATGTCAATCAGTCTGTGCTTAATTAAAATCTTCAGAAAATGTGAATTGCACATAATGTTTATGGTAATCTCTCTCTGACTGAATTGCATGTTTGTTTCATGAGCATACCCCACGACACAACAGACGTGTGCTTGTGGCACTTGAATGATCATCTCATACTGCATCTTGTCAGGGGGAGCATTTAATAAGACTTTGGGCTGCATAAAGGTTGACATCATCCATTCAGAATGTAATGTGCATTGCATGTAAACAAAAGGGGGGTCAATCATAGTCAGCATGTGTCTCATGCAGTCATTCATATCACATCTTGATTGCCAGTACATACATGCAGACAAGGGAAATCTTTACTTTTTGATAGGAGAACTATATGTGTCACTCTCTGATTATTGATCTCCTACTCTAATTGTTACTCCTCATTATTTTTGTACTATCATCTCTCTCAACACATTCAATCATATCTATCTCCTGAGTTCATGTCTTGATATGTCATTGCACTACCTATGAATCTGAATTAATGGCAATCTGGTTATTAGTTCATCATTTTGAGCTTCAAAAATTAGACGTCTTATTCTATAAGAATCAGTGATGTGCCTTGAATGAACTAATGATATAAGCGCAATGAACTTTAGAGTTTAAAGACTAAATTTAATGAAAATGGGAGATGAAGTCTGTTAATAGCCTCCAACCACATACTACATGACTTGTCTAATCTATTCTTTCTGAACCTGAAAACCGTCAGATGGACCCGGCCCAGGCCCAAAAATTGCAAATCACCCTAAAGGGCCTCCTTCCCTTGATGGGCCTTATTCTTCTAATGGGTCTCATTCTTCTAATGGGCTCACTCTCTTAATGGGCCTTCTTCTCTTCATGGGCCTACTATTTCGAATGGCCAATTTTATCTTAATGGGCCTTCTCTTTCTTATGCTCCTGGCCCAGTGTCGAATGGCCAATCTCATCCTAATGGGCCTCCTCTTTCTTCTCCTTATGCTACTGGCCTAATGGGTCCCCATGCTTATGTTCCTTCTAGGCCCATGCACCCTTCCACTCCCAGAATGGGCTTTCCTTCTTCTCCTCAGCCTGGATCCTCTTATTCGGCTCATTATAATCCTGGTCCAAATTCACAATCTCTTGCTTAAGCTAGCCCGCATTCTTCTCCATCTCTCCCTAACCAGGAGATGATTGCTCAAGCCCAATGCCAGCTTGATGAATTGCAATGCCGAATTGATCCCAAATCCTCTTTGAGTGTCCCATTTGTATTTCAAGATCTCTGGCTTCCACTTCCATCACAAATTCCTACATATCACCATTATGGTGGAGTCAGTGACCCCTATGTGCACTTGAAGGAGTTTCTTCTTGAGTCGGCCCAGTTTTGACAAGACCAACGCTTGATGGCTTATCTATTTGACCTGTCATTGGAAGGCCTGGCTTGGGATTGGTTCTTCTCTCTTCCACAAGAGCATGTTGTGAATTTTCAAGTTATGCAAGATAAGTTTATTCAGCAATATCAGGACCAGGTTGGGCCCAGGTATTCTATGGTGGATTTGGCCCATGAGATGATGAAGCCCGAAGAGGATTTCTGCACCTTTGCTGACCGCTGGTGTCGCCTTGCCGCGCAAGTCCTGGGGCACATTCCGGAGTCGGAGCAAATCAAAATGCTTATTTCCAACGCAACGCCCGAGTATCGGTTCATTTTAGCCCTTAATGACATCACCTCTTGGCAACAACTATACAGCCGAGCACGCTTCATTCGCCAACAAATTCAAGGTTCCCTTGACCCCGAGTCTCCACTATCCCCATCCACCTACACCTCACCCTCCACAAACCACCCCTACGCCTCCTATCCATCATCCCCCATGAGTCAACCCTCCACCACATATCCTTCCATGAGTCAGCCTTCCGCTCCCACATACCCATATACCTCCACGTATCAACCCTCCATGCAAGCTTCCTCTTCCCCGTCCGAGAGCACGCGGCATCCTCTTCCTCTCCGACTGCAGACGGCAAGCTAAGGGGAGGCCACGACGGTGGCGGCGGCGAGGTAATCGTGGCGGCGGCGAGGCGAGGGTGTGGAGATCGTGGTTTGAACTTGGATTCGAGATCGGTGGCGATCTGGCGGTTTGCGAGCTTCTTCGAGGTAGGGGGACGGATCCCTCCTCTTTTATTCTCATTCCCGTGATTTCTAGACCGACGAGAGGTCGAGAGGGGCTTATTTTATGCCGGGGTGAGAAAATACATGATTTGAGGTTGAGCGCCATATCTAATGTTTCTCGAGATTTTTGACCGATCTATGAGCATGAAATAATGCTAGGAGGGTAGGGGAAGAGTTCCCATTTGTTTCCCCATCATTTGGAGGTGATTGGAGAGTGGATTGATTTTTTCCAATATTTTTGCTATTTTCGTGCTCGGGTTGGAGTTGCGGTCCTACCAGAGACCGCCAATTCCTTAAGGCGGCCCGCAGGGGGCCGCCATGTGATTTTGAACGTTGGTTGGGTGTTGCGGCCCCCAGGGGGCCGCCACTCTTGGGTTGCGGTCTTGCGACTGACCGTTGGACAGGTCTCAGGGAGACCTATAGGCTTGAGTTGCGGCCCAGGGCTGCCCACCATTTGGAGTGACGGCCCTGGGAGGACTGCCACTCTGTTTCCATATCGACTGGGGTTTCTAATGTGTCGCGTGAGCCTCCGGATGAGTGAATTTCAGTCCTTGGTGGCGTTTGGCTGGAGGGATGCCTCGGGCGTCCCGTGAGAGCTGTGTAGGCACCGAGAGGACCCGGAGGAGTGACTCCATTTCGGTTTTATGCTCCGTTGGTCTGTGTCACTGAGAGTCGGTACACCATTCATCCTGGTGGTACAAAAATGAATCACGATCTCAAAAGAAATTTCTGGTGGCCTAATATAAAGAGGGAAATAGCTGATTTCGTGTCCTGTTGCCTCACTTGCCAGCAAGTTAAGGCGGAACATTTAAGACCTGCTGGTAAACTACATCCTTTAGACATTCCAGCATGGAAATGGGATAGCGTAGGAATGGACTTTATCATAGGTTTACCTAAGACCAGGGGTGGACATGATGGTATTTGGGTAATCATAGACCGATTGACAAAATCTGCACACTTCATACCAATTAAAAGTCGATGGTCTGTGGATGTACTTTGCCCTTTGCATATTCCATAAGTACACTGACTTTGCCTGCATATGCACTGACCTTAGCCCATGTACACTGACTTTGTCGGCATGCGCACGGGCCATGCATGGACTTACTCCCAATTGTGTGGACTTCATCCCAGCCTTGCACGGACTAAATCCCTGCACGAACTAACCTTGCATCACCCTTGGCCAGCACTTGCACGGACCCTACACTAACCTTCCTACGACCCTTGCCCTCACATGCCTGGACCAGCATGGACCTTATCCCTTTTGCATACATGCACAGACCCTGCTTGGACTCAACCCCATACATTTGCATGGACTTTGTTCCAGAACCTGAACATATGCATGGATTTAACATGCATGTGCATGGACTCGGCCCAGATCTGCATGGACTTCATCAAACATGCACAGACTTCATTTGCACCTGCATGGACTTCGTTCAGAACCTGCATGGACACAGCCCTGTGCATATGCCTAGACTCTGCCCCTTCGCTCCAAAACCTGCATCCGTGCATATGCACGGACTCCATCCCGCAACCTGAACACCTGCACGGACTTCATCCGTTAACCCCGTGCATTCACATGGACCCGGGCCAAAATGTGCATGGACTTTGTTCTTCAACCCCGTGCATAGGCACGGACTCAACATCCAAAATCTGCACGGACTTCGGTTCAGAACTTGCACATATGCACAGACTTACCCCAGAATGTGCACGGACTTCATTCCTCAACCCCGTGCATATGCGCAGACTTCATTCCTCAACCCCGTGCACAACCTGCACGGACTTCATTCTTCAACCCTGTGCATATGCACGAACTTCATTCCTCAACCCCGTGCATATGCACGGACTTCATTCCTCAACCCTGTGCACAACTTGCACGGACTTCGTTCCTCAACCCCGCGCATTTGCACGGACTTTGTTCGTCAACCCCGTGCATATGCACGGACTTCATTCCTCAACCCCGTGCACAACCTGTACGAACTTTATTCTTCAACCCCGTGCATATGCATGGACTTACCCAGGGATATGCACGGACTTGCCCAATTATGCACGAACTCAACCCCAATGTGCATAGACTTAAACCCTCGAAAACTTGCATGGACTTTGTTCCTTTGTCCAGAACTTGCATGGACTTCGCATGCATTTTGCATCCAAAACCTGCACGGACTTGACCCTATGAACATGCATGGACTTCGTCCAGCCCAACGAGCTGGGGGCTTGGACAAAGTGCACCGGGCTGGGAGGCTGGGGAGTGCACCGGGCTGGAAGATGCAAGTGCACCGAGCAGAGGGGAGGTTGGTGCAAGTTTGGAGGTGTGCCTGGCAAGGCTAGGCTAGGGCGTACCGGGCAAGGACTGGGCAAGGACTGGGCAAGGACTGGAAAAGGTGTGTGCAAGGTTCAGATAAGGTCTGTGCAGCTAGGAGTTAGGTCTATGCAGGTTCAATGTGAGGTCCGTGCAAAGCTGTGCAAGGTCTGTGCAAGCTGGGGATGAGGTCTGTGCAACTAGGGGGTCCAAAGTCTGTGCAGCTGGGGGCTCAAGGTCCGTACAGGACGGGGTGAGGTCCGTGCAAGGCTGTGCAAGGTGAGCCCTGAGGTCCGCGCAAGTGGGCAGGGTCTGTGCAGTTTTGGGGCAAGGTTGGTGCAATGTTCAGGCGGAGAGGGCCAAGGTCAGAGCTAGTTGGGGCTAGGCAGAGGTGAGGTTGGTGCAAATGGGGGGAGAGGTTGGTGCAGCTAGGGGCTAAGGTCGACGCTAGTTGGGCCGAGGTCGGTGCAAATCTCAGCTGAGGTCGGTGCACATGGGCAAGGTCTGTGCAGGTTTGGGGCAATGTTTGCCTGGGCCAGCATGAGGTTGGTGCAAGTCCACCCTAAGTTCGGTGCAGGTCTACCCAGACTAAGGTGGAGTCGGTGCCGGTTTGCCCTAAGTCGGTGTAGGTTTGCCTAGGCCAAGGTGAAGTCTGGGCATGTGCAGGACGAGGAAGGGCGATGCACCTGTGGAATGTGTGAAGGGCCAGTTGGCCAAGGTCTATGCACACGAAGGCCAAGGAGTGCACCGGGCAAGGGGTGCACCGAGTGAGGAGTGTATATGCGCCGGGTAACGGGCGTGGTGGTAAAGGGGCACTAGGAGTCTGCCGGGTAAGGGACACAGGGCAGCGCGTCAAGTCAGGGGCACTGGAAGCATGCCGGATAGGGCACAGCGGGAGTGCACCGGGGAAGTTGGCCGGAGGGCGTACCTGTTAGAAGGCTTGCGGGGTGTGCCGGGTAAGGGCAGGCGGGGCCAAAGAAGTACCGGGCAGGGCTAAGGGTGTGCCGTACCAAGGTCTATTCAGGGGAGGTTCCCTCTGCTGAGTGGACGCATGTAAAGGGTTTCCTTTTGTTCATGAAATGCGTGCAAGGACTTTTCTATTATTCATTCTTGGTCGTCGAGAGCCACGTTAGGGATGGCTACCTTGCTGTCCCTCTTTGCTTCGGGAGCTTCCCTCCCGTTGTCGACTTCCCCAACTTCCTGGGGGTGGCCTTCATCAGCATACTGGACGTGGAGGCGTCTGACGAGTTCAAGACCAATGCTCCCGCACCGGGGAACACCGAAGCTACTACAGGCTGAGCTGTGGCCCGAATTGGCGGCACCACCCCAATGAGCACGCTGAGCTGCCACGTGCACCACATGCACCAGGCTGCCGGCCTGTCACACCAAGGGTCAGCATCCCGTCGAAGGAGGTCCCGAAGGAACATTACTGGATTCACGACTCCAGGGCGTCGAATTCCAAACTCCAGTAAATCTACGATTGTCGGAACCATCCGGGTCCATCTAGAGGGGCAGAGGCCCGAGCCCATCCCGGACCGAATAATACCAATCATTCCAGTCCGCAACTCTTTCCGCAGATTGGAGAAGATAAAGGAGGAGAAGGTGCCCGCTAGCCCGGCCACCAAACCTAGAAGCATGCAGACTCGTAAGCCGGTGAAATCAAAGCAAGCCTGGGTCCCCAAGGAGGCCCAACTCATGGCACCTGTGCAGGCAGGGCCCAACCGCTCCCGCCATCCAAGGGAGCGAAGAGACGAAGGGGTCAAGATGCCAGTCACGACCCGCCAACCGACAGCCGCCTTATGTGGGCCGACCAGGGGCACCCGTCGCCGATGTCATAGGCGTAATCGCCATGCTGACCACCCGGCATACGCGGATCATGCCTACCCGGATGTCGTCACCGACACCCAACTACTGGCCGCTCTCCCCGACCAGGAATGGGAAGGGATTGAGCAGGCCATGCGAAACTATCTCCGAGGCCCAGGCAGCACCCCCTCGGGTCGCCAGAGATTATTGGGGGCAATGGCCTCCGCTTTCCAGGAAGAAGAGCAAGCCCGATCCCCACCTAGTGTAGAGTCGAGGAACCAGTCGGAAGGGGGACACCAATCTCTCGTACGGGAGCAGACGCCACCCTGACAATTGGTCTTTGATAGGCTGGTCTTCCCGAGCAAGCAATCAGGGAGAGCGGCTAGAAGGAACGGAGGTTGGAGGGTCTTCACCTGCATTATGGCAGGATTCTCTAGTCGATATGGGGCCTTACCTACCGACCCTGATGAAGTGGCTAGGCTAGCTACCAGGCCCGGTCCCCTCACTAGGAGGACCATGTTGTAAGGTGGCCAGGAGTCTTCTTGCTTGTAGTAGGGTTCTCTTCCCTACTGTTGGATGATTATGGTCTAGCTCCGGTCAACCCGGGGTCACTCGGTGGTTGACACGTGGCCTTGTGTGTCTCAGCGGTTCTACCCAGCCCGAGACATTTATTTTGGATGCCTCGAGGTATTGTCCTACCTCGGTCCGTGCGTCCAGGCAAGCTGAGGGTGTTTAGCATTCCTTCAGGTCTTTATCGGTCGCTTCTCGCTAAATGTGTCGTTTCTTCTGGCTTAAGAGGGGACCTATTGGTGGCTTGTCCTACAGCCCCTGATGATCTTGCCTTTGTGTCGCCCGACTTAGGGATCATTGTGCTGGTAGGTCTAGTTGCCTTGTCCAGAGTCTGTCGGTGGTTGTTGATACTACCTTTGGTGCTGCAAGGTACAGGCGACAGTTTGTATTATCTGTCGATACTTCGGCACCTGTGTTTCACGTTTCGGCCCTTTCGTGGACCTCCTCTTGTTGTCACCTCGCGACATGCGAGTGTCTGCCCATTGGCCAGAGGTGGAGAGGTGACCCCGTTCAACGGTTCCTAAACTCGTTTCGAGGGCTCCCGCTTTGATCGTAGAGTCCACGGGGGGAGAATACTAGCTAGAGGCCTGGCTTAAGCAAGAGCCAGTGTGTGCACATGTGGTCGAGGGCACTGGACTGACACTGACAGGTGTTCCCTTGACTAGTTACTCGTACTTGGTCACTGTTCTGGTGTGAACAGTGTATACCCGGACTCCACCTATTGCGGCAGGTGTCGTTAGTCTTGGTACGTTAGCGCACCATATGACATCAGTGGACGTAGCTGGCTGTCTGGCGGAGAGGTTCCCTTGTCACGTGGCTCGTGACTCTCGGCATTTTCTCGAGCGTCGTGACCTGGCTGGGTTAGCCTAGTAGTGGCATTACCCGAGGTCAGTGTTGTGTCTGGTGCATGACGTTCAGTCGTAAGTGGTCGTGTCTAGAAGTGCGTGCATGGCTTTCGGGCCGTGTGTGCCTTCTAGTCCCCGCTCGACCGGTTAGGTCTCTCGGTCCAGTCTCGTAGGCCTTGCTTGTGGCCTCGTGTTTGTCAATAGATCGGTGAGGTCTGACCTCCTATGTTGGGACCAGCCCTTCTGTCGATTGCTAGGAGTAGCTTCAGGTGCCGAGGTTAGTTCGGCAGCTGCTAGTGTGGCTGCACCAGGGAAGGCGCGCTATAGGACTATAACACACGGGAGCAGGGGCGTTAAAGTCAACAGGCACACAACACAATGAACAAAAGCTATAACGCACCAAGAGTGGGGCGCTATAGGAACATAACGCACCTCCCATGGGCCATTATGCCCACCAAAATGATCAGAATCCACAGTTAAACACAGGATATAACGCACCTAACCAGGGGCGTCATATGAATGTAACGTGCAAGGACAGGGGCGTTAAAGGCAACAGGCCTTCAACTCCACACGCAGGGCCTATAACGCACTAGACGAGGCGCGTTAAAGCCACCCAAACTCAAAAATCCACAGAAAATTCACAGTTCACGCAAGATATAATGCACCACTAAGGGTGCGCCAAATGACTATAACGCACTAGGGCAGGCGTGTTATGTCACCTGGGTTTCGAGACTCCAGAGGTCGGAATCAAAACCCCCTCCCGATCGACTGAAATCGACGGGGGATGTGGGGAAACACAAAACCAAACCATCCTGCCAAGTCATACCATCACTCCAAACCTACGCATGCCACTAGAATTAAAAGACGATGTCCATGGAGATGATTTCAAGCATTAAAAGATTAAGATGAACTAAACAAGAACATGCACGAAAAATGAGACAAAGGGCGTCGGACCACGGCACAAGTGGTACCGGCGGTGTCCTAACGAGGTAAGGAAACCGTCCCCCTACCTGGATTACGACGAAAATGGTGATTCGATGCCGATCCGGCGAGAGGGTGACGTGACGCCTCCTGGCCCGGCTCGACTCCACGCTCCGCGGATCGAGGGAAGATGGGCGTCGACGTGATCCTCGTGACGCGACCAATCCAATGGTACCTCTCTGGCTTCGATCAGCGACCGTTTGGACCTGAAATCGAGAGAGGAACGTAAATCGAGAATTTAGCCCAAAATCACCCAAAATAGGATTTGCATGGAAAATGATGAAGATGGCGACAGATGGTGATGCATGAGGCATCAACGGATTCCTTGCGAGACGAGGAGTCCGTTCCCCTACCTCTTGCACGGCAAAGACCGCGAATCGGTGCAGATCAGGTGAAGGGGGCCACGTCGCCCTTCCGCTCGCACGCATCTCCACGCTCCACGATCCGAGGGATGAAAGGTTCCGGCACGATCCTCGCGTCGAGCCCGTCCCGTCGGTACCTCCCACGCATTGACCGGGGTCCGTTTGGGTATTTTTCTAAAAATCCCTTTTAGATCCTAACTCAGTTCCATCTGCCACTGTCCAGATCCGACCACCAAGCAGTATAAAATACTTTTCCCTAACCAAATCTCCACAAAATCGTTCATAAAAAATATCCCCATCTTCCTCTCTCCCCTCTCTATAACTTTCATGAAGACCACAACATCCAGATCGGGGGTCTACATTACAGTCAACAGCTGTTAGCAGTCAGATCTCAGTCTGCCAGACCAGATCTGAGACTGCAAATAGTCCTGTTCAAAATTCTGCCATCAATATTTCGGCCCTGTTAAAATTCCTAGAGTCACAAAATGTTGAAGAATTTCAAGAGAGCTTTCCAACGGCGCTAGTTTCGCATCGATCCGATGTCGGGAGTGATCGCAGTAGTTGATCTTGTCGGGTCGCACACTGTAAAATAGAAGCTGCAGGCCGTGGGCAGCAAGCTTCCCACTAGGTGACCGGAGCCGCCCAGCCCCCACCGGGCGTTCCAGTCCAACCGACTTCCATGAAAGTGCCTCTCCAAGAGCCACCGTCATAGAGGTACCACTCCGGGCCCACTCAGACCCGTTGACCAGCAAGTGGGCCCCACAGCCAGCAGCTTGCATCATCCGAACTGCGCCAACGGGGTGATCAAAGTGCTGCCCGTCAACCGAAGATCGGTCCTCCGGGCCCACATTGTAGCCCTTTACCTCCCTGCGTGGAGTGGGCGATAATTCACTATTGTAATTATTGTAATATTTTGTTACTAGGAGTTACCATACTTGCTCAGGATCGCCTACCCCACGCCCGGAGCGTGGAGGTATCGTGTCCACTCTTCTCTCGGCATTTTGGCTTTACTCGTACATTTTCTTATGCCGTTGCATGTGATAGGTTAATCTAGCTTGTATATTTTTTTTATCACCGCTGCGAGAGTGAGTGAGTGACTCATCCCGTGACTCGATCCGAGCACGGAAGAGCCGACTACCCGACTCATTGCCAGTTTCTCAACCGCGCATGGTCCCACGCATCCCTCGCTAGGGACGCCCGCGAGCTAGAGTCCCAGGTCGCGTGTCCGTCCCGCATCAAATTGGTATCAGAGCCTAAGGTTGAGTCTAGGGTAGTCATTGCATAAAAAGGGGATAAAAAAAGTGTCTTAAGTCTAGGATCATTGTTTTAAAACAAAAGAAAAAAAAGTGTTTTGGTTTGCATCCCAACTCTCAAAGACTTAGCAAAACTTCAAGAAATGAAAGAGTGCGTTGCTCCTGTGTCAAACAGAACAAATGCTGACTTATCACAAACAACAAGTGTACCTTCAACAAGTCCACCCTCCTCGGTGGTTCCCGCCTCATCTTCCAGGAGGGCTTGAAGCTTGCCTTGCTGCCTCCGACTTCCTTGCGGCTTGTTTGGTGTAGCTTGGTCTGACAAGAGGGGACATTCTGGAATACGATGGTCCCGGCTTCTGCAGCGAAGACAAGCGCCCAATTTGCACCAACACTCCTCCATCTTGTGACCTGGGCGGTCACAATTGCAAAGGCCCTTGAATGGTACAACTGGGTCAGGCTTCTTATCATCACTCTTCATCTTCTTATCCTTCCCTGAACTAGAACCTCCATTGGGCCTCTTCTTGCCATTGTCTGGTTTGAAATTCCCGGAACTAGTGGTCTGTTCCTTCTTGGAGTTTCTCCCTCGGATTCTCTCCGTCATTTCCAGGGTGTCTTCTAGAACTTGAGCTTTCCTCACCATCTCAGCATACGTCTGGATTTCCATTGGGGCCAATTGGTTGATATAATGCAACTTCAACCCATTAAGAAATCATTTTGCTTTCATCTTCTCGGTGGACACTAAATGAGTCGCATAGCGAGACAACCTAGAAAACTGAGCTTCATATTCAGTGACAGATAGGTTCCATTGTTTCAAAGCAGCGAACTCCGTCGCCTTCTTTTCTTACACACGGTCGAAAAAGTACTTGTTGTTGAAGAGCTCCTTGAACTCCCTCCATGTCACTTGCTGATTACCCAGAGTGGCTTTCACGGCCTCCCACCATGTTCTTGCATCTCGTTCTAACTGGAAGGTCATCAGAAGAACACGCTCTTGGTCAGTGCACTGCATCACTTCGAAAATCTAGTCCATTTCCTTTAGTTAGTGCTCGGATTCGTCTGGATCCGTCTTGCCACTGAATCGTAGGGCATTCATCCCACGAAAGTTTCGATGAAGATCTCCTACTCCCTGTTGTGCTCCTCCTCCTTGGGCCACTTGTTGTAGGGCCCGAGTTAGTCCTTGCACCATATGCTACATGTCTCTCCATTGCGCACGTTTTGCCGCCATTGAAATACCCTACATGTGGAATAGATTAATTTAGAACCACCTTGTAGGAATTTTTCTAGAAGTAAATTATTAACTTAACCTGAGTCTCTGCCCAAATCTCTGACCAGCCCCACTTGGGTGACATGGACCAATGGGAAGAGGGTGGGGACCCCTGGTTGGACCTACTGCACTTTTACAAAAAAACCCAAACAATCCAAGGGAATGACTCCATGGCTTATAAAGCCTTACAATTACGTACATACTTTTCCAAGGATATAAACACAAATTAAAAGGACATAAATGTAAAATAAACTATACATGCTCAGCATCGATTCCCATCACGTAGTCTTCTGTTGTTATAGTCTAAGTGAGCTGCTCTTAGATTGTGTAAGTTTGTTGTGCTGCCACAAGGCTCTCACAACAAGGGGGCAGAGACTTAGGCTAAGGCTTAGGCCGAACTTTAGGATGGGTGTCGGAATGCCTTTGTTGTGTTGTCACAAGGGTCATATCTTGAATCCATTCTCATAACATAACAATGGGTCTAACCTAACCAGGTCTTGTGATTTGTTATGCTGCCACAAGGTCACGAAGGTCTGGAGGCTGAATATACCAGAAGTTGCAAGGAGTTACAATTGGAAAGAGTTGTCTACTCATTAAGTATGGGGTGGTTTATTGTGCTGTCACAAGGCCACTTCCATAATGTTAATGGGATTCTGGCCCCACTAGGATACTACTGGAGTGTCCCGCCTTTTGCACATTTGGGGGTTGTACAGATTAGTCAAAAAATAGTGGGAGTTATAAAATTAGGATTAAAGACCATATCTTAATTTTCTAATTAATGAATATCTACAATGTTATCTAATTATCACATATATTCTCTTGTAGACTTCTATGGCGAACCACCCGTTACGCGACATACTTGATGCCATTAGGCTTACTAGTCCTAATTATAGTGACTGGCTCAGGAACTTAAGAATTATGCTCACAACTGAGACGATAGCCTATGTTCTTGATTGGCCTCTACCTCCTCTTCCTTCCGATGATGCAGAAGAGAGAGAGATCATTACTTACGAGAAGCATAAGGATGATGCCACACTTACCCAATGCTATATGCTTTCCACTATAGCTAATGAGTTACAGAGATAACATGAAAAGATGGATGCTAGAGCCATTTTGTTTCACCTTGAGGAGCTCTTTGGAGCTTAGAGTCGAATATAAAGATATGAGATATCTAAGAGTATGTTCGGGAAAAGAATGTCTGAGGGAACATCTGTACAGACACATGTTCTCAAGATGATTGAGTGGATCGAAAGGTTGGCAGAATTGACTTTCTTCTTTCTTTTCCTCCCTTTTGCTTACAGTGGAACCTTCCCCTCCCTTTATGGTTTTAGTTTCTCATTGTCTACAGTTTGTTCTGATCTTTGTTCATTGCACTTTCCAGATAAATGGCTGCCCCGAATGGTTCTTCCACTCCCGTTGCTGCTGGTGCCAGACGCGTCCCTCCGCCTCCAGTGCCAGTCGTCACATGACTCAATGTTGAAGATTTGGACCGAGATCATGCCAAGGTAGCGGCACTGACCGAGTCCTCGGGCTCGGACACCGAGAGCATGGACGTTCGGAGGCTTGCCAAGGCTGAGAAAGGCTTCACCTTTGACAGTACTATAGGGAGCTACAGGGGAGATTTCCTGAAGGACCAACACTTTCTCCGCTTCCTTAAGTAGTCGCGGTCTCGGGAGAGGCAAGAGCTGTGGGTTGTGAAGGCGATGGAGCATGTAGTTCTACAGGCTCGAGATAACTTGTCCCATGTTGTTCCTAGAAGCATTCCGATGTACTTGGTGGGCGAATCCCATGAGTGGGAACCCGTATTGGGGCTGGAGGCCGTGCTACCAGTAGAAGACAAATTAGTGAGAACCCCTGGTTTTACTCCAGCCAAATGGGACATGGCCGCGGGTCAGATTCAGGGTGAGCAACGTCGCTCCGGTTTGTTCTTGGCTCCACTGAAGTGGGGTTACCAAGAAGAAACATTACTTTTGGACTGCCTGGCTGTCAGATTTAAGCATGAGCTAGCGCTGGGATGGTTCGGGGAGTTGAAGCTCCAAGATGCCCACAGCTTCAGGGAAGGGGCCATGGAGTTTACTGAATATGTATTATTCAACTGCGCCCCACTCCTTATTCGGGCCGGCATTTACCATAGCGCCTACGCCTCCCGCTATGGCTATTCCATTTCAAAGGGGCTCTACTGTAGAATGATTGAAGTCTTCGGCATAGAGACTAACACTTTTTACACGGCGGAGGGTGAGACGTCACTAGAGTTGTGGAGCCTCAGCCAGCTGAGCGGCTTGCCCATAGACGGGGAGCCCTATGAAGAGGTGTGCCTCCCGGACTTTATTAAAGATGAAACTGATGGGGATGGCTACTATTCTTTGGGATACTCATATTGGTGCCTGATGAAGGCGTACCGAGAGCTATATCAGTCAGCCCATGGTGAAAGGCAGCCTCACCGCGGGGACAGGAAGAGGGTCAGGATGACCCTTCACGGTTACCAATCATGTAATATCAAGTCATGTCATGTAAGGATGGCTACTCATTTATTCAAGTACTTGCCCATTCTGGGCCACGCAAGTCAAGCAAGTCAAGTCAAGCACGAGAGAGATTGTGGAATGTCATCCATCAAGCTAGTCATGCACTCCGGTGCAATGTCACACCGTAATCATTCAACTCCCATGGGCACAAGTACTTTCGGGTGCTCCTCCCAGGACCAGATTGGGCCCTATATGCACAAGCATTAGTTGTATGATTTGACATCCACTATAGTTTTATAGTAGCTAATAGAATTCCAAAGAAGTAGACCATTGTAGGACATTAAGGTGGATTCACAAAATTTGGAATGTAGGGCAGAGATCATGTAGAGATGACTTAACTAGAAATCTGAGACATTACATAAAACTAGGTAAATGGCATCCAGCATGGAGGCCGCAGAATAGAATTGGCGTCCATAGTAATGGGCACTCATTCTGGAAAGATAATAAGGCACGAAGCAAATAGCGTCCTCCAAATAGGGCGCTATTAACAAATGGCATCTGCTTTACTGGGCGCAGATTACCAGAAAGTGATAATTTCTCAAAATACCAGAAACAGCATTACTTGAGGGCTAGTTCGTCATGTTTCTTCAGAGGGACATGACTATGACACGGTGTAATAAGTTTTTAAGGTACAACTTGCTCGGCTGCCTTGAGGGAATCCAAGGCTAGCGGAGACTGACGGAGGTCTCTAAGATGAAATCACTAGTCCGAAGGAACGAAATGTCCAATGGAGAGCTCAATCATCCCGGAGAGTTAAGGGTAGTCGATCGAACCAAAACAGGGACCTCATCCACGGAAGTGGGATGAGAGTGCCAAGCGGTGCCCTACAGTGGGGGTTGTAAACTCAGGAAAATAATCGAGCAGAGGAAATAGCATCCTTCATGACAGGCGCTATATCAAATAGCATCTGCTATGACAGGCGCACATTCATTTATATAATCTCATTTAACTTAATCATCGTCCTTCCAAGAAGGCGCTGATTCCCAATTCCCTGTAATTTGTCTTACAGATTTCAGAGAAATATATTTCAAGGCATGGATAATAATTTCAAATGAAAATTGAATATCGTTCACATGGACAGGCGCTAATATTAATTAACGTTCTTATCAAAAGGTGCAATTCAGTTTCTGTTTACAGGAATTATAAACACTGTGTTCAAACATCCACCAAAAAAATACCCTCTTCTTCCTTGCTTCTAGAATTACAACCTTCATGAAGACCACTTCACCCAGATCTATCATATACCCTACGGTCAACCCCTGTTCTCAGGAAATCCCACTTTCTACCATGTCAATCCCCATCCAGTGGATCAGTGACTTCTAAAATCTGTCACGACTAGCACAGGAGTTTTAAAATTCCCTTCTTGAGCCTGGGGTCGAAGTATTTTAAAAGAACTTTCCAACGCTACCGATCTCGTGTCGATCCGACATTGGCACTGATCGCAGCAACGTTTCTTGCCGGGTCGCGTGCTGCCAAACAGCAGCTCTAGTTTGTGGACGACACCTGGCGATCATCCCCGGAGTGATCGCCTCGCCTCCCGTGAAGCCAAGCAGCACGCCTCCACCCCCGAGATCGCCCAACCAGGAATCACCGACACTGCAGCAACCTCTTAGCTTCCCCGGACCGCCAGCCATGACATGGGCCCCACGAGCGTGCGTGCTTGCCTTGTCAAAGCGGCCCCGATTGCTGCCTGTCAACCCGATCGCGTCACTTTCAGATTTCGTGTGTAGTCCTTTACCTCCCTGCGTGGAGTGGGTAGAAATCAACACTTCCGTAATAATTGTTAATTGATGTACCAGGAGTACGGGTTCAGCCGGGATCGTCTTCCCCACGCCCGACGCTTGGAGGTACACCCACACCCCTCTTTAGTTAGTTATTTGCTTATCTAGTATAGTTCTTGACGCCGCTGCTAGTGAGTGTGATAAGACGCCTAGCTTGCTAAATTAATCACCGCTGTGAGTTGAGTGTGAAACCCGTCCCGTGACTCGTTCCGAGCACGAGAGTGAGCCAACCACCCACGACTCAACGTCAGTTTCTCAACCATGTAGATCGACTCGTTTCCCTCGCCGGGGACGACCATGAGTGAGTGCTTCTTGTTTTGGGACATCTTTATCCCTTCGGGAACCACGTTAGGTGATGACTTGGTCGTATAGTTACTGGTTGCGTCGTTTAGTGAGTCGCATCATTTCGTCTAGGTCATAGGATCGTGTCCACATATCGAGTCTCATAGTCGTCCCATATCACGGATGCTCGTCCAAACATTAAGCTTGGCTTTGGTATGGAGTTAGGCTAAAGGAGGGCTAAGTCAACCCGATTAAAGTAGCCTAGAATTAACTCATTTTTGATTTGGTAGGAGGGTAGTTGTCAGCACCAAATAGCATGGAATGAATATGACATGGAAATCAAATTAAGGCTCGGGTGCACTGTAGCACAGACATGCGGTCTCCTGGAGACCGTTCAGGGAGGATGGGCGGTTCTTGGTGAACCGTCCAACAGCAAGGGGTGACAATCACAGAACAGATGCTGAACAATGGTGAAACAAACTGACACTTCAAAACAAATAACAAAATAACTGGGATAGATGGGTTGGAAGCATACCTAGATGGGCGGCCCTTTACAGGCCGCAAGAGCGCTGGGGCAGACCTGGATCAACTGCAAGTCATCAGAAAAATGAACAATGCAGGCAGAGGCATGCACTTGTACCAGGAAGACAGGCGGCTAGAGACTGGCCGTAGTGTGAAGGGCAGGCACACGTCGGCCGCAGGAGGCAGTAGGGTCACAGAACAGGTATGACTGGAGACTGTTACGGGCGGTCGGTATCAGGCCGCACGTTATGTCCGGCGGCTCGTACAGGACCGCACCACCACCAGGGAACAGAAACATGGAAAGCCTGCCCGTGACCTGTGACAACCTAAAAAGGAGAATACTAACGAAACACCGAACAGAGGGTCAGCAAACACTAACACGATGGGCACTAGGTGTCCCACCATGATCGCCAGAAAGTTTGTTGATCGGAAAAATGACTTTTCCTTGGTACCGACAGTTGAACAAAATCCCCTTATCCCTCTCTACTAAGAAAGTGTGAGAAATAAACGAAGCCGAAAGGGAGGGAGTAGAGACAGAACCTGTGTGATCGCCACCCAAGACCCTAAACACGATGAACATGCTGCGCCTTGAGAAAGGGGGAAGACACTCGCCTTTAACCAGCACTAACGAGATGCGCGACTTCCAAGGAACCACCTATGATGACGCAGGGCCGCACGGCTGACCGCTCGTCAGTGCTGGGATGGAACACGGGATGAAGAACTATGGTAGAAGAGCGGTTCTAATACGACTGCAGGAAGAAGATGAATGGTACTGTAACGGCCGCACTTCCTCCCAGACGGACAGGAAGAGACCGCTCAAGACCACCACGCCTTAAGTTGTTGAAGTTCAAACCTCCACCCTTTTCGGCCGGTCAGAAAGAGTGGGCCTTGTATTAGTGCGATGCTAACCTGTAAAATAGTGTGAAAAACACAAGAGAGAACCCAGATTAATACTGTGATGTGTAGAAACTATAGAAGGACATGGTCGGGTGAGTTGGCCGCCGATATCGGCCCGTTCGAGTCGCGAATTGTGCTTGTTTGCCTAAGTCCAAGGTCGTGTCACATCACTCTGGTTGCGTAGCGGCTATCTCTTGACTGTTTGGTTTCCCCTAGTAGTTGATTGACAAGTTACTCTGCCCAGAGTGTTGTTGTCATCGTCTGCCACTCTTGTGCTTGTTGTTTCTGCTTGCTTGTGCTGCGGTGGTGGTGGATGTGTTCATGTGTCGTGTCGTGTCTGGTTCTGGTCAACCCGGGGTTACCTAGTGGTTGACAGGAAGCCTTGCTGTGTCTCAACGACCTTGTCCAATTCGAGACATTAGTTTTGGATGCCTCGAGGTACCATCTTACCTCAGTTTGTGTGTCCAGGTGTGCTGAGGGTTCTCGGTGCTACCTCAGGTCTCTGTGTGTCGTTTTCTCTCGTAGCGTCGTTTTCCCTTGGCTTAGGATTAGACCAATTGGCGGCTTGTCTCGCTATGTGCGACAATCCTGACTTAGAGTCGTAGGACTCAAGGATCGTTGTAGTTGTAGGTCTAGTTGCCTTGCCCTGAGTCTGTCGGCAGTCTCCTATGTTACCTTTAGTGTTTCGAAGTACGCGTTACGGGGCACTCTTGCCCGTATGTACTTTGGCACTTATGTTTTGGAGTCCGTGTCTTGTGAGCCTTCACTAGTCGTAGCCTTACGGCACACTTCGGCGTGACAGCTTTTACAGTGGGGCACTTCCGGTTCACGATTTTTAAGCTAGTCTCCGTCGGCTCCCACAGTTCCCGTGCGTCCACGGGGGGAGAAAACTAGCTAGAGGCCTGGCTACGACAAAAGCCAGTGTGTGCACATGTGGTCAGAAACTTCAGACTGACGCCGACGGGCGTTACCCTATATAGTCACTTGCGACTTGGTTACTTTTCTAGTTCTAACAGTGTCTTAGTCTCTACCTGCCTGTAGTTATCGTAGACGAGATGCTAGTGTTGTGTGAGGATAGACTAGATCTAGAGGGGGGGTGAATAGATCTTTTCACTTTTCAAGGCTAATTCTACCCTTCTTTGATCTGAAACGAAGATTAGATAAAACCAGCACTGAAACGATTACCTCTAACCTCTTTAAGCAATGAAATAGAAGATTAATTATGCGACAGTACCAAACACACCAAACAGCATCACATGGACAAGATAAGTTTTTAGGTGGTTCAGTCTCAATGAGCGGGCCATTTTGATCGGCAGGGATAGCCTGCATGGGGTAGCCTCCTACAGCTACCCTAGCTTCTCGGAGGACTAATGGGGGCAGTGACAGTTCCCCAGTGCTGAGTGCCTGGGGTTCTTTGGCGGAGCAGAGAGGTCAGGGGTCAGAGTTGGGCCGATGGGGCCCACTTCTTAGGATTTGCACGGTCACCATCGTGCTGAGACAGAGGGGACCACCGGACTGGTGTTGGAGCCTGCAAGCTTTCAGTATGCTGGAGAGGGCTATGATGACCATAGTATGCTGGATGGAGTCATACAACAGACTGTCACTAGCTGGTATGGTCACTGGGCTGTGATTCCGTCGCACTACTATCGCCAGGGTGCCATGGAGTGGCTGATGGGGATTATCCATCACTACCGGGTGCTATTGGAGCGAGCAAGGATCAGGTACGTGGTGACTGTTGCCTTGTACACGTACCCTTGCTACACTGGGCTGCTGCAGGGACTGCTAGAGCGCTTCAACCGTCGTTGGAACATGGTGGCCACAGCGGAGGGGGAGACTTCATTGGACTTGTCGTCTTTGTTCAGGATTTTCAGGCTGCCAATCAGCGGTGAGGGATATGAGGAGGTAGTGCTGGATGACCTCCACGGCAGTCACAGTGATGGACAAGGGAGGTACCGGGTACCTTTCAGCTATCGGTACCTCCTGAAGATCTGGAGGGACTTGGCTTTGGCAGGGAGAGAGAGAGTGACACAGACTTCGAGAGTGCCACTGAATGTATGGGCCCGTCATTTCTACAACGGGCCATTCTGGTTCTACCAGGAGTTCGCCAGGGACTAGACTCCCTGGGAGGAGTACACAGAGGTGGAGCTGCGCTTTAGGACCTACAACTGGTACATTTATGCTCCACGGGAGGGGTGGAACCCTCACGGTGATATGACACCACCTTGGGGGTGATAGCCACAAGACCGAAGATCCCTCGGACCTAGCAAGCAAGCGATGTGCGGATCGGTGACTTCACTCAAGCGGACTTACCCGCTAAGCGCACTCTCGTATCCATAGGCAACCCGACGATGGTAGTGAGGGTCTGAGACAAAACCTCACTGCTCCGGAGATTGGCTAGCCTAGGATTGAATCCCTAAGGGCTAGGGATGCCCCAAATCACGGGCGGCCAACACGCCAAGGGCGTGGGTTTAGTGGTTGCTCTCACCTCACTCCGCGGTGCAAAATCGATGCTATGTTGAGTAAATTTCATGTTAGGATATAATGCCCCAAAGTGAGCTTCATTACTGGCTTAATAAGTAGGTTTTTCCAATTTTTTGATTTCTTTTGAATATAGCGACCATGATATGGGCGCCATTTAAATAGAGCCCTTGCAGAAGGTCATTATTTCCCTGAAGTAAGTCGACACGGTTCCTTTTGTGAGTCCACTCATGTGAATAAATGACCGTGTGCATAGGCACTGTTTCTGGATCTTTCCAATTTCCACTCAATGAAATAATGCCCGAATGAGTGGGCACTCTTTAATGAATGCCTTTTTAGGTGGTTGTTCTTCATTCCTTTATTTAGTATGGAAAGTCTAGTATTTCTGGGAAATAGCGACTGTCTCTTGGGTGCTGTTTAGAAAAGCGACCATCTTGTGGTTGCTATTTAGGTTCCGTCTCCAATTCGTCTGCAACCTTCCCAGATAGTGTCCTTCCTTGTTTTGACTCCGTGATCGATTGTGGAAGGAGATCCACATCTAGAGATCATCTTCCTGGTTTTAATCCTTTTAGAATATGGATCTTTTGCCCTATAAATACCCTCTGATTCACCCGCACAGGTTCCTTTAGCTGAAGAAATTCTTCATGGCGCGTGAGCTCTCCCTGGCAGTTTGTGTTTTTCTTCTGAACAGCAAGCAACCCTCATTCCCGTTGCACGCGCTTCTTCTTCCTGTTCGATCTTCTTCTCCGTTCTACTTCCTTTGCACCATTCCTATTGCTGTCAGTTGCTGTTGTGCTACAAGCAACTGCCTTGCTGCTGTGTTATTGCTGTGGTCCCTAGTTATAACTGAAGTAAAGCAGTCGAGTTGCCTTCTCTCTCTCTGTTCTACTCACAGGCGCAGAAAGAGATCCCCCTTGATGGGAATCGATGCTGAGCATTAACATTTTTATTTTGCATTTGTGTCCTTTCGTTTGATTTTATATCCTCGGGAAAGTATATGTACAATTGTAAGGCTTTGTAAGCCAATGTGTCATTCCTTTGGATTGTGTGGGTTTAAGTGTAAAATACCAGTAGGGCCTGCAAGGGAGCCCTCACCCCTTCCCCATTGGTCCACCTAGGCCATGTGGGGCTGGTCAAACATCTTAGGTGACATCTAGAAGGATCCTTTCCTTCATGGACAAGGCAAGGGGACAAGTGGTTGAAAATGTCAAAGATGCCATTCCCCCTTGTGAGTAGTTCCTAGCTCGATATATTTATTGCACCGCTGCGAGAGAGGGCGAGATACCCATCCCGCGACCTGACCCAGGCATGAGAGAGAGCTAGACCACCCTTGACTCACTGCCGGTTCCTCAACCGTGCAGGTCCGACGCTTCCCTCGTTAGGGACGTACGCGAGCTTGCTTAGAGTTCCAGGTGGCCTCGAGCCCTCGTCGTCTCCGTCCCGCATCAGGACTGATGACCTGCAAGTAGAACCGAGAGCCAGGACCTCCCCCCCACTTCGACCATGGCCGGAGAGGGGGGAGGATGCGAGCAGAAGGGGGAAACGTGCTCGGGAGGGACCGAGGAGAGAGAAACTAATGAAACTGCGGTCTGAGACGACGAGTTTAAGGCCATTCTCCGTCCCTTTAAGGACGAAACTTGTCCGGCTCAAGAAGTAGGACCCCTCGACCGGCATACAAGCGGTTGACCTTCTCCAAGGCCTCATGCCAGCCATCCAAGTACCCATTCCGGTATTCTTCAGAAATGGGACCGTTCGCCCCCGGTTCTGGCCACGACCGCCAAGTATCCGGTGGAGGCTCCCTCCAAAGGATTAGGGGTCGACGAGGGACGTGTGAAGCGTCTTCATCCAACAAAGTACCGAACTCCCCAGAAGACATCTCACAGAAGGACTCCCTCCTCAGCTCTCACTGTCTTGGAGATGGTCATGAGTTCATCCCAAAAGCCACTATTTATATGGAGAAGCGAAACCCTCAGAAGGACAAGGACTCCTAACGCCTCAAGGGGAGGAAGACGCCTATAGCGAGCATGACAACCGGTGAGATGCGAATGGAGACTGCAGAGAGACCATGCAGTTGTTCTTATAACCACCCATGATGGACCTGCACTATCCCCTCGGGGGGGGGGGAGGTGAAGGGGCGCCTACCACTACGACAGTACGAGTGCCCAAAACTAGACGTCCATTCGAAGCCCGCGTGACGCGGAACGACATTGGAGGAAGGATCGATGGTAACTCCGGTATCACGAACAGGACTAGATAGGTTGCTACCTCACGCAGCTCGACCTCACGCCGGACGGTCTCACACCAGGCGACACACTCAAATCTCAGAAAATGAGAAAGAAGGGAAGGGAAAAATAGTAAGAGGGGAAGCTCTCACGTAGGTTGCAACTCTTAATAGTATTCATCATAGCAAACATTACACCCTTAGCCCCCTTTAAAAATTTTTACAAAATATCTCAACCCACCCTCTCTCTCTCCTCACTCTCGAAACTCTCTCTCTCCACCTCATGCTCTCTCTCTCTCCCCATCCCACATTCTCTTTCCTCTACACCCCCATTCTTTCAGTTCGCGGTCCAAACGGACCCCGGTCGACACTAGGGAGGTACTGACGGGAGGGCTCGACGCAAGGATCGCGTCAGTACCCTTCATCCCTCGGAACGTGGAGCGTGGAGACGCATGCGAGAGAAAAGACGGCGTTGTAGCAACCCTGAATTTTTGGAAAGAAATAAAGTTTAAATAAAATTATAAATAGCGACTTACCTCAAGTCGCCATTTTATTAAATAATGCCCCTTTGAACAGGCGTCTCTTAACCAACTAACGACCCTTATTAAGGCATCAATTATTTTCAAACAATGGTAAGAATCCTTCTCGGAATAAAAGAAGTAATTAACGCCCCTTGATAAGGCGGTAATCAATAAAATGAAGACTTGTACACAGGCTCCAATTTATCAACTGACGCCCCTCACTAAGTTGCTAATTAAATAGCACCCCCAGACCTGGCGCCATTTCTCTGAGAATCGTAAAATAGAAACCTGCTGCCATTTTCTGTTCGAACTAGGAAACGAAAATAGGGTATCAAACTGGGAAAGGATCGAATGGGGGAAATAACTATCCTCATGGGATTCTTTTTCCAGAAATCCCAACCCCAATCAAACTCCAACAGGTTATGGGATTCCTTAGCCAATAAATACCCCTGCCCTGACCCTTAAAGCCTTCTGTTCGTCGATCTCTGCCAGCCACGGTAAGAAGCATAGTGGTGTTTTCTTACCGAAATCTACTCTTCCTTTTTTCTTATTCTTTTATTTCCTGTGAGATGCAGGAACGTCAAGCCAGTTGAACCCCTACTGCTATCCACACTGCTAGAAGTTTTCTTCTCCTTCCTCCTACGAGCGGCCACAGCAAGAAGGGCTTCTAAAGAGGCGGTCTTCTTCCTGCTGATTCCTCTTCCTGCTGCCACTGCTACTGCTATTACTCTGTTCATAACAGAGTATCTTCTTTCCCAAACACCCAGTTGATCGCCCGGTTAACATCTAAAGGTAGGTGATCTCATCATCAAGCTAAAGCAGTATTAATATTCTCACCTAGTTTTCTGAAAAGATATAAAGATCATGCATGCATGTAGTTTGCCATGCTTCTGTTACGTCAATTGGCGCCCCTGGGCAGGGCGTTGTTCTCTGAGCCGTTTTGAATTCACGACCTTCCTCAGGTCGTTGCTCATTTAAAAGACGCCCTCTTAGTGGGCGTGGTTTTGAGGGTTATTTTACACTCGGTATGGGGGTTTTTGATAATTAAAGATTTGACGACCGCTGGTTTGGTCGTCTTCAGTTCAATTAACGCCCTGATGGAGGACGTGGTTTCAAGATTTTCAGAAAGTAATGAAAAATAACAGCATGCGAGGATAATTCATAAAGAAATATTTTTGAGCATGGAAATCTATGGTGATTCATGAAATTAACATGGTTGATATCAAAATCATGAAATTTAAAAGACGGCATGGTGCATGGCGTGATTTTAAGGAAATTAATTATTTTCACAAAAGAACATTTCAATTGACGCCCTGGAGTTGGGCGTCTCATTTTAATTAACGCCCTAGGGCAGGGCGTTTCATTTTAATTAACGCCCTCAGACAGGGCGCCTCTTTCCTGCGTTGCAGGTTTTTCACCGAGAGGCTATGGAAAATGCAGGGAAAATAGAAATAAAAATAAAAAAAATGGAATTGGGTTTGAGGGCCTACCTTTTTGTGCTTGGGCTCGGTTGGTGGCGGCCGGGGCTGCCTTGGCCGCCGGAGTTGGCCGGCACGAGCCACCACCACCGTGGGTGGCGGTTCGTCTCCGTTTTCTCCTCCATCACCTTCTCCCTCGCCTTCTTCTCCCTCTTCTTCATTTCCTCTATTGCCTTCTTCTCCTTCTTCTTCTTCTTGTTCCTCGACCTCCGCCGTCGGTGGAGTTTCTTCTGTCGCCGGAGCACCTTCGGCCGCCGCTGGAGGAGCTGCATCCACCGTGGGCTCTTCGTGGCCCGCTTCGAGGTCCACGACCTCGAGGGCGACGATCCTCTGGCGCTTCGACGGTCCAGCCATCGCCTTAGAATAGGGAGGGAAAGAGTGGGTTTGAGAGGTAAGAGGGGTCACGGCTAGGGTTTGCAGAATGGGGTAGGACGAAGACGGAGGAGGAAGAAAGAGGGGAAAGGGGTTTTAGAATTCGAAAAGAATTCGCGCCCTCTTGAAGGGCGTATTTCATTAAATCCACGACCGATTGGAAGGCGTCTTCTAAGATAACACGACGTTGATTGAGGCGTTAATTGCTTTTGCATGGGGAATGATAACCGTCGTCAGACGCATTGAATGGGCGCCTCCAGACCAGATCCACGAATTATGGGTGATTGGGAATCTTTTACATTAAACAAACCCATGTAGAATACCTTCCCACGGAAGGAAATACAAGGTCAAACATGGCATGCTCGGGGCTGGCGGTCGATCAGACCCGGGCTGGCGGTCGACCGGACTGTAAAAACACTGTAGACAGTTCGGTTCTGGAACTTCTGGTCGACCGCCCCTGGGCTGGTGGTTGACCACCCATTTCGATCGACAGAAATTGTCTGGCGGTCGATCGAAATCTGGCAGTTTCCAGATTTCATCATTTCAGCTCCGTAACAGGCGATAATTTCCCCAACCCGCCCGACCTCCACGGCGAGTCCGAAGATGTTCTCCTGATGGGCCACGTCACAATGTTCCCCATCCCAAAATCCCCTCCCTTCCCTCCAACTGACACCACAAAAACCCTTCTCTGGCACCTACTTCCGATCCACGATCAAAGACCCTGAAAATTCTCTGAGGACAATGCACTGCCCGACGTAGAGGGGTGAGTGGGGGCAAGCTACGAGGCCCCAAATGCCCTAGAACCTGCTCCTTTGGCAGCGACGCAATCGAGAGTTTCCCTCTGTGGAAGACAGCGTGCAGAGGAGGTGTGAACTTTGACTTCTTCAGAAGGGGTGTGCCGTGGGGGAGCTCGGGAGAGGAGTGGATCGGGGAGGCTGAGGACGACGAAGGAAGGCGGAGATCCACGAAGTAGGGTTTCCTGATGTTGGTTAAGACGCCCATGGCGCGGGGTCGCTTGCAAAACCCTAGCCCATGCTTCCATCTACGAGCTCGGATCCATGTACAGAGATGGAGATGGAGGTAATCGGCTACAAACGCAGGAGAATCTGGGCTCGAAGCCCCCCCCCCCCCGCAAGGTGAGGGGGGGTGGAGAAGAGAAAGGGCTGGCACAGGGGAGTAGAGTGTGATTGACACAGTCGCCATCTCGGATCTCCCCATTGTCGGTCTCGCGAATGGGATGGAGGAAGGAGAGGAGTTCGCGAGGTCCTGTAGAGTCGAGGGTGGGTCGCGAGTGGCTTCACACGCCGTGTCTTCAAAAAAAAAAGAGGTCAAGTGCTATTTTTTATTTGGGAGAGATTAACGAAGTAGCCAACTTCTCCGCACAAAATAGGGAAGGGCGAAAGAGATCGAAGCCATGGCGGCGCATGAAGCGGTCGGTGTTGTGGAATGAGTGCTCATCTCATGTGGGTCACTCTGCCTCGGGATCTCTGCCTCCCTACAGTAGCTGACCGAGACAACTGAGGAAACTGCTCCTGTTGTTGGTACTACGGCGGCTGTGTTGGGACTTGCTGGGGCTGAAACTGCTGCCGCTGCTGAAACCCGGACGGCTGACTCGGCCTCTGCGGACAGTCTCGCGCCATGTGCCCTGGCTGGTCACACATGAAGTAAACCACGGGTGCAGGACACGGTCTGCCTAGATGAGAGCCACCACACCTGGGACACCTGTTCCCAGCACCACTCACTGAACTCCTACGCTGCAAAGTCACCGGCTGCTGAACACTGCCTACCGACTCCTTCTGTGGCTGCCCCTTGCGACCTCGACGTAAAGGACGACGACTCTGGCACGGGAGCCATAGACTGCACTGCCACAGAATCACCTGTTGAGAGCTGGACAGTACTCTGCTGCTGAACCTCCATCGGTTGACCAAAACCTGCCCGAGCCTGACCAGCACTACCCTGCCCTCGAATCCGCTGTAAATCTCTCTCCAACGCCGATGCTGCCTTACACGCCGCATCCAAAGTGGTCAAACCCGATGCAAGAAGATGGGGCCTTAGCTCAACCCTCAAACCACTGATGAACTGATCGGTCTTCACTTGCTCATCCGCCATGATGTGCGACGCATAGCGGCCCAACTCGACGAACCTGGCACGGTACTGCATCACTGACATGTCGCTCTGGGTCAACTCCATGAACTCATGTAACCTCTGCGTCCTGATGAAGGACGGACAGAAGGCACGCTCAAACGCCACGACGAACTCCTGCCACGTGATCTGCCGAAGGGGACGCGACTGGAACACTGCCTCCCACTCCGACGTCTGTGGACGCGCAAAATCGCACGCCCCTGTGTCTCCGCCAATCCAGCAGCAACAACAATTTCAACCGAGGAGACCCTAGAGGACACGTCCCGTCCGGACCCTCCGAATAGACAACATGCTGCCGTGAAGCCGTCCTCGGAATCACGACAGCGAAGAGAAGCCAACCCCTGGGGAAGCTCACTGCTCGTGGGCCCTCGAAGAGAATCAAATGGATCGTTAATCAAGTCCGGAATAAGCCACGAAAGCCACTTCGAACAAGCTCAAGAGTGCCCTCAGCGGCACACCCTCAATGCCCTTCAACGGCACACTTAACCTTATTCAAGAACAACTTGGCGTGGCCTTCAACGGCCTCTCGCCCTTCATATCCTTCATCTTCTTTCATCCATTCATTACATTCATTGCATCCATTGCACTACATTTGCATACAATTGCATCTCCTGCTTCCCGGGTTTCCAAACCCATATCTACCCCGCCTTCCGGAACCTCCGGATATTCCGCATTTCTCATCTTATTCATCTTCACCCTCGGGATCTGTGGGTCCCCTTACATTGCTCGGGCATTGCCCCCTCCCCAATCTCTTCTCTGGGCATCGCGCCCCTTTCCGTCTTATTCCTCCGGAACCTCCAGACTTTTTCCCTGGGCATCACGCCCCTTTCCGTCTTATTCCTCCAGAACCTTTGGATCTTTCCCCTCTTCTTGGGCATCGCGCCCCTTTCCTTTTCATTCCTCCGGAACTTCCGGATCTTGCTCATTGGGCATCACGCCCCTCTACGTCTTCACGTCCGGGTTCTCCGGGCATCTTGTCAATTTCCCTCGAGCATCGCGCCCCTGTCCATCTTATTCCTCCGGAACCTCCGGACTCTCCACTGATTTACCTTGAGCACCACGCCCTCTTTCCTGCTACTTCCCTGGAACCTCCAGATCTTCTATCCCCTCCTCCAGGGCATCACGCCCTTTTCTATCTTCCGTCACCGGAACCTCCAGATCTTCCAGGGCACCGTGCCCCTTCCTCTCTTATTCCTCCGGTCCCCCCGGATCCCTTCCATTTATTCCGATTTTTCCTCCTTCTCCTCCAGGACATCGCGTCCTTCGTCATCCTTTTCCTTTTAAACCATCTTTTTCCACACCTTTTCCCAGGGCACCGTGTCCCTCGATATTTTATTCCTCCGGAGCCTCCGGATTCTGCTTTCAATCATGATTCTCTCATTTCGCCCCCGGTTCCTCCAGATCCGCCTCTTTCCATCTATCAATTTCTCCTCATAATTCCTCCTGATCCCGGGTCCGACCCAACCTCTTCCGAATCCATTGTCTTGGGTATTTGCCCTTTCTCCCATTGCTTTCGAGGCTTTAGTCCTCACCCCTCCTTCTAACTCTTTGCTTCTTCTGTAAATCGTTCCATGTGATCAGGGTCTCCGCGCCTTAGCGAGGGAGTTCTAGCCCTCGTCGTCGCCTCTTTTCCATTTCTCCTTATTCGTCTGAGTCTGGTCTTAGCACCACTCCTTCTTGTTAAGCCACTTTCAATCCTTTGCTTCCAATCCTTTTATCTGCCAATTGATTGGACTATGATTGGCTAACCTTGACTATGTTTTATATATGTGAATGACATGGTAAGTGCTCAAGAGGTCTAGGTTGCTGACACTGTGCTGGTTTTATTGCTTTAATTCTGGCTTGTTATTGTATGATTGGTTCTAGTTTTAAATTCTTGTGTTGATTGTTGATGAGTGCGTCAACGCACTGTGCATGCTGCGTCAACACAGTAGTTCATCCAGCGAGCTCTTAGCTTCTGGATGACCACTGCGTCAACGCATGGCACAGACATGTGGACGCAGCTGTTCAATGTCTCCATACTTTAGCTTCTGGATGGCCACTGGAAAGCACGCTGCGTCAACGCTCTGTAAACGCTGTGTCAACGCAGCAGCTCTTCCAGCAAGCTCTAAGCTTCTAGATGGGGTACTGTGTCAACGCCGTGTACTCACTGCGTCAACGCAACCTTCCCACCAGCAGACTTAGCAACTCTGGCTGGGCTGCATCAACGCAGGAGCACGCTGCGTCTACGCAGCAGTTCATCAAGCAGGGCTTCAGTAATTCTGGCTGGGCACTGCGTCGACGCTGCTCATGGAAGGTCGACGCTGCCCATGGAAGGTCGATGTTGCCCATGGAAGGTTGACGCTGCCCATGGAAGGTCGACGCTGCCCATGGTGCATCAACGCTATGTAACTGATGCGTCTACGTAGCAGTTCATCCATCTTTCATCTCCCTGTGCCACTGCATCTGCTTAACTCCATAAGTATTTTTTCACTTCTGGAATGCCCTGTGCGTCAACGCACTGGCCCAGCTGCGTTAACGCATCATGGTTATCGTCTTACTGCTTTCACGTTTGGAAGAGCCTATGCGTCAACGCATTGTCACAGTGCGTTAACGCATCAGCGATTTCGCCTTGACTGCTTTTGCTTCTGGAAGAGACTGTGTGCCAACGCACTATCCCAGTGCGTTAACGCATAAGCCTTTTGCCTTGGGTGTTTTATTTCTGGCTTGCTTCTGAAAAGCCCAGTGCGTCAACGCACTGTCCAAGCCGCGTTAACGCATCAGGTCTTCACGTTTGAGAGCTTCTCTTCTGGAACGCCCTCTGCGTCAACACACTATGTTCAGTGAGTTAACGCAGTGAGCCTTGGGTTAACTTTTTGGCTCACTCTATTCCAGAACAGGATTTGCGAACCTGGTTAAATCTGATTGGTTTGTTTTGGGAACTTTTCTAAACTACATAACATGTTTCAAAGGGTTTATGTTTTAGGCTCCATCATGTTTAAAAAGGATACTTTCATCTTATGCTAGTTTCACATAGAAGACCTTATAATTTTGTACTAAAGAGATTTCTATTCCTTTTGATGGAATTTCTTATGCATTGATCTATGTTTTGTGATGTTCACTCTCATCTTTTGTCTTTCTTCGTTACTTGTACATAGCCCTTACCCCAGTACATTACTATTAGTCACTTGCACATGATAGGAACACCTTCTTGGACATTAACGCCTCTCCGTCGGATATTCCTTTTGTCGGACTAAGTATTCAAGGCCTCCATAAGTCTCCATGAACTTGCGATTCCCACTAGGATGTCGAGCCGGTTGTACCCTTAAAAACCCAAGAACTAGATGAGCACTTTGTGACTTTTTTCTGCACTCTATCCTGATCGCGGCCAATTGATCAATCGTGACCTATAGATCACGGCTGACCAATGACCGCATTCATCCAGTGCGATGGCTGAGTTGTCAGTTGACTGATTTCTTATTTCTAGTTGACTGATATCTTATTTTCAGTCGACTAATTTCTTCTTGGGTCGACAGACTTCTGATCATGGACTACTACCTAACAGCGTTCTCCATATCGTGGTCTACTTACAACTGCATTCTATCAAAGCTGTTCGACCTGAGGGTTTGACCAAAGGGTTGGCTATGTTCTATTCTCAGACAATCTTCTGACTATCTGGAACTTGAAACATTAGTTCTCAAGTCAATAATGAACTATGACACTAAATAAGATGTCATTATGATGCTGAAATCCTTCCATTACACAACGTCTATTTAATTCATTCTTGACTTATTTTCAAGGAATTGGTAAGTTCTTGCCTTGCTTACTATCACCTTAATTGTATTATTGGTGTATCAGCCTCGCTCAATGAACAGAACAGTAATAATAGAACAATCATCACAAGCTTTGGAATTCCACTGCCAAGTCTAACAGGAAAACAGTTGAAACTAATTAAATGGATCAATCCACCTTGGCCATCCCTCAAAATGAATACTGATGGTGCTAGCAAGATGGGCGAGTCAGCGGGTGGAGGAGGTGCGATTAGAGATCATAAAGGATTTGTTCTATTAGCTTTTTCACATTTCTATGGTCCAGCTAACAGCCTCATTGCGGAAGCTAGAGCTCTTCATGATGGTCTTCTATACTTGCATACTATTTCAGAACTCTCATCCCACCCCCACTCTCCAACAGCTCCAGCTCACTCCACCCACTCCACCACTGCCCCCTTAGCCCCACCAGAGACCCCAACCACGTCCACCACCCTCCCAACCAACATCCTCCACTCCCCTTGCATTGCAGCCCCCATCTAGCCTCATTAGACCCCATTCAAGTTACAACCCTGGTAGCAGGTAGTAGGCAGCCAGCTTGGGTCCTGAAGATCACTGCTTCTCTAGTACTTCCCGAACTCTTCTGGTGTCCTATCATATCTCACTGGAAAGGTCTTCTAGAAGGCTTCCCAAGGGTGGTGGTTTCATCCTCATCCGAGTTTGGAGCTAACCACAAGGGTGATTCTCCCCCAACTGCGCAAGAGCTCCCAGGAAGAGAAACTGAGCCCCAGCAAATCGTCCACCACAACCACTCCTTAGAAGATCTGGATGTGAAACTTGGCTGAGAGTCACTTCTCCCAGTCCTCTTTCAACCCCAATAAGCGGAACGACGATCGGACCCCAGCAATAGAAGTTCTGAATTTTCTCCCAAGGTTGCACCAGGTTGGTTCCTCTGTTCCAGAACGGACCTATCCCCACCTTTCTGGCCAGAACGATCGCCCTCGACATCTTCAGAGGCTGCCGTCAGTCTCATATGAAAGAAGACCCGTCCACGATCATTTCGGTACCAGCCTCGCCTCCATCCGAGTTTGTGGCAGCCCGTGACGCCTCCATCTTCTAGCAGTAACATTCTGTGAGCAGTCAGTATCAGCGCCGTCCAGCCCTGCTCCAAGACCTGTCCCACCCAGCAGCAGATTCAAGGTTGAACCAAAAAAATCAAGCTTCTTCCTGGGCTAGATAGGACTACTCTGGCTCTAGTCCCGGTCCATTCAGATTCTAGGAGTGTCCGTGGCAGCGGGTTCTTCGTCCTTCTATCCTGTGATCCCAGAACCGGGCAGCACCGGCTAGAAGCCCGACGCTTAAAGATTTTATCTCATCCCCTCCCCTCGCTTGGCCGGCTGAAGGCTCCTCCCTGCGTGGAGGTAGTTTTTGGTGTAAACTTTTAACCCCCACTCCACGTTCCCCCTCCTACGTGAGGTGTAGTGCTGTAACTTCACCCCTTTCAGTTCAAGTGACACCGTCGCGACGTGCGGGTGCGTCCCCTCGCCTCCCCGCTCGCCCACGTCTTTGAACGGGATCGATATTTTCACACCGGTCAGGTAAAGCAAAAATAAAGATAACCATGAAGATCACATCGCCAAGGGGTCACGAGGTCGGAGATGCCTCGTGCCATAAGGAAAGCCGGGAGATGTCCTCATCACTAGCGGTAAAAACTAAATCTACCAACAGAATAAACTCAACTATTCCAGTGACAGGAGAAAGGACAGGAAAACCCACTAGAAGAGAGAGACCAGATGCGCCCTCTGACGGCTTACACTGCATCTCAGGCAACTCGCGAGTCTGGGACGCGACAAGTGAGAGGCATAGTTGAACCGTACCAACCGAGAACTAGTCAGAGTGACACTCATCAGTGTCAGCCCTTGCCTCTGACCACGTGTGCACACACTGACTCCTGCCTAGAGCCAGGCCTCCAGCTAGATTTCACCCCCGTAGAGCGCTACGGTACAGCTGGGGACCGAAGGCACTAGCTTAAAACCGTTTCATGGGACTGCCCCTCCACCTCTCCCGGGTGGGTTGACGATCCGGGAAGTCTAGGGCTACGTCTAGTGGTTCCATCACATGGGAAGTCCAAGCACTCCATTGGGATTCTAAGAGTGAGCCATTGATCATAAAATAACACAAATAGAGCATGGAACACATTAGACGTGGACTATGCACGCTTTTCCAAAATTTCCAGAAACAACAGAGCATAATGGACCATGGTCGGCGCGTTATGTGAACACAATGCGCCTCCCCCAGGCTGTTATGCTCACTCGGGCAATAAAATGAACACAATCTCACCAACATGCAGACCATAACGCACTACCAATGGGGCGTTATGCTGAGTATAACAAGCCTCCAATGGCCCATTATACTCAACCGAACAACCATTAAAACCACAGGAAACATAACGCACCAAGGTTGGTGCATTATGTGACTATAACACACTCATCTAGGCCCGTTAAAGTCACCAGAATGCATAAAACCGCAGAAAAACCATAGTTTTTACACCACATAATGCGCCTGGAGAAGGGCGTTATGTGTCCATGACGGACGGGACCTGGACCGTCATGCCAAATGGTCCTACAAACCTACAAAGTTAACAGCCACATAACGGTCCTAAGATGGTCTGTTAAGTTAAACATACCGCACCCCCAAGGGTCCGTTATGGGTATAACAGCCTCTGGGAGGACCGTTATACCAGTTGGAAAACGGGAGGGATGAGTTCAAGACCGAACTCCTCTCCGGTCGAGCCAGATCGGCGAAAAAAAAGAACACGAAAAGTAAAAGCAAAAATCACGCAATCACGCCAACAATAGGTAGGCAAAAAGACAAACTTGATGGGCACTAAGCGTCCCATCATGATCGCCAAAATATGTACATATAAAAATTGACACCACTCAATCAAAAATGAAATATATATAGATAGATGGGGTGTGCATGATCACAAATAAAGAATTAAATATGATGATAAAAGATAGTAAAAGATCGTGATCGCCACTAAGGGTTTATAGCATGCAAAATAATATGGAATTATAAGGGAGCATGTTACTTACCTCGAAAAGAAGATGACTGGCCAGAGAGGGGGGACTGAACAGAACACGGTCATCAATAGTAGCATGTTTAGGACGCGGCTTATATACTAGATGTGATCGGATGAACATGGCCTCTGTGGACATCACATTCAATAAATCATGTGGGATCTTGTGCATTCGTTCCTTCCTCGCTCCAAGGATGGCCAAGGAGCAAGGGCCTCACGTAGTCTTCCACCTAATCCTGCAAAATAGGAAACAAAATAAGAGGAACCCCATTAATCTTTGATTAAGTGCAGAATCTATCACTCTATCAATATAAACACGTAATTAAGGGGATGATTACTTAGGGTGCCCCCCATATCAGTCCCCTACTACGTGTGATACCTCTCTCTCTCCTCTCCCACCCCTTTGCAGTAGAGATTACAGTCTTCTTCTGAGGTGTGATACCTCCAGATCAGTTCTCTACTGGGTGAGAAGCTCAGCATCGCCACCACCGCTTTGTAGTAGAGATTGCAGTCTCTCTCTCTCCTCGGTGCCCCCCCTCTCTCTCCTCTCCCACCCCTTTGCAGTAGAGATTGCAGTCTTCTTCATTGGTGTGATACCTCCATATCAGTCCTCTACTAGGTAAGAAGCTCAACATCGCCACCAACACCGCCATCGAGCCGCCATCGCACCACCACCGCCTTGCCATCGCAATTCTGTCTTCCCGTCCGAACGCAGACGGCGGCGGCGGTCGCCCCCTCCCTCCGCGGCGGTCACAGGCGGCGAGCTCCCTCCTCCCTCCGCGACCGGCAGCAGCGTCTCCTCCCCCTCCGGTCGGTTGCGCACGACGGCGGTTGCTCTCTCCCGGGGCATGCATGCGTAGCAGGAAGCCCCCTCCCTCACCGGTGGCAGCGGCGGCTCCGAGCGGAGGAGGCGGCCACGGAGGATCCCTCGGCGCTTCGACCTATGTGAGTTTCAGATCCATCCAACGGTGTAACTGGAAATGATGGCTTCTGCAACTGACTGAGTTTTCTGGCCCGAAATACAGAACACACAGGGCAGAATAGAAGGTGCCTGTTTATGGGACTGGACCGAGGATCTGATGGAGGTTCTAGGGCTTGGTAATTTTTGTGGAGGTATAAGGGAGAGTGGTGGTCACGCAGATAGGTCTTTTGTAGAATTCTGACCACGTTTTGGGGGTGAGAAAATTCATCTACCATTGGCTATCACACTAGTCTGCACACAGGCAGATTGTGGGGGTGAAGAACAGCAGACTGGGAAGAGGCCTAAATGAGTTCTGATCTGGGTGAAAATTGAACTGGGAATGGCCTATGATAGGGGGAACCTACCCTCAAAGTTTCGTCATGATCCAACGGTCGGATCTCTCGTACCAACCCTTTCACCGGGCTGCTGTCCAGGAACTTCGAGTTTCTGGGCAGCAAGTGGAGTTGATGCTATGGCAGCTTGATGGCAGCACAGACGGTAGCGACAGTGGCAGTGATCGATCAAAGCAAGTAGAGGAAGAAGAGAAGTGGAAGAAATTTGAGAGAGAGAGAAGATTTAGGCTCAAATCTGAAGAAGAGAGGGGGAAGAATGGGAAGAACACAAGGAACAAGAGGGGAGAAGGGGGGTGCGCCCAATTCACTTCACCATAATAATTCTTCATTAATCTTCCATAAACGATACAAGAGACTATAAATATTCAAACCCTAGACCTAGCCAAATGACCACAAATGCCCTTGGTCAATAGTCACATGGGGAACAATGAGGATTAGTTTAATCCCACTAGGGGATAAAGAGGGGGCGCCCCTCTCTCCAAGTCAACATAAGGGGCTTAACATATTTAACCCCCTTGGATCACATTAATCCCCCTTGGACCAAAATAAATCAAACATATAAATACATGGTCAATTATTCTACCAGTGACCCAATATAAAAACCCAAGATAATGCAAACCAAATACACACCAAATACACACCTAATACACACCCAATATGACCAAATATGTATACCAATACGTATAAAATATAAATACGTATAAAATACGTACTAAAATATCAGGGCTCCGATGGCATCTCTAGACTATCTCCCAGCCACAAAGAGGTCAGTGGTGACCACATCATGCTACGTGTTCGGTACCGGCGGCTCGCTGAGTCGGGCCGTTTGCAATCCAAACCTGCACTTCCATCTTTGGATCAGCCGCCTACTCTTGAGCTGAAACCTCTGCCGGATTCTCTCAAATATGCTTATCTGGGTCCTGATCAAACTCTGCCCGTGATTATTGCTTCTCATCTTACTTCTGCTCAGGAATCGCAACTCTTAGATGTCCTTAAGGAGCATAGGGGGGCAATGGGATGGTCGGTGACAGATCTCAAAGGCATCAGTCCGGATTTTTGTATGCACCACATTTACTTAGAGGATAATGCCAAGCCGAGCAGGGAAATGCAACGCCGGCTAAACCCGAACATGAAAGAGGTGGTCAAGCAAGAAGTGGTGAAGTGGTTGGATGCCGGGATTATATATCCCATCTCTGATAGCAAATGGGTCAGCCCCACACAAGTCGTTCCAAAGAAATCTGGGCTGACCGTGATTCAAAATGAGAAAGGAGAAGAAATGCCAATGAGAATACAAACGGGGTGGAGAGTCTGTATTGATTACAGAAAATTAAATTCAATGACAAAGAAAGATCATTTCCCTCTCCCGTTTATAGATCAGATTTTGGAAAAGTTGGCTGGGCAAAAATACTTTTACTTTTTGGATGGATACTCCGGGTACAATCAAGTGGCAGTCTACCCGGGGGATCAAGAGAAAACTACATTCACGTGTCCTTATGGCACGTTTGCTTTCAGGAGAATGCCATTTGGACTCTGCAATGCCCCTGCTACCTTTCAGCGGTGTATGATGGCCATCTTTTCTGAAATGGTGGGAGATTTCTTGGAGATTTTCATGGATGACTTCTCCGTTTTCGGAGATTCATTTGAAAGTTGTTTGACGAATCTAGAAAAGGTGTTGGCAAGATGTATTAAATCAAATCTGGTGCTGAGTTGGGAGAAAAGTCACTTTATGGTAAGGGAAGGTATTGTGCTCGGCCATGTTATTTCCGAGAGGGGGATAGAAGTCGATAAGGCTAAGGTCGATCTGATTTCCAATCTTCCTCCCCCTTCGTCTGTCAGGCAAATCCGATCATTTCTTGGCCATGCGGGATTTTACAGAAGATTCATTCAGAACTTCTCTTCCATCACGCGCCCGCTCACTAAATTGCTCACCAAGGACACTCCATTCAACTTAGATAAGTCGTGTCTTGAGGCTTTCCATTCTTTGAAGGCAGCTCTGACCCAAGCTCCGATTCTTCAATCACCAGATTGGTCAAAAGAAGGATCGGAGTTTTGTGATTGGAAGTGGATTAGTATCTCAGAACTTCCTAAGCACATCGTATCCTTCAAGAAGCTCGTCTACCTAAGCGCTATGGAGGAGTTTCTTGATGCCATGGGGCCGTACGAAGATCGAGAGCCTTCCGATTGAAGATCCGGTTTAGCGCTTCCGCCGGTTTGGTGCGCGCTTCGGGGCGAGGGCACGCTGTGACAGGGCGATTGGTCTGGAATGACGCGGGCGCACGGGCGATTACAAACGCCGGGGACGCGCGATAAGGTAAGGAGACGTCGAAAATGCGTGGAAAAATTGTTGTGTGGGCAAAGCCGGCTCTGATGTTTGGGGCGCTTGGGTTCTTTAGTGTCGGCCTTACGCCGGCGCGGGCGGTTGACGCTGCCTGCCACGGCCTTGCCGATGCGATGGTAAAGAATTCGAAGACGCCCTATCACAGCGTCGGGACCATCTCCTTCGATCCCAAGGACCCGCCGGCGGGCGACGCCACAATCGCCAGGAAGCCGATCTCGACCGAGACGATTTTCACCGGCAGCCAGGTCTTCGTAAAATTGCCGACCGGCCGGTGGAAGGACGTGCACGCCTCAATACCGGACCTGCAGCAGCGGGTCGAATCCAGCGCGCAAAGTTTTATCGACTGCCAGCAGCTTGCGGATGAGACGATCAGCGGCAGCAAATTCGCAGTCTATACCGGCGCGGACAAAACCGACACGATCAATGTAACTACGAAAATCTGGGTTGCGGTCAACACGGGAACGCTTACGCATACAGAGACCACTATTGCGGGTCCGACGGCGCCGGATGGCAAGATCCGCCATCAGATAATATCGCTGCGCTACGACTACGCCGATATCAAAGCGCCGGTTCCAAACTGAACCGCTCGCCGCGTGGCCGCCAACGCGAGCAAGTGGTTGTCAAGCGAGTAACTCGGGCGAGTCGCCGGCGAGCAACAATTGCGGCACTTGCTGGAAGCACCATCCGGGACCGTTCGGGTACTGGTCAAAGACCCAGACCAGGTCAAAACGATTCTCGGGCCAAACAGAGGGAACGCGTTCTGCGGTTCCTGTTATCTTGGCGGCGATAAATGGAAGAGTCTCATGCGCCCAGCAAATTAAAACAATTTCGCTCGAGTCGAGCGCGGCCGCAACCATTTGGTCCTCTTGGCCCTTTAAGTAGTCCGTATTCACGACGGTGGGCAGAGACCCTGTTCGTGGCTCTTCCCTGACCAGCACTGACAACCTGGGGACTCACATGTTGTCTGCCGCGGACCGATGAAGGGGTGGTGCGCTCTCCCATAAGGGGGCGCCCTGCGGCGCGTCGCCTCTTTCGCCGCAGGGCCGGGGAAGGCATGTTGCCCCTAAGGAGGCGGTGCAGATTTGCGACGGCTTTGGACATTGATGATGGCGCGGCCGTCGATGCTGCTGGCGCTCGCCGCTCTGGCGCCCCTGGCTATCTATGCGGGCTTCGACGGCTATCTCGCGCTGAACCGGCGTCAGGCGGCGATGACCGCCCAGTCGGTCGCGGGCGCCAAATCGCTGATGCAGACCGTCGATCGGCAGATCGCTGCGGGGGTCGAGGATGCGGAGATCCTCGCCGAGGCGCCGGCGCTCGATTCCCGCGACGGCCACCCTTCCGACCTGAAGGTGTTCGAAGAGGTCGCCGCCCGCACCCGGGCGCGCCATGCCGACTGGCTGGCCGTCCTGCTGCTGACGCCCGACGGGCATTGGGTCTATTCGACCGAAAATAGAGGACCTCCGCCCGCGGGGCGGATGGTCGTCGATCCGGCCAGTCTGGCGGAGGCGGTGCGGCTTGGTCGCCCCACGGTCGGCGACATGGTCAAGGGGCCGCAGGGCCGGTGGGGCATCGCCCTGCGCGCGCCCGTCGTGCGGGGCGGCAAGGTGCTCTACGTGGTCACCGTGGTGCTGGATCCGGGAGGCATCGCCCAGACCGTGGCCAACTGGCGTCTGCCCAGCCCCTGGATCGTCGGCGTGGTCAACGGCCAGGGCCATGTGGTCGCCCGCCTTCCCATGGACGAGCGCGCCATGGGCATCGCGGCCAACGGGGAAGCCAAGGCCGCCCGCGCTCGCGGCGGCGGCGGCGGCTATCACGGGCATACGGTGGACGGTATCGACACCCAGGCGTTCTATTGGGTGTCGCCGGCCTCGCACTGGTCGGCGCATTTCGCCGTGCCGCGGGCGGTCTATGAGGCGCCGCTGCGCCAGATGTTGTGGACCATGGGCGCGGGCTTCGTGGTCTGCCTGGCCCTGGCCCTGGTGCTGCTGGTCCTGTGGATCCGCGACAACGAGGATCGCCGCCGCCAGGGTGTCGCGGTGGAGCAGGCCACCCGGATCGACGCCCTGGGCCGGCTGACCGGCGGCGTGGCGCATGACTTCAACAACCTGAATTTATAATATCAGAGTGGTAAACATATACAATAGTCCAGATCCACAATTTATACAAGTCCACACACTATACAGGAGTCAAAATAAACAACTACACGGGGCATATCCTGACTAAGAGGTAAGTAAGACAAAAAGACCACTCATAACCTAGTGACAAATCACTAACAACCCACTGCTGGCACTAAGAACGGGCCATGTGGAAAGGTTCGCCGATCGTGATCAGGTCATTGCCCGAGCCCGAGATGAAGCCGCCGGTGGAGAAGTTATGCTGATCGGTGACGTTGAAGAAGTTCAACCGTGCCGACCAGTTCTTCTGTTCGTAGAACAGGCTCGCATCGATCTCGTACTGCCAGGGGATCCAGGCCGGGCTGACTTCGGAGGTCGGAATCGGGTCCGTGATCTGATAGCTCAAGCTCGCGCCAAGCCCGCAATCGAGCGTGTAGGAGGCGAGGCCATTCAGAACGAACTGAGGCAGACCGCTCTCGCGGTAATGGCCGGCAGGCGGCGTAGTGAAGTTGGGCGAGAACGTCGTGATTTGGGACGGGCTCTCCGTGAACTGCGCGGTGGGATCGATCAGCGTCGCCTGCAAATACGATTCGTTGAAAGACATGAAGAAATGCTTGTCCGGCTGATACGTTTGCTGCATTTCCGCTCCCAGAACCCGGACCTGCGTGACGCCACCGAGCGAAGTCACCGCCGCATGCGTCTGGTAGTACGCGTCCGCCGTGAGGAAGAGCGAGTTGTTGAGCAGGTTCAACTTGGTGCCGCCCTCGTAGAGGTAATTGGGCAAGTGATAGGCTGAGCCACTGAGGTTGTTGTTCCCCGTGAAGGTACTGTAACCACCGCCCGTGTTGAAGTTGGTCGACTGGTTAAAGCTGAAGGTCAGATAATTCGTGACCCATTCCGCCGGCTTGTACTTGATGCTCGCGTTGCCGGAACCGAGGACCTGCGTGGTGTTATCCGAGACAGGTGCGAAGCCAGGCAAGGGCAGTGGATCATAGATGTCGTCGAAGAGGAGATCTCCGCGAACGCCATAGAGCATCGACCACTGCGGTGTGAACGTGATGTTGTGCTGGAAGAAGAGGCTGGTCATGTAGGCACTCTCACCGACCGTTCCGGGCTGATTCACACCTGTCCCGTAATTGCCGCCGGGGCTGCCGCCTAGATTCGTGCCGGGGATGTTGACCGTATCGAAGTTGTTAGGGTTGCCATTGTTTATCGTCGGGAACGTGCCGGTCGAGAGATCGGTCGAGTTCAGGAACTCATTGAAGAAGCCCTGGTAGTCGCGCAGGCTGATATACTTGAACGCGACGCCCGTGATGATCTCATGCTTGAAATCCAGCCCCGTGTCCTCGGCTGTCAGGCGCTTCATGTCCTTCTCATCCTTCGGGTCGGACTTGCCTGCTGGATCGTCGCCCAGCGGTGTATCAAAGTCGATGTGCAGCTCCAGGCGATCCTGAAGGTTGTTCGACGTGATCATGTTCGCGTAGTACTGCGCAAGCTCGGTGTTCCGCAGATACTCGTACTCGTAGTAAGTCCGGTTGATCAGCGTCATGTTATCGTTGATCTTCCAGGTTTCAGTGAGCTGTGCGTTAAAGTCCTTGGCGTAATCGCTGTCCTGCGGCGAGATCAACGTGGCCGTGTCGGGAATGCGTGTGCCCGTCGGATCGGTGATGGAGCCTCCAAAATTGTTTTGCCCTGCGCCGGCTGTGTAGGTGTGCGAATCAATCAGATCCTGCGTCGGGCGATTCCAGCCGGTAATTTCGTTGAAGCGCACATCCTGAAACTCCGTGTTGAAATCCACACGGAAATCGTCGCTCGGCTTCCAGGCCAGGGCGAAGAATCCGTCCTGCGACTTCGTCTCGACATTGTCGTAATAGCTGCCCGAGTCTTCGCCTTCGTAGCTCGCGCGGAAGGCGAGTTCACCCGGGATGATCGGAGCGCCAAAGTCTTCCTGCCACCGCTTGGTATCGTAGCTGCCGTAGGTGAAGGAGGTCGCGCTGTGCCACGCGTCGAAGTAGGGCTGCTTCGTCACCAGGTTGAGATAACCGCCGGTGTAACCGGTGGGGCCGTAGACCGAGGAGGCCGGTCCGGCGACGAGGTCAGCCGATTCCACCGAGTTGAAGCTGGTGGGCGGACCGTCCGTGCGCGTCGTGCGCTGTTGGCCGTTGATGAAGACTTCCGCTTCCTGGCCGCGGATGTTCGGCACGCTATAACCACCGAACTGGTCGGTCTGATACGAGCTGGGCGCGGTCTTGCTTAAATCCTGGAGCGAACGCACGTCGTAGGTTTTAAGCAGCGTGGGACTCAGCACGGTTACCGTACGGGGGGTGTCCTGCACGGGGGTGGAATCACCGAAGACGGCGGAGACTGGCGTATCGTTCGGCAAAACGGTGGATTCTGCCGGCACCGGGGCGGTCGGAGCGTTGACCACGATGGTCGACATGGTCGCGACGGGCGCGCTGGAACTCGACGATGTCGTCGTGCCGGTACTGGCGTCAGTTGGCGTTGAAGTGCCTGTTGCGGTCTGGCCGAAGGCAGGCGCACAGCAGGCAGTGGTAAGGGCAAGGGTGCAGACAAGAGGCAGGTATTTTTTCATTCGATTCGTTAAACTCCTGCGCCCGTTCAGCACCCAATATGCCAACCTGTTACAAGCATGTAACCGAGATGCGATTTATGAAACTGTTGGGGCGATATGCGCGTCACTTCCTAATTCAGACGAATCACTGAGTGCACATTGATTCAAAATGTACACATTTGGACTGCGCGTCTTTTTTAGTGAACGGGACAACCAGGCCTCGCGCGTAGCTGATACCTATCGCTTGATCCGCTTGCTTACGCAGCATGCAGCTAGAAACAAAGCGCCATTATTCGTAAGAAAAAGAATCCCGCACCGCGACGAGCGACGCAGGATTAAGGCATGCACGATCAATGCGGGAACTGATAGCGGATCGGCACGGTCTGCGTCTGTCCGGCGAAGGCTTTCGAGCGCCAGTTTTCCAGGATGAAATGGCGCGCGCCGCTGTCGAGGATGGGCGAGCCACTTGAATCTACCACCTCCGCGCTTTCCACGCCGCCGGAACCATCGAAGGTGACCTGCACCATGACGGTGCCCTCTATGTGGGCCTGGTAGGCCTCGTAAGGATAGCTCGGAACGGGCAAATTATTGGCGCCCACGATCAATCGCGGCACGATGCGCGCGGGAACCGGCTTCGGCGGTTTCGGCTTGGGCTTCGGCGGCGGAGGTGGCGGCGGTGCATTCTTGGGAATGATGAGCTGCTTGATCCAGACGGGGTTGTTTGTTGGTGGCGGCGGCTTGTTCTCGTCGATGAGCAGAATTTCGATCTGCTGCGGAGGGGGCTGGACGACAGAGGCGGTCATCATTTCCGCCAAGGTCCGCTGGTGATGCAGATACATGAGGAATATCGCCGTCGCCGCGACAAAAAAATGCGAATATTTCACTCCAGTTCAAAATGTTTCACCTGTGCTCAAAAACTTACACTTATATGCAAAATATTTCACTCATTTTAAAAGGTAAAGAAATATAAGTTACAAAGAACTGAGGCTGCCTCAGTCGTTCCAGGGCAGAATATTTCACTCCAGTTTAAAATATTTCACCTCTGTTCAAAAATTTTCACTTATATGCAAAATATTTCACTCTTTTTAAAAGGCGAAGAAATATAAGTTACAAAGAACTGAGGCTGTCCGAGTCGTTCCAGAGCAGAATATTTCACTCCAGATCAAAATATTTCACCTCTGTTCAAAAACTTTCACTTATATGCAAAATATTTCACTCTTTGTAAAAGGTAAAGAAATATAAGTTACAAAGAATTGAGGCTGCCTCAGTCGTTCCAGGGTAGAATATTTCACTCTAGTTCAAAATGTTTCACCTCTGTTCAAAAATATGTAATCGTTTTGTTGGATTTCTCAACCGCATAGATCCGCCCGCTTCTCTTGCTAGGGACGAGTAGCAAGATTGTGTTGAGTTGGTTGCATCTTTGCTGGTCGTTTCTTCAAATTGGTCGCGTCATCACCTAGAGTCCCAGGTCCGCATCAAATTGGTACCGTGTCGCATCCCGTCCCATATCACTAGAGATCGAGGGGCCTAAGCCCATCGAAGCCCACGTTCCCATCATGGGGACCTCTGTTATCAAACCCACTACTGTTGGATCGTCAGCAGCTACTGCTAACCACATGGCGATGAAGGCCTTGGGTTGCTTTGTCCACCATGCCAATTTCAACACGGACCCCACTAACAAGAAATCGACACCCCGCCAAAGAACGAACCAGAGGAATGCTGCTGGTGCTACCCCAAGGGGCCGGATCTCTAATATTGACAAATTAGTGCTGATCAGAGGCATCAGAGTCCACTTTAATGGCCGAAGAGCCGAAGTTATCCCTGAGTAGATAGTACCAAATATCCCTCTATGCAACTCATTCCAAGCGCTAGGGAGAATAGAGAAGAGGAGTGCAAGAATGGCCCACCGATCGAAGAATGAGTCGGCCCCAAGGCCATGCAAGACCAAGCAAGTTTGGTTGCCCAAGTCAACACGGGATCCAATGGCAACTCAGTCGAGGTCTATTAGGATCGATAGGCCCAGAAAGGGAGATAAGGAAAGAAAAGGGAAGAATGAGATACCATTTGGTGCGCCTCGTGAAAAGGCCGCGCCGACCGAGTGCGTGGTGAGGGTGTGACGGTTTATGGGGAGGTGGGGCTGTGAGGTATCGCAACGAATACAAATACTCCAATCCCCACGGTCACGCGACGCATGTCTGGACGGTGATTGGCGCGCGTGGCGCTATGCACTTTCACGTCATGGACATGGGCGAGAACTTTCAATACGGCACCCGATATAGCGCGGGGCTTGAGGTTCATTATCGCTTCGCCCCGGATTACATGGCTGAGGATGCTCCGTCGCAGGATAAGTGCTGGCTGATCGGGTGCCCCTGCTGGCACGACGGCACGAGCCTATACGCGAGTGAGACGGTCGTCCCCTACTGGCTGGCTGCGCCCGACGACCACGAGCGCATGTTCCGATTTCTTGAGCGCGAATACGAAGACCGCTTCATGCCAAAAGCGGACGCAGCCTGACGAGCGCCCAATTGACCCATACCAATCCACGCATTGCTTACGAGGGGAAGAGAGATGCTCGCACAGTCCTTTTTGAGCCCGGCCGACCTTGGCCTCTCCGACGCGCAGTTCGATGCGCTCCGCAAGACGCTTGTGCTGTTGGAGACGGGACGGTTGGTCCATGTGACTCAATTCGAATATTCGAACCGCAAGGAGAAGTTCAGCGGTCACTTTAACATGAGTTCATGGTCCGACTCCGCAGATTGCGGAACGGTCTGCTGCATCGCCGGTACGGCTGAGATGATCGGCAACCTTGGCGCCCTAGCGTTGTATAGGGCTGCCGTTGAGCGGCCTGCGATGTTCTCGTTGTTTTTCCCGCCAGTTGAAGTCTGTCGCCCGGCGATCACCCCTTCCCAAGCCGCTGTCGCCCTTCGCTCCTATCTCACGACCGGCGAGCCGAATTGGGAGGCGGCACTGTCATGACCGACCACCCCTTCATGAACTTCGACGAGCAGACCATCACTTACGAGCGCATGATGAACGCGCTTAACGAACCCGACCCCTCCAAGAGCATTGCGCATCGCGTGTCGATGAATGTTCGCGCGCTAGAAGATGCCGCGACAGACATCCGCGAAATGCTCGCCGATGTCACCATGCGTCCCTTTGTCGATGCAGAACTCGGCAACTTGTTCCGAGTATGGAGCAACCTAGGTCTTTCCATCGAGGGAAGCTGCGCACGACTTGACTATCCGATGCCCCCTCGCGGCCTCATGCGGGACAGCAACGTCATCGACCTACCTTTTTCCAATAACAAAGAGTCACACAAAAAATCAGAAGCAGCAACACTTCATGGGGAAAAAGTGAACTTGAAAATTTAGCATTCATCAGAAAACAACAAATGCTCAGTAACTACTTTGCAAAAGTATCATAAAGAAAGGATATCCTATAGTGCTAAGTGAATATGACAGAATTTAGTCAACTGGATCATGCAGAGGGGCAACTTCAGTGCCTATCACCAGTAAAGCAATGTAGCATACAAGTCACGAGAAATAGGGTTTGCCTAATATACGTAATATTGAACGACCATAGTCCGAGAATTTGTTGAATTATATTTATTCCCGTGCATTGCATTCATAACACTCTGAATCAGAGTATTTAACCCAGTGCATATTTATAACATCTCAATGAAAATAGATATTACCACTAATGAAGACACACAAAAAATACTCCATAAAAGGCATTGGTCAACATGCAAATAAAGAGGACAAGAACATAGCAGTTACATGTCAATAACCACCATCTCAACCAAATTCTTATTCCCAAGAAGAAAGGCACACAAAAAAGAAATAGCCAGAAAAGATGCATGGGAAAAGAACAGAATATACCATTGGTATCCCCAATTCTTTGAGATCATTGTCCCCCATTTGCTTCAGTGCAGCCATGTCCACCTATCAATTAAAGCAAGGTTACACTCAAGTAACAGTATAGAAACAAGTGTTTATAACAGAGTTAAGGAATGGACTACTATTATTTGTAATGTGAATTCCCTTACGTCTCCTCTTCTTGGCTGTTTGGGGGACTAGTTGGATCCACACTGTTTTGTGTGGCCTTTTGATGTATAGGTTTTGGGTTTGTCATTTTTTGGCATTGTCACATCCTATACTTGTACATTCTCTTTTCATTTCATACGTTAGTGGTACTACCCACTTTCCAAAAAAAAACAGTATAGAAACAAGAAAATGAAATGCATGGATAGAATGATGTTTGAATGAAAAACAATTGCCTTCTTTCGCGACTTGCGTATCAGCAAATAAATTCAAAGTTTGCACACACAATATGAAATGAAATCATAAATTGAAATTTCAAGCATGGGCAGTGGCCTACCTTTTACAATTTCCTATTGCAATTTTCTTTATTTTCTACATAATTTCATTTTCAATAACATCTATTTCACCCTTTCCTAGCACTTTTCTCTCTCTTCAAACTCTCAAATCTTCGTGACGGTCAGGCCGACCGGCGCCAGGATCAGCGGCAGCGCCAGCGGCAGCGCCAGCGTCAGCGTCAGCGTAAGTACAAAGTGTGCTCCAGCCGCATTTCGCGGCGTGGCTGCATATGTTTGGCGCAGCAGCCAAGTGTGCAACTGCATGACTGTCAGCTCAAACCTCACGCCTGCTTTCATTCCTCCACATGCATGCAAACTGTGCTCGACGGCAGGAGTCGGCAACAGCGACAGCGACAGCAACCAGCACCTCAACTGGCAGCGCGACGTCAACTGCGACGGCGTCCGCCACGTCCACGTCCAGCTCGTCTGCTTCAGCCACGGCAACCGCCACTGCCACTGCCACGCGGACAACCACGTCAACCAAGACGAGCACGGGCTCCTCCACTACAACGGCTAGCGTGACACCGTCGAAGTCTCCAACGCCATCACGGACGCCGTCCCGGACACCCTCGCGCTCGCTCTAAAGACATGTTGAGAGCCTGTATGATTGACTTTGGAGACAGTTGGCATAAGCATTTGCTCCTGATTAAGTTTACTTACAACAATAGTTATCAATCAAGTATTCAGATGGCATCTTTTGAGGCATTGTATGAAAGGAGTTGCGGATCACCTTCGTACTAGGGTACAGTGGGAGAAAGGAAATGGTTAGGACTAGATATTGTCTCTAAGACGTCCAAGAATATTTAGATCATCAGGGATCATCTACAGATAGCTTAGCCCAGATAGAAGAGTTATGCCAAAAATAGAAGAAGAGATTTAGAATTCCAAGTCAGAGAGCATGTGTTCCTGAAGGTCTCACTTATGAGGGGAATCTGAAGATTTGGGATGCGAGGTAAATTGAGTGCTTGCTATGTTAGTCCTTTTGAGATTTTGGAAAGGGTTGGAGAAGTAGCTTATAGACTGACTTTACCACCTTAATTATCTAGCATTCACGATGTCTTCCATGTATCGATGTTGAGAAAGTATGTGTATGATCCGTTACAAATCCAATATGCAGATTTGGAGCTACAAATGACTTATCCTATGAAGAAAAACCTATCAAGATTCTAGACCGAAAGCTACATTAACTTAGAAATCGATCCATACAGATAATCAAGGTCCAATGGGGTAGACGTGAAGTTGAGGAAGCCATGTGAGAATCAGAAGAGGCTCTTAAGAAGAAGTATTCGAAACTATTTGTAAGTCAGTGTCAGTAATTTCATTTTTGACCCTTCATGCCGACGGGGGGGCCGATGGCCTTCACCCGCCGGTCGGGACCGCAATATCCAGGTGCGTTCACGAACTTCCGCTGGTCGTTCAGCAGCCAGAGGATCCGTTGCATCATCACCATGGGGGCCACGGGCTACGAGAACTACACCAACCGGCTCGAGCAGCATTCGCAGCCGATCACGCTTCAGGCCGGGCACTACTATTATTTCGAAATCGTTTACAAGGAGGCCTCCGGCTCCGACTACCTCTCCGTCGCGTGGACCCGGCCGGGCGTGACGACCCCCGAGGTGATTACGGGTGACTATCTCGCGACCTACGAGGGCAACGCCGACGACCTCGACGACGACGGCCTGCCCGACGAATGGGAGGCGGCCCACGGGCTCAACGCCGGCGGTCTCCCGCCGACGGCGCTGGGCGCCTATGGCGACGCCGACGGCGACCGCCTGATCAACCTCCTCGAATACCAGCATGGCACCGACCCGCAGTCGGCCGACACCGACGGCGACGGCTACAACGATTACATGGAAACCTTGGGCGGCTCGGATCCCGTGGCGGTTTCCGACCTGGGGCTGCCACCCTGGCAGCTTTCCGATGTGGGCCTGGTGAACGGGCCGGCCATCGCCAATCATATCGCCACCGATGCCTACCAGTTGGCGGGCACCGGTTCCGGCATCGCTCTGCACAAGGCCGATTCCTACCGCTTCCTCTACCAGCAGGTCACCGGCGACTTTGAGTTCACCACCCGCATTGTCCGTCCGGCCGACAGTCCGGTGGGCTACGGCGGCGTCTCGGTCCGCTCCAGTCTCGACCCCCATGCCGCCACGCTCACGGTTCTCCAGGATGTGAATGGGGCCAACCGCATGTTCTATCGCACCGCGATTGGCGGCGACATCATTGAGCTGGCCGGCTTCACCCCGGGGTTTGCCTCCGAGGCCAATTCCCTCGCCGGGTATTGGTTCCGCATTCGCCGCCAGGCCGATCTGGTGAGCCTGTTTTACTCCCTCGACGGGCAGCAGTGGATGCTCGCCGCCGAAAAAACGCTTCCGCTCGATCAGTCCTGCTTCGTGGGCATGGCCGTGTGCCACAACATCGGGACCGCCACTGGCACTCTCGATACCGAACTCGCGATCCGCCAGTTCAAGGACGTGAACCTGATCACCGGCTACACGCCCCCGGCGACGGCCGAACAACTCTCGATGCTGTGCATTGCGGCGGGAAAAATCACCGCCATCGTTGGCTCGTCCGGTGCGGGAAAAAGCACCGTCGCCGACCTGGTCAACGGCCTGCTTTCCCCCCTTGCTGGCAGGGTTCTGGTGGACGGCATCGAACTCACGGCGCAGACCGCCCGTGCCTGGCGCCGGCACGTTGGCTACGTCGCCCAGGACACCGTGCTCTTTCACGATACGGTGCGGGCCAACCTGCGCTGGGCCCCAAGTGACAGCCTCGCCTTCAACCTGATTGGTGACTTCATCAACCAGGACCAGGAGGCGCCGGCGGAAACGCTGATCTATGCGGGGCCCGGTCCCAATACGATCCCGACCGCGAATGCATCGGCTGCGGTGGCCAGTGCATCGACCCTGGGTCTGGTCACCACCAACGGGCACATCCTGCCCTACAACCAGAACCTGGTGCCGGAGATCATCCCGCCGGGGTTCTACACCTCGTATGCGAGCTTCTGTCTGCCGGCGGTGACCAACCCGGTGACGATTCCAGGGCTCGGATCAAGTGCCAACAATCCAGCGCAATGCGTGGACCCGCGGCAGACACTGCAAAGCTGGGGTGCGCAGCTCAACACCGACTGGCGCATCAGTGACGGTTGGAAGCTCAAGAACATCGTCGCCGAGCGTGCTTATTCCTCCGACTGGGTGCACGACAACGGTGAGTCGGCCTGGCCGATCGAACTCGGCAACGAGTCCATGCAGCATCACCAGTTCAGCGAGGAATTGCGCCTCAGCAGCAGCTGGAAGGACCTCATCGACTTCACCATCGGCGGGTTCTATTTCAGCGAGCTGAGTGTCTACTACGGGCACGAAGATCTCTGGTACGCCGTGCCGGCCTTCCCGGGCATCTTCAATTTCTACCAGGATGATCCGGTCAGTGCGCACGACAAGGCGGGGTTCCTGCATACCGAGTTCCACATCACCTCGAAATTCGACGCGGTGGTCGGTGCGCGCTATACCTCCCAGGACAAGGAGTACCACTATGTGCGGCTCAATCCGGAAAACACCACCGGTGGGTCTGCAACCCTGGTGAGTTCGTTGAACGATACGTCCTCCACGTATGCCGCAAACCGGGCGGACTGGCGCCTGGACCTGGACTACCACGTGACCGACGACATCATGGGGTATGTCCAGTACTCCACGGGGTTCAAGGGGGGTGGCGTAGACCCCAGGCCGTTCTATGTGGCGCAGGCAATCGCCTCGTCTAACACCGCACTTAAAATCTGCTGTGTTCCCGGTTGACCAATCATTCGATCCCACCGTTCCTGCTTAAGGACAAGCACAGCAGGCGACCAGAGTTTCAATAGAGCGGCAAATCGGTTTCGCATGACTGCCTCAGCATTCTGATCAGCTGGGACTTGTGAAGTTGATCCAGCATCCAATAACCACTTGGACCCCTCGAATACGGCATAACCAAATCGGCGAAGGCGAAGGTCAATGGCCAATACTCGTGGATCGTAGATACTGAGTTTCATGGGAGGACAATCAGGTCAACTCAATATCTTTTCGCTCAGACAGCCATTCAAGCGTGCGCGCGACCGAGGCCGGTTTCGTCGCGCCGAGGAGCTCGGTCGCGGATTCCGCGCCGGACTTCGCGCAGAACTCGAGGTCGAGGTTCGCGAGGCGCGGGGAGAAGACGTATTCGTAGCCCATCTGCGCGTCGCCGTTTTCCTCCGCCTTGCAGGCGAGGGAGGCGGAGAACATCGTCCCGCGGTGGCGAAGGACGGCGCCTTCGTGCGAGGCGAGCAGCGTTTCGTAGGTCGACTCCGAGAAGGAGGCGCTCCGGACGGTCTGGATCCGGCGATCGGCTTCGCGCACGAGTTTCTCGAGCTTCTTCGCAGCCGCGATCTTCTCTTCGACGGGGACCGCGAGCCCGACGTCGTCGAATCGACCTTCGATCTTCGGAACGGCGACGTCGAAGCCGCCGAGGTCCACGTCGGGTTCCTCGGGCATCACTTCCGAAACCTGGAGCGCGGCCCGGGCGGCCCGGGCGATCGCGTCATCGGCGAGCGAAGTCGTGAAGCTGAAGCCGACGCGATTTTGACGCTTGATCCGGATGGAGAGACCGACGTCCTCCGCTCGGGTCAGGGATTCGACCTTCAGGTCCTTGGAAGCGATCTGGGTGGCCGACGAGCGGCTCAGGAAGACCTCGTACTGGAAGGAGGCCCCGCGATCGGAGTTCTCCCCGAGTGTCCGGAGCGCCTCGAGTGCCCTGCGCGCGGTGGCGAGCGCGCGGTCCAAGCTCGAGCCGGCGGCCGAATCGGCGCCGTTTTCGGCGGTCTTCGTCATAGAAGAGAGCGTAACTTTACAACTGTGCGACTGCAAAGCTAAAATCGAGAGAACAGCACGCCCGGACGGAACCGGCGGCGAAAGGACTTCGCATGAGCACCTCCTCTGCACTGCCTACCCACGGCATATGTCAAGCCTCCAAAGAAAAGCCCGCTTGCGCGGGCCTGCTCATGCGGTTCTGTTTGTTTCAGTTAGCGTCGCTGCGGGGGCGCGAGTTGATGCGGAACAGTGGCCGCTGTTCCAAGTCCTGCGCCCATCGCCGTGCTCTCAATCGCCTTCACGACCTGCGCCACGCGATCAACGCCCCACTGGGCTTCAAGGCGGGACAGGATCTGTTCCTGCTGTGCGCGATTGGCTGTGAACAACCTGCGAGCCAATGCCTGGGCAACGTCATCGCGATACCCAAACACCTTGTTGATAACGACGGTTCCTGCCTCAATGACGATATTCGTCACGGACGGAACTCCACGAAAACGCTCGACCATAGAGGAGAGGGTTTCGCGAGAGAATGCCGCATCGTCTGTGATGCGTTCCGTTGTGGGTGATCCGCCGAGGATGCGATTCTTTGTGTGCGCCATCGCCTTTTCGTTGGCGATGAAGTCACCGACGCGCTCTGGCCGGTCGGCATAAACAGCCTTAGCCTTGTCACTGCGTGGCACAGTTGTTCGCAGAAGATCCTGAACTCTGGGCGTCTCGAAGGTGCGCGTCAGATCCGTCGCGCGAGTCTTGGCGCCAAGGTTGGCTTCCAGTGATTCCAGCATGCCGAGGCGAAACAGCTTCTGCTGCCCCTTAGTCAGGTCGCTAAACTGGTCAGCAACGAGATTGGAGTTCTCGCGAAAGGCTTGTCGCCCAAGATCAATTGCGTCCTTCATCTCCATCTGCGAAGAGAAGTAGCCGCGCGCTTCCGCATATTTGCGGCCAATGTCGTTCGCTTGAATGTTATCTATGGCCGCGACTAGGTCTTTCTTGAGTGGGGTCAGGATGCGCTCTGTGTCGCGATCGCCAGCCCTGCGCGCCACTTCAATCATGGCGTCAACCCGACGCTTGGCTTTATCGAAGCCATCAAGATTGGAGACGAGCCTGCCATCTCCAGTCGTAAACTGCTTCAGCGCACGCCGAATGATCGTAGCATCGCCGACATTCGCATCTTTGGCCGCCTGTGCGTACGCCTTTATGACCGGCTCTATCTCAGGCTGAATGTTGTAGTTGCTAGCGGCTGCCCGTGCGTCGGAATAGAGTTTGTCTGCCTCCGCTTTGAGGCGAGCCATCATGGCTTGCTCAGTACGGTACGCGTTCTCGCCAAACTTATGGAAGTCATTAAATAGTTATATAGTCTAGAATTCTAAGTCCATAACAAGTACAGTCTAACAGAAAGAAAAGTACATAATCATAGGGCATACCGTATCTCTAGCAAATTGGTAGCTAAGACGGACCAATGGCGCCACACTGAATATTGGAAGAGCTACAAGTAAGGTGCACCTCAACTATAAGAAATAAAAGGGGTGAGCCTCACCTCATCGGTTAAGTAGGGGTCCTGCGAATCTCCACCGCATAATAATAATAACAATAGGAATAATAAATAAATGGTAGGAAAGATAAAAAATAAGTAGATAAATAAATCTACAAAACTAACACCAAGCCTACCGTATAAATCCTGTCTCAAGGAATCCATGACCATGAGGGGTAGGACTTGCTCTCAGCTACGTACAATGGAACACCCTCGATCGGTGGAACAATAAGCCATGATTGTAGGAAACTAGAGCCATTACGTCTCAAGTGACAAGAGAATAGCCCCCTAGAAGCAAGGTCAGATGTGTCCCTTGACATCTTAGTCTGTGCCTTAGGTGTCTCCCACTTGCCTCAACACGGTAACTGAGACACCATAAATGGTAACCTTAAAACAAGGGCTAGTCAGGGTCGTATACGCTATCATGCATTCGAAGCCCCCAACACGTGGGCACACACAGACTGACTGCTCGACATCAGGTCCTCTAGCTAGTTTTTCCCCTAGCCTGAAATCTGGCTATAATAGTAGAGGGCCCTATGGAAATCAACATAAAAATTGTCTCAACTGGAACAACTACTCTACCACTCCCAAGTAGGTCAGCACTAGCATGCCATAACAAGGCTACGACTGGTAGGGGGGTCACTCAATGAAAGAGTGCACGAACAAAATGAAAACCACCAGAGCACCACCGACTTAGCACACACTCAAGTGGTGACTAAGACATTGCTAAAGGCTGTCAAACCATGAAGACTCAAGGTCGAACAGTGAAACCAACCTTCATAGGCCCACCAGAACCACTTGGGAATAACCTTCCACAAAACTATGACTAAAAATGGAAATCTCCAGTCATCAAGCCTTGGCGACCACGATTTCAAATGTTGTTGGCATGGGATGACCACTTGCTTGTTTATTTTTGACAATAAAATATTGACTTATATTTACCGAGGTGAAATTTGAGTTTTAGGGCCAAAATGCCATTCTAGACACTAGATCGATCGATCGATGCAGTGGATTGGTTACGAGCAAGCGCGCTAGCGTCATGGGCCCGTGCATTCAATCGGTGTCCCTGACGTTGCTCAACAACAGGACGACCTCGGTTGACCTGTTCTATCGGACCACAGAGCTCTTCAAGAAGTTCCCTGCGGACCTGGTGTTCATCAGGGACTCTCTACTGGGGCACTTCGACCTTGAGAGCGCTCCAGTGTCCGAGCTGAACTTCCACTGGGCCAACGTGACATGCCATCCGATGTACTTTGTCACATTGATCCCGCTTCTCGATCGGCCGCTGGCCGAGCTGGAGAAGCTGCGCAAGGTCGATCGATACTTCCACGACTGGATCGTCAAGTGGACAGCGCGCTACCTGTGCGACGAGTACATGAGGGGGATCGAGAACTTCCAGCAGGCCATGCGCGTGCGTCGCGATGCGTTAGAGAAGCTGGAAGGGCGCGAGCTGCGCCTTGTGCAGAAGTATCTGCGTGACTACCACCCGGGTTATCGCAATGACCCGCACACCCCCAAGGACCTACAGGAGGAGGACGATGATTAACTTCTACCAGCATACCGCGTGCCAGAGCTTCACCGCTGCAAGGCACGTCCTGACTCACCTAATCAAGAACTACGCTCAGGAAGTTGCCGTGGAGACGTGGCAGGGCAAGGACGTGCGCGGCCGCCCCGACATGCGCTCGCACGAGTTGTTGAACGTGACGCTCCACGTTCCTCTTCATCGCGAGCGCATGCAGTCGTTCAACCCGAACGATCTCCAGCACTGGCGCGAGGACTGCAGTCCTAATCTGCCATGGGCAGACGAGCACTTTGAAGAACGAGTGTCCGGCGAGCCGGTCAACCCGCCTCCGAGCTGGGCTCGGTGGCCATGGGCTGACAGCGCTGCACGCTTCAAGCAAGGCGCTGCCGCGATCGCATGCATGCGCGCGCCCTCCGGCGCCGCGCACCCGCACGCAACGCAGGTGCAAGCAACGCCGCGCGCGCTCGCGACCTCGCTCAACGCCCGTGGAACTCCGGCTTGCGCCGCGCCAGGAACGCGCCGGTGCCTTCGCGCATGTCCTCGGTGGCGAACATCAGCCCGAACTGCGCGGCCTCGTAGGCCAGGCCTTCGCCGATGCCGCATTCGCCGCCGAAGTTCACGCAGTCCAGCACGCCGCGCAGCGCCAGCGGCGCCGAGGCCGCGAGCTGCTCGGCCAGCGCCATCGCCTGCGCCTCGAGTTCTCTGCGAGGTAGCGACGGATCGAGCGCACGGACACGCGAGCCTCGTCAGAGAGCCGTTTCTGACCAACAATGGTGATGCCTGTCTCGTTGCTGACGTGATGCGCAATGCAGAACAGCAGGAGACGAGGTCCCGATGCCTCGACTGGCAGCGTCATCGCGAACGTCAGGGCATGCATACTCATCAGCGCCTCCCCTTCCGCGAATTGCAGCTACGGCAGAGGGTCTGCAAATTCTCGAGCGTCGTCGGCCCACCCTTCCGCTCTGGGATGACGTGATCCGCATTGAGATTGTCGCGGCTTCCGCAGCCCTTACAGCGGAAATCATCCCGCTTCATTACTTCCCAACGAAGCGGTTTCGGGATTGGCTGCTTGGTATAGCGGCGTGCCTTTTTCTCTTTGTCATGCGCGACTGCGGCGGCATATCCGTTCGGATCGAAATCCGGGTGAGGACGGCCGGAATGGGCAATAGAGTACGCATTGACGACCCTGAGGGCACATTCATCGCAGAGCCCAAAGGTGTTGTAGAGAAATTGTACAATGAAGCGATCGCCGCACAGCTTGCAATTGCCGGTGTTTACCCGGCCACTGACAATTAGGTCATCGTACCACTGATCAATACTCTTACTCACAGCATACGGCTCCTTTTGCTGGAAACCGGCCCGAGCCAGTTGGTGAATTCGACGTGCGTTAAATGCAGGCAGCCCTTATTCAGAACGGGCTTCCAGGGCTGGTATCTGCGGTCGCTGGGGTCGACCAATTCCGCCACCGTCACCGGGCAAAAGCGCATGATCTCGGGGCCACACAGACCGTGCAAAACGACGGCGCGGGGTGGCGATTGTCTGTTGACAAGTGGCCTTTGCGGCAATTGCGACGTCTGGTTTTCGCCGCTTTCCTTGTCTAGATTCATTGCCGTTAGTCCTGCCATGGCTTCGTCTGTGTCTGGGGGCTTTGAGTAAAAACGGCGGCTGGAGGTCCAAACTCTCCCAGCCGCCGTAATTGTTTCTAGCCCGGGTGGCAGAGCCTCATTTCCCGGGGGACCATCGGTGAAGCCTTCTCGACAAAACGCTCGACACGCTCAACGACGTGTGTTCCCGGGGCGTAGGATGAGCCGCCGACGGCAAGGCTCTTGGCCCAATAGAACCAGCCTCCCCAATTGATCCACGGCTTGCGCGGCTCGCCCTTGCGCTTCTCGATAATGTGCAGAATGCCCGGCCCACCTTCGACACCCACCCCTAACGAGAGGAAAAACCATGCCCGTTCCGTACTCTGTAGAAACGAAAGATCTCGGTCTCGGCTCCGGCCTTTTCGCCGTCTTCAAGACGAACAAAGGCGAATGGACGATCAAGCTCGAGGAAGACAAGGCGCCGGAAACCGTCGCGAACTTCGTCGGCCTCGCGACCGGCCAGAAGGAATACATCGATCCGAACACCCACGATAAGTCGACGAAGCCGTTCTACGACGGCACGATCTTCCACCGGGTGATCAAGGACTTCATGCTCCAGGGCGGCGACCGCCTCGGACAAGGCACCGGCGGCCCGGGCTACCGCTTCAAGGACGAGATCCACCCTTCGCTGAAGCACGACGAGCCGGGAAAGCTCTCGATGGCGAACGCGGGTCCGAACACGAACGGCTCGCAGTTCTTCATCACCACCGTGAAGACGCCGTGGTTCGACGGGAAGCACGCGGTTTTCGGCTCGGTGGTGAAGGGGATGGAGAACGTCCTCGCCATCGGGAACGCGCCGACCGGCGCGATGGATCGCCCCCGCGAGGAAGTGAAGATCGAGTCCGTGAAGATCTATCGCTCGGCTTGATCGCGTGAGCGTTCGTTCATCCGTCGGCCGGCCGAAATATTTTCGGCCCGGCTTGACGGACCTTTGACGCTTCGTCAGACTGAGGAAGTCTGAAGATTCAGTCTGGCCGCGGAAGCACACGGATGGTCTCCGACTCGCCTAAGGATGGGAGCCAGACTGGTCCTCGTTTTTCAGTTCCACGATTCGTATTCATGGCCGGGCGGAAGATCGCCCGGTCCGTCCCACGATAAGGAGATCATCATGAACAAAGCCCAACTCATCGAATCCATCGCGACCGCGGCGAACGTCACGAAAACCGACGCCGAAAACTGCCTGAACATGGCGCTCGAGACGATCAAGAAGTCCGTGAAGAAGGGCGACGACGTCACCCTTGTCGGCTTCGGAACGTTCACGAAGGCGAAGCGCAAGGCGCGCATGGGCCGCAATCCGCAAACGGGCAAGGAAATCAAGATCCCGGCCATGACGGTGCCGAAGTTCCGCCCGGGTCGCGAGTTCAAAGAAGCGGTGAACTAACTGTAAGTAGGCTGCCCGGATGGGCGGGCTTCGCCCGACCGTAGGGTAGCTGTTCTAAAAACGAAAAGGCCCGGGTCGCGAGACCCGGGCCCTGAATTTTTTTCAATTGTTTGAATTACATGAACAAGTTTCAGACCCGGCCAAAACCAAGTCTGAAACCGAAACTGCCATCATTGGTTTATCGCCTCGCTAAATGCCTAACCAATTTCCATTTCTGTCATCACTATTCAAACAAACCCCATAATCCATTTTCACATGACCCTTTCTCCCTTTGCTTCAATAATTGAGTTCCTCTAGTTCACGAAACTTGGATCCAAACCAATTCATCCACTGCTTGGCACATCTCTACAAGTCCGATCAGTCCATTAGTAGCATGTAAGAGTCCAATTCTTAACAGTGAACTAACTTAACTACCAAAAAAAATCTTAACAGTGAAGCCCCAACCCTAAAGGAAAAGCTTCCAGGGAAAATTAGTTGGCCTACACCACGAGCACTCGTGAATGAATACCTTTCCATCTTTGAGGTCAAGCTCACCAACATGCATCACATATCTCGAGATGGGGCACTAACCACACTCCCCCACCGAAAGAAATTGGAAAAATGGGATCTGCTGCATGATCAGTGCTCTCTTTACACTTGCTCCAGCTTCAATGACCATCTCCCCAGCATGGTTCCCTCAACCTCCTGGGAAATGCAACCATACCACAGAAGGGGAAACCATGCAGAGAACTTCCTCAGCCTCCCACCATCCACTGACTAATACATAGCCATCTCCCTCCAACTCCCCCTGGCCCAAAAATATATTATGGCAACAGATCCTTCTGCAAAAATGAAAATCAGATTAACATGTAGCGCCTTCCACCTTGCCCTGTCTACGACCTATGCTGGAAGGAGTTATTTCCATAAACCCCAGCTCCACACTGACAAGCTTTTTCAACAACCGGGACCCCACATCATTTTCCTCCCTACAGCCTCTTCTGTTGTCCTCCTTTCTTTGTCTCTTCCTCGTCCATTAGTATCTACCACTTCCTGACATGCTTCCAAGATATATTGACCCGCACAAATGCAAACCCCACATACCCAAGAGCCTGTCTCAAAGGCCTCCTAGTCCTAATGCAGCAGTGCACCTTGCTATAGCACCACAGGCATGTCTCTAACCCCTGCAATCTCCCAACCTTTCCCGCCATCTCTGCCTCTCTGTCTCCTCTTTAATGTTCTCACTAATAACCATACTCTGCAGCTGCCTTAAAAGTTTTTAAGTGTAGAGGAACAATGGTACGGGTAGCTTTTGTTTTCCCATGGAAAATTTATTTTTGTTATCTTATCAGTAAAGTAACATGTGAAAGTTATTTACAGTATGTTAAAATTATTTTCAACATGATAAGATTATTTTCAGCATATTAAATCTATTTTCTAACCAATTAATTAGTATAATGATGCATAATTAGTAATTAATATCAAAATCATGATTTTAATTCAAAAGTCTATACTTCCTAGCTAAAACTTAATATTTCATTATTCTATATTTTCTCATAATTTTTACAGAATTAATAATAAATTTTTAAATAATTTCATGAACATGGCGCTCTCCTACGCCACGTTCTTGTTCTAAACGTGGTGTAGGCAACGACCATGTTTATAACAACGTGTTAGAAAATTCAAGATAAAATGATTCTGATGTCTAATTGAGCTAAGATTTTTTTAGTGTGTTAAACACAATGGTTAGAACCTATAAAAATTGAAAATCACAAAAAAATTAATTTCTATAAAGAGTTCATGAACGTGGCACAAGCAATGATCACGTTTAGAACGTGGTGCTTACGTGCACCACGTTCATAACAGAATTCTGATTAGCTATAAAATCCGCATTTTGGCTAAACTAAAATATCTCCAGGATATAAAAACTTCCTACAAACATGACTAAACACTTGTTAGACCAATTGAACTCAAGATTAAATAATGAAATTAAAATAATTATGTTAACTCTATTTACTTAGATTTTCTTCCTAGTTACCATTCTTTCTTGAATTCCACGACTTAGTGTCGTTAAACATGATGCCTTAAAACTGTTATCCACTTTTCTTGCAACTTCTATAATTTTTGCTAGATCTATACTTATTTACAAAAAGCTTATTTCTTGAAATTCATTGACCATATACGTGGAATTGATATAGATAAATGTCAGGGGCTATGGGTCCCAATTAAGTGACATTTAAATGCTATTGTATAAATGAGGGATTCTGATCTGATCCCACGGGCGAGGCAAAGTCTAAATATAAACATGTATTATAATGATCAGGTGCTGGCATTCACCAATACATGGTCTATTACAACTAGGGGCAATCATACCGTCGTGAGAACCCCTAAGTGTGTAGCCAAATGGTGATGTTCCATGAGGGACTGTCATATCGTCGTGACCTCCCCTTAGTGCATTGGCCAATCCTATTGACTGTTGGTAGAAGTGATTATTCTACTTCTATATTGTTTAAAGTTCAAGTGATTGCTCTAAAGTTTTCTCCACATCTCATTTTCACTGCTCATTTTGGCCACACCCCTTATGTTTTGCTGATGTCAAAGGGGGAGAGAGTTGTTGATGAGTCATCATCTGTATGTCCAAGAGGGAGTCTCTGCTTTCATTGCCTACTATCTGCATGTGTTCATTGAATATCATGTTGAGCTCTTCATGTACTTCAATTCTTGATGTGCTACATGCTAAAATTTCTTGCTAACCTTTCTTGTCAAAAATGTGAGTACAATGACTCATAGTTGCTATCATCAAAAAGGGGGAGAATGTTACATAAATTATGTTTTGATGATGTCTCACTATAAGTCATTGCCCACTTGATTTAGAAACTCATGAAACATCCCTTAATTGGCCAGGTGTGAAAAAGTTCAACAAAGGCTTAAAGACTGCGTCGACCCCACCAAAGGATGCGTCAACGCATGTGATCACAAAAAGAAGAAAAATTCCAAACGGGCCTTCAGCTGTGTCGACCTTATGAACACATCGCGTCGATGTCATGAACATCCTTCCAGCATGGGAATTGCAAGTGTCGACCCATAGGGTCGACCCTTTGCTATGTATGTTCTGCCAAACCACGCTGCGACGACCTCACCTTCACAAGAGGTCGACCCTAGGCTGCCTTCCAGAAGCCGTTGTAAACATGGTTCTTCAAGGCAGTGTTGACCTCAAACTTTCAGGGCGTCGACCTCAAGCCCTCATAGAAACCGTTGTAGAAGCATGTCACAAAGGATGCGTCGACCTCGCCATCGTGACGCGTCGACCTCATGAGCTTCAAATAGCAGTCTGACAGGTGATTAACGTCAGATGCGTCAACCTCACTGTCACAGGAGGTCGACCTCACTCAAAGAACATCTGAAGTACTCTGTCAGATCTGTACTTTTCGAAAACCTTTCAGGAACCAAAAATAGTAACCGCAAACCTCCAAAAATATGATTTTTGAGGTGTGGAAGAGGTTCCTTAGATAGTCAACTGTCCTTGCCATCATTTGGTTGTTAAAATAACTTTTTGGACAGAAGATCAGTCAATCTACATATGTTGGAAAGGTCACCTTTCAGGGTAACCTTCTTTTTGCCTCCAGCCAATCAGAAAGACTGTCTAGAAGATCCTTTAGGACAGAAGGACGTCCTTGGTGTTGGCAGCCAATGGAAGAGAAGATGTTGTAGATTTCTCTTGGGGAGCTCCTGTACCGCCATTGGACCATTCAATGAGTGTATTTTGTGTTTATTATCATTTTTTTTTGTTTTGTGTTACGTTCATAATTACATGATCTATCTTCCTTTTTTTCCCTCTTTTCTTCTTTTTTGGCTTGATGAAGCATGAGTCGACGCAGAGGTTGCCTGCATTGACGCAGCATAAAGGGGCAGCAGTCCTAGATGCCAGGCAGTGGCTGGGTCGACGCAGGAGGTTGCCTACATTGACGCAGCCTTCCCTCACACCTCCGCACTTTATTTTTTTAGTTTGTGCTTTTTTTGCTTTTTTTTGTGAAAGGAGGGTTTCGGTTGACTGAAATCTCAGTTCCATCTACCGATCCTCCCAGGGATGGGGATTGGTGAAAGGGGTCAACTCCCTGATTAGCGGGGGGTCGACTCCATGCTGATCGATCGACCGAATTGGCTCGATCAGTCAACCGAATTGCCCAGCAATGGAAAAGCCTTCTGCGCAGGTCAACCTGTTCAAGGGACAGGTCGACCTGTTAGGGCCTGAACAAGGGGTTTCCTAAGGGAAAGTAGTTTGGCTCTATTCAAGGCTTTTGGCAGTTGAAAGAAAAGAGTATGCAACCCATGGAATGCATGGAAATTTTTGGTAAGCACATGACACACGAGTGGGGAATGCGTGGGGACTTGGCCCAAATCCAGATATCAATGCATTTGTACGTGCCAATGTATGCACAAGGATATGAATATCATGTGAAAATGCATGCAGTGGTTCAGAAAAGGAAAAGGGGGCCGACCCTTTGGGGTGAAGGGAGTTGACCCCTTTGTGCAGCCTGCTGCACAGAATTGGCCCAGGCAGAAGACCTTTGCATTTTGAGAATTGCATGATCCCCTTTTGAGCATCGAATGTTGAAGGGGCAACGGGTATACCATATGCAAATGGGACCTCTTTGGGATTTATGCATGCAGGACACAACGGGGATAGTTTTCATGCCTGTGAAATCATGCACTAGATGCTTGCACAATAGATGTCAAGCCCATGCAAAGCAAAATCCTATTATACGGAGATTTTAGTTCTAAAACCTGGGGTTTATACTTCAGGTGATCTATTTAGAGCATTGAGTACTTAAAGAATGAAAAAATGCATGCGGATGCAGATGCCTTTGGTGCCGGAATGTCAGTGCTGATCTGGGAGCTTCATCATCCATTTTTTTTCGTTCATTCTGATTTCAGCAGTTTTCGGCGCCGAGGCCGACCGCGAGCAGCACGACTGCCGTCGCGAGGTGAAGGATGCTGTCTGCGCCGTTGAACGCGAACACGTTGATCGGGTTGTTGCCCTCGAAGATGAACACCCCGACGGCGCCGAGCAGTCCGAAGAGTGCTCCGAAGCCGGCGTTCGCAAGCTTCGCGATGCGCGGGCCGATGAGGCCACTCAGCAGCAGTGCGATGCCGAAGACGAGGTGGATCAGGTTGAGCAGCGGGTTCACGCCGAAGAGACCGATGAGTGCGGGACCCTGCGAACCGATGAAGGTTGTGTCGCTCGTGTAGAAGAAGCCGAAGACTCCTGCTGCCATGTAGAGGACGCCGAAGACGATCGCGAAAACGCGGTTCGGGGAGTGCGACATGCCTCGATCTTATCCGCCCTGCAGGGGGTCGATTTACGTTGGCTGTTTCTGGATGGCGTGGCAGTTTGTCGGCTGAAAGGCTTAGGAGCATGGCGATCGAGAAGGACACGAAGAACTGGACCTGGGTCATCGAACGGCCCTGCCCCGACTGCGGCTTCGACGCGAACGACTATCCCGATGCCTCGATCGCTGCAGCTGTTCGCGACAACGCGGCGTCGTGGCCGGCGGTGCTTGCTCGCCCGGATGTTCGCGTTCGGCCCAATGACTCGACGTGGTCTCCTCTTGAGTACACGGCTCACGTTCGCGATGTTCTGCGTGTGTACCGCGAGCGGTTGCGTCTGATGGTCGAGACGGAGAACCCGATGTACCCGAATTGGGACCAGGACCAGTCGGCGATCGATGAACGTTACAACGAGCAGGATCCGGCCGAGGTTGGGCGAGAGTTGGCTGTTGCGGCCGAAACCGTCGCTGCAGCTTTCGACGCGCTCGGCCCGTCGGACTGGCAACGGCCGGGGCGGCGGAGCGATGGTGCTTCGTTCACCATTTCATCGATCTCCAAGTACATGACCCACGATCTAGTTCATCACCGCTGGGACGTCCGATCGCTCTGAACTCATCTCGTGGACGGGGGTCAGGAATGTCCCCGGTGGTCGAGTAGCGACGCGAAGCGTCGCGTATCGAGACCGGTTGAGCGGGAACTCTCCGGTGGGCAGAGTTCTCCCTCGGCTAGGAGGCGAGGGTGTGTTCTCGTTGGAGGTCTCGGAGCGTGGGACTTTTACTGACCAGTTCGATGCGGGTCTGGTTGGGGTCGAGTTCTTTGGGCTGAGTTCATTCCAGACCATCATTTTTTCTTCTTTTCTCTTCTTCTTTTTTTTCCTCTTTTTTTGTGTTGGGCTCCTTGGCACAAATTCTTCCACGATACGGAATACTTGGCTCAGTGGGACTATTAGTGAATTTGACTGCTCATTGTGCCAATAGGACTTAAAGGTTAATACCCAAGAGCCCGGCGAGGGTAGGGAAGCCTCAGGCCCAATGGGAGGTTTTATAGGCCCAGCCCAACGGGACTAGGGGGCAAGCATTAGAGCTTGGCGAGGGCGGAGCACCTCTGGCCAAGAGAAAGATTCTTAGGCCTAGCCTGGTGGGACTATGAAATAATTTTAGAGCTCCACAGAGGCGGAGTACCTTAAGCCAAGTGAAAAAATTTATTACCCCGGCCTAGTGGGGCGAAAGGGTAATTTTTTTTAGAGCTCGACAAGGGCGGAGTATCTTAAGCCAAGAAAAATATTTTATGAACCCAGCCCAGTGGGACTATGAACATCTTTTAGAGCTCAGCAGAGGCGGAGTACCTCAAGCCAAGTGAAAAGGTTTATTAGCCTGGTCTAGTGGAACTGGGGCAATGTTTAAGATCTCGGCGAGGGTGGAGTGCCTCAGGTCAAGGGAAAAAAAGATTTATGAGCCTAGTCTGGCGGGATTGACGGGCAATTGTAGAGCTCGGTGAGAGCGGAGTGCCTCAGGCCAAGGGAAATGTTTTATGGGCCCAGTCCGGTAGGACTAAGGGCAATTTTAGAGCTCGACAAGGGCGGAGTGCCTCAAGTTAAGAAAAAAGTTTTATGAGAGCCCAGTGAGACTATGAAATAATTTTCAGAGCTCGGTAGAGGTGGAGCACCTCAAGCCAAGTGAAAAGGTTTATGAGCCCAAGTATAAAGCATAACATACAAACCGGGAGGAGTGGGAGAGCCCCGTGGGACAAATATGGCCCCTCCTGGTGTATCTGCTTAATTATTACGGCTAAATGCCAAAGAGCAATGAAAATACATTAGCTGGGAGCATAGGACCGGTATCCAGGGTAGAGGGTCAATCCCGATAGGACAAATAGGGAATATCCCCATAGGATGAGAGGCTGACTGTAGACACGCCAAAATTGACATTATTGTGAGCACATCTCATATTATTTTATAATGTCCTAATTTGAGCATCAAATTGACTTGTTCGAGTGATTTTCCCACTTTTCTTATATTTTTTACTTTTTTAAGCGTGCTTCCGGGATCGCGGCGCGTCTCTTATTCAGCTCGACAAGCATGGCTGACAAATCCATGACCAGCGCTCTCCTTAAACGTATCGGTATGTCATATCGCACCCGCGCCATCGGCTGCAGCGGAGTCTGCTCTCTCCGAGCAATCCTGTGCTTTCGTTGATGCGATGCTTGCCTGCCCACTCGCACTCTGCGGCCCTGCCAACTCTTTCGATCCACCATGGAACTGGGCATCGCCCGGCGAGCCTATTTCGATATTGCTGCCTTCCAGCTTCAGGTATGCACCGGCTGCGGTAAGCAGCACATGGCTTTTTGCCTCATGCGTAATACTGCCCTGCGCGCTGGTGATGCTGACGGCTTTTTGTGCAGCGAAACCGGCCACACCATTTTGGGCTTGCACACTGACGCTGCCGCTGGCTGCATGCAGCGCAATGCCTTGCGTGGTTACCGGTCGGCCACTCGCCGGTTGGCTGCCCTGGGTGTAGAGCGCGATGCCTTTGGCAGCTACCACGCTGGCTTTGCCTTGCGTAGCAAGATTGATGTCCTGGCCTGCAGCGAACACGGTGTCTTTGCCGCTGATCCAGACGTGATGCTCTGGTGTTACCAGTGCAAGGCCATCCTGGCCGTGCGCTACAACCAACGGGTCGCTCCAGCCGGCGGCGGTGCCTTCGCCACCGCCGATACCGTTGGAGGCAGAACTGCCGTCACGCGTAGCGGCGAGGTGGGTGTTGGCGGTGTTCAATTCATCGACGGCATTCAACTTGTCCGGCGATGGCTCATTCGGCAAACCAGCCTGCTGCTTCTGCGCAACCTCAGTGAGCCCTTGCACGTTCTGCTGGGTCTGCCCCAGCACAGCCAATGCCGGCGCTGCATCCATCTGCGAGCCGCCGGATGCGCTGGTGACCAGCAGGCCGGAACCACCGCGTAGTGCTGCTTGGGTAAGCGTGGCGAGGCTGGCGCCGTAGCCGAGATCGGCTTGGCGTTCGTTGTCGCTGAGTGGCTTGATGTGGCCGAGTGTCAGCGCGCTTTCGTCGTCGGTGGTGGCGAGTTGGGCGTGGCTTTGTCCGGGGGTGTCGTCAAAGCGCATTTGGCGATAGCCGCCGCCACCGCTGCCGCTGGTGGAAAGGTCCTGGCTCTTCATGCCGCTGAGCACACCGGCGTGATCGTTGCCGGTAAACCATGCGGCTGCGTTGCCGGTGGAGCCGGGACCCAACCCATTTCTAAATTCAAGTGTCCCGCCCACTGGAGGATCTAACGGGCAGGCGGATCCGGGTCGGTTTGGTCCAAAGGCTATTCGAGTGTTGCTTCCTGATCCTATTAACTTACATTGTGGATCCGGTTCTATGGCGTATGTTGGGTCTTTGAGGTCCGGTAGGAGTCGTCCTCCCTACCCGACTATTGTTGCGGGGGCTTTGGCGGTGGCGAACCATTGTGACATTGAGAGGTGCCCGTCGAAGGGCAAGGCTCTGGCGCTCAATAGCGACACCTCGAGTCGCTTAAAGGTGGTTGCCTCCCCTCGCATGGTCGCTGTGAAGGCCGGGATGGGAGTCTGAAGCTGGTCACCAGCTCGCTGGCACCTACAGTAGATGTGGGGGCTCATCTAGCTAGTGGAAGGGACAGGTGTTCCCACCCTTGTCTTCCCCTCCCCTGAGAGTTGCTGCAACTCAGTCTGGTCCACTCCATTGGACTCCGAGAAGCAAACCAAAGACAGCTGTGTAGCAGCTGGCAGCGGCGAACGTCAGGGACGGTGCCAACGGGGCTCTGGTGTTGCTTGGGCGGGTTGTACCTATGTCGGTGTCTTGTTTGCAGGAGGACATCCTTTTGACGGAGTCTATTGAGCAAGCAATGGAGGAGGTGGAGGACCGGCCTGATCCCCTGATCCTAGTGCCAGTGGCGTGGTCTTCAGCAGAGCTCGTTGGTAGGAAGGAGCTTCAAGTAGTGGGGTTGCCGGTGCAGTGCTTGGCTCCACGCGTGGAGGACCCGCCTTCAGTAGTCTGTCCCAGGGACCTAGTAGCGGTTGCAGAGGCAAACTTGGCCTAGGATGCTTCCTTTGACAGGCTATAGCGGCTACTAGAGAGCGATGATGGCAATGGAGGGGGAGACTGGCCAAAGGAGAGGGAGGGTGTACGAGGGAGATGCAGACTGGGGGATAGAGGAGGTCAAGGAGTTGCTTAGGGAAGTTGAGAGATTGACCATGGAGAATGCGAAGGGGGTGGTGGACCAAGTGGGGATTTCCTTCGCCGTTGTGGAGAAGGATCTGAGGGGGGTTTTTGCTAAAATTAACAAGCGTTGGAGTGCGAGCATAAGGGGTGGAGAGCGGTCATAGTCGAGGGCGGGTAGGGGTGGTGAAGAGGAGGGACAAGGGGAGAGGGTCACTTCTTCTCATCAATGAGGATCGTCTTTTAGAATGTGAGGGGTTGGGCTGTGTGGAGAAAAGGAGGGCAGTGAGAGAGCTGATTAGGGGATGCAAGATTGATATTCTTTGTATTCAGGAGACGAAGTGTGAGGGGATGATGCTACCTTTTTAAGGGAGATAGGAGGGCCCCGCCTTTCTGAGGGGATCGCCTCTTTGGCAGTAGACAGATCCGAGGGTATTTTGATCCTTTGGAATTCGTACGAGGTGGAGGAGGTGGCGCAAGACATGGAGGTTGGTAGATGGGCCATTTCTTTACACTTCAAGAACATCAAGGATGACTTTTCCTGGGACCTTATTGGGGCGTATGGCCCCCAACTCAGGGAGGAGAAGCGGCTTCTCTGGGATGACTGTATTCGTCATCACCTGTCTTCTGGGCGGCCTTGGTGTGTCAGAGGTGACTTCAATGCAATGACAGCTCCTTGGGAGAGGACATGGGATGTTGGTTATGAGGGAGACATAGAGGAGTTCTTTGATTTCATCTAGGAGGCAGTTTTAGTGGATATGGGCATGTCCTAGGGTTGTTTCACTTGGTCTTACCTGAGAGCAGATGCTCTAGGTTGGATAGATTTCTAGTTTCTGTTGACTGGGAGGAGCACTTCCCTCATGTGCAGGTGGTTGGGCTGGCGAGATCTGTTTCTGACCACAACCCGATCCTTTTGAAGACTAGCCGAGTATGTGACAGAGGCTTCAGGTTCACATTTGAGCATGTATGGTTTAGAGAGATTGATTTCATGGAGATTCTCATAGACGCTTGGAATGCTCAGATTGTGGGCCCCTCTACTATGAGCACTTTGGTGAGAAGATTGAGGCACACTACACAGGTTCTACAGGCTTGGGGATCACACAAAACTCTGCCAGGGAGGGAAGCAAAGGATAGGATCCTTCACCACCTTGAGGGTCTCGATTGTTTGGATGAGGCCAGCCTTATGGATGAAGAGGACAGGGCACTCAGGGAGAACTTGAGGGAGCAGTTTGATGATATACTTGCTAGAGAAGAAATCTATTGGAGACAGAGATCGACGGATAGATTCATTAAAGAGGGAGACAGAAACATAGCTTACTTTCAACGTATTACTTCTGGGAGGAGGAGGGTCAACTCCATCTCTTGCATCAAGGCGGGGGAAATCTCCTCCTCCTTAGATGTGGAGATCAGAGACCAGGCGAGACACTTCTACTCGACTCTGTTCGCAGAGGGTGCGTTCCATAGACCTAGGGTGACAGTTGATCTTCTTCCATGCCTCTCCCCTGAGGAGGGATGCTATCTCTCAGCCCTTTTCAGATGAGCAGGTGCACTAGGCAATGCTTTCTCTTGCAGGTGATAGATCCCCAGGTCCAAATGGTTTCTCGCTATCTTTCTTTCAGAGGTGTTGTTGACGTGCAAAATCTGAGCACCACAATATGACAAAAATTGCGAGAAGTCAAGGTGCTCCTGAAAATACACTGTCGTGGGCTCGACTGTAAGAACCCGGCAGCGAAGAAACACGAGAAGAGGTCGGCATGGCCAAACTTCAACAAGGGTGACGACGGCGACATACATCATATGTGACGCCGTGTCACCATAAACTCACGTCCCGACGGACGAATTAAAACCAAAATTGCAGGAGGCCGAGGCGTTCCTGAACACACATTGCTGCAGACTCGATCGTGAAGACTCGACAGCGAAAAGCACAAGGATGGGCACGAGATAGGTGAGCATCGAAAAAGACCGACTACAGTACTGTAACATTCAAGTGGTTACGATGCACCATGAATTCGCGTCCCGAGACGAATTAAACTTCAGAATGACAGGAGGCTAGGATGCTCCTGAAGACAATTGCAGACCCGATTGTGCGGCACACAAAGTCAAAAGTGCGGAGCTTGGGGCTAAACGGGTTCCCAAACCCTCAAACCACATGAATTGTGTATCGGCAACCCCTGCATTGCTGTGGAATGGCGACCCCATCAGCCCCGTTGAAGCTTGATCCGACAACCTTTCCCCTCCCATCTGGCAGGGACTCTAAAGCTTGAACCGGCAGCACATCTACAGCCACAACCAGCAGCCTTAGCCTCCTCTCATCCGGCGGCATATTAGAGCCCCACATGGCAGCCTTTCTACACCCCTATATAAAGGCTGTAGAGGACTTGAAGAGGGATCCATCCATCGATCAAGTGAGAAAGCGGAAGAAGAAGAAAAGAAGTGAGAGACAAGAGGGAAACAACAGAGCAAAGAAGAGGAAGAGAGAAGAGAGAGGTGAGGAAGAGCTTGTCAGCCACTCGACGTATTGTGTGAAGTTCCATTGTGGCGCAGATCATTTGATTTAGGATCCATTGGTTTTTTAACATTGCTTCCATTCTCGATCTGAATCCTTACAACTCTTGAGTTCTAAGTCTTGCCCCAGTTAGCTCTTGCCTTAGAAAGATTTCATTGCTCCTTTTCTTAATGGTGGTTGACGTATGAGCAAAATAATTTTTAAGGATCTATTCATCCCCCCTTCTTGATCCTGTCCTTTATTCCTTCAATCAGTATCTTCACTTTCATCCTATCAATTGGTATCAGAGCGGGTCTCTAGTTGATTTCAGACTTATAGGTCTACAGAGGAAAGATCTGCGAGGCTTCTTCTAATTGTTTGTTATTTCTCTTAATTGTTTTCTCATGGCTACATTACCCATTTTTGATGGATCTCACTCTGAGATATGTCTTGGTAACCTCTGCACCTTCATAAATGCTATAAGCCCTAAACATTGGCTTGTTATTTCGAAGGGTCCTCATAGATTACCCAAGGATACAACTAAATGGACCAATGATCAAAAGAAAAAAGATAATCAGTACTATAGGGCTTTTAACATTTTAAGAGATGCTATTGATCTAAACATTCTTCCACTTGTTTGTGATTGTAGATCAGCCCAGGAGACACTGGACACACTGAAAGCTGTCCATTTGAAGGAAGAAGACAAATGTCTTGTGGCAAATGTGAGTGATCACAGTAGCGATCAAATTGTGGAAGACCCTGAGGTAATTCCCTTTGAGGACTTCTCTATAGAGGACTGAGAAAATGCATATGCTGACTTGATAGAGTTAAACGAAAAATCTAGAAAATAGATCAGAACTCTCTAAAAGAAGTTGAATGATGCAGTGAATTCTAGTTCTGAAAATCATGCCTCAATTGTTTTAAAAACTAAAAATAAAAATCTAAGGAAACAATTGAAAAATTTGGAAAGTGACAGTTTAGAACTAAAGAAACTGAAATCTGAAAATGGTTGTTCAACCAACTCTCCATGTAAAACTTGTAATTTTCTGAATGAGCTAAATGAAGGTCTCCATTTTGACTTAAACTGGCAAAAAGACCTGATAGCCTCTCTAAGAGAAGAAAACAAAAATCTGCTAGATAAGAACTTAGAATGTGAGCAAAGAGAGGAGGAACTGAGTGAAAGATTAAGTTCTATGTCTAATAATGGAGAGATGTCTGATGGCAGTTTTTTCCTCACGATTACTCTTCATTTTCATGTAGAAATTTTATTTCCTTAAAGTGTTGAAAAGAAGTTCTAAAATTCTTATTAATTAAAGTCATATGCATCATTTTGTGCAAAGTGTGCGGGTAATTACTATGTATGTAGAACATAAATTTGTCATACCATAGCTATGACTCCGCCTAAATGTATGCACAATTGGAAATAATTTCTCCCCCTTTGTATATGTCATGATTCACAAATGATCAAAATCAAAGTATTTTTATTTAACAAGGAGGTGAGGTCTTAGAAGATTTTCAAGAAATAATTTTCTAGAAATATATACATGCAATCAAGCAAGGATATTACAATATGTTCAGTCAAAGTGATTTCCAGTACGTGGCGGAGGTGAAGGTCCAAAGAGCCTACTCACGCATAGGGAGTGCTTCCAAGTGGACGTAATCCACTCTGCCATAAACGTCATTTGATATACCGAAAAATCATAGCATTAAGGCCCGCAAGTATGTGAAATATGAACAAGCATATGCATGTGAATGAAATGTAGATGAAATTTTATTCCTATTCACAAGTAAGTAAATATATGTGCATTTTAAAGCATGAAATTGAGTATATGCAAAACTGAAAGGTTATTTGCAAAATGAAGCAAAGGTGTGTAAGCAAATCTAATATGCACAGTTACTCATTCAAACAGTAAATTCCTATTTATCAAAACTAAAATCAACAAAAGGTAAACGCAAGATTGAAGTGGGTCGAATGTCAAGATCCAACCAAGTTTATGCCAGAATTTTTCAATAGAAGATTTCAGAACTTGAGCTCTCTTACCTTTACCTTGAGAAACCATTATTTATCAATATTTTCTCACCCTCAAGGCATCCCTGCAAAACAAAATTCTCATTTTATAAATTTGGATACCCAAGCTTTCTTGGGTCTCTTGGAGTTAGTTCCAAAAACCTTTTTGTTCCTCCTCTCATATCATTCATCATTGGCCCTCATCAAATCACAAACATATGTCGAATGGCCGAATATATCACAATAGAAACAAGTGACACTTGGCTTTCTAAAATAATTCTTCTTATGCATGTTTAACTGATTTACAAATGAGTTCATGCACGGATCAACAGAGGAATAACAACATGAATCAAAGGATTTCTGAAATTGATTTCTCACAAATGGCTTTTTCTTTGTGGGTGAGTGTCCTACATCTCTCATGTTTGGTAAGCTAATTTCGAGAGAGAATAAGGTGGTTAAAAGGAACAGGGTTATTCCCAATAATGTGGTTAAAAGGAACAGGGTTATCCCCAATAATGGGGTTAGGAACCGAGATAAATCATTCCACCGAAATGGTGGAATGACTTATCATGAGTCTCATAGCCCCATTCTTCTCTCTCTCTCTCTCTCTCGCCTCATTTCATCTGAACCTGCCCTCCTTCCTCCCATGATTAGGCTCCCCACCCCGTTCAAACCCTAGCTTCCCAGATCACTCCCACTCGAACCCTACCTCCCCTAACTCCCCCGATCCTCCCCTAATCGTCTCGTGTGTGGAAGGGTTGCATCTCCAGTTAGCCAATGATGATGATCCTCTTCGCCAATGATGTCGTCATTTGGGCATTTTTCTCCTCTCCCATTTGTTGCCCATTTTCGCTCTTGTGAGAGTGTGCACCATCTCTATGCTCTCCTCTAGTGACAACGACTTCTTAGAGCTTTGTCCACTCTCTTTCTTCTGGCCAATTTCTCCCCTCTCACATAGTATTTCTCTACGCACATCCATTAAACCCTAGCTCTTTGTTTCCTATCCTAGGTACTAATCATCTCCAGCCATCATCATTTGCTTTGGCCTTGCAAGGTCATCTTCTCTGGTAATGGGGGGGGGGGGGTCTTCATCTCTTGCTTGTCTGACGATGACATCTTTTGTAGCCATCCTTCCTTCCTTACTCGCAGGGTTGGTCCCTTTACTTGGCGATTGAGAGGTCAGCATTACAATTGCATTTGGAGCCCTTCCCTTTACTTCGCTATGATGGTATTATGTGGTTTCTTGTCTAACTTTTTGTATGTGGGCTGCTCCTTCCCCTTCATCTCTGTGTGAGCTGCTCCTTCTCCTTCACCCCAGAGTCAGCAGAAGAGTTGTGATGTCCCGGACCACTTTAGATCCTTATTTTTGGGTCCCAGACCTCCTTTCTCGGAGCGTCCGGCTCTGTCGTGTCCAAAATTTCATTTCGAACATCTTTCGTGTTCGGATCGGCGCGATCCGGAGTCGTTTTGGGGGCCCGGAGGCGTTTCGAGACTTTTCCCGCATGTTTTTTTGATTTTCGATCCGATTTCTAGAAAATCCTTCGGCACGCCGTTGCGGGCGAACGTGGCCGTTCCCCCGGGCGTGAGTGGTACCGTTGCGATCGGTGCATTCCGAGGGTCGCGAAAGCTCTCACAAGTCACTTTTACCTCCTAAGTCGTGTTGGAATTATTGGCACACCGATCAAATTGATATTTTAGATTTTGGACTCCCGAACCTAACCTCTTTAATTTTAAACTAAGTACATTCAGAGAATGCGCTTTTGAGCACCGGCCTCAAATCGGATATCCGATTTGGATTCTCTTAGTTCTCAGAAGTCACTTTTACCTCCCAAGTCGTATTGGAATGATCGGCATGCTGATCGGACCGGTATTTTAGATTTTGGACCTACCGCCCAATTTCTTATTTGAATTATTTTAAACAAAGTTAGTTTTGAAAATTAATTTAGTTCTGAATTGAGTAATTTGAGCATCGAGCCCAAACCAGATATCTTATTTGGATTATGTCAGCTCTCTCAAGTCACTCTCACCACCTAAGTCGCGTTGAAATAATCGGCACACCGATCATGTCACGCCCCGAGCTTTTGATACAATAGAAGAAATTCTCAAGAAACGTGAGCAGTCGGCATGGTAAGTCTCTCGCAAGTAAGATAATCAGAGCGCAAGACAATCACATATAATGAAACTTTACAATTTCCATGAAAGTAGCATCATTAATACAAAATATATTGGTTTGGGTATGAAATTAACATTCATTTAAAATAAGCATTTAAATCAAGTAAAACATGCAATTTATCAGAGATGGCGCGTAGTATAACCAATATTGTGAATGCAAGATCAAAACTAGGAATAAGACCTTATTAACCAGGTTCTACATATAGTCAATAGGGTCAATCTGCCACCGTTTAGAGTTAACAAGTGCCGATTATAGAAATCCATTTACGGTCTAGAGAGGACAATTTTACAGAGTTAAGCGGTCTATCGAGGGGCCGCTTAGCTATCTCTGGTGGTCGTGAATTGGGTTGTTTCTGTCTGCCGGATAGAAACTATAAGATAGGAACCTTAAAATAACATTTAGGGTCTGTTTCTTAATGGAAAATAATGGGGGCAGGCTGTAAAACGTGCTTAGAACGGGAATAAGCAAAAGTATGCATGGGTTGTGTATAATGGATAAGAAAATTCATCTTATTTCTATTTAGGCTAAGTTCATGCATGAAAATAAAACTAACTGTGCATATCCCAATAAAACATAAAATTCTCGATGTACAATACATGAAAATGACTGAAATCAGAGGACTTTTATTCCTAACTTCAAGTTTAAGCCGTTCATGAGATTTTAATAAAAAGGATAGCATTTGGTTTCGGCCGAAACCCACTCTCTAGTGTCGTTTCGGACCGGTCCGAAACCGAAACGTTTCGGCCAAAACGTTTAGGTTTCGGCCGAAACTGCCTTCCTTGCACCGGACATGCTGACGCTAGACTCCCGAGCCGGCGCCCGACTGTTCGACCCGAGCCGCACCCAGCCTACACTCTACTAGTCAGCGTCAGCAACCCTGCATCCAAGCCAACATTTGATTGCTCTGCAACACCTACCGCCCCACAAGGGACATTAAACAGTAGAAAGCTGCTCCACTATGCAATGATCCAGGGACTGACACCTATGACGGAATTGTCATGTGGCTTACCCTTCTTGTCCTTAGGCTTCCAAGGTCCCTTTGTAATGCCTTTCACGACATCCATTAATGAAATCTAGTCGAAAACTCGACTTTTGTCCGAACCGACCCCAAAGCTTCCACTGTCCACCAAACCCTGATTTGTCTCGCACTTGAGCCAATACCTACCAATTCTTGTTAAGTCAGTGTTTGCTGCTCTGCCGTCCAAGCTTGTGCCTCATCCAGTCAAACCCAGAGTCTGCACCCCTTCCAATGTCCCAAGCCCTCCCTACGTCACGGCCCCCAAGGTCTTTAGTCTTCTTTCGACAACAAAAATAAAGGTGTTCAGATTCCGTCTGATGTAAATAAACAGTGATTGCTTGCAATCGATGGGGATGACGTCCTATACCAAATCCCCCACATGGCCTGATACACCTACACTCGCAGAACCCCTCCTTGGCGCTAGCTATCCAAACAGCTACCACACGTCCACATACCCAATCCACATGTCGCCCGCAGTTCCGTGCCCACATGTTGTGCCCTGGAGGCACATCCTAGTTGAAGCTTGGTTCCGCGGGTTGTTGTCGAGTTTCAACTGGCACGCCCACATTACTCCCGGCTACTCCAGTACCAATATCTCACACACATCATCATCACCTCGCCGATCCATCCCGTGTGTGTCACGTGCGTCCAAAACAACCACTTATATGCATTTCGTTTATGTGCATTTCATCCTTTTTGCCTTTCACATATCCACACTTACATATATACACATATGTATTCTTCTCGCCAGTTCCCGCATGTGTCCACATACATCTTATTATAATATTTGGAAATATCCACAATCCAACACATTCCACTTTTTTAATTCTTTCATGGATATCAGTACTAGTCCTCGTCCTGGAGAGTGGGGTTAAAACGGGAGCGCATCGTCATGTTCGTACGACGCGCAGATGACCAACGGCCCGAGATGAATCCAGACCGTGTAGGGGTAGAGGGACATGAATCGGGTGAGCACACCGACGCCCCACTCTTGCCACTGCGTTGAGACGTGCAGTGTGAACTTTCGGTACTCCAGGCGCTTAAACATTCTGGATCCTGTCTAACTGAGAGAGGGGGAGGGTCATGCGGCGCGCTCCAGTAATCCGTAGTGGCTCATGTACGCTTCGCGCACGAGCTGTGACGCGCCATCGGCGTTGGGATGCTCGGGAAGTGGAGATATTGTCTTCACCTCGTGAGAGGTAGCGAAGAGTCGTTCCGCCTCGGCTTTCACAGCATCGAGACTCCAGCGCCCCGATTTGATGTCCCGGATTTCCTGCGCATCGTCAGTGCGGAACACCTGCATCTCGCCAGTCAGCAGGAATTCGTTGCACATGCGGAGCAGGCGGATCAGATGGGCGGCATTCTTGGTGTCGTACCCATGCTTCCGCACGAGTGCCTTGCGCTTCTCCCCCATGTAGCCCTGCATGTGGCGCGCGTGAATCTTCTGGATCGACGTCTTGGCGTCGTCCAGGATCTCAACAACTCGCTTGTCCTTCATGGCGTACGCGTGGAGGTCACCCAAGCCATCCAGGACGTCCCGCACAGCGCCCAGATCGGGCATCGGGTGGGAGGACTCCTTCACCTTGACCCGATCGAGATCCCACCCCGCCGCCCGCACCAGCGCGACCGCCCGATCCCACTCTTCGGCAACGGTTGCGTCGAACGCCGTCATCTTGTGGAGTTGGGCATTTGCGTAGCCAGCGAACGATGCATGGGCCTGCTTAGATGCGAAGA